>OV049866.1:18875901-21275901 GCA_920104075.1 Melanargia galathea | reverse complement strand
CATATCTTTTTATTGTGTGGACTCAGGACCTTAATTTTTATACACCCAATAGGGACCATAGACCTTAGTATTTGGTATAAATTTCAACTTGCTAGGTCCACCCGTTCTTGAGAAAATTGGTGGTGACACACGGACAGACGGACAAGAAAGTGATCTTATAAGGGTTTCTTTTTTTATCTTTTGAGGTACCCTAAAAAGTAAATGCCAATACTACTCGCCAACTCTAAAGTAAATGTGCAAACAAGTCTTGCTGTCTTGGTTAAAGTTGGAAGTTGGCATGTCTGATATTCATGAATAGATGCTATGAAATTATTCGGGTACAATATTAAGGTCTCGGATACCTGAAACTTTAATTATGTGTACTCAAGAGGTACAGATCCTTAGACACTTGAGACGTCTGGCCGCACTAATACAATTCTGGGGTTGCGCTTGCACTCGTTAGCCTTGATTTGCTTAGCTAATGGCGCGGGTATACCTACTTGGTTGTTAGCTCGTATTCTGGTAGAAAGATTTTACCCGAATTCGGCACCCGACACTTTCTGTTAATATAAACGAAATATGGCTCTTTGAATTCTATTCTAATCTTTGTTCATATTCAGTTATTGTGTTTCTAAGTATAATATGTAGGTAGGTATTTGTAGTAAAGTTAATTTTCGACTTTAGTCTGACTAGGGAAGGGTTTGAAACTTAATTTAATTTTTAAGTGGTTAACCTAATTCAATGTAGAAACCGTGAGATTTCCATAAATATCTACTAATAAGTATTTTTATTTTATTACGTCTCCATAATTTAGCATATTATTATTATCCTAATGTGTACAAAATTCTCATATATGCGAACATAAATATTATCGCCTTCGCCATGCAAAAATAAACTGAATGTCCATAATAATCGTTTTGTGAGAGTTTAAAGTCTCATACATTATCATATTGTGAAACAGCTCGCACCTGTCTTCGGTTTAGCACTCGCAAATCATATCCATGTCAGAGTCATCCGAAAAGCGATCGTTATCGCAATTTACTGGCGGCCAATTATGATCATTTATCGGTGTCCTTTTGGAATATGAAAAGAAAGTCGATACAAATATACCTATGCGACCAGAAAACGCTTCCTGTAGTGATTTTATAGTCGCGGTGATAAGTCTTGTCATTCTGTTTAGTAGAATGATTTGTCTGCTACAGAATCCCATCTTTATCCTCGCTCCTATAAAGTTTATCTTATTTAAATAAATCTTATTTTAGATCAAACAACACGTTTTCGTACCGCACTCCTCCTTTTTGTCTTTCACCTTTTATTCATCATCATCATCATCATCATCATGATCAACCCATTACCGGCTCACTACAGAGCACGGGTCTCCACTCAGAGTGAGAAGGGTTTTGGCCATAGTCTACCACGCTGGCCAAGCGGATTGGCAGACTTCACATACCTTTTGAGAACGTTATGGAGAAATCTCAGGCATGCAGGTTTCCTCACGATGTTTTCCTTCACCGTTAAAGCAAGTGATATTTAAATACTTAAAACGCACATAACTCCGAAAAGTTAGAGGTGCGTGCCCGGGATCGAACCCACGACCTCCGATTAGAAGTCGGTCGTCCTAACCACTAGGCTATCACAGCTTCATGCTTTTATTTTTAGCTTTTATTCGTATTAATTATTAATTATTTCGAATCAGCCGGGACATTTGGCAGCTAAATGAGACAAATTCTCGATCAAGCTGCAAGAGTCCAAAGCGGTATTAAATTGTTTAATAATGCGAGTCACTCACATTTAATTGAATACGATTGAAATAATGGACAGAGTGTTTTGTACAGTACAAATTAGTAGTCAACGTGGCGTCCGTGATAAACTGCTGCTTACGCGATTGCTATCACCTTGCCTCTTGGTGCTTTATAAGGCGTTGCGTATTAATTTAGTAGGCTGTAAGGGGAGGTTTTAGTACCGTATAGCATAGTATGAATATTATGATTGGACGGACCTTTTACACTGTGGTCGATGAACTAAGGTGACGAAATCTACCTTCGTTTTCTATAGGTTTGGATTAACAAGGTTTACATACTAATTTATGAACTCGTGTAACTTCGAATAAACATTTTTTAAGAAAATCTGACCAACGACAGACATATATTACTTTCTAGAGCGTTTCTACAGTTCATTGTAGACCTTTGCCCAGCAGTGGGACGTTAAAGGGCTGCTGTGGTGGTGGATATGAATCGAATATTTTCGTAAATAGTTGGTTACACATAGTATAATTTTTATAAACGAAATATAATATGTATCTATCATTTATTTACAATCACATCATTTTAAGTAAATAAATGGAATATTAAATTATTACGAGCTTGTAATCGTGTGCTAAGATGTGTGTTGATGCACCCGAGCTGTAGCGGTTTGGAGCTAACATGAAAGGGTTTTATGCGGCACGCGAGGACTGTGGCAACTGGCAACTCACCGTTGTAGGGTTGACGCGAACCAAATATCATTGTACATATTTTATTTTTTTACAAAACAATTCAAACTCCAAACTAAGATGCCCGTATCAATTTATATAAATAGTTCTTAATGTCCACCCACTTGGACACGAAAGAGACATCACGAATTAGACGAATTAGACACGAAAAGTATACCCCATATTACATACATAGACAAAATATAACATCGCTGAAACTAACTAACCAAATGATCTATTAATTTAACTGTACAACGATATAAATCGACTGATCCGCAATTAGTGCATACAGCCTTTTCCGCAGTGAACACATGAGGCACAAAGATACATACACGATTGTACACTTCTTAATTTAGATTTAAATGAAGTTGGTAGGATCAAGTATGTGACTTCGTTTATTATACACTTCTACTATAAACTCGATCAAATTATCACATGACTAGCTACTACATGTCTATTGTATTGTTGATCTATAGGTAGGTGTTCAACTGCTGTTTGTTGAACAGTAACAGTGCATTAATCGCAACATTATAACCTACCACATAAACGATTAGATACCTAGGTACTTACCTATCTTATATATGTTATGTATTAGTTATTATAAACGTAAATCTTAACTTGTAAGTTTTCACCCGGATCTCGAGTTTAGAGCACCCTACAGGGCACTGAATAGCGACCCGGCAGCGAGTTCCCGGCGGGCAACATTTAGACTGAATTAAGTGCACTTAATCGTCGGCGCAGGCGCTCCGCCCGGGGGAACACAATTTGCCCGCACTGCCCCTATTATTATGCCAACTTTATATGTATGTATACCCTAGGAACAATCTACACATGCATATCAAGTTTTTTTGCGGATGGCTAGCGCCCTAAAATAATAAACAAATCTCTATCCCTATCAATTTGATATTATAAATGCGAGTGTGTTTGTTTGTTGGTTTGTCGGTTTGATTCTCCATCACGAAGCAACGGAGTAAAGGATCGACTTGATCGACCTACTTAGGTATTCTTTTATAAATCAAATAGATCTAGGTAAGCACACAAAGTGTATAAAACGCTGTTCAGTTTCTTGGTAAGATGATTGTGATTCTTAATTCTGTTTTTCATATGTGATATGAGGGAATTTTATCATTTTAACTTAAATCAAACCTAAAGAGATACTAATGCGATAATCGCAATCCTTCCGATTGGCTGAAAAATTTTCAAAAAATTGAATGGCTGAACAAAGTGATTATAATCATTGTGACCTCTGATCATGGATATAAAAGGTACAACCTAGTATACTTCCATGCCTCTAATTGATTGACACTATGGCTATTTGATAAGATGCAGCAAGAATACTATTCCATATAAATTCAGGTAATTACAATAATTGCGATTATTGCAATGTGATAATGATAATTACATTTGTCGTATTAACCGCCTAGTTTTAGCACGAGTATCAACTAAAAATTGGCCAAGTGCGAGTTGAGCCTCGCTCTTTTAGGGTTCCGTACATAGGTAATTGTGATCTACATAATATTTTGGGTGTAATAAATATTTAACTTCTAGTCCGAGCAAGACATCGCAATAAACCGTGAAAGAAAAACCCAAAAAATGTGCGTTTATTTTGGTCACAGCTTACAAACTACTTTATAAATCGTAGTTTTCAGTATTTGTTGTTTAAATACAGTATATGGTAAATAATATACCGAAATTTTATATTCCTAACTGGTTTAGTTTTTGAGATAGCGCCCGTCACAAAAATGGTGTGAAACTGACAACTTTGCTGGCCACCCATTTCCTTATTTTTTAAGCATAAAATTAAAAAAATATATATATTCGTACTCTACTCTATGCGCTCTAAACAATGATAGGCCACAAGCTAGGGTAAGAAAAAAAAAATTTTCCGGCTCCTTTTTCATGTATGGGAGCCCCCCTGAAAAATAATTTAATTAAATTTCTAATTCAATATTTGATTTTGGGTCTACATTTTGCACCAAATACGAAAATTTCATGTTGGAACTCATTTTGTCTACGAGCTAGAGAACTCTGACCGGCGGACAGACAGACAGACAGCAGAGTGACATTAATAGGGTTCCGTTTTTACCCTTTGGGTACGGAACCCTAAAAATTCAGCCAATATCATATTATATTAAATTGCGACGATCGCGATATGTTATTCACAAGTTTGTTGCTAGGGGTGCATGCATCTGCTATTTGAAAGTTTTGCATGATACGTGTACCTATTTCTAGATAATACATACTTATTAAAAGTTTTTTAATACAAGAAAATTGCATAGGTACATAAAACATACAATTTGTATTGTAATACCTAACGTTGAATCATGAATGGGTGTCCGATGAATTTGTTGCTGGAATTCAATATTTATGCGGTAGGTACTAATTTTGTGGTAAAATAATAATTTGTAGCACTTACGCAAAAGAACGCCAGTTGGCAAATCAATGGTAGACCGCAATACCCGTCCAACGGCTGCTGTAGTAGTAAAAGAAAGGGTAGACGTATTTTAATCGTTATTTTCCACATGTTTTCCATAATAACAAACGTGGTAGACCGAGTCACTCTCGCGTAATTTTCGTGTCAAATGCATTTGTTATTTTTTCGATCGGAGAGGATATTAAAAATTGTCTATTTGCTCAGCCCTCCTCAATAATTGTAGTGTCCCGTTTCAATTTAAAACTCGGCCGCGTCGTGTGAAATATTTGGACGTTTGACACGCGAATTGGCTTCGTTAAGCCTCGTCCGTTGTTTATTTTCAATAACACTTAACGAACCGCGTATGTCATAACAGTTGCACCGACTTTCTCGTTTCCGACAGCGACGACGCCCACCTTTTAGGCCCCGCGAGGCGAGTGTTATTTTTTCTTATAAAATACCGGCTCCGAGTGCGTGTTCCTTTGTCGATGTTTCCCTCACAATGGGCCGGTTTCATTATGCAAGGCGAGGCAAAAAGGAACGAAACAGATGTACGCTGGCGGTGCGTTCGCGGGTTGAATAATAGTCACGAACGATGCCCGGCCCGGCCGCAGCGATCCGGAGCTGACGTCCTTTGTGCCATTCAAACGCCCAGCTACTGATATTTCATTTATTGATCTTACTATAGTTTCATTTACTATGGTACCTGTCAGCCTTTCACGCCTCGGCGAGTACTTATAGGTACGTGAAGCAGTAGGTCCGAAGGAAAACATATTGTAAAACTTAACATGTTTATTCTTTACCGGTTGCGTGCCGGTTGCGAAGATCAGACGTCATAGGTACAGTGGTTCGACAAATTGATACACTGCTTCTTTCGTAGGCTTCTCCGACAAATTGATACACTGCTTCTTTCGTAGGCTTCTCTCTTAGGCATAACAGGGAGAAATAGACCGAACAGGCTGCAAGAAGAGTTACTCCCGAAATATTAAGTTTTCCCCATAATGCATTAGCTTGTGAGTGATAAATTATAATATCAATTGTAGAACATTGGTTCTTAAAGGAAGCTCATGAGGTCTAAACTCTAAACCTCCGAGTCCCGACCCTTTGGAAAGGATTCACTTAAGTTTTTAAACATCGTGTATTAGTCGTACATAATAAAAACCCTTATAAAATAAAGCTTCTCTTGAACAACATCAAGAATGTACGCTGTGATTCTAACAACAAAAAAAAAACCTAGGAAGCGTTTATCATAACATAGCGGTAAAGGAATTAGCGACAAAAACACAAAGAAGTCCGCTCGGTCCATCATTATTGTTGCATGCCGGAGCCTCCCCCACGATAATAGACCTTATCATCCGGTGATTGAGATTATTTTCTCATACGGAGGGAGGTATCATTTGATAAGAACTGGCTGGCTCCCGAGTGACGCGCGACCATCGCGTGCGTGTGCGCCTGCGGGCGAGCGGACGTGGGGAGATTATCGTACTTACTGCCCTGTGTTACTGCTAATGCTAACTGCCAACCAACGCAACTCTCTCTCCTTCTCGTTTCGTGATACGAGCCAATTTCGATCAACCTACTATCATTCGAAACGATTTGAGGCTGAACCAGATGAGAGAGAAAATAATAATCTAAGGTTTCTTGTATGTACGTAGGTACCTTTGTAAATGTTCCTTCATACAAACTTTACCACCTCTTTTTACTTGTTCAGGGATGCCACTGAAAAATAAAAAAATGATTCATTATTAAATCACGATCCAGAAAGAATTGATGCGTGAATGAGTCGTTTCTTGTGGCTTATTTACATAACTAAATAGGTATAATTCAGAAAATGTACATATTTAAAACAAAAGAATGGGATGACTGAAGAAGCCATTTCCTTACGATCACGTTTAACTGCTAAAACGGCAAACCTAATAATTCAATTATATTAACTCCCACAAGAAATCTTTCAACACGAGAAAAAAGATCAGCTCTATGAAACCCACCCCTAACATTTCGTCCCTAATCCGGTAATTGTTGGAAGGTTTTTTTTTTGGTTATGAATAAAAAATTGAACCCTTTGTTAAACTTCCCTCGCACGTGTGCCGTCGCGTCGGTGGAATATGAAATCTTTTTAAACGTCACAAACGTTTGGTAGGCAGCATTGCATGGGACATGTTTGCTAAAACTCCATCATTGAATAACGGATATATTTTTATGGAAACTAACTGGAGCTTGTAGCGTTGCTCGCGAGTAAGTTATATGGCTTTATTAGATATTCTTTATACAATGAACACAAAATTACTTTGCTATAATCCGCTAACAGTGACAAATTTGTAGGCACAACACCAGAAAATTCACCATTAAAACTCGACGATCGTTTCGCTCCGACACCGGAGCATCTTCAGGAGATGTCGACTTCACAACGGATAATTGCAAAGTTGTGAAGTCGACATTTCCTGAAGATGCTCCGATGCTAAGGCTTGCACGAATGTCAACAGTCAACACTATTGTGATTAGTGCTTCTGTTAATCACTACATAGTATAAAACAAAGTCGTTTTCTCTGTCCCTATGTCCCTATATCCCGCTTATTATTATACGCTTAAATCTTTAAAACTACGCAACGGATTTTGATGCGGTTTTTTTTAATAGATAGAGTGATTCAAGAGGAAGGTTTATATGTATGATAACATCCATTAAATAGTGGAGAAATACTGTTATTTTTGAGGTTTCTAATGTGATGTCGTAAATAATTACATTTTTTCCGCTTACATTGCAAACGCAGGCTGAACCCTACGAGATTTATCAATATAATGTACTAAGTATTGTACACATTGAAAAGGTCTATAGAAAACTCCGCGATGGTATATGTCTATCTCTTATGGATATCCCACAATAACATTTTTTGTCATTTACTTTTTTACGACAAATAATGGCTAATTTTAGAAGCGATTTTAACCAATACAGCATAAATCCTTATTTAATTAAATACCTTAAGTACATTGTTGATTTATTATAGATCTATATGGCCCTTTACAGCATATGATTTAAATGAATATTTTCGAAGATATTACAGATTTAAAAATTGCGGAACATAGACTTTGCGCGCGGCGCGCGGTTCCAGCCGGCCGGGGCGGCGATGCGTAAAGTTCTCCTATAGCATTTTGAATTTAGCAGCGATCGGACGCGTATGCTATCGAGTATCGGAGCTTTCTAGCGAGGAAAATAACAATCACACTAATATTATAAAGGCGTTATTAAGTTATTAAGTTTGTGTGTATGTTTGTTCCTCTTCTCCGCCGCAACTACTGAACCGATTTGGCTGAAATGGAGATAGCTTATGCCCTGACTTAACACATAAAGTAACTTTTTATCCCAGAAAAGTATTCCTGTAGGACTAAAATAGATATAGACCTCCAAAACGCCACAGAGGGCGCTGACTGTTCTTAGGTAAATCACGCTCACATAACCCATTATTGCAATACTTTGCTGTGTAGCATGCATTGGCAACACATAGGCTACTTTTTATCCTGGAAAAATGCACAGTTCCCACGGGATTTTGAAAAACCCGAAATCTATATCTACAGCTATAGGTAGATTACTATAGCGACCTTGCTTGATATTTTAAGTATAAAGGTAGGAAAAGGGAGCGGGAACGGGAACCGGAACTCCACGATTCCCTCGGGATTTGTTCAAAACCGAAATTCACGCGGGCGAAGCCGCGGGCAGAAGCTAGTTCACAATAAAACAACGTAAGCAAAGTAAAACAAGCAAGCAAGTTGGGTTGCGTTTCAGGTCCCGTTATAATTGGTAAACCTAATAGAAGCAATAATAATGCAAGATTTTATTGCTGTGGAAAGGAAAAGCCATAATGTTTTAATTGAAGCAGTTAAGATAAATAATGAAGCTGATCTATAATATAATAAAACTGTAACAGATCCAATTCTGTACATTGAAGATATTTTGAAAATTTTTATTGGAGGGCACTCTCTAATCGATACTGAAACCAAAACTGCAATTTTTTTCATTTTTGTCTGTCTGTCTGTCTGTCTGTCTGTCTGTCTGTCTGTCTGTCTGTCTGTCTGTCTGTATCTTGGCCGCGCATCACGCCGAAACTACTGAATGGATTCGAATGAAACTTGGTACGATTTGAGTTTATACTCCGAGGTAGGTTATAGGATACTTTTTATCCAGAAATTCAGCATGGTTCCCTTGGGAGAGGGGATGAAAGTTAAAACGTGTATTTAGCTGTAATTCATTAACGCGTTGTTCGATTTTACTCATTCTTTTTTTGTTAGAAAGGTAGTACTTTATATATTGTCCCGTAAATATTTCAAGGTCATAGGTTTTTTAGTTCAGAAATGACGGGCATTTAGTGGGTTCCAATAACTTGGGACCCGGATCTTTGTACGTACGGCTTATTTTAAACTGGCGTGCGTTTAAATTTATGTTTGTCGTTCTGTCTATTTGTTCCAACTAATCTCTGAAATGGCTGGATCGATTTTAATGGAACTTTCAATGGCAGATAGGTGATGTTATAAGGAGTAACTTAGGCTACATTTAGTTTAGGTACAAAAAAGGATTATGGGATCCAATCCGATCCTATATAAAACCTATATCCAGGCGGACGAAGTCGCGGGGGTCGGCTAGTAAGTAATAAAAACGCATTTCTACATATATAAATCAAGAACTGATTTAATTGGATACTTACTCTAATGATTCAGGTTAAAAAACTGGAAACAGATCATTTTACGTAAAAAGGATAGAAATGGTGAACAAGGTGATTCCCTTGTTTAATTGACTCGCGTGCAAAATTCCGGATTTCATTAATAGGATTGTAATAAGCTGCTAGACTAAGTGACATTGCGAGGGTCGCAGGTGCAAGATTATGGGTGTAACCTTTACAACAGCTGTTCCGAGGAAATGAGCACACGCCCCATCGGGCTGACGCGTAGCGTGGTCCACTCTTAATCTATTTCTATGTTACAAATTAGTTTTAGACTACCGTCGTATGTTATACTTTGTAACATTAACTTTTATCGGTTTATAATAAAAGTAGAGGTGAAGTAGGCAGCTGCGTGTATATTAATACATATTTTGTTTAGGGAGTTGTAGTGCACTCACATGCAATGTTTGCCCGCACTGACCGCGCACCGCAGCGCAGTATAAATGGGACTCAATACCGCTGGGATCCCCAGCATCGCTAGCCCAAAGCCATTTGAATATTAATACGTTTATATGTATTTGTGTTGAATGCCTCGTGCATACATTTGTGTTAAAAGCTTATAAATAATCAAATCCTTACGATTCGGTGCTGTTTAATTTATTTGCAAAGCAATCATGGCTTTTTTATCAGGAACCTTCATTTATGTTTTATTTATATTATGTGTTGTACAAACGGGAACCTAATGTACTTAGTTACAAGTGATATTGTGAGATGGTGATAAAATAATAATATAAAGAATGCCCAGCTGAGTTTAATGTGAGCTCTTCTCAGATGGTCGCTACATCACTAACAATTTTGAAAAATAAATAAATGTGAAAATCTGAAACCTTAAGAGGCCGGTACCCGGATTCGTAATTTTTTACGAACTTTTGAACACCATAGTGCTTTAGATATAATGATTACTTTAAAAAAAATTATCAAATATTAAAGATCAATCCTTTTTTAATGGAATGTTGGGAATAAAATATTAATTTTATCAAAAAATATTATTCAAATCTTAATTCTTGCGGAAGACGTTTACTGATTTTACGCTTTTGAGTGAAACTTTCGTCACACATATAAGTACTAAAAATTGTAGAAAGCGACTGAAAAAAAATACTAATAGTATGAACACACTCTCAAAATTGGAATGTTGGAATTAGTTTTTCTATGTTTTATACAAAATTAGTAAATAAAAAAATAAAAACCGCACGTACGATTTATGAAAATTTAAGCATTAGATTAACCCCAATTTCTTTAATTTATCGCAATTTCACTAATAAAAAAAATATATAGCGCGAAAGTTTAGGATTCATTTAGTTATAATTGTAAAAAAAAATAATCCAGAAACTATTTATATGACCAAAAAAAATTGTCAAAGTATCCTAAAATTTACAAATAAAATGGCACAGCAGACAGTACGAATGCCATACCGAGCTTAGCGCTCTTCGAGGGAGGACGTGTTGTTGCCCGACGCAGCTCACGCACACATGCAAAGCTGTGTAATGACTTGTCGTAAAAGTTATAGCGCAGCCGACTCAGTTTGATGATTTGTGCATAGGTTTTATTTCATTAGTGGTCCGATCTGATCAATGCTGAGTTAATGCTATGTTTTGGTATAAGTATGTGTTGATATAATATGTATATATTGAATTGAAATATTTTTTGTATGACATAATATTAAAATCTCATACTCGAAGTTCTTTTGGGACGAAAGAGGGGTTAATAGGGATGAGAATGAGGTGAATAGGAACGACTTATGGGTGAATAGGAACAGTTTTGTAGGGTTGTCACAAAACAGGAAACTGTTACTATAACTTAAAAAAGTCGACGCCATTTTGAAATTCTTTGTTAATTGACCGATTTTATTCAAAATCGATATTTAGAGCTCCCTGGGATCACAAAACAGGAAACTGTTACTAAAACTTAAAAAGTCGACGCCATTTTGAAATTCTTTGTTAATTGACCGATTTCATTCAAAATCGATATTTAGAGCTCCCTGGGATCACAAACCAGGAAACTGTTACCAAAATTTTAAAAAGTCGGCGTCATTTTGAAATTCTTTGTGATTGTACCGATTTCGTTCAAAATCAATATCTGAGGATCCCTCGGATCACAGAATAGGAAACCGTTACCAAAATTTTAAAAAGTCGACGCCATTTTGAAATTCTTTGTGATTGTACCGATTTCGTTCAAAATCAATATCTGAGGATCCCTAGGATCACAAAACAGGAAACTGTTACCAAAACTTAAAAAGTCGACGCCATTTTGAAATTCTTTGTTAATTGACCGATTTCATTCAAAATCGATATTTAGAGCTCCCTGGGATCACAAAACAGGAAACTGTTACCAAAACTTAAAAAAGTCGACGCCATTTTGAAATTCTTTGTTAATTGACCGATTTCATTCAAAATCGATATTTAGAGCTCCCTGGGATCACAAAACAGGAAACTGTTACCAAAACTTAAAAAAGTCGACGCCATTTTGAAATTCTTTGTTAATTGACCGATTTCATTCAAAATCTATATTTAGAGCTCCCTGGGATCACAAAACAGGAAACTGTTACCAAAACTTAAAAAAGTCGACGCCATTTTGAAATTCTTTGTTAATTGACCAATTTCATTCAAAATCGATATTTAGAGCTCCCTGGGATCACAAAACAGGAAACTGTTGCCAAAATTTAAAAAAGTCGGCGCCATTTTGAAATTCTTTGTGATTGTACCGATTTCGTTCAAAATCAATATCTGAGGATCCCTAGAATCACAAAACAGAAAACTGTTACCAAAACTTAAAAAAGTCGACGCCATTTTGAAATTCTTTGTTAATTGACCGATTTCGTTCAAAATCGATATTTAGAGCTCCCTGGGATCACAAAATATGAAACTGCTACCAAAATTTAAAAAGTTGGCGCCATTTTGAAATATTTGTGATTGTACCGATTTCGTTCAAAATCAATATCTGAGGCTCCCTGGGATCACAAAACAGTAAACTGGTACCAAAATTTAAAAAATTCAGCGCCATTTTGAAATTCTTTATTAGTTGACCGATTTCGTTCAAAAACAATGTTTGAGGCTGATGGGATCACAAAACAGGAAACTGTTAACAAAATTTTCAACAGTCAGCGCCATTTAGAAATTCTTTGTCTCAAAAAAACAATGCTTAGTACGATTTTCTAATATGATAAAAAGTGTGTATCGATTATGAACGAAATCGGTACAATAACAAAGAATTTTTTAAATGGCGCCAACTTTTTTAAATTTTGGTAACAGTTACCTATTTTGTGATCCCTGCGGAGCTCTAAATATCGATTTTGAATGAAATCGGTCAATTTACAAATAATTTCAAAATGGCGTCGACTTTTTAAGTTTTGGTAACAGTTTCCTGTTTTGTGATCCGAGGGATCCTCAGATATTGATTTTGAACGAAATCGGTACAATCACAAAGAATTTCAAAATGGCGCCGACTTTTTTAAATTTTGGTAAGTTTCCTCTTTTGTGATCCCAGGGAGCTCTAAATATCGATTTTGAATGAAATCGGTTAATTAACAAAGAATTTCAAAATGGCGTCGACTTTTTTAAGTTTTGGTAACAGTTTCCTGTTTTGTGATCCCAGGGAGCTCTAAATATCGATTTTGAATGAAATCGGTCAATTAACAAAGAATTTCAAAATGGCGTCAACTTTTTTAAGTTTTGGTAACAATTTCCTGTTTTGTGATCCCAGGGAGCTCTAAATATCGATTTTGAATGAAATCGGTCAATTAACAAAGAATTTCAAAATGGCGTCGACTTTTTTAAGTTTTGGTAACAGTTTCCTGTTTTGTAATCCTAGAAATCCTCAGATATTAATTTTGAATGAAATCGCTACAAATAACAAAGAAAGTTAAAGTGGCGCAAACGTTTTTTTAATTTTGGTAACAGTTTTCTGCTTTGTGATCCCAGGGAGCCTAAATATCGATATTGAACGAAATCGGTCAATTGACAATCGAATTTCAAAATGGCGCTGGTTTTTTATTACTTGAATTTTTTATAAATGATCTGCACTTTATTTAAATTTATTATCAACTGTAAATATTTATTAATATAGTAATATTAAATGAGTAAGTATGTACCTAAATGTAAAAATACCTTAATATTTCAATAAATATTTCTTTTACATCTTGTATTTTCTCGCTATTGAAGTGAAAAGTTGTATGTATCACGCGATAGCAAAGTCAATCACAACAAAAACAAAATTTGCCATTTTGTTGAACAAATAACTACTGTTTATTAAATTGTATCCTCCTGTGCCAACCCTACCAGAATAGGTATAAATTTTGCTCGCTTCTTAGAAGCTTTGACTCTGTTCCGTTTCTCCTCTGTGACACAATAACGTCAGAATAAAATGGACCTAAAATTCAGTACCACTGATTTTAATTGTTTAGAGCGTTGGCTGTTGATGAACTTGAGCTTTAAAACAAGGCTATTAAGGTTCATTTTACTTTAACGATAAAGTTTGTGTCAGTCCGATTCTATCAGAGATGCAAAATCTCACCATAAGTACCATACTGAACACATTTCTCTTTCAAAAACTTTATATCTATAGCTATAGGTAGATTACTTTATCAAAGTTTCTTGAAAGTAGGTATAAAGGTTGGAAAAGGGAGCGGGGAACGGGAACCGGGAATCCACGATTCCTTCAGGATTTGTGAAAAATCGAAATTCACGCGGGCGAAGCCGCGGGCAAAAGCTAGTATATTATATAATATTGAATATTTTTTTTAAATCTTGAATGTCTATTTTGATCGGACTAAATAGAGGGAGATAAGTTATCTCACAACTAAATTTAATTAAGTTAAAACAGTTAGGGACTGTTTCACCACCTTCGGATAAGTGTCAGATAGCTTATTCACAAGTTTTGTCTTTGTCACTTGACATAAAGTAAGAAAGTGACAAAACTTACGTTTAGTCTATTCGACACTTATCAGAAGGTGGTGAAACAGGCCCTTACATACCTAAATTATGTCTATATAGTAATATATATCGTAGTAATGTCTTTAATAATAAACACATAAAATAGAGTTCTATGAAAAATAAATTATTTTCCTGGATAAAAAATAGCCTTTCTCCACCTTCGGGATGTAAGCCATATGTGTACTAAATTGCATTAAAATTGGCTAACCGAACGAAATCCTGGGCGAGTCAACTAGTACAAGAAAAAAGAATATAATAAAAACATCACGGTTTGAACACGAACAAATATTAGTTTAGCACCTACTCATCAAGTCTTTGGTAATAAAATATTATAGGTACTCGGGCCATTCTTGACAATAAATAAAAATTCGGTTACAAGAAGCAAATACGAATACAACAAGTGTTCCTGCAAGAATTGAGCACGTGCAAATTTTATTTATGACCTAAGATTAGCAACTGCATAGTAGATAATTGCACACCTGAGAGAACTTCTTTATCAAAACAACCTGTATACCTGAAATAACCAGATTAATCTATTGACCAATATAATAAGCATTGATCGTATAATCTTTTGTTTTGTTGCGGCGTGATTGAAGGAGAAACCAGCAAACCAATAAACTAATAAACAAACACACTTTCGGATTATAATATGGGTAGTAATATAGCTGTATTTAATTCTTACAGGTGTTATGTGTAAGTATAAACGATTACACAACATCTTGATAATAATTATATACTTACCTAAATCGAACATTAAAAAAAAGGAAATATAAAATATACTAAGATCTAAAATTTTATTTTATTAGCGCGTTGAATTTGGAACGCAAAGTATCAATATAGGTTAGTCCGACCGCTTTTAAGTATACCGTGTCTTTGTGTGAGTGCAGCTTACGGTGCCATTGTGAGGTACACGCACACATTTAAAACTCGGGCCGAAACTGACTAGCGCGGGACGGCATACGGCCTCTTAAGACACTTTATTTCGAGCGTCAGTGCGCAATATAATAAATTGTTCATATCCCTCAAACTTTTTCGCCTGCGACGCAGAATTTTCGATAAATACCTACTCATGTGACTGCGATTCACGATAGCCGGAATCCGTCTTTCACTTCCTTTTCTTGGATCGCTCAAAATCCTTTGATAAATTACTATTTCATCTCCGGACTCGGAAGTTTGGAATGAAAGTTTTAGAATTCCCCTCCTAGGTTTAGGAGGGTCCGCGAGCGAGGCCGTGGGAGCGGGTAATCCGGGGTCCCCGCCGGACAGTTGTCGGGGGTTTTTAATTTGGAGGCCGCCCGCTGCGAATGGATTATCAGTACGAGGGTTGCAATTAGTCAGACGCGTTGCGGTCGCTCCTCGTATACACCGGTCCAAAAATCTGAACGGATTACCTATTTTGCACTCTACTCTTCGGCGATAAGAGCGCCGATGTTGTCAGGCAGCTCGCTTCGGAGGAATTTATCTACTGTTCCATACTTAGATTATTCAAGAACTAATTTAGACCACCGCTTATCCTTCATCAGGAATTTGTAATGTTTGTTTTTACTTAAGACGTCCGTCCGGTCTGCTAGGGATAACTCAATTATTTACGTCGCTGGATTATCTCCTCTGACAGAGATAAGTCTGCAATTCCATTACTTGTTTATTTATACATCCTTTGGCCTTTTAAATTTTAACTCGTTTGGCTTCGAATCTTATGCTCGGTGGATTTGTATATGTACGCATAATTTTGTTCCTTATGTATCTCACCAGTAGAATAGGATTACTAGGTAACTTCGATCGAGATTCTGAGTTAGCAAACTTGAAAGGCCCAACCGAAAGAAATATCCAGCAAAGCTGTCTGAATAACATTACGTCTTGCTTGTATTCTTTGTGTATTCACATTTCCTCACTTGAAAGTTTGTCTGTTGCTCTAATCACTAGGCCAATAGAGCCTGTTTTGTCGGCAAAGGGTGTGTTTGCTAGAGAGAGTTCGTCGTGGAATGGTGGAACATCAAAGCTGAACGTCGCCCCGTGGGAACGCGGCGGTTAACTCGTTTACTGTTGTTATTTTTGTTTTGTTCGTTTGTCCCGTTCGGTCGCGAAGTCGTCCGCCGCCAGATTATGAGATTATTGCTGCACTCTGTCTGATTATCGTGTTATGTCGTGTTGATTGTTTACACAGTCGGCGTTTTTCTTTGCTTTCCATCTCTTCTCTGAATAGTGTAAAACAATGTCGCTATCCGTGTCTGTCCTCATCATTTCTATTTTTCTGCTTACTTCTTCTAAAACGCAATGGATTTGGATACGGTTTTCACTGTAATTTACGGATTTTTTTACGGAAGATGTAATATATATTCTAGTTATGTTTTTGTATAGTAGAAACATTCAATGGTTTTTAATCAAGTCGCCAAAAAATCGATTTTCATTCGCATGGCTTACGCTGGTATAATAAAAAAAAATAATAATAAATTGTAATTCTTCAGAAAGTCTAGAGAAAATTGCGCGATGGCATAATTCTATCTCCTATAATTAACTCACAGTAAATATTTTTATCTTTGAAATATTAACTATACACACATAATTGGACCTGTTACATTTTTAAGTATAGATTCGCTCTATGTTCTTCCATTATTTTCGCTAACATTCTGCCTACGCTGTCAAAATCAATTCATGCTATTACCAGCCATTGTTAACTCTTACTTCACGAATAGATTAAAATAATTTACTAAGGAACATTACTCATTGTCATTAGACGTAAAGAAAAAATACGTTACTCGAACGTCTATTTACACTCGGTCACAATACAATGCCGTAATTGTTTTCGTTTTCAATAGTAGGTAATACAACTTTGTAGTCGCAAACGCAACGTCACTCATTCATTGAATGATAACATGCGAGTGTGCAGAATTGTGTATACGCTACAATGGCTATGCTAATCGGACCACGAGATCGAGATTAAATAAAGGCCGGAGCGCGTGTGCGACACGACATCCTAATGTTCAGGAAGAGCGCCTTGAGTACAGGTTTTTAGTTCAGTAGAACTTCAAACCGAACGGTAGCTAAATTCGGAAATACGACTACACTCATTTATGTGTGCGTGTGTGCGTGCAAGCGTGCGTGCTTGCGTGCGTGCGTGCGTGCTTGCGAGCGTGCGTGCTCGAGGGTGTGCGTGCGTGCGTATGTGTATGCAAAGTTGCACAAGAAGGCTTTGCTAATCAGGCAACGAGATTGACACTTAATGAAATCCAACGTAGTTACAAGTTCGACGACATATTTTCCTTATCGCTTGAATCCCGTAGGGATACCTAGTACAAGTTTGCACAGCAAAAACATTGAATTTGTTGAAAAAAAAGCAATGAAAAAAATTGTCGTGAATACTTGCACATCATGTAATATAGTATAACTAGTTTTTTTTTCTCTCATTTACATCTATCTATCTATACATATAATAAAATCGTAGACTTGCCGTATCTGTACATTAAATATTTTTGCAAAATAATAACTGGGGGATGTTAGGGATAAGTAATAGAACGTAAAAAAGCTATTTTTGAAATTTTTGTCTGTTTGTCTGTTTGTCTGTTTATCTGTTTGTCTGTTTATCTGTTTGTCTGTATGTTTGTGCGCGCATCACGCAAAAGTTACTGAACGGAGTGAAATGAAACTTGGCATGATTTAAGTTCATACTACCGAGTAACATACAGGATACTTTTTATCCCGAAATTCAGCATGGTTCCCTTGGGAGAGGGGATGAAAGTCAAAATGTGTACTCAGCTGTAATTCATTAACCCGTGGTCCGATTTCATTCATTCTTTTTTTGTTAGCAAGGAGATAGTTTATAGATTACCGGGTAATCTCTGAAAGGCTGGATCGATTTTGATGGGACTTTCAGTGGTGGATGTTTACATTTTTATCTACCTAAACATCCACCAGTGAACTTTTAACAGTTTTTTGCAAGGTATGAGCTCAAAAGAGCTTAAGAAAAACAATAAGTACTTACCCGCGGGATTTTTAAAAACCGATATCCACGCGAACGAAGTCGCGGGTGTCGGCTTGTTTTTAATAATAGCGCGAAAAGTTCAATATGCAGTGTCATTCTTAAATCAAAGTAATTAAATTACACAAGTAGCGTGCCACGTATTCACTACTAACGTTAATATGTGCTACTCGTACGAAAACGAGATTGTGATCTAATAGAGCCCCGTCCACGCGAACGACGCGACGCCAACACGCACTTGCTTGCCTATCGATGCTCATCTTTTAATTTATATCGACGAAGATTTTATTAATTCTCCTTTGAAAGTATGTAGATATACATATTTTTTAACCTGGTCTTTTGAATTTCAATCACTCCACTTGTAGACATATCGCCATGAGATTACGCGCTCCGTTAGGTACGGTGCCGCTTAAAACTGACAAGGGATACGGGTTTGATAAACTCTAAGGCGTCGTCCTAATTGGCTATCGATCGTACGATTAAACGATGCGATTTCGACGCGTGATCGAATTTAAACGTGTGAACCCCTAAGTGTGTCCTAATTGAAGCTCACAAGTCATCGCGCGATCGCAGCAGGTACCTACTGATTTTCATCGTGCGACAAAATCGCATCGTTTGATCGTACGATCGTTAACCAATTAAGACGACGCCTTATTATATACCCCAAAGTTAATGCGCTAGTCGTCATACGATTCAGACTAGATGTACCTATCTTTGACTGAATCGTACTACTTACCATTTAGTAGAATAAAATAGAATATAAAAGTTTTTATTAAAATAAACTTACAAGTGCTTTTGAATCGTCAAGTTAATCTACCACTGGTTCGGAATGCTGTTCCTACCGAGAAGAACCAGCAAGAAACTGGGCGAGATTGCAGTGATAGTGAGATTGCATAGAAGCGCTAACTTGTATTACGCTTGAATTAAAAAAAAAAGGCATGAGGTGGTATCGTGGAATACCCGGCCGAAGTGAAGCTTCTTCGCATTGTAGGTATATAAAATTTGTTTCACTCACTCATATGGGCGCTGCCCAGCCAATGAGGTTCGTTTCACTTTCTACGCGTCAGGTTCCCATCCCAAACGTCCGTAAAGTATCTTCGCTTCAAAAATTTAACAATTTCTGATAAATATTTTTTTTATAAAAACTTATAATTTTCGTTTTACAATAACATGAAATTCGAATAATATTTGTGAGATTCGAATAATATGAGTTGTAATTTTTGCACTACAGAATAAAACAAGCAGCGTTGCATCGTACGCAACAATTGTTATGTTAATCGCGCGACGAGGTTGTGATTAAAATAATAAAGCCCCGTCCACACACACTTGCGCGCGCTCGCCCGATCGATCGATACCGCCATCTGGACGGTTCCCGCGATCCCTGCAACTAAAAATTTAACTCTAACAACTTTTAAGGGCGTGCCCTGAATTTTAATAAGTAGGGCACGAAGCCAGCGCAGGTGGGGGTGGAATCTTGGTGGCTTGACTCTGTCAAATACCTACTCGGGAATAGATCGTTAAAAGAAAAATATATCGATAAGTGTTGGATAGCCTAAACGTAAGTTTTATCACTTTCTTACTTTATGTCAAGTGATAAAGACAAAAGTTGTAGATAGCTACCCGATACATATCAGAAGGTGGTGAAACAGGCACCTGATAGGTGATTATTTGTATGGGTAGGTACATTAAAAGTAAGATATATAAATTATAAATTGCCATAAAGTCCATTTTTGTCTTGGGCAAACGTCGCTCTTCGTTTTCTCGTATTTTAACATTTATGATTATGAATTAATATACGAATTATAGGCGTAAAGCCGTGAGGCTTATATTACGAGTGACTTATGAAAAGCCCGATATTATGTCACAATATCAAAACTTTTCACATATTCGTACTTTATAAATTTTGCACACAATAAATTCGTCCCTCCGAAGTGCTGCTCACAAGAGCTCAATATTGCATTAATGAGGGCCCCGAACAATGCTATTTAATTTTGAACTAAAAGAGTCGAGTATATTTTCCTGCTATTTTAAATATGACACCCCATGTAGCAACTATCTCTATGTCGTCAGAGTTCAAATTAGCGTCGTCCGACGGTAGTTGAGCGATTGTAATTTATATGACAAGGGTTGGTTCCAAGTCGGGGGCGGCCTCCGGCACGTGCGTACGCATTTTGCGTATTACCTAAATAAATAGCAGCGAGTAATGCGAACATTTCGTTTTGTTGTTGTTTCGTGGTTCTCACGGTGCACGGTGTGTCTCATTCTTTATATTCCACCGCCGTAATGACGTAAGAATTAGGGCCTGTTTCACCACCTTCTGATAAGTGTCGGATAGCCTAAACGTAAGTTTTGTAATTTCTTACTTTATGTTAAGTGACAAAGACAAAAGTTGGGAATAAGCTATCCGACACTTATCAGGCCCTTAAGGTTTAAATTTTATTCGAATCACTTTTGTCTCCAGCCGATTTGAGGATTTTCTGAACAATACCTAATGTATGTAAATTTTTACATTAAAAAAAACTTGAAGTTTACCTACGAGAATACGTAAAATCTAATTTAAATTTTTGTGGGAAGGCAATTAGGCTGTATATTAATTAGATGTTCTAAAACTCGTTACCACAAATTATAATTGACTAGAGAATGCCCGCGGCTTCGCCCGCGTGAATTTTGGTTTTTCACAAATCCCGAGGGAGTCGTGGATTTCTGGTTCCCATTCCCGCTCCCTTTTCTAACCTTTACACCTACTTTCAAGGAAGTTTGCTATAGTAATCTACCTATAGTTGTAGCTAGAGATTTCGGTTTTTTTCAAAATCCCGTGGGAACTGTGGATTTTTCCGGGATAAAAAGTAGCCTATGTTTTAAGTCAGGGTATAATCTATCTCCTTTCAAAATTTCAGCCAAATCGGTTCAGTAATTGCGGCGTGATTGAGTAACAAACATCCAAACATCCAAACATCTAAACATCCAAACATCCACACTTTCACATTTATAATATTAGTAGGATAGTAGGAGGATTAGTAGGATTAGTAGGATAGTAGGATTAGTAGGATTGGTATTGTGATTATGTGTGATAGCTTCTGCCCGCAGCTTCGCTCGCGTAAATTTCGGTTTTGAACAAATCCCGAGGGAATCGTTGATTCCCGGTTCCCGTTCCCGATCCCTTTTCCAACCTTTATACTTTCTATCAAGGAAGTTCGCTATAATAATCTACCTATAGTTGTAGATATAGACTTCGGGTTTTTCAAAATCCCATGGGAACTGTGCATTTTTTCCAGGATAAAAAGTAGCCTATGTGTTGCCAATGCATGCAACACAGCAAACTATTGCAATAATGTGTTATGTGAACGTGATTTACCTAAGAACAGTCAGCGCCCTCTATGGCGTTTTTGGAAGATTATATCTATTTTAGTCCCACAGGAATACTTTTCCGGGATAAAAAGTAGCCTATGTTTTAAGTCAGGGCATAAGCTATCTCCATTCAAAATTTCAGCCAAATCGGTTCAGTAGTTGCGGCGTGATTGAGTAACAAACATCCAAACATACAAACATACAAACATCTAAACATCCAAACATCCACACTTTCACATTTATAATATTAGTAGGATAGTAGGAGGATTAGTAGGATTAGTAGGATAGTAGGATTAGTAGGATTGGTATTGTGATTATGTGTGATAGCTTCTGCCCGCAGCTTCGCTCGCGTAAATTTCGGTTTTGAACAAATCCCGAGGGAATTGTTGATTCCCGGTTCCCGTTCCCGATCCCTTTTCCAACCTTTATACTTTCTATCAAGGAAGTTCGCTATAATAATCTACCTATAGTTGTAGATATAGACTTCGGGTTTTTCAAAATCCCATGGGAACTGTGCATTTTTTCCAGGATAAAAAGTAGCCTATGTGTTGCCAATGCATGCAACACAGCAAACTATTGCAATAATGTGTTATGTGAACGTGATTTACCTAAGAACAGTCAGCGCCCTCTATGGCGTTTTTGGAAGATTATATCTATTTTAGTCCCACAGGAATACTTTTCTGGGATAAAAAGTAGCCTATGTTTTAAGTCAGGGCATAAGCTATCTCCATTCAAAATTTCAGCCAAATCGGTTCAGTAGTTGCGGCGTGATTGAGTAACAAACATCCAAACATCCAAACATACAAACATACAAACATCTAAACATCCAAACATCCACACTTTCACATTTATAATATTAGTAGGATTAGGTTATAATATGGCGTTTATAATATGTAAAGTCTGTTCGTTTACTTACGATCAACGTTCGTTTACTTACCACGTTCGTTTACTTACCACGCTGACCAAGTGCGGATTGGCAGACTATTTGGAGATTCTGTTTTATTCTTAGAATAGAAAAAATAAATTACAAAGTGTAAAAAATAATAAAAATAAAAGCAGAATAATAAGAGCACCTGCGCCTGTGTGACACTATGTTACCGAACGGACTTTAATGGATTTGCATTTGTTAAGTAGACCTTTTTGGATCTAGTCTATAAAATAGAAAAATAATTAGAAACAATTTTGTCAATAGAAAGTTTTCCAAACACTGCTCCGAAATCTTGATGTTTTTAGATTTTTTCGTGAACGGTACTTCATTTTCGTGAATTTCTTGTTTATGTAAACAGATATATTATAATAACAATTTTCAAATTTTTTAAGTCTCTTATTTATCATACTTTGTTCTTAAAATTTTTTTTCTACCCACTTGCATTAGTGTCACCTCTTTCTCCTTTTCACGTATTGCTGAAAATCAGTATCGGTATTATATTTTATTTTCCAACCAATAAATATTACAATAATGGAGGAGCTGGCGAACAAAACGGCATAATTACACTTCTGGTCAAAATGCTTTTTTTTTAATCCGGTGGTTTTTGGCCTGCTGAACAAGAATCTCAACTTATAGTGGCTGCAATATTCCAAGGTAGTATGTACTCATAAGCTCAATATTGTACATAATCAGTTCGTTTAGATGTACCCGCGCTCCAACATACGTTTTAACCATAACTTATATCTGTACCTATAGGTAGTGTAACTACATGTATCTCGCCACACGCCAGTTGCGTTAGCGGACATCACATGCATTAGCATAATCTGAATGTGCACGTGTTACTTCGCCACGCGACTCCGTTTCAAATTCAAAACAACCCTTTTATAACGCTCAGTGTGATCTGCCATGTTGATATGGTCCATTCTCCTGTGAGATGACGGCCTGTCGGCAAATATAGGCTGGATTATAGGGGTGCACCGATCGATTTGTTGTCCTTTGTTCGTAATCGAGGTCAAAGTTTTGTAAATATTCAAAGAAACACCTATTAAGTACATATATCTATATAATTTTTCTTTGCAGTTTACTTATCTTATTTTTATTATACGGTATCACTTGACGATTCAAAAGCTCTTGTAAAAGTTTATTTGAATTAAAAACTTTTCTATTTCTATTAGATTACTATTGTATGTACATATTTATATACTTACCTAATTGCTTTAGACTTTTAAAATTAAGTGTTAATATAGACAATATTACAAATCATGTAATGTTTTTCTCAGATATTTTAGGGAATATATAATAGCCGAACCAATAACGGTAATAAGTTAAATTCGAATTGTTATACGCAATGAAGGAAACAAAATTTCCTATTCTAGTTTTTATGGCCTTATTTTCAAACAAAACACATCCTCATAGTCGAATAATAAGCAATTGGGTATATTATTATCGGGAGATGCTCATTTATTGAAGTGTACATGTCCTGATCGGAAAATTCCCCCCACGGTTTCTTTTATTCATGATGTTCGAACATGTCTGTAGTAGGTATCTGTCGACTATTTCTATTCCGTTTCAAATTCTTACGTTGTTTCTTAATTTCTTATCTTTTCGAGTATACTATCTTTAATAGCATCAATTTCCTGCACATTTTTTATTCGACTATCTATACGCTTTTCTATTATCTATATCTTATCCACTAAGAGAGTATGGATTGAATCTTATCTCATACCAATCTCGACGCAGTAAATTACCGCTTGAGATGCACTCGTTGCAAGTGCAAACTGTGCATTTGTCAATTGTTTATAGAGTTCAAACTAGCCGGGTAACGGGTCCGGCAAACATACTACGTACATCTACATGCAGGCTGCAACCTCTAGCTGTATTTCCTTTCGAGCAAAAATAAACTCTATTGAACCGAAACAACTATTAAAATCCTTAAGCGCTCTACGCATCATTGCATCCTTTGGATAGTCAACGTGCAGGAAATTTGTTCAAGGACTACGTTGTCCATAGTTGTTTCTAGTTACGATTAGAATGTTAGGTACAAAATTATATACCGTCGGGTTTACGTGAACATCGCCGAATGCAAATGTCGTGATGTTCGGAACGGTTACGGCCTTTGAAATTGCCTATTCGCGTCCGCCCTCACGATCGGAAATTATATCCTCGACGGTGAAATAAACTTGTGCGAGAAGTTGTATGTTCTTACCTAGTGAGAGTATCAGTTTCCCAACTTGAAGTAAAATTTGATCGATACAAAATATGCTTGTAATACTATAGTAAAACACACATTTTAATAACAAAGACAATAGAACCTGGAGTAGATTAATCATCATCTGCAATTATTATTATGCATCGCCTGTTTGCCGACATGGGCCTCTTTAGGGACGCTGACTCTAACTCAGTAGTATCAGTGCAAGCCTTTCTCTTCCAATCAATTGCAAGCCGCTTTCTGGATGTCATCGCTCCACGTGATCGGAGAACGCCCTACACGCTTCTTTTCTTACATCTCCATCATCTCCTTTCATCTCCTTCCGATAAATGTGACCTACTTAATGCCACTACAACGTGATAGGCTTGCGAAACTTGTGGATTGATCAGATGCTTGATGATGCAGATCAGAAGATCAATTCGATGAAACAAATGTTGCTAGAACGACACAATAAAACCTACTAGAAGCAGGTGTATCATATAGAGCAATACCAGTGGAATCTTAACCTGTGATAGCTATACTTTAGCTGGCGTAGACTTGTAACAAAGAAAAGTGCGACCAGAATCGTTTCGGCAATTCGACAATCCTGTTCAATAGCCCGTAGCACAGTTATTATGTGATGTGGACTTCCCGGGACGCTAGGGCCCCGTCCGAGCGGTTCACACGACGCCCCCTTTTCTAGGCCACTGAATAAACGCTTGCTCTCTTTCTGGAATAGTCGTGTCGTGAAAAACGGAACATAACAATGATACTTACTTATGTTAATTTTAGTGAAGTGTTTCCAGCTGATATTGAGGGAACTGAATAAATAGAATGGAAATAAAGGATGAAAGTTAGTCTAAGAAATTTTAATTTGAAGTAAATTGGACCGAATTAGTTTCGATGAATACTTACTGTCTTTTTTTATGTATTTAAAACTAGCTGATCCCCGCGACTTCGTCCGCGTGGATATAGGCTTTTATATAGTATCGGATTGGATCCCATAATCCTTTTTGTACCTAAACTAAATGTAGCCTAAGATCACCTATCTGCCATCGAAAATCGATCCAGCCGTTTCGGAGATTAGCTGGAACAAATAGACAGACCGACAAACATAAATTGAAACGCACGCCAGTTTAAAATAAGCCGTACGTACATAGATCCGGGTCCCAAGTTATTTGAACCCAATAAATGTCTGTCATTTCTGAACTAAAAAACCTATGACCTTCAAATATTTACGGGATAATACTTGAAGTAGGTACTACCTTTCTAACAAAAAAAGAATGAGTAAAATCGAACTACGCGTTAATGAATCATACAGCTAAATACACGTTTTAACTTTCTTCCCCTCTCCCAAGGGAACCATGCTGAATTTTGGGATAAAAAGTATCCTATGTCCTACCTTGGAGTATAAACTCAAATCATACCAAGTTTCATTTGAATCCATTCAGTAGCTTCGGCGTGATGCGCGGCCAAGATACAGACAGACAGACAGACAGACAAAAATAAAAAAAATTACAGTTTTGGCTTCAGTATCGATTATAGAGTGCCCTCTAAAAGAAATTTTCAAAATATCTTCAATGTACAGAATTGGATCTGTTACAGTTTTATTATATTATAGATACAGGTATATCAGTATTTTCCTTCACGCGTAAGTAAACATTTCTTTAGAATTGGAATTTAAAATAATGATCTTCGTTGTTAGCCTTTCTTTGTTTTCTAAGCAGGTAACCAAGCATAAGTAATTTACATCCCTATCGCTACATAATATGTAAAAGCTAATTAATATTAAATATAATTTATCATATATAAAGATAACAAGAGTAGCCATAACGCTATAGTCGAAGGGTCTTACTAAGTAGTTTCTCTATTTCCAAAGTGTTAAATACATCTTGTTGCTTTTCAGTTTTACACTCGGTAAAGTCATCTATAGCTATAAACATTGTCCTTTTAACAGTATAATACATTATCATTTATGAATCTTTATGAGCGAATTTGAACAAAACAATAAGGTGCCCCCCCATCCAGATGTCGTATTTTTGTCCGACCCCCGCGTACTCGCGTATTAGGTTAGGAGGGCTGCCGGTGCCGGGGCGAGATTCTCGGCTTTATCGATCACTTGTTGGTTGATTGATAGTGCTTAATCGTGTTTGCTACCTTCCAAAGCATAAATGAGCACATCTGTCGTAGTTTTTGCACGAGTGGTGGTTGTCTTTAAAAATTTACTGTGACGAGAAACTTTAAAGCAATCAAATTCAAAAATGTTTTAATTTTTCCACACATAACATGTACCATACATAGAAAAAAAAATATATACACCGAATTGAGTATGTCCTCCTTTTTTAGAAGTTTAATGGCCTGTTTCACCACCTTCTGATAAGTGTTGGATAGCCTAACCGTAAGTTTTGTCACTTTCTTACTTTATGTCAAGTGACAAAGACAAAAGTTGTAGATAGCTATCTAATACATATCAGAAGGTGGTGAAACAGGCACTAAGTCAGTTAAAAATTAACAGCTCTCGACTTCTTGACATAAAGATTTAAATTAACCTACCTATGTAATAAGTTTTTTTCTTCTCGATGCTACCGGTGCAAAGATAACAAATAATAGATGAACCTAGGTAAAGTGAACATATAAAATGTATTGCGATAATATGATACCGAATCGAATTGATTAAATACTTGTAGGTAACATTTACCTGTAGTGAGCTTTATCCGTCCCTGCTGGCAGTTCACCCCCATGGTAACACAACTTTGTAATAACAGTGTCGGTCGGGTTTCCTACTTCAATTACAACAACTAGAGGAGGCTCGCGCTCGTAGTTCACGCCCCAACTCCCAACTCCACTTGACTTAGTAATTTTTAATTACGCTTGGTACTATTTCAATCGTGTATGGCTAATGAATTCCACGCCATCGTTTTTGCACGTAGCGACAACTCTAGCACTCCTAGCCTTGTTTTTGCGCAATGATTCGGTTTATTTGTTTCAACTTTTCGAATTGTATTTGGAAACTTTTCATGGAGTTTTTTTTTTGTTTTAGACTATCGGTATCGGCAAAATGTTTCATAAAAGGTTGGGAAATCACGTTCGGTTCCTTAAAAATAGTATTTAATTATTTTTTTCTTACTTGTAAGTAAAAAAAAACCACATCCGTTGGACTGATTCTACGTGGTCGTTAAGCTAATTGCTAGGGCTATTGTTTATGTAAGACGGTTCCCGTGGTACGTACGAGCTACCTACTCTGGCTGCACGGTGCGGGAGGAGTGACGGACTCCTCTTCGGAATTCAACTGTCACTCCTAGCGTAACACTGCCGCCAACCCTCCCGCGCCTGACCGTCAACCCTCCAGCACCGCGCGTCTACCTCCTACACTAATTTGACATACCTTATGGACAACACTCCGTATCTTATGCCTACCATTCACGGGCGCAGCAATCCGCCGAATTTGTCGCTGGCGACAAATCTGCGTATGAATGGTATCCGCAAACCTCATCGCGAACCGCGAACCCTACCATTCACACACAGATTTGTCCGCGGACTTGTCGCCAGCGACCAATCCGGTGGATTCGTGTGCCCGTGAAAGGTAGGCGTTAGTACAAATTTTTATCTTACGGAAATATCTTGGAAAACCGAGCAAATTGCTGAGTTGTTGTCTAAAAATAAATGAGGCAGGTAGGTAGGTACACATGAAGGTACATCGGTGCATTAAAAATGTTAATGAATCCTGTTGATTGTTGCCAAGCCTATTTTCTCTAAAAAGCATAAATCAAGCTAAGCGTTTTAAAACTTTGATCATTTATCAGGCGAGGCTCAGCTGTTCGAGCATCCCTTAGTCCTAAAGCAAGGAAGTGGCGACAGGGAAGAGACGTTATTGTAAACTTTGTCCTCTGTGAGTAGAATATTGACACTCTTATTACGAAGCCGTAGAGATCTTATTTGGTTAAACTTTTCACTCTATAGGGCTATGAAAGGATAAACCGAATGTCTTTGTAGGGCTGTGTTTATTTAAAAACGATACATTTTTCCAAGGTTTTTTTTTTTTGCTTATTTTAAATTCATTTTATTTTATTTTTAAATTTCATATCACCAGGATCATAAAGTGGGTAACTCTCAGCTTAACTCAATTAACAGATTAAAATTAATAGACGCCTATTGACTGCTATCGACTGAGCAATCGATTCTTTTTATCAGCTGAGCCTTGGAGTTTTCATAGCAATGGCTTTAGGTACCTACTTTCAAGCAATAGGCGTTGAAGTTATTAAATCACGAGAACTAGTAACTTCGCGGCCCATTAATAGACAAATAAATCTGTTCTACCCACGCAATCATACTAATCACCACGTTGGGTTTATCGGAAGCGTTTAACTCGCGCGCCCGAAGCGACAGCCCTAATCCGTGCGGGCCGATCGCTCATTAATCACGGACGCCTGTAATTGCCGCACCCGCCGCCCGCCGCCCGCTCCCGCGCCGATGCACGTCGACCCTAATTTGGTTTTAGAGCCTAGAAATGATGCATCTAAAATTAAATAGGTGTACCATAATAATTTTACACTTGGTATACAGAAGATCGCAAACTGCGAGTCGCTGGGCCTCTGACTGAGATCTATATAGCGTGCTCGGACTGTACTCAGCAGACTTAAGACAGAGTTAAAACGAGACAGATTTATGTCAGGGACATATTCATGTCTCATTTTAACTCCGTCTCTTCCAATAGAGTTCTATCTCGTAGGCTGAGGTCAGCTATCTTATCCCGGAAATATTTAGGGTCTCTGCGTGAGAAAATATAAATTGTGGATATTACAGACAATAATTTATAGCTTTATTTAACATGTAAATTCATTTGCACAGAGGTAGCTTGCCTCCCGGAAACGGACAAAGGGTCCCTACTTTTTCAAAGAGTTTTCACGAGATTTTTAAAAACCTTAATACACACGGTACACTACAGTCATGGTCGTCAGTTTTCTTCTGAAGAACAAAACTGTAACAAAAATCATTGGATACGATACGACGTAGCCTGTCGGAAGTTCCCTAGTCGCGGAGTTTGAGACGGTCCAGACGCGAACCGGACGTGTGGCCGGCCTGGTCGAAAACGACCTTTACACGTCCCGTTGTCTGCTTCTTGTTTTTTTTGTCTGCGAGTGTGGAATGCCCTCAAACCGGTTCCGCGGATAGCATCACAAGAACGTTGTTGTCCAGATTTACTAGAATATAATATCTAGTTATGGGGTGCAGTTAGCGTAAATGGTAAGTTTGCACTATCGACACGCCTCACGACATAAAGTCCTCCGGCCTTCGATACAATAGGCATAAACAACCAAAATGACACGAAAGTCTGACATTTTTTCAAGTTATATCCATGAAAATTAGTATTTACGTTTTCGGTTCAAAATAAACAGTTACGTGTTTAAGGAATTTCGGAAAAACTACCCCCAAGTGGGTTAAATGGGGGATGAAAGTTTGTATGTAAGTCCGTCATTTTTAAAGTTATATCAATGAAAATCGGTATTTGTATTGTCGGTGAAAAATAAAGAATTACGTGTTTCTGGAATTTTGGAAATTCTACACCCAAGTGGGTTAAATGGGATGAGATTTATAAGAATCAAAGTGGACGAAGTCTCCAAAGCATAGTGACGCCTCCTTCACCATTACCATCATTGATTACTATTAAGCGAAGAGCGCACTCAAATATACATTCAAATTCAAGTACAAAATATAAAACTGCCCTTTTGATACACGACACCGTAAGGTTTATATTATGGAATTTTTATGTCGCATACAAGCTTACAGCTCGTTCATTACGATACCTCGTGAAAGTGCTGAGATGTTTTATGAACCGTTTTATTGCTTCACTGCCTCAATATTCCGTAGGGAATACTAATTAGCGTCACGTATGGATATTAAAAAAACTGTAATAAAATGCTAAGGGATTCATAAAATACATGTTATCACATTACATCGCCTGCAGCATAAATAATTATTGAATTTGGTGTAAAAATTAAACTGTGGTAGGTAAACATTCAAGCTTGTAAAGACACGAAGTTAAAAAGTAGTATCGACCGTTCGCATCAGTAGATGTTCCAGGAATTCAGAAAGATCAGAAAGATCTGAAAGATGTCGAAAAATCCAATTGGCGCGAGATAGGCTCTTAGTGTGCGTTTGGTCTAGGTTAAAACTTAAAAATTAAACTAAAAAATACAGAGTATTTACCAATAGGTATAATAGATTACAATCTTATTACGTGGGTTGATTAATTATTATTAACATGCTTTACTACATACGATTAGTGATTAACTCGATTAGACTTTCGATTTTCGATCCAAAGATTTTGGTTTAGATTTAGATTTAGGTTATTAATATCGGCCTTAAAGCAGCGAAGTAACAGTGTTACAAGTGTAAATTAAAAATTTAAAAAACCCCCGACAATCGCCATTTTGTGGTGGCGGCCATCTTGGATTTGCATAGTGCTATTTTACTAGTCAAGCTCTTTTATTTGATACCTATATTAAGGGAGTTGTAAAAGAATATGTAATCTGCCATTTTGTAGCGGCGGCCATCTTGGATCCATTTTCATCAAACATAGCTAACAACACTCTCGACTAATTCACCTTTCAAACAGAAAAAACCGCATTCAAATCGGTCTACCCGTTTGAGCGTCACAGGGGAACAGACAGACACAAACACACACACATACACACACACACACACACACATACACACATACACACACACACACAGACACGTCAAACTTATAACACCCCGTCGTTTTTTCGTCGGGGGTTAAAAAGGGGGCCGAAAGATGGAGAGATCAATGCTAACTTCACAGTTGGCTCCACATTTCACCTTCTCTCTCATAGAGAAAACTGATTGATACAGAACATTACCGATATATTTTATACTTGATGATTATATGTAAATACTTAACACTCTTAAATACTTACATAATTTAGAAGATATAGATTCAAATCCTGCACCAGGGTCGTGTCTATTAAAACCTTTAGGCCATCATGTCTAACAAGCGTTTATTTCCCATGTAACAAAATTTAATTTCAGCAACATGGGAAACACGTTTGTTGCTCAGTTACATCAAGCCAACTGAAGTTGCAATAGTGCTAGTTGCAAAATGCACCAATGCAATGATGCTATTCTAAAGGACAGGTTCGCCTTGAGGCCGATGCAATCTATTGAATGCTGCAACCTAACTCAGATTTATAGTTCTGTTTTGCCGCTTTACCACTGATACTACTACCTCGCTGAGGATATCTTATAGTTTTGAAATCGTTACTGCAAACTATTGCGAAAGTTCCGACCAATCCGCTTTAGAAGTTTAACCTCGGTTGGCGACATCTCGACTTGAACGTAAAGTCTACTTAGGTTCATCTTAACGGTCTCTCATCGAAGCGTTTTTGAAGTTAACGGTGAAGTTTCAGTTGATATTATTAGCAATAGATTTCAGTATTAAAATGAATCCATAATATATTGACCAAGACGTTTTAAAGGAGATGGCCCTTCCCCAATACATTGTTTGCCCCAGAAAAAAAGTTTATGCGTCACGATGAAACTTTTACCTTTGGATTGGTTTTTCTGTGTAAATCTATACTAATAAATAAAATTGAAGTGTCTGTCTGTAATATCGAAATAACTACCTCATATTAAGCTCATATGGTTATTTGAACGATACTATAACCGAATCACACGTTTTTAAAATTTTTGTCTGTCTGTCTGTCTGTCTGTCTGTCTGTCTGTCTGTCTGTCTGTCTGTCTGTTTGAACGGGCTAATCTTTGGAACGGCTGAACCGATTTTGATGGGACTTTCACATACAAGTAGAGAATTAACCAGGGAGTGACATAGGCTACTTTTTTAACCGACTTTCAAAAAAGGAGGAGTTGTGTTTTTCTACCTATGTACACCGATATCTCCGAGATTTCTGAAACATTGCGTCACTGTCCTACAAAAAATTTGGATTCCAACTCCTCAATCCTGATGCTGTAGGGGATCTGATCCCCAAAACTAATGGGATTTAGGCACTGTCGGTTATTTAAATTGATATTGGGGATACCAATTAAATACTTTATTGTTGAATGACCTCGAGTAGGTACATGTCCAACTCCTCAACCCTGATGCTGTAAGGAATTGCATTCCGAAATCGTAAGGATCCCACGGAATTTTTCCGTTTTGTGGACGGGTTACTACTTACTACAGATAGGCTACTTTTTGTTCTGGAAAATCAAAGTTCCCACGAGATTTTTACAAACCTAAATACACACGGGCGAAGCCGTGGGCATCATCTAGTTAATAATAAATAGTATTCTTGACCCTAGATAGTATGGTTATTGCTTATGGAGTACCCTAACATCTCACTAAAAATATCCTAAAAATATTTTGCAACAGATAATTTAACGAACACAAAGTATTATTTGGTATTTAACGGCGTACTTAGTGATATTTGGAACTGTCCAACTGCTGATATTAATCCAAGCACTCTTCGAGATAGGATCATCGAAAGTAATGGTATTTATACCATTACTTACTTATTTATAACAACGATTAGGAAACGCCATTGCCGCCGAGATGTCACAACACAACAGAGTCAAAATCTCTAATTCACGTTTCGCTCACGAATGTTCTGATGCAAACTTATATAAGCACTGCGGAGCATGAACTAGTGGTCAAGTACTTGACGCAGACTGGAAGAATTACACAAAACAGAGTAAAATTGGTAAGATACAAGAAAATCACATAAGCGCAAACATGCAGCTCAACGAAGTTCCTTGTATAGGGATGTTCGTCACGATCCAAATCCGATACTTATGTAGATCGATACAGTGGTATACGATTCAGTTGCTAATTTTATCGATCAATATCATTCGGTACGGTTTGGTGAAATGATACACATTGTACAGAAAAGTCGGGCCAAAAATATAGTTTGATCACTGTCAGTTCACTGACAATCGTTAAAGATTTAAAATAATGTCAAAACCTAAAAGGAGTTTCGTCATTTTGTTTAAAAGGCAGACGACACTGCATGTGGCCAGTTTTTTTAACCAACTTCAAAAAAAGGAGGTTCTGTGTTCGACCCGTATGTATATGACTACTACGATTTAACGATACTACGATTAAACCACCTAATTGAAATAATATATAAGTTTTTGGAGTCGGCGCTAAACCACATGCAATCCATATAAAATAAAAAGTAAATGAGCACGAGACTCTTTTACGAAAATTAGGCCACTATGGTATTAAAGAATCTGCACTCAGTCTCATTGCGTCTTATCTCGGTGATCGTATACAAAGGGTATGCATCAATGATGTTAAGTCATCCGGATCAGCCTCAGTAATGGGTGTCCCCCAAGGCTCTATTCTAGGTCCATTCATGTTTCTGGTTTATATTAATGACTTACCACATTTCGTCAAAAATGCTTGCGATATTGTACTATTTGCTGATGATACGTCTTTAATTTTTAAAGTCGATAGAACTAAAGACAATTTTGACGATGTAAATAATACTTTATCTCAAGTTTCACACTGGTTTACTATAAATAATCTACTTTTAAATGCTAAAAAAACCAAGTGTGTCGAGTTTTTATTGCCCAATACAAGGATTACTAGCAACAATTTAAAGATAAGTGGTCAGCCATTGAAAACTGAGAACACAACTGTGTTCTTGGGAATAACCCTAGATGCAAAGCTTCAATGGGGCACCCATATAGCAACGCTTGCTGGCAAGCTTAGCTCTGCTGCTTACGCTGTTAGGAAGATTCGACAGTTAACAGACGTAGAAACTGCAAAAGTAGTTTATTTTGCATATTTCCATAGTATTATGTCGTATGGAATCTTACTATGGGGTAAAGCAGCTGATATTGAAAAAATTTTCGTTTTACAAAAAAGGGCAATTCGCGCAATTTATAGGGCAAATTTTTACAAGTAACAGGCACATATTCAACTAAAAAAATATGAAAGTCATTTATTCCCCGACTTCGAAAAATTATATATTATTCGAGTTAGGTAGTTTAATCGTCAATCTAAATAAATAAAATATTATTTTAAACTTTTTAGTTCGAATCGACTGAAGTCGGATCTATTTTTTTTTTTTTAAATATTAGAAACTCGTATCTGCGCATCGATTCGAATTGATACTTTTCTTCCGATACCAAGTAAGACTTGAAAGTAGTGATTCGATACCAAAAGTATCGAGTACTTGCTTGTATTGTGTCGGACATCACTATAGTCTGACTTTTAATTACAGTTGTCATTTAAAAATAACAGACAGTTGTTGTCATGACAACTGTCTGTTATTTTGACACGTCAAAAATAGAATGAGTTATTTGTATCAAAAATAGGGTTACTAACTGGATTTCGATTTTACCCCTAACTAAAGTACCTGAAGTATCTGTCAGGCATTTGTCATATCTACATGAAGCAATTGATTGTTATTTACGTAAGTTTTGAATTTATTATCTTTTTTGTGGGAACTGTTTTATCTCTAGCAACATTAAAAGTCATCAAACGTCACGTCAAATAAAAATCAGACTATAGCTGTAAATAAAATGGCAGTAAACAATAACAGGAAATAAAAATACTTCTTTTTAGAATGAATTTAAAAAACCCCGCTAGTTCGTAGGTTTCTATTTTTGTCTTTCAAAATAATAATTATAAAGTAATTTTATTAGATTTATATAGTTAGGTCTATTGGTATTTTTCACTACACAAACTTAAAACGACTCTGGGGCAATTTTGGGACATCTCCTTTAAATAACGATATCATTTAATGATCTGTAAAAACATTTTTCGTGATCGTAAGTTGTGACCATCCATATACCAACGCTTTTATTTTTAAACCCGGCAAACTTAAAAATCATAACTTCAAAAAAATAACAACAAGTAGGTACATTTGTGTGCCAATAAATAAAAATGTTTCAACGGTTTTGTTTACAATTGACTAGCAGATAATTTTTGAACGTCATTATTCATCACATTGAATCAGAGATGCGTTAGTAATAAGAAAAAATATATTGAATTGATTTTTGACACAGAAAATCCATAAAGTTTAGTGGACGTAATTTATCACTGCAACACCTTGGCCATCACCTGTCCTGAAAACCGGACACTATAAATAATGGGAAAACCTGTCCAAACCCTTCGGAGTTAGGGGAAAGTGTCTCGTGCCGTCCGACGAGGGGTCACATTGTCTAACAACCAAATCTCAAATAGAGTGGTGCTTACTTTGGCGTAAAAAGCAAACACTATGACAATGTGGGAGAGTTATTACTATTACTTACTATACTTTACCGAAATCCTAACAGGATTATGCTTGAGAGTGGAGTAGAACATAAATATTAAATACCATCAGTGAGGAATATTTTTGATGAAATCAAACATTGACAGATAATGGTGTTTTATATTAGAAAATCAATGGTCATATCAACCGACAATAAAATTAAAGGGTTCATAATATTATTCCAATTATGCTGGGATACAAGAATACAGTGTACAGTTTTTCTACGTTCAAAGTAGGTACGTAACCACTAAAAAAATCAATGACAGTTAAAGGTGTTTAACATTCGAAAACTAATGATCATTATAGAAGTATAGGTATGCCGAGAAATTAAACACCCATAACATAATGATGGATTGAGAACATATTGTGTGATGGTATGCAGTGTGTATGAAGTATGAACCGATTACGTTTGTTGAACAACGTCGATCCGAATTGGTAACTGGATTGGTGACATGGCTGCGGTTTCACTTAATTAGATCGTTACTTTCCCTTTGTTCGTGCGAGAGCATGCTAAGCCATCGCACGTGCTCATTAACGCTGTAAGCTTAGATGATAATCGTCAACGCTACATTGAAAAGCATTGTAATGAATAAATTATTACTATCGGTATATTTTATCTGCATGCTGAAATGTTGCTCTCGGATTTACATAAATGCAAAGAAATGAGAAAGGGTGTCCATCATATTACTATCCCAAAGAAAACCAAATAATGTAGAGTTCACCACGCATCAGCAATGATGGACATGACTCACACAAAAAGAAATGCTACCTACAGACAAATGACACGCTACAAAATGTAAATTTAAAAGTAGATTCTGGGTCAAAGATAGCAATATAAATTATTAAATAAAAAATCAACTAATTTATTTCCAGAAATATTTCCAAAGTACAATAATTAAATTTGCTTTATAGCCTTTGAGGAATTATTATATAATAATTCAGTGTTTATAGCCTACATTATATGTATTAATGTAGATTGCAGACAACTTAATCTTAGAGCTGTTAATTTAAAAGGAACGAGATAAATACTGTGTAGAAACGGAATCAGTAATCCGATCTTCTCTATTTTTGAGAAAGAAACGGATAGCTTGCTTCCTCATTTAACGACTGCTGCGACCAGAATTAGCTTCAGCTAACTAATGAACTCTTCGCGGTCATATATCACTCTACGAACGCGTTTGATCGCAACCAAGGAAGGCATTCATTGTAGATACGTCTATAGTTTATGGTACCTATATTAGACATGACAGGAAAAAAGGTTATATTTTTTTGAGCAATTAATATCGTCAAAAACTAAGTTTTCCGAAATTTAAACATGATTAGAAAGATCTTCATCTTGTCGGTTTTATCTATCATTTCCGACAACATTATGTGATGCGAGAAGTAGAGATCGCTTATGCTTTGATTTGTTTTGATTTTATTATTATTCTCCTCAATTTTTCCTCTCATTCACATGTATTCGATTTTATTAAATAAGTCTCTTAACTCGTCTGTTAAAATTACAACAACAATTTCATTTATCATTCTTTTAAGTATTTCTCTAAAGTTTATATTTATTTATTTACTGTTAAATTTAAATTGATATCTGTAACTGTATATTTTCTCATTTTCTGCTGCAATAGTTACAATCAGAATGTTGGTACGTGACGCGCAAACCGTGTTCACGTGCGGTGAAATTTACGTAAATTTTAAAGTCAATACCGCAATTTGCTTTACATCCGTTGTCCGGCTAGCGAATAGCCGCGGCTCTGTGCTGGTGATTTATGCCTACATATAAAGATGTCCTAACTGACTGATTCATTAATGTGCGATTTAAATTATTGCCACTGTGCAGGAGATATTCGTTATCAATAATTCATTTCTTTGATATGATTATGTCAAATGCTATAAAACTCAATGTTGCATTGTACGACTATTTCAGCAAATATTTAAGTTTCCTCAATTTGGTGCTATTATTTTATGTATCCAGGTAATAATAAAAAATGCAACTATCAAGTGATTAGCAATTTTTCAGTGGAAATCTGTGGCTGACAGCTCTTGAACAAGAGAAAATTATGACCTTAATATTTAAGATGTTATTTTTTGGTGGTCTTTACCTTACCGTTTGACTGCCTGGTATGCATCCCATATAAGACAAAAAGTGCAGTTCTGTGGAACATTTAGTATAACAGCCTTATACTCGTAGCAGCACTATAAATACTAGTTTAGCTTTTTATATAGGTACCTACTTATATTGTGTATAGTTATATGTACCGTAGGAGCCGGTTCGCTGCCTGAATGCTAAACATTTGTTCAACAACCCCCGCTGGTTCTGATGGCCTAATACGATTCCGCTAAATTATTGCTCCTACTGTTAATGCTAGTAACAGATTTTGTTTATTGATTCTTTGACTCATAATAACTACGTGTTTTCTTCCACAGGTACGTACTACGTTCCAGATTAAATTGCGGTGAAGCCAAAATCTGTTATTTGTAAGTGAAAGCATAGAATTATGTTACAAACACGTTTTTTATATTCCGCTTGTATAATTATTAAGTTGTAAGTGTTGATATATTATATTCCAACTAATTTTATATTCCAACAAAATATAAATATGTTCTAAAGTAAAATATACGTATAATGTATTTATTTAAATTGTAAATTGGTTTTAATTAGCGACATCAATATTATACGAAGGTCTTACATATTATACGTATATTTTGTACGAAATAAATTACATAGAAAAAGATTTTTAAAATGTATCATTTGCATGATCATTAACTATTTTAGTATACTAATATGCTAATTAACTATTTAACCGGTGCCAATTGTATAATCAGTTTCTTCGATTCCCACAATGCGGAACAATAAAAAAATGATCATATACGTTTGTAAAAAAATATAAAGTCAATGCTCCAAATTAATTTGTGCCTTTGGAAAAGGCTTAGCGGGAAAAAAACGGATTAGGTGTCCGAGCGGCTGCATCGATGCATCACGAGTTGCGATGCTAAGCTCAAGTTCACACTATGAAGTTTTTACATCAAGACTTTGTCTTGTCGCTTATACCTGTGCGCAACTTGTTGCGACAACAGGAAAAGATCGATTTACAAAAATAAAATGTAACATACGTAAAACAAACGATTTATGTCGTATCAATAATTTGACCTAGAATAGCGTTTCAATATTAGATTATTCGTTTTATTATTTTATCTACGCATAATCCTGAGATTGGTAAGTATACTCGTAATATTAAATGCTTACTTAAAGCGATTCTCACTAGGTTCTAAAATTGCCCACCTATGAGTACTATGAGAACAGAATAAGGAGCGTAATGTTTCCTTATTTTCCTAGCATGTTTCCATTCAGGAATTAAACCAAACAATTTTCCAACTGACGGGAATGGTGTGGAGCAGCCGTTTTATAATAGTTACCTATTTTTTTCTCTCTCACAACACGGAACTTACAACTTTATGTCGCACGACTCTATATCACCATTGTGATCGCACGCTAATCGCAGCCGAGGTCAATGGCAGGGAAGAGGCAGGTAAGGAAGGTTTTTTGTGGAGTTGGGCCTCTACGGCGCATTCCGTCTGCGCCCAGCGCAGCGCAGCGCCCTCCGCTACCGGATCTGATGTTGCGCGGCATGAATATTGTGCAGGGAATTCTTTACTTGCTTATCGCAATCGAAATCTTTTCAATCATTGTATTAGATCCTTCCTCGAATTAATTTTTGATGTGGTCTATCTATGGTTATGGTTGCTCTTCATGCCTAGTAAGAATCTTTAGAATTCCGTCACTTTATTTGGACTTAGCAATCACGACGTTTGCGTCCACATTTCGAATTTGCATAAAGCATGTGTTCAAGTATGTACGAACATGTAGATAATTATATTAACAACTAGCTGACCCCTGCGACTTCGTTCGCGTGTTTATAGGTTTTATATAGGATCGGATCGGATCCCATAATTCTCTTATAGCCTGTTACTCCTTATAACATTGAAAGTTCCATTAAAATCGATCCAGCCGTTTCGTAGATTAGCTGAAATAAATAGACAGAACGACAAACATAAATTTAAACGCACACCAGTTTAAAATAAGCCGTACGTTCAAAGATCCGGGTCCCAAGTTATTTGAACCCAATACCGAGTATTGTAATGTCTGTCATTTCTGAACTAAAAAACCTATGACCTTGAAATATTTACGGAACAATATATAAAATACTACCTTTCTAACAAAAAAAGAATTAGTGAAATCGAACAACGCGTTAATGAGTTACAGCTAAATACACATTTTAACTTTCATCCCCTCTCCCAAAGGAACCGTGCTGAATTTCGGGATAAAAAGTATCCTATGTCCTACCTCGGAGTATAATCTCAAATCGTACCAAGTTTCATTCGAATCCATCCAGTAGTTTCGGCGTGATGCGCGGCCAAGATACAGACAGACAGACAGACAGACAGACAGAAAGACAGACAGACAGACAAAAATGAAAAAAATTGCAGTTTTGGCTTCAGTATCGATTATAGAGTGCCCCCCAATAAAAATTTTCAAAATATCTTCAATGTACAGAATTCGATCTGTTACAGTTTTATTATATTATAGATCAAGCACGTTGGCACAGTTTTGAAACAGAAACCATTTAAATGCTTTTCAAAAATTGCGGTATTCGAATTTACAGCTCTATGGAAATAAAGGCCTTTTAAACTTGATCGTTACTGCAATGTTACGCTACTAGATGTCACTACCAGTCGCTAAAACAAAATACGAAATCGTGGGTACGGGTGCCGCGCCGGTTCCTTTTATTAGGAAATTTCTTACAAATGTAGATGAACATTTTAATCGAACTTACTGTGACATTTTGTTATATTCTCGAGTATAGTTGGTTGCTTGGTTACCTACTTTTAGATTTCTCTATCGTCTTTTAATAGGACTATTTATTTATTGATAATCTTAGCAGTTAGTTTAAGTACAGACATCCGTCAAATCTGACTGACTCACGAGGCTCAAATCCTAATTTCCGGTTTCGACGAATGTTTAAAGTTACCACAACCTCGAATTCTCCCAAATGTTCCAACGATTAGCCGTCGAATTTCGAAGAAATCAGTAAGCACATAATAGGCAGTTTTTTATCTAACAAAACGTTAGCGTTTATGTTGTAGAATTTAGACAATAACCGGATCGTACCTATGTTATGTTTTGGTTGGGAATTTTGTTATAATCCGGATCTTGGTGAAAGAGTAATTTTTTTATCAACTGATGAATCATCAACAGCCTTTAACATAATAATGTTCTTTAATCTGTCAGCGAGATTTTACAATTTGTCGGCGAACACCTATAAATACTTTCGTACCTAAAAATCTTTACTCCCTTTTGGTTGCTTCACTCCATGCCGCTTGTCAAAATTTTACTAAACGTACCTAGCATTTGTTACTTGCTGATTGCTTGCTAATATTTGATCATATTTGATCAATAATTCGATCATGACCTCGGGTTACTTAATTTGCTGACCAATTTGGTTTTTGTTTTCCGCGTGCAATTTGCGAAAAAACATTTTAGAGCTTACCAAAATTTAAAAATTGGCTAGGCTTTGCCTCGGTCGTGATACATTTTATTAATATACACATAACCCTCCCGAGTCCCGTAGTTGGGTAATAGAAATAAATAAATTCCTAAGGAGTGACTAGTTTACACTGTGTCATATTGCGTCATATTAGCAAATCGTGAAAGGGGTCAGGGACCTCGCCCACGCGGGCCGCGACCGATAGCCGATGTTCCCACCACCCGGCACCCGGCGACCGGCACCCGGACGGAAATAGTGTTCGTATACGAGCCACTACGACTATTACTCACCTTGAAGCGTGTGAATACGAGACTAGATACCTATAACTTCTCCATTCAGTAAAACTATGTGTGCAAACTACTGCGTATAAAGAGTGATAATTGGAAAAGGGGGCAAAAATTAAAGGCAAGACGTGCAGGGGAATTGTCAACTATTGGAGTTCAGGATAGCTGAATAACTCGAGGGTTCGAGGCGGATTAAAAACCAACTAGAAACTACGTAATAACTTACTAGAAATATCAGGTTTTTTTTTTTTTTGTTTGAAAGGTAAATTAGTCGAGAGTGTCGTTAACTATGTTTGATGAAAATCGATTCAAGATGGCCGCCGCTACAAAATGGCGGATTACAAATTTTTTCACAACTCCCTTAATATGGGTCTCAAATGAAAGGGCTTGACTAGTAAAATAGCACTATTGCAAATCCAAGATGGCCGCCGCCACAAAATGGTGAATGTCGGGGTTTTTTTTAATTTTAAATTTATACTTGTTTCGCAAAATCTTTAATGTACATACTCGTCGTACAAGGCAAGTTTACGATTTTATTATATGTATAGATTTTAGTCTAGTGGTTATAAACCACTAGATAGTGTATGTATCTAATATGTACCTAACAATTTCATAAGTGGTGTCGACCCCGTTCTAGGCTGCCTAATACCATTTACCACGCTGTCAAGCGAATGTCAGTAATATAGGTCTTGATAACTGGTCGAAGTTGCATTTAATAATTCATACTTTGACTGGTCTTTAAACGTAATAATTATTATCATTTCAACGTTTAGCATTTCGTTATCAACTATTTTTAAACATTAACTGCTTTGCTATAGAATATAGATTATAGGAGAAAAATATATGAAACAAATTGTCGGACACAGATTACACTTTCGATCTATATTTTTCAGGAAACAACATTGCATAAAAGTTAAAATTCAATATTTACCTAATTCAAAATTTAAAGCAAGCTTTAGAAGTTTTCTATTTTTCTCTATTTTTGCAATATCCTATCTCTTCCTGTTTCACCACCTGATAAATTTCGGATAGCCTAAACATAGCTTTTGTCACTTTCTTACTTTATGTTAAGTTACAAAAACAAAATAACATGTGAATAAGCTGTGCGAAACTTATCAGTAGATGGTCAAACAGGCCCTTAAAAACTGTTCATTTTGCAAGTGAGTTAAAGCTTAAAGTACAAGTTCTTTACTTGTTCGTTGATTCTTGGTTTGTGGATATTGTACATCAAACAAAATATGTTCTCTTAACATCTCTTGTCTACCTGGATCTCTACCAGATGTCGATACAAATTAAAAGAACTCCCAAATAAAACAAATCCATAAGCCTGTGTCACTTCAGCTATGTTTATTTTACCTTTATTTTCGCTCGGAATTACCTACCAATAATGTTGAACTAATGACTCACTTAAGATAAGTTGATTTCGTGTCAGTTTTTATTAATAGCTGTCATGTTAAATAACTCAATTAGACACCTACTTGAACAGACTCGTTTAGTAATAAATTTTGCGCTATCGTTCATTTTTTGCAAAAAGATCGTTTATTTGCGGCGAGGCAACATCTTATTTTGTATTTCTTGTAGATGAAGACCAGAAGCGGTTTACTATTTTTTATTGTCTACATGATATTGTTGTTCGTTATATAACTGTTGAGAAAATGTTTAATGTTAAAAATGTTAAAAATGCTTTAAATGTACGATATGATTTTATTTGAGTAGTTTTGAAGTGAATTCTAGTTTTAGTGTTTCTGTTTTCGTGTGTTTTTCGATCTGTATCATAGTCAGTTGGAACTGCGTTGCTTAATTAAAAAAAATATTAACCCAACGATTTATAGTGTATGATACGGAGTAATATTATTATATGCACTCTCATGCATATAATATTACTCCTTATCTTTGTATCCATCTAAATTCTGACGTTTCATTTACGATGATTTTAACATCCAATCAAGGGTTTGCGGTCGCTTTTGTAAGAAACTTTCAAATTTAGCGAGTCACTGCAAAATCATTTGCGAAATCACGAACAGCCACAGCTTAAGGCCCGGTTGTCTTGCAACTTTAGGTATTTGCGCGCTACCTCAGCCCCCGCTATGTGCCTACTTATCGTAGTTAAAGACGCGCCGGCGGACATCGAGTAGCGACCTCGTTCGAGCAATTCTTGCCACAGTATAGATAACTGTACAGTTTTACAACATATTTATTAATGAAATAAGAGACCAATGATGTTTATATTTTCTGTTTTGTTTTCTTCTAAAATTAACTCAACTATTATTTTAGATCTGTTTTGTTACCAGATCTATGTCATGTCTTTAGATCATAATATAAGAATAGAAGAATATTTTCATCCGAAAATATTGAACAGCATAGTTTTGAAAACCTTTTTCATTACGACGTTTCTACGCCAGTTTTTAAAAAAGAACTGCCACTTTGTCATGTGAGTTAGGTGTAGGAATATGTTTCATTTATCTATTTATATATCTATAAAACAGCGGTATAGCCTGCCCACAGCACTAAATATTCTACAGAAGACGCTCTAACAACGAGAAAAAATATATGCGCCTATTCTTATAGGGTACAAGCGGATACCGGCGACTTCGTTCGCGTGGATATTGGTTTTTAAAAATCCCGCGGGAATTCTATTCTTTTTGTTTTGCTCCTTTGAGCTCATGCCTTGCTAAAAACTGTTAAAAGTGGCGCAATCAAAAGGTGCATATCTTCTAGAGAAAGTCCCATCAAAATCGATCCAGCTTAAGATGATAATCTATACGTTCAAAGATTCCTGTACAATCCGGTTTCCCAGTTGTATAAAATATGGAGGGTTGTGATGGCTGTAATTTCTGAACTACAAAACCGATGACTTTAAAATGTTTACGGGATGATATTTAAAGTATTTCCTTTTTATTTTTATACCTGTTGCAGGTAAAATAATAGGGATAAATAAAAATGGGGTAAATAGGTACATACATGCATAATAAGTTCTGTATTTATAGAATATAAAAAAATAACTTTGAGTACCAACATTTAGGGGCTGTGGATTTAGCTGTGGATTTGATATAAGCGTTTAAAAATCTGACCACGTGAGCACATAGTGGTAAAAATAAGAAGTTTGAGTACCAACAACATGGGACTGCACCCTATAGTTTCGGAGATATACGGTTTTAAAAATCTGACCACGTGAGCACATAGACATCGCAAAAATAAGAAGTTTGAGTACCAACAACATGGGGCTGCACCCTACAGTTTCGGAGATATAAGCTTTTACAAATCTAAACATGGGATCACATAGACATCGCAAAAATAAGAAGTTTGAGTACCAACAACATGGGGCTGCACCTTATAGTTTCGGAGATATAAGCTTTTAAAAATCTGACCACGTGAGCATATAGACATCGCGAAAATAAGAAGTTTGAGTACCAACAACATGGTGCTGCACCCTATAGTTTCGGAGATATAAGCTTTTAAAAATCTGACCACGGGATCACATAGACATCGCAAAAATAAGAAGTTTGAGTACCAACAACATGGGGCTGCACCCTATAGTTTCGGAGATATAAGCTTTTAAAAATCTGACCACGGGATCACATAGACATCGCAAAAATAAGAAGTTTGAGTACCAACAACATGGGGCTGCACCTTATAGTTTCGGAGATATAAGCTTTTAAAAATCTGACCACGTGAGCACATAGACATCGCGAAAATAAGAAGTTTGAGTACCAACAACATGGTGCTGCACCCTATAGTTTCGGAGATATAAGCTTTTAAAAATCTGACCACGTGAGCATATAGACATCGCAAAAATAAGAAGTTTGAGTACCAACAACATGGGGCTGCACCTTATAGTTTCGGAGATATAAGCTTTTAAAAATCTGACCACGTGAGCATATAGACATCGCAAAAATAAGAAGTTTGAGTACCAACAACATGGGGCTGCACCTTATAGTTTCGGAGATATAAGCTTTTAAAATCTGACCACGTGAGCAAAAATCAGATCATATAGACATTACTAAAATAAGATGTTTGAATATTTTAGTAATGTCTATATGTGATTTGATTTCTGATTTGAATCTATTTACTTCACCTGATCACTAATACTACAAGTATAAAGTTTTTCATTCCTTGTTCCCCATTCATTGTACGAGCCGCACCCGAGCCGTCGACAAATCCGTCATCGTCCATACTGAACTGTGGCGAGCCTTGCACGTATCTCTGCTGCTTGCTAACACCGCGCGCGTACCGTACCGCGCGACCGTATGTCAATAGTGTAAAGTTCATTATTCAGTGTGCGCCGGGCCTCGAGCTCACGGTCAAATCAAAAAAAACCCAAATTGGTCCACCCGTTTGAGCGCTACAGGGGAACAGACAGACAGACAGACAGACACACACACACACGCGCGCGCACACACGTACACACACAGACACGTCAGACTTATAACACCCCCGTCCCCCCCGTCGATTTTGCGTCGGAGGTTCAAAATATAATATAATGGTCATACTGGTTACTGATACCTAAGTAGGTATACTGTGGTTACTTTAGTAAATATCATTATTTCAAAATCTCACATTTTCCTCTACTAACTTTTTATTACATACGTAACTCTATCTAAAAAGACACAAATTTACAAAATAATATTTATTATTACTAATTTAAAAAAAAATAACTAAATTAGAGAAATTACGAATATGAATCGCGGGGAGCGCGGCTGGCAAAAACTGACGCACGTCCTACCTCGATGAAGGCCTGTGAGCCACTGAGTACATGGCAAGAGCGTTGCGCGTGACCGTTTTATGCTAGAAATGGCTAGAATTTTTCTTGGATTTTTATTTAAAAAAAAAAGTCGTTGTAACTTATAGTAAATGCAATAAACTTTATTTAGATATAATTTTTATAAAATTTGGTGCAAAACTTTATACATAAAACTAGAAAAATGTAAAAAATCAGCATTTCTTCGGAATTTTTTATGATCGAGCAAAATCATACCTTTTGTGTTTTCAAACATTAAAATTAGTTGATAAAGAATTGATCTACAATATATATTTTTTTGGGCGCGTAAAAAAATCTTCCTCTTGATTTAAAACTTGTTGGAAAAGGGCCAAAATCGCCTAAAACAGGGAAAAGCGCCCCTTAATGAAATATAACCAATAGGTATCGTTCCAATTTATGAATGTGAAGAACATTTCGATGCTGACGAAGATCATGAGTAATCAAATCATGAGTAGACGTTACTTTGTGAAATCCCATATTACAATTAACAATAAGCTTATTTTGCTATTGTCGGCAAGAAAGGGTAAATCTCTATTCTCTAGTAAGTTTCAACTGGATACGGATGGTCCTTTGGTCTTTAGAAAAAAAAAAAAAAACTAACAGAATCAACTACTTAATACAATTAGTTTATATCAGCTGGGGGACCTCGTAAATAAATGCACCGACACTAACCTGAGTAATTAATAAAATTATCCTATATCAAATACATGCACGATGGCCCGGATGGCCGATACAGTTAAGTGGAGAAATTACTGCGAAGGAGAAATGACTATGAGATTTTTTTATATTTATGAGTATTTTTTAGATGAATGATGTTCGATAAATAATAATAGAATGGAGAATCAAGTATCGTCCACAAGATACTATACTACTACTACTAGACCGAGGTCTCTTGCGAGGATTGCCTCAGGATACGATTTTGTGCCGCATTTGCGAACATTATGGGGAACTCTCAGGCAAGCAGGTTTTCTCACGACATTATCCTTCACTGTTAAAGCAAGTGATATTTAATTGCTTAAAATGCACATAATTCCAAAAAGTTACATGCCGGGGATTGAACTCAGTTCTTCCAATAGGGAGGCCGAAGTCTTAACCACGAGGCTATCACCGCTTAATATACATAAATAAATTGATTAAAGTTACAACGCAGGAGGGGACGGATCCTGCTTTTCAACGCAACATATTCAAATGTAGCGAGTCACTGCAAAAAATGCGAAATCACGATCTGATACTACGGCGCTACCTTTCAGCGGACCGTAATTGTAATTTTCAATGAGTGTTCTACATTATTTTTCGAGTATTATTATATTTCATTTTTGCCGCTTTAAGTTTGGATTTGCAATATAACAACAAGAGACTCATGCTGTGTCGCGGACCGCATAACCGAAGACTCTACCAAAAACATCTGCGCATTTACATCTTCGTAACTTATAAAAGTGTTTAAATAGATGAGAACATTTAAATAATCTGACAAAGGGCGCGTGCGATTGTCGCGCAAGTGTGAACAGAAATCCAACAAGACAAAAAGTCGTGTAACAAAAACTATCTTGTATGTTCTTACGCTGTCAGTTGGCAGGTTATGTATCTATGTTCAGCTGGTCGAGTGCAACGGTGCAGTGGCGTTGACCCTAGCATTGTTTACGGTCCGGTCGCCGGTTGCCGGCCGCCGCGGCGTCCGGACTCCGGCCGCGGTCCGCGCATCGCACACCGCCTACAGGCTACAGCCAGCAGCGTTGTCGGCCCGTTTTTAACCGACTTCAAAAAAAGGAGGTTCTGTATTCGACCCGTATGTATGTATGTATGTATGTATGTATGTATGTAAGTATGTTCACGATTATCTCCGCAACTAATGAACCGATTTTGATGATTGTTTCACTATCGTAATCTACATACTTTCAGGAAGGTTTTAGTATATAGCACATCGAGTTATCATTCTTACGTACGAAGTTATAACCATAAATGTATACATATGTCACTAATATGTTCTCTGATATTGCCAGACATATTGCTGAAGTCTAATATAGCTATTCTGTCCAAAGACACTGCGACGCCTACGTAACATTGACCTTTTGCAAAAACTTTTGGGCTGAAGTCAGTACAGCTGTACTATAGAGTGATTCCTTGGAGTTTGTGTACGGTTACGTGTATTTCCATTCTATACCACAAGGGTGTGAAACTGGTCGCGTATAGATTTTAAATTACTTTTTAATCAAGGTCTTCTACATTATACAAGAGTAGTACGCATACAAACTAGTCTTGTATAGATCAAAAGTTAGGTTAGGTTGGGTTAGAACATTATAAAACCATTCACCTATACTTAGTATGACACATAAAATGTATGTAATATGTCACAGGATATTTAATAATAATTAATAATATATAGGTCATAATCTATTTCACATAGTTCTCATTTATATTATTATTATTAATATAAAGAAAAAAAATCACTAAAAAGCATAAAATAATTTTTTTCAAAGAAAAATGAACCGACTTCAAACGATTCGAACTACAAAGTTTAAAATAATTTTTTATTCATTTAGATTGACGATTAAACTACCTAACTCAAATGATATATAATTTTTTGAAGTCGGCGCCAAATGACTCATACTTTTCAAGTCGAAAATATGCTCCCCGCGTCCCGGACAGCCTCACCACAGAATAACCAGAAGGGAAGCTACCTAAGAACGTCCAAAATTTATACCTATTCTGATAGGGTTGTCACCTGTTGAATGTGAAAAATTATGGGTAAAAATAAAAATATTATATACTATAACAAGATATGTAGTAATGATTGGAATAAAATGTTTTTTATATTATACTAGCTTCTGCCCGCGGTTTCGCCCGCGTGACAGTACCTAGATACTTACTTTAGTAAATTGAATGAATTAAGTACCTAGTTACTTAGATAGGTACCTTAGATAGGCCCATCGAAATGGTCCATTGTGTACAGGAGCTATTTTAACTTACCTGGCAATGTTTTACCTAATTCTATTGAGTAGAATCTGATTTCCGTACCAGTCAGGGGCGTAGCTACCACCGTATATGTCGTATCAATTGTACGGGGCCCCCAAGCCAGGGGGGCACCCGACGTGCGTAAGTAAAAATTAACAAAAACTTCCCAAATTTTTGTTTATTTCAGAAATGACAAAAGTCAAAAAATGTTGTCTAAAAAGTTGTACATAGAGGCAGAATCTTTAGAAAAACTAAAGTCATCATCAAATGATTTAATAAATTAGTTTGCCGAAAAAAGGCAAGGAGAGTATATATTTAATTTGAATTAGAAAAAGTGACAGATAAATAATTATGATGAATAAATAGGTATTGCTTTTAATTTTATGCAAACATTTTTTTTTCTTTTGTGAGAAATCTTTACCCTTCATAAAGGCCCCCAAACAAATTTTTATACGGGGCCCCGCCAAGGTATGCTACGCCACTGGTACCAGTGGTAGAGTCTTGACATAATATCATAAGTGGCACATGCTATCCTACAATAAATAAATTCATTTCATTTCAATTAATTTCATTTCATTAATTTTTTGTGTAGATAATATAATATTATGTAAAGGTACTTACTTCATTTGATCTCTAGGGTACAAAAAAAGAAATATCCTTATTTTTTACTAGATGATGCCCACGGCTTCGCCCGTGTGGATTTAGCTTTTTTAAAATCCCGTAGGAACTTTTGATTTTCCAGGACAAAAAGTAGCTTATCTGTAGTAACCCGTCCCCAAAACGCAAAAATCCCGTGGGATCCCCACGATTTCGGAATGCAATTCCTTACAGAATCAGGGTTGAGGAGTTGGATATGTATCTACTCGAGTTCATTCAACGATAAATATCAATTTAAATAACCGAAAGTTTCTGAAACCCATTAGTTTTGGGGATCAGGTCCACTACAGCATCAGGATTGAAGAGTTGGAATCCAAATTTTTTATAGAACAGGGTCGCAATGTTTCTCTATCGATTAAAAAAAAAATTTACGCAAATTGGTTCAGAAATCTCGGAGATATCGGTGTACATAGGTAGAAAAACAGAACTCCTCCTTTTTTGAAAGTCGGTTAAAAATATGTATAAATAGCCTATGTTACTCCCTGGTTAATTCTCGACTTGAATGTGAAAGTCCCGTCAAAATCGGTTCAGCCGTTCTGAAGATTAGCCCGTTCAAACAGACAGACAGACAGACAGACAGACAAAAATTTTAAAAACGTGTGATTCGGTTATGGTACAGTTCAAATAACCGTATGAGCTTAATATGAGGTAGTTATTTCGAAATTACAGACAGACACTTCAATTTTATTTATTAGTATAGATATAGATATAGATAGTGGAACTTAAACATACTGTACAATACTGAGGCATATTTGTCTAAACACCACACTTAATTTTTTATAAGTACATATAATTTACACTATTTTAAGTACACAGTTGTCTAAACTCTCGCTAATAACTCTCGCTAATAACTCTCGCTAATAATTTAATGCGCACGCGACACGACCACACGACAGCCTTGACGTTATTCAACTAACTGTTCACTAGCGGAGCGTCCGTGACAGCCCGTGTGTGCGTGAGCGGCGCTATGTGTGAGTGTACTTGCTGCGGGACGCTTGTAGGTAGCTTCCTCTCTGTTCCTTTTCTACTCGTGTGGCCTCACCCTCCGCGACTATTATGGTTCACTGCGCTCGCATTCAAAAGTGGATAGTTACTCTGATTTTACTAAGATGAATTGAATGTGGTTTGGCGCCGACTCCAAAAAATTATATATTATTTGAGTTAGGTAGTTTAATCGTCAATCTAAATGAATAAAAAATTATTTTAAACTTTGTAGTTCGAATCGTTTGAAGTCGGTTCATTTTTCTTTGAAAAAAATTATATCTCGACAATACCTTCTGTTGTGTCAGAAGTGCTTGTATTATATCAGTTATTGTGTATACCAGAAGTTGGTAGTCGTGAATGAGAATCGACTGCTCGACTTTACTGTCCCATCACCTATGCTCATTTAGATACTTTCGTAATAGAAATAAAACGGTTAACATTCTGTACAAAATTTCGTCTTTATAATATTAGATGATAGTAAGAATTGTCATAATTCGTATTTTTTTCTGACTGCATCGTATTCATTACTCATTGCTGAGGATCGGGAACCCTTTTCATTAATCTCTGAACGGTATTAGACGGGTTTAATTGGGATAATAATGGGTTCATACTCCCAGATCCTTCCACCAAATCTTTCGCAATACAGTTGCCGATAATCTATCTATTAAATCTAAAATGAACTTGTTGAATCCTCAACGAATTCCTCGACTTCACCTAATGTTTGGCTTCTATGAGACGTAAAACAATAGGTACCTGTAGAAAATTTCCTAGAAGCCTCAGGTAGCTATGCAGGTAGGTATTTGTAATTTGACAAAGCTAATGCCAGCAACAAAGGATCGTGATTGGGTAATGGGTGTAGTAAAGAGGTAGGTAATATGAGTTTGCATTGCAACCTTTACAACCTTGGCAATATGCACCGCCAGTCACATTGCATTGTTCCTCTCTGTCTGAATCTAGCTTAAACCTTGACACCTTTTCGATAAGTATTGTAATTTTATTTTTGATATTCTATGTTTTATTGAGATTAGGTACCTACGATACGAGAATATTCATATTATTACTTAAAGCAAAACAAATTATATCACAGTTTAAGATACCAAAAGAACAAAAAGGTGTGGTCTAAAATTGTGCTCAGGTTGGCAGAAGGAGAGAATGGAGTCAGTAGCAGGATTCTTTTGCAGAGACAGCGAAAAGTAGTTATCTCGTATATTGTATGAGATAGTAGGTAGATACACTATAAATATTTAAGAAGCCTACGAGATAATCCATCATATTGATGGATATTTTCTGTTCTATTACTCGTCAGCTATTTTCCATAACGATATTTTATAGTAGATACCTACCTCGGTGCCTACGTTTTAAACTTTCTTAGAAAATAATATATCGGCGCGTTCGCCAGATGTCGTTTCTGTGTAACCCATAATTCTACGAGCCCTGCAATTTTATTATTCGCCTACATTGATTTACAGCGCCCCTACCCAGTCCCTTCAACGGAACGTCCTTTTGTTTTGAACGGCCGAGTTTTTCTATAGTGCTTTGTCTTAGCGTTTCTTTGAAATTTTGTGTTGGCTCTCAAAATAAATATTTACCATTTATATAACGCCGTAGCTACCCCGTCTTTTGTCCGCTGCTTAGGATCTATTATTGTATGTATGATAATACGTGTACTAAACTGGCAAAAGCATCAAAGAAAATGTTGGCCGGTTTACGACGCGTCTTTTATGGCCTGTTGGGAATACTGATCAATTTTACAACGCTAGCCATCATTGGTTTTTCAATAAAGCTTCTATCCTCCTTGTATTTTATCTATATGAAGTCCAGATCTAAGATTCGAAGCTAAGATCGGGTCAGAAAATAAATTCCTTAAAAGGAAGTTTTCGACTTGAATGTTTTAGATAATCATTATAAGGAAAATAGCAAGTCCAGGAAGACATGCAACAACAAAGGATTGCTTAAAAACAGTATACCTACAAAGCTGAACATCATTGTACCTTAAAAGCCAAATAATGCACAACAAAGTCAAGTTGTTTAGTTTTTCAATAAAGCGAGTGTTACACGTCAGTTTCGTCGTTTCTTTTTATGTCGATAATGACGATAGATTGTACAGACTACCTACAGAAAGAAACAAGAGGACCGGCATCACAAATCAAAACACGCTACGGATAATATTATTCTATCGATGGCGATGGATCATTGAGCCGTTGAAGCAAAATAAATAGAACAGAAATGCACCACACCACTAAGAGATGTAGTTGCAAAATTCATTAGCTAATTTACGAAGTGGCCGACATAAACTGCGCCAGTGAATAGATGCACAATTCTAAGAGCAATAGAATCAACAGATACGCTTGGAATTGAATACAAACAGTTTGCGGTTGCAGTAACAATGTCCAGACTTGTTGCGATATCAATTGTACACTACCTACGTCTACTGTCGGGGATGTCGGTCAATGTGTTGTTGAGAGAAAGTTATATTATCATTTCCTTGGTATTCATACTTACTTGAGTGTTTGTTATATTATGTATTTAAATGTTTGTTTTACTTTAAAAAGAAAGGACAAGAATTCCTCATCGTCATCATTCATATTTATTTTGTTAAAACCTATTGCAACACTGCCACTCGATCAGTATTTGAATCGGTCTAGGTATTCATCTAGTTTATGACATTCATTTGCGTAGAGTTCAGTTTTCCTTTTTTCGATCCCAAAATAGGCATATAACTTCTATAATATAATAAAACTGTAACAGATCCAATTCTGTACATTGAAGATATTTTGAAAATTTTTATTGGAGGGCACTCTATAATCGATACTGAAGCCAAAACTGCAATTTTTTACATTTTTGTCTGTCTGTCTGTCTGACTGTCTGTCTGTCTGTCTGTCTGTCTGTCTGTATCTTGGCCGCGCATCACGCTGAAACTACTGAATGGATTCGAATGAAACTTGGTACACTTTGAGTTTATACTCCGAGGTAGGACATAGGATACTTTTTATCCCGAAATTCAGCACGGTTCCCATGGGAGATGGGAAGAAAGGTAAAACGTGTATTTAGCTGTAATTCATTAACGCGTAGTTCGATTTAACTAATTCTTTTTTTGTTAGAAAGGTAGTACTTCAAGTATTGTCCCGTAAATATTTCAAGGTCATAGGTTTTTTAGTTCAGAAATAACGGAAATTTATTGGGTTCAAATAACTTGGGACCGGGATCTTTGAACGTACGGCTTATTTTAAACAGGTATGCGTTTAAATTTATGTTTGTCGGCCTGTCTATTTGTTCCAGCTAATCTCCGAAACGGCTGGATCGATTTTAATGGAACTTTCAATGTTATAAGGAGTAACTTAGGCTACATTTAGTTTAGGTACATAAAAGAATTATGGGATCCAATCCGATCCTATATAGGGTAATTCCGGGGGAGATGGCCTTATGGGAGAGATGGCCAATAGAAAAAAGTCGAAGTAATTATTAATAGATGGCACCTACTATAATTTAGTTCGATTCGTTTTGGCACGGGCAACAATCCGGCATGGAGTTTTTTGCGAAAAAGTTATGGAAAGGTGAGTAATTTGACTTTGTTTTTTAATAACACGTTTAATTTAAACTAAGGGGTTGACATATTAAGTGGTCACAAAAAAGTTTTGAAAGTTTTGTCCGTTTTTGTGATTTCTTTGTAAAGTAAATAACTTTCTCGTCATTCTAACCTAAAAATTAACTACAAAATTGAGAAGTTGCTTTTATTAAGTACTGTGGCCATCTCACCCGGACAATCGGGAAAGATGGCCAAATTATTTACGGGAGAGATAGCCATAAAATTAACGGCCTGTTTCACCACCTTCTGATAAGTGTTGGATAGCCTAAACGTAAGTTTTGTCACTTTCTTACTTTATGTCAAGTGACAAAGACAAAAGTTGTAGATAGCTATCTAATACATATCAGAAGGTGGTGAAACAGGCACTAAATGTCCTAATTTAAAGATGATGCCTAATCAATACGTACGGAAGGCGGCTATTGGACGAGGTGCCTGGAGCGAAGAAGACTTAAAAAATGCTGTGTCAGAAATACACAGAGGAGGGATGACGGTTTATAGGGCCTCTTTTATTTACCATATTCCAAGAAAAACACTAGAAAGAAGGTTAAAACAAAACAACTACACAAAGGGACCTATGGGACTTTTGTCGGAGCGAAACGATCGTCGAGTTGAATTTGTGTGGTGTTGTGCCTACAAATTTGTCACTGTTAGCGGATTATAGCAAAGTAATTTTGTGTTCATTGTATAGGACCTATAGGACTATCATCAACCTTTGGTGCAAACAACGAAAAAAGACTGAGCAAGCATATAAAAGACATGCAGTCGAGAGGCTTTCCATTGACTATCGATGATTTGAGAAGAATTACAAGTCAATTTTGAGTCTCAGATTCAGGCCCAAGTAGGTACATCCCTTCAGACGGTAGACCAACCAATACCGACTAGATTACTGGACGAAGTAGGTATCTACACTGCCTGTTAAACTAAACGAGGTTTGGAAATGAGCCAAATAAGTAAGCATCATTTTGACATCTGAAGATCATATTGAAAAACGAAAATCGAAAGAAAATGAAAAAGAAAAAAAGGAAGAAAAGTCAAAAAAAACCAAAAATGATAAAAACAGATATTATGACTTATAGACCTAAGAAAAAAAAACTGTTAAGAAACGAAAGGCAATTCGTAGGTTGTCTGATAGCAGTTGCGAAGAAATTCCCATCGTTTTCAATGATACCTCTGAAAGCGAATCTGAAGATAGAGAGAAAGATAACTGCTGAGATTGTGGTGATAATTATTACAGGACACAATTAGTTGAAGATTGGATACAATACAATATTTGCATGTTTTGGGTGCATGAAAACTGCACCGAGTTTGAGGACATGTGTTCTTACTGCGGTAATAAGAAAAAAAGGAGTTAAAAGATCTCAAGAGCAAAGGGAAAGGCAAGAAGAGTATTGGCCATCACCCCCGGACACTCTGGGAGAGATGGCCAGTCCTAGTTTTTTTTTTAAAGTTTAAAATTACATTGTTTGCGTTTTTTAAAGTAATTTATCGTTAATGTTTGATAAGAGTAATAAATAAAGTTTACGTTTTATATTAATTCAATGTTTTATTCATCATAATTCCTTCACTATAGAGTTTTAAAGTTACTAGGGCCATCTACCCCGGACTTACCCTAAAAACCTATATCTACGCGAACGAAGTTGCGGGGTTCAGCTAGTTTCCAATAAATCGACAGTCCGAACCGAAGATCAGTAAGAATATTAGACAAGCCCAAGTACACTGGAATTCCTATATTATTAGCTTGTCACATTAATTCACATTTAACATCGTGCTAATAGAATCTAATACTCTCATTGATCTACGCAATTTCACGTGGGAACTTGGATCGATATTGCCGCTATTATATCACGCGATAACATAATACACGATAAGGCGTTCGCCAATCGAGCCGGAGCGGGCTCGGGTTGCGACATCTTCGCAATTCGAGCATAACCGCGCTACAGTCGTGACTCGTGATCGGTTTCAAGTTTCTAGTTCTCAGAATGTTCCATCACACATTTGAGCTCTATAGTTTGGACATTACAAACGTGCGAACCGAGTCATAAATTATTTTTATCGGACTTCTCGCTCGTACTTACAAACCTTATGGAACTGGAACTTGTTTCTCTGGTGTTGTGTGTAACAGTAAAAAAGGATTTATCGATAGTCGATAACAGGTTATAAAGAGCGAGGGAGAGCCGTGACAATCCTATGATCGTAATGTTTTATGGCTCAGTTTGCACGTTTGTATATGTACATATATGTCCTAACTATAGTCAGATATAATGCTCTACGGCAGCATCACGGCAGGACGTTATAATTGAGTCTGCAGGGTTGCGACTTGCGAACCGGCGTTTTCTCTTAGAGATTTCCAATACTAGAATTGAGTGAAGGTGAGAGGTAACTGAAGCACTTCACACTGCTGAGCGAGATGAAAACAGCACGGCTCTGCACTGTTTCGACGTCACGTGACACATCCCTACTTTATTTGTGATCAAGGTTTAAAAATGTACATCGTAAGTATTCCTTTCGTGGGTAGTTTAACATATTTACGTCTAAGGATCGAAGTTCTCATGTTAATTGAGAGGCGAGTTTTCCTCTATATCTCTGTTAAACAATTATCGAGCAAACATTAGATAATACACCTGTGAAAAATCACTGAAACAATTAAGCTATATTCTTTTAAATAATCTAAATCTAAATGCTATCAAAGAATAGGTAAGAAAATCTAAGCAAATAAGGCAATTTAACGTAGCTGACAACAGTCTCGAGTAAAGATGAAAAGTAGAAATTTTGAAAACTTTAATATTGAAACCATGTTTCGTAATGGACTTATAATTTCATCAACATTGAAAGTACTTAACTGTTGAGATTTAAACATCTTTGTGAGAAACACGATAGCAAAAGTTTAGTCGAAATTTCCTAACCCCAATAAAGTAGAGCAAAACTCCAAACAACAACACAAAACAAGTATAACAACAACACAGAACTAGTGTGAACCGGTGTGAACCTTATTTCATCGCCTCATAACTTTGAAAGAAATGTTGTAACAGAGCTATTACATGAAATTCAAAGTTTATAACATTGCTGCCAGCCGGGTTGAAGGCCTCGAAACTTGAGGAATCTTGTGTCGCGTAACGTTTTCAGCAAAACATGAATTTCATAACATTCCCATAATCAAAGTTCCCGACAAGTGGCCGAGTTTCTTTTTTTGCTTGAAATAAAGTTATGTAACAGGAGTTAAAAGTTAGGAAACGACGGTGGTGGAAAATTATTTTCAACAACAACAAACAAGTAAATTAATTACAAAACAAGAAACCCTACTGCATAAAAATAATTTAAGCACATTACAATTAATTTTGAAGCTTTAAAGATCTTACGATGATACCTACATAAAAAGAAAACCTAGCCTGTAACCATCGCATGGTTTAGACGAAAGACGAAGACGAAGGCCACCTCCTTAGAATAAATAGGTAAAGAAAGGCAGTCGTCGACGCGGCGATAAGCCGTTTTTAGCTCGCCTCGGCGGCTAGCTACGTCTATCGTCGCGTCAGTGCTCAAGGTCGAGTCTTAGTACTACGAGCTCGTAAAAAATCATTTAAAAATGACATACTGTGCTGTAGAAAGGTGTCATGATGCATCACACAATCATCAAAAACATTTAAAGATCACATTTCACTCGTAAGCACTACCGAACAGATTACATTTTGGAGTAAAACATTTTTTAAAACTTTAAAATAAATCGTAAATATCACAGACGCCATTACAATGAAAATGTTGCTAGCTCTGGGGAAAATATTTTACCATCATTTTACCCCATATCTTTTTTCTTATTCTAAGTACCTATTGTTTTTAATGCCGATTCACATTAGTACTACTGTGTATTACTAGGGTGACCAAATACTTAATTAGGATGACCACATGTTACATGAGAAAAAATATTGTGTTGATTTTCTTGTTTCTATAAAAACAAGATATTTGAACCAGTTTTGGCTATTTTTAGCTGACTTTAAAAAAGGAGGTTATGTATTCGACTCGGTATGTATGTACAATGTATATATGTATGTAAGCGGTATGTATGTATGTATGTTTTCGATTATTTCAAAAACCAATGAACCGGTTATGAAATTCATTTAGTGTTGGATGCAGGGTATAAGGGAACCAGTAACTTACATTTTCTAACAAATATCAAAATTGCAGCGCACATCAAATAATGACATTTATAGGCAAACTAGCTGATGCTCGCGATTTCGCCCGCGTGTATTCTTATAAATGTCACTTGTGGGTGGAATTTCCAATATTCCTGAAACACGTAATTCTTTAATTTTAACCGAAAGTATAAATACCGATTTTCATTGATATAACTTTAAAAATGACGAACTTTCATACAAACTTTCAACTCCCATTTAACCCACTTGGAGGTAGTCTTTCCAAAATTCCTTAAACTCATAACTCTTTATTTTCAACTGAAAACCTAAATACCAATTTTCATGGATATAACTTGAAAAATGACGGACTTTCATACAAACTTGCATCCCCTATTTAACCCTCTTAGGGGTGGAATTTCCAATTATTCTTTCTTAGTGTGCACTCAAGTTATAAAAGGAAGCTACTGTGAAAATTTCAAGTTTCTAGCCTCAGTGGTTTAGGCTGTGCGTTGATCATCAGTCAGTCAGGACAAGCTTCTTTATATTATTATAGATAGATAGATTTTCGATACCCAGGGTAACATTATTGTACCTTTAAAGTTTCACTTCTACCGTGTATGAATTGCATTCAAACACATTTTTTTCACGTTTATATTGTGGTATCTTGTCACCACTACTATTACCTGTCTTCGTTTCCGAAAGTGGTCCCCTTTTACCTGTTATTTTATTTTAGAATCTGTACAAAATACATGTGCAGAAAAAATATTACCCTCCTGGATCAGTAAGTTTATACCAGTACATTTAGGGAGAATGTACCCTACATTTAGGGAGAATGTCGTTCCACGTGCAGCATTACTCATGCGCTTGTGTGCGTGTCGGCAAATGTAGTTACAGGGCACTTACACATTCATGGGTTGATTTATAGCTTACGTTTCGAGCGGAAATTTGTTAGAAACTTACATTCTAAGCGTAATAGTTCGATGGCCACCTCATTGTTTAAAATCCATCGGGATGCTTCGAAGAGGTATTTTCTAGGCAAGCGCACTCCATCCTAGACCTTATCATTTCTTTCAGCCTGTCATGCAATGAATGATTCCACATACATATCCAAATACGCGTGAAAAATATAACACTACTTTTGCTGTCGCGCATTAACGCAGTATTGCAAAACTCCCAATAGGAAGAGAGATGACATCAAATAAGTCGCAAGGAGCCGCTGGGCATCAAGTGGTACAAGATAATGACGACGGCGAGGTATCGTTTTAATGGCAAATTCTGTCCAAAAGTAAATAACATCAAAAGGTTCGATTTATTTTGAACTTACAGTGATCATATTTTAAAACACTTCCCCTGTTCAGTGGTAATGTGGTGAATATGCAGTAAGTACTATTTTATTCCTGACTCATTGGTCCAGTGGCTAGCTTGTTCGGCTGCAGATCGCATAGTCCAGGGTTCGGTCACACGAGTAGATAAGTACAGAGGGAAAGCTTCATACAAACGGCCCGCTGTAGGTACACTCACACAAACACACTCACCAACGGTTCACGGACGCCCGCTCGGTCCCCCAACCGGTACAGTTGGGTGACAAACGTGCGCATATGTGTGAGTGTACCTACAGCGGGCCTCTTGTAGAAGCTTTCCCTCTGTACTTATCTACTCGTGTGGTTCGGTGGTTGAAATTCGGTCAGGAGGACATTATTTTCTCTCTTATTGGCTTGTGCCACAGGATCATCTTACCCAATCCTACGCCTCCGTCGTTGTGCATGTTTTATTCAATTATTCTGAGCACTAAGGAAGTCTCTTTGTTGTATTAGAACGGATGGCAGCCCTCAACAAAGTGCATAGAGCGAAAGCGGGTATTTCGGTCCACGGCCGGCGCGCCGTAGGTCGGCGAATGCAAGGCCTGCTGTCGCAACACTGCAGTTGCACTCAACCTACCTATTTCTATTCCATTAGAATGGTTGCAAACCCGCTTACAAGGTCTCGCCTGTCTTTGTATATCCCCTAAATTATTACTTCCAAGCCGTTCTTTGGTACATTTATGTGGAAATATTGAGTTGTAGGTTAAGGCGCCTATTCACCCACTGCTAGGATGCGTATGGACATGGTATGGACGGATGTGAGTGAGACCCACCAAAAATTGCTTTATTTTCTTAGCTCTCACCCTTACTGTTTGCAACACTGCAATTGCAATCTACCTATGCCTTATTTTATTAGAATGTTTACGAACCTGGGTACATTAAGGTCTCGCCTGACTTTGTATTTATACCTACTCTATACCCTAAATTATTACTTGCAAGCCGTACTTTTGATAGATTTAGCAGATTAAAATGCTCTTTTAAAATAACGCTAAAGTTACAGTAATTGTTTAAATTATCACCTAAATTGTAATATTAATTGATGGAGATTTGGTAAGCCAGGCTTCATACTAAAATATTCAAGGCTTGGAATTTTAGTACAGTTAAAACTTAAAACATTCCTGCTTTTGAATATCCTTTTAAAATCGGTAACATTGTTTAAACACCTTGTAAAAATGAAGGAACTTTTTGTCATTTCATATCCAAGTATAACGCGAACCTACAGAATGCGTATAGACCTTTTCGCGTCAAGCGCCATACAAAGTCCTGATCACATTCCATAGCCACTCATAGATTGAATGTGGTTTGAATGCTGAGTCAATAGGCCATTACTAAGAATCAAGAACATCTTTACATTGATGCTGCGTAGTGCCATTGAGGGAAAAACGCGGGTGAATGTCACCTGATGTCACGTCGTCGTCACTGATATATTCATTTCCGTAGACTTAGATTTTTTTCTATTCTATGTTCATTTCTAATAGATTGCCATAAGGGGATTTTATAGCTACTTATTTGCTACTGACTCTGTGTGTGTCCACTACTCGCTACAAGAGACCGATGATTAGTGGTAGATGTCTGTTGGTTTACAAAGACGACAATGATGTGCATCACGCGAAAATCACTGAAGACAGAAGCGACTGAAACAAACATTCACAAATCTAAAGCATATCTACCTACTCGAAACTCAAATACCGGTCGAACTTTGGTAGGAGAGGAACATTAATGTAGGTAGCCTAGGTTAAGGCACGGCATCGACCTGATTGCCCTTTAGCTAGTTTCGGGGCTGCCCGCCGTCTGGCTTTTTATGTAAGAAAATACGCGCACGGCTGACACGATACACAGTGAGTATAAGCTACAAAAAGTTTGACCTTGTCTGTCTTAGATAGGTATGTGCGTGTCTAAGGTCAAGTCACTAATTTTTTATCTCCTACTTAACAGATGGATATAAGAACCAAATGAACGTATGTTTCTAAAATCTAATTTACTCTATCTAATTTTAGCAATGTTTGTGACCAAGGAAACGTATAGAATTACGAGTACGTCATTTGGCATAACACGTGCGATCACGTTAAAGGTTCATCTGGTTCTAAAACCTTTGAAAAATAAGGAGTAGAGCAAGCAATTTTAATTTAGGTTAAGATTTTATCGATATATTGCAATGTCTATAGTTTATTTATTGATCTTTAATAAAGCTTCTGTTGAATAAGTGTTAGCTCTTTTGTAACAGTGTCCATGTTAAATATATCGTCATTAACTCTCTTTCCCAATACGAAATTGCTATATAAATCGTCCGATGGTTATTTATGGTTTATTTTACGTACACCCATCCGCCACAACAGCAGGAGGTGATTTAATTAAGCTCTGTTTCAGGTCGCAGTAGATGGATTCAGCAGTTTGCTAAATCGCTATCAAGGATATTTATTAATTCGGATTTAGAACTTCGGATTAGGACTTGGGATTTAAGAGCAAATTCAGACAAGCGACTCGGAGAACCAGAGTTACCGACACCGTTCATCGAGTCGCCAAGTTGAATTACCAAAAGGCAGGGCACATTCCAATAGACGTCAAGGTCTCTAGTTGGTCGAATGGCGATTCCCCATCCAAAGGGATGCGTCAGAAGACCCCCACAGGGTGAACGGACATCACAAGAAAGTCGCTCAAAGCTGCTTGATTTTACCGTGGCGTTCCCTTGCAGGAAATAATTATGTCCAATTGTGGACGTCGTATCGTTTGAGACAACGACGATAACTCATAAGTCATAAACACACAGCACATTGCAATGTGCACGCTAAGTAATTTTTATTTTGGATATGATTTTGTTCGATTCAATTATCATTATGACCGAACAGAGGTGTTTGTTTATAATGATTACTTATTTTAATTAAACAAACAAATTAAAATAGATTGATAGACATTAAGAAATGTGCTGCAGGTGTCTTTTTATTAATACCTGACGTAAATTTTATTAATTATGTTAGTTCAATATGCATATGTAAATAAAAAATATTTATTTAATTAAATATGTAAATATTTAACTACATTAATGATTGCGCTAACGGTAAAATTAACACCACTGTCATATTTAACTACTTTTTGCCCGTGACCTTCTGTAGATAAAGAGATAACTATTTGGTAAATGACGTAGGAACGTGTTACATAAATCATTTGTTTTGTCGACTGTAATGTAGAGCAGTGAATTCTGTCGTGTGGCCCACGACACCTCTTGGCTCTTTTACACTACTTTTACCTATTACTTTTTTAGGGTTCCGTACCCAAAGGGTAAAAACGGAGCTCTATTAATGTCACTCTGCTGTCTGTCCGTCCGTCTGTCTGTCTGTCCGTCCGCCGGTCACAGGTCTCTAGCTCGTAGACGAAATGTCCCAAAATCAAATATTGAATTAGAAATTGAATTAATTTTTTTTTCCGGCTCCATTTTCATGTAGAGCCCCTCCCTCCACCTCCCTTACCCTAGCTTGTGTTTATCATTGTTTAGAGCTTATTGAGTAGAGTACGAATATATTATTTTTTAATTTTTTGCTCAAAAAATAAGGAAATGGGGAGCCATCAAAGTTGTCAGTTTTAGACTATTTTTGTGACGGGGGCTATCTCAAAAACTAAACTAGTTAGAAATATGATATTTCGGTATATTATGTACCATATGCTCTATTTGAACAACAAATACTGAAAACAACGATTTATAAAATAGTTTATAAACTGTGACCAAAACAAATGAACATTTTTTTGGATTTTTCTTTCACGGTTTGTTGCGATGTCTAGCTCGGAAATTAAATATTTCTTAGGCCCAAAATATTATATTGTTTACTAGCTTCTGCCCGCGGCTTCGCCCGCGTGAATTTCGGTTTTGAACAAATCCCGAGGGAATCGTGGAGTTCCGGTTCCCGTTCCCGCTCCCTTTTCCTACCTTTATACTTAAAATATCAAGCAAGGTCGCTATAGTAATCTACCTATAGCTGTAGATATAGATTTCGGGTTTTTCGAAATCCCGTGGGAACTGTGCATTTTTCCAGGATAAAAAGTAGCCTGTGGCGTTTTGGAGGTCTATATCTATTTTAGTTAGGTTACAGGAATACTTTTCCGGGATAAAAAGTTACTTTATGTGTTAAATCAGGGCATAAGCTATCTCCATTCAAAATTTCAGCCAAATCGGTTCAGTAGTTGCGGCGGAGAAGAGAAACAAACATACACACAAACTTAATAACTTAATAACGCCTTTATAACATTAGTGTGATTGTTATTTTCCTCGCTAGAGAGCTCCGATAGCATACGCGTCCGATCGCTGCTAAATTCAAAATGCTATATGGGGAGAACTTTACGCACCGCCCCGGCCGGCCGGCTGGAACCGCGCGCCGCGCGTAAAGGCTATGTCCCGCAATTTTTAAATCTGTAATATCTTCGAAAATATTCATTTAAATCATATGCTGTAAAGGGCCATATAGATCTATAATAAATCAACAATGTACTTAAGGTATTTAATTAGATAAGGATTAATGCTGTATTGGTTAAAATCGCTTCTAAAATTAGCCATTATTTGTCGTAAAAAAGTAAATGACAAAAAAAGTTATTGTGGGATATCCATAAGAGATAGACATATACCATCGCGGAGTTTTCTATAGACCTTTTCAATGTGTACAATACTTAGTACATTATATTGATAAATCTCGTAGGGTTCAGCCTGCGTTTGCAATGTAAGCGGAAAAAATGTAATTATTTACGACATCACATTAGAAACCTCAAAAATAACAATATTTCTCCACAATTTAATGGATGTTATTATACATATAAACCTTCCTCTTGAATCACTCTATCTATTAAAAAAAACCGCATCAAAATCCGTTGCGTAGTTTTAAAGATTTAAGCGTACAAAGGGATATAGGGACAGAGAAAACGACTTTGTTTTATACTATGTAGTGATAATTATGTACGGAACCCTAAAAGAGCGAGGACCGACTCGCACTTGGCCAGTTTTATTTACTTTTATCTGGGTCGGTACTTACCTACTTAGATGTAGCTCGTGTAAAGCCAATTTAGACTTATAATTTTCTGTAGATATATATACTTAAAGCTGCCCCCACTTGTCCTACCTATCACATGACAGCACCCATAAAACTTTAGCAGCTGTAAATTCCCATGAATATTCCTTAAAAGCATCAACTTTATCGACGCTTTTATTTTCAGTTTAATTGCCCTTAATTTATTGATCAACATGAAATTAATTACGGCCCACACCACTTACACCTTATTGATTTATGATATTAGTGCTTATTGTGATACTTACTTCGAGTGCCTGTTCAGAATTGACTGGCTGTTAAAATAAATATGTTCTTTTTAACAAATTTTAAAAAGAGGAGGTCACAATTGGGCCCTTTTGGCCTTTTGAATCAATTTTTAATAATCCTTTCATTATTTAAAAAGTTGTATGGTTACTGGTTAGGTTAGTTACAACTTACATTAATTAAAGGTCTGATGGAAATTATCCGACATGGAAGATCGAAGTACAGGAAGACAAAGAAGATAAGTCGACTTCTTCTCACATCAACTTTGAAGATGAAGGATGTAGCAGCTTTGAAGCTGCTTGCGTTAGCGCAATACTGCAGGTAGGTCAATTTGAAGGGAGCGGAACCAGGTGTTTTCTTTTATGTGTGAGGTGTACTTTTTTAGTAATTATAACATAAATAAACATTCCTACGACCATGGCTCCTACAGTCCACTTATTCATTTCTCGTTCGTCACAATAAGTATTAAGTCATAGGAATTATTCTCAGAGACCGTGATGTTTGTATTAAGGTACAGCGTAGTACGTAACTTGAGCCCGAATCGTCATTTGTTTACGTTTCCCAAATGACCGACTCTCACTTTACAATGCGGTCGTAATTCCAGGCCTTTGTTTCAGCCACGTTGACAACTTACATCATTAAATTCGAATGTTCCTTCTACCGTAATTGTTGGACAAAAGTCTCGTAGATTTCTAATTCCGATTTAAAATTATCGTTACCATTACCCGATATAATTTTATCATTACCCGTTCCCGTAATGATTACATGGCCATTGACCAACCACAACATCGATGTTTACAGGTGCTATACACATATGTAACACACTAATCAGTGTCATATTCCATTTGTCGAATCAATTTATTGCAGTCGACTTTGACTCTACTCTTTTGATATTGTAGTTATGAAAGCTTTAAAAGTTCTTGTAAGGCAACTGAATGCCGCGCCGTTTTAAAATATACTATGTTCTTGAAAAGGCATTTTTATTTGAATTTATTGGTTGCTTTTAATTGATAACTTGTAGATTCTCATCAACCGTTCTGGATTCTCATTTAAGTACTTAATATTTATTTCAAAATTATTCTGAAGCCAGTCTTTTATAATCTGATAGTCTGAACCCAGCTTTAAATAACAGATAAGTAATATTATTCCTCGTTTATATTACTTAAGGGCTACTGAATTTTTAAACATTAAGATTATGTTTCTTTATCTTATAAATAATAATATCCTATAACATTCTAATATTATACCTGATATGAAACTTATTATGTTTGCTAGTAACTTTTCATAGACATCAGGCAAGAATGTGGTTTTTATTCATTTTATGTATATCAATTTGTGCGTAACGTAATAAATTAATGGATATAAATAACTGGATGACTGCATAAGTGGAGATAACATCTCTATATTATGACTATATGAACATAAATTCATAACATACGTACCTACTTAATGTTTTATAGTAATACAAATCATCATGTTTGCATGTATTAAGTTTTTGACAGAAATAATATCTAAAACCTTTGTAATATTTCCAATATGCAAAAGAAATATACAAAATATTTTGATTAATCATAATTAGTTTGGTAACCGTCGGTTCTTTATGACTGCGGGCAGCATTCATTGCACAATGCACAACCACATGAACTTAACTGAACTTACGTCTGAGTCATAGAAATCTTGACCGCTTTTGTTGAAACCCTTTCTAGGCTACCTCTCAAACTTTTGTGTTACACTTGTGCTTTACAGTTGTGAAAACAACCCCCGATTAAACATCGGAGGAGCTGTCAGCTGCCTCAATCATTGCTACTATCTCAATTGTGGTGATTGGCTGGATTTGTAGTATTATTGCTGCAACAATGTGTTTTAGCCAAAAGCGAGTGCGTGTCGGTCAATCAGAGCCCAGAGGTATAGCAAGTATTTTTGCACAATTGAGGGTTAGGACTATGTTAAGGCAGTTTTCCAAATGAAAAATGGAGCTTTTCTAGTTAGAGCAGATGCTATATTATTAATATCCATAGTCTAAGTGCCATAACCCACTGGCGCGACACGTCGCGCGCGGCAAGCTGCCGGTTGTCGCGCGCGTTTTTATTTTCAATACAAACTCTATGTAAAACTGACGTGCAAAACCCACTGGCGCGGCACGAAATCGCGCCGCGCCAGTGGGTTTTGCGGCAAGCGTTTGCATAGAGTTTGTATAGAAAATAAAAACGCGCGCGACAACCCGCGGCTTGCCGCGCGCGACGTGTCGCGCCAGTGGGTTATGGCACTTAGTTGACGAGGTCACAGAAATCAACCAGAAAAACAGACTATTCGAATCTTTCAAAGTATTTGTGATACATACTTAATTTATTGCAACCAGATTTACGAGTCTTTCAACATAATATGCGTGTTGACTACCCGCTACCGCAACGGCAATGTATCTATAATCAGCGTTGAATTCGGCGATCGAATGCAAATCGGGGCCTTAGAACGTTGCACTTTGGAGTTCGGAAGCAGACATACGCTCAAAGTTTGAAGACGTGAGCTGGCACAAAGCCTTCAGTATAATGATAGTACCCACTTGGTCTCGAGACTCAAACTACGTGGGCGAGAGGGCTAATTTATGAAACGCCGGACGCATATGAAGCTGTTATGACTCAGGGAGCATTAAGTCTGGTACATTATGTTGGAACTTTTCAAGTTTTATAATATTTTCTTGGTCGGTACTCGGTAAGCTCGGGCTTCTTAAAGCGTATTGGTATTAATGCGTTTGCATAAGTATTGAGCTTTACTGCGATTAAAGGCTATGCAGCTATTCATTTTATATTATTCTAAATAAGCATATTTTTTAGTTTACTTTTCCAATATTGTTGCGTATTCATGTTCCTCTGAGTCTGTCTTCTTATATGTCATACCTCTTATATGTCAAAAGATATTTTATGTAAAACAATTCCAAATGTGTGCAAAACCAGAGATATGAACGAACGAAATTTCAATATTACTACACTACTGACACTGCGTTAATTACTTAAACGTATCAACAATCAAAGTTTCATCAAACAGTTTGGCTAACTCCAATACATATAGGATGGCACTCTCGATGTTTGTGAATGAAACAGACCGGATAAACGAACGATATTGAAATGTTTACCTGGACCCTTGCAAACTTGCGCAATACCATTTTGTGCAACTCCGCCGACCAGTGTCTCCACAACAAAAGACCCCTTCAAACTCGAACAATACTTACTAAACTTTCGAGATAAGACGGTTCTTCTTTAACTGGCTGAATAACTTGCTCTGGGCAATAAAGGGAAACTAGCGCCTAGAGATTTGCTTCCCGCGCCGGTTTTAAGTTTTAACTGCTATTGCAATCTTACGGTTGCTTACTTGCCGCTATTAATTCTTAATTGGGTTTACGTTTTAAGCCTTTCATTTAAACTTTTTTTATTACGTTCTTATTGGGTAATAAAAATCTTAAGTCACTTTGATTTTGTCTTTGTGAAAGTTAGTGAAGGATTGCGTTTGTTTTTATTGTACAAACTTCTTTAGGTAGGTATATGGTCATTCTGGAATTGCTTGAAGATCGTAGTCCTAGATCCCAGCCTCTAATCGATCAATTATTTCTTCCTTCTGCTTCTGTTGGTATTTTCGCCATTGCGTGAAATTTATGTGTAATAGTTTCTCTTGACAAGTCTTGTTGGATGTAAGAACAAAAATAAACTCTACCGATAACAATTACGTTTTTCAACTTCAATATTCTACTTCAAGTAGGTAAAACGCACCGACTTGAAACATTCCATAAAAGATAACTTTTAATTTTTTTTTCTTTTTCTGCACATTTTTTAGAAAGTTGCATGGCGTCCTTTTATTTGTACTCCTTGGTTCAAACAGGTACTTAGTCTACCTACTTAGTATTTTTGTCTTTATTGCAATTTGTATAAGCTCTATAATCGTACCTTTCTAATGTCATATCGTTATCTGTAACTACGAGTAGCGTAATGATAGTGTAATTATAAAATGCAAGAGAGAACTGAATGCATTCGTTGGAGGTTCGACCGCGGTCATCGCACCCTCGTGTTCAACATTCATTATAATATTTAACAGATTTTTCTGTTTTATACTAAACCAGCTGACCAGGTTCGTATGGGTGGCTTTATACACTATTTACTTTTAAAAATCAATAAATTCACTTTTTGAGATCAGAGCTTTTAAATTACGGAACTACTGCTCATTACTCACAGGTACTTGCACCATTTAGTGCACAAAATAAACCATCTTTATCAAAATGTACTTTGAAGAAAGTGATGCCTTGGTTTGAATAGTTTTTAATTCCTATGTCGGATTTGTCATTTCTGATAATGCCAATAATTGCAATCTTTGTGAAGAATTAGTATCGTTGGTTGTCATGTCTTGATCATTTAGTTAGTACTCCTACGTACTTACATCTTTTGTGTTCCGTAAATATTTCTCACTTTTCTTTCAGTATATTGGAGATTTTCTGTCGGGCCATTGATTTCATGTCATCCTGATTCCTGTTACAATCACAGATGATAAACTCTATAAGTTGTCTATCTAACAGTAGATAGAATTTTCTAGAGAAAATGAGTGTGGATCACTTACGTACCATCCACAACACACGTCATGTCAAAATCTTTTTTCCCTATCTCTACGTCCGTCGCAATGAGTGACCGTGAGTCGCCGTGTCCGCGCCGGGACGTGTCCGTGTCGCGGTCGGGTGACGGCGATGCTTATCGGCCGACAATTAAAACGTATCGCGACCTGTTGCTTGCTCCCCTTTTGCCCCTCTTCCGCTCCATTGGATTCTCGAACACTTTCAATTGGGATTTATGGACACTTGTTTTTTATTTTCAAATTTTTGGCTATTACGAACCGCTTACCCCGTTGACGTTTTGTAAGCGTCAATCGTTCCGCTTAGCGTAAATGAGTACCCATTCATAATTTCTATGTTTATGAAAACACCAGCTGTTGAATGCTCTATCGTTGAATCGGTGATTTTATTATAGTCTTAAGATTTCGTAATAGTGTTTTTGTTATAAATATAAGATGTCATAACGTAGGTACAGAGTTTATAAACACACATCGCCCACTCGAATGTCGAACAACACATACGATCTCGATAGCGGCACGTGCTTTTCAATAAAAACTTTGGAGGTCAAGTGTAGTAGGCGTATTTATATCGGAACGAGGCTAGGTGCGACGCGTCTACAGGGGCGGTCATTAACTGGGTCGCGGGGACAAAGACCCCAGCCCCCGTCGAGGGGGAAACTGGGGGTGGCTGGAGGTTTCGCTTTCTCCCTCGGATTTCCTCGTCGGCGCTCGTCTGTCGTTGTCGGTTTCCGCGAAACGGGCCGATCTTCCCGCGAACTGGTTCGGAGAGCGTTCCTGAAGTGGGCTCCACACTCGCGGCGCGAACGCCCGCGAGAGCCCGCGAAAACTGAGAATCACGAGTGTAGATGTTGTTCACACCTTCGCGTTCGCGCTTCGCGCCTTTCCCCGATCAGTGTCGGTTTTTTGGTCCGCGACAAAGGGTTTGCGGCGCGCGAACGTGAATGCATCTACACTCGCATTTTTTTGCAGTAGCGGCACAGAGTAGCGGACAGGACATCGTAAGGAGTGGTTGTGCGTGCGTTGGATTTTGTAAAAATGAATACTACATGGAATAATGAACTTGAACTGACACTCATTGAATGTTAGAATAGAAAAGTTTTTTTAGTCAAATAAACTTTTAGAAGTACTTTTGAATCGTCAATTGAATCTACCACTGGTTCGGAATGCCGTTCCAACCGAGAAGAACCAGTAAGAAACTAGGCGGTTGCTTTTTTTAAAAATAACAATCCAGTGACACAGCAGCAGCAGAAATCACGTCGTCATCCATAGTCACGAACAAGACTGTGAAGATTTGCGAGTGTGGAGGGACACAATTCACGCGTGGATCGCGGCATACATTCACGGCGTGAAATAACGGCGCGACTTCACGTGCGAGTGTAGAGCCGGCTTGATAATGTTTATTCTTCGCGCTCTCGATGCGGGCGTCCACCTCGAGGGGATTAATTTAGAAGTTCTCGAGCATTAATTCTTGTTGAGCAGTTTTCCCTTTTTGCGGCGGTGCGAGGAAACGCGGAGAGATTGGGCCTTGTCGGAACGATTACGCTGTGATTTTTCGTAAACGGGCGAGCGAGAAATGAACCCTATTCGAAGGTGCCTTTGCGGGTTCGCCGCAAGGGCGCTGTGAACAAACGTATAAATATTTATTATGCAAATCCGATGTAATGAGGCGGCCGCGACATCGACCTGACGCAGGAAATGAGTGTCAGGTTCCTAAAGTATTGAGGGCGCTGACGAATCAGCGATCAATAATTATGAAAAGGTTATTGCACGTTGTGAAATAATTTAACAACATAATCGGTCAGCGACATTACAATGTTTCGATGCGAGACCTTTACGAATGGCTTATTTAACCTTCAGTTTATCTGTCTATGATTCTATCTAAAAGATCTTTTGGAACTTGTCTTTCACTTATCAAGATGTTCAATATATTTTTCTGCTTAAAAATGAACGAGTAAAAGTAGGTATAAAAATCTACATATCGTGTGTCTGTGTGAAATTATATCCTCGATATAAGTACATATATTCAAAATCTATCAACAATCTATTTAAAGCATTTGTAAAAATTTGTTATGACTTTTGATATTTTGAACTTTAGCTTTTTACGCTTGCACTATAGCTAAAATACCTACGTGGCTACAGATAACATTTTTATAGGTCGTCTTATGAATACACTAATCATATTTAATTACTATGTGTTATGACAGTGAATTTGAATTATTATGACTATGAGTATGAATTATGATTGTGTTTTCGTTTTCTTAATTGTATTTGTTACACAGGACAAAAGTTGCTTTGCTTATGTTTGATTTTTGGTTATAATACCTATTACAGGACACTTGCTACTGCGGGTGCTTATGTAATACACATCCCTAATAAGTATTCTATTTTCGTGGACGAAACTGTCCATGACTATAAGTCTTTCATCTGCACCAGTTTATGAATGTTATAGTCAAAAACCAAAACACCCGTAAATCTATGTTTGCCTAGGCAATCCTTGGAAATGCTTACTTACCAGTCAAAGGTCTTTTTATTAATCTCTATGCATACATATGTGTCCACCTCAAGACTTAGGTTAGGCTAAGGAACTTTCGCTTTTTGCCACTATTTTCCAACCGTACGGTTACCATACGGTTAGACCCATACGGTTGAAAAAAAAAAACGTTTTCTTTATGGCAATTATGACCTTATGCTTAAGTAAACAAAGTTGTTTTAAGTTTTTATATAATTAGAAGATGCTGCATCTCACCGACCGCGCCTGGCGTCACTCGTATTCGCCGGCGTTAGCTGTCTCCTAAAATTGCCTAGCGTCTAGACAAAATAGGCGCGCCGATGTTACGGAGTTTGACTACATTACGTATACGTATCTAGTTGCAGTTATAGCTGGTGGTACTTAATCACATGCAATTTGCAATTGCACTTTGATTTATGCTCGCCCTCGCAGTGATTTACATTGAGACCGTAGCCGCAACGCGGGACTTGCGAAATTAATAAATCATGATTTATTTGCATTTCATATCCCGGCCGAACTGGGTTATGACAGACGCTAAAGTTATTCAAATAACAAAAACAAGAACGTTGGTATAGGTTAAGGCTTGGGCAGACTCAAAGCGCGACGGTAGCGACGCGCGGCAGATACCTACTGCACGGTAGGACGTGTATTCATATACGCCTATAAGTGCCTAAGTGTAAGTTCTCAAGTTAACGTTAAAGGTGCGTCAATTTGTACTTTATCATGGACGCGAAAAGGACGACACAAAATCCGCCAATTTTGCGTCCTATACAAAATGACAGATTACGTTAACGTTAACTTAAACGTTTACATTACATAGGCCCTCTGAATAAGTGTAGACCCAACGGCGCGTCGTTTCTTCATACAGCTGATTGTATTACAACTTTAAAACCTTTAGGAGCCTCGTTCGACACGTTTTCGTCGCTCGTTTTGTATCCAAGCCTTTAATTCTCGACGCCTTTTATGCGTTTTCTTGGACTTTTGAGATTAAGAACGGCGCGAATCCAAGTTACCACCACTACCACCACTCTGTACAAGGGTTGGTGGCACTTGGCAACCAAGCACGTAGATAATAAGCATAGACAGCGTAAGCATAGAAGCATAGAATGTTTAAGAAATTAGGCTTTCCATTTCTGAATAACTGTCAGGGATATGCTGAGGTACCTACACGTAATTTTTTATCCACCACCACTATAGCCTTTTTAGCGTCCCACTGCTGGGCACAGGCATCCTCTCTCATAGGAGAGAGGTACTTAAAGCTTAGACCCGCCACGCTGCTCCGTTAGCGGGCTAATTTTTATAAAGATTACAAAAGTATAAAAAGAGGTTTTCGCTGCAATAAATACTTAATTATTTATTGTATAGATAAACACTTTAAAATAAAATACGAGTATATTATGTGTGATATTTCGAGCTGTGATTTATGTAGTAGTGATGTATCTCGATATCGACGTAGTGGTAGAGTAGAGCTACGTCCTCCTTTGTGCCGGCGGCGATTAATCAGCGCGTTTGTCGTCCGCGCTAAGTGTGCGAACACGGACTATTGGCTCAATAGATGTGACATCGTCTAAAGGACATTACATACACAAAGTAATATTCACCATCGTCATCATTATCAACCCATTACCGGTCCAGTACAGGGCACGGGTTTCCTCTCAGAGTGAGAAGAGTTTAAAGCCATTGTTCACCACGCTGGCCGAGTGCGGATTGGTGCGGACTGCACACGCCTTTGAGAGCATTGTGGAGAACTCTCAAACATGCAGTTTTTTTCACGATGTTTTCCTTCACTGTTTAAGCAAGTGATATTAATTGATTAAAAACGCACATAACTTCGAAAAGTTAGAGGACGACGTCGAGGGTATCAGCTAGTAAATTATAATTGGCCTCATTAGCACCGAATTCTTGATTATCATTTATCACATTGCGATCATCGCAATTGATAATATTGGTCCGTTTTTTGCTCCAATACACTCAAGGAATTTGTTGCTCTTTCGGAGTTAATGTTTCCTGCCCTGTATATTTCAAGGCAATTGCAAATACATGGACTTCATCATTGCTTTTTATCAGCTATAATAATTGTCGCTCTTTGCACTCAAACGACGATTGATTGAAGTTTGGTAAGAAGTTAAGTACTATATACATACTTAATAATAGATTGATCATTATGTAACCTGATGATTAATCCAAAGAAATGTGACGAGATAATATTATATTATATGGTGTATAATATAATATTATCTCACTCGTCATCATCCACTTTTCTTTCCCTGAAATCTTAGTCGTTATTTTGACAATTCTGTACAATATTTAATTGTTTCCATGTTGTGTCTAGTAGGTTTAATCTTATTAAGTTAAAGGGGTAAGTCTGATTGTGTCGCAAAACTTGCGTTGTATATTTTTATCGAAAAATAAAAATTAATTAAGTTAAGAAAAATTTGTGTATGTCCGCCACATCCAGCATCCCTATCCATGCGGTTCGTCTACGCCGAATGACGCGTTTGGCCAATAGTAGTGGAGTGGCGTAGGTCAGTGATCGCGAAACTGATTGCCCGCACGATTCGCGACCGACGGACTACTGCCATCATCTCTCTTCTCGGCTGCAATTGCATATCGTACTTATTTACCTATATGTATATCTATGTCAGTCGGTATCCGATTCGTTCCAACTTGTCTGGGATATGACGTCTTCTTACCCCTTATACATACATACCAAAAAGAACTTGTCGATTGTATAGTACATGATGTATCATGTGATTGAACTTATGCTCATCTTTATACAGTGCTATGGGTACGATTTTTCATATCCCGATAGGTTAATAGATTTGCTTTCTATTAGTATTTACTATTTATGATCAATCCCTCGTATTTCTTTTTCTTTCTCGAGGTCAAGATCTCAGTCAGCTCTTGAAAAAGTGTTGAAACGCTATAATACCGTTGAATCTTGCCCATAGTAGGTGTAACTGTTGTTCACTGTTCAAGTACAAATAAATAAAAAAGTTTTTCTTACATTTTTATACCCTGTCTTCATGCACTGAGACGGGACGGAACCTATCGTTGAGGTCTCTAAATCAACTGTGAGGTCAACTGTTGAACTGCGCGTTATCTACTCTACGCAAGTGTGAAGTGTTTATGGCCCAATTTTCGATACGATGTCTCCATATGTATGGAGATATATGTATGTACGTACTCTCTGCACTCGGTTTCGAAGCTATTACACAGTTTCGCCATCTTACAGTTGATATGATTAAATACTTGGCATCTTTGGGGATTGGGGTATTCGGGACGCGAACATTGGGTCGCATTCCACAACAAATGCCGGCCTGGAAAACTCAAAAACACAGCTGTGGCAGTCACGCCTATAAAAGGAGCGGTCCAACTGTAAGATTGCCAAGCAATGTCCGTAAACTTTTACCGTCCGCGTGGGCAATGATATCGCTTTGATATTCATACATGCTCGCTTGATATACGAGCTTCGATGAATTATCTTTTAGATGATGATAAATTAAAATAAATTACCCATTTAATTTAGTGCTTAATTATCCAAAGCTACAACGTGTACGGTTTACATCTGCATATTAAAATATGATAATTAAACTAAAACTACACCAGTGATTGTAATGTGTACTTTATAGCTTTAGGGTTTGTTGCGAAAGATACTTTCGTTACACTGATCGTAAAGAACTTCGATAATGATACTACTAGTTTGTACTAGATATGCTCTCGGGCATCAAAAACTGTCCGTTTTTTTTTCATTTCTGCACATTATCTGTAATATCAGGACGGTATCTAACCGTACTTTAGTAGCATACATGTAACCCGATATAGGGTTTATTATATTAAATTAGAAGTTGTAATAGCGGCGGTATATCTGCCGTTAGATTCCGCTCCTACTACTTTATGTTTGATTGTGTCTCCTACATGGAGGACAAGCGCGGAGCGTTCAAATCTAGGCGTAAATACCAAGTAGTAGATTCTATAATTGAAATGGTGCGTGAGATACGAAAGGGTGAGGATTATATGCGGTCCGTTGTACTGTCAGTGCTTCCCGTAAATAAATCCTGCTGAAATATAATTTAAGGCTAAGATATTAGCCGGTATTTGTCATCATTTCGCTGGTAGTTATTACCACGCTAATAAATAAATACATGAGCATTCTACACTTTTGAATTTGAATCAATTACACCTTGCGAAAAGTTATTTTTATTTATCTTCTTTCAGGGGAGATATTCGGAAACAGTGTGTGATTCTCGATTCTGCGTCTTTTTGCGTTTCATTCATTATTTTTTATTAACTGTGGCCCGAAACTTAATATTTTTAAAATCAAGATGAATCTTTGTTTTTCGGCGCATACTTGATCCAAAGAATACTTACCTACTATTACTACGTGAAACAGCTATACATTCCCGCCGCCAGCCCGCAACGTAGAAGTACGCCTAGCAATATTACGTATAGCTTAGCTTAGAGGTATGCATACCCCTGATCGGTTTCTACACGGCATCGTACCGCTAAATCGCTTGGCGGCACGGCTTTGCCGGTAGGGTGGTAACCAGCCACGGCTTAAGCCTCCCGCCAGACCAGACCAGAGACAATTTAGAAATTATACTTAAAATCTCAAATTGCCCCTGCCGGGAATCGAACCCAGGACCTCCCGACCATTATAAGACCACAGTGCTCACGACTGCGCCAGGGAGGTCGTCCAAGGTATAGCGTTGTCTTTGTCCCGCTCGATTTACGCCTAGTCAACAGTAGGTTCGTCGCTTGTATGAAGTGTCCGTGATATGCTTGTGCGTTGCTACGTTCGAATTCGTCTCTGGTATATACACTGTTATTATGAGAATCCTATATGTAACACTTCCAACTTTTCAGTGCGTCCTCAGCTTTATTATTAACGCATGCAGATTTCGTATCTGCTGTTTATCTGAGATCAGTGGTAGCTTTGCCAATAGCCCTTCCAATTAAGGTTGCACCGCCGCGTAAAATACCGTTATGCAATACACACTGCAAACTGATCTGATTGCTTTGGTTGTTAGCGTAGTTTTCAGGTGTTTGATGCAAGCTGCTATATTACTTAGTGGCTTGTTTTAATTCTTATCGATTCATAATTTTTTGTTGGCACAAACATTAGATATTCTTAAACTTATTACCTAACTTACCTTAACCTAACTAAACTTAACCTTAACTAATAGATTTACTATTTTTTTTTTGTATTATTTTTTAGTTTAACCATGTTATTTTGGAGTGCAATGAACAATTGATCCATCCTTTAATCCCTACTCCGAACTGATAGAACGTAATAAACCTTTCAAACGTAGTACCTATGTTATCATCTACACAAAAACTAGTTTTCTCATAAAACATAAGTCATTAAGATCCCACTTCCTCCTCAACAATACTCCTGCTTAATTAGTCAGGTTTGCTTGCTTGCTCTCTCTCTCTCTCTGATCTTTCTGATCTGACTCAAAGAAGATGTATTGATAAAAAGCAAACAAAAATGGTAATAGTAAAACATAACATATATAATCTCACCTCCTGGTCCCTGGAATCTCGTTGTTTATTATTTATCTTTTCAACCATTTACCGTCATGGTGTTGCTATTCTTTCTCCGTTCCTGTTTAATTTCAAAGCGTCTCCTTTGTTAGGGCAAGACGTCTCGGGGAACAATACTCTAAATGTTTGTGTAAGAGCGGCACGGAACCAGAGTAAACATCTGGTTATTCATAAAAAATACCTCCCTATACCTTATTATGTAATAGCTTTAGCACGTGGTTCTACTCGCGTAGGCAAGTGATATTTGAAGCAGGTTTTATAATCTCAAGGTGCTACAGTTTTAATAAGGTTTATGCATAATTTAGAAATGCGTATTGAGTCGAAATCTTCTGGGTGATATAATAGGTAATTCTAAATGCGGGGTAATTGTTAATTAACGAAATGATGCGTACCAGAGTGCGCTTGAAACTATCAATTTATTGGAGGATGTTAAGATGTTAAGTTTAATTTTTTTTTTATATGTCCTCTATATTAAAATTATTAAATCTATAATTAACATCGATTAAATACTTTAAAATACTATGTAGGTATGTTCATACTTACAGTTAGGTACATTAATTTTAAGTTTCAGTAATCGTAATTTGAAATTTTCATATGTAATTGATGATGATGATGTCCTCCTTGACGTGTCCGTCAACGGCGACACTTTGGCTTTATCTCCTGGAATGTGCGCGGATGTGACTAGCGAAGCCAAACTTAGTCTTAAAAGTTCGATTGCACGACTCGCAGAAAAGTTGACCGCTACTGTTATAAGTGTAAGAATAAGAAGGCTTTGGCCTAGTCTTCCTTAGATGGCGTGTTACGTCAATGTGTTCTAAACGCATTTTTTCAAACATTTTACAGTTGTCGTCTATCAGTTTTCGCCATTTCGATCTCTGTAACGCGATCTGTTCCCAATTGTCCGTGGATATATTGCACGATGCAAGGTTACGTTTTAGGACATCCTTGAAACGCAAGTATTGACCGCCAGATTTACGTTTGCCAGTACTAAGCTCAGAGTAAAAAACTGCTCTCGGTAGTCTGGTGTCATCCATGCGTGCCAAGTGCCCACACCATCTAAGTTGCCTTTTCAATATCAAGGCTTCCATACCGTCCATAGTCGATCTTCTCAAAACTTCAGAGTTTGGAACTTTGTCTTGCCACTTAACTCGTAAAATTGCTCTTAAGCATTTAAGGTGGAATGTGTCTAAACGTTTGATATCCGTTTTATACAGACAGCAAGCTTCAGAAGCGTATAGAAGTATTGGCAAAACAATAGCTCTATAAACCGCCAGTTTGGTTTTAAGATGTAAATCATGAGAGGTCCAAACTCTTTCATTTAGTTTGCCGAAAGCAGCAGCAGCTTTGGCAATGCGTGAGGCAATTTCAGAGCTCAAACGATTGTCACTCCTGAGTGTGCTCCCCAAGTAACAAAAGGATGACACTTCTGTTACGCGTGTGTCATTTAGCATAATAGGGATGTTAGTTTCATGCACACCTTTGGCAGGCTGTTTAAGGATCTGCGTTTTTGTAGAACTAATCACTAATCCGAACTTTCGACAAGATACATCAAGTTGGTCGAGATATTGCTGCAGATTTTGAATAGAGTCAGCCATAAGGCAAACATCATCGGCATAGAGAATCTCTAAAATAGGCAAGGGTTGTACTTTGCGTTTGGCTCTAAAACGAGACAAGTCAAAGACACTCCCATCGGACCTGACGCCAAGCGTTATCTGACCGCTGCAATTTTGAAGAGCATCATTCATAACGGTGGCAAAATAAATAGCAAAGAGAGTGGGAGCCATAACACAACCCTGCTTAACGCCGTATGTCACTGGAAATTGCTCAGAGAAGGTATTATCACATTGTACTCGAGCCATCATTCCGTTATGAAATTGGCGCACTATACGTACGAACTTCTCGGGATACCCAACCTTCTCAAGAACCATCCATAATGCATCCCTGGGTACTCGATCAAATGCTTTCTCTAAGTCGACGAAACACATATAGAGGTCACGGTGTTGCTCAAGACTTTTCTCTTGCAGTTGCTTAACTACGAAAATTGCGTCAACCGTGCCCCTCCTGGGGCGAAAACCACATTGGCTTTCAGGCAGGATATGTTCCGCCAGAGAACTAAGGCGCCTATTGATTATGTGAGCTAGAACCTTGCCAGCTGCACACAATAGGGATATGCCTCTGTAAGAGCTACAGTCAGAATGATCACCTTTCCCCTTATAGAGCTTACAAATGGATGCATCTTTCCAGTCCTGGGGCACTTCAGCAGTCTCCCAAATTCTAGATATTAACGCGAAGAGTTTACTATTTATATTTGTGCCACCGTATTTAAAAATTTCCGCAGGCAGATTGTCGGAGCCCGGTGCTTTTCCGTTTTTCAAGCGCTTAATTGCACATTGATACTCTTGGTAACTTGGCATTTCGTCTAATTCCGATGACATAGGGGAAGCAGGAAGTGAGTTTATATAGGCAAGATCAGCGCCTTGGGTGTTTGGATTCAAAACCTCATGGAAGTACTCAGCCCATCTCTTTATTACGTCTTTTGACTCTGTAAAACGTTTTCCTCGGTCGCGCGAGTAGATAGGAGCTGAAATCCTATACCTCGGTCCGAAAACCGTTCGAAGACATTCAAAGAAACTACCAATTTGGTGTGAATCTGCTAAATGTTGAAGTTCTAAGGCTTTGTTAGTCCACCACCTGTTCTTCACTTCACGCGTTTTATGTTTGAGTTTTTGCTGAATTTCAGTGCGTTTTTTAGCATCTGCTGTATTCCTTAACGCTACCCTAGAGTCCTCAAAGAGCTTTCTCAGCTCCACATCAGAATCATCGAACCAATCCTGGTTCTTCTTGTGTGGTTTGCCTACTACTCGATGGGCGACTTCATTCAGGGAATCAGCAAAAGAACGCCACTCTTCATCAATGGAGACTTCTATAGGATGCGATGTCATGGACTCAAACTCAGCATTAAGTTTCCGCCTAGTATTCTCACAGCAAATCAAATTTCTAAAGGCTAACTTTGGGGGTATTTTATGATCTGCCCTATGCGGAGGTTTGTACAAGAGCCTCATTTTAGATCTAATGAGGCGATGGTCAGTCCATCCCTCAGCTCCTCGCATGGCTCTCGTTATCAGTACGTCCTTAAGATCTTTTCTGCGCACGATTACATAATCGAGTAAATGCCAATGTTTAGAGCGTGGGTGCATCCAAGATGTTTTGTACTTTACAGGAAGCCGGAAGAAGGTGTTAGTGATGCTGAGATTAAACTCGGCGCAAAGTGTTAATAGGGCGTTTCCATTGGTATTACAATTACCAATACCGTGCTGTCCTAATACGTCTTTCCAGGCTTCGTGTTCGGTACCAACTCGCGCATTAAAGTCACCGAGCAAGATCAGTTTGTCACTAGATGGTATTGTTAGTAACACTTGACGTAGGTCACAATAAAATTTGTCTCTATCGTCGTCTGATGAAGTCATGGTGGGAGCGTAGGCACCAATAAAGTGTATGTACTTTCCTTTGGAAGTATGTAGACGCAAAGTAATCAGTCTATCGCTGATTCCTTTGGGAGGTTCTGCCAACGATCGAGCAAGCTTATTTTTAATAGCGAATGCAACACCGCTGGACGACTTTTCAATCGCAGGCTTGCCGATCCAGAAATAAGTGTAGCCACCTAAATCTTCGCACAACTCTCCGCTGTCGGCCATGTGAGTCTCGCTAATTGCAGCAATGTCAATATTGTATCTACCTAATTCTCGAGCGATGACGGCAGTTTTCCTTTCAGGACATTGGTTGTTGTCGTTATCTAGTAGAGTTCTCACGTTCCAGGTTGCAATTAATAGATTTTTTATAATTTTATTTTGAAACTTTCGACCGCAATAAAGTTGGTGCCCATGTGGCTGCGGTTTGCCACTGGGTTTGGTTTGAGACGGACAATGTTTAGGCCACCTTTTCTAGGCCCCTCCCCGGATTGGGGAAAGCAGTGCGATCCTGAATAGGCCTGCTTTGTCATCAGACGTGCTGCCGAACCCTTCCTCCCGCCTCATTCGATTCGAGGAGCGACCACTCTCGTCTGACCGCCTACGTGTAAAGAATCAGCTAGCAGCCAGATTCACCAAATCCAACTACTCCCACCAATACTCAATCGCCGTAGGGCTTGCGCTAAGGAAAGTCCAGTATAAAAAGCCAGAGGTCATCAGCGCGTGAGTATATTATAGTGGGCAAGTGCTTGCGCGGGCACAAGCCCACTCTCTCGTCCCCTTTCTCTGTGACCAGTGGAGCGGAGACCGCTACGACTGGTCTAAGGCAGAGGATGCAGTGGCATGGCCGCATGTCATTACAAAGGATCCAGACATGCGCCCTTCATTAAGATTAATGGCCTGCCACAATGCCATGCTACACCGCCGTGGGAGCCGAGAACGTTTGCCATATCGACAGGGTTCGCCTCCGTTGCCGATGCAGACTTCGTGTACGAGACGAGGGATCCGCTCGAAAATCTACGCTATCTAAGGCTAGACGTAGTCACCTCCACCAGGTTTGGCCCGCGAGCTAACGCGGTTTCCCGGGGTGTGGCCGCTGTGTACACACCAGCTACTTGGAGCCACTGATGGAGACATTTGGGAGTGAAATGAGCACCCCCTACACCCCATATGTAATGGGGTGTAGGGGGTGCTACTACTACTCACTAATATGTAATTAGTGAGTAGTAGTCACACACCTATTTATACGGTTCTTATCTTTAGCTTTTTATCCATCACAGGTATCGAAGTCAAGTTTTTTTTTTTTTCAAAAATAATTATTAGATACATATTATAATTCCCATTTTAGGAATCACTGTTCTTTGGCTATCGTGCACGACTGCAGCAAAAACTGTATCACCGCGTCGATGCTCAAATGGGGCGAGTTTCGGGTTCGGGGCGCGGGGCGCGCGGGGCTCCGGGAACAATGCGGCCGTATCGATCCGCCCTCACCATCCACACCACTCCACTGTGCTCGACACGCACGCCTCCGCGCGACCTATGTGCTCCTGGTACTTTTGCTTACGTCAGCGACTATCGCCGCCGCCTGCTGTGCGTACGCGGCGCGGTTCTTTTCACCAAATAATGGAAAAAAGTATTGAGTTTAGGGAGTCAGTTAGAAGGAAGATTAATAACACAACTCGAACACTTGTTCCGCGCTCTCCCTTGCACGCGTTACAAAGAGTCATGCTTTTTCGTGCGTGTAGCCGGCATTCATCGATTTATAAGACGTTATCACGTCAAAAACTCAAAATGTTCTATTGGTTTAGTCACAGGCCACGGCTGACAAACTACATTATGAATTGTTGATTTTAGTAGGTATAGGTAATTGCACAGGTAATTGTTGGTAATTGTAAGCAGTATGACGAGGGTACTTACATAACAGAATTTTCAATTTACTAACTAGTTTTTGGGATAGAACCCGTGACAAAAATGGTCTTAAACTGACAATTTTGACCGCCGTCCATTTTCCTCATAAACCTAAATTAGCACTCACTCTTACAACTTTTTTAAAAACTAAACAAACGAATAAGTTGTTAATTATTATTACCTCAATAAGTCTGGAGGGTTACTAAATATTTCGTACAATTTACTTGCAACGTTTTTAGTAGTTGCTATTAGGTAAGTAGGTAGGTAGAAGTATTATAAGGAGTGCCAAACCTAAGCGTTAAGTAAATGGAGCGAAATAGTCTGTCCCTACGAGATTAGAATCTCGATAAGTGTCCGTATCAATTACATACGCGAGCGGCAATCGAAGTCGAGAGCGGCCTCTAGGCACTAGGGAGGCGGTGTCAAAACCAGCACACTGAAGTCAACTGCGCTTTGTAACTGAACCCTGCAACCTACAGATAAGCTGCAACGATGTCATGTTTACTAATTACAAATTGCAAATAGGTACCTACCTATGCCGAATGCAGACATGAAATGTAGAGTTGCGAAATTGTAAACTTTGTTGCCTTATCTCAAAACTAACTTCGGTCTACGAGGCATAACTTAAAGTTATTACGCACTTACACAGTGCAACTTATCATTTGTGTGCAAATGTATGTTACACACATCACTTTCTCTCATGAAGTCATGAGTATATTCTGACTATATTAGCATCAGTATCAATGAGTAAATTAGTACGAGTTGTAAAATGGTATGTACACTACATACACATCTATGGCTAACGAACTAATTTATGTAGTTGTTGTCCAACACCAATCTTCCGACTTACAATACATTGACAATTACACACAAAATGTATATGCTTGTAATTGTCAAGGTAGTTTGGTCACAGAGGACGGAATTTGGTCTCGTTGCCCGTTGGGCGTAATTTTGTTTAAACAAATTTAGCCCAAGCATACTACTGAAAATCCACACGATCAGTCCTTTCTTGAATGTTGTTAATTGGTGGTCAATTCCTAACCAAATTACTCGTCTATTGTTATTTACGTACTATTAACAGTTATGAGTATCGATACCTCAGGTATCGAGAAGTCCCTAAATATAAACGATGGGGGTATTATTAATTTACCTTGGGTACTTTGGAGGCGTACCTTGCCAGGGAAACCTAATAATGCCGGTTACGAGCGACGTTAGCGCGTGCCAGCTAATGAGTTTTCGGTGAAAGTTGCACGCGAAGAAAATACGTCTCATGCCTATTACCGACATCGGTAAATAGGCACACGTACCTACAACCTTGAATTTATAGTTTAATACTGCGATACATCAGTCCAATTAGCGCTGGCTTGCACGGGCAATAGAATGCGGTATGCGAAAATATAAAACTATGAACTGAAGTTCGTGACTTTTATGTATGCATTGACCATTACGTAGGGTGATTGACACGCCTCGTTTTAAGTGTTGGTGCTCTCGAAAAAAAAAACTCGTTTTAAACGTAGTCGAGGATATTCATTTAATCTTTAAAGTAACTAGGTCTTCTAGAGCTTTAAGTTCTGTGAGCCTGTCTCAAACATGGTTCTTTATCTTTGGTCATTTATGGAACCTTGTTTATTTTTTTTAATAGAACACTAGGAAAATACTTCCTAGCTTGGAGATTTGATTTACAATTAAAGTTTAAATCATTATCATTATAATAATAAATAATAATAATTCTTCAATCCATAATAATAATCAATGTTAACATCATTTGGGAGTCAATAAAAAGTTCGATTAACCTCACGGCCGCATGCGGCGTTCCCGGTATGTACGAGCACAGCACCACATGAAGAACATCGTATTTTTAGACTGTATTTGTATTTTAATGACAGTTGTTATAAGGCAAAAACCTCTCATAAAAATGATTTGCTTTCTTTAAAACAACACGAGTGAGTTTAAGATCCTAAATCTCACTGCGTTACATATCTTTAATACCTATCCTTTATCATGTTTTAGTCTTTTCAATAAATTCAGTCGGTAAGTATGTTTAGTCTTCTTTATATGTATTTACCGTTTCGAAAAACTTTCATCCACAAAACCATTCCTGCTCTAAAAATATTTCAAGTTTATCGCTCAAGCGGAGTTTGTCGGGTGATTTATATCCAATCTATCACAACGATCGTTTCGGGCTTCGGCACTACGCGTTAACGCTCTATCGATGAGTGACAGCCGTCCTAAAACTATTCCTGTTTTTTGTCCCAACCCTCGATGTAGGTTTCCTTTTTTTTCATTTATGTTGATTGATACAGTTAAGGGTGCTTTTTAAAACTCCCATTGGAACTAATATTACAGATTGACAGTCACCTAAATTGATTACGTTATCCTCATACACATGTATAGGTAAACGTTTGTATGTTTATCTTCTCCGATCATGACAGGAGGAATTCCGTTCCCATTAGCCACAACTGATCCGGTATCATGAGATGAGGATGAATCACGAAAACTTCAACGAATTCGTTCTCGTCCCAGGTATTTCGTATTTACCTTAGATAGCACAAAGCAAACACAATAGCCTCGTGTGCATTGAACTCTTTCCCAGTGCATTCGTAGCTAAAAACCTTTCAATTAGCGCATCGCGAGCCGCCTCAGTGTTTGTCGTTTCAATTTTGAAAGGTACTCTAAACTCTTTGACGGGGCGAAACTTAACATGGCTGGCATGCCGCGGGAGCGTGAGCTAGCATCGCTCCTCTCTTTCCCGTGTGTTCACCGTTCAACCCTTTGCCGTGTAATCCCACTTGATTGATAAGCTTAGGCGATGGCGCAATATGTGGACTATTTAACAGTTCAAATTCCTTTCGAAAGTTAACATTAAAATATTTTAAGACCCTCGAAACGTTTAAGTTATTAGTGCGCGCTCTTGAACAGTTTTCTCGGTCAGTTGATACAATACAATGATTGTATTTAACGTTTCAACGTATGAGTAGGTACACTGTATCAATTGAGTGAGTTTTTTAGAATGAATATAAAGTATGTACCTATAATAGGTATATGACGAATTGAAATATTGGAATTCTAGAGTTATATTTAGGATGCAATCTTTATCGATTTCTATCATCGAAACGCAGCAATACATAATCGAAATGTTTTTAATTTGATTTCAACCTTCGCCAACTTGATTTTTTATTGCTCTGAAAATACGCATAGATTCCTCTTTTCAACATTTTTTTACTTTAACTGCATAGAGGCGAAATTTATTATATAAATTATTTCAAACAGTTATTACTGACAAAGTATAGCAATTAGTCGTAACTCGTAAGGCGAAGCTATGCCATCGCTAATGACTTGCACTGCAGACAACCATCAGGTCCGTTCCGCTCAATTAGCCGCGGGTTCGCCTGCTCCGCCGTGCTCCGTGCTCCGTGCTCCGCAGATGCGTTGTCGGCCGCTTTGATTAAACATTGATTGCGACCGCGTCACTCCAATCCGGCCCGGATCGCGTATTGGTGTCAAATAGACGGGAGCTGACGGCCGTCCTTGCGACTGGTGTCCTTTTTATCATTTTGGCCGCATTTTGTTGATGTCTGCGTTTGACATTGATCCCCTTTTCAGTTTTATTGACTTCGTAAACGTTGTTGTTGAATCTACTCAGTAACTTGGTTCTATTAACCTATACATACTTACAAAATCTATACTAATATTATAAATGCGAAAGCGTGTCTGTCTATCCGTCTGTTACTTTTTCACGTCGCACCCGCTCATCTGATCTGATGAAAGACACCCAGATAGCTTGCGTTAGACGCGGACATAGAGTAGTTACATTTTGTCCCGCATAATCAAAGAATCAGAGTTATAGTTGCGGACTTCAGCTACTAAGCAATAACTCTGTAATATAATTATAGTATTTTCCTTTTTCGTCCGAAAATCACTACGTACCTACCTCTTTCATCTTTTTCTCTACTTGTTTTAAGTTGATATTGTTTTTATTTATTAAAAACTCGATGTACCTATTACATATTTATAAAGTACTAGCTGACCCCCGCGACTTCGTTCGCGTGTTTTTCTTTGCTATAAACTTCACGGAGCCCGAGACCTTTCCAACGAATGCAAAACCGTGGAAATCGGTTTGTGCGTTCTGGAGTTATAGCGTCAGGAAGGAAAACCCGACTTATTTTTATATAGTAGATAAATTGAGTTACCATAAACATTGTTAACCCAACTTGTGAACCATCTTGTGAACGACAGTGTGTCCAATAACACTGTCGTTCACAAGTCAATAAAGTTGAATTTTATCGAATGCAATCGTCGGAAACTCTACGAACAACTTCGATGAAACATCTAAAAGGAAAAGGTAAATTATTACCTAATACCCGTAACATGGCAACAGCGTTTCGAAATTTGTTCCCCGTCCCCCAGTGAATGGGGAAGTTGGGGAAACTTGGTTTTACGCCACAAGCCACTCGCAACTTTTTACAACTCGCGGGAGACGTGAACTGTTAAGAGCGTAATAAGCATCCCGGATGTGAATATTACGGCACCTTAATTGACTTTCTGGATTTTTTTATTTGTTTTATGTTTTTTTATATTGTAGAGTGTTGTCTATTTGTTCACAATGTTAGTTGATCGTCCACGTATTAAAATTGTCTTGGGGTAATCGGGTTTAATCAGGTTTTTAACCGCCGACGAAAAAACGACGGGGTGTTATAAGTTTGACGTGTCTGTGTGTGTGTGTGTGTGTGTGTGTGTGTGTGTGTGTGTGTGTGTGTGTGTGTGTGTGTGTGTGTGTGTGTGTGTGTGTGTGTGTGTGTGTGTGTGTGTGTGTGTGTGTGTGTGTCTGTCTGTTCCCCTGTGGCGCTCAAACGAGTGGACCGATTTGAATGCGGTTTTTTTTGTTTGAAAGGAGAATTAGTCGAGAGTGTTGTTAGCTATGTTTGATGAAAATCGGTCCAAAATGGCCGCCGCTACAAAATGGCGGATTACATATTTTTTCACAACTCCCTTAATGTGGGTATCAAATGAAAGGACTTGACTAGTAGATATATGTTATTGTTATGTTATATACCTACTCGTAGCTTGCGTCGACAGAGCGCAAGTTGCACCGAGAAATAAAATAACTTAGCTCACGAAGCTTAGCGTGCAACCAAGCATGCGAGCTTAGCTACGCTATGCGAGCTAAATATAAAGATTCACACCGAAACTAAAAGCTGTAGTGACGGGCTGCCAGTCTATACAATATGGCCAATGGGTAAAGGGAGGCAGGAGGGCGACAAAGATAACTTAGCTTGTTGAAAATTGGAATCGTTGGGTAGAGCTAACCACAGTTTAATTAGCTCGCTTAGTTTAGCTCTAGTTTACGGTGTGAACTGAACTAAAAACTGAAAAACATTGAGAAATATGTAATGAGGATTCCTCACACCGATACCAACACCTCCTTGCTACTTTAAAATCGGCCACTGCCAGTAAATATAATATTTTTCCAAATTATTGGTTTACACGATAGCATCAAACATAAAGTATGATAATGACACTATAAAACAGTCATAATAAAAATTAACGTCTCGAAAATAAAACATCGTTAAAAATCCACTCCCTTCACAACCTATAGGTACTTACATTAATTAAATCGTCGGCGGAGTGACATCGGGTAGCGTCGAATAAAATAGCTTGAAACTTTTTTTGAGCAATTTGTAAGCTACACTTTACTGACTTTTAGTGTTAAGGTTGTTTTAAGACATTTTTCTTTAAAACCATCGAGAAATGTCATTAAAATAATGCTTTACACTTTAATAAGTTTGCATTTTGTAAAAACTTTGAACTTGTTAGGAAACATTTCCAAAAGGTTCATTACTACTAGTAGTTCATTAAAAAAACTATTTTCAACTATCAAAAAGTTAATTTCCAATTTTACGCAGTCTGATAGTTGGCAACACAAGTTTATCTTTGTTCTTGCAGATATAGCAATGTGACCCAGTGTTAATATTAAAAGTCTCATAGCCTAACTTTGAGAACTCAGAAATACTTCGTCGACAGCATCTTTTAGTTTAAAGCAACTGAGAATCACAATAATTATAGTACATATTTAGGCTTTTTGTAGAATTTAAACGTATTCTTGAATAATGTATTAGCTCTCGACAGTTTAATATGTTAACGTTAATGCTTAATACACATAAGCGTTTTATTATTTCCGGTTCCATATTGTGACAGATGACATGGAGATTCATTAATAAAATTATATTATATTATTGACCAAACTATATTATTTTTATGATTCGCTGCTCTATGAAAAAAGTTTTTAATAGTAGAGTTTTACAATTTGATTAATAGATTTTCGATGCAAATTCCTATTTACATATCTTTAATGTCTCGCGTGGGATTGAGATTAGAAAAAGTTTTGAAATGACTGCTTTTAAAAGCTTATTATAATAAGCTGCATTCATTTGTATCAAGATAGGTAGGACGGTAAAACTATAAGTTACTACTCAAAGAAAAAAAAGTTGTTGAAATTGAGATACACATTTAGGGGAGGGTGTTTGACGGTCATGTGTGCGTGTTTGTCATAATTTGCAAAATGCATTATTGCCAAACTTCTCATATTTTGATAAATGAGGTGTCAAATGTAGAAGAGAATACCAAGGGCAACTCTGACAATACAATAAAATATATCATAACCCTCGAGCTGGTATGGTGATGGTCCCGATAAGGCCATGCGGACTCCTCGATGGCTTTCGTTAAAAAGGTAATATTGCCATTCTAGCTAATGCTTGTAACAATAGTTGCAACGCCTCCTGCTAATTTCACTTACAATTTCCTTATATTGCATTTGTGAGTTTGAAATAAGTAGCGGGAAGTGTCCAACTGTACTTTCTAGCTACTAGCATTTGTAAGCATGTAGGTGTAGGTAGGTGGATGGGTAGAGCTCATGTAAGTTTTGTTATCCATCTGTTGATTCGTAGAAGAGAGGCCGTGTCGCCGGCGGGGGCTATTTTTACTTTTACGGGTTCGTTCCGCGCGTCCCCCGCGCGCCTCGCCGCCGCCCGCCGCGCCCTGGCCCTTCAACCCTGCCCTGCCCTGCCCTGCCCTGCCCGTGCTATGTGACGCTGACGACTGACGAGCTGAGCGTCACGTACGATGCGATATATTGAATTGTGATAACGCCTCGTAAAATACACCTACCCCGCGTTTGAGAAAATTGCTGTTCCTAGTGGCCCTTTGGATATCGTTTTACAAGAGTTAGGTAGGTAGATAGAGGTGTAAGTTTAGGTGTTCGGATAGGTTCTCTCGTGTGCAGCAGTAAAAGGATTTCAAGTGATTTTGGTTGGATTATGTGGAAGACGAGTTTGATATATAATCTTCAATAGTAAATCTACTTGAAGTTATTTATATAGCTGTAAAGGCTGTTTTGATATAACATTACACGATATTATAATGAAAAAATAAACAACCAAAAATCAAACATTGTAGGCAGTTTTTGGCATACAAAAAAAAATTAGTGCGAACACAAAAGAGGGCGGAGTGCTTTAGGTTATCGCGTTGCCGCTATGCTTTTTTTTATTCAACTACAAGTTAGCCCTTGACTGCAATCTCACCTGATGTTAAGTGTTGATGCCGTCTAAGATGGATGCGAGCTAACTTGAAAGAGGTATGCATACCCCTGATTGGTTTCTAGTTTCTACACGGCATCGTACTGGAACGCTAAATCGCTTGGCAGCACAGCTTTGCCGCTAGTAGGGTGGGTAACCAGCCACGGCTAAATTCTCCGACCAGACCAGACCAGAGATAATTTAGAAATTATAAAATCCTAAATTGCCGCTGCCGGGAATCGAACCCGGAACCTCACACTTATACACCACAGCGCTCACCACTGCGCCAGGGAGGTCGTCAAAATAAATAAAGCCGATTTTGAGTTGTTATAGGATGCCAAAGTCCGGGGCCGTCTCAGCCAGTTATTCAATGACTGCCTGGCGTCGGGACGGTTCCCAAGGGTATGGAAGGAAGGACGACTGGTGCTGTTGCGGAAAGAGGGAAGATCCCCGGACTCTCCGTCGGCATACAGACCAGTCGTCCTTATCGACGAGACGAGCAAGATGCTGGAGAGAGTTCTGGCCTCTCGGATAAACCAGCATCTTGCTCGGCGGGGCCCCGACCTGTCGGAGCACCAATACGGGTTCAGGGTCGGCAAGTCGACCCTGGACGCGATTGGTGCTCTGAGAGACTTCGCCGAGTATGCGAAGGAGAGGGGGGAGGGAGTTTTGGCGGTGTCTTTAGACATCGCCAATGCCTTCGGGACGCTCCCTTTTGGTGTGATAGAGGAGGCGCTCCGATACCACGGGGTGCCCTTCTATCTGCGCCGTATGATAGGGCACTACCTGGAGGATAGGGTAGTGCTCTATCAGGGGAGGGACGGGAGGAGGGCGGAGAGACGGATGGCCTGCAGGGTTCCGCAGGGGTCGGTCCTCGGGCCCCTGTTGTGGAACCTGGGGTTCGACTGGGCCATCCGTCTGGTCCTGCTGCCCCGGATGGCAATCGTGTGTTATGCGGACGACACTTTGGTTGCCGTCCGGGGAAGCAGTTATGGGGAAACTGCGAGGAGGGCCACGGTGGCCACCGAATTGGTGGTCACCAGGATTGAGATGCTGGGGTTGAAGGTGACCCTCCCGAAAACCGAGGCAGTCCTTTTCGGCGGAGTGGGTTGGCGGCCCCCGGCACGCGCCAGCATCCCGGTGTCGGGGGAGGCGGTTCAAATCAGGGCCCACATGAGGTACCTGGGCCTTGTTTTGGACCGCAAATGGAACTTTGGGGAGCACTTCCGCCAGCTCACTCCTCGGGTGGTGGGGGCGGCTTCTGCGCTCAGTCGACTGCTCCCCAACGTGGGGGGCCCTGGGGCCCCGTGCCGTCGCCTTTTCGCGGGGGTCATAAGGAGCATGGCGACGTATGGGGCCCCCATTTGGTATGACGCTCTGCGTCCAGATACCAGGGCCCTTCTGCGGAGACCGCAGAGGGTGGTGGCGAACCGCATCTGCCGGGCCTACGCCACCGTATCCTTTGCGGCCGCCTGCGTTTTGGCGGGCACTCCCTCTTGGGAGCTAGAGGCTGGGGTGCTCGCCGAGGCGCACCGCGTCAGAGCGGATAATCGGGCAAGGGGGGAACGCCCGCCTCCAGAAGTGGTCGGCCGGGCGCAGCGGATGGCTGCCCGCAGGACAGATGCGAGACAGGTGGAGGGCCGACCTGGCGGATGCCGTCTATGGCAAGCGCACCATTGACGCCATCCGCCCGGTGCTAGAGCAGTGGTGCCAGCGAAGGCACGGGTCGCTTACCTTCCGGCTGGTGCAGGTGATGACCGGGCAAGGACGCTTCGGCCATTACCTGCACAAAGTCGCCGGGAGGGAACCGACCCCGTCATGCCATGAGTGCGGCGCTGGGGATGACACAGCTCAGCACACTCTAGAAGAGTGTAGCCACTGGGCCCCCCAGCGCTGCACTCTGGTGGCGACAATTGGCGGAGACCTCTCGCTGCCCGGCGTCGTATGCGCCATGCTGAGCAGCGAGGGGTCTTGGGATGCTGTGGCCGACTTCTGCGAGGACGTTATCTCGCAGAAGGAGGCCGCGGAGCGGGCGCTCGAAGAGGCTCTCGACGCGCATCCGCTCCGGCGCAGACGGGGGGGAAGAAGGCGGCGGTTATTCGCCGCTCGCCAGCTTCCCTCGGGAGACGGCGGGTAGCTATTGGGCTAGCTATCCGCCACTAACAGTCTCCTCACTGTCTGAGGGGGGGATCACGCTGTCCCGATCCCCTCCTCTTTAGCGCGGGAGCCCCGGCAGGTGGCCGGGGCGGCTGACAGACGCCTGGGACGTATACAACGGGTTCCCCAGGCGTCCAGCACAGTCAGCGAGAGGGAACAGCCGTGGTGGTTTTAGTTAGGGTATACCCTTAGGGGGAGTCCCACATAACCCCCGTTCTGCCCAAAGAACGGGGGTAGCCATAAAGCTTTCCACCACCACGTCAAAAAAAAAAAAAAGGATGCCAAAGTCCAAACATTCAATGGTCGGGTAAGAAGACGATGCGCCGCGACTCCTCTTCTCTCCGTAGGCCCTCGGTTGCGCCAGTAATCCGGGAAAAAAAGTTTAAATCACGTTCACTATGATTAAACGTACCGCAAAAATTGTAACCGTAGAAATTTCAATTACCGAACCGCACAAAATAATGCTGTCGAACAAGAATTTATCATCAATATTCAATATTGAACATGTTACGATTTATAAATAATGATTTTTTGCATGTTTTTCGCCCTTGTGTGCCAAGTAACATCGTTGGTAAGGAACGTTGGTAAAGTTTACACGTGCCCTTTTTTATGGAACAAGAGCACCTACCTAGTTGAATAATTCAACATCATCCATTGTCCAACGCGGGAGCTGCGTGTTCGTGTAGCGATTATTATGTATTTGTTCCGACATCTATACTAATAAATAAAATTGAAGTGTCTGTCTGTAATATCGAAATAACTACCTCATATTAAGCTCATATGGTTATTTGAACGATACTATAACCGAATCACACGTTTTTAAAATTTTTGTCTGTCTGTCTGTCTGTCTGTCTGTTTGAACGGGCTAATCTTTGGAACGGCTGAACCGATTTTGACGGGACTTTCACATACAAGTAGAGAATTAACCAGGGAGTAACATAGGCTACTTTTTTAACCGACTTTCAAAAAAGGAGGAGTTGTGTTTTTCTACCTATGTACACCGATATCTCCGAGATTTCTGAACCGATTTGCGTAATTTTTTTTTAATCGATAGAGAAACATTGCGACACTGTCTTACAAAAAATTTGGATTCCAACTCGTCAATCCTGATGCTGTAGGGGATCTGATCCCCAAAACTAATGGGATTTAGGCACTGTCGGTTATTTAAATTAATATTGGGGATATCAATTAAAGACTTTATTGTTGAATGACCTCGAGTAGGTACATGTCCAACTCCTCAACCCTGATGCTGTAAGGAATTGCATTCCGAAATCGTAAGGATCCCACGGAATTTTTCCGTTTTGTGGACGGGTTACTACTTACTACAGATAGGCTATTTTTTGTTCTGGAAAATCAAAGTTCACACGAGATTTTTACAAACCTAAATACACACGGGCGAAGCCGTGGGCATCATCTAGTTTATTAATATGACGCAAGTAGTCCGATACAAACTTTTTTAAGCACTTCAATATTAATTAATTTAATTGCCGTATTTTGTTCAGTCACACCGAAATGAGTAGGTACTATATTGATGATCGCGACTTCGTTAGTATTAGGGTTTTTAAAAGTCCCGAGGATCTCTGATTTTTTTGGGATAAGAAGTAAAGTAACCTATGTATGTATCTCCGTCTACAGTATGCAAGCTATGTCTGTATCAAACGTCGAGATCCGTACAGCGATAGCCGTAAAAAGATAACAGATCTGGGGCTGGACGTTCAAAACCCTATCAAAGTAAAAAAGTCCTAAGCCACGTAATAAATATTAGTCGTTTCGCCCTAAAATAGAAATCGCTAAGAGTGGAAAGTGCAAACTAACAGCAATAGAAAACAAAAAAAGCATATTGAAGATTCTTTAATGGAAGTCGAATGACATGTCACATGATCAACGGGAAGTGTCTGTCAGGCATTTGTCATATCTACAAGCGGAAATTGATTTTTATTTATTTATATTTTGCATTTATTATCTTTTGTGGGAACTATTTTATATCTGGTAACATTAAGAAACGTCAGAATTACACGGAATTAAAAATCAGACTATAGTTTTTATATAAGAGTGTATGAGTGTACACTGTACAGGCGTATGGGTGGACGGTCGTATGGGTGTAATCGTAATGGACAATTATTTCGGCAGTCGGCGCTCTCACGCGTGGCTCGTGCGTGCCCGCTATTATTACAAGACGCGTGTGTCAGTCATGTGGTTCGGCCCAAGCCATGGGAGGTGGCGGTTTACTGGGAAAAAAAGTTGATTCGGATCTCCACGAGACATGCACTGATGTAAAGTAACTATCTTAGTAATTTAGACACAACACTGAAACAGCTTCTAGTTTTTGTTTGTTTGTTTTTATTAACTTTTTGTAAATTATTGTGATGTTATTTGATTTCTTAAAGCATCAAATTAAACTCACTACCTAACCAAACCATCTTTTATGAAAGCTATAATTTCCTAAAGATTTCTTATGACAAAATGATCAGATTATAGAGGATTCCTACTTTGACTACCATAATTACTATTTACTAATGTTTATAGAAAAGTCGATTATAATCGACCTTTTTTTTTTCGAAGATTTTTTTCTGTATAAGTACATACTCTAATAATTATTAAACATTTGAGCTTCGATATTATAAGTACCTACTTACCTTTGAATGGCTCTAAAATAATTTATTTAGTCCAAACTTTTGTGACTGTGTAAAATATTAAAAAAAAAAAACACACGCTGTACCTTAACCTTTGCGCCGGGCTCCCAGGTCGATAGGGCCATGTGTGCAGCCTCCGCGGGAGACCGCCCCCCCTCGCCGACTATTTTCATTTATCACTCGCATTGAGCGGCCGACCTAACCTTTATTGTACGAATAGTAGCCTCGGTACACTTGTCCTCACTCCGAACAAGAGACCGATAAACAATCATTAAATTAACTAACTCCTACTTTATTCGCATTAAAATCAATAATTACCCAATAAACTTGTCTCGTAATGAGCTTTACGAATTCTAGTGTCATATTTAAACTCGTTATAAGCGTATTAAAATGAAGCGTGGGAATTAATTAGTTTTTTTTGTGGACGTTACGGAATAATTTAAATTAATTGCACTCCCTGGGCTCCGTTGTATAGAAATATGTATTACTAGCTGACTCCCGCGACTTCGTCTGCGTTGATTTAGGTTTTTATATAGCATCGGATTGGATCCCATAATCCTTTTTTGTACCTAAACTAAATGTAGCCTAAGTTACTCCTTATAACATCACCTATCTGCCATTGAAAGTTCCATCAAAATCGATCCAGTCGTTTCGGAGATTAGCTGGAGCAAATAGACAGGTTGACAAACATAAATTTAAACGCACGCCAGTTTAAAATAAGCCGTACGTACAAAGATCCGGGTCCCATGTTATTTGAACCCAATAAATGTCTGTCATTTCTGAACTAACAAACCTATGACCTTCAAATATTTACGGGACAATATATAAAGTACTACCTTTCTAACAAAAAAAGAATAAGTGAAATCGGACAACGCGTTAATGAATTACAGCTAAATACACGTTTTAACTTTCATCCCCTCTCCCTAGGGAACCGTGGTGAATTTCGGGATAAAAAGTATCCTATGTCCTACCTCGGAGTATAAACTCAAATCGTACCAAGTTTCATTCGAATCCATTCAGTAGTTTCGGCGTGATGTGCGGCCAAGATACAGACAGACAGACAGACAGACAGACAGACAGACAGACAGACAGACAAAAATGAAAAAAATTGCAGTTTTGGCTTCAGTATCGATTATAGATTGCCCTCCAATAAAAAATTTCAAAATATCTTCAATGTACAGAATTTGATCTGTTACAGTTTTATTATATTATAGATAGATTATGTTTTTGTCTTTTCTTTTAATGAGGTTTAAACTAAGCGGAGAATTTTTGATATAACAAATAGTAGATTAGGTTTCCATGATTATATTCTGGTTGTGGTGTTATGAATTGGTTTTACGTGCAGAAGTTCTCGATAACAGGTACTGTTACAGCATCGCCACGATTCCCTCAAATCACGACCACTAGTTTATTGATCGCGGGAGTTAGTAAATCTAATAAGTTTTTTGTCGGACGCGAAACGAATGAGGTAAAACGTGTTTGAAATAGACAGGGGATTAAGTATCCCCTCGCGATCACACGAGGGGAGTAGAAGTAGCGCCGCTATAGGGTTATACGTACTCGTAGCGTATACGTACCGAGTGCGTGCTCCGGGCGTAGTCTCGCGGATCAATTTCACGCGGATCGATTTCTTTTGTGTGGAGAAAAACGAAGTTCTCTCGTAGGAGGCGAGCAAACACAGTGATGGCAAACACGCCAGTCGCCAGGTACGAAACACAAACAGCTGGCCGCGTCGAGCGCCCGAGCCTCCCGTACCTGGCCTGTGGGGTTATGCCGTGCTTGCAATAACGCTACTAGATTTCGAATATCAAAAAACTACAATATCAGAGCAAAATTGACCCAAAGCCTTCTTGTTTCAAAGTCGTAATTCAATACTTCCAATATTTATTTGGTTTTCTAAATCCATTAGCAAGGATTTGAAATCCAAAAGCGGCACAAAATCGTGTTCTGTGGCGCGCCTTGCAAGAGACCTACGTCCAGCAGTGGTCCAGAAGTGTCCAGCAGTGACCTACGTCTATTGGTCGAAACGTCGGCGACGACGAATAGTATTTATTTTGCAAAATTTCCGCTTGGGCCGCGGCGCTGGCTGTAGAAGTATGGACGAACTCAAACCTTAAAACAAGCCCGTTTAGGTCCATTTCACTCTGAAGTCATCGTGTTTTCGATACTCGAATTCGATCAACGTGTCCACAGTATGCAAACTCGGCATAACCCGTGGTCGGAGTCTCGGCCGGAGCGGCAACGTCGCGCTGCCCGTCCCATATCGAGTCGTGAGCAGCGAGGAGCCTGTTGGTTTAGGACAAACTAATATCGGTGCACCGATTTCTATGTCGAGTCGGCCCACGCTGCATCTGACGCTTATCTTGCTGGTAAGTCGCTGTGAGACGTTGCCAAATCCCTATCCACAGCGATATTGCCTCTCGGTTATGTAAAAGCTGTGTGAACGTCGAGAAAGAGTCTAGACGTCCGGACGTTGTTTTGATGGCACTAAATTAATTTATTATGCGTCGAAAATCTCGTTTGGAGGTATGTTGGGACTTGGGAGCGGCGTTTAAAATTGTTAAGGAACTAATGCTTATGATAGTGGTTCGCATTCCCATGTCGCATGTCCCTACGTTAGTCTTTCTTATCCCAGTAACAGGGAGGCTAAGCCCTCATACGCATTAGCGGTCAACCGCGTACGCGGCTGACCGCGCGGCTAGTCTCTTCATAGAATTTCGTCGGGGTATAGTGCGTACAAAATGAGCAGTTGCATATAAAAATATGTATAAAAGCGACCAGCCGCGTACGCGGTTGACCGCTAATGCGTATGAGGGCTAAGGGTTAAAATAAAAATGTATGTAGGAGCCTTTCAATGTACCTACCCACCTATCTCTGGACCTAATTTCAACCACGGTGGTGAATCTGACCGGGACTATAGTAAATTGACTCGTCCCGGTCAGATTCGCCACCGTGGAGATATTATAGTGCACAATTGTGCGCGCAAACACGGTTGCATTCTCTATTCCTTTTGTCTCGTAGTCCGATGGGACGGGAATTGAACACGACCAGAGAGTGATGAGGCGCTGGACCTATGGTTTAAAGAATCGACCTACTTACTAAACGACTACTAGTAAAGAATTGGCTAACGATCGTGCGATCAAATGATATGCGATTTCGACGCGCGATCGAATTAAACACATCCTCGTTGATATAGACCTCCAGAATAACTGCCTCGTTGGTCTAGTGGTTAGCATATTCGAACGCAAATCACGAGGTCCCGGATTCGATTCCCGGATCGGGCAAATAGGTATTGAGTTTTTCTATCCAGAAAGATATTCTCAATGCCAGCCCGGAGTTGGAAGCTGGCGGTGTTCTACCCCCGTGCCTCGGAGAGTATATTAAGCAGTCGGTCTTGGTTATTATCACTATCATGTGACAATAGTCGTTAAAGTCCGCCAACCCGCATTGGAGCAGCGTGGCGGGTCTAAGCTCTAAATCTCTCTCTCCTATGAGAGAGGAGGACTGTGCTCAGCAGTGGGACGTTAAAAGCCTGAAGTGGAGTGGTGGTAGATACAGCAGCAGCAGAATTTTGGTTATATGCCACTGAGGCAGACACATGAAAAGATGGTATCACAGCTCTTGTGAAAACAATTAGAGCTTACAGTGCCACTGTCGGTATGTGCACTGTGCGACAATAGACGTGTGTAATGTGTATTGTGTATGCCACGCCTTTGTGCACCGCAATGCGCAACGCATCGGGGCCCGCCGCCCGGCGAATGGAAAACGTAATGAAGTGAAACGACTGATACTGACTGTTATCAATATTACTTATAATTATTTGGACGTAACAAACGCGTTTATTGTTATTATGTGATGGCATTGTGATTAGGAATCATGATCAACCCATTACCGGCTCACTATAGAGCACGGGTCTCCTCTCAGAGTGAGAAGGGTTTTGGCCATAGTCTACCACGCTGGCCAAGCGGATTGGCAGACTTCACACACCTTTGAGAACGTTATGGAGAACTCTCAGGCATGCAGGTTTCCTCACGATGTTTTCCTTCACCGTTAAAGCAAGTGATATTTAAATACTTAAAACGCACATAACTCCGAAAAGTTAAAGGTGCGTGCCCGGGATCGAACCCACGACCTCCGATTAGAAGTCGGTCGTCCCAACCTCTAGGCTATCACAGCTGTGTGTGATTAGGAATAAAATTACTTATTTCTTCAAAATGCCAATTTAATTTTGCCTCAAATCTGACATAATAATAAAATGTTGGTATTTAAAAAATGCCTCACTTAGTCCTTAAAGTCTTTTTCATTTCACATTGATTATAATAATACTTTAGATTGCACCATAATCATAAAATACCGTCAGGTAAACTCATTAAAAAATCTATAAATACTTACAGAAGAAGAGAAAAGGAAACAGAAATTAATTCAGAGTGAATCGAAGTTAAACATGGGAGCAAAGAAATCGCAACGAGATGTGTTTTTTCATAGAAACTGATGCGAACACAATGTTTTCAAACAGATTTTTAACCGACTCACAAGAAACATTGATGAGATTAGTTTTTACATCAAATTGTATAGGAATCAACATTAATTTCTTCGCCAGATACATTTATTTTTCTAGTCTATTAAAAAAATCCTTGCTCTAAGATTAGTTTTTGCAGAATATATGAAATAAATATAGCCTATAGCCGTTAATTATACGCTCACTAGCGGAAGCAACTCTTCGTGCAACTAAACAACACGCAAACTCCTCGGCCATTCGGAAAAATGGAAATTTAATGAACTGACAGCGATATTGTGTACTAATTAAGTCATAATATTACATAATTAAGTGCAATTTTCATATCGGCTACAATGGGCGGATATTGGTATCCGCTGCAGACTTGGGTGTTATTTTACTTCTTTTTAACCCCCGACGCAAAAACGACGGGGTGTTATAAGTTTGACGTGTCTGTGTGTGTGTGTGTGTGTGTGTGTGTGTGTGTGTGTGTGTGTGTCTGTCTGTTCCCCTGTGGCGCTCAAACGGGTGGACCGATTTGAATGCGGTTTTTTTTGTTTGAAAGGTGAATTAGTCGAGAGTGTTCTTAGCTATGTTTGATGAAAATCGGTCCAAGATGGCCGCCGCTACAAAATGGCGGATGATATATTTTTTCACAACTCCCTTGATATGGGTATCAAATGAAAGGGCTTGACTAGTAGAATAGCACTATTGCAAATTCAAGATGGCCGCCGCCACTAAATGGCGAATGTCGGGGGTTTTTTAAATTTTCAATTTACACTTGTTAAAGCTCTTGTATAGCGTTGATTACTGTCAAATCAGAGTTTCCTAACCCTGATTCTGATAACCCTCTTCTGAATTTCTGGTCTGGTCAGTTAAGGATAACCTGCCTATTTTTTTGGATGGGCTTAAGTTTTATTAAGTTTTATCTGTTGGGAGATTAGACTCGGATAGTCAAAGACACTAATGCAACGAGACTGACTCGACTCAGCAAGTCTGAGACAGATTTATCTCAGCGATATATTTATGTCCCATTTCAACTGTGTCTTAAGTCTGAGTAGAGTTAAAGTCCACTCTATAGATCTCGGTCTAATAAAGCTGCACCACCAAGCTATTCAACGCTACAGTATTGTGCCGCGTAGAAACCGAAAACTGGCATTGGTGTAATAACACTACTATTCATACACTTCCAAGTTAAGAGCGTTGATGCGTTCTGCACCGTTTTAGCTCATTTTTAAGCTATTTTGACCCTTCATATGTTGTTCATCTATGCATTTACTTAAAAACTTATTTATACTGCATTGTAGAAAATTTTGTGTTCTAGGGAATTGGAAGACAACATTTTGCAATTTATTGATAGTTTTTGTCTTATTGTCAAAATACCAAAAGCCTATTTTAGAATTTTGCGAATCGTGGAATCTTTGACGTTCACTACGTCAAAAGTTACTTGTTCAATTCACACACAAATATATATTTATGAAAGGAAATGCCCTGAACTAAAGACGTGGAAGAAAACATTTTTTAATTTGGCGTTTTTTACATCATAAAAATCCAAGCAAAAGAATTTTAATTTCAGTAAATTATAGACATATAAAACCGTCATTTTAGTAGATTAATTTTCGCCATTTATAAGTAAAATTAAGTACATATAAAAGTAAAACATATTAGCAATAATATAAGTTAAAAAAAATCTAAAATTCATTATTATTTGTGTCCAAAAATAACATTGAAACTTACAGCAAAACGCAGAAAGAGGCAGTAGGAAATTGAACTAGCAAACTAGTATGAGCCGAGGCCTCTCCGCGAACGGACGTAACGCTTTTTGTCTCGGCAATTCTTATTGGATTACATGGAATATACGTAAAATTGTAGTGCGACTGTCACTATTCAATACTAGATATTTTTAATGCTCGCTATTTTTTCTTACAGATAGATTAAAACTTTTTACGTATTTTTAATAATTGTAATATATTATATTATAGTTATAGTTGAGGATTATAGTTGTAAATCAGTAATCCATACTATATAATATTATAAATGCGACAGTGTGTCTGTCTGTCTGCCGATTTTTATGTAATTAGGTACAGAGTTAGCTTACATCTACCTGGGGACGGATATAGGATACTTTTTATCTCGGAAAATTAAAGAGTTCTCACGGAATTCTTAAAGGTCCGTCCGTTTAACCGATTTATACAAAATTTGGTAGGTACAGAGGTAGCTTGCGTCTCGAAAATTGACATAGTTCCCACAGGATTTTTAAAACCCTAAATCCACGCTGACGAAATCGCGGCCAACCTATACTTAGTACATAATATTATGTGAAAAATGAACTAGAAAATAGCTATCGTATACAAAAACTATCGTCCGGTAACTATTAAAATTTAAAATCGAGAAATTACATGTTGAATGGAAGCAGGCGTTACTTTGCGGAATTCCATGATATACAATGAATATAAAATTATTTTGCTATAATCCGCTAACAGTGACAAATTTGTAGGCACAACACCACACAGTCTTGTAGGCACAACACCACACAATCTTGTAGGCACAACACCACACAAATTCACCACAAAACAAACTCGACGATCGTTTCGCTCCGACACCGGAGCATCTTCAGGAGATGTCGACTTCACAACGGACGATTGCAAAGTGAGTTCGTGTCGAATGAGCGGTCTTATATATACTATCCCCGCTTAGTCATCTACCCTCCTTTCTCTTTCTCTCTGGTTTCTCCAGAGAGAAAGAGAAAGGAGGGAGGAGGAGAGAAAGAGAAAGACCGCTCATTCGACACGAACTCACTTTGCAATCGTCCGTTGTGAAGTCGACATCTCCTGAAGATGCTCCGGTGTCGGAGCGAAACGATCGTCGAGTTTGTTTTGTGGTGAATTTGTGTGGTGTTGTGCCTACAAGATTGTGTGGTGTTGTGCCTACAAGACTGTGTGGTGTTGTGCCTACAAATTTGTCACTGTTAGCGGATTATAGCAAAATAATTTTATATTCATTGTATATCGAGAAATTACATCAAAATCAACATGGCGGGCTGATATAGGCAAACTTTCTTGAAAGTAGGTATAAATGTTGGAAAAGGGAGCGAGAACGGGAACAAGAAATCCATGATTCCCTCGGGATTTGTGAAAAACCAAAATTCACGCGGGCGAAGCCGTGGGCAAAAGCTAGTAGAGAATAATTTTTTTATTTAAATAATCCATACTACTTAATATTATAAATGTGAAAGTGTGTCTCTCCGTCTGATAGCTTTTCACGGCCCATTCTTTTTACCGATTTGGGCGAAATTTAGTATCGCAGGCATGGACATTGGTTATTTTAGACTTTTTGATGTAAAAAAAAAACTTTAGAAACAGCATGTTTTCTAGGTATGCACACCATAGGTGTGCATATACCTATGTTGGGCACAATATCTAGGTTGTTGGGCACAATTTATCGCAATAGCACAAAGTTATTTTTTGCATTGTTTTATAAAATGGCTGATAACTCTATTATTACCCGTGCAATAATTTTCTATTGTTATTGTGGTAAATGGATTACACTAGCACAACACCTACAAGAGATTAGATACTAACTATCATTTGCACGTGGTCATCGTTTGAGCAACTTTATTTGATAACTAGCTAATCCCCGCGACTTCGTCTGCGTAGATATAGGTTTTTATATAGGATCGGATCGGTTCCCATAATTTTTTATGTACCTAAACTAAATGTAGCCTAAATTACCTACTCCTTATAACATTGAAAGTTCCATTAAAATCGATCCAGCTGTTTCGGAGATTAGCTGGAACAAATAGACAAACCGACAAACATAAATTTAAACGCACACCAGTTTAAATTTATGTTTACTCAAATTTTTCTTCACTATCTTACCCTTACACGAGTAGGTATATAATAAACTAGTATGGCGCGTGGGTGCGCGGCCCGCTAAAGCGGACCGCGAGGTTTTGCTTTCGGGTATTTTGGTTTGAGCAGCCTATCTCTGCCATATTTCTAACCCTCGATCATTATCACTCTCCATATTTTTCTCCGAATAATTTGTCAGAATGAGAGTTCTTCCATAAAAAAAATTTTTTGAAAAGCAACTGTATCAAATTTTGCATAGTTCCCAACGTGTAGTCTCTTCAATATTCGCCATATATTTTGTATGGAAAAATAAATTCCAACATCTTGTTTCTTTTCTGTTAATCAAGTAAACCACGTCTTGATCATCTTTTGCCAAAAAAAACACTTTTCCATCTTTTATACTTAGTGAGATAGACACCAACGAAATTTGTATAGCTGCCATCTTGAATCCGCCATTTTGTTTTTTTTCAGCTCAGTGCTAATTGGATAAGGTTTTGAGCAATTTTTGTTTGAGCACCTCCCAGTCCCATCTATCTACAATACCCTGCCCGGGCTCATCAACCATCTTCCAAACCCTCAATCATCATGTCTTCCCATATTTTTCTTTGAGATTTCTCCAAAAAACCGCATCCTTGCCTTGCCTAATTGAAAGCCTTGCATAATTCACAACTTCTCTCTCTCAATATTCGCCATACATTTTCTTTGGAAAAATAAATTCCGCCATTTTGATTTTTTTTTCTACTCATCGAGTAGACCTTTGGCTCCTGATCATCTTTTCCGAAGAAACCACTCTTCCATCTTTTATACCCTCCGAGATGGACACGGACAAAATTTGTATGGCGGCCATCTTTTTTTCGCCATTTTGAATTTTGTTTCGGCTCACTGCCAATTGGATGACGTTTTGAGTGACATTTGCTCGAGCACCCCCCACCTATCTTCAATACCTTAAGCGTGCTCTTCACCCGTCTCCCAAATCCTCAATCATCAGCTCTCTCCATATTTTTGTTCCGAATGAATTTTTGTCCTCTATACGAAACCATTATCGAAAAAAAAATTTTTCATACAAAATTTTACAGGAGGGGTGATCAATCAGTCAGTGAATCAGCACGAGCAGCTATATATATATTAAAAATCAATATCAGAAGCTGTACTATATTCTCCAATTATAATTTTTATGTAATGGTCTACTCTATAAGGTCTTTTTCAAGCATTATACATTAATTATGCCTGCTTTATAAAATTAAAAATCTACGAATTAAAAACTTAGGTATAGGTGCCTTAAAATATTGAAAAAAATAATAGCCCGTTTGAAAATGGTAAAAAGATCAAAACGGTTTGTTACACTACACTGCACTTGGAGCGTTCCGCCCGCGCCCATTCATTCACGTAAACAAAGAATCCCAGGTAAATGCCTAAACTTGCGAAGCGGGTCCGTGCGTCAACGCTCTTAACGCGTGTTCATCTTCATCATCACTTTTTAGTCCTGGGTCTGTTTTCGCACTTTTACGGTCTCTGTTAGTAGTACATGTGTAGCATCACTTATCAAGCGGTGCAATTTTTTACTAAACGTACAAAACAAAATTAAACTATACTCTGATTTCTAATTCCGTGGAATTCTGACGTTTCGTAATGTTACCAGAGACAAAACAATTCCCACAAAAAAGATAAAAAATTCAAAACTTATGTAAATAAAAATCAACTGCCGCATGTAGATATGACAAATGCCTGACAGACACTTCATGGTGATAATGTCATTCGACTTCCATTTTTGAATAAATTTTTTCAATGTGCTTCTTTTGTTTTCTATTGCTGTCTTGTGCACTTTCTAGTTTCCACTATTGGTGTTTTCTATTTTAGGGCGAAACGACTAATATTACGCGGCATATGGCTTTGTATCGATGACAGGGAATTAAACTAGTTTGGAGAAAAATCGTTGATGTTAACCCTGTTCTCCATACAACTAACTCATCTGTAAATGACAATGACAGCTGTCAGAATTCCACGGAATTAGAAATCAGAGTATAGGTGTCACATCTTTTCTAGGTTAGAGTGCCCCCTTTTGGACTGCATCGTCACTTACCCAGCGCTAACTCGTCATAGAAACAAAATGTAGTGTTCATTAATATTTAGTGAAAAGAGTCAGAACCGTGACACAATTGCGTTAATACAGACGACGTCACAATATCACGGCAAGGGCTCATGGTTACGGCAGTCAACAATGGGCTTTCAGCGAGGGAAATTCGCGGTATGCACAAAGATAACAAATGAGCTAGAATGCTGAATGTTTGTGCGGCGGCGCGCGTCATCGGGGAAATGGATCACGTAATGAACTGAAAGTGACGATATCAATTAGCGTATTAGCGGGATTATCGGCCGTATTGAATAGCCGTGAATTTGTGTAATCACGTGTGGTTGATATGTTTTTCAGACTCGACTGAAAGATATGTTGTATGTGAATAAATATATTTCACGGAAGATGTAAAAGGAAATACTTCGTAAATGTTGGATCTTTTACCGTAGGCCATGTAGGTATGATGTACTGTGAATTCACATTTTAAAAATATACAGTGACTACTGACTTTATTCGCCCTAAAAAGCTATCGCTACTGGAAACTGGGTATTTATTAACGAAGCGAAAACCAACACTATGCGTCGATATCGATAATAGTCATTTATTGTAATTAATTGTACAAAAAACTATATAGACGCAATAACAATGCATCGATCATGTGTGAAAAATATCGTCGTTATAGTGTTGATGGGTATTAATTGTTGAAAAAACAGAATCAATAGCTCGTATACGTTAATGGCGGTGATCGCTATGGAGTGTGGAGTACTAGCTTCTGCCCGCGGCTTTGCTCGCGTGAATTTCGGTTTTTCACAAATCCCGAGGGAACTGTGGATTTTTCCAGGATAAAAAGTGCAAACGCATTACAGATGCATGCAACTATTGTAATAATGTGCTATGTGAGCGTGATTTACCTACGGACAATCAGCGCCATCTATCACGTTTAGTGAAGTCTATATTTATTTTAGTCCCACAGGAATACTTTTCCTTATGTAAAAGGAAGTAGTAGCCTACGCGGCGTTAAAGAGTAACAAACACACACACACACACAAACACACAAACTTTCGCCTTTATAATATTAGTGTGATTAAGAGAGCGTTTTGTTCGCAGGTACGTCCAGTGCGCAGCCGACGTGAGCAAGCTCCGTGGGAAACCGTCCCTGACCACCGCGCGCTCTGTATGAAGGTTAGGTACCATAATATTTAAAATCGCTCGGGATATTCCCATAATGAGCAGTTTATCAAACGCGTTTTTTCTATACAGGTTAGCACTTCTCATATTTTACGGCCGAATTTTGAAACGTATTTTTAATAATGTTAAAATGTTTTCATTTTTTTTCAATGGTAGAAATGTCAAAAAACAGCGTTGGAACGTTCTTATGAGCTAAAGATTTTCCCGAAATTAAGTTTTACCAAAAGTATTTTTATAGAGGTTCGCACTTCTCATATTTTACGGTCGAATTTTGAAACGTATTTTTAAAAGTCATTAATGTTACAATGTTCTTAATTTTTTTATGGTAGAAATGTCAAAAACACTATGCGTTTGGAAGCTAAAGATTTTCTCGAAATTAGGTTTAGAGGTTCGCACTTCTCATATTTTACGGCCGAATTTGAAACGTATTTTTGAACGTCATTAATGTTAAAATGTCTATCATTTCTTCTCAAGTATGGTAGAAATTTCAAAAAACAGACAGCGTATGGAACGTTCTTATGTACTAAAGAACGTTTCAATAGATATTTGGTCATTGCGCCGTGTGCTGCTATGCGTTTCACATTATAGGTAAAATAAATGTCATACCAGAATTATAGAATTAGGTAGAATTAAATAAAATTAACAATTGGCTAGAATTGATAAATTTAGGTTTATTAGCAAAATTGTTTCAATTTATACTTCTATCAATGTACAAGATATGAAGTCCCATGCGAAATTTAATTGAAAATGTGGCCTTGAATAATAAGTACGCACTTGCGAGAAAAAAAAAACAAAAATACATTTTCTTTCAAATTTTTATACACTTTCCCTAAACTGGTGCTTTTATTTTAACAAAATATTTTAAATTGATGATTTTATTATACCAGACTTATCCTAAAAAAGGAATTTATCTGGAAGCCCTACACTAGGGTAACCTCAGTGACCTATTCTCTGTAACGGGCTGTGAGCGCAAAGGTTTAGCCTGCATGCAGTCTACTAGCAGGCAGCCAAATGTTACTACAATTCATCACTACATAGTATACAAGTGTAAATTGAAAATTTAAAAAACCCCCGACATTCGCCATTTAGTGGCGGCGGCCATCTTGAATTTGCAATAGTGCTATTCTACTAGTCAAGCCCTTTCATTTGATACCCATATCAAGGGAGTTGTGAAAAAATATATCATCCGCCATTTTGTAGCGGCGGCCATCTTGGACCGATTTTCATCAAACATAGCTAAGAACACTCTCGACTAATTCACCTTTCAAACAAAAAAAACCGCATTCAAATCGGTCCACCCGTTTGAGCGCCACAGGGGAACAGACAGACACACACACACACACACACACACACACACACACACACACACACACACACACACACACACACACACACACACAGACACGTCAAACTTATAACACCCCGTCGTTTTTGCGTCGGGGGTTAAAAACAAAGTCGCTTTCTCTGTCCCTATATCCCTATGTCCCTATGTATGCTTAAATCTTTAAAACTACGCAACGGATTTTGATGCGGTTTTTTTAAATAGATAGAGTGATTCAAGAGGAAGGTTTATAAGTAGAAAAATTGGATCCGGTAGGTGGCGCTAATAGCGGGCAGGACGACGTCTGCCGGGTCCGCTAGTATAATATAAAAATATTATCTCACCTATTCTTTAGTAACTTTTTCAATACATTTGCTCGTAAAATAGTCTTTATAACACAAAAAAAAAACTGTAAAATCTTGTTAATTGTACTTATGCGGTAAAGTAACACTGTCACAAGTGCTTACAAGCATAACTTGGAGATTATTAGAGTAGTAGTGGAGACTATTGTAATGTTAGTTTTAAAGGTTACCTGCGTAGGTACCTATTATCTAAATAAGTAGACAGGTAAACCTGTTGAACGCGTCTTTACCTACAGAGAAATCCACAGGTTTAATCTCTACCTGCTGTTGCTATTGTTACCTCGAGTCTCGACAACTGAACAATATTCGAATTGTGGACTTTTATTTTTAAAAAATAAAAACCATCCCCAGTTTTATCCTCCTGCGTGATAAAACCATTTCTAACAGAGAGCTTAAAATAAGTAGGTACCTACCTACATATAATTAGTGTGTTAAATTATAAAACCCCAACTCTGACGCATTTCTTCGCGTTAACACTTGTTTACAAGTTAACAAGAATTCCTTATCAGTTCCCGAGTGTATTCTATAGATTCTCATAAGCGCAGAAGGCAGAACCACACGAGTAGAAAAGGAACAGAGAGGAAGCTACCTACAAACGTCCCGCAGTAAATACACTCACACATAGCGCCGCTCACGCACACATGAGCTGTCACGGACGCTCCGCTAGTGAACAGTTAGTGGAATAACGTCAAGGCTGTCGTGTGGTCGTGACGCGTGCGCATTAAATTATTAGCGAGAGTTATTGGCGAGAGTTTAGACATGGTTTAGACATTGTGGCCAATTCTGTTGTACACAATCTCTAAACCTAAACTAAAATGACAGGTCTAAATATATTCTTGTCTCTTTCACAATCCTCCCTGCTGAAAGGGATATACCTCAGTATTGTACAGTATGTTTAAGTTCCAATATAAAAAATAAGGATATTTCTTTTTTTTTGTACCCTAGAGATCAAGTGAAGTAAGTATACCTACCTTTACATAATATTATATTATCTACACAAAAAATTAATGAAATGAAATTAATTGAAATGAAATTAATTTATTTATTGTAGGATAGCATGTGCCACTTATGATATTATGTCAAGACTCTACCACTGGTACGGAAATCAGATTCTACTCAATAGAATTAGATATATATAAACAGGTAAGTTAAAATAGCTCCTGTACACAATGGACCATTTCGATGGGCCTATCTAAGGTACCTATCTAAGTACCTAGGTACTTAATTCATTCAATTTACTAAAGTAAGTAAGTATCTAGGTACTGTCACTAGGGATACCTACGCATGTGCACACTTACTTTTAGTAGGTAGATACCTACCTACTAATGTCCTGACCGAATTTCGGCCACGGCGGCCAATCTCAACCGAGGCAGAGACTAGCCATCTGCGCAGGAGATATTATAGTGCACAAGTGTGTGCGCATACACAGGTGCACTCTCTATTCCCTCACTCTCATAGTTCGATGGGACGCCAATGCGACACGACCCGTAAAACTTTGCAGTAGCAACAGCAACGCGACAGCAGTAGCAATGCGACAGCGACCACTACGCGACCGGTCGCAAAATGTCACTAGATTTCGTATTACGCAAGCCGATCGCACGTCTATTGCTCGCCTGTCGCAGAATGTACTTATGCCATCGATACTTCAAAAATTAATAAAATTGCTTGTTAAATGTATGTATTTAAAAAAAACAATAAACGTACTTGATAATTACTTACAACAAATTAACAATCACTTTGCGACAAATGCAGAGGTTGTTGCAGTTTGACGTTTCATTTTGCTCCGCTGTCGCTGTCGTATTGCTGTCAAGGAATTTTAGATAATACCAATTTGACGTGTGCAAAAGTGACGTTTGACAGCAATGATCGCGCAATTTACGCCTGTCGCAAACCTGTCGCGAGATACGTAATCACCCCGCGGAGAGAGATTAGGCGCAGGACCGACGGCTTTACGTGCTCTCCGAGGCACGGGGGTGTATCTAACACCGCCAACTTCCAACTCTGGGCTGGCACTGAGAATTTCTTGACAGAAAAACCCAATACCTCATTTTTTTTTTTTTGGCCCGACCCGGGAATCGATCCCAGGACCTCGTGATCCACAGTCGAACGTGCTAACCGCTAGACCAACGAGACAGTCAAGGTGGTAATACCTACCTAAGTAACTAGGTATTTAATTCATTTATTTTACTAAAGTAAGTATCTAGGTACCTACTATCACTAGGGTACATATGTACGCATGTGCTATTATTACACTTACTTTTAGTAGGTACTTACTAGTCACTACCTACCTAAGTAACCAGGTACTTAATTCATTCAATTTACTAAAGTAAGTAAGTATCTCTAGGTACTGTCACTAGGGATACCTACGCATGTGCTATCACACTTACTTTTAGTAAGTATCTACTACGTACCTAAGTAACTAGGTATTTAATTCATTTATTTTACTAAAGTAAGTATCTAGGTACCTACTATCACTAGGGATATATACTAGTATATAATATTTTTATTTTTACCCATAATTTTTCACATGCAACAGGTGACAACCCTATCAGAATAGGTATAAATTTTGGACCTCCTTAGGTAGCTTCCCTTCTGGTTATTCTGTGGCAGAACACTCAAGTGTATGGTAACATGTAACCGCGGTAGCCGGTAAGAAGTATTCTCGGTATTTGCGGTGACTACCCTACTGCTTTACACAGAAGTTATTTTGACGTTAACAATGAATAAACTGCAAGTGGTAATATGGTGTATGTAATATGTACAATGTAGGTAGTTAGGTAAAAAAGCTGTGATAGCCTAGTGGTTAGGACGACCGACTTCTAATCGGAGGTCGTGGGTTCGATCCCGGGCACGCACCTCTAACTTTTCGGAGTTATGTGCGTTTTAAGTATTTAAATATCACTTGCTTTAACGGTGAAGGAAAATATCGTGAGGAAACCTGCATGCCTGAGAGTTCTCCATAACGTTCTCAAAGGTGTGTGAAGTCTGCCAATCCGCTTGGCCAGCGTGGTAGACTATGGCCAAAACCCTTTTCACTCTGAGAGGAGACCCGTGCTCTGTAGTGAGCCGGTAATGGGTTGATCATGATGATGATGATGATGATGAGGTAGTTAGGTACACACCTAGTTGTAGTTTATTATAAACAAGTTTCAACTAAAAATACCATTATATATTCCATCCCACTTGTGACTAGTATACAAAGTGCTAACCACTTGCCCTGGCTTTGCACGGGTAGTGATTACCCGCTACCTATCCTATATATACCTATATAATTTTGTTATCTCAAGCAGCGTTTTCGATGGAAGCTCCCAGACGCCTTGACTTTTCCCACATTTTAAACAATATATACAAAACCTTCAAAAAACTATATACTACTTACCTTTCTCATGAATAATTCTGTCTATTGATGAAAATCGAATGTAAGTCCGTTTAGTGGTTTTTGAGTTTATCGCAAACAGACAGACGCGGTGGGGGACTTTGTTTTATAAATTACTAGCGGTCCGCCCCGGCTTCGCCCGTGGGACATAATATAATTATAGCCTATAGCACTCAGGGATCACGTACATATCCAACGGTGAAAGAATTTTTAAATCATTATTAGAAAACATAAATATAAACACCAGGCATCAATGTAGGCGTTCGAATGTTTTCATATTACATACATACAGAAACAACACATCTTTTTATAATCCTTTAGTTAGAATGTGCAGATTGTACAACGATCTGGCATCCAAGGCTCAGGAGGAGCTAGATATTTTTGACCCTCGTGAGGGACCCTACAAGAATAAAATAAAAAATGCGTTGTTTCGCGTAGCAAGTACTAATTCCCCTTACTAAAATATTATTGTTGCAATATGTTTTAAACTTAAGTATTTCAATTATTTTTATTTAGCTAACTTGAATATTTTTATTGTTTCTTTATTTTAAGTAGTTGTACACACATATTTTGGCGAGCAGCCGGTTTTGAGGTCTCAGTTCTGTTATTTGCTATTTTTGTTTGGTTGCTAGCTGTTTTGTGTGTCAAATAAATAAATAAATAAATCGGTCCAGTAGTTCCTGAGGTTAGCGCGTTCAAACAAACAAACTCTTCCGCTTTATTATATTAGTATAGATATGTGTGTATGTATGTTATATACTTTATTGCACACCACATAAGAGAAGAATACAAAGGACATGTTATGTGAAAGAAAACTTAAAACGTAGGTACAACAAGGCGGTCTTATCGCTAAGTAGCGATCTCTTCCAGACAACCTTAACGCTAGGGAGACAATGATCAAGTGGACAGTGGGAGGTGGTGTATATGATAAACTTAAACACTAATAGCTAAATATACTAAACCATATAGTATAATAATAACATATAAATATATAGATAGTATAGATGTAGTGATAAAGGTGTGCGCTGTTTTAATATTTGCAACCTCTTACCTTGTTGATGAATTACAAAGTAAAGAGTAGACTAAGGATTTTATTTACCACCAGCGTCGATATAATATTTTAAACTTTATTAACGGAGCTTTTTATATTATATTTGTTCATTATTCTGTGAATTCTTTGAACTATAAAATAACATCGCCGCCTCATACGCCCGAAGAGATCAAAGGTGCACTAAACGTGCTTCCATCGGCGTCAAGTTACTCACACGTGGTGCACAGGCCATACAGCACAACCTATTATAGACTTTATTTTTTGGATATAAAGACCATATTTAACCGGGTGGATATAATGTGGCTTAGCGCGCCGAGTTAGCCTCATTTAAACTCGCTCGCCTGCAAGTTGCGTAGGTTTGGTAAAAGGTGTTTATGTACAGATACGTGCATATGCACAAGTTTATATATTATACCTATTTACATACCTTGATATAATTATCAAAATTATAGTTTTCAAAGAAAAGGGTCGGATAATATACCTATTTAAAGTCAGCCTCAAAATCAGAATGAAAACACAAAAAGGCAAATAGGTTTTTAAACGAGTTTGTGACTTTCATATAGATCAAAAAATTACTTTAGATAACTCACCATTTTTCCAAGGAAAAAATACAGTTGGAAGTGAAGGTTTTTCATTGTTTGGTTAGCAGATAAATGTATGTATTTATTTGTTTACGAGCGGATACCCGCGACTTCGTTCGCGTGGATATTGATTTTAATAATCCCGTGGAAATCATTTTGTTGTTCCTATGCTCCTTTGAGCTTAAACCTTGCTAAAAACTGTTAAAAGTTCACTGGCGGATGTTTAGGTACAACAAAATGTAAACATCCGCCAGTGAAAGTCCCATCAAAATCGGTCCAGCCTTTCAGAGATTAGCCAGTAGTCTTTAAGGTATCTACTTTCTAACAAAAAAGGAATGAATAAAATCGGACCACCCGTTAACGAATTACAGCTAAGTACACATTTTGCCTTACATCCCCTCTCCCAAAGGAACCGTGCTGAATTTCGGGATAAAAAGTATCCTATATGTTACTCCATAGTATTAACTTAAATCATACCGAGTTTCATTTCAATCCATTCAGTAGTTTTTACGTGATGCGCGCACAAACATACAGACAAACAGATAAACAGACAAACCGACAAAAATTTCAAAAATAGCTTTTTTACGTTCTATTACTTATCCCTAACATCCCCCAGTTATTATTTTGCAAAAATCTTCAATGTACAGATACGGCAATTCTACGATCTTATTATATGTATAGATGTATAGAAGATCTTATATTTTAGTTTAGGTAGATACTAGTAGAATATTAATGAGATAAATTAAAATCTTTCCCTACAGTAAAACTTTAGCAAATTATTGAAACCGTGTTCCGGGAAACTAATCAACTCGGATACTTGAATAACTACCCGAGTTCCTTTCAAATTAAACTTTCCACTCATAAAACTTTAATGTTAGGTACGTAGCTACTTTCTCGAAGACTTATCTTTACAATTACAACTGTTATTGCTTTTTTTAACATGTGGTTGCTTGATAATACACAAGTGTAAATTGAAAATTTAAAAAACCCCCGACATTCGCCATTTAGTGGCGGCGGCCATCTTGAATTTGCAATAGTGCTATTCTACTAGTCAAGCCCTTTCATTTGATACCCATATCAAGGGAGTTGTGAAAAAATATATCATCCGCCATTTTGTAGCGGCGGCCATCTTGGACCGATTTTCATCAAACATAGCTAAGAACACTCTCGACTAATTCACCTTTCAAACAAAAAAAACCGCATTCAAATCGGTCCATCCGTTTGAGCGCCACAGGGGAACAGACAGACACACACACACACACACACACACACACACACACACACACACACACACACACACACACACACACAGACACGTCAAACTTATAACACCCCGTCGTTTTTGCGTCGGGGGTTAAAAAATAACTAATGACTATTATATTTTTACAATTTAATATTAATTCATCGTAATACGTGTTCAACGTTCAACGTTCTTTGGTATTTTTTACCCAGGAGCCGGCGTTCATATTTTGAAATAGGGTTGGCACTGCTGCCGGGTTAAATTATTTTAACATCAACTTTTATGAAACTAAAGCTGCTGCTGCTAAATCTTTTTCGTTTATTTGTTTGTGTGTGCATTTCACAAAACCATTGAATCAATTTTGAAACGATTTAAAAGGTTAAAAATTTAATCTCAAAATTTAATCGAAAACAGATGAATCTGATATGAATATGAACTCTGGATACAATTTGATTCACATTTCACACAGGCCAAGTTGCGTTTAAAAGCTAGTTAAGTAAAAATATTAACATGACAATGGGGCACTTTGTATGTATTCATTACATTTTTCTTACATCCCATTTCACATCACAAGTTTATTTTTGTATGTAAAAAAGTTCTAGTTGATAGGTGGCGAGTGCCGACTTTTTCTTTTGTTCAATGCACGTTCGTATTCATATGGAGATAAAATTGAAACAAACAAAAAATCCCCGTTATTCGTCGTCAAATAATCGTTGTTGAGTGGCTCTTTTTAATGAGATTCAAGATGAAGGCAAAGATAAATAAATGTAGGCAACGATTTTTGTTAATTTTAACAATTTCATATTTCCAAAGTGTGTTAATCTTAGAACGTTCCGCCGATATACGCTTTTGTAACTACTCAAAATGAAATTGAAGAGATGTGAAATTTCTAGTGGTTCAAAAGGAAATAAATAAATCTACATACTGAGGAATATTAACGTACACTCAAATCAGGCGGTAGCTGAAATTAATTTCACAAAAATAAAGAAAAAGTTCTTAATTTGAGTGAACAAAATTAGTTTTTTTTTTAATACTTTATCTCTTAGCAACGAGTATTTTTTATAAACAGAAATATAGGTAATTCAATTTGCTGAAAATGTAAAACAATAAGCTGCTATTGTTCAATAGAATTTATACTTTATAAGCAACAGAAGTACTCGATCTCCATTCGCGTCGGCTCAAGTAAATTGCCTATCTGCCCACTTCACCCGTTGTAATGGATTTGTCAACAAGTAACTCAATACGTTGAATTGAATTACCGAGACCCACTGCGTTTGCACACTTTAAAGGCTTGGACAGATATGAAGCGCGACGGCAGCGGCGTAACAGAACTTGATCAATGGTGGCTTATTTGGATACCGTGCACTATGCGACCAAGGAGGTACAGATTGGTTGCCGGAGCCTGGCTGGCAAACTAGTGAGTGGTGATTGTTAAAATCAATTTAAATCCATTTTACTCTGATAACGCGTTATAGTGTTTCAGTATATCTAATATCAATACATATACCAATTGTCGGCGGCATATCACTTGATGTACATTAAATAAGTTTATCGTTACACCTAAAATTTTCTAAAACACTAAACATAATATAGTAATATTGTAAAAAAAAACTACAGACTAACAACAATTTATCAATGTTATCGAAATGTGTAAACAAAAAATATTACAACTTCTAGGAGCCGCTTTTATTTGGATATGTTGCTGTCGCGCTTTGTCTGTCCAAGCGTTTACCGAGACCCACTGCGTTTGCACACTTTAAATATGTATTTTATAATTGGATATCCCGCGTGAAGGGCTCGTCCTTGTTGGTAATAATAGACTTTTTCCTTTCTTTGTTGCTAGTTGATCACGGCTCTGTCTAGGGGTCCGTGAACGAGCGGCCACCGGTGGTTATTCAGTTGGATACAAATCTTAGCTTATCTATAACCATATTCTAGTGCTAGTAGAAACGGTAACATTCAACGGTTCACTCATAAATGTTATAATGTTGGTAACTTATAACAAATTCTAAGCGAAGGTAGCTCGAGGCGCAAAACTTATTAGCATTTGCAGATGGTAATAACTTGACAGGTCCATACGTATTCCCATCCTATTTCTCATAGAATATTGGAATATTGTGAAAAGAAACTATTTATTTTAGACCGTCAAATAAGTTTAGTTAAGAATATAACAGTAGTTTTTCCAACCGAATCAGCATCTGTATTTGGTTCAAAGTCAATATTTGTTGATAACACAGTATTTTAATGATAAGCAGTACAATAACGTGTAGCCACGTAGGTATAATATAGCGATCTTATTAATGTATTTTTATCCGGCTCGAAGGACCAAATTGGTCCTAAAATATCTTCAGTCAAATTTAATAGCAAATACTTTCATAGACAAAATACAAATGCTGGTACCTTCAAGCCAAATACTAAATTATTTATTTATTACTTGATTACTTGATATAGAAAAAATCAATCAATCAAGATTTACAGATGTTCCATGCATCACTACACCTTAGACTGAAAAAAGTGTGGGAGTGCGGTACAGTTGCAACCATGCGGCCTATAAAATAGGGCAATGCATGAGAGTGCATTTCCGGCGCGGCCCGCATCTTTGTCGGGCCCGCCTCTGTTATCTCTGCACTCACATTCGCCGACAGACGTAATGCGTACACCGTAATTACGCTCGATGCCAGATGTACCTACCAACGTTTGCGACGCCCCGTTAGAAGATTTGCGCTTCGGAAATTCCTTTTTCATTTGTTTGTAAGAGATATAATATCGCAGATACTCCGCAATTCGGCCGCAAATTGTTACATTCTGCTTTGAGGCAAGAGTTGCATAGAAATCAATACATTATTACATACATGCTTTTTCATCGAACACAGCCAAGATGAAGCCATGGTAAAACTCAAATCTGGCATAGATGAAGTTATTAAAACCGAGAAGTCTATTACTAATAAGCTATACCACAACTATGTAGTGTGAATTGTGTTGCGAGGACAGCAGAAACAGAATATTTATAAATATAACAACTAACAAGATTTGACATTTCCCAACGGAGCATGTGACATGATATCGCCTTTGATATTGTCACTGTCTCCATTTCACTGCTAATGAACATGATAGATAGAGTTCTGGTTTACAAAAAAATGCTGCATTTAAAATGCTAAAGAATAATTTGGCAGTCTTTTTGATCAAAAAATTAAGTAGAAAAAATTCGTCGCCTTAATGAATTAATCAATTTAAAACTAAGATCAAATAAATGATTTAAGACAGTCTGAAGGCTCTTTTAAATCCATAAAGAATGTAACTCAAATATAAAACACAAAAACCCTAAAGCAATAATGAGAATTGGCTTTTTACCCTAGAGGTTATTCCGTCCTGACTCCCAAGGCAGCGGGAATATTCAAATTCCACCTACGATCGTCCCTAAATCCGTTTATCGTCGGCGCAGAAGAAAAGGCTTTGGGAACTTTTTGCACGTTTTTCGTCGCCCCTTCCTCGTGTTAATGCCTGTTGCAAGATTTATCACTTCGGCCCCACTCGCCCCGCGCCCGGTCCAGTCTAACTCGTTGCCACTAATTAATTTAAACGTGTTCTGTAAGTACTTACCTGTATTGCTAACTATAAATTGTTGTGTCTTGTAACTTTATTAGTGTACAAAATGAAGGCGTCAAAACGTTTAAAGGAGTAAAAAATTTAGCGCAAGAGAATAATTAATAGGCGCGCACAAGAAATAAACCTTAACTATGAGAAATTCTATACGATAAACCGGTGAAAAGTCAGGAATTATTATTTCAACGTTGTGAATTAGGTTTTAGAATCAGTTGGATTCGTTCGGATTGGCTCTTAATTTTTAGCGTTCTTTTATTTTGCGAGAAATGTGCTGCACGGACTATCACATGGTGCATCATAAAGATATAGGTTGTATTCTGTTTTGACTTCTATAACTTTATTAAGTTCAGTTTTCCACGCCGTGTATAATATTGGCATCTTCATCATTCGTCATCAATCTAGCCAAACGTGCTACTTTAGGCTGCATTATCACTTACCATCACAAACTTTTTGATTCTTTCATGACAAAGTATTCTGCCTATGACGGCGCAAGTGCATAAAAATGCTGGTTATTCTTGAATCTAGGCCACACGCCGTTACCAGCCGCCCAACGCGTCGCCGATGCGTGGCCGTGGACCAGTTTTACGTACTATGTACTATTATCTAATCGTTGCAGCGGTCTGGCGCGGTGCAAGCGCTTTTCCTTGTCGATTCTTTAAAGTCATGCTTATCACATATTTTAACTCACTATTTATAATTGTAGGAATAGAGATTTGATCGCGGGGCACCGTTTATATAAGACTTTATCAATGTATTCTAATGAGTAATAAACACTGCACTTTATAGAGACAGCGCTTTAAACGCTAGATTTACTGTTAGTGGTAGATGTAGTGACCGGTAGATTGGTAAATTGTCGCCGACGCAATGTCGTCGCTCGCATCTTCCGCTGGCTGCTCTTTTGAATGTCTCCAATTTATTCGTAATAGCACCATGCGAAGATTAGATATGCTTCGTTAAAATTCTTCAGTTCCATTTACGCTAGGCTAGAATTACGCTGTGCTAAAATTGTTCAGTCCCTCTTTATTTTGCATTTCAGTGGTTTCCATAAAATTCCTTATAAAGTATCGCCTTTACCAAAACCAAAATTTGGGTGTACCACGGACAAATAATTTGAGACACTTACTGCTACACTTAATCTACATATATAAAAATGAATCTCTATTTTCCTTGGTCGCGGCATCACGCGTGAACGGCTGAACCGATTTTGACGAAATTTGGTATAGAGGTAAAATAGACCGTGGAGAAGAACATAGGCTACTTTTATCCCGGAAAATTATAGAGTTCCCGAGGGATTCCTAAAAACGCGGACGAAGTCGCGGGCATCAGCTAGTTTCAAATAATATTTATTCGTCCCAGAACAGCACACGAACAGGAGAAATAATAAAACTGAATAAACTTGACCGATAAATCATAATCCCATTAGTATAAAACCGGTCCTTCCTTTTCAATTCCTACATGAACAAAGTTGAGCTTGCAACATGTTGGAGTTGTATTTCATGTATAATAATAATAGTAATGGAAAATTTTAACGATACAATGTTAAACGGACGTGAAAATTGACGTCTAACTCCACGAGAATGAGAGTACCTTTGGAGTTAAGCACGACAGTATGATTAACATATCCGATGTGTGTGGGCGAATTTACGATACACAACACTGATCATAGAAATATGTAATTGGAATACATACGTATTCAATATTATGATGGCCGACAAATATCCATTTAACTCTCGCACCTTTCCAAACTTCCTTAAGTCTTGCGTACGCTCAATGTCTTAAATATTCAAACATCCATATGCTGAGCGCGAAATAAGCTACTAAAACCATCAATATTTCAAAGGAATGGCATTCTAATCGCTATACCGAGTCCCTTATCCATAAATATTCCAACAGGAACGTAGAAAGAGATATTACGCGGGATATAAAAACGGGTGTCAGTAGGTCAGAGTGAGAGAGGTGAGGTGAGGCTTAGTGCCGCCCGCCGTCGCGTGGCGCCCCTGTCCCTCCTGACTTTGAAATGCAGAGATGTTCCTGTGGACTGGGGAACTAGAACCGAAGATAAAAATGAGGCAAATCAATTTGACTCGTCGTATCAGTTACATAACATTAAAGTAATAACTGATATTGACAATTTATCCTTTTCGCTTGAATTTACTCTCGAGAGTCCGTGCGTCAGGATCTGGTGTGATCCCTCATATAGTTTGTTTGGTTATAATAATTACCAAGCGAGATGGAGGGTCGTTACTCACAACTTTTGTCTTTATCACTTAACATAAAGTAAGAACGTGACGAAACTTACCTGTCTTTAGGCTATCCGACACTTATCAGAGGGTGGAAAAACAGGTCCTTAATCTTCTATTGGTCTTTCGCTACTACTGAACTAAATTGAACTTGTTGGATATTATGTCTCTTTTGTTCAAAAGATCCGTACAGCTCCTTACATTTTTGCACAGTTGTGACCCTTCTGCCCAACTCTATTTAAAATGCAGAGATGTTACGGAAGTAAGACGCCGCGGGTTATTTTCCTCCCTCGCGAATCGTAGCCGCCTCTGCCTGGATACTGACATCAAAGTGCAAAATTTTATTATTACGTTACCAACTGACGGAGGCAAAAAGCACTTCACTTAACTACTGGTGCTTAGGCTTAATCCACTGATTTTCCATTTCGTACACAACAAATTGAAAAAATCTGATGGTGTTTTTCCTTTATGGATTAAATTTTTCTTTGTTTGTTTCATTTTTTTTTATTATCGCCCCTTCCAAAAGTAATTGCGCATCATAAAGTGTCGGTCGTTAACATCGCATTATTATTTTGCGACTCAGTTTCGCACTGTAAGAATTAAAATAATAGCAACTAAATCGCAATTTGATACTTTTGAGTACCTAGTTACCTATACGATGTAAAACTCACATTCACACAGATATTATAAATGCAAATGTTTGTCCGGTTGATGATCTGAATATAGAATGTGACTATTTGTTACACCGGATAAATATTATTTTAATAATAAGGAAAAACAAAAATTCGTAAAAAGTCCTAGGCAACACTAGTAATTGTATAAGAACACAAGCTATATTTTAGGAAAAATTAAACCGACTTCAAATTACTATATTTGAAGAGTTCCCTCGATTTCTCCAGGATTCCATTATCAGATCCTGATGACCATGGGACCACCTGGGAAGTATACACTGTCAAAATAAAAAAGAAGAATTTTCCAAATCGCTTCAGGCATCTTTGAGTCATCGGTGAACATACATATATATCTAAAAAGATTCCGACGAAAAATCTCATTTTTTGTAAGTCGGTTAAAACTTAAAATCTAATAAAGCAAGTCGTAATGTAAAACGTATTAATACTTCTGAATGTTACAGACGAAACTGCTCGTCGCAACGTTCAATTGTGTGTCACTGAGAGGCATCGTCCAAAGCAAAAGGGCAAAGAAGGACGCGGCGGGCGTCGCTCCCGCAGCTGACGGCTCGGCGATTGTTTAGCGCGATATAGACCAAGATCCCAGTGCGATCTGACATAACTTATTTTCGGAAAGATGAAACCTTAGACTCTCAGTAGTGTCTCATTTGCTTTAAATAACTGAGTAATTGTGGAGTTCGTAACTGGGGTAGGTACTTATGGAGATATCAAGTGTGAAAGGTAACTAAAAATAAGAGTAACTTAACTTACTTTCACATGGCTGATTTTTATATATATATTGTAGAATATCACTCCGAACCACTACCAACAGTATCAGACACTTTCCATGGGCCAGAACTTTTATCAGACGCTTTAAAGTGTGTGTGTGTCGTTCCCCTGTAGCGCTCAAATGGGTGAACCGATTTGAATGCGTTTTTTTTGTTTGAAAGGTAAATTAGTCGAGAGTGTTCTTAGCTATGTTTGATAAAAATCGATCCAAGATGGCCGCCGCTACAATATGGCGGATTACATATTTTTTCACAAATCCCTCAATATGGGTATCAAATGAAAGGGCTTGACTAGTAGAATAGCACTATGAAAATCCAAGATGGCCGCCGCCACAAAATGGCGAATGTCTGGCTTTTTTTTTAATTTTTAATTTATACTTGTTAAATATATAACTAAGACAACTATCATAAAGTTCTATTACATCAGTCAGACAAATTGTAATGACCAAACATCCACTAATCACAAAAATTATTTAACCGTGAGTAAGAGCGCGAGAGCAGTTACCTTTCACACTTGATATCTCCATAAGTACCCCAGTTACGAACTCCACAATTACGCAGTTATTCAAAGCAAATGAAACACTACTGAGAGCCTAAGGTTTCATCTTTCCGAAAATAAGTTAGGTCAAATCGCACGGGGATCTTGGTCTAATAGCAATGACGTAGCGGATCATGTAACGTATCACATTCCCGTGTTTACTGACGAGTGCATTACACGCTTACTACATACTGTACTGAATAGCCGAAACATTCGAGCCAGCCAATTCGGCACCACAGGCGTGACCCATAACACAGAATGCATACGAAAATTCGTCGTACTAAAACACTATAATTTTGGTTTTCACGATGGCCTCTTTAAAGGCGCTTATATTTTGAACGACTCTATGAACTGTTCAGTGTTACTGAACCGACATGACAGATGGGTATAAATATAAATCATCATCATCATCTCAAATCATAAACGTTCACAGCTGGACATAAGTATCTTGCAAGTATCGCCATCTTGTGATGCTTGTGTCTCGAGTATCTTGCAAGTATCGCCATCTTGTGATGCTTGTGTCTCGGTTACCAACGACTTTCTTGAGTTCGTTTTGATTTGATTTTCTTGAGTATGTATAAATACGAACACCATTACCTATCATGATAAGATTTTGATTAGCTGAAATAACCCCTTCTCCAAAGCTTCTCATGGTCTGGTCTTTCAGGCTTCTCATGGAAGAGGTCTTCTCATGGCTCAGGCTGACATGGTCTTTAAACGTTGTATGTATATTCTTTCTATTCAAAAATTTCAAATTGTATCATCATCATCATGATCAACCCATTACCGGCTCACTACAGAGCACGGGTCTCCCTCTCAGAGTGAGAAGGGTTTTGGCCATAGTCTACCACGCTGGCCAAGCGGATTGGCAGACTTCACACACCTTTGAGAACGTTATGGAGAACTCTCAGGCGTGCAGGTTTCCTCACGATGTTTTCCTTCACCGTTAAAGCAAGTGATATTTAAATACTTAATTGTATAATGAAACTTAAATATAAAAAAATATAAAAAATATAAAAAAAAAATATATAAATAAAAAAAAATATATAAAAAAAAAATATATATAAATAAAAAATAAATAAAAAAAATATAAAAAAAAAATATAAAAACTTAAATACAAAAAATTGTATAATGAAACTTAAATAAATAACGATATATCAATCAAGTGAATTATCATATAGGGATGCCGGTGCGAACATGGTCACTAAATACAATATGTAAACAAAATAAACGACGCAATGTATCTGGCCGGCCAGACGTACATAGAAACACACTCAGGGTCCCGACTCTCAACTCCCGGCCAGTCTGAGTATGATAAATGAATGGGTGAACCTCGCTCTAATTCTTCTCTTTATTCCCCGTGCGTCGGGGACGTTGGAAATATGACAATAATGAAAAAAACTGACACCGCAGAAATCACAGGGGAAATTGATTAAACGGACAAAAAGATGACAAAAATGAAAAATCCGTCCGTCGTAGACACATCGATTACACGGTCGCTCTAGCATGATGTGAGTGTACAAAAAAAAGATGTGTTGTTTTTTATTTTGATGTAGGATAATATGTCAATTTGTACACGAGGTTCACAATCTATTAATATTATAGTATATATCGGAAAGTCTCATTCCCTTGTGCACTATTTTACGATTGTGCGATTTAATATCCATCTTCAATGCAATGTATTGGATCATTGGATGCATATTATTTACAAATAATATGTAATTTTCACCTTATTTTTGATCGATAAGGTAGCAACTAGGAATTGTTATTTGTGGAAAAAGATGACGCTGTTGATGATGAATAATTGGATGATTTTAAATCACGGAAATGCCATAATAATTAAGCGGAAGTAATAGAATATGGAAATAATTATAATAAAACAATTTGACACATAATAGGTACATGAAATGTGTATAACTAACTATGCATTAATTAAGCAAAGGACGGTCACGAAGCACGAACAATAGTAGAGTCCGCTATTCGCAGCTCGTAATGTTTATTTAAAGGGGCGCGTACATACACGTGCGTGATATTTTTACCTGAAACATTTTGTTTGTGTGTTGAGTAATTAATTTTGCCTAATGAATCTCGTTATCCATCCCCAACAGATATACGAGACCTGAAAAAATGTCTGGAAAAGTGAAAATAAATAATCCCTTCGCTAAATTGGGGTCGGATTCAAATATAGCCTTCAATGCGAAGGATTTAAGGTAGAGCGTTTTCAGAGAAGATTTAATAACACGCATTGGTAAGTTTGTATTCCATAATCTAAAAGATACCGGAGACAGAGTAGCCACAAAGCGAGGCGGCGAGTGCCGAGAATACGCAAACAGGTGTCGACTCCGAGGTTATATTTGCATATAAATAGAGTTCCTGCTTAACTGTAACACTGCCTCGTCTCTTTCCCCCTCACTGTACATGGGTCGGGTTAGAGGAGCGCAGGACGTTACGCCTCCTTGCACGCACTGTACGCTTACCACTCCAGGAGATTCTATTTGTGAGCGGTGATGTAACAAACGCAATAGGCTGGACAAATGATTGGCCAAAGACGAAACTGTACCTATTGTTTCTGCTTACGATCTCGCGAAATCCTATAAGTGCGACCAAAACGACGAAAGCCAGTTCATTAGTGTCTTTAATTTAAACCTAGTTTAAACATTAGAAATGAAATAGTTCATTAGTGTCTTTAATTTAAACCTAGTTTAAACATTAGAAATGAAATAGTTTTTGCGCTGCCATTCTTTGTTGTATAATTTCTTCTTATTGGTCAAAATTTATTTCGCTTGTGATATTTGATGCAATCAAATTGTAGATGTACAAAGAAGAAGATGAATAGAATTGTGTGTGTGTGCGTGCGTGCGTGTGTGTGTGTGTGTGTGTGTGTGTGTGTGTGTGTGTGTGTGTGTCTGTCTGTCTGTTCCCCTGTAGCGCTCAAACGGGTGGACCGATTTGAATGCGATTTTTTTTTTGTTTGAAAGGTGAATTAGTCGAGAGTGTTGTTAGCTGTTTGATGAAAGTCGACCCAAGATGGCCGCCGCTACAAAATAGCAGATTACATATTTTTTCACAACTCCCTTAATATGGGTATCAAATGAAAGGGCTTGACTAGTAGAATAGCACTATTGCAAATCCAAGATGGCCGCCGCCACAAAATGGCGAATGTTGGGGGTTTTTAAATTTTTAATTTATACTTGTTCTATATTGGATAGCAACTATAAAGGATCTTTCTAAACTGTAAGTTCCTTAACTAGAAATCTCAGCGTTTGTCGCATAGCGCTAGTTTTTCTAGTATGGAAGCTATTACGATAAAGTGAAACCGGTTGGAGCAGGGTAGCTAGGAAGTTGTCCTGGTATTCCACGGGCTTTATAGAATACTTCATATGCCTCAATAAATACAGAACATATGAAAACGATTTCAAAGGAAACTGAACAAAAGGTTCAGTTCACAAGCAATTGTTAAATATCGCTAGAAAAACAGTTTGGGTACAGTTTGGGTACCTTTCAAATCTAATATCTTCTTCTGTAGACACAAGTTAGTGTAATAATGGTCAAACAAATGGTGGCGAAAACAAAGGTTTTAAAAATATCACAACAGGGCGCAATGCCAAGTGATTAGTGTTGTGTTGCTGATGGAGCTGGTTCCGTGTCTCTTCCGTTAGATATTTTTCGTCCATCGGTCATTACATCATAGAACGTGCGTCGCGTGACCTGTCAGCGTAGGCGCAGGTGACATGCGAACTAGGTATTAAGTTTTTAGACCTGAGGCAACTAGTTCTGTGATCCGAGAGCCCTGTTATTTGTATGCGTCCTTTTTTTACGAGCGTTTTCTATTTGTTCCGTCGGGCCCTTTTTTGCTGGGCCGCACCGACCGTCTCCTAAGGTTGGGAGCGTTTTTACCGGGGCCCGGGGGGGTCGGGGGCGCGAGGGGGGCCGCAGCGCGAGGGGGGCTCGTCCCCTCCCGCGCGGGCGGCCCGTCCTTGGCCCGAGCGTTCACCTTGGCGCGCTGCGCTGCCGCACCACAGGTATAACGAAGTTCCGCGAACTACGTGATTTCTATGGCTGTCCGCCGAAAGTGGATCTCGGAGTAGGCATCTCGAGACCCGCTCGCTCGTCCGACGCTAATGTTACCGGGAACGCTGTAATGAAACACTGCACACTGACCCTCGGGCCCGGACCTCCCATCCGTGCGAAATCTCTTTGTACTTTTTACAGTATCTAATGTCCTATCGCCATTAGATCGAGAACGCGGTCCTCTGCGAACGGAAGCAGATCGACGTGGTGGTCCCGCATGATTTATTCCGCTGCCACGGATCTCCTGCGTAATATGTGTTTGGCTTTATATCCCTCCCCGCGTAGATTTTATTACTCGCTCTTTGCATGATAAATGTGCTCAATTGCGTCTTTATTTTTAGGCTCTCATCATGTTCTACCAATATTGTGATAAATGTATTTTTCATCTATAAACATTGTTTTGATTTTGAGTTATAACAGTTCAAGATTATGTAACACAGATTATAATATGGATAATTAACCATTAATTATCTTCTGGTTTATAGATTCTCATCATTATCATCATCGTCATTTACCTATAGATATTCTAATTTACATAGTCCTACTTAGGTACAATTTTCCAGATTACGGGTAGTTTATATACCTACCTGCGAGTAGTTAGGTAGGTAGGTACCTACTTACTCTTTCTTTGAATTACATGCTTTTGTGTGTATACTGTGTTCTGTTTTGTGTTAATTCTCAGAATTAAGATATCATAAACTTTTAAGCGTTTTCACAAAACTTAGATTAATGTTAGAGATAAGCTCTACAAGAGAACGCAGTCGCTTCAGTAAAGGCTCAATATCTTGCCCCTGCACTAAACTACGGCTTATCTACGGGTCGTATGTCATGTAAAAGTAATAGCTCCATCGTCTACCTAAATGTTGTTCTTGGATATCTTCAGAATGGCAGTCTGTTTATGATCGGGTTGTTGATTTATTGCGAGTCAGTATTTGTGGCTTACGATGTGGAATATTTTACTCGAGTTATAGGCGTTTTAGTACTTCAGTGCCAGCCAATGCCTGCTCTTAAGTTCGTTCACCTGGCCTCCTGTCATATCAATCACGTCATTGACTCGCGTTTAACGATGAGCAAGTGGGTGGATGTGTACGATATATTGGGTGCCGACTGGCGAGTGCACACTGTACGTTGCAACTTACGAAGCGGCGTGGGAACAACAGTCACCGGGAACGACTGAAACTGGGACTGGCTGGAGACTCCGTGTACCGAACCTGATGTTTGTAATCTTATCGCATTAGACCGGACATAGGAAGGGCATTTTTGAACGATCGTCGTGAAGCGGCGCGGCGGGCGCAGCGAACGCGCCTGGAACCGGTCGGCCGTCCGTAAATAATGGATTAGAGGTGGAGTGTGAGGGGCGAGGCGGGGGGTGTGGCGCACGCACCGGCTGCGCGCGCGGGCCGCGGGGGCCGGGGGACTGCGCCTCCCGTCAGCTGTTGCGCCCGGGACCGCGGCGCACCGTGCCGCCAATGCATCGGCGTTCATAGCGCACGCCGCCCGCCTCGCGCCTCGCGCTCCCGGCCCGACAGTGTACATACAGTGCCCCAGTGCTGTGCTGTGCAGTGACACCCGCAGTGTATAGCGACAGTGTGATCGATCGCGTGTGTGCGATGACGAGGATGTGCAGTGCTCGGCTGGCCAGGAGCTGACCGTGGCGCCGGGCGATGCGAAGTGATGTTACGACATCGACCGAGGTGATTATCCCGGCGCTAACACCACGCATGACGGCATGAACGTCGCCCGTCGCTCCCGAGTCCCGTGGCGATCGTTGCCCGAACCCGATTCCCCGTCATGACTCGGTTGCTATCGGTAAGCGACGCCAGAACGTAATATTTCGCGCTTTTTTTTGGGTGCAGCGCAAAAAATAACCTCTTCGTCGGCTGCAACGAAAATCGTTTTTTGTTGCATCGCAACAATGAGTCTCCCTTCAGCTTAGGGGACCTTTTGTGAATAAGATGCAGACGGTCGTGTTTTTTTGGGCTCTTTACCCATTTTTTGAGTTAGCTTACAATGTGAGAGTTAATGCTTTGTAGGTAACTACCAGGTTGAATATATTATTATATCTACCAAACAACAATAAAAGTGTTAAAAGTTTTACCATGTATCGTGTTTTAGATCAATCTTTTAAAATACATATGTCCTATTAGTATTTCCTGTATCTATTAGAACTTGAGTGTGATAATAACTTAATCGCATCCTAAATCACCTACGTACCCGTGCATTATATTATTTACTTCATACGGTCATAGCCACTACTTGAGAGATTATATTATCCCTTTGCGTCATTTCTATGAGCCACCACAGTAATCGCTATTTCATGGTATTTAAAATTATTGCGGAAAACGGGAAAATTTTTAATCACGTCAGAAATGACTGGTCTAATACAATCTCTTTAGGTAGAAAAATAGATAGATACGCAGGTATAGCTCATATTTGAAGAAACGCCGACATCTATTTTCCATGAACTCGAAGAATACTTGAAAGTGAAACGGCTTGAGGAGGTAGGTATTAAGAATGAAATACTAGTAGGAGACAAGATAATGAAAAGCTAAATCTCTTAAGACTAAAAACGATACCTACCCGCTGTAAGCAGAAACTTGACAGAAATCAAACAATAATACAGCTACAAAAACAATGATGCTTTTGATCATTATTAATATTTGTAGGCTGTCAAATCGCTGTGGTATTATAATAAGCAGACTTTTATCCAAGAACAATAACTGTTAACAAAGAAGAAAAATTGTTAAGTACAGAAATCGTTAAAACAATAAAGTAAGTAGTAGACTTGTAGGAAGTAAGTAGGATCCATGTAAAATTGTACAGATAGGAATTTGAAAGCTGGGAAGGATCTACCTATTCGACAATAATTATTTATTATGAATCGTTTAAACGTAATAATAAATTCATCGTTAAGTAATTGACTAGTAGGTAATTGCTCCTAACGTCATTAACTATTATTTAAATTACTTATAAGTTATAACGAACACTAGGTAGAATTACGTCTCATCTAATTACTCATGTTTAAGTTTAACTACATCAAACAACGCTATCACACTTTTGTTATTATTTTTATTCTTTGGCCTTACAAATATTAGACTATTAGGTAAGTATATACTATATCTTCGTTAAATTAGATAGTGTTTAATTATTTAGACGAATTGTTGCAAAAATAAATAAACAAAAATAATTGTTAATCCTCCATTAAGCATAGAAAATTTCGTAAATATATTCATAAATATCTCTTTTAAAAAAGTTACATGTTAGGGAATACACATGAAGAATGAATATAGCAATTCAGTATCGATTTTTCGATATATTCAAGCATATTTTTCCTTTGTTCATTTTAATTACTTTTTCATTATTATTTTTGTTTATAATTTCTTGCCCACTTCTTCGTTTCTTCGTCTTATGATACTTTTATATTTAACCACAGAATAAAATACATTTTTTGTACGTTTAATCAAAAATCGTTATTATTGTCTGAGCCCATAATTGGTTTTACTATTATTATAGTCACTATTATAGATAGATAGGCAGGTATAGGTACTAGTTTTTGCATGTACCAATAATTGCCTGTGACGTTAGTTTCTATTTGTTTATGATTGTTGATACATGAAATGAGTTTCAATGATTCTTAAAACATTTCTCTGCTCTAGCTGAATATGCAGCACGATCCTATAACATACTCGTAACTCAAGGCAGGTGCAGTCAGCACCTTGTGCTAAACCTTTCCGGTTTTGTCTATAAGAGAATAATTTATTTGCACTTAAAGTCTTAAATAATACTAAGATAGTCCAGCAAGTTCATCTGCTCGTGGCAATGTTCTTACGTGATATATTTTGTACAGCTAATGTTAAAATCTGTTATGTGGTTTATGTGTTCTTGTGGTTATTCTTCTCATTCGTCCACTCTTGGCAGAGTCATCGTGATCTTTGACTGCGGCTCGAATGATCTCCCTACATCATCATTTGTTATATTTACAGAGATTAATGAAATAAATAGATTAAAATGCTTCGTGAGAAAGATCGATACTAATAATTAATAAATAATTATTAACAGAGTCAAAACATTTCGATGTTGTGACAAACGGAATTTATAATATCTTAGAATTATTAATTATATCTTACTTAAGGGTAGTAACATGACAACTTTTATAATAAGTAATTACGGTCGAAACTTATAACGATTATTTATTGTTAGAAAAGTTCTTACTTGCGATTTTTAGCGTTTTGAAGCCTCTGCCTCCTAAATTATTTATAATTCATGTATAACAAAAGTTCCAATACTTGATAACTTTTGTTCATAAGGTAGTCAAAACTTGTAGTTCCATGTTAGTATAGTCATTGAAATTCTCACCGGATAATTTGTGTCCGTCATAGGTACCCAGTATCTAAGCGGATATGTTATGACGCATGAGTGCTGCCTTAACAAGAATTAACCTACCTACTTACATTTGTCTTTTAGTTATATTTTCATAAACTACCTATATAGTATAACTACTGTTATTTTCACGGTGGGTCCAAGATTCAAAGATTTATTTCAAAAAAGGTAGGTAGGTATAACTGTACATTTTTTTGAATGTCGAACAATTTTATAAGGAGACATGTACCTAAAAAGAGGGCTACAACTGATATTTGTCTAATTTAGATATAATTTATACTTATAAATAACATTTTTACTTCGTGTTTTATGTGTCTAATAATACTTATGGCATTCTTATAAAATATAAGCATATTTTACATATTTATGTAAAAGTTTTATATTCATTTGCCTCTCATAAACAAGTCATGTTTATTTACGTTATCAATTTACTGTATAAATAAATGCATCACCTAGTAAATGTGATTCAGCATTAGTTAGTTATTATAAAGTTTATTCAACGTATTGTAGTAATTGGTATTGGTTGGTCCGTGTGTAACTTAGGTAGTATCTACGAAAAGTCTATCGTAAGATTGGAACTGAATTTCCCTATATATTCGAAATACGCATACCTACTTATGTATACCTACGTATACTATAATGTATGTTTTGCAACAGCACTGAAATCTTTGAAATGAATTTGCCAAAACAAAGACTTGTAGGTACAGCAGTATGTCACATCATACTTGAAATTATAATATCGCTTTGAAGTTGAAAATGCAGGAGTCGTCATTATCATCAATTACTGCAAAGTATTATCAAACATCAAAGTGTCCTGAAAGTGATTTGTATTTACACTTTCAATGTTTTTAATGCTTGTTTTTGTTATATATGTAGGTATTACACACTATTAAAACCTGATTCAGTAGAAGCTTTTAATGGACATATATCGTTATTCATATTTCTATATTGTAGGTAGGTAGAGGTACATAAACGTGCAAATCTCGGGGCGTTGACCTCGCAAGCGGCGGTTAGCTCGCTACAACTTTAGGTATTTAAGCGTCAGCTGATTGCAATCAGCTGACGCTTAAATTACAATTACATGGCGAACTTACGAAAAATACATGAAATAGGTACTTTACATTTTTTTCGCGTTTTTTTTTTTGTGGTTTCTTGTCAGTCATCATCACTACTATTTTACCTGTCTTCGTTTCCGAAAGCGGACCTTTTACACCCGTTGTAGGTAAATACTGCGCCGTAATATTATTATCATGTTCGAGTTCTTTTTCACTCTTCTCGCCAAAGGAAGTCTGACAGAGATTGCTTTGTAAACAATTTGCCTTTTAACACTAGAAAGACGGAAAAATCGACTTACCAAGAAAGACGGCGAGCGGTCATTTGACCCCTTGCTTTATAAATATTTTTATATAATAAATGTCCCAAAAACTTATAACAAATAAGTGAAAAAAACATTCAGCTTCAATTTTGCTTACATTAATTATGTTTTTATTAACTTCAACTTATACTTTTACTTACAAATATGACAAATAAAAGTTTTTGACTGATTGCATTGTCCACGCAATGATTTTCTACTTATTATGTCGCAAACCTTGTTTGATTTGTTTTTGCAAACAGGAATGGAATAGGTAATTTGAACCTATTAGTATATACTATCATCTGAGTCTTCACTACTTGAAGAGCTTGATTCAGGTGTATGCCTCTCTTCTTCGGGATCATTTTGGTATCTATCTAACTCTTCACTCTCACTGTCTGATTGATCTTCAGGCAAAAATTGTAATGATGCTAATATTTGACTATCAGTAAGTCGAGGCATAGTAACACATCTGAATAACACTGTTTACTTGACAAAAGCAAGAGTATAAATAAAATACAATCGTGTTCATTATATTTCACAAACTTCATCTAATATAAATTACTATGGTATACCCGCTATGACTTATGAATCTGAGACATGGTCGCTATTAATGGGCCTCAGGGCCTCAGGCTCAAGGTCACTCAGCGGGTGATGGAGAGAGCTATGAAAACTATCCCTGCGGGATCAAATCAGAAATGAGGAGATCAGCAGGAGAACCAGAGTTACCGACATAGCGCATCGAGTCGCGAACCTGAAGTGGCAATGGTCGGGGCACATTGCTCGATGAACAGTAGGACGCTGGGGTCCCAAGGTGCTTGAGTGGCGACCTCGCACCGGTAAACGAAGCGTAGAAAGACCCCTAGGCCCTACTAGATGGATGGACGATCTCAAGCGACTCGCTGTCAGCCGCTGGAAACAAGCGGCCCAAGGTCGTGTTCTGTGGCGATCTTTGCAAGACACCTATGTCCAGCAATGGACGTCTATTGGTTGAGACAACGACGACGACGACGACCGGCTATTGGATATGTTTATTTTAACAAAAGTCACAACGGTCAAATGACCCACGCCGTCTTTGTAGGTAGATGTATGATTTATTTATGATATAATGATTATATAACAATGTAAACATTTTTAAATGTAAATTTGAAGCATTTTAATAAAAGTCACGAGAGGATATGACTCAAAAATTAATAGTTTTGGAATTATCTAACCCTGAATTCCAAAAACGGTCAAAAGACCGCCGCCCGTCTTTCTAGTGTTAATACATAGTTTTAAGTAATCTATACTCTTTTATTCTCTCTCTTGTGTTCAATAAAATATTCCGTCTAACTGTTTTTACTTGAATAGGTAGATGAAAATAGAAACAGATAGACGGACAACCTTTTATTTTATCAACAGGATGGTTCCCTTTACGATCTTATCTTTTATAACTGAGGGTTATTTTTTTACATTTCTTTGTAAATCAGTGGCGTACGTGATACGAGCTTTTCGTTTTTGTTAAAACTTTATCTTAATTTTTTATGGCTTTAAGGGAAGACTTGAGAGATTGTGGATGTACTATGTATTTGTATGGAGTTTTGAAATCATGGGAACTGTGGGAGTAGATACGAGTAGTACCTACCCTGTTCTTTCAATATTTAGTATAATATAATTTATGTACCTAACTTTATTTAAAAGATCCTACTCTACATATTTTGTGAAATATTATGTGAAGGAGGATCCTTGTGTTGTCCTTCTTTTTTCTCTAGGACGTAGGTCAAGCAAAAAGGCTATTACTGCATAATTCAGTGGTACCTAGCTGATGGTTAATCCTTTTTTCTATGGTCCGTACAAATAAGGGATTATTTTATTACACACTAGCTGTTGCCCGCGACTTCGTCCGCGTTAAAAAATTTTAAACGGGAACCCTTTGTTTCCCCTGGATATAATAGTAGCCTGTCACTTTCCAGGTCCTCATCTAAAAAAATGCAACTGCAAAAAATCACGTCAATCTGTAGTTAAATGTCCGATGATAATAATATGTCGAAAGGAAACCATTTTACCCCCCTTGGGGTGGATTTTCGTCAATTTTTTTTAGCTTATGCCTACCCCCTAGAAAGAACCTAACTTCCAAATTTCAAGTTAAAAATACAATAACTATTCACATAAAAAGTTTCATCCCCTTTTTTACCACCCTTAAGGAGAGATTTTCCAGAACAACTTATACAGGTTTTTATTATTTAAAATTTATAATCTAAATGCCTATTTTCATATCTGTAACTTCAAAAACATAGAACTTTCATATAACCTTCCAACCCCCATTTTACCCCCTTAGGGGAGGATTTTCGTGAAATCTTTTCTAGGCTGATATCTAAGCCCTAGAATGAACCTATCTTCCAAATTTCAAGTTGGTAAAAACAATATTTAAAACTTAACATAAAAACTTTCAACCCCTATTTTACCACCCTTAAGGGAAGATTTTTCAGAATAAAATACACAGGTTTATATTATTTAAAACCAATAATCTAAATGCCGATTTTCAGGTCTGTAACTTTAAAAACATAGGACTTTCATACAAACTTTCTACCCCCATTTTACCCCCTTAGGGGAGGATTTTAGGGATACTAAATAGCCTATAACCTTCCCAGAAAATTGTACTACCAAATGCAAAAAGAATTTTTCAAATCCGACTGGTACTTCCAGAGATTAGCGCGTTCAAACAAACAAACTCTTCCGCTTTATTATATTAGTATAGATTACGCTTTACAGTAATTTTAAATGAGTAATTTTACTATTTAAATAATCATAGATTGGAGTTGCTATGTAAATAAAAACAAAAGTAACAGTTGGAATATATATAGGTATCTTGGATGTGGATAAAAGTCTTCGAGGCATAAATTGTATCGTTTAAATTGGCCACCCATCTGTCACGTTCACGTCGAGACGTCGCCTTTGTCGCACGCTCGATGACTTTTTGATTCTCTGTTAATGTATCTACATCAGCTTGCTATTAACACTGTATATTTTGATGTTATTTAAGTGGTTTTGATCATAACAAGACTACATTAGAACAGGTTGCTGTCGTCAAACTTTCATAATTGTTTCTTTTACATTAAACTATAATGTAGAATATCTATAGTAGGTAATAATCGTTTCCTGTAGATTTACACTATGGCCGATAATTCCATCATTTAACGATCCATGTTTCACGAAATATTGATACCATTAATGGCGTAAGCAACCGTTCGTATTGATTAACACTTGATTTTTTTCATAAAACTCGAAAGTATCCACTATCACAATGCGCCGATCACAAGTTTCATACAGGGGTTGTTTCGTCGAAATGCAACTCTAGGACCTATTGATTTCAATTTCAATTAAGCTTCCAAGTGCCTGTCCTATCGACGATCGACGATGCAATGGTCTGAGTGTTGACTGCGTCGCCGCCGCAGCGCAACGAGCGCATAACGCGATTTAAATCCAATCTCGCCCGCGCACGCTCCATTTCCGAGCCGAATGAACGATGATCTAACCATTTGATACTATCTCTTATAGATAATGTAGCGTCAGCTTTTAATTTTTGAGCATTATCGAAACACTTGGTCGCCCGTATTATTTGATGAGCATCATTTTTGTTTTCAATGTTATCAAACACTTAATTTCGAGGTCAATATTTTATTTCTAGGTTTAGATTTAATTACGATGTTACCGACACAAAAATTTATAATTGTTATGTTTGTTTGTTTGTTTTATATTGATTTAGGCAGTTTATCAAGTGCTATAGGTACATATGTACACGTCATAGTTGTTAGTGTAACATACTTCAAACATTTGACATCTCTCAAATGATTTTTGTATATCTTCTTAATTGAACTAATATTAAAACGGAATACCAGATATAAGAAAATCATTCAGGACCTTACTTGCCTGAATTTTCAAGTCTCTTCTGCTTTCTTCAAGCTTCAGTTCCTACTTCCTAACTTCTCATGGTTTTCACAACATATCAGAGAAATATATATATAACTGGCTTCAATCACGTATTTTTGTCGGATTATGCCCGTTTAGTTAGTTAGTAGAAGCACGACGCGGCCCAAAGTAAACTGCTTTCTTGTGGCACGAGCAACAAGCATCCAGAGCGAGCTGTGAGAAGGGCTGAGGCTGGGCGAAAGTGACGCTGCCTCATCTCCCGAGGGGTCCTACTGGTTCAACGCTGGTACAGCTGGTACACAACATACAATAGCAACATTGTCAATCTTCTGAAGATCAATCTTCTTCTGTTGAATAGTAGCAGGCGTTACTTTGCGGAATTCCATGATATACTATTAATATAAAATTACTTTGCTATAATCCTAAAGCCTACAAATTTGTCACTGTTAGTGGATTATAGCAAAGTAATTTTATATTCATTGCAATCTTCTTCTTTTAAATTGAAGTTTGTCAGCATAGTTATAAGTTGTTTATCGTTACCATTTTACACAGTCTAATTACGCGTGAAGCCAACGAGCCGGTCGCTTCGTTGTCGATTACATCATACGGTTTGTATGATTGTATCTATTATGCTCTCACAAACGCTTTGACTGTATGAGGCCAATAATCTCCAGTATACCTACTTACAGTTAATATTATTGTTTCTGATCATTATTAATATCTTTGATCAACTTTTCAACTAGCACTTAAGTACATGTAATGATGTATATTAGTATTGCTTATTACACTTTTTCACTTATTTATAGAAAATCAAAATTTCTCTAATTTTCTTTTCAAATTATAAAGCAGACGTAATTTATGATCAGAAAGGAATGAAAAATATTCGTAAATTATTACATCTAAAATACGTTTTTACGTTTATATTTTATATATACAGAGACTTTTCTGGCGGTAAATCGGAAATCGGTTACATTTAGTTTTCCAAAATAGAATTACTTTAAGAAACAACACGTTGGAACTTTCTGTTTGATGTCGTATAATAAATAAACTGTGTAAATATCCCTCTGATCCGATGCAAACAGTTTCTTTTCTTTGTTTATTTGAGTTGTTGGACATATTATAGGTAGGTAGGTAGATACCTACTTATATATATTTATTGTATTGCTTATTCATGCTTACTTGAAAGGGAAGTAATTGCAATAATTCATGACTGGACTTTACGCTGAGAGAGCTCGTTACATATTTATTGTAATTTGTAACTACATATGAATTGAGTGAGTAATTATTTACGCATTTTTTTATAGCTAGTTAAATACCTACATAAGTACCTAACCTACTACATTAATATAGAATTACAGTTAAAGGGTCTGGTATTACTTTAACTACAGCTGAGATGTTGATATTGCGATCCCTACAACATCAAATAGTAAAAAAAATTAACTTAGGAAACATGTAACCCCTTTATTTTCCAGGATTGATGCCATTGATCGCTTGTAAATTTGATGGTAATAGGTAGTAGGGAAATTATCATAGTTACTTTCATATAGTACCTAGTAAAATATTTGCACAAGTTGTAGGTACGTAGGCGTCTAGCAAGTTATCAACCCTACCTATGCTCTGTCTGTGTTTGTGGTGTAACAAATATTGTAGCAGATAAGTTTACCAAGAAAACGTTTAGCAATATTCAAAGCAAGCCCTTCTACTTCTATACTACTAGACTAATATCATGAACAGTAGGTAGGTACATACTAGAAAGTAGAGCTCTTATTTTACCAACCTGTCGTCGTTCCGTTGACAGCGAGCGTTTAAAAAACAATTATTGTGGGGAATTAGTCCGGCCGGCAGTGGCGAACGGGAACTTTTTAGGCGTGCTGGACAAATTGCTCCGCGACACGACAGGCCGGACCGGACCGGACCGGTTGTCCGGCCGGCGACGCGGACGGACAACCCGATCTTATTGATTCGTTATTGACACGCGCTGTTACTCACTTACTTGTATTGTTTTTTTTTTTTATTTATTTTTTATTTGCTCTTAGTTGATTGATTTATCATACTGGTGCCCGGTTTTGGGGTAATATCGTAGATTGGTCGGTTTTGATCAATAAAACGGGTTTGAGGTTGTGTTTATTTAAAGATTTGTAAAGCGACGAGTGTTGCGTAAATTTCTTTTTTTTGTGTCTTTGGTATTTGTTAAAATTGTTATTTTTTATTATATTATTATAGACGTTCTTTAAACAACTCTGTTCGACTCCTCAATCTATATATTTCAGTTTTTGTATGTCAGCGACGATGACGTATGGCACTTACAAACAATGGTTAGCAGGATGTGCCGAATACGGTCAAATATTCGGCTCATCCTATAGTAATTATTATTTGTTCTACATAATATATGCTATATTATTTATGCTCTTATATACAACTAACATCGAAAAGTTAACGGTCAAATGCAACGAGCAAAACAGGTTCAATGCACAAATAATACCTCCGACCGACGTATATTAATTTATTTATGAAGAGTAACAACGATAAGAACTTCCGCGATTATGCTTTTAAAAACATTATAATGTAAAAGTTGGCATTTATATGTATATATTTACACCTACTATATAAAAAGAAAAGTCTCGATTCACTCACTGTCTGACGCATAAACGTCCAGCCTTGGTCCAACCTAGAAAGCTGAAAAGCACAGTTTTCTATAACGTAGACAAGGAATAAGAAGAATTTTTCGAAACTCTCACGGAATCGGGAATTTTAAATTCCACAAGTTCCACGCAACGAAGCCGAGAGCAGCAAATTTATTGTAAAACGATATGATACGAGAGAAATCACAATAAAAAACAATAATAACGGCACTAAGTCTCAGATCATACTAGGGATTTTTTGTTACACAATTTTTTGTCCTGTCCTCTTTCATGCCACGACGAAACGACGCGACGGCAATATTTCTTGCGTCTACAAGTTGTTCTTTTGTCATTAATCTCTTATACTTTATATCGTTTTAAAAAGAAGTCATGTCGTGTGTCCAATTTCATATTTTCCATTTTTACATTACACGTTACATATTTTGACGCAAATATTGTGCAGTTGTCTATTATAAGGTATCGTGTAGTGTGTGATAAGCTTGGAGAAAGCGAGAGAGAAACTGCAAGCATATTAGAGTGCAAATATGTTAGACTGCAAACATATTGTATCGCAAGTCGCAACACAATCTGGCGACGATGGACCGATCGGAGCGCGCGTCGAACTTCAGCGCGCCGGAGCGCAGCGTCCGGCTTGTGTCTGTTCCTTGCGGCAGTCCGCCCTGCCCCGCCCTGGCCAAAGCCCAAACCTGCGCAGTAACCGCCCACTTGTCAAGTTACAAGTATTGTGATTCGTGATGCGTCGTGAGCAACTTTTTGTCGGACAACAACACGTCGCTAGTGTGTTCTTGCGTGTGGTATAATTTAAACAAGCCTATGTAATACGATCTCGCCGCTATCGCCCACAAGTTACAGCTCGCAAGAAACGTTACTTACTTACATAAAAAGTTTATTGTAGGAATGCTTGTTAAATCATTTCTCGTATTATGCACTTGTAAACAACGCCCCGCCGCGTTAACGAGCGTGTAATAAAAAGTATACATATTATTATTTCTTGAGAAATTGCTTCTACTTGTAATGTTTACTGCCTTTCCAAAATGACACCTGAGACTGGCTGAACAAGCCAAGATTCTAAAATCGAAATTTCAAATTGTTTTTTCCAGTAGGTTTCCTCTTTAATTTAAAAATTGCTGTTATAAATTTATATTAAACTCTAAAATAAATTGATTCACACGAATAGTAATTTTTATTTATTGAATGAATTCGTTATAATTTAATGAGTCGCAAGTCGCAAAATAAGTTTGTTCACAAAGTTTGAAAAACTCCATCGAATAACGAAGTGAAATCTCACTTTAAATTGGACGTGTCCACTTGTCCAGGAATCTCGACATTCTATGATATTATGTAACTAGAACTGTCTGGCCATCGTTATTTATTCTGTATTTTCTCACGATGCTGCGAAGTTAAGCCCTGGTCTCACATAACGAGCGATGGATATTACGCGCGACGACGCGCTAGCTTCTACAACGCGGTACCTGGAAGTTTTACAAGTTCTAATTTAACCCATTGCCCACATGGCACAGCCCACAGGACTCCTCTCAGAGTGAGAAGGCTTTAGGCCGTAGTTCACTACGCTAGCCAAGTGCAGTTTGGTAGACTTTAAGTTTGGTAGGCTGGTAGGCACAGGCCTTTGAGAACATTATGTAGAACTTATACATGCAGGTTTCCTCACGCTTAAAACGCTCTAATTGCTTAAAACGCACACATTCACACAACTCCCGAAAAGTTGAAGTGTGTGCCGGAGATCGAATTGGTCTCCCCGAAAGGTAGGCCGGAGTCTTAACCATTAGGCTATCGCCGCTTTTATGTTTCTAGTTCAACACCTTTGTATTCGTATTACGAGTTCTAGGTTTTTTGGAAGGCGTTCAGGGTTAGCGAAAGATTATAATAATTTCAGGCAAATATTATGTGTCCGATATATTATGACGTCTTGAAGATTGCTGATGACGTCACAAGTTGCATCTGCTCAGGGCTTTAGCAGCTTAGACGCGTTGGGATGAAGTGGCTGGTTTCAACACGAGAATATCATTAAACGAACCATCATACCCGTGGACTCGCCGCATTGACCGGTGTTGTATTATAAATATGAGTATCTACCTCCTACAGCATATTTTGTTTCTCTGTTTGCACGACTTGCCATCAAAATTGAGTCAGTAGGTACTTGTTACGATTCTAGCTCCTGTGAAAAGCTTGCGATTTCATACTATATGGATAGCGTTAAACAGACACAGCCAAATGGAAGAATTTAAGTTTTGGAGAAATTATGCCGATTTGTAATTTTTTACAAAAAAAATATATCCAATGCTATTTACATTTCTCCCCTTATTTTCAAAGTTTGTCAAGAGAAATACTTATTAATTATTTCTAGGTTTTACTTTCACCGACACCAGGCAATTTATGTTTTAGTCAAAGTTACAATCTCACATCATTAACATAGACTTCGATCGCGGCTTTGTCAATGTCAGGTCGCGTCTTTTAGTGCAAAGAAGACGCGATTATAGTATTTGTAGTGAAAAGGTTTAATTTTTCCGCACGGTCAGTGCGAAAGATGCCTGCGCGGGTGGCGGGCGTTGACCCCGATCCGCATTGAATAGCATCTCGCTCGTGGGACGTTCGCTAAAAATACGTGCGGCGACGCGAGCCGCACCACAATGCGTCTTACCACCGATAGACCGCGGCGGACACTGCGTTTTTAGTCATTAGTCATTAGGACACATGCAAAGATCTCCTATAGGTAGGTTTTTATAGAATCAGAGTCAGGGATGTATGCTGTTGTGTTTGCCCGCGACTTTGTCCGCTGGTTTTTTTAATCCCGTCGGTTTATTTTCCCCGGAAAATGTGGTCTCGATCGTTCCTTGACATAATCCTCTACCGGCCTGTAAAAGTGAGTCTCATCAAAATTGGTCCAGCCGTTCTAAATATTAGCCTGGCCAAACAGACAGACGAAAAAAAACTTATTTGGTAATGCTATGTAACATCTTTACATTTTGTTTTTTTAACAGTAATTAGAATTATAGAATTATACTATTGAGTATTTTTTTTCAAATTGTAGAGTATTGTTTTCAATTTCCAAAATAGTCATGATTTTTTTTTTGAGAATTATCGTAGTTTATCCCAAAAACGATATACCTAATATATACGGCCAACTTGTATCTCCCAATGCCATCTCTTTCTTGCTACAAGACTGATTCTTCTCACATTTTTTGCTAAAAAGCAGAATCTTGTCTTTTTAACTATCGAAATGGGGCAATTTGTTTGGTAACGCTATTATAGATCGACCAGAATCTCATGAAAAATAGGGAAATTAAATTTTGTAGTAAGCAACACTAGGTTAACTCGGCTGCCCTAGTGATAAACAAAGTAATTACATTCAGAACACCTTACCTGGGATCGTTTCACGAAACGAAAAATCAAGCAACTGCATTTTAAATACAAAAACAAAGTAATCAACATCCAATTACTTTGCTTTTGTGTTGTGCTTGTTGTTTACTTGGTTTTGCATTTATATTCCGGGTTAGTGTGTGCAGTTACTTCGTTTGGGCAATTCAAATTTCAGTAAACGGTTCAAATTATTTGAAATATTAAACTGTGGTAAAAAACTACTCGACATAAAACTTTTGTTAATGCAAAAAAGTAAATTTCACAAAAAATGTCAGTTACTTTGTTTATCGCCAGGGCAGCCGTAGTGTTGCTAACTTTGGAATTTCATTTCCGTATTTTTCATGAGATTCTGGTCGATCTATATCAGACATTCGTGATTGAGTGTAGGTACCAACGAGTAGGTGTATCGAATGGTGCGATCGTTGTTTTTTGCCGAAAAGGTCCAGTGGCATTACAACCGGTTTTATAAAAAAATAACACAAGTTACACATTATAGTGATTAATATGGATCGAGCCCGGAGGGAACGACGACCGTGCCGCGCGTACCTTTGTGTATAGGTAGAATTCACTAAAATGATTTGGAATTTTTTATTTGTATTACTTTTTTTGGATTAGCTCATTATTGAGTTTTGAATCCAGCAGTTTTATGATGAATATGAGTTCTTGAAGACTTAGGTGTAGAGTAGGTATCTTATTTATTTTATTTTATTTTTTATTTTATTCATTTATTTGTAATCAACAGCGTTACAGATACTATAATTTTACATTTAAGACTTAAAATAAGGCCAAATAGGATTACAATTTTGTTTACTTAAAAATTTACTTAAAAATAGTTATTAATTATAACAGTAGGTACGTTTGAGAAGACCAAATAATTTAAGCAAGATTTACAATATAATAGTATGAAAACAATATCAATTATCTAGTAAAAATAATAAAAATACCTAGCAGGTGATTCACAACATGCGTGTGTGTGTGTATGTGTGAGTGTGTGTGTGTGGGTTTGTGTTTATGTGTGGGAGAGAGAGTGCGTGTGAGAGTATACGGGAGTTAGTGCTACGGGGTTATGTTATTATGCGTATTTATGTACTATTATGGATTATAGTATAATTGTTGTTAATTACATATTATTTTTCCGATGCAGTTTAATTATTTCCTTTTTTAATTGCATTTTTGACAGGTGGAAAAGGTCGAAGTCTGAGTAAATGTTATTATAGTTTCGCGCCAGGCGCAGAAGTAAGGAATTTCGGGCGTAGTCTGTATTTGATTTCGGTACACGCAATAGCTTAGGTTTTCGAGGCCTTAGGGGGGCAGCATTGAATGAGAATGCATTGAATGAGAATGCTGACAGCAGGCTAGGACAGTCAATTTGTCCAGTCAATATAGCTTGAAGCAGCAGCATGTCACTTTGGTTTCTTCTTGAATCCAGGGAGTCAATTTTGTAATGAGTACAGGCTTCTTTATAACTGTTGAATTTTTTGAATTCTTTGAAAGCCAGGTACTTAAGAAATTGTTTTTGTATTGATTCGAGTCTCTGAATATGTATAATATAATAGGGTGACCAAATGTTGCATGCATATTCGAGAGTACTTCGAACATATGCACAATACAGGGTTTTTATACATTCTATGTTGCTGAAAGTACGTGTTACTCGTTTAATGAATCCTAGTTGTTTGTAGGCTTTGTCCGCCACGACTTCGACATGCTCTTTCATCGATAGTTTAGCGTCAATTTGAATACCCAGGTCTCGGACGGTATTGACCTTAGCAATATTTATACCATTAATTTGATAGTCGAAGATTATTGAGCTAGTTTTGCGGGAAAGAGTTATGTGATGACATTTTTTAACATTAACAATAATTCTATTCCTGACATAGTAATCACTCAGGACATTTAAGTCTGCTTGCAGCCGAGAACAATCCTCAAGGGAACGTATTTTGAGGAAAATCTTCTTGTCGTCTGCAAACATCAAATATTGTGCATGGCTAAAACAGCTACCAATATCATATAGATATGCGTTGTATAAGAGGGGACCTAGGATAGACCCCTGGGGTACCCCTGATGGTATGGTTATAAAGTTGCTTCGAGCACTACCCGTTACTACAGCCTGCATACGGTTTTTGATATATGAAGCCAGCCATCGGAGTAAGTTGCCATTTATTCCTAGGACGCTTAACTTGTGAAGCAGAATTACGTGATCCACACGGTCGAAAGCTTTTTCAAAATCCGTATAGATCACATCCACCTGGCATCTCTCATCCATGCTCCGCAAGACATAGTCCGTGAAGACCGCTAAGTTGGTGACAGTGGAACGGTTTTTCATGAAGCCATGTTGCTCGTTAGGAATAGATCTTGAAATGATTGGAGATATGTATGAGTAAATAACTGACTCGAACAACTTGCTCATTACGTTGAGGATAGAGATTGGTCGATAATTCTCTATTTTTAGTTTAAGTTCAAAGTTCGATCGTTTTACTTAAAGATGCGTATCATCAAATACAAATTATTCATGGTTTAATTTGTCGTCTCTTAATATTTTTGCTTCTTGAGCTGTCAAGTTAGCTTGGTAGTACTTTGTATTCCTTCTTCTAACTAAAATATGAATAAGTGAGCTATCACTATTAATAATATTAAATAATTATTATTTAACAGTATAATAGTGGGTTGGTAATAAATACTTTCTAGGTCGAACGCCGACGTAACTAGTAGTTGGCGCACCGTTATCTTTCGTACGTTCAGTAAACAGACTCACGTGGACAGTTTCCATACGTTCCGATACGTTATATTGTTGTTATCGCGTTATTCATACAAGATGTGTTTGTCGCGACTCGCGCGTCGGATGCGAGACAGGTCCGCGCCAACATTACGTAACTCGTCTGTTGCCTGTGTAATGTGTATTGCTGATTGCATATAAGGCTAGTTTTAGTGTCTTGCTGATTGTTTGGCGCTGAGCATAGATAAAATGAATAAGACGAGATATGGCAAGGGGGCGTGGTTCCTGAGAACTCTTCTGGCGTTAAATACACCTGAGAACCGTTTTTGTCTTGAGTCGAATGTCGTCCAACGATCGCTTCACCGCTCTCGATTTTTAACAAAATGCCGTGTTGTTCAGTGGTTGTTTGCAAAAAATCAAGCAAAAAAGTGAATCATACAAAATATGGCATCTCATTTCACACTTAAGTACAAGCTATTGTTGTTATTTTCCATAAAAAACAAGAAAACATTATTTTGTATATTTACATTATGCTAAAAATGTGCTAAATTGAGAAGTCTATATCTCATTATGAACAAAATCCATTGCTTGCTTAGTAGAAATCAATCATTGAATCGGTCGGTCTTAGGACGCAATGGACTTGTACTATATAAATATATTCCTTCACTAAGACGTTAGACTCGCGGTATGGACGCCGATCGGGTGGTCGTGGTCGTAGAGATGTCATGATGTTAGCTAAGTACATTGTTATCGATATTTTAACGACCAAACGATGATTTTTGATACAGTTATTATTAATTAACCCCCGAAGCAAAAACGACGGGGTGTTATAAGTTTGACGTGTCTGTGTGTGTGTGTGTGTGTGCGTGTGTCTGTTTTTTCCCCTGTGGAGCTCAAACGGGTGGACCGATTTGAATGCGTTTTTTTTTTGTTTGAAAGGTGAATTAGTCGAGAGTGTTGTTAGCTATGTTTGAAGAAAATCGGTCCAAGATGGCCGCCGCTACAAAATGGCGGATTACATATTTTTCACAACCCCCTTAATATGGGTATCAAATGAAAGGGCTTGACTAGTAGAATAGCACTATGCAAATACAAGATTGCACCACCACCACAGAAAAACCCAGCCCCTCATTTTTATTTCGAAATTAATTTTTTTGAATCGTTATATCTCAAAAACGGTGGCTCTTAGGAAAAAAAGTATACAGACATTTTTTATAGTTAATTATCTGATCTACAATTTTGTTTAAAATAATTTTATGATAAGACTTACCGTTTTGCTGAAAAATTTCCCGTGAAAACTTTGACACCGAGTAATTTTTTTCCAGGTGTCGGATCGATGAGGACTTTTCACATTTCATTTATAATAGTGTTTTGAACAATCCTACCAATTTTCAGCCAGGTGTGAATATTGTAATCTTGGAAGTCTAAATTGATCGTATTATATAAGTAGGCATTTTTTATATCGTATTATTTTTGATTCATAATAATAATAATATATCGCTTTTCTTAATATATAAGTCATTGTCAAAACCCAAATAGTAAAAAAATTAAGAATCGATAACTTTACATTTTAGTCAATCACTAAAGTTTTAATAGCTTTTACTCAACATTTTTATTTACTCATCAGTGCATACATACCAGCACTTTTATTTAATTTTATAATTACCTTTTTTAATTTTCTTTTTGCGAATAAACAAAATAACGAGTATCTATCGATATCGATAGATAATTCAATGAGCTACGTGGTGCGGCCCTAAATGAGTAGCAATACAGCGCCATCTATGGTCAAGTAGCGGAATTAATTGGACAATCGAATCTAGTGTGACTATAGCTCATAAATACATTCTTCCGTTAAAGCAAAATAAATCTTATTTCTACAAAATCAGGGTTTGTTTCCAAATCTGTGAGTTCTGTGAAGTAGGCTAGTTTTGACTAAATTTAAAACGACAAATCAAACGATTTGTTTCTTTGTAGTGCAATATATGATTAACGGTATATTTGTATGAGTTTGGCGACAGCGGTTCCTATAGTAGTTTTGGTGCATTTCACTTCCCCTGCCTTTTCTCTTCCGTGGCGCTGAGAGTTCGGCGCGTAGTTGCCTGCCCGCCGCCCGCGCGCCTCTGTCATAAGGGCCCAAATTCCACCTATGTGGCCATAGACAAAGTCAACTTCGCGCGGTGCACCCTGCCAATATGCTAACGAGGCCCTGACGCTCTCAGTCCCCTCTACGGGTCGTTGTGCCTGCGACCACACAACGTAATCTATAGTCCGTTTCAATAGAGTTGAGCTAAAATGAAAACTAACACACCTTTTTGCTAAACAACTACAGAATGGATTGAAATGCAACTTGGCACGATTTAAGTTTGTAGTATAAACTTAAATCGTGCCAAGTTTCATTTCACCGCTTTGTGGTAGGATTCTACCCCGAATCCGCCTGGCTAGCCACACTTCAGCCGTAATCTGCCGCAAAGCATCCGATGCGTTCCGGCAGCGAGCTGAATAGCCAGTCCCCTTCCTCAAAAGCCGGCAACGCATTAGTGGTTCCTCTGGTGCTGCTAATGTTCATGGGTGGCGGTAATCACTTAACATCTGGTGACCCGCTTGCTCGTTTCCCGCTATTATTATAAGAAAAAAAAGTGAGCGTAATTTAGTGCCGCGTTGACGAGCGTCAGCGTTGAGCGGTCGGCGTTATACTAAAACCAGCCTACCAACCAACACTAGCAACCATACTTATTGGCCTGTCACCGCCGACGATCAGCGTGATACTAAAACCAGCCTAACATAACCGCATGCGCCGAAAGCAACATATTTTTACCCACGATTGAACAGCCATATAACTTCTCTTGATGGTACACCTATTATTTAGGAAATAGAAAGTTCTGTGTCGAAACGATTATCTAAGTTCAAAGTACAAGTATACAAACATTTGGAACACCACAAGCAAGCCATGTTTTATGCTTAGAGGAAACTAGTGTTGCGCTCGGTGCGCGAGCTGCAAGCAGCTCGCGTGCCTTGTAGTCTCTTCAATATTCGTAAAATAAAGAAATGGAAGGCCATACCAAATACCAGAATATTTTGGAGAGTCTCTTGAAAGATAGAAAGAAATATTGGTATCACGTTTCGTATCTTTTCTGAAAGGACACTAATCAGTTCTATGCATGCGTTTAGTGGAAAAAAAAGGATCTATACAAAATGTTCTGGAGAGCCACTTGAAAATTAAAAAGAAATTTTGTATGGACACGAATTTTTTTGTTCCGTAGCTATCTTTTTTTTACTGGCTCACCAAAGAGCCTAAAGTCTTGAACATTTTTAGTTTCAGGACCATGCCTCTATGATTGATAGTTTTTGAGGGCCGTTAGGGTACTCTGGTAATTTTTCCACATTCACTACGTTTTGTGATTTTTGTGAAAAAAATCTTTAAGTTCTATTTATAAGTGTAGTAGGGGGAAAATTTTTCATACAAAAATGTCTAAGAGAGCCTCTTGAAAAAAACCCAAAAAATTTGTATGGAGAGAATTTTTTTTTGTTCGGCGGCCATCTTTTTTTACCGGTTCACCCAATGGCCCAAGGTCTTTAATAACATTTGTTTGGGACCATGTCTGTATGATTGGTAGTTTTGGAGGACCCATGAGGTACCCTGGTAAATATTCCACATTCATAACGTTTCGTATTTTTCCTGAAAGGATACTTATGAGCTCTATGCATGCGCTTAGTGAGGTAAAAAAAGTTCTATACAAAAATGTTCTGGAGAGCCTCTTGAAAATTAAAAAAAAAATTTGTATGGACGCGAAAATTTTTTTTGTTCGGTGCCTATCTTTTTTTTACTGGCTTACCATGGGGCCCAAGGTTTTGAACATTTTCAGTTTCAGGACCATGTCTCTATGACTGATAGTTTTTGAGAGCCTTTGGGGTACTCTGGTAAATTTTCCACATTCATGACGTTTCATATTTTTCCTGAAGGAAGACCCATAAGTTCTACGCATATAAATAGTGAGGCGAAAAAAGTTCCATACAAAATTGTTCTGGAGAGCCTCTTGAAAATTAGCAAAATTTTTGTATGGAGACGAAATTTTTTTTTGTTTGGTGGCCATATTTTTTTCACCGGTTCACCCAATGGCCCAAGGTTTTGAACATTTTTTGTTTCGGGACGGTACCTTTCCGACTGATAGTTTTCGAGATCCCTTAGGGCACCCTAGTCAGTTTTCCACGTTCAGCTCTCTCTATAATTTTGTAGACCTTATATTTTTGAATTTTACACACACGAAAATTATGGTGAAAAAGTCCCATACAAAATTGTTCAGGAGAGGTGATCAGTACCTGACTTCAAGTAGCTTTATATATACAGTGTGTCCGGGATCGAATTAGCGATATTTTAGGGACATATTCTACAACTCATTACCTCTCTGAAAATACCACTTATTAGGGCCTGCCCCCCTCCCCCTCCCAGGGACAGCCATTTCAATTTGGTGTGCGTTTTTGTGGGTATGTGCGCACAAAAAATGTAATAACTCGAAAGTCTGCTGATGCACAGGTCTTCAAATGACCTTATTCGATTGGATACAATATTCTCCATCACTAAATACCAAACAATAGAATAAAATGTTAAAATAACTCGATCAAAAATGCTTCGGAAAAAAATTATTTTTTCAAAAATATTGAAAACTACAAGATTTTGCTGCATTTTGCAAAAACGAGGTCATTAAGACCACATTATTAAGTATTAAATCGACAGCTTTTGAGATAAGCAACAAAACGACATAAAAAATTTGACTGTAAGTTACTTACTTCTGGAGATATTGGTAATTGTAAGTACTTCGTCCCCAAGCATGAATTACGAGTATTGAACCCAAATTTAAGATTCATCATTTTTTTACTACAAATAAGGTAAAAAAATCTTAACTTTATAATTTAATTTTTGTTAGTTATAAACTCAATAACTCTGATTTTTGTATGTGACACAAATCAGATAACCTAAAAAGTAGGTTATTTCCGCCACAAACCGAAATTACCACCTCTGTTCTGTTAGCTAGTTGCTTCATGTTGGGAGGATCGTTGGATCATGTCCAAATACAATCTTATTTTATCTGCAACGGACAGGTTCGTCTCCAATAATTCTTTTCTGGTATTTGGTACCACATAAAAGACCTTCTGTTTCATAGGTCCTCATAAAAAGAAGTCCAAAGGTACGGTCTGGAGAATGAGGTGGCCATTCCATTGAATTGCTGCCACGTCCGATCCAAGGCGAATAGTTGATATCTAAATGCTCTCTTATGGCTATAATAATACCGAGTAGGCATGTCTTTAAACTTAGCAAACTTCATAAACCTGAATCACAAACAAAAATGAGTAATAACTTAAGTAGCGATCATGCGCCTCCTCGCCAGGAACAACAAAATAAAATTTCAGATATTTCAATTTTTTATACGAATGTTTAATCAGTTGAAGTAGGGGTCCGATCCTTAGTTTCAACCTCATTCACTGACTAATCAAATACAATATTATTATTACCTGATCGCCCGAGGTATGCGATGGAAACCCACATTCGAATAACATAAGAACTTACGCGCTCGCGGTTAAGTTATGTTTAAACAATAATATCTCCAAAAGTAAATAACTTACATTAAAAATTTTTATGTCGTTTTGTTGTTTATCTCAAAAACTGTCGATTTAATACTTAACAATGTAATCTTAACGACCTCGTTTTTGCAAAATGCAGCAAAAACTTGTAGTTTTCAATATTTTTGAAAAAATAATTTTTTTCCGAAGCATTTTTGATCGAGTTATTTTAACATTTAATTCTATTGTTTGGTATTTAGTGATGGAAAATATTATATCCAATCGAATAAGGTCATTTGAAGACCTGTGTATCAGCAGACTTTCGAGTTATTACATTTTTTGTGCGCACATACCCACAAAAACGCACACCAAAGTGAAATGGCTGTCCCTAGGAGGGAGAGGGGGGGAGGCCCTAATAAGTGGTATTTTCAGAGAGGTAATGAGTTGTATTATATGTCCCTAAAATATCGCTAATTCGATCCCGGACACACTGTATAATGTTTTACATTAACCCGTTTGAGACGATCATCGTGGAAGTCGCAAAGGCAAGTGTCGGGTTTGTTGTACGGAAAAGGCTCTCTGCCCGTATTATATTCGTATCTCCCTGACTTTGAAGCTCTTTTACGGACGTTTAGCTTAATGTGTATCTTTGCCAGTGCTACTTTTAGTGGATAGCGCGTGATTCCCAGAGAGATAGTCCGGTCAAATTAGACTAAAAAATAGGGGTGAGGTTACAATAATTCCCACCTGGCTGAAAATTGGTAGGATTGTTCAAAACACTATTATAAATGAAATGTGAACAGTCCTCATCGATCCGACACCTGGAAAAAAATTTACTCCTGGACACGCACAGTTGACTCACACTTGGCTGAAAATTGGTAGGATTATTCAAAACATTATTATAAATGAAATGTGAAAAGTGCTCATCGATCCGACACCTGTAAAAAAAATTACTCGGGGTCAAAGATCACAAAAACGGGTTTTTCATGATTTTCAGCAAAACGGTAAGTTTTATCATAAAATTAGCTTAGACAAAATTGTAGATCTGATAATTATCTATAAAAAATGTCTGAATACTTTTTTTCTTAAGAGCCACCGTTTTTAAGATATAACGAATCAAAAAGTTAAGTGTCGAAATAAAAATGAGAGACTGGATTTCTTTTTACCTGAAATTCTGATATTTCCAATATTTTATGTGTGTAAGTATGTAACTTATGTGTGTAAGTTATGTGTAAGTTACACACTTACACATATAAAATATTATAAATATCAGAATTTCGGGTAAAAAGAAACCCAGTCCTTCATTTTTATTTCGAAACTTATCTTTTTGAATCATTATATCTCAAAAACGGTGGCTCTTAGGAAAAAAGTATTAAGACATTTTCAATAGATAATTACCTGGTCTACAATTTTGTCTAAAATAATTTTATGATAAGACTTAGGGCGTTTGTGCACTTACTCGTTTTCGATTCGTTTTCGATTCATGTTCGTTTTTTTTAATGTACATCATAAAAATGGATACGAAATTCACGAATGACATTTGTGCACTTAATCGTGATTTCACTATACGTTTTAAGCATTTCGTAGATAAAACCGTGTTCATAATGTGTGCTGCATTTAATCGTCGTCAGCTTTTTGCCCTTTTCTTATACATTCGTAGGCGCCGGAGAATGAAAAAATTCTGGATACATCCTATAAACAGAAGTATTCAATTGACGATTCAAAAGTACTTGTAAAAGTTTATTTGAATAAAAAAACATTTCTATTCTTTTCTATTCTAGGAGCATTAATTATCGACCATCACTTATTGAGATATCATGAAAAATCTTTTTTTAATAATTACAATCGAATGAATGTTGCTAGGTACTTTCGATATCATATTGTGCCATATAAGTAAGTAAAAGAACAGATTACTCGGCCATACACACGTTTAGAGAATGAATAACTGCAGAAAAAATTATATTCAATGTACTCTGTGAAGAAATACTGGCAGTAACACTAAGGTTAGTGATTATGAATATCGCACACACCTTTCCGCACGCGTCCTTATTTTAAAACGATTCGATGTGAAAAGTTCACGAATTTAAAAACACGAAAACGAATCGAAAACGAGTAAGTGCACAAGCGCCCATACAGTTATAAGGAAGGCTATGTCGAATCGTGTTTTCACGAAACACGAAAACGAATCGAAAACGAATAAGTGCATAAACGCCCTTACCGTTTTGCTGAAAACTTCCCGTGAAAACTTTGACCCCGAGTAATTTTTTTTACAGGTGTCGGATCGATGAGGACTTTGTACATTTCATTTATAATAGTGTTTCGAACAATCCTACAAATTTTCAGCCAAGTGTGAATAAACTGTGCGTGTCCAGGAGTAAATTTTTTTCCAGGTGTCGGATCGATGAGGACTTTTCACATTTCATTTATAATAGTGTTTTGAACAATCCTACCAATTTTCAGCCAGGTGGGAGTTATTGTAGCCTTGAAAGTCTAAATTGACTGGGCTAAGATGAGAGTTCAAATTCCGCCAATTTCGCACCTTTTGATAGCTAAGTATGTGTTAATAATTTTTTTCAAAGAAAAAAGAACCGACTTCAATCGTTTCGAACTAAAAAGTTCAACTTGAGCAACACGTCTGGCAATCTCAGAGAACATACTAGTGACATATACCTATGTACATTTATGCTTTTAACTTCGTACATAAGAATGATAACTCGATGTGTTATACAAAACTAAAACCTTCCTGAAAGTATGTAAATTACGATAGTGAAAAAATCATCAAAATCGATTCGTTAGTTGCGGAGATAATCGCGAACATACATACTTACATACATACATACATACGGGTTGAATACAGAATCTCCGTTTTTTGAAGTCGGTTAAAAAGTAGTAGGTAAGGATTAATTTCATTTGGTGAGTGTGTCAATGTAACGTATCGGCGAATCTATGGCGGCAATTATAGCGTCGGACGTAATTTACCGTGACCGATGTGATATAACGAGCGCTTTCGCATGTCAAGAAAATGGTTATTAGTTTAATGGAAGATGGTATCGGTGTGTGAAGCTCGATTATAGGGGCCACTTAGGGTTGCCACGTCTCCGGGGATTCCGGGACATTCCCAGAACTTGATGCTCAGATACATGGAACAGTCACAATCTATGCATGGAAGTGACTTTACCGGACTAAGGGGTGAGCAGTTTGTACGTGTTTGTCATAATTACCAAACTACTCATTTTATTTTGAAAAATGGGCACACTGCAAGTACCTACATTTCACTCCGACTTCGGAGCATCTTCAGTTAGAAGTTGACTCTACAACGCACTATACCAAAGTCAAACTGGATTGGAAATATGTTTTGAAATTGTATGCATATTGTATAGTAGTTCAAGTAGTGGGAGTGCGTATTTAAAGTTGCTTGATCCATAAACATTTATTTGTTTGTATATTAATTGAACATAGCAAAAGAAGTTTGTTGTTTCCCTTGAGTATCGTGGACTTCGACAAATTAACGCGCACTTCTAATCAACATTGTTTGCTAAAAAAAAAGTTGCACTTGGCATATCCTAATCTGGGTTAGGTCAAGTGATATTTGTCCCGGATATAAAAAAGCATCCCCAAAAAGTTTGGCGACCCTCGACACAGCCGCGGGGCGACGACCCTGGCCGGGCCCGCATGCTATTGTCCAGTAACAATGCGGACTTGGGTACACCAGACCGCATTGATTTTACTGCTCAAATGAGAAATCGGTGAAGAGTAAGCTATACTCACACTTAGGTATATTGTTGGTTAAGTGCCTATAGTTCGTCAAGTGCGTGCGTGTTAAAACTTTAAAGCAGGTAACTTAGGATCTAGGCACACTAGCACAAAGTCGAAGCGCATCGAATCGGTGCCAATATGCCGTGATTTTTTTTTTCGATTCGCTTCGATGCGCTTCGACTCTGCGCAAGTATGTCCTGACCCTTAGAATATGGTTTTTTTTTACGTTATAAAGTCCGATCCGATGATGATGTCCTGTCAACCGAATTTCGGTTACAGCAGCCAATTTCAACTCAACGGTAGTAGAGCAGCTAAGTTCGTTTGGCTGCGGTCGCTGCGGATGATGATGTCCTGGTTTCGAGTCCAAGATTGGCCCAAAAAAAATATCACGTTGTTATCGTTGATATGCAAATTTTCTTTTTCATAGATGACTTATTTAGCCAATTAAATTAAAATCAAACAGTATTTTTAAGGAATCGCTGAAAGTTTTTTATTTAATTCTTAATTTACTATTCAAAAACTCTGCTAAATTTCATAATATTAGAATAGACTGTATCGAACCCCTTGAGTTCCAGTTGCTATCTTATCTTCATATCTCAGCGCCTGAGATCTATCTCATCGCGTTTCATATTAAAGGCTGAAACAGATACAACGCCCGGTGGCGGGTGGAAACTGTCCAACACTCTTCGAAGTTGTAATACAAGAATCTGTACGCCTCGCTGCAGCCGCATGCCGCCGTCAAAGTACACTAACTACTGGTTACTTCGTAAAGAAGCGACGCTCACTCCCGTCACTCAGTCGCCTGCAAAGTAGAAGTACCGTACGCCTAATAGTTTTACGTACGGTGTTGTCTTTGACCCGCCCTAAGTAATTATAGCTGAGTCCTTGTCAGAGGTCGTTCGCTTCAATGAAGTGTCGGGGGTGTACTGTTGTAATCTGCAGTGCGATGTGATGTTGTAATCCACGGTGTGATGTTACTGTGTCTGAAGTGTCGAGGGTGTTCTGTCGTAACTCGTAACTCGTTATCTACAGTGTAATGTTGAGTGATTCACAGTTCCTAGAATTACAGATTATCGTACATACAGTTTGAACGACGGCTTGGCAAGCTTCTGCTATTGTCGCGTATCTCTGCCACGTCGCGTTGTGTCTGTCCAAGCCTTTATAGATGAGAAGTCTCCTTGACCTTCATTCCGCCGACCTTTGCATATTATCCGCTATGAATTGGCCTTCGGTATTAAATTATGTATATTATTATTGTGAGAAAAACTTTATTCATGAAAACGGTTTTTCTTCCGCACAATGTTTAATCGTTGTTGTTGTTGTCACGCGATTTTGTTTATTCGTGCGATTATGATGTTGACTTTTCACGACCGAGTACAAAGCTCCATTTTGTTTTATTTTTGCTTAAGAAAAAAATAAAGTTATTCGAGTTAGTAGAGAGGTTTTTAGAAAAGTTTGTTTATTATAATAACTTCATAATACACTCGTACGTACATACATAAATATATCTCCTTAAAGACTTCAGTGACCTTTTGCTTTTTCAACCGACTTCAAAAATGGAGGATGTTTTCAATTCGGCGTGTATTTTTTCTATGAGAGCTACTCGTAATACTTTCATCGACGAAATACGCTATTTGACAACATTGAAAATATACTATTGATTGTGGTCATCTTATCAGATAATAGCATAAAAAAGACATATTTCACTTATTCAAACTAAATTATGTAATTTAACGCGATATTTTGCACGAAATAAAACATAATAATTTTTGAAAGTTTATCAGAGACGTGAACGCCCTGTGATTGGTTGCTACTCTGGTGACGTCACGTCGAGAGTACACTTTACTTGTTCCATATAATTGAAGTTTATCAACCAACCGAAAGTAAACTTTAAACTTGAAACAATAAGATTGATATTAAAATAGCATTATTAACCTCTTAATTTCACTTTTTTGTTGGGATTTTCTAGGGCATATACTCTACAATACACAATTGTTTTCATTCCAATAATTAGATAAACTCTTCTATTCCTAAATTATCACAAGATAAACTCATAACTTTTCTTTATTTCCTCACAAAAACAAAAGATTTGTACCTAAATACACAAGTATTTTTCGCGTCATCCATTGTAACTAATTGCGCAGCGCGCTCTGTCGCACGCACCGAGAGCGAGCGAGAAAAGTGATGATGCTAATATTTTTCTATGCATTTATTACTTAATTAAAGTTTGTTATTTTTCTTGTTTCCTCTCCCGCATTCCATTTATTGCATTTAACTTTGTATTTATTGTATTTAACCTATTTAATTACTTTTAATTTGTATTTAACTATTTAATTATTGTTACTGGATAGCTGCGCTGTTTTGTTGTGGTTTCTGGTTATGTAGCCCATACTCTGTGTGAACCAGCTGAACCTGTAAACTTGCTCGTGACGTCACGCGTATCATATGATCAGCGCCATTACAGAAAAGTCGTTTTTGGCGCGGTTTTCAAAACTTAAACTTTATCATTGATTTAATTCTTAATACTGTAGATATTCCGAAAAATATCAATGTAGTGTGTTTTAATAAGTTATAAAGAATAGTTTAAAACAATTTCCAAAAATTAGTCAAATAGCCTATTGTGACCGACTTTTAGCTGTTGATAGGACAGCTCTTTTGTTTTAACCTTGGTAGCGCGTTTATTAGTACTGTTGACCTTAGCATATTTCTGTGATGAACTGTGCTACCGAAATACACTGTTTACTGAATACCGCTTATGAAGTAATATGTGATCAATACTGTAGCGGATACGCTGTCGGTCGTTAAAAAGTGTCCGTGAAAATAAGGTAACGATTGCGAATTTATTTTCAGTGATGAGAGAAACACTCGTCACAATGTCTCGTGTTGGTCGTAGTGTGTGTTTTTAATTAACGTGATACTTACCACATATTGTGATACGAAACATTTTCTTTTTAGTGTCTCTCGACGTAGGTATATTATTTTTGTTGTTCCTCTGATTTTGTTACTTTTTGCTGCAGGTGTACCTAGTTATTTATCATTTTAACCTTGTTGCGTTTATCCATCATTTAGATTTTAGATGGTACATTTTGTGAGCAAATTTTTCAATGCCTAGTTGAAATGCATGCTAAAGACGTAATCCGCTCCAAAAGAACCGATCAGCAGTCATCACTATATGTGTATAATACACGTTATTTATCTATGGCACCATCACCCATCATGGACCGCAGTCGAGCGCTAACCTGTGACCGATTAAAAATAACATATATTTAAGTCCCATTTACACACATCGCTGAGCCTCCACAGCTCGGCTACAACAACAGATTGTAGATAACCATATTATTATTAAGGGCATCAACAACTAGGTGCGCTCCAGTTTTGACAGCGGAGCGGGGATCGCACACGTGGTCACGACACCGGCCGTACGTGTGTGCGTGTGTCTACATGTTAATTATACACCGGATGCACGCTTCCTCTAATTCCGACGACCCGCGGCTACCGCGCCCGAAACTCGCGTAACGCGTTATACGGGACTATGGTTTCGTAGGTGTAGGGTTTAGATTTTTAGAATTATTGACGCGATCTATGGAGAATACTACTGCAGTATCTAAACTACCTTCACCGCTATGTTTTTTCAGCTGCTCTACTCTTGAAAATCCAAAATTCTTAATTGGGTTCCTCTTTTAAATATGCTATTGTTAACAGTCAGTTACTTGTAGACTAGTAGGTGCCTATAGAGGCACCTACTAGTCTACAACTACAAGTCAACATACTTTGCGCTTATAAGCCAATAGGTAATTTTATGCTAAGCCCTATGTATGTAGAGACGGACTTTGTAGAATGTCAATGTTACTACTTAATAAGGTTAGACTTGAGTAATAGTTAATTCTTTGTAGCCTTTAGAAGCGTCATTCTTGAATGTTCCTTTAAATACTTCTTTATTACGAGTTTTTCTGTGAAGCATCTCTGGAAAATTTCATTTAAGTATTCTCTGGAAATAAAATTATGGGTATCGGAACTAAACTGCTAATTCAGATAAACACAAATCTCTAAGGACCTGTTTCACCACCTTCTGATAAGTGCCGGATAGCTTATTCACAAGTTTTGTCTTTGCCACTTGACATAAAGTAAGAAAGTTACAAAACTTACGCTTAGGCTATCCGACACTGTGGTGGTGAAACAGGCTCTAAATAAATGTATCTACTTAATTTAATTGAAGAATCATTAACGTAATGCTATTCTTTTCAAACGTTCTCCATGAAAAAGTATAGAAAATTAGTTTTAGACCTGACAATTTAGTAAGGTTTTGTAATACCTAAAACAACAAAATATGCAGTAGCCGTCTTTAACTCTTAATTTAAATTTATATATCGAATAGGCTTGCATGGGATCGAATGTGACCCCGGGGAGATAATGGACCGTTTCAAATCGTCGTACCTACGAGAGTATGCTAATTTGGATTATAAAATTCGCTGCGTGGGCTGTTAATTCGTAATTTGGAGTCTATATGGGCGGGCTGGCTTGTATCCGTTGCTTTTTTTTTTTTCATTTCATTTCGTGTTTCGTTGCACATGTAGTCTGCGTCTTCCTATTTACGGATCAAAGTTAAAACTTTTTATGGTTTATTAGGGTTGAATAATATAAGCGAAAAGATAACTCAGCCTCCTCAAAGATGACTAGCGATGACTGGGATTTAAACATTCGCAGATTATTATGATGGGGATGGTTTCAGTTGATTCTATATGCCACCTCAACATAATATGCTGCCAATGTGCTCACCTTTGTAGTAATAGTTTAAAGAATAGTTGTTTGACGTTAGAAATCTTGCTTTTTGATATAGATAAAGTTATATCGTTTATCTCGACGTAGATCAGTGTTTGCAATATGCAAAGAAAAACCATGATCAAGCTTAGTATAGTATATAGTATAGTAGTTCGTCAAACAAGTTTCATCGTTTACACTTTACGGTCATTTTAGGCGATCCAACTCAATATCTAACGGATATGTAAATAGATTAGATACTTATACTGTGTGTGAGAATATTATTATAATAGATGGAATATCATATTATTATTATCTACTGTCCAGTTACAGCTTGTCTCGCCCATCCGCGAGTACTTCCTGGGTTTTTTATCTTCCTCCGCACATATAGGTACTTAGTAGGTATAATGAGTTGGACTAACTCTATGCACCTAGTCCGGATGTCAATAATAATGTCTCGTACTTCTATAATATAATAAAACTGTAACAAATCCAATTCTGTACATTGAAGATATTTTGAAATTTTTTATCGGAGGGCACTCTATAATCGATACTGAAGCCAAAACTGCAATTTTTTTCATTTTTGTCTGTCTGTCTGTCTGTCTGTCTGTCTGTCTGTCTGTCTGTCTGTCTGTCTGTCTGTCTGTATCTTGGCCGCGCATCACGCCGAAACTACTGAATGGATTCAAATGAAACTTGGTACGATTTGAGTTTATACTCCGAGGTAGGTTATAGGATACTTTTTATCCCGAAATTCAGCACGGTTCCCTTGGGAGAGGGGATGAAAGTTGAAACGTGTATTTAGCTGTAATTCATTAACGCGTTGTTCGATTTTACTCATTCTTTTTTTGTTAGAAAGATAGTACTTTATATATTGTTCCATAAATATTTCAAGGTCATAGGTTTTTTAGTTCAGAATTGACAGGCATTTATTGGGTTCAAATAACTTGGGACCCGGATCTTTGAACGTACGGCTTATTTTAAACTGGTGTGCGTTTAAATTTATGTTTGTCAATCTGTCTATTTGTTCCAGCTAATTTCCGAAATGGCTGGATCGATTTTGATGGAACTTTCTGGTGATGTTATAAGGAATAACTTAGGCTACATTTAGTTTAGGTACAAAAAAGGATTATGGGATCCAATCCGATCCTATATAAAACCTATATCCAGGCGGACGAAGTCGCGGGGGTCGGCTAGTTTATAATAAAGGCTATCGTTGGTAAATCGATTACGCTCTTGCTTCGAACATACTGTTGGTAAACTGTTGAGAATTTCTGCAACCATTCCACTTTGTAAAAGCAATATCTGTTTTCATAGAAGATCGAACTGGGAATTTAATGAAATATTCAAATAGCCTTGATAATTATTTCGTCTCCAACTACATTGAGGCGGTACTTAGTTAATTAGTTATTCACTCACTCAATATTCGATATTGCAGGTAGGTACGTTTACATAATACTGAGGTGAAATTAAGCTAGAAAAGGTTGTCCCCATTATTTTAACACTATTACTCGATTGTTATGAAACTTTTGGATTCAAAGAGCGGACACTTTGTAGTTAACTTTTGAGGAATATTTCGTCATCGTCGTCGTCTTCAACAACCGGTAGACGTCCATTGCTGGATAAAGGGTCTGTTGTAGGGACTTCCACACGACGCGGTCTTGTGCCGCTTGTGTCCACCTCCTCCCTCCCCCCCTATTATTCCTGAGGAATATTTATTGCACACTAATCTCTTAAGAATTCTTAAGAGCTTAGAGTTGAGAAGATGGCGTTGGTACACCCCCGTGCCTCGGAGAGCACGTAAAGCCATCGATTCTGCGCCTAATCTCTCCAATCGTGTGAGATTACCGTCCCATCAGACTTTGAGAGCGCGAAGAAGAGCGAGAGTGAACAAATAGCAAGTGCACCTGTGTTTGCACTATTACATATTCCGCGTAGCTGGCTGGTCTCCGTTGAAATTGGCAGTGGCCGAAATTCGGCCAGGAGGACATTACTTTTATTATTACTAGTCTCTCAAATAGAAAGTGCAAAGATATCAGCGTTTCCTATGACATCATCCATATAGAAGCGACCAGTCATAACTAGACGAGAATGCATAAAGCTACGAAACAAGATATCGTGTGAATTGTAACGTCCGGCAACATATGTAGCTGTATTTCGCTGATAACTTTTGTCTCATCATGTTTTATTTTAAACTTGGTTCTATGCGAAGTGATTCCCAATTAATTTGACACGTTTATCATGAAATTTAGGAAAGTAACCACCACGAAGTAAAGAGCTTAGTTCACGTAGCGAGTGCAACTATATTATGCGAGATAAGTGAAGTTATGCAAGCTAAAATATGTAGCTTCAGACCAAAAACTAAAAGACACGTCTGCCTGTCGACCTGTGGCGTGGGGTTAAAGGGATGCAGGAGGAGGACAAAGTTGACTTGGTATCAGATAGACTATAGGTTGAGTAAGCTAATCCACATTATTTTCAGTTAGCTCGCTTAGCTTAGCAATATAGTTGGCGGTGTGAACTAAGAAAAGATGCCAACGCTATGAGCTAAGTAAGAATACATCCAACAATGTGCAAAGCTAAATGAGCTCGGAATAAATAACACGACAGTACTTGCTGCGATTAGATATGTATCAGAATGCAATCTTTTCCGTATTTCAAGCCCTTTTGTGCAAGGTTACTCGTCATCGTCAAGGTGTTCACGTCAAGTAGGTATGACATACGATTGCGGTCTTTGTGTATTCCTATGTCTTTATAATGCATACTGCTGTTTCGACTGCGTACTACGTGTTATGTTTTGTATTTTGTGTATGACCTATTTTTATGGCTATCTTAGCATATTTCACAATTATTTATGCATTTACATGAGCTGATATAAATACGTCGCATCAATTAATTTTATTTAAATTGTTATTATGATAACACACAGCAAAACTTTCGATGTGCCGCCGGCTTGAAGCGGGCAACATCGTGAGGATATAAAGCCGGCGGGTCTTATCTGGCGACTAGGCGGTTCTGGCTGGTAATCTTCTTTATGATTCGTGGGTTAAATGAGTGGTGATTTTTGAAGTAAACTGTGTGTGACTTAGGATTCAAGCACAGAGTACCTACAGAGGGGAAGCTTCTAGTAAGCGGCCCGCTTTAAGTACACTCACACATATGCGCATGTTTGTCACCAACTGTACCGGTTAGTGGAACGAGCGCGCGTCCGTGAACCGTTGGTGAGTGTGTTTGTGTGAGTATACCTACAGCGGGCCGCTTGCGGAAGCTTCCCCTCTGTAGATTTACTACTCGTGTGATTCAAGTAAGCTATCCTTGTTTGTCAACAAAATTACTTGTCTCAAAAAACATCGCCAACAAACATTGCATCCCTAATTGTTTTGTTATTAAGGTTTTTGTCTTGTTTTCTTGCCTTGAGATTAAGTAAATAACAGTGATGTAACTTTGACTCTATACTGTTATCTGTTGCACTGTACCTAGATATCCGACTGAATATTCATGATAACACTCTTTTTTGGAAAGCAAGAATGGTTTAGTGAATTAATTAAGGCACGTGAATTAATTTGCATTATCATACATTTATAATGATACCAGAGGTATACATAATTATATCTGAATTTATTCATTTATTTATTTGTAAAGATTAGTTATTAAAAAGTCGGTAAAATAATGGTCTTATTGGTACCTACTTAATTTAATTTAATTCTAGAATTAATAAATATTTTAGAGCCTTAGGATTGAAATGAATTTTCAAAGTTTTTTGTGAGTGTAATAAGTAATGAAATAAAAATATATTCTATAAAATAAAAACACTTTCGTGTTTTTTCATGAGAGCAAATTTTTTTTAAAAGCTCCATTCATTTAAAAAGAAAAATGAAGCACACAGACAAACGTGTCCAAGATGTTAATTGTGGCGTGGATTATTTATAATTGCCACAAATGAAACCGGAAAATCGTCAACTCGCTGCGTAATAGGACGATACGTATGCGTTGCACTTGACATACTTGCACACAAAGGAAGAGTTACGTGCGCGCCGGAGTGCAGCCGATTATACTTACATTATGTACTATCTATCTATCTATCTATCTATCTATACTAATATAAAGAGGCTTGTCCTGACTGACTGACTGACTGACTGACTGACTGATCATCAACGCACAGTCTATAAACCACTGAAGCTAGAAAATTTAAATTTTCACAGTAGCTTCCTTTTATGACGTAGGCGCACACTAAGAAAGGATTATTGTAAATTCGACCACTAAGGGGGTTAAATAGGGGATGAAAGTATGTATGAAAGTCCGTCATTTTTCAAGTTATCCATGAAAATTGGTATTTATGTTTTCTATTAAAAATAAAAAGTTACATGTTTAAGGAATTTCGAAAAAACTTTGGGGGTACCCAAGTGATTCAAATGGGGGATGAAAGTTTGTATGAAAGTCCGTCATTTTAAAGTTATATCAATTAAAATCGGTATTTGTATTGTCGATTAAAAATAAAGAATTGGGTGTTTCTGGATTTTTTGAAATTCTACCCCCAAGTGGGTTAAATAGGGGATGAAATTTAAGTATAAGAATCCAAGCGGACGAAGTCGCTGGCATCAGCTAGTTATTATATGTAGGTATTATACTTATTGCAATCACAGGCCCATACCAATGTAGAACTGCGAACATACTTTCATTTTTTAGCCAGCCATAATAATATGTATGTGCAGGAGTACCTCTGGGGTTTGCAATGGATTGACGACTTCACACCGGAAGGCGTAGTCCGTCCACCTAGTGTTGGCGGACCCCCCCAATAGGTGGACGGACGACATCAGACGAGTTGCAGAGAGCCGCTGGATACATGCGGCTCAGAATCGCGACGTGTGGAAGTTTCTTAAGACTTGTCAGAGAAGAGCAATGGATGTCCAACGGTTGATGATTACTACTGTATTGGAAGTAGACAAGGCTTCGCTGTAAAAAATTAAAAGATATTGTATAGTACAAGTCTGATGGGTCTTTTCGCATAGGTCTATATTTTGACTGTGAAATTGGACTATTCAAAATATTCGTTGAGCATGAACTTGTTAACTTGAATTATCATTGTCGAACTGAGTAATGAGCTTATGTTCCTTTGATAGTGTTGCGGATTTCCACCAGTTAATTAATATACCTCATGTAACCCGTTGTAATCTGTACCGGGTGACGGGGCCTCACCGCGCGATGGTAATTACCGTAATTTTCCTGCTAATTAATTCACGATTACCACTGTTTCATTATTATTTTTCATATTGTAATTTGTATTACTGTAGTATACGATAGTGCGCGTTAACCGTCTCTTGGAAATTCAGATCCCACTGCTGATGTTGTTTATTATTCTGTTCTAGAACGAGAAAATAAAAAATTGCTCGATATAGGTTCCGAATCATTTTATTAATGTCTAAATTTGCGGAAATAGTAGAAAAGTTGCTCACAACAGGTTGCTACAAAGGGCTGGCTGGTATTCGATAATGTCACATTGTAATCTCTGATATATAACCTGCACTGGCGCGATACAGTGATCGGGCCAGTGCATCACACTGCAACATTAAGCGCACAGTCTCCACGCGCTTTTTCCCACGCAGTTTGAATTGTTTTATACTGTGCGTGAAAAAGCTAATAGTTACTACTTTTACGATACTATTACCGATAAAATGTTCAATATAGTTAATGAACAAAAATGTGTTGCGTGTTCTTGTTGGATGTACACGTCCCGTAGGTTGTCGCTATCGGACAGCGCGGCGCACGGCCTTTGGTACTGGTTGTTTGTTGGCCCGGATAAGCCGCGGGCTGGGCTACGGCTAATATGGGTGTGTGCCCCCCATTTATTAAACGAGCCGCGAGCCGCACCCGAGCCGTACCAATCCATCGACAAATCCGTCATCGCCCACACAATACGCGAGCGCGTCAGTCGCTTGTGGACTTTGGCGAGCCTCGCACGTATCTCTGCTGCTTGCTAACACCGCACGCGTACCGTACCGCGCGACCGTGTGTCAATAGTCGTAAAGTTATTCAGTGTGCGCCGGGCCTCGATTTCGTCTACCGCGCGCCCACACACGCATAGATCGGTCAGGCTTGGGCGTGGGTGCAGCTCACCGCTCGCGTCATTGCGGACGAATCCACGAGCCTCATGACGAACCGCGAACCCTACCATTCACACGAAGATTGGTTCGCGGCTTTGTCGCCAGCGACAAATCTCGCGGGTTGGTGCGCCCGTGAATGATAGGCTACCAATCTACGTGCTGTGTAGCGAGTGCACAGCACTTAATAAGAGGTTTTTTCGAAAGTGCTAGTTTCAATAGTTTCAAGATATGGACACTTTTCCCTTTTCAGTTACTTCTTTATTTCGGTATATTGACGGCGGTTTAATTTTTCTCAAATTATAGCTTGTTGAAATGTTTTCTTCCCGCGAGTCGAGGATCATTTCTGTGGTACAAAGTTTCCTATGTCCGTGCGTCGTGTTTTAATAAGTGGTCCTTATGACGCTATGTTTGTTAAGAGTTCCCTTTGAATACGATTTTAGCGGGCTATCATTGATTTATTGTAACAGTTTGCAAATTAAGCACTTGAATAAATCAAGATAACATCAAAGCATTCTCTTTGAATCAAATATTCCCGTTATCGTGTGTCTGCAGCGAATGTAAAATGTATGAATTTGAAGAATGCTTATGTGTTTATCGTTAAAATCTGCCGCTCAAACAGATTATAGTTGCAGCAATGCATCGCTGCAACTTCATGAAACTGTCTCGAAATTGCTTTAAAATTTCCGTTAGCAGGAAGGAAGGAAGGTTAGGAATGATAGCAAAATTGTTAGGATATGAGTAGTGTTGATACAGCATTTACTTACTGTCTACTATAGTTCGGCCGTTCAGAGAATGCGTTCCTGACACCTATCAGTTAGTCACGACTAGTGATGGGCACAACATAACACTGAGTTCGTTACCGTTCCTCCAAAATGAACCGGCGCATTATTTTAAGATTATTTTCGTTTTAAATTGGCGGAATCATTTAAAATTTATATTTTAGTTATTTAAGTAGAAACCAAAAAAAGGTAATATTCATATAATAAAATTGTTTTATTTATTCTTTGTTACAAAGTTTGGTCATAGTTTTATTTTTATATTTCATAAAAGTTATCTTATAGTCCATTATTTTCAAATTCTTAAAAAGAAAAACAAAGCGTATTATTTTATATTATAAGTATAACTGTATAAGAACAGATTACGATACTTGCCTGTTATTTTTAGCACAGCACTATTATACAAATATAGAGCGCTGACATAACCTTGTAATAGCGCAGTATAGATTTAGAAAAATATTGTTTACCAAGTTATTTGACACTCAGTTTGGCACAAAATTATAACATTCATTGATTATTGATATAATAATGTTGTTTTAATGCTCATCAATTGTTAAAACGGTAAACAACCAGCAAAAATATTTTTATCGTAACTGCAACGCCATTACAAAGCTACGTCGTCAGTTCAATCGCGACGTGTCAGGAACGCATTCTCTGAACGGCCGAACTTTAATTATAAAATCTAACTGTAATTCTATTATCAAATTCATGCATCCATCCATTTAAGCGTCCATTATACACTAGGTTTTAACTTTTTTTATATACTACTAAGCTCAGATGAGTGCAAAATATTGATGTATAACATTGTTCTCAATGACCCCTTTAGGTAAATCAGATCGTTCAGCTCCTTAAACTGCGACACAAAAAATGCAGTGTAAAATTCGTTATGTTGGCAGCACTGCAACCGCACCGACCTTAGGGAATGGTATGCGGCAAAGCGACTATTTTTTTGTCGTACACGCAAGCATATCTGCCCATACCATCTATTGCTATTCGCTAGTAATGTGCATTATTGATTCAAAGGGTTTTTATGTAAAGCCGACCCTCTAATATGGTGCAGGGTATCCGCATGAAAGGCCAAGCATGCATAGCTATTCCTCTTATAGTTTTATTGATCTATTGATTAAACATAATGACTATTAAAGAATAAAATGCGACACAAAGAATATTAATAGTTGAGAAATAAAGTTACAAGGGTTTTTTCTAGTTATAAAGTTCAGAATCTTTTTTGTACTAAGTATTCGCTTGCCTTGGCGTAAATGACGATGATGTCTCATAATATGAAATAATACCACAGGTATAACAGATAGCTGGTACGAGTTTGTACGGCACAAAATTTTAGAAACGACAAAAAAAAAGATAGCTTTATTTTTTGCATCCTTGCTGCCTTGTTGCGTCCTTGAACTCGCGCAAGTCGCGCTACGGACTATAACTTGTAATTGCTTATCATTTATGAGTTGATCTAGATTCTGGAATGTGAAATGCAAAGAAAACTTATAAATTTGAGCGTCTCGCTCATTCGGAGGCTCGGAAATGAAGCGTGCGCGCGCGGGATTGGTTTTAAATCGCGTTACGCGCTCGATGCACCGCCACGGCGAATGCAGTCAAAGCTCCGCCGCCGTCGCCGCCTCGCCCCACGGCCAGCCGACCCAGACACCACCGCTTAATTGAAAATATCCCCGGCTAACTTCGTCGCTTTTTGACACTAATTTTACGAAAAGTTAAGCAAGTCGCAATGATCCAACAAATCAGCATGTAATCTCAGATGTATTTTAATTACGAGAAAAAGCTCTTTTTTAATTAATAAAAATAGCTTTAGCGTCCATGTGAAGTTGGGTTTTCGAAAATCCCGCGTGAACCCTTTGTTTTTCCGGGATAAAAGTAGCCTATGTCACTCTCCAGGTCCTCAATATTATCCCATCTAAAAAATCACGTTGATGCGTAGCTCTGTTGCGACACAATTGCAGCCCAACAAACAAACACACTTTCGCATTTATAAGTAGAGAAGTAGAGATACGTAATATCACGTCACTTTGTTTCACTGTTGAACTGAAGCTATCCTAGTTGTCGCTTTCCGGTTTCAACTTTAGGATTGATTGATCGGCTTTTACTTTGACTCTACCGAACTCGAAGTAATCTATTTCCATATCAAGTCACTTGTAACACTTGTCCATCATCAATCATTCCACTATCACTGGCAACTCCGTCAATTCATCTGACCTTATGTCAACCAAATGCCACTCCCAACCCTCTAGCTCAAGTATTACTATCCTACAGTAAAAATTTCACCCTTGATCATAAACGTATTAGAAATCTCAAACAATAGCTGTGTGCAGTCTGTAGAACAGAGCAGGGGTGCTATTCTTTAACGTAGTTGTCAACAGTAAATGATAGCCACCGAATAAATTCGATATACATTGCTGCTTTAGGTACTATGTGAAAATATATAAACAGTGGTTTCATTTCACACCGTAAAGCAGCAATGTATATCGAACTAATTCGCTAACTTTCATTTACTGTTGGTAACTAATAAGTTAGAGGATAGCCCGGCAGGTCGGCGCCGGTTCTCTGGCAGGAACTCACGCAGCCACCGCGCGTATTGCATCCCAATTCTCGTGTTCCACCTCGGGCGACGAGGATGCGAACGTGTCATTGCATTGTATTCTAATCACCAGGAGACGCCATTCAAGTACGACGTCCTCAACGCGCGGCAGGTCATGCGGACGGCTGGTGTGTCAATGAACTCCCAATGACGAAGGCGCTTTGGTTAGAAACGGTGGATGTAATGCGCAGATGCTTTATATAGGCTACATATCCGAAATGAGTGGTCTTTTAATCGTCGCTTGTAAATTTTTGAAGACAAAGAAAAATGGTAACTTGTTGTTTGTATCTTTCAAAATTGCACCTGTCTACGGTTTGTCCCGTCTGATTACATTATTTCATTAAAAATATTGAAACAATTTGTTGTACTTTGAATAATCATATAGTTAACAGTAACTCATATCAATCAGTTTTAATCGCTTTTCAATTATTCAAAAATCAATTACCAACCTTTCTGCGAAAATATAAAGCTTACAAGAAAAAGTTTCCATGCCATTTATATGGTTAATAGTATTCTAAATCTTTTGTTTCTCATCTTAAATTGAACCTTCAAGCTATTCATACATCTCATCAATGTTAACAATGCAGAATACTCCTTGACGATCCGAAGTCGAATTCGCTTATCGAGTGACGGCGAAGTGGAATCCAGTTAGGCTAACGTTGTTTCAAAAACACTCCCCGTCGGATATCGGCGGCTTGGAACAAAGCGGTTTCTGTGGATTCGTCTATTTCCTGGCCAGACGCGAACGGAAGAGCCGTTCCTGCCGTTGCGACGCACAGTGAATCGCCTAGAACAAGCTAGGTGGACAAAAGTCAATTCAAAGAATCACTTAATTGATGGTCACTTATCACTAATGATAACCCAGGGATAATTAATGCAGGTAATAATTATTGCAAACATTTCTTATCGATGAGTCATACGCAGTTGAAATCTGGTAATAAGGTAATTACATTAACGTAAACAATTTAGTTGCAATTGTGCATTGCTTTCGACAACATATATTTAAATTTGTGCTGAATATTATAGTTTTTGCTGTGATGGATTTTACTTTAGAGGGTAAGTATTTTCTATTTTTACTTCAAATAGATTCTAATAACAGATAATATGCAGTCTAACAGTTTTTGAAATAGGAGTCCAAAAAATGTCGTCTTTTTTTAAAAACCTTTACTTTCAAGGAATGTAACTTTTTGTATCCACATGTATCCAGTCTAAATTTTTTATATAATATAGCTACTACATTAAGCTTCAATATTATATATAATTTGAATACCACAACGATTCCATTTCATTTTAATAAATTTTTTTCAGAACACGTGCATTGCATTTCGAAAATGGAATTTTTCGAAGAGTGGCGGAAACATGCCAAAGAAGACAGAAATATTCGTCTAATGAGTTTTATTATGGAAAAATTTTCTATTACGAATATGACTCCCGACTCACAGAGGAGTATTCAGCTACAAATAGCAAGTATTTCGTCAAAATTAGCTGAAAAGTGGGCTGAATCGAAAATGACGGAGGATCGTTTTCTTCAGAAAAATAAAAGTTGGTTCGAGGGGGCAAACATACAATTTAAAGTTTGCATACATCAGGCTTGTCCTTCCTCATCATCTGAAGGAAGTCGGCCTCAAGGGCGACCTAAAAAGGACTTTGAAGATACGTCTTTCAAAACCAAAAAACGCAGGGTTGAAGATTTAGTGCAATCGCGCAGTGCTTCTGAATTAACTACAGCTGCGGAAGTGGCACATCGTTTGTCGGGTCACAGAAACGTAGCTTCTTTAATAAGAAGTTCCGAATCTTCGGAAAAAAGGAAATCTGTTGGTGATGTTTGTAGTGGTAGGCAATTAAACAGTGACGAGGCGTTAGCTTATTATGTAGATTCTAGGTGCACCAGTCACGCTTATAAAAAGACGCGAAAGTGGTCATTGAAGGCGGGACATGAAGTGTTTCCATCTTATCATAGTCTCTGTAAAGCCAAAAAATCATGCTATCCTTCGGAGGAAGACATTTCTGTGACCGAAACGCGCGCTGATATTAAGCTTCAAGCTATTTTGAATAAAACTGCTGAACGTTTGATTGAAGTGCAAAGTGAAGTCATTAGAAATGTGTCTTCTTCATCATTTACATTAATTAGTAAATGGGGATGTGACGGGAGTTCCGGGCACAGTACATATAAACAGAAATTTGAGAACATTGACGCTACTGATGAGTTTCTGTTTGTATTTGCATTTGTTCCTTTGAAATTGATTGATGATGACCAAAATATTATTTGGCAGAATCCACGGCCTTCATCGACACTTTACTGCCGACCAATTAAATTTATTTTTTCAAAGGAAACAAATGAATTTACTAAAATTGAAACTGACAAAGTGTTAGAAGAAGTATCTCAACTTCTTCCAACATCTTGTAGTGTTGGTGAATCTCAAATTACTGTGAAGCATAATCTTTTATTGACAATGACAGACGGAAAAGTATGCAATGCTTTGACTGACACAACCTCTGCACAAAAGTGTTATATCTGTGGAGCTACTCCTAAAATGATGAATGGCGAATTAGAAGGCTTGGTTGATAAGAAAGAACATTACGGTTTTGGTTTGTCTACTCTGCATGCGTGGATTCGCTGTTTTGAATGCTTGTTACACATTAGCTATCGTTTAGATATAAAAAAGTGGCAAGTCAGAGGTGATGAAGATAAAGCTAGTGTGAAACAGCGTTCAGACGAAATCAAGCAAAAGTTTAAGAATCAAATGGGACTTATTGTAGACAAACCAAAACCTGGTTATGGGAACACAAATGATGGCAATACGGCTCGTAGGTTCTTTATGAATCCGGAATTGAGTGGGGAGATTACAGGATTGAACGTTAATCTAATTAAAAACTTTAGTATTTTATTAAGAACGTTATCTTCCGGCTACGATATCAATATTACCGAATTTGAGAAATTTTGCATTGAAACGAGATCTCTTTATCTGAGTCTGTATTCGTGGTATTACATGCCTGTTACTGTACACAAAATCCTAATTCATAGTACAGAAGTTATTAAAACTTCCATAGTTCCAATTGGGCAACTCTCGGAAGAATCTCAAGAGGCTCGAAACAAAGACTGTCGTAGATTCCGCGAGCACCACACCAGAAAACAGTCACGTAATTTCACGAATACAGACTTGTTGCATATGCTCTTGATAACGTCCGATCCTGTAATAAACTCACTCAGGGAAGTGCCGAGAAAGAAGACTGAGAAATTACCAGTAGAAGTTCTAAATTTGATTGTCCCTCCTTCAATACCAACACATCAGATAGCACGTAATATTCAACCGTGTGATAAAGAAGATTACGTGATATCTGATTCGACTGATTGTGAAAGTGATGATGAGTCTTCTGATGAATATTATTAGCATATATGGTATTATTTGTAAAATTGATATTATTTTTAAGTTGTATATATTATACTTTTTGTATATATTAAGTTTTGTTTATCATAAGGTAGTTTTTAGTGATTTAAACTGGTATTTTATGTTGCGTTTTATTTTTTTCTTTAACTTGTTATTATATTACTGATTTTAAACATATTATTTTCATTTAAATAAGTACATTTTTTATACCAAATTTGATTTTTTATTTAAAACAAGCGGATGAAACATGCCAAGTTTCATTTCAATCCATTCAGTAGTTTTTACGTGATGCGCGCACAAATATACAGACAAACAGATAAACAGACAAACAGACAAACAGACAGAAATTTCAAAAATAGCTTTTTTATGTTCTATTACTTATTCCTAACATCCCCTAGTTATTATTTTGCAAAAATCATTAATGTACAGATACGGCAAGTCTACGATTATATTATATAATTATTCAAAATTTTCCTGAAGCGTTTAAATAATTATTTTTGATAATTTAAGCAATATCACAACAAAATATCAATGTTCATAGCTATAATAGTTAGAATACACAAAAAAATGTTTTTGTCCACCTAGCTTGTTCTAGGCGATTCACTGTGCGACGTCTTCAGTTTGCCAATCGGCGCTTTTATTGTTTCTAATTTACAAAATTTATATTGAATTTTGAGTTCCTGGATGTTTTATTCACGTCGGTACTTATAAGGTGCTGATGAGAGTTACTTTGCCTGTATGCTATGGCAATACTTTCTAGTTTTTCAATCGGTTCAAATCAAGCGTTTTTGTTTGCTTGATTTTTTAAAATTATGTACTTGATTTATAATTATTTCTGGATTTCATAGGTCGATTCTATATTGAATAATATTAATTATGTTAATATTACCTAGATTCCACTGGTTTTCCTACCTACTCGTATGTACCTCGTACATTATTTGCGATAATTTCAATTTAAATTAAAGAGGAAGTAGATTGGTGGTGAGCACTTATCAAAATTCAGTAGACGGAAAATTTTCGCGCGCTGGAATAGGTAGGTACCTAGCAGTAAACGATTCAAATTTACATTTTGTCGACGTTGATTGGATTGCAGCTGAATTTAACACCGGAGCGTCCGTAGCTTGCAGCAAGGAAGTGACATTTTGAAATTTCCGCAACCGAGGACATGTTTGCGATCCGAGCTTAGACTGGCTCGGCTAACATGTTTAACGGCTGTGTTGCTTTTTGAGAAGGAAATTGGGTTTCTGAAACTTGCTCCAACTATGTACGTAGATTAGATTATTTACACCTGTGTACGGTATACCTTGTTGTGATGACAGTGCTGACAGACAAAACATGTTCAGTGTTCTCCTTCAACAATAGTTTTGTACTTCTCCTTATTAAAAAGGACAAACATCTTTTTATTTCGTCGAAAATCCTTTTATGATATTACGCTAAGAGCTAAAAGAAACTTCGCATAAAATTCAATCCAACAGGCGTTTGGCAGAGCGTCACGCGGGGTGCGCCTACTAACCTATTTTTTTCCATCCTCTAATCGCGACCGTATCCCAAGACCATAAGGGCCGAAATGACAAATCGGCCGGCACAAAGAACCTTGCAACTCGGCGTAATGAAGTGTAAGGCAGTCGCCTTGCTACGGGCGAGCTGCGTTACTCAATCCATGAATATAAAGCGTATAAATAAATAGCAGATGCGCGAAAAACCTCACCCCGCCGATAACCGTCAGACACTTAGCATAATAATCGCGGGGTGGTCCGGGGGAGGCTCGCATAGTAAAAGGGGGGGTCGCCTCCCTCGCCCTGACACGATTCTCACGCGAAGCGACTTCCTTTCAGGCTAATGAATGGGCACCGAGTCGACGTAAATATAGCGCCGGTGACATAACGTTACGACTTACGATCCCGTCGTGTGTTGGATGACGACGACCTTGTTCTGAATTGACGACGATTTCCAGTCGCGTTTGGACTTCGGAGTGCATACTTTTAACTTTCAGACGAGCTGTATTGTTGTTTTGTTTATTTTCCTGGTGATTTTATCAAAGTTTGCCTTTGACAGTTCAATTGCTTCAATTCAAGTCACATTCTACTCGATTTGCCAGTTTCCTATGACTTATTTTGCTTATCTATAAAGTTTTTTCCAAGATTTTTTTGTAGTCGATCTTAAAACTTGTCACTTATTTCCACTTAGTTTATTATATCGTCATTTCGGTCATCGTCCAAAAAGGAGGAGGTTCTAAATTCGGCGCGTAGATATGTTTTTCTACGAAAAAGCTAGGCCTAAAAGCTTACGACCGGATAAAATCTGTACAAATCCCTATCTTATGACTCTTTGGGCTTTGTTATCTTGCGTTGGGGTGCGTAATGGCGGATATTTTTCGACCCTCTTGGAACCTTTGTAACTTTTATCACACACTGTACCTACACGTACAGTTGGTCAGTTTGCGTCAAGTGGCATGTTATGATGTTACATTTCATATCAATAAATGTTAATGGGATTTTAATGGTATACTAATCATTTTGCATTCTAAGTGTTGAAGGTTGAAACATTACTAGTACTAGTAGGTACTAATTATTATGTTGTACCTATACATCTATACTAATATAGAGAGGCTTGTCCTGACTGACTGACTGATCATCAACGCACAGCCTGAACACAGCCAAACCACTGAAGCTAGAAACTTGAAATTTTTACAGTAGCTTCCTTTTATGATGTGAGCGCACACTAAGAAAGTATTATTGCAAATTCCACCCCTAAGGGTTTAAATAGGGGATGAAAGTTTGTTGAAAGTCCGTCATTTTTCAAGTTATCCATAAAAATCGGTATTTGTAGTATTGGTTAAAAATAAAGAAATACGTGTTTCAGAATTTTCGAAAATTCTACCCCCAAGTGGGTTAAATAGGGGCTGGAGGTTTGTATAAGTGTCCATCATCTTTCACGTCATTTATCAAGTTATATCTATGAAATTTTCAATCAAAGATAAAGAATTACGTGTTTAAGGAATTTTGGTAAAACTGTCCCCAAGTGGGTTAAATGGGGGATGAATGTTTGTATGAGATTTGTATGAATCCACGCGGGTGAAGTCGCGAGCATCAGCTAGTCTCTAAACTAAATTAAATTGACTAAAATATATAGTGCTATGCTTTTCGCAATGTTTCCTGCTGAAAAATATAGCATTATTTGATCTGTCGATTAGTTTAGCTTAGAGATTGTATACAACTGAATTTGCACCATTGTCGGTGTTACCACAGATAAGAAAATTTATAATAATTATGTAACTTAATTTGTTATATAACTAACTTTGTTCAGTTTTCGTATTGGAAACCTGTCAAATTATAGTACGGTTTAAAATTAATACGTTTTTAAAGGCCGTTTAAATTTTTTGCTGTATAGGTGTAAGGACCATGAGCGTCTGAAAAATTAAAAAAATTAAGAAATTAAAAAAAATTAAATTAAAAATGTTGCATTGATAATCTGCAACAATGTCAATATGAAGTAGCGAGTGGCAGCGACAGCGACCGTCCGTCCCACGGTCCGCACTCCGCGCAGTGGGACGCGCCGCGCCGCGTGACTTCTGCTTTTCATGTAGATTGTAGAGAGACATTCCTTTTCCATGTTTTTTCGGGACTTATGATTTTTTTGACAAAATTCGCTTCACTACTTCACTACTATGCGATTTCATTCTTCATTCACTGTTTCTTTAGTATTTATATTTTCGATTTAAGAAACGAATAAAAAATAAAATATGGTTACGCATTTAAAGAGGTATCACCGCTAGCGAAGTCACCCGCGAGCGCTCCCAAGCGTATATCTATACATATTGTGTCCGAATAACTTTTGAAACTAAATATTTTACGGACATTGCCTATGGTTGGTTAATTGAATATTTCTATTAATAAAACGATAACTGTAAAAATCAAACGTGCGTCGCGTCGTTTGTACTTGGAGTGCTAGAGATAACATCCTAAGAGATTTTCATCATTTTCATCACTGTCAACCCATTACCGGCTCACTACAGAGCACGGGTCTCCTCTCAGAGTGAGAAGGGTTTTGGCCATAATTTACCACGCTGGCCAAGCGGATTGGCAGACTTCACACACCTTTGAGAACGTTATGGAGAACTCTCAGGCATGCAGGTTTCCTCACGATGTTTTCCTTCACCGTTAAAGCAAGTGATATTTATATACTTAAAACGCACATAACTCCGAAAAGTTAGAGGTGCGTGCCCGGGATCGAACCCACGACCTCCGATTAGAAGTCGGTCGTCCTAACCACTAGGCTATCACAGCTATAAAATTAAGAGATAACAAATTACATTTATGAGTAATATAAAAACCCTGGCCTCTGGGTAAAAACTAACAGAAATTAAAGCGACTCTATTATACGTATATAAATAACACAATCACTAAAAGTCTGAAATCGCATATGGGGTGCGCATTTGGACAAAACCCCAAGCGAAATTTGACAGGGATTGGATTCCCCGGGCGCCCCGACACGATGATCAATTTCCAGCTCGAAACGAAATAATATTCCATTCTGCGACCCCAACTGTTGTGGCTTTGTTTTAATTGCATGCCTTTTCATACTTTTTGTTTAAGATTTGTGCTTTGGTTGCGGATACATCGCTTGAAGATGTATGTACCTATATATAATTTTTTTTCTCAAATGTTTTTCAATTCTGAAAATCTATGAAAATGGTACATACATAAGTAGCTCAATTAATATGAAAGAGTGCATACTACGGCTTGAAAGTTTTACTAGCTTTTACTGCACTTGTTTGATTATTGGCATCGTTTTATCTTTCATAACACATTTTTGTCGAATTTTTAAATACATATAGGTAACTAATGAATAATTGATGATGAATTCACAGTACAGTATTTATTATAACAAGTTTCACTTTATTTCATTTGGCGTTTAATGTTTTATTTACGTTTAATATTCAGAACGGAAATTGTGCCGGTGACAGCCATGACTGAATAGCTTAGCTGCATCGTAACCATGCGACAGAAAATATTAAGTTTTTTTAAGTCATTAAAATCAACTTTTATCTTTAATTTTGTGCGTTGTTTTTATATTTGGTTGTTTTATGTATATATATATAAACTATAAAATATAACTGTAGGTATAAAGGGGGGCCATCTTTATTGTGATTTATATCTGCACCCCTGGTCTAGGCGGAATAAATAATCAAAGGCCGCCATCAGCACAGGACATGTGCGCGTGACGTATCATTTGCGCTTTTGTACGCCCACTCATTACCGGACTGCGACGCGGCGGGCGGCGCGGCGCGGCGCGGCGGCCCGTAACCGAGGGGCGTTTGATGCCTCTGATGTGCTTACAGCTTTGGTATCCTCGTAAAAAGTATTTTTACTTTGTGCTGCAAGACGCGCGACGTTGACAGGTTTTTGGCAAAGAAAATCAACTCAAAATCGGGTCATGTTTTTGCGATAAATAAGTCTGTAAAAGACTTATTTGCCAGTGCAAAAATTTAGCTCGGACGAATACAATATAACACCTAGGGTTTAGGTTTACCGGTTTTAGGGGTGATAAAAGTTCTTGAATTAAATTAATTAATTATGCTAAAGCGTAGACCAAATATGGTACATTTCTCTATAAGTCCAGTTATATGGAGTTCCTAGGTTTTACTATGTAATACTTACACTAGCGGCACGCTATGATGGCCGGTTTGACACATTACAATAGTGATGTGGAATGTCAATTTATTCTCGAACAAAAAACAATTAAGTTTTGTTTTTGTACCTGATTAAATAGGTTTAATAAAACAAAAATGTATATGTTTATTTAATTTATTTGAACGAACTGAATATTTGAACGAAAATGAATATACATACTTTATATGCACACAAGAAACATATGAATACAAAAGATACCAAAAAAGGTGCCACAAAAGGCCATAATTAATCAGATTCGTCCATACTACTATTTTCACTGTCGTCACTGCTATCATCACATACATTAATAATTATATGTTCGTTTTCTATAATATTATCTATTTTCACATCTCTTTCATAATCTTCCCTTATTAATTTAACAGTTCTATTCACAACCTTTTCCCAGTCTCCTTTAGTCACATGTTCACAAGCTTCTTCTAATAATTTTAGCATTTTTTTTGTGGTAAATGGGGGTTCTGTATTGTGTCTTGCAGCATATCCCTTAATTTGAGCCCACACCAACTCAATCGCATTATACTCACAATGGTAAGGCGGTAACCGTATAACTGTGCCCATGTTCTAATGCTATTTCGTCAATGACGTATCGGATCTTGGTTGGTTTGTTTTCTTTTAAAAGACGTACTAATTCCGCTTTTAACATATTCATGTTTGCATCTACGCCATTTTTACGAAGCCATGCGACGATATCAGCTTTCTTTTGGGATTGGGCAGGTGGCTTGTCAATTTGCATCGAGTGGTATGGGGCGTTGTCCATAATTATAATAGATGGTTCAGGGAGGCTACACAACATTGAGGTAAACCATTCAGTAAACTTTTCTCCATTCATGTCTTCATGATAGTCTCCAGTGGTTTTTGACGCAAAAGCCATGAGAGAACCTTCGACAAACCCGTTGATGGTTCCGGCGTGACAAATTATAAGTCGCGATCCTTTTCCTACAGGAACTTTGGAAGTAGATGCTGCTGTGTCATCGTTCCAAGAACGGCCTACAGTATGGTTAGCATTAAGCCATGTTTCATCCAAGAACACAACATTTTGCCAATTTTTGATTTCTTTCACTTGCCGTAAAAAAGTATACCTTGCCATCGCTATATCAAATCTTTCCATCAATATTTTGCGTTTGTTACATTTTTTGTATCGAAATCCAATGGTCTTCAAAATCTTCGTTAAAGAACTTTCCCCACCGAAGAATAATCCAGCTTCCTTCAGTGAATGCACCAACTTTTTTCTTGTTGGATACTCCTTCTGTAAATAGTAGCCGTAAACATGTCTTCGGATAGCATCGGCATCAAAGCTATCGATGCCTACGACTGGTTTTGCTCGTTTTCTCTTTTTTGGTGTGTGAAGTTTATTTTCTTCTGTGCCAGTCTCGCCATATTTTTTTTTAGTTATCCGTCTAACAGTTCGTTGTCCAATATTAAGCGCATCAGCTACGCGTTCAACCACTGACGTTATAGGTAAAATTGGCCCTCCATTTTGAGCTTCACGATCGAAATAGTTACGAAGGCGTATTACGAACTCACGTGTCTGACTATTTAGAACAGTTCTCTGCGTACGTTCGGTCATATCGACGAAATCCACAACAAAGGGCTTGAACAGAGTCCAAATTAACGAGCAAGGGTCAACAGTAATGCAGTATCAATATTTGAAATCCAAAGCCAGGTCAAAACTATATCACAATCGCATTGCACTGACAGTTTATACTTTTCGAAGCAACGTCAATTCGAAACTGCTTTGTTTTGCATTGAGCATTGACGCGAGTTTGCCGGAGGTAGTAGTTGTGCTAGCCAGCGATCCTATGTGACGATCGTATTAGATTCCATTTTTAAAAATTTATTGATATTTTTTTGCGATTTCAGAGGTTTGTCCACATAGTGAAAATTGTTCATATTCACAAGTACATTCACCCCTTAAATGGTGCAAACTGATTTTTCTACACTTGTATACATTTAAGAAATCAATTTAATAAATAAATTTTGAGTCCTAAACCTAAAACTACATTCGATAAAATTTATGAATCTCTGCACATCACTATCGTCAATAAAGTAATACAATTATTTCCTTCAAAGTCGTTATCAATTAATACGGAACTTCATGAGCGGACAAACGTCAAACCGGCCATCATAGCGTGCCGCTAGAGTAGTATTGGGAAATCCTACACGGGTAGACAAACCGTGCGACTGACTGACATAATTCAATTGTGTTGGTATTCCTCGTAAAACTGCATAGATTTTCCGATAATTGGCGTGACGCTCGCTGCGCTAGTATGGAGTTTCCAATAGTAACGGATTGTTTTAATTGCGTCACCGCGCTCACGTTGTTATCACGCTTATTTGCTACGTTGTTGCTGTAAGTCTACTGTGTTTCTATGAATGAAGTGATCGTGGATTTATACATAATTATATAAGTGACATGCACACTAAGGTTGGGGAAAAAGTAAATTTAAATTAAGTTTAATAACATTTAATTATAATATGTATGTAACGATATCTTCGATAACTTATTGTCATTTTGTAAGTAGCGGTATGATTCCATTGCTGTAAAGTCTTCTCTTGATGTTAACTGTTAACTATTAAACTATATTTATTATAAGTATTATCGTGAAAACGTTACGCACGGCCTCGCATCGCGTGCGTTTTTCATATACCTAACGTCGATTGTAACAGTAATGAGTCGAAGGCCCTATTTCGCTAGCTCGCAGTCACGACAGGCAGGTTGTGTGGTCTGCGAGTGTTAATTTGTCATCCGATAAGATCTAGTCGTGCGGCGCGCCCTCCTCATTGTTACCGGTTTACGTAACTTCACGGGTTAGCTCTACCTCCATAGGTTCATTATATTAAATCCAAAACAAACCTTGAAGATACCCAATGATAGAAGTGGCAGATTGACTTCAAAATGTGGTATGTGTATGTGGTAGTGTGGTATGTGTAACACAGACATGTGGGGAACATATTTGTTTACTTGAATTTGGTAGTTGGCGAAGTTGTAAATACCAAGTGAGAGCTTTATACATATACGTTTCCTTAGGTGTATGAGAGCATGAAGATGGCAGATGTTAGAGAAGAGTGGATAGTCCAGCGTGCCACAATAGTAAACTGATACTCTGTTAAAAGCGTAAAGACTGATGAAAAATACATACAATAGACTTCTTAAATGCTTTCAAGAAGTGAAGACTACAATTAAGTGTCATAACTTCTTATGATAAGGCAGAACTTTTTCTTTCCCGATTGTGTTACGAATTTCGCAGTTTTCCGAGTCGGTAGATATATAATTAGTAAAGGAAAGTTCTCCCTTTTGAAAGGGAACTCTTTTGGAAGGAGAAAATCAGAAATAACGTTAGGAAATTGATCTCATTGTAGCTAGACATTGCGTCCATCTTTCCAGCTTAGCATTATTTTGAACGAACCTTTACCAATAATAAAAAGAACGAAAGTTATTTATAAGTATCGGGAATAAGAAAAGTAAATACTTGTTCACAATGAATACTTTCGTTGAATGTAAATGCGAAAGACAGGCTGATGTATCGAGTCTGGCAAGATCACAATGTAGCATCGGCGCGGGGTCGGCGGCCGAAATCGGCGCCCGCGCGACCTTGCAGCGCGACTCACCTACATACGGCCACTTTTGCTTTCCGCTCGCAAAAAATACGCTCACAAACCTAGCGAGTGATACGCACAGCTTCGAATGGACCGACAGTGTCTACAGATGCCGATAAGCACTTAGTAGTGCGATGTTCATTCATTCATAACACTTGTAACTTTTGTTCGCCAGGTCAGGGTCACCTATTGTATATGTACTTCTTTTATTGGGTTTTAAGTACGTCTCACAAACTATTTAAAATCAAGACGTATACATAATATAAATTATGTATAGGTACATACATAGTCAACAGATTTTATTTAAACTTCTACTTATTGTCAATATAAAAAATTGCATAGAATTTGTAGGTAATCTTTTTGTTTCGGGACTATCCTAGAACATACATGGTAAACGTACTTAAAAAACTGAAAAAACGTTAGGCCTAGATAGGTAGGTCTAGATCGTATTTATCTGGGCAAGCTTCATTTTGTTCTCCATATTTATTGTTAATAATAATAATAATATAACAGTATTGTTAATAACAACAAAAATTCTGTCTCTATTTAAATTAACTACGTAGGTAGGTACCTACCTACATATTTCTATCTCAACATATTTTTGCTTGACGTTTTTTATCACTTTTCGCTATTACTCATTAATAATTTCAGAATAATTAAAATTAAATAAAAGCCAAGTTTTATTATAAAGCTTAACGTCTGAATTATAGAACCTTAAAGCGGATTAACGATCTTTGACATTTAATTAGGATCCCCCATTGAAAATTTCGTTCGTGCTTTAAAAAATGAAGTCTACAAAAATTGGGTCAATTAGAGACATAGCTTGTCTAAGAAGTGTTGGAAGGGGAGTATAAGATCTTAGTTATGACTGTGTGCGTAGCTTAGCGGAAGGCGAGATACGATGCGAGGGTGTACTCTTGAGCTCGCCAACACCCCACCTACACAAAAAAGAGTATTTAACCACCTCGCCAACAAAAATATACCTTATAGCTGTACGCAGCAAGATACAATATGCAAATGCACCCAGAACTTGGTTATTACAAAATATTTTACCTGTGGATTATTTAGTCAACAAAACATCCCAAAACGAGTTAACAAACTGAATGCTCTCCGAACAAATATTTCTTGTGCGTTCATCTGTACAAATAAAATGTAGGAATCTCTATAGGTACCTTCTACTCATTATATCGAGCTTAGCTACTACCTACCTACTACGTCACAGTAGTGTATGATTTATTTTATAATCGAGATGTTATTTTTAATATTAGTAAAATCCCTCTTTTCTTCTACACGTGTTTTCAATCATGAAGTGTCAAGAGAGGCGTCATGATCGTGTGAGGTTTGAGCCTGCAACTATTCCGTCCCCTTCATACACTATTGCTTAGCTTAGCTCAGCTGTTGGTACTCTATATAGAAAATGAGAATAAATCGATATTGTGGAATTCAATGACACAATACAAACAATTTGTTTGTATTGTGTCATTGAATTCTTCCTCCATTTGTCTCAGAAGATGATTGATAGAAATTGAGTTACGTGCGGTGAAGTCGCATCCGAAAATACAGGGTGTCAGGACGGTCGTCGGTCGTCGGTCGTCGGTCGGGCGGTCGGTCAGTGCAGCGGCGCGACGTTGCGTCACTGCACTGGACCGGCACTCGCGGCAGGGCAATGCACCTTGCGTCGCCTCGCGCCCGCCCGACACCCGGAGTGCGCCGTCTCGCTCCCTCGCCTGCTCGCTCTATCTTCGTGTGTGATCGATTACAGCTATCAACAGCTGATTGTCATAAAACTAGAAACGTTATCCAATACCCACCACGCGAATATAACTAGCGTAATAACTGACGATGACCTAACGTAAACACATTCGTAGCGATATCGCCGCTTCTATTATGAAGAACAGAAATGAACAGTAGGTAACGTTTGTTTTTGTGTTGTTTTCCAGTGGAGTGGCGGTGTTGAGTCCCACGGAGAGCAGCGGGTGCAGCGGTAGCGACATCACCGAGCCGCGCTCGCCGCAGAGCCCCGAGTCGGGCTGCAGCACGAGCGAGGAGAGCGCGGGCGCGCGCATGCCGCCCTGGGCGAGCGAGCCGGCGCCGCCGGGCCCGCGACCGCGCCTCGCGGCCCAACCCGCGCCGCTCCGCCGCCCCAACCCGCCCATTCATCGCCGCATTACCGAGTTCTTCAATCATAAGATGAAGCCGCAGAATGGGCTCAAGCGCGACTCGAATGCGGCCACTTGCAGCGATGACACCAAGAAAAAGTGCCTACCCAAAAACGGCGTCACGCACGACCTCGAAAAGTATATCTCGTACTTATCGCAAACCCTCAGTCCTAAAGTCCTGCTCGATGTCGAAAAGCAAGCCGAGGCGACGAAAAAGCCGATCACGCAAACGACACCGGTTATTCCGTACACCTCAAAATCTGAGTCGACTAAAACGACACCCTCGTATGCCCCTATCAATGGAATAAAAGAAAACAGTAAAGTGAAGCGTAAGAAGGAAACGCATGCAATGAACGGTTTTATGGATATCCGGCACGGGATTGAATCGTTCAACAAAGAAAAGGAGAAGAACATGGGATGTTTCAACGGTTTCAACGACAATAGAAAACGGAACATGAAAATGGCTCAAACCCTGTCCGCTAGCGCAACGGCAAACTTAAATAAATCCAAGGTTCCAATACCGGCGTCGAGCGAATTAGTCGGAATGCGTATCGCACCTGCGGTATCTATCAGTCAGTCACCGAAAAAACAATCGCCTGTAAAACCAGACACGACCAAATTAAATGGCATTGTTAGCTCGACCACCAAGTTGGATAGCAGAATGAATGGAGTCACGTGTGGGTCCAATAATTTTAATTTAATAAATAAACCAACATTGACCAAGAAGGAGCCTGTTAAAAAGAACACGCAGGCCACTAAAAGGACGAACCGTAAATCATCAGCTTGTATAGCGAATAGTAAAAATTTAACTTGGTCTAAAGCTAATAATCTGAAACAGGTACAACTCCAAAAACAAAATTGTACAAACCTAAGCCAAAATTTACCGATGAGTACTCCTGGCGAAGCGAGCCCAGCTCCAAAGATGAATATTCCAAATAGTGTTCGACAAGTCTCTATGACTGTTAACGGAAATCTCGGGAATATGAATGTACCTGTAGCAAATTTGCAAAATTGCCACCAGATCAATATTTCTCAGCCCTGTAACGGCACAGTAAATTCTAATAATTTAGCTTCATTTGTTGCTGTTCCTCCTAACGTAATGCTCACTACGTTACGAATACCTCAAAACGGTTTGCCCGCACAACCTTTAAACCAGCAAGGCAATATTGCTGCATTCAATCGATCAAATGTCAACGTGTCAAGCCCAACCAAGTTAAACGGTCAATTTGTGTTTCCATTGATGCAAAATATCAATGGAACTGTTGTACAAATTCCGAATTTAATGGCGAAAATGCCGAATTTTGTACTTCCTCAAACGCAGCAGATAGGTGCACAACGACAAGACCATCTACAGAACCAACAGGCTGCACAATTTCTCATCAATGGTACCTTATTAAAACTAGCGAATACGGTCCAACCTTCGTATCCGACCGCGAACAAAACAGGCCCTGTCACTAGTCAGTCGATACCGGTGATGAACAAAAATATCCCAGGATTGCAGGCTGTCGGGATGACAGTTCAGCCAAAACCCAATTACACTGTGAATTTCAGTCATCCTGTCTTAGTACCACAACCAGGATTTATCGTGACGTCTGTGCCAAATATAAATGTTAAGGAGACCTGGAGCTACACGAGCACTGGCTCCACGCCGTCCTCGCAGATAACGTGCTCGAACCCTATCGTCCACCACCCACCTCCCATCGTCGCGAACTTCACTAACCAGATGTTACGCACGAGCAGTATACCCATAGCCCCGGTAAAACCGCCGGACAACCCCATCCAGGGCACAGAACCGCCTAGTAGTACTGTTAAGGAACCTGAAATTAGTGAAGTGAGAAACTTTAAGTGTGATATCCCATGGCTGTCTAAAACTGTTAATAATAATATTGTTCCACTAGATTCTAAAAAATTCCCATCGAGGCCTTTTGCACAAGTTAGTAGTTGTTCGGGTAAACTTGACGAGTTGGCGATAGGAAAATCGGGGAAGGAAAACATAGAGAACGAGGAAGTAAAAGAGGACCCTAAAGTGGACAGTATGTGTGAAGATTTGAGAAAAATCGAAGAAGTCGCAAGAAGGGAAGAGACAATCTTTACACAAATTACCGTTTTGAAGGACGTTTCGTCGAATGTTCAAAGTACTTTGATAGAAGCTAATTTTTGTAACGCTACCACGGAGTCGTCCGAATCTGGCATAGGAACTGATAAGTCTATCGACTCACCGAGTGACTCGCAAGCTAGCAAAGAATGTGACGAAGACTCCACTCTATCGCTTAGCATTAGTGTGAGTTCCGTAGAAACGCAAAGTAGCCAGAAAAGCCCAATTCTAAAGCAGCCCAAAATATTGCGATTTCCGCCAAGAAGCCTTACTAAGCCCGAAAGTGATCGAAGGAAGGCCAGTACAGATACAACCAGTGTCACAATTTGTTTTTGGGAGAATTGTAAACGGGAGTTGGAGAGCGATACAGACCTTTTGGAGCATTTACAGGTAAAATTATTATCATTTAATTGTGGTTAAATTCTTAAATTGGCTCTAACTCATGTATTCATTAATTCCTTCGGGGCTGGGCTTAAATTTTATTAACTTACTAGCGGACCCGGCAGACGTCGTCCTGCCCGCTATTAGCGCCACCTACCGGGTCCAATTTTTCTACTTACAAACCTTCCTCTTGAATCACTCTATCTATTAAAAAAAACCGCATCAAAATCCGTTGCGTAGTTTTAAAGATTTAAGCATACATAGGGACATAGGGACAGAGAAAGCGGCTTTGTTTTATACTATGTAGTGATCATGAGCCCGCCAAACCGCACTTATGGACATCCCTGTCCTATAAGAGACTAGCCTATGCTCAGCTTGTTAAAGGGCCTGTCGTTGTGGTGATGAATTATGAGGTTTGATTATTTTAAGAGCAGACATCAAAAAATTAAATCAATAATGTTTCAGTCTGTACACGTGGAATCTCAAGCGGGCAAGGAGAACTACGTCTGCTTGTGGGAGCATTGCAAAGTGCGCGGCAAACCATCGTGTTCGAGATTATGGCTGGAGAGGCACACGCTGTCGCACGGCGGGAACAAGCCCTTCAAATGCATCGTTGACGGCTGCGACAGAAGGTTCTCCACTCAGGTACAATTACGTTCCATGTCTGTTGTTCACATTTGTAGGAACCAGGATGCAGATCGCCAAAACGATTCCACAATGACGCACTCGATCCAGAGGGCTGCGGGGGGAGGTTTTATTGTCTAAATCGTTTTGACGGTTTGCTCTTTAGGTTTTTCCAATTTGTTTACATTTTTTTTTTCTTCAGTAATATTCATAACTCCGAAATGTAAACGTGAAAGCCGTATTTTACAGATTCGGAGTTATCAGTACTGTATCGTCTTTACTGTGACTTTTTAGTCACCATCTCGATATTTTTCATCGGTTCAAATTTTTCATCAGATAATCACGATCACGGACATTCATCGGTTAAGTTTCATCGCCGCTTCCTCTTCGAATCAAATCCAATCAATAGTGATTGGATCATGATTATCTTTCGACGAATTTCGCAATCTGGACATTTTTTTCTGATTTCTTCTATTTCTTTATAGATAAAATCTCTTTAAACACTTCGGATTGAATTGAATAGTTGTATGGCGTGATTCAATGACTGGTTGATCACGTGGCATATCACTAAACTTTCGATTTTAATTCGCGGCATCGCTTTTATCGCAATTGAGAAAAACATTACTGTAATATTTTCTGATATAACTTTGTAATATCTGAAAATATTTTCATTAGTAACTTAGTTGTCGTAAGTAGTGATCTTGAACATTTTTATTTGATATAAAAAGAGTGATTTTGCCACAAAGGATTTTGATTCGAGAAATAGGCTGTTGCACACTACCAAGGGACGATAAAGTTGTGTTGTGTTTTCTGTTCTAAGGACGATGACTCTACCACCACAATGAAGTACCACCTGAAAGCTCCACTTCAATTTATTCCTCGTAAATCTATTACTTCTCCTCGAATTTAATAAAATATCTGATAGTCAACTGCTTTAGTAAAAAAAGAAGAGTTTCTTCTGTTTATTAAAAATCGTATTGAATAGAACAATTATTTTGGTTGACTGTCCTGGAGAAAACAGATTTCGCGCCTCGATACAAAAGCATTGTGTTGAATGCTGTGTTATTTTATTTTCGTTTTGTTTACTTGGATCAACATGAACGTGACGATGTCTGAACAAAGATGTCTCGGACGCAGTACTCTCTCGGACTTAGATGGAAGGATCTGTATCAAGTATAGTGTTGAACCTAACAAATGTAACGATCGACTGAAAAATTTTTCGTCACATTTCGACAGGTTTTCGTTTATAAGAATTTCTTATTGTGAGTTGTTACTGATATTTTATTTTCTTTTTTTTTTTGTAGCAAAGCAATCTGTGTGAACACTGTATCAGATTCAATAACTGTTTTCCTATATCTGAACTTGGCTTTGCAATCACGAATGAACGTGACCAAAAAGTGACAGCATTATAAAATTCAATTAACCAGACTCACAATCAGTCTATTAAAATTTTTGTGTGTCCAGATTTAATTAACATTTTCTATGCATGTTTTACATTCGAAACAGTTCAACAGTTTTCACACGGTGCTTTTATGTGTCTCACATTGTTTTAGGGCAATGTTCCCACAGTTGGGCACCGTCTCAATTGCGACGTACAATTTCCAGATCTTGTTGGAGAGGCACGTGAACCAACACTTCAGCGGGGCGTCCCCGAGCGCGGGCAGCGGGAAGAAGACCACGGACAGTGCTTCCAAGTTGATACGACGGAATGGCAAGAAGCTGCGGTATAGAAGACAACCTTGGTCTGGTGAGCATCTACCACTCATATGTAGGTCACTTTTTTCCTACCAAAAGTACCTAAATTGGGTCCATTTCAACACTTTTATGGGTCCACGAAACACGGAATGTTGTAGACTGTATCGTGTGTGTCACAGCAATTTTATTCAGAAACTTATTAAAGTTGCAAATTGGGGACAGTTATAGAAACTTGTTACCGCTACAGAGGCGTTAACTTCAATTAAAAAAAATGATTGCCTGTGAAGTCCGTTTACGGACGATAATTTTACGTGATAACGTCATAGGAAAACATTATAGAACACATAATATATAGGCCAATTGTGCCTTTCTATCGTTTGTTCCGCGCTCTCGCTGGCACGCTTGGCTCAGGCGGAAGGAACATGACAATGAGTCATGCTTTGTCGTGCGTTCAGCCGGCGTTCATCGATTTATAAGTTATCACATCCAAAAAAAAAAACAATATTTTTGAGGGTACCTCACTAACAGAATGCAAGTTATCTCTGTGCCAAAGCCGTAAGCCGTTTTACATCAGTACTGATGTGGATGTTCGTGTGTTCGCAGCGCGCATGTTCGACTTCTTCGACACGGGCATGATGGAGGGCCTCGCGTGGCGGCTGTCGCGCTGCACGCGCTGGCGGCTCGGCGGCGGCTGTCCGCTGCGCGAGCCGCCCGGCCGCCACACGCTCACGCTGCACGCCGCCATCGGCGCCACACGCTACAACGCGGCCGAGGCGCGGCGCGAGGCGCTGCTCACATACTACCCGCCCCATGTGTGAGTACCTGCACCCGCAACTACCACACACACAACTGCCACACACACAACTACCACACACACAACTGCCACACACACAACTACCAGACACACACACACAACTACCACACACACACACACAACTACCACACACACAACTGCCACACACACAACTACCAGACACACACACACAACTACCACACACACACACACACACACACAACTACCACACACACACACACAACTACCACACACACACACACACAACTACCAGACACACACACACAACTACCAGACACACACACAACTACCACACACACACACAACTACCACACACACAATGATTTGATTTGATTTGAATTTAGGCTGTACAATCTTTCAACCTAAATTTTTACAATCGCATAGAAGTGAGGTAAAGGTGATAATTACTTACGAGGGTTCCAAACGCGCCCTGGTCTGAGAAGAGCCCACAACAAACTCAGCCGGGTTTTTTTTATCATCACACAATATGATTTAAACTGAGTGATGATTAGAACTATTGATATTTAGAGCAAATATGGCGTCAAAGTGTCGGGTATGTGCCGCCACCGTCGCGCCTCACTTTGTACCAATAAGTGATCCACAGCGCAGTTCAAGATTAGAGTTCTTTTTACCTGACGCCATTATATACAAGTACAGATTGTACAGACGTATACGTACAGATCTAGTAGGAGATCCGAGAGTCGAATGAAGTAAATCATTATTCACATCAGAGGGATCGCTGTCGTCAAACTTTGGTGCTAGTTTTACAATAATCCTATTATTATTATTATATATTTTTTAATGATAATAAGTAGTATATTTATGTTTAAATGCTGTTACTCAATGTGATTAATTATTTCAGGTAAGCATTGCCATTGAGTGTGGAGTAACGTAGAGACAAGCATTTTAACAAGTTAACTACTTTATTAATGGGAGTGTGGTTCATTTGATAATAATAAAATAGACATACGAAAACATATCTCAATAAGTTTTGAAGTCTTTAACTTGAACCATATTGTGGTTTAACTTCAGGTCACTCCCATGAATGATAAGCAATATATTACCAATAAAACTGACTGACTTTGTAGACAGACAGATGAATCTTTGACATAAGACTGGTAATCATTTTTTCATTAAAAACCCCTGATTTTTAAGTGCCATTATACAATTCGGTTCGTTTGTTTCCCAGATTGAGTGTTATAAAATGGTAGGGTACATCAAAAGGTTCAATAAAATTCCACCGCTCCGAACTACAGTAAACTCAGTAAGAACAGATACTAAATTTTGTCCAATTAAAGTTTTATCGTCCACTCAATCAATCCTGTTCATTTTGGTTGTAATAATTTATTCAAGTCTATCTCACATTGATTTTGATCATTTTGTTTAATTGAAACTTATTAACATATGCAATTTCCAGCACGGGTTACATGGTGTATTATTTGTAGGATGTTTGATTAAAACAGGTAACTGGCAAGGTGGGTCAGACACTGTTTTAGCGGACATTTTTTCGTAGGTGCTTGAATATTCGACAGTTTTTGTCATTTTTTGTTCGATAGTTATAATATTTTTTATTCATCTTCCATTTAAAAAAAATCTATTCGTTTCCCTAACTTATCTAAATTTCATTTATTCTGTTTATTAATCGACTTCAATTTGAGGTCTTTGCATAAGACTTAAGATTACCACATGAATCTGGAATTTTTCCCAATTTTTCCACCGAAGCAGTTAGATTTCATCGATACAGGAGATATTCAACAAAACCACTCTAGATATCGAGCTGCGAGTATGTACTGCATTTTTATTGAAGTCGATTTTAACATTCACTACAATAATAAATTATTGTTAACGTTTTCTATTCGCTTTTATCGTCCTGTGACATCGTAAGTTTATTATTTTTCTCCTTAGAGAATTTGTTGCACAGCTTTTAGCTGAATACAACCAAAAGTAGACTTGGTAGACATGTTCCTTTGTGACTTATTGTAGACTACATTTTACAGAGAACAAAAGAAAATATCGCTAAATTGTTCGCTATCTCCTCAAATATATTATTGTACTTGAATCTTGTGATGAGCTCTGTGCAACGGATCCTCTATAATTCGCATTAAAACTAACTTTTACTAATTATTTCACCTAATTCCTAACTAGGGATCACGTGCATCTATTGTTCAACAATAATATTATGTATAATCAAGGTCAAACTTTTTCAAATTTAAAAATGTTTACCTAAAATTGGCTGACATAAGGAATTCTTGTTTACGGAATATATAAAATAAATGGTATGCAACTGATCCTTAAGAGAAGCGCTCCCGAGCGCGCCCTATACAAATGAAGTTTTGACTCTTATTTTAATATTTTAACAAATCAAAATCGATGAAATTTTCTAGACATCCTCTAGAAAGTAATATCTGTCTGTGGTTTGCCAATTTTCCGTAGAAATATACGCTGCACCCTACAAAGTTACACGAGCTCAAAGATGTCAATCTTTATGCCCTTGTAACCACTGAGATTACTTTCTAGAGCGAGCCTATGAAATCTATACAATAAAAGCTCATGCCCTAGTTTATGAAAGGAAAAGGGCTGGTTGTGCTTAACCTAGATCGATAAAGTCTAAGCAGGGATAATTATTTCTTTATTGTACTTAATAGATCTAACTCAGAGACTATTGTACAACTTTTATGGCAAATGAACGATTTTTGTATATTTTAAATAAAATCAAACTTTGTTTATTATATGGATCACGTTCGGGAGAAACGTCTCTTAACATATTTTGTTGTTACATAATGACTGCATTAGATCACATGGTTTATTTACAAATTTTTATTATATGGCACACAAAAAAGAACTATTTATGTACATTTAAAAAATAGTCATGCAGTCATCAGAGCACGAATTAGTGCTCTGATTGATCCTGTGGAAAAATATTTGCTTGGCATGAACCAATGTGCACCCACATCCACTGTGCCACACAGAAATATGGATTGGATGAGTTGCTAGCATTTATGTATTGGCGATTCAAAATTTTATTTTTAACCCAATTGATGTGCATATCATTAATTTTTTTTTAGAATACTTGAAATTTATTTGTGTTGAATTTTAGTCTGATTTAGAATCCATTTTATATCTTAAAAGAAAATTTTGCAATATGCCAATTAACCACCATTGCATTTCTTGATTGATTTGAATTTGAAAATGTCTTGACCATAATATAATGCAGATATTATACAATAAATATCCTAACCCTTTCAAAATTACTGCATATTATAAGCGTACTGCAAATAATCTTTGAAATAAGCTGGATTTATTGATTAGACTCTGAATTCACGACGTTTTTGCTAGCAATTCGAAGGGTTGCCTGCCCAAATTAGTTGGTCCTATCTATAACCCATCACATGTGCTTATAAATTATGATATCTAACCATTCATCGTATCGTGCTTGTAGATTCCATTTTTATAATTTTATTTACTTTATCAAAGCATTAGCTGGCATGATTTGATCACTTTCACTTCCATAATATACTCGTAGATGATAATTTGTCTATGGGCGTTGCAACCTATGTTGAACTGCAAACACACTCCCAAATAAAATCGAAGTTAATGAAAAGATTTCGATACGTTGCCGTTGTTAACCAATTGTTCGCAGATGGCGTGGAGTTGTGACACTTCTGTGTTTTTGCAGTCACATTCTGTGTGGCGAAACACCACTCACGTGTTAAAACGGGTGTTTGTATTTCAGGATCGACGACGAGTGGGTTCCGGAGAACGAGGTGAAACGGGTGAAGAGGGTGGAGATATGCCACCTTCCCGCTCACACGAAGGTGTCACTGTACGAGCAGTTCTGCAGCTCGTACCGCAAGACGCCGTCGCCGCCGCCGGCGCGCAAGGCGCCCGTCGTGACGTCACAGCCCGTCCGCCTCATGCCCGCCCGCCAGTGCACGTCCTCGCGACTCCTCAACAACCTGATAGCGAAGCAGAAGAGGGAGGCGTACAGCTGCAGCGCTACCAACTTGCCGATGGAGTACCGCGAGGAGGACCGCAGCGAGAGGGCCGAGGTGAGCGGCGCGAAGAAGCGGAAGATGGGCAGGCGGTACGGCGGCAACGCGTTCTGGCCGTGCGGACGATAATCGAGAGAATCGAGAGGTTTCGGGATTGTGCTACACTGTCGTCGTGATTTATTTGAACAATTAGTATTGAACGAGAGGGATTATTAGTTCGTTATTTTAGTTTCGGGGACCGACCGTCTTCTATTCAACGGGGCTATTTCGGATTATAATAGGAATTCGACGAAGTCTCACTGACGGATGGAGTCACGACGAGCGATGTAGCACCGTCCGGTGCGAGACAGATGTTGATTCTGCGGCGGGCGCGGCCGGAGCGGAGTAAACATTGAAAACAAGACTGATACTTACGTTTTATAAATTGATAGCGATGGATGCCGCGACCTCGAGTCCCGGGCGCGGTGTCGGGCGAACAAACTTGTATATATTTAGGCGGAAATGTAAAAAAGGTCGGGAGGCGCGGTCGAGCGACGCGGCGTGTAAATTAGCCGATTCTAGTTTAATATTCGACTTCGGGATCACCGGAGTGTAGCGGACGGGTTAGTCTGAGTAGTCGTAAGATAGTTTTTAACGAGATGACGACCAGCGATTTAGCATCACTGCCAATTGTAAATAGTATAGTGTTAAAGTATAGTTAGTTGGAACGCGATTTTGTTTCGGGCTTAGGTTTTCGCCTCGCATTCGCTTGCGCGGGCCGGCGGGGCGGGTTTCGTGTTGTTTAATTTGAGCTTGATCGAGTACCACCAAGTGCCTCTATATAGCACACACACTATGCGTCTATTGGGACACTGTGGGAGTTCAAATTGGCATTTATTGCTCTATAATAGCTTTGAACGTTATTAGTTGTTGGTAGTACGATCCTGAAATAGGATTTGTGGACGGCGAGCCCTAAAGTGGAAGTTTTCAATTTAAAAAACGTGATTTAACTTGGACTGCCAGAATTGTGTGGAGATGTCAAATTACGGTTTTGCCGGTCCATACTGAGGGCGAGTTGCACGTCGAGCGGTTATTTTAAAGTTAAATTTGACAATCAAAAGACCCATCTTGGATTGCACAAGTCAGATCCTTTAACTTTTTTTTTTTAGCAAAATATGACCTTTATTTAAGGGTAAAAGAATCCAGAATACAGAGACGACTTTTTTTGGTAGTATAATTTAATTTTAAATGTAAGGTTTATTTTTATTTAAGTTCTCGGTGTACAATAAAGAGTATATTTTTGTTTCTGTTCTGTTTTCTAACCTCACTTTAACCACGCGTAGTGCAACCCATCCTATACGACACGCGTCACTTTAACTTGAAAAGTTGCACTAGGGCTTCTGTGGAACACGTGATCCTTTTGAACTTTAGATCTTTCGCGAGTTTCTTAGCAATTTGACAAGTTTTTGATAGTGACTAGGCCTAGATTTAGGTCGTATTTTACGGTCAGCCTTATACCATAGCAGTGTTCACTTTGTATCGAGTTTACCGCGTAGTCATATCGGCGCAGTAATTTTTATAAGAGTCCAGTTTCGACGGTCGTTTCACCTGTACCCATGTTCCGTGTACATATATCGAATTATGTTTTTAACGGAATCAACAGCTGTCAACGAGTGTCGATGAATGTTTTGTCTCGTCGCGCTCCGGTAAATTGGTTGGAATGTTTTCTTGAAAACATTTGAAAAAATGAGTACAGTGGGGTTATGCCGAGTTGGCAAATGTGCATGAGTGCAGAAACGTTGATCGATTTCGAGTATCGAAACAATGAATTCAGAATGAAATGGACCTAAACTGGGTTGTTTTAAGGTTTGAATTCGTTCATACTACATCTACAGCCATACTACCTGCATCTACAGCCAGCCAGCCAGCCATCTAAAGAAAAATAAGAATTGGAAGTACTAAATGTACGACTTTAAAATTGGGTCCATTCTGATCTCATATTGTAATTTTTCGACATTCCAAATCTATTAGCGTGACTGAAACTATCTATACAAACATTATAATATACTAGCTGCTACCCGCGATTTCGTCCGCGTGACTTTTTGAATAGTCAAATTTTCGCATTTATGAAATTCACAATATTGTTTAAAATAGAAAATAAATGTTCAAATCAATAATATGATGATTTTTTTCCGTTTCAACCACTTACCCCAGCGCGATGCGGCATGTAAAATCACTGCCATTTAAAGTTGTATGTATTTGGTTGTAACATGATATAATATTAGAACCTGCATCGACAACTTAACCGTTAGCAATAAACGATTTGTGATAAGAAACTTGAATAGTCTAAACGTAAAAAACGACCGTTATTAAATCACGCACAAGAGGTTTTTAAACGTGTTTTTTATTTGTAATACAAGTAATAAAGTAACAGTCTAGCCATGTTATAATGTAAGGAAGTGCCACATGGATATGAAAAGCGTTCATTTGAAGGTGCATTTACATATTCGCGCGAGCGGCGAGTCGAGACGCGAGGCGAATGTGTAAATGCACCATCACAGTAAGAGTTCTAGCGTGCTGCCAAAACTAATCAATGACCATACGTCAATTTTTTTTTGCCCTATTTGACCGACACATACATACGCGAGACATATTCGCTTCACGTCCCATTTCATTACTGTCAACGCAAACGCTCAAGAATTCGTTTTCCGTCTCGCTCTTTGACCACAGCGAGACAGGAAACGAATGTGTGAACAATGAGTCTAGCCTAGTGTAAGTTATCAAGTTAAACGTTAACTGGGCATAAATCTATCGTTTTGTATGGGACGAGAAAGGGACGGCAAAACATCCGTCCCTTTCTTTCCGTCTTTCGGAATAGATTTTTAATTTCTGATAGATTTAAACACGATTAACTTTAACTTCAAAATTTACCAGGCCCTCACTGGTCTCGCGTCTCGTTTCAACGCTCGCGTATGTGTAAATGCACCTTTGACAATTTGAGAAATGGTCAATTATGATTTGACGTATTTGCATTTGCTTGGTTAGTTTTGACAACGCAATGAATGAATGCAACTCTGATGAGATCGGCGCCTTGTAATGCTAATGATGTGACAATTTTGATGAAATGATGTCCAATAGGTTTAAGTGCTAATTTTTCAATCGCCAAGTAATCTGAGCAACAACTCAACGTTTTGACAGTTTGTAGAGGAATTCTGAGAACTGTCAAAATCACTAAAATTCCTGTTGGAAATTATTCGATGATTGAAAATTCAACCTTTACAAACATGTTCTACGTTATTATATTATATTTGGATACAATGGGCCCGTGTATTGATCTGTAGGGCTTTTATAAATAACTATACACATATACAGCGTACAAGGCGTTCACACCAATTATTCTGTACATTTCAATAATTAATTTTGAATGGTTTATAATTTTAGGACAAATCAATTTGTTTTGTTAGATTTGTTGCAGAATTAAAAATTGGATAATCCTAAAACATGATAAATTACTTCCTGGGCTGTGTCCGCACTGTAGTTGCGACATTACAAAAGTGCAAACCGAGCTATAAATCACTTTTATCGGACTTCTCGCTCGCACTTACAGGCCTTATGGAACTGGAACCTGTTTGTCTCGTGTTTTGTGTAACAGTAAAAAAAGAATTTTTCGATAGTCGATAACAGGCTATAAAGAGCGAGGGAGAGCACTCACAACTCTATAATCGTAATGTTTTAAGGCTCAGTTCGCACGTTTGTAATGTCCCAACTATAGACAGTTTAGATGTAAACATTTTTGATGGCCCCTATACAGACGTCAATGCCTTTTTAGCCCTAAGGTATGTACATGTATGTGTACAAGTGCATGTTAAATGTCAAATGGACGCTTATACGTAACTTTTCATCCATATATCTATAGCTCCTCTTAATGAAGTTCTGATGAATTTTCCAAATTTTGAGAATAATTAATAAAATTGAAATTTAGAAAATTGTATTCTGGATTTGACACAAATTGTGTCATTTTATATGTATAAGTATGACACAATTTGTGTCATATTATATGTAATAAGTACTATACATATATTACTGGAAGAAACAATTGGTTTTATTATACGAAACCAAAGTTGCATTGGACTTATTTATACCACATATTCATCGTACTTAAGAAGTTATTGTGTGTGTTTGTGAGTTGCTATAAGCGTCCAACGAATACATTATTGTGTTCTGTGCTCACGCGATCTCGCTAGTATTTTTAGTTAGTGCCTCTAGTGATAAGTTAGTGCGAATTGCGGCGTCCGTTGAGCTCTGGACAAACACGACGCGTCAAGAGGCCGACTCGAGTTTCTTGTGTTACACGTGCCGTGTTGTGTATGCCCAGGGCTTTACTGACGTACGCTCGTCAGATGGAAAGGAAAGCAAAGGGAAAGGTATATTGTTGTAGGTTCATTTGTTAGTGTATAGCGCGCTCTAGCGTGTATGTAAATGCGGACGGAGTTGGGAAGTGAGCGAAGTATAACTAAAACTATAGTGGGAAGGTTGCCAGCTGGGACTAAGCTGCTCGCACATCTAGCAGCAAATATAAAAGTGGGTAAATATGACGCCATTTGCGTCATTTTGACGTCATTTGAACTGCGTACGAGAAACTACGCCTGTACGTTGATCTAGGTACGAAAACGCATCGCTGCGTACGTTGCGTGTTGATAGATGTGCGCTGAGCTTATCAGGGTGCGTTCAGCTGACAGACTGACTGACTGACTGACGTGTCGAAAACGTCAGCAGTCATCAGCCTGTCGGTCTGGACGCGGCCTTAGGGTTATTGACTATTAATAAATGTATAATGTTAATGTACATAAAAATACTGAATTATGGCTTAGTTGTCAGTAACATCAAGCGTCTTCTAATTTTATTAATTTTAAATGATTTTCAAAAAATAGGGTTACGGCGTAGTCTTTAACTATTTGATCGTCTGTGCTCTTGTAATGTGTATTAATACATTTTGCAGCAATTTTCAAAAATATAGTCAATTTCCCTATATATTAAAGCTGGCTTGTATGTGGATTTGTAAAGTCGCTATTTTAAATAGAAAATGTAACTAGAGTACGTTCAGGCTTGTATGAGTCTATCTGTCCTTGTCACTTATGAGGCTTAGGAGAGAGACGGTATGCAGTCTTGAACATATTTCCAGTAGGTTTGCGCCCAAAGAAGGAGCGTTAGGAAAATTTCTGTAGTCGAGTTGGTGCCTGAATGTCGATGATTTGATGGAAAACGAATGTTGTATACTTATGGTCTGTTTCGATGTAATTTGTAAGAATATATAATATTATACTTAATATTAAAAAGAAAGATTAAAAACTAGCTTTTCGATACCGAGTTTTGAATTTATCGAAACAATTTATTAAAAGTAGTAAGCGAGTACCACATTGGATTCTCGGAAAGTTAAATGATTTTAGTATGTCAGGAAGTTCGAGGTAGAAATACGATGAATAAAGTCAAAAAATATTCACAAGCAATAATGTAATGTTGTAAGAGAGTTGTTCGTTTAATTTTGTAACGAATTAGATTGAAACAGGTTATAATAGATTCTTTTTGGAAAGCTTCCAATGAACTGATTATTTTTTTAATAAATAAATTTAAATTCAAGTAGTTTAATTTTTTTTTTTTTTGCGTCAGCACTGATGGTAGTGCCATATTTTATTGGCTCGCTTTTGTGTAAATTAAATTAATAGTCAAATTCGACACCAAATTCAGAAAGACAAAGTTATATAGGTTCTCTTTGGTATCCGTATAATTTTGTGGACTTGATCTTTGATCTCAATGTAAGAGGCGGTGAAACAGGATTCTGTGTGTTTGTTTGTGTGACGCCGAGGCGCGGAGACTGGCGTCCAACTCTCGTCTTCCCTGATATAAACGGCCATTATGGCGTTAACCGGATTAGGTACGTCTAAAAACTTTATTTTTTACCCGACTGCGCGAAGACAGCGGTTATGTTTTTCACGCCAATCTGGGTACCTATTTGGGAACCTTTATACTCTCGAAGTTTGACAAAAGTGTTATATAATATATGTATAAGTATCTATCTAACTACTTATCTACTTCACCGTGTTCACGCCACATATAGCCGATGTGTTGTATCTATACTTTGAGAAAGCAATAAATAGCATTTAAAAATATCGAGTTGACGCCATTCTTTTGCACCTAGACGTGTATGCTAGAGTCGAGAGCTCGAAAGTCATTACAGTTTTGGTATTCAACGATGCAGAGCGTGAACTATTAGGCCTATACAACGCTTGAGTACAAATTTAATTTTTGGTATAATTTTAAGAAACGAATTTGGAAACTTTTAAAAATAACGGATATCGCCCTTAGAATTAGATTAGCCGTTCTTTAGGCAGAGTAATATTTTGTGATCGTGAACCTTGCCGTCGAGCAATTGAATTTTATTGATATTATGTTATGCTCAAAGAGCAAATTCGCTCATCCTCGAGCGAAAAAACAGCTCACAACGTGTGGCATTTTTAAAACAACGACAACGCTCTATTCGGCATTAAAAAACGGCGTTGTGGCAAATTCAAAAAGACTCATGTGTTGTTTCTTTGCTCAATGAGCGAATTTTATATTTGAGTGTAAAACATATTATACATTTGTACGTGAACACGAGATAATAATATCTTTTTATCACTGCCACAATAGTCATAGAGAATTGTGTCGAGCGCGAGAGTTGTGTCTCGTCGCGTAGGAAGGCGCGTGCCTTCACCTAGACTTGCTCAGCAAAATAAGTCGTAATTTAAGTTGTGATGTAATTTCTTTCCCTGCGGCGAAAGTATCGCTCAGAGTATCACGAAGCGAGTATTTTCGGGGAGCACTGATCGATGTTTTCCTCCACCGTTTGTGACTGATACGCATTTCGTTATTTCCTGTGTGCGGGGAGTGTAGTGGAGAGTGGAGGCGTGAACCACATTACGGCTGCGAGAGCGACGCGTGTACAAAGCGAGCGAGCCCGACCGCGCGGCGCCACTAGCCAACATTAGTCCTGAGATTGTAGAAAAATGGTAGACAAATAGGCCGCGGCTGCGGTCGGGCTTCGCGATGATTGTAAATAGTTAAGTATTTATTGCTAAGTATTATAGCAGAGGTAATTTGCTTCGCGCCTGGGTGGGAGTGAGGCACCGAGCCCGGCGTGGGATCGGCGTGCGACTGTTGCGCTACTGTTGCGCTACCGTTGCGCTACCGTTGCGCGACCGGCGCCGGCGCGGCCCGGGCTCGGGTGTTAGAGTAGTGTTCGCGAGTTGTCTTTCAACATGTTTCCTATATGCGTTGCGTTTATTATATATGAATGTTCTCCTTTATTGTAAATGTTTGAGATCCGATAGTACTATGTGGAGCATGTATCCCGAAATAGTGTGCACTACTTATATTCAATTTGTAGATATTTAATTATATATAGCATAATGTTTAAATGATTCTTATTTGCTTGGACCCTCGACGGTGGAATCCGAAAGGTTTAATTATAATTTTGACCCGCGCGCGGGTTATCTACCTCAATTAATTTATCACACATTTGGGCATAATAATAGCGAATGTCGCGTTCATCTCGAACCTTGTAATTTTTTCAATGTAGTGAATTTAAGTTTTTTTGTTTTGAAATACAATAATAATTTGTCCACGTGTCACAAGTACTGTATCTTATATTAAATACATATTGTATGATTGATTACAAAGTCTTTCATTTTGCATCGTAATTCGTAACCTGATATCTTGTTTTCGAGTTCGTTCGATGCGCAATGTCGCAATAAGCATAATATTTGTGCTACTATCCAACAATTTTATAGCTAAGTATAAAAAGTTGTGTAATCTTATAGTGTATAGAAAAATCTAGACAGGATAGACTTAAAATAATGATAGGAATAATAATAATCACACTAATATTAAAATAAAGTTTGTGTGTATGTGTGTGTTTGTTACTCTTTAACGCCGCAACTACTGAAGCGATTTGGCTGAAATTTTGAATGGAGATAGATTATGCCCTGACTAATCAACTAGTGATAGATAATTCTAGAGGATTAATAGAAGAAATCTATACATATAATAAAATCGTAGAAATGCCGTATCTGTACATTGAAGATTTTTGCAAAATAATAACTGGGGGATGTTAAGGATAAGTAATAGAACGTAAAAAACTATTTTTGAAATTTTTGTCTGTTTGTTTGTGCGCGCATCACGTAAAAACTACTGAATGGATTGAAATGAAATTCGGCATGATTCAAGGTCATACTATGGAGTAACATATAGGATACTTTTTATCCCGAAATTCAGCACGGTTCCCTTGGGAGAGGGGATGAAAGTCAAAATGTGTACTTAGCTGTAATTCGTTAACGGGTGGTCCGATTTCATTCATTCTTTTTTTGTTAGAAAGTAGATACTTTAAAGACTACTGGCTAATCTCTGAAAGGCTGGACCGATTTTGATGGGACTTTCACTGGCGGATGTTTACATTTTGATCTACCTAAACATCCGCCAGTGAACTTTTAACAGTTTTTAGCAATAAGGTCAAAGGAGCTCAGGAGGAGAGAGGAGGAGGAAAAACAAAATGATTCCCACGGGATTATCAAAATCAATATTATCCACGCGAACGAAGTCGCGGGTATCCGCTCGTTAGGAAATAAGTACTTAACTATTTCATAGACTGCAAATAATTTGCTTGATCTTCATTCGTCATCTTACGTTTTTGTATTGCAGCGATCTCTTTATTAATAACAAGCTGACCCCCGCGACTTCGTTCGCGTGTTTATAGGTTTTATATAGGATCGGATCGGATCTCATAATTATTTTATGTACCTAAACTAAATGTAGCCTAAGTTACTCCTTATAACATCACCTATCTGCCATTGAAAGTTCCGTTAAAATCAATTCAGCCGTTTCGGAGATTAGTTGGAACAAATAGACAGACCGACAAACATAAATTTAAATGCACACCAGTTTAAAATAAGCCGTACGTTCAAAGATCCGGGTCCCAAGTTATTTGATCCCAATACTGAGGGTTGTAATGTCTGTCATTTCGGAACTAAAAAACCTATGACCTTGAAATATTTATAGGACAATATATAAAGTACCTACTACCTTTCTAACAAAAAAAGAATGAGTGAAATCGAACAACGCGTTAATGAATTACAGCTAAATACACGTTTTAACTTTCATCCCCTCTCCCAAGGAAACCGTGCTGAATTTCGGGATAAAAAGTATCCTATGTCCTACCTCGGAGTATAAACTCAAATCGTACCAAGTTTCATTCGAATCCATTCAGTAGTTTCGGCGTGATGCGCGGCCAAGATACAGACAGACAGACAAAAATGAAAAAAATTGCAGTTTTGGATTCAGTATCGATTATAGAGTGCCCTCCAATAAAAATTTTCAAAATATCTTCAATGTACAGAATTGGATCTGTTACAGTTTTATTATATTATAATATATATATATATAGAAGAAGATAGATTGTAATCGCAAATCTGCTTCAGGAAATTGACATGAAAGGTCTACCTACATCAATCAGATTGAGAGATAACGTTCGAATCATATAAACTCAAATCTAAATACACACTTTACCCGAATTACTAATTCCGTGGAATTCTGACGTTTCGTAATGTTACCAGACATGAGACATAAAACAATTCCCACAAAAAAGATGAAAAATTCAAAACTTATGTAAATAAAAATCAACTGCCGCATGTAGATATGTCAAATGCCTAACAGACACTTCATGGTGAGAATGTCATTTAACTTCCATTTTTGAATGATTTTTTTCAATGTGCTTCTTTTGTTTTCTATTGCTATTAGTGTGCACTTTCTAGTTTCCACTCTTGGTGTTTTCTATTTTAGGGCGAAACGACTAATATTATTACGCGGCAATGGCTTTTTATGATGACAGGGAATTAAAGTAGTTTGGGGTAAAATCGTACTTCGTAGATGTTAACCCTGTTCTCCATACAAATAACTCATCTGTAAATGACAATGACAGCTGTCAGAATTCCAGGGAATTAGTAATTCGGGTATATATGCCTCCTCAATAGTTCAATATCTTATGATTTTGAACGAAAATCAAAGATAAAAGACTCGTGCGCAGGGGTTCCGTACCACCACGGATCCAACAAGACGCCTGCATCGCGTCGCCACAGATCCAACAGACCAACAAATCTGCAGGGGCTAGGCTAGCTAGGTACCTACAGAACCCTAATTTTTGATGTTTAACTATGCATATGGAGTACCTAAGTACTACTTACAACAAAAATATATCTGTCTACTACCGACGAAAAATAAGCAACGGCTGCCTTTCCTGAGTCAACTAGCTACGAAGAGATAAAAGATAACGATGTACCTTATCAGAGATAACTTTCTTCTATAATACCATTCCTACCTTATTTATTTAACTCTTCTCGCCACCGCTCGCGGCGCACCTTACCGTCACCCTTCCAGCATTTCCGGAGCCGTTTCAATAAAACGGTAGGTAGGCGTAAAGTTAGTAATATTTTCTTATAGATTACCGGAATATGCCTGTACCTACTTGAACAGATATAAAATTTTAAGCTGTAGAAAATCTTCAACGATCAATTCGGAATCGGTAGGTAGGTACCTAAATGACGACGCACGGTCCACCTCTTGTAGTAGATTTTATAGAAAATCAAAAGGAATGATGTCATCTTCAGGTAAGTAAATCGGTACATAGAGAATTCAATTTCTTTGAACTACGTACTACGTGATAGCATTATGTTCGCCGCATGTGGCAGTGTTATAACAAGCTAGGTGGCGAAAAACAATATCTTTGCAGCGGGAATGCGCGATCATCGATTCACAGGAAACACGATACTTCACCAGCCAGGTGCGCCCAACTGTGACCCGCAATGATACCGTAGGTACTAATAATAAATATCTAATTTATGGTAATAGGTACTAGCGGACTCGGCAGACGTCGTCCTGCCCGGTGACATACCGACATTAGCGCCACCTACCGAGACCCGGTAGGTTACCTGTACCTACCCGGTAATTGTGTTTTCAAACCATCCAGGAACCCATTGAAATATACACACAAAATTTCATCCAAATCGGTCCAGCCGTTTAGGAGGAGTTAGGTGACAAACACACGTACAGAAGAATTTATATATACAGAGAGTTTATTTACCGTATCGACAGGTCATGATCAACCCATTACCGGCTCACTACAGAGCACGGGTCTCCTCTCAGAGTGAGAAGGGTTTTGGCCATAGTCTACCACGCTGGCCAAGCGGATTGGCAGACTTCACACACCCTTGAGAACGTTATGGAGAACTCTCAGGCATGCAGGTTTCCTCACGATGTTTTCCTTCACCGTTAAAGCAAGTGATATTTAAATACTTAAAACGCACATAACTCCGAAAAGTTAGAGGTGCGTGCCCCGGGATCGAACCCACGACCTCCGATTAGAAGTCGGTCGTCCTAACCACTAGGCTATCACAGCATGATCACAGCTATCGACAGGATGAACATTAAATGTTTGACAGTTACGAAATCCATGAACATTTTGAATGGGAAAATGTTTTTTCATTTATTCTTTTTCTTCGTCAATTTTCAAATGTTTTTAATATACTTAGTATAGTATAATGTAGTATTCTCACGTATTCTGCCATTCGGAACGGAGATAAATACAACAAATGAAAATCGGTCCAGTCGTGCTCGAGTTTGAACAAACCCGACTTTGTTTTATATAATATCTAATTATAGATTAAGATCTATAGGTAGGTAACCCTCGATTGACTCAGAACTGCGTCAATCGCTTCTTGCTACATCTCAGTCGTACTGATTGGCTTAATTTATGGTAGTTCAGAGCGTCACACTGTAGCAAAGTACCAACTAACTCTGGGTTAGCGACTAGAGAACTTTTGCGAATGAGTGAGTATAGGTACCTAACTACATATCTGGCACTCACCTAAAACAATTTTCTTGATATTGCCTTTATTATACTTACTAAAAGTAAATAGGTACTTACCAATGTACATACCTAGGTACACATATTTATTTCTTAATGTAGGTATAATATCTTGGTGAAGTTTAGGTACTAGTTATTATTCTGTGGCTGTGGTGAAGTCAACTTTTTTACCCGACTGGGTATATGTGTTTCACCTGTGTGTATGTATGTCCATTCCTATGTCCGCTTGTAACTAATCAACGGCTCAACGGATTTTGATAAATGATACGTCATTAGATTTGTCTCAATGACGCGAGTGTTATAGGGTACCTAAATTAAAAAAAAAATCAAAATGGCGGACTTTATGCGCTTTAATGTGCGAGCTGAAAAAAAAATTTTTCTTCAAGACCCTCGAGTGGGGTATCAAAATAAAGGGATTCAAAAGGCAAATACGAAAATGTATAAATTTATATATTTGGAAACAATTTGGAGTGATAAATCGTAGAAAATGACCGTTTCCTATGTCAGTTCGTAACTACTTAACGGCTCAACCTATTTTGATAAATTATACGTCATTAGATTTGTCTTGACGGCGCAAATATTACTGGGTACATAAAATTCATAAAAAATCAAAATGGCGAATGTTATGCACTTTAATGTGCGGGCTGAAAAAATTTTTTTTCTTCAAGACCCTCGAGTGGGGTATCAAAATAAAGGGCTTTAAAAGGCGAGTACGAAAATGTAAACAATCTATATGTTTTAAATCAATTTGGAGTGACAAATCATGAAAAACAAAATAAATAACAACTACACTGTAAGTGGTACGGTGGTATTTTATTAATTTTTTAGTTCGTTTTTTAGCATGGCAGTCGGGTTTTTTTAATTTTTAAATTATAGCTTGTTACCCGACTGGGTATATGTGTTTCACCTGTGTGTATGTATGTCCATTCCTATGTCCGCTTGTAACTAATCAACGGCTCAACGGATTTTGATAAATGATACGTCATTAGATTTGTCTCAATGACGCGAGTGTTATAGGGTACCTAAATTAAAAAAAAATCAAAATGGCGGACTTTATGCGCTTTAATGTGCGAGCTGAAAAAAAAATTTTTCTTCAAGACCCTCGAGTGGGGTATCAAAATAAAGGGATTCAAAAGGCAAATACGAAAATGTATAAATTTATATATTTGGAAACAATTTGGAGTGATAAATCGTAGAAAATGACCGTTTCCTATGTCAGTTCGTAACTACTTAACGGCTCAACCTATTTTGATAAATTATACGTCATTAGATTTGTCTTGACGGCGCAAATATTACTGGGTACATAAAATTCATAAAAAATCAAAATGGCGAATGTTATGCACTTTAATGTGCGGGCTGAAAAAATTTTTTTTCTTCAAGACCCTCGAGTGGGGTATCAAAATAAAGGGCTTTAAAAGGCGAGTACGAAAATGTAAACAATCTATATGTTTTAAATCAATTTGGAGTGACAAATCATGAAAAACAAAATAAATAACAACTACACTGTAAGTGGTACGGTGGTATTTTATTAATTTTTTAGTTCGTTTTTTAGCATGGCAGTCGGGTTTTTTTAATTTTTAAATTATAGCTTGTTTGTATTTAAAAATATTTTTTACTTAAGTAATTAGCTATTAAGTAGGTATAAGTAAGTATATGATTTGATTTGAAACCAAACCGCTTTAGTCAGCCACATTTTTGGTGCCATATTATCCAGAACTTATCGTAGCAAGCTTCGCCGTTGACTTTGCGCCCATTTTCCGCAACAGTGCGCGTTGTGCCTACTCTGTGGCTGTGCGCTAAAGTGGGAGATCCCGGGTTCGATTTCCGTCAGGGTCAATTTGGCAATTTATACCTATATACAGTTGGATAAAAAGGCTAACTTGAGGGCGACCATAAATAATAGCTTCAGACTAATTCAAAGTTGTTGTTTTAGATAAACCTATTAAAGTAGGTAGGTAGGTATGTAGTATGTACCTACATCGATCCTTTGTCTCATTATTAAATCTATACTAATATAATAAAGCGGAAGAGTGTGTTTGTTTGAACGCGCTAATCTCGGAAACTACTGGACCGATTTCAAAAATTCTTTCACCGTTGGATATGTACGTGATCCTTGAGTGCTATAGCCTACCTATATATTATTATGTACCACGGGCAAAGCCGGGGCGGACCGCTAGTTGTATATAAAGCTATAACCATTTAATATTTAACACTCATGCTCACTGCAACTCAGTGCTCTGATTGATCGGTATGTTGTCTACAGCTTTTACGCGATACATCTGCTGATTCACAGTAGATATATAAAAAAAAGCTCCTCAGACTTCATAGAAAATCCGGAGTTCCTGCATGCTCATGAATACTACTAGTTGAACAGTGAACTTATAACGAACGGCTAATTAGGTTTGTACCTAGTTACGGGTTACCGGTTCATCATCATCATCATCATGGAAATGGATCATGGAAAGGATGTTGGAAATTTCAATTTGGTCTTTGGAACATATAGAGATTGGGCTTGGAGAACAGCACAAATTGGAATATGTCAGTATAAGTAGGTATACTTACCAAAATCTTTCATATTATAATGTATGCTAAGCATCCTTCAAAGATACATTACAAAGGTAACCTTATGAACCTCTTTGATGAAGGTTTCCTTCTAGTTCTGAATTTAAAATGAATAGGTGCGCAATTCGAGCGAACAAAAGCTCTTACCTATTTTAAGTGGGAGTAAAATTGGATTACATTTAAGTACTTTACTTTTACTTTATTAACCTACCTAACTTTTACTTTATTAGGAAAGTCAAGAGCTTGGAACCTTCCAAATTTACTTAGTAATATTTTTCTGGAAGTTATTAATTCTTATAGGGTGACTCGAGTAGTGTGCGGAATGATCTGGAAGCCTGCCGCGTTATAATTTCAAGAAAACCCTTACCATTATGTAATGGAAAGGTCACATCCTTCAATAATGAGGAATTCGACTCGAATGCCGCGACCACATTAAAGGGACATGCCATTGAACATAGCGATAACCGTAGGTGTGGCCGCTTTAATGCGATATATCTGCCATTGAACCTCAGACAGGTTTGATCTGCCAAAATTTACCGCCACCCGACCCAATGCCCAATGGCATATTCCTGTAATGTGGCCACATGTGGATTGTGGCCGCCCTTCCTTCCCTTCCTTCGTTGCCGGCCCTTGAGGAGTTTGTTCGCGCCCCTTGAATAAACCTATGTCAAAGTTACGTGGAAACACCGACAAAGGAAAATGGTTCCAGAATTTTTGAGTGCGCGGAAGAAATGATCTCCTGTCTGTAAAAGAATCTTAAGAAAGAATCTTAGAAAATTAATTTATCATATTTATAATTGCGAAAGTGTCGCCATCCCTGGCTGCGCTGCGGCGCAAAGTGCAGCATCAGCGTAAAACTTTAAAGCTTAGTCAGGACCCGAGCCAGCGACTTAAATCGATTTCAATTCCTCGGCCACTCCTGCGCAAAGCGTCGACGAGGCCTCCCGCTCTCTACCAGTGAGTCCCTTCTAGACTAATTGTTATTTTTGATTTATAATTTAAATTTCTTTTTTTTCAATTTTTTAATTTGAATATTTTTTTACATGTTTGTGTCTTTACAATATAATTTTATTCAGGATTGAACTTACATGTGAGTCCCTTTTAGACTAATTATTGTTTTTAAATATTTTTTAAATGATTGTGCCCTTACAATAATTTATTCAGGATTAAACAAAATGTTGATTTATTTTTAAATCACTTCAAAAAGGAGCTATATTTATATACCATAACTTTACTCATTATCATTTTCATTCACTATACTCATTAACATTTTCGAGAGTTATAATTAGTTGTTATTGATTAGCGATGTAACTTTGTTGAATTTAATTAGTAAGAGTTATTTCATTGTATTTTAATTTGAGCTATTACGATCTAAAGCAGATTTAAACAGAATTTTTATTATTTGCTTTTCTTCGATTTTTCTAAAAACATTTAAAAGTTCAAGTAAGTCTGCTTTGGATCAGAAAATTTTACAAACTTACTCATGAATTAAAATTTTATAAACTTAAATAAGTATATAGATGTTAAATCTTTATACCTACGTAATTATGCTTAAAATGAACTTCATCGTAGAAATTATCAAAAAGTACAAGACAAAGAAGTTTTAGACGAACAGAAGAGTGCGAAGAGAGAAGAAGCCCAGGGTTGAGATTGCCATTACCTCACAGTCACGTGGGATTGTAGTATAACGTGTGATGTGACGTAGTGGAATTCTCGGCCCGGACCATCTGCGATGCAAACTCACGGGAAGAGCAAGATCAGAAACAAGAAGAAAGATATAAAACCAGCTGTAGACTAACGCCGAGAACATCGGAGAAGTCTCGTGAGAACATCTGCGAGAATTCTCAATGAGCTCCTCGGCGCGAGTCTGGAGATGGTTCTATAATCTATTTCTATTTCTCGACCGCGAGGCCTTTGCATACCGAGAACAGGCAAGAGCAGGCGAACCTACTCGCGTCCTCGTCTCTTCTCTTCTTGTTTATAATTATTATGTTTAGTAGTAAAACATCTCTTGTTTATCATTATGTTTATTTTTTATAATTATGTTTAGTAGTTAGAGGTTTTAATTGTGTATAACGCACGCTCAAGAGCGATTCTAATTCCACACGGCATCTTGCGGATGCAACATAAAAAAATTATCTGATCGTAGGTATAGTAGATACATGTCACGCGGCTGGTGCATGTCGCATTCGCTAATTATATTGTGACATTTGGCAGCGTATCATGTGCCGATTTTCCTATATAAGACGCCGCAGAAGCAACGCAACGAGTGGAATCGCTCTTAAGTGTTCCTTAATTAACTGTTAAATTTTATTCTAAATTTTGTCGTGTTTTAAGTCGTCAGCATATCTAATATTTTCATTTAAATGTCATAGAGAACGAGGGTCTCAAAGGGTCCGGTAGCTGCTAACCTTTAAACATCTAGATATCTATCCTCTAGAAGGGGAAGCTTGAAGACTAAACAAAGTTCGGGACTAATCTAAATATTAACTTTACATTGTAACTACTGTGTACAATATTCACCTTTGTTCCGTGGCTAGCTGCCACCCACGCACAATCAATGCTGTACAATACTAATCATTAATCTGTTACCTACAGCCGTAGGTACAGACCTCTCTCGCAGGATGTGTATCGACAAAGCTTTGTAAAAGCGCAAGAAAGCTTTGTAGCATTGGTTGTGAGGGCTGCTGAAATTGAATTATTAATTTATCTTTTTTCACCTGTTGTGTTTTCCGTGTAATTTAGCAGGTACTACACAACTTCAGTCCTCTCTTTAGAAGAGGGATTTAGAGCTTAGATCCGCCACGCTACTCTAAAGCAGATTGACGGGCTATACTAAGTAATTGCTATGTTAGTAGGAACTAAGTTTTTAATTTTAATGGCCTCTTTAGAAACGAGTTCGATATCTGTATTCATTCGCTTTTTAAAACCTAATTTTGTTTTATCTAGCACTCTGTTATTTGTTTGATTACCTATTTATTTAAGGTTATCTTCTCGTACTATATATACTATACCTAGGTTGTTTAATAATATTCTATTTCAAAGCAAAATATCATTGCTTGGAAATGGAAAATTGCGTATGGTATGAACACGATAGCTTTGTCTATGTAAATAAATAATATCTATAGAGAACATTTAAATGGTCTTTTATTTTATTCTCTCTTCTTGCCTGGCGCAGTGGTGAGTGCTGTGTCTTATAAATGGGAGATCCCGGGTTCGATTCCCGGCAGGAGCAATTTTGGGAATTTATATAATTTCTAAATTGTCTCTGGTCTAGTATGGTGGGAGGCTTCAGCCGTGGCTAGTTACCACCCTGCCGCCAAGCGATTTGGCGTTCCGGTACGAAGCCCCGTAGAAACCGACCCCCTGATCGGTTTAGTTAGGTTTCAATAGGTAAGTAACTAAGTATGGGTTTAATAAAAACTGCTATACGTCTTTCAGGTTAGCCCACTTCTATCTTAGTCTAGCGGTCCGCCCCGGCTTCGCCCGTGGTACATAATATATAGCCTATAGCACTCAGGGATCACGTACATATCCAACGGTGAAAGAATTTTTGAAATCGGTCCAGTAGTTCCTGAGATTAGCGCGTTCAAACAAACAAACTCTTCCGCTTTATTATATTAGTATAGTATAGATTAGCATAGCATCATCACTTAGGTGTACCACCAGGGGAGATCGTAGTCAAGGGCTAACTTGTAGATGAATAAAAAAATATTCTGGAAACTACTAAGTATGTATTTATGCGGGTCCGTCCGAGGGTTTGATAAGTAGGTGTTGCTGATCTATATTCGCGTCGTTTGGTGACCGAGGATTTGACATTGGATTTGGTCTGAGATCGAGGGCTGTGTGTCTTTAAGAACTATAGGTGATCCCGCCACTTTGCCTGGCGTTTTTGTAAATCCTGTCGGAACTCTGATTTCCCCTATAAAAAGTAGCCTATATCCATCTCCGGGATGTAAGCTATCTCTGTGTCTTTCATCAAAATCGGTACGGTTAGTAACTACTACGCTTTTGCAGATTGCGAAAACGTTGATCGATTTCGAGTATCAAATCACAACAAGTTAAAAGTAAAATGGACCTAAAAATGCTTGTTTTAAGGTTTGAGTTCGTCCATACGTGTACAATCAGCGCCCCAAGCGGAAACTTTGCCAAACAAAAATCGGAGGAAATTACGAATTAAGAATACTACTAAAACATGCTACATGTAAATTTTATTCTAACTTGTTCGATATTCGAAATGTAGTAACGTCATCGACGTGTGCAAGCTCATACTAACGGCACAGCAGACAATTTTTATTCAAATAATAATTATAAGAGCTTAATCAGAGTTAGTTATTGCGAATTCGCTGACAGACACTTCAATTATATTATGTACTAGCCGACCCCCGCGACTTTGTCCGCGTGGATATATAGGTTTTTATATGGGATCGGATTGGATGCCATAATCCTTTTTTGTACCTAAACTAAATGTAGCCTGTTACTCCTTATAACATTGAAAGGTCCATTAAAATCGATCCAGCCGTTTCGGAGATTAGCTGGAACACATAGACAGAACGACAAACATAAATTTAAACGCACGCCAATTTAAAATAAGCCGTAGGTACGTACAAAGATCCGGGTCCCAAGTCATTGGAACCCAATAAATGTCTGTCATTTCTAAACTAAAATACCTATGACCTTGAAATATTTACGGTACAATACTTAAAGTACTACCTTTCTAACAAAAAAAGAATGAGTGAAATCGAACAACGCGTTAATGAATTACAGCTAAATACACGTTTTAACTTTCATCCCCTCTCCCAAGGGAACCGTGCTGAATTTCGGGATAAAAAGTATCCTATGTCCTACCTCGGAACATAAACTCAATTCGTACCAAATTTCATTCGAATCCGTTCAGTAGTTTTGGCGTGATGCGCGGCCAAGATACAGACAGACAGACAGACAGACAGACAGACAAAAATGAAAAAAATTGCAGTTTTGGCTTCAGTATCGATTATAGAGTGCTCTCCAATAAAAATTTTCAAAATATCTTCAATGTACAGAATTGGATCTGTTACAGTTTTATTATATTACTAGCTGACCCCCGCGACTTCGTCCGCGTGGTTATATAGGTTTTTATGTAGGATCGGATTGGATCCCATAATCCTTTTTTGTACCTAAACTATATGTAGCCTAAGTTACTCCATATAACATCAGCTGTCTGCCATTGAAAGTTCCATCAAAATCGATCCAGCCGTTTCAGAAATTAGCTGGAACAAATAGACAGATCGACAAACATAACTCTAAATGCACACCAGTTTAAAATAAGCCGTACGTTCAAAGATCCGGGTCCCAAGTTATTTGAACCCAATAAATGTCTGTCATTTCTGAACTAAAAAACCTATGACCTTGAAATATTTACGGAATAATACTTAAAGTACTACCTTTCTAACAAAAAAAGAATGAGTTAAATCGAAGTACCCGTTATTGAATTAGAGCTAAATACACGTTTTAACTTTCTTCCCCTCTCCCAAAGGAACCGTGCTGAATTTCGGGATAAAAAGTATCCTATGTCCTACCTCGGAGTATAAACTCATATCGTACCAAGTTTCATTCGAATCCATTCAGTAGTTTCGGCGTGATGCGCGGCCAAGATACAGACAGACAGACAGACAGACAGACAGACAGACAGACAGACAGACAAAAATGAAACAAATTGCAGTTTTGGCTTAAGTATCGATTATAGAGTGCCCTCCAATAAAAATTTTCAAAATATTTTCAATGTACAGAATTGGATCTGTTACAGTTTTATTATATTATAGATAGTTATATTATAGATAGACTAGACTAGATGATGCCCACGGCTTCGCCCGTGTGTATTTAGGTTTGTAAAAATCTCGTGGGAACTTTGATTTTCCAGAATAAAAATTAACCTATCTGTAGTAAGTAGTAACCTGTCCACAAAACGGAAAAATTCCGTGGGATCCTTACGATTTCAGAATGCAATTCCTTACAGCATCAGGGTTGAGGAGTTGGACATGTACCTACTCGAGTTCATTCAACGATAAAGTCTTTAATTGGTACCCCCAATATCAATTTAAATAACCGAAAGTTTCTAAAACCCATTAGTTTTGGGGATTAGGTCCCCTACAGCATCAGGATTGAGGAGTTGGAATCAAAGTTTTTTGTAGGACAGTGTCGCAATGTTTCTCTATCGATAAAAAAAAATTACGCAAATCGGTTCAGAAATCTCGGAGATATCGGTGTACATAGGTAGAAAAACACAACTCCTCCTTTTTTGAAAGTCGGTTAAAAAAGTAGCCTATGTCACTCCCTGCTTAATTCTCTACTTGTATGTGAAAGTCCCGTCAAAATCGGTTCAGCCGTTCCAAAGATTAGCCCGTTCAAACAGACAGACAGACAGACAGACAGACAGACAGACAGACAGACAAAAATTTTAAAAACGTGTGATTCGGTTATGGTATCGTTCAAATAACCATATGAGTTTAATATGTGGTAGTTATTTCGAAATTACAGACAGACACTTCAATTTTATTTATTAGTATAGATTTATTAGTACCTAGAAGGTTAGAGTCGGTATATCTATATCTTCTTCTCTAATAAATAAAATTGAAGTGTCTGTCTGTAATTTCGAAATAACTACCACATATTATAAGCTCATATGGTTATTTGAACGATACCATAACCGAATCACACGTTTTTAAAATTTTTGTCTGTCTGTCTGTCTGTTTGAACGGGCTAATCTTCGGAACGGCTGAACCGATTTTGACGGGACTTTCACAGACAAGTAGAGGATTAACCAAGGAGTAACATAGGCTCCTTTTTTAACCGACTTTCAAAAAAGGAGTTGTGTTGAAATCAGTAAGTACATACCTATGTTAAAAAACGCCCTGATAGGTATTTTCGCTGCGCGCGACGGCCAAAGCTCGCGCTGCACGGAACTCCCCGCGCCGCGCCGCGCGCCCTTGCGCCCGCCATACGTACGCCGCCGCGCGGCGGGTGGGTGCGGTGAAGAGGGTGCATGCTCCAATCTCCAATTTTCATTTCGAGCGAGGGAGCTAATGCGTGCGGATGTGTCCTGCGTTTTCGTAATTTTTATTTTGAATCGGAGATTTTGGGATTTGTGAAAAACCGAAATTCACGCGGGCGAAGCCGCGGGCAAAAGCTAGTCTATAATATAGATATACTGTTTCGCCATCTATTTAGGCTTTAGGCCTTGGTTTAGTCCCGGGTGGGGACGCCTACCTATATTATCATAAATCAATTTATCATACGTGTAAGTATTATCCCGCTGTATTGACTATTTATACTTTCTGTGATCCTAATTTCTAACTATAAACCATATCTCTAACCCTAACGTCAAACTGCCTCGTTGGTCTGGCGGTTAGCATGTTTGGCTGCTGATAACGTGGTCCTGGGTTCGAATCCCGGGCCCGGCCAAAAATTTATTGGGTTAGGTTTATCTGTCAAGAACTGTCAGTTCCAAACCAGAGTCTTAACTATCTAGTCTATCATGAGTCTATCACTATCTTGTGACAACTGACAAGAGTCGACGCAGACTAGAAGTACTTAGTAGGACCAACGGCTAATGAAGTTTTATGTGCTCTCCGAGGCACGTGGTGTAACACCGCCCGCTTCCAACCTCCGCGTCCGAACAAAGTACAAACTAACTACTAGATATAGTCTATATTTATGATATTATAGTCTACGTATTTTGACTCTAGGCCACTATGACTTCTAGTGATTATGTTTTCGTATTAAAGGCTTGGTCAGAGTGCAACGGCAGCGTCGTAAGACCGTAACCGGCACTTGTAAACCTAGAAATATGTGTATTGATAATAATATGCATATATCATATATGTATGTTATATTTATGCCCAAATACAATGGCGCATGTACATCATGATGTCTCGAATCGTTTATTGATACGTTTTAGTGTCGAAAACATCTTCAATGGCGAATCGGACGCAACATGGCTGCCACTATTGGTATTGGAAAAAGAACATTATGTCATCTCCCGCGGCGTGTATGTCCAGGCCTTTACAGCGCTACGTAGCCCTGCAGGGGAGTGTAGAATTTCGCACCGCCCGCGCCAGTAATTCGCGGACAGTGTGGCAACATCGGAAATTGTAACTTGATATCTGCTGCAGTTCGGTATGTAGGTATGCCTGTCCACCGGATCGAATTACTTACCTATTGAATACACTGCTCATAAACAATTAGGTAAGTTGTTTTCTAATCAGATATTTTCAACTTCTAAATTAAATAAGTAGATACCTACCTAGATACTTATTGGTATGTTTCGTCATGCAATGGAGCCCGTTATATGTAAGTGACAACTGACACTTACATATAACGCAATTACACGTCGTTATTTATTTATTGGTCTAGGATCCCGTATTAGAAATATACCCTCATCTCTTATTTAATTCATACTACGGATATATTCAATAATAGGTGAGGGTATATATTTCTAATACCGGATCTCCTACCATATGTACAAGGTCAACAGTTTGTACCAGTGTGGGGTTGATCCTATCGTCACGATGCCTCGTCGTTGCTGGGCGACGACCAATCGATACCGCTCCATTCAACCACAAATATTGAGAGAACAGACCTCTGGCATTATGTCAAACACTTTGACAGTAAGTACTTAATATATATTTCCAAAAACATTGTAGCTACACTTGGAAGCTTAGATGGAAGCTATATGGAAGCGAAGATTATTCTTTCTCTCTTCTACATGGAAGTAGCAAATACCTAGGTAATAAGCTCCACGTTGCCACACAGTAAAATGGCATCGACTCACTCATGCGAGTCCAAATGAGCCACACACTAATGAGAATGTGTCCACCCACAAGCGGTGAAACGCGCTTGATTCAATCATTTGCAATCACGGCGCAATTTGCGCCGTTTCGTCAAAACGCACATTTTTGTCATACGGGCGTCAGATTGTTGCATAAGAATTGTATAATCAGGATCGGCAATTAAGTAAGTTTTATTACTGTAGAGCCGGCGAATCCAGCTACGAGCGCTACGCTCTGACTTCTGTCAAATACAAGCGAAATCATAGCGAAACTGCCTGTTCTAATACAGCCAACCATAGATAAAATGAATAAGACGAGATATGGCAAGGGGGCGTGGTTCCTGAGAACTCTTCTGGCGTTAAATACACCTGAGAACCGTTTTTGTCTTGAGTCGAATGTCGTCCAACGATCGCTTCACCGCTCTCGATTTTTAACAAAATGCCGTGTTGTTCAGTGGTTGTTTGCAAAAAATCAAGCAAAAAAGTGAATCATACAAAATATGGCATCTCATTTCACACTTAAGTACAAGCTATTGTTGTTATTTTCCATAAAAAACAAGAAAACATTATTTTGTATATTTACATTATGCTAAAAATGTGCTAAATTGAGAAGTCTATATCTCATTATGAACAAAATCCATTACTTGCTTAGTAGAAATCAATCATTGAATCGGTCGGTCTTAGGACGCAATGGACTTGTACTATATAAATATATTCCTTCACTAAGACGTTAGACTCACGGTATGGACGCCGATCGGGTGGTCGTGGTCGTAGAGATGTCATGATGTTAGCTAAGTACATTGTTATCGATATTTTAACGACCAAACGATGATTTTTGATACAGTTATTATTAATTAACCCCCGAAGCAAAAACGACGGGGTGTTATAAGTTTGACGTGTCTGTGTGTGTGTGTGTGTGTGTGTGCGTGTGTCTGTCTGTTCCCCTGTGGAGCTCAAACGGGTGGACCGATTTAAATGCGTTTTTTTTTTTGTTTGAAAGGTGAATTAGTCGAGAGTGTTGTTAGCTATGTTTGAAGAAAATCAGTCCAAGATGGCCGCCGCTACAAAATGGCGGATTACATATTTTTTTACAACCCCCTTAATATGGGTATCAAATGAAAGGGCTTGACTAGTAGAATAGCACTATGCAAATACAAGATTGCACCACCACCACAGAATTTTGGGTAAAAAGAAACCCAGCCCCTCATTTTTATTTCGAAATTAATTTATTTGAATCGTTATATCTCAAAAACGGTGGCTCTTAGGAAAAAAAGTATACAGACATTTTTTATAGATAATTATCTGATCTACAATTTTGTTTAAAATAATTTTATGATAAGACTTACCGTTTTGCTGAAAAATTTCCCATGAAAACTTTGACACCGAGTAATTTTTTTCCAGGTGTCGGATCGATGAGGACTTTTCACATTTCATTTATAATAGTGTTTTGAACAATCCTACCAATTTTCAGCCAGGTGTGAATATTGTAATCTTGGAAGTCTAAATTGATCGTATTATATAAGTAGGCATTTTTTATATCGTATTATTTTTGATTCATAATAATAATAATATATCGCTTTTCTTAATATATAAGTCATTGTCAAAACCCAAATAGTAAAAAAATTAAGAATCGATAACTTTACATTTTAGTCAATCACTAAAGTTTTAATGGCTTTTACTCAACATTTTTATTTACTCATCAGTGCATACATACCAGCACTTTTATTTAATTTTATAATTACCTTTTTTAATTTTCTTTTTGCGAATAAACAAAATAACGAGTATCTATCGATATCGATAGACAATTCAATGAGTAGCAATACAGCGCCATCTATGTTCAAGTAGCGGAATTAATTGGACAATCGAATCTAGTGTGACTATAGCTCATAAATACATTCTTCCGTTAAAGCAAAATAAATCTTATTTCTACAAAATCAGGGTTTGTTTCCAAATCTGTGAGTTCTGTGAAGTAGGCTAGTTTTGACTAAACTTAAAACGACAAATCAAACGATTTGTTTCTTTGTAGTGCAATATATGATTAACGGTATATTTGTGTGAGTTTGGCGACAGCGGTTCCTATAGTAGTTTTGGTGCATTTCACTTCCCCTGCCTTCTCTCTTCCGTGCAGCCAACGGTATAGGTACAAAAAGTTACGCCAGAACTACTTTATTTACTTCTATTACGTCTACTACTATTGCTTCAAAACACAAAACCTTTTTGACGTGATAATGTCTTATAAATCGATCAACTCCGGCTATACGCACGAAAAAGTCACTGTCACGTTCCGCGTGCAAGCGAGAGCGCGGACTAAGCCATAGAGAAGGCACCATCGGTGATTCGGCCTAAGCGTTCGGCTTGTGACGCATCTCTTTGTTTTCTTATGACGTTATCACGTAAAATTATCGTCCATAAACCGACTTAACAGACAACAAATTTTTGTTTTTAATTATTGCATCCTTATATCATCGCCAGACCGTAAAGTAGGTAATAGTGAATCCTAACCGGAAGTGCCCCCTAAAGGCTAATTTAACTCTGTTTACCTACCCAGTTATTTTGAGTTAAATTTTGTAATGTAATTTTTGACAATCTATATCTATATCTATATAATATAATAAAACTGTAACAGATCCAATTCTGTACATTGAAAATATTTTGAAAATTTTTATTGGAGGGCACTCTATAATCGATACTTAAGCCAAAACTGCAATTTGTTTCATTTTTGTCTGTCTGTCTGTCTGTCTGTCTGTCTGTCTGTCTGTCTGTATCTTGGCCGCGCATCACGCCGAAACTACTGAATGGATTCGAATGAAACTTGGTACGATATGAGTTTATACTCCGAGGTAGGACATAGGATACTTTTTATCCCGAAATTCAGCACGGTTCCTTTGGGAGAGGGGAAGAAAGTTAAAACGTGTATTTAGCTCTAATTCAATAACGGGTACTTCGATTTAACTCATTCTTTTTTTGTTAGAAAGGTAGTACTTTAAGTATTATTCCGTAAATATTTCAAGGTCATAGGTTTTTTAGTTCAGAAATGACAGACATTTATTGGGTTCAAATAACTTGGGACCCGGATCTTTGAACGTACGGCTTATTTTAAACTGGTGTGCATTTAGAGTTATGTTTGTCGATCTGTCTATTTGTTCCAGCTAATTTCTGAAACGGCTGGATCGATTTTGATGGAACTTTCAATGGCAGACAGCTGATGTTATATGGAGTAACTTAGGCTACATATAGTTTAGGTACAAAAAAGGATTATGGGATCCAATCCGATCCTACATAAAAACCTATATAACCACGCGGACGAAGTCGCGGGGGTCAGCTAGTTTTACTCTAAGGTTGATAAAAATAGGACTGATATAGAAAAATTAAACTCAAACACATTTCATGGGTTGCTACTTGCTACAATTGGACCTAAATAAGTTAAAATTAATACCTATTTCTATTTTTAACTTTAAACAATGAGTTTAAGAAAATATCCACAAAAGCTTTCTGGGGTGAGTGGGCGTCGCTGTCATCTTTGCTGCCAGTACGTAAGTGTAACAAAGGCTATAAAGCTTGAACAATTTTCGTTCGCTTTGCGGTGCAAATTCAATAAATGACCAATATTGAGTCCGGCTGCAAATCCGAGCCGTTGCAGAAGCAATGTTTTGAGGAAACAGCTTGGCTTCTGTAGGTATTTTATCCACAGCATTTTCAAGTTTCAAATGCAGCATAATAGCCCAAGAGCCCACGACGGCCAGACCTTAAAGTTAAAAAGTTCAAGGGTGTCTGGCAGGGAGTAAAAACTGTAATAAGTGTCCGGCAATGCATGACGTGATTTTTAAGAGTCCACATTATGCAGTTTTGTGCTTTGTAATCGTTATTTATCTCAGAATTTGTTAAAGTTACTACCTTGATATTTGGGGAAATGATACTTCGAACTTTTATCTTGGATTATGTGTTTTAAAAACACGATTGGTGAAAATTTTCTCGATAGTATATTTTTTTGAAAAATACATGTTTTACGCACATTTTGCTATTTATCTCAGAAGGTGCTAATTAATTTTGTAAGGGTTTTGTTTTGTCAAGACACCTAGACGTATTCTTCAATTACGTGTTTTAATTTTTCGATTGGTTCTTTAATTAACTTGTAATTAGATAGAAACAGTTTTGGCGCTTACGTCGTCGAAAATAACTTGCGCGTCTATCGCTCTGTATTTCTCACTCACGAGAAAACAATAACTCGCCATCCCGCTCGACGCTGACTTACGCTCCTATTTCAGTCGGCTACGGCATTGTGTGCGGGACGGACCTGTGCTTGGCTGGCGACTGCGTCACATTTACCTATACTTTTTACTTTCCTTTTTTTATTAGTAAACATTTAATATTAGGTTTAGATTTTCATATAGAATTAGGTACCTACCTAAGTAGATTAGTTTTAGTAAGTAGGTATAAGTATCATGTAAATAATAACAATAATAAGTGTGGTTTTATCGCACGGGCGATGTTGCGTATTATTGCAGAAGGGTGAAGGGAAGTGGGACGCGAAATCCATATCGTAGGGGCATAATGCAGACTCTTAACACTATTTGGAAGAAAATATATAAAGATTAGACTTTGATGTAAGATTTTTTACACCTTTAACTATTTGTTATCTCCCAAAGTAACCATGATCTCAACTTCATAGTCGCTGCTCATTCCTTCCTGTGTTGGGGATAATACACAGAGAAACTTACAGCTTTTATAAATTATCGAAGGTTTGGCCGTCGTGGGCTCTTGTTCTATAAAGAAAGTTACACAAACATAACTCAAAAACCGGACAAGTGCAAAAAAAAAATATTTTTTTCAACAATTTCCAATAATATTAGTAAGTTTATGTTATCGTTTCAAAAATTGTATGAAGGGCCGCACACTATTTACGTAGTTACACTACCCAAGTACACTAATATTTATCTACATTAGGATTTAAATATTTTCTTATTTTAATCCAGTTACCCTGTTCATCCAAACAAGCAATATTTTGAGCATAAAATTTGACTCGAGACAGATGTAATCTAATCATCGACACCCGCCCAAGCTATCAGCAATAAGATACGATTTTCTCCACTACATTCGCTGTAGGATAGGGAAATGGCAATAATTTCCCGAATCTTCTACGAGTTAACTCCAACGGAAATTGCTGCCAAAATCGTTCCAAGATAGAGCCGAACTAAAGTGCAAGTGAAAAGTGAAAGCTCCCTTTATGACTACCATGGTAAAAAGTAGCACGAACCATATATAGGTAAGTATGCTCAAGAAATCATAGGGGATATTTTAGAAAAGCTTATTTCTTAGTGACATTTTAGTTCTAGAACGCAGAGACCGATTTCAATGTGGTTGCTTTTATTTGAAAGTCACGCATGAATATCACGCATTTGAATCATATTTGATCATATCATATTTGATTCAAAAAGCGTGGTATATTAGATCCACGGAAGAGAGAAGGCAGGGGAAGTGAAATGCACCAAAACTACTATAGGAACCGCTGTCGCCAAACTCACACAAATATACCGTTAATCATATATTGCACTACAAAGAAACAAATCGTTTGATTTGTCGTTTTAAGTTTAGTCAAAACTAGCCTACTTCACAGAACTCACAGATTTGGAAACAAACCCTGATTTTGTAGAAATAAGATTTATTTTGCTTTAACGGAAGAATGTATTTATGAGCTATAGTCACACTAGATTCGATTGTCCAATTAATTCCGCTACTTGAACATAGATGGCGCTGTATTGCTACTCATTGAATTGTCTATCGATATCGATAGATACTCGTTATTTTGTTTATTCGCAAAAAGAAAATTAAAAAAGGTAATTATAAAATTAAATAAAAGTGCTGGTATGTATGCACTGATGAGTAAATAAAAATGTTGAGTAAAAGCCATTAAAACTTTAGTGATTGACTAAAATGTAAAGTTATCGATTCTTAATTTTTTTACTATTTGGGTTTTGACAATGACTTATATATTAAGAAAAGCGATATATTATTATTATTATGAATCAAAAATAATACGATATAAAAAATGCCTACTTATATAATACGATCAATTTAGACTTCCAAGATTACAATATTCACACCTGGCTGAAAATTGGTAGGATTGTTCAAAACACTATTATAAATGAAATGTGAAAAGTCCTCATCGATCCGACACCTGGAAAAAAATTACTCGGTGTCAAAGTTTTCATGGGAAATTTTTCAGCAAAACGGTAAGTCTTATCATAAAATTATTTTAAACAAAATTGTAGATCAGATAATTATCTATAAAAAATGTCTGTATACTTTTTTTCCTAAGAGCCACCGTTTTTGAGATATAACGATTCAAATAAATTAATTTCGAAATAAAAATGAGGGGCTGGGTTTCTTTTTACCCAAAATTCTGTGGTGGTGGTGCAATCTTGTATTTGCATAGTGCTATTCTACTAGTCAAGCCCTTTCATTTGATACCCATATTAAGGGGGTTGTAAAAAAATATGTAATCCGCCATTTTGTAGCGGCGGCCATCTTGGACTGATTTTCTTCAAACATAGCTAACAACACTCTCGACTAATTCACCTTTCAAACAAAAAAAAAACGCATTTAAATCGGTCCACCCGTTTGAGCTCCACAGGGGAACAGACAGACACACGCACACACACACACACACACACACAGACACGTCAAACTTATAACACCCCGTCGTTTTTGCTTCGGGGGTTAATTAATAATAACTGTATCAAAAATCATCGTTTGGTCGTTAAAATATCGATAACAATGTACTTAGCTAACATCATGACATCTCTACGACCACGACCACCCGATCGGCGTCCATACCGTGAGTCTAACGTCTTAGTGAAGGAATATATTTATATAGTACAAGTCCATTGCGTCCTAAGACCGACCGATTCAATGATTGATTTCTACTAAGCAAGTAATGGATTTTGTTCATAATGAGATATAGACTTCTCAATTTAGCACATTTTTAGCATAATGTAAATATACAAAATAATGTTTTCTTGTTTTTTATGGAAAATAACAACAATAGCTTGTACTTAAGTGTGAAATGAGATGCCATATTTTGTATGATTCACTTTTTTGCTTGATTTTTTGCAAACAACCACTGAACAACACGGCATTTTGTTAAAAATCGAGAGCGGTGAAGCGATCGTTGGACGACATTCGACTCAAGACAAAAACGGTTCTCAGGTGTATTTAACGCCAGAAGAGTTCTCAGGAACCACGCCCCCTTGCCATATCTCGTCTTATTCATTTTATCTATGATTAGATCCTTTGCCATGCGTGCCATGAATCACGTGATCATTTTTTTAAATTTTTTTTAATTATTTTTTTTTACAAAAATCTTCTTACAAAAGTGTTTCTACACAACTTTTGTTTTGACACAAAAGAGAATATTGAAATGACTAAGTGAGCGTAGAACCTTTCAATGACACATTTGTATGGGGACAGGGAACCTGTTAAAAGGCACTTGATAATACATACAATCTTTGTGTTTAAGTTTATTTTGGTAGGTAATACAGTGTTTTCAAAAAAACTTCAAAAATCGCTTCATCTGCTTGGAGGCTATCTGATGGTGTGGCATCCACTCAATTGTAATTGTTGTGTCCCGCCCATTGCTCATCACTATACTCAATAGGGTCTCTGGTACACGTCTAGTCCCTGCCACTATATAATCTATACTAATAAATAAAATTGAAGTGTCTGTCTGTAATATCGAAATAACTACCTCATATTAAGCTCATATGGTTATTTGAACGATACTATAACCGAATCACACGTTTTTAAAATTTTTGTCTGTCTGTCTGTCTGTCTGTCTGTTTGAACGGGCTAATCTTCGGAACGGCTGAACCGATTTTGACGGGACCTTCACATACAAGTAGAGAATTAACCAGGGAGTAACATAGGCTACTTTTTTAACCGCCTTTCAAAAAAGGAGGAGTTGTGTTTTTCTACCTATGTACCTACACTGATATCTCCGAGATTTCTGAACCGATTTGCGTAATTTTTTTTTAATCGATAGAGAAACATTGCGACCCTGTTCTATAAAAAATTTGGATTCCAACTCCTCAATCCTGATGCTGCAGGGGACCTAATCCCCAAAACTAATGGGTTTTAGAAACTTTCGGTTATTTAAATTGATATTGGGGGTAGGTACCAATTAAAGACTTTATCGTTGAATGAACTCGAGTAGGTACATATCCAACTCCTCAACCCTGATGCTGTAAGGAATTGTATTCCGAAATCGTGAGGATCGCACGGGATTTTTCCGTTTTGGGGACGGGTTTCTACAGATAAGCTACTTTTTGTGCTGGAAAATCAAAAGTTCCCACGGGATTTTTAAAAACTTAAATCCACACGGGCGAAGCCGTGGGCATCATCTAGTATGAAATAAATAGGTACCTACCTAAATCGACTCCAGGCACTATACATAAATGAGAATAATGACACAGTCACTTTTAAGTACCTAGGTACAACTTAAAATTGTGTAATCATGGAAATAAAATATTTAATAAATTGCGAACCTTCGCGATTGTTACTCTGACAAACAAAACACACCTACGTATTACAAAATGAATTGTGAAACAAGCATGAAATTGAATTTATTAATTTGCTTCGTTGTGATCAAAAGCACGAGTAACATAAACCTCCATAATATGTACCTACCTATCCAATTTTAGTGAAATTGCTTTGTGCTACATAATCTTTTTCAATTAAATATATTGCGTGGAATCACGTGGAATTTAATTTATTAGGATTAATAAAACAAAGCATTGTGTATGTACTTATTAGCTAAAACTAGCCGACCCCCGCGACTTCGTCCGCCTGGATATAGGTTTTATATAGGATCGGATTGGATCCCATAATCCTTTTTTGTACCTAAACTAAATGTAGCCTAAGTTATTCCTTATAACATCACCAGAAAGTTCCATCAAAATCGATCCAGCCATTTCGGAAATTAGCTGGAACACATAGACAGATCGACAAACATAAATTTAAACGCACACCAGTTTAAAATAAGCCGTACGTTCAAAGATCCGGGTCCCAAGTTATTTGAACCCAATAAATGCCTGTCAATTCTGAACTAAAAAACCTATGACCTTGAAATATTTATGGAACAATATATAAAGTACTATCTTTCTAACAAAAAAAGAATGAGTAAAATCGAACAACGCGTTAATGAATTACAGCTAAATACACGTTTCAACTTTCATCCCCTCTCCCAAGGGAACCGTGCTGAATTTCGGGATAAAAAGTATCCTATAACCTACCTCGGAGTATAAACTCAAATCCTACCAAGTTTCATTTGAATCCATTCAGTAGTTTCGGCGTGATGCGCGGCCAAGATACAGACAGACAGACAGACAGACAGACAGACAGACAGACAGACAGACAGACAGACAGACAAAAATGAAAAAAATTGCAGTTTTGGCTTCAGTATCGATTATAGAGTGCCCCCCAATAAAAATTTTCAAAATATCTTCAATGTACAGAATTGGATCTGTTACAGTTTTATTATATTATAGATAGATTACAAGTACCTATAGAAGCCGCACCTCCCAAACGGGTAGTTCACTAACCTAACCTAACCCAGCTTTCCCAGTTTCAGCGTTAGCCTTTAGTTATAGTAGTTTTACGTTTGGAAAATGTACACACGCAACAAAAAGGGAAAATCCTGAATTGGTGAAAATCTGTTCAGCCAGCTAAGTAGACTATAATATCCTAATTAGGTCACGCTTTTTGCTTGCTACTACAAACTTCTACAAGCGTATTAGTTACACACTGGTAAATCAACTATTTTATTGGTTTTATTTAGGCATCCGCTAAGAAAGGATTTTTGGAAATTCAACCCCTAAAGGGATTAAATAGGGGTTGGAAGTTATTATGAGATATATCTTCTATCTATCTTCTATTCTATACATATAATAAAATCGTAGACTTGCCGTATCTGTACATTGAAGATTTTTGCATTGCAACCGGATATCTGAAAGGCTAGATCGATTTTGATGGGACATTTGATCTACCTAAACATCCGTCAGTGAACTTTTAACAGTTTTTGAAAAGATATGAGCTCAAAGGAGCTTAGGAAAAATAAAACAATTCCCACGGGATTTTTAAACATCAATATCCACGCGAACGAAGTCGCGGGTATCTGCTTGTCATAAAATAACATAATTACATTACATTAACATCAACATTTTCTTTTCCTTTACAGTTGAATTGAATTGTCGAATTACATCGCGCATCTTGCTCTTAATTAAGTCTCGCCTGTAAATGTTGACTAAAATAGCATAGAAAACGCACTATTTAGAACGAACGAGCTTTCGAATGACAAGTATAAATTAAAAATTTAAAAAACCCCCGACATTCGCCATTTTTGGCGGTGGCCATCTTGGATTTGCAATAGTGCTATTCTACTAGTCAAGCCCTTTCATTTAATATCCATATTAAGGGAGTTGTGAAAATATATTATGTAATCTGGCATTTTGTAGCGGCGGCCATCTTGGACCGATTTTCATCAAACATAGCTAACAACACTCTCGACTAATTCACTTTTCAAACAAAAAAACCGCATTCAAATCGGTCCACGCGTTTGAGCTCCACAGGGGAACAGACAGACACACACACACACACACACACCCACACAGACACGTCAAACTTATAACACCCCGTCGTTTTTGCGTAGGGGATACAAATACAAACAATAATGATAACAAAAAGAAACAATTCATTTTATATTCATTCATTTACGTGAAAATATTCAATACATACCTACTACATCTAGGAATATTTTCTAATGTATTCTACAGCTACTTTTTAGAGTTCCGTACCCAAAGGTAGTACCTGTAAACCGAGACCCTATTACTGAGACTCCGCTGTTCGTCTGTCTGTCCGTCCGTTTGTCACCAGGCTGTACTTATGAGCCGTAATAGTTAGACAGTTTAAATTTTTACAGATGACGTGTTTCTCTTGCCACTATAACAACAAATAACATAAGTATGTACTAAAAATAGAATTTAAAATAAATGGGGGCTCCCATACAACAAACGTCATTTTTTTTGCTCATTATTGATAACGGCATCAGGTAAACGCTTGAAATATTCACAGAATATTTCGTTATATATAATTATTTATATATTCACTAAAAATAAATAATTTAATAAAAATAAAACAAATATATATAAGGGGACTGCCATACAACAAACGTGATTTTTTTTTGCCGTTTTTATAGATAACTAGCCGACCCCCGCGACTTCGTCCGCCTGAATATAGGTTTTATATAGGATCGGATTGGATCCCATAATCCTTTTTTGTACCTAAACTAAATGTAGCCTAAATTATTACTTATAACATCACCAGAAAGTTCCATCAAAATCGATCCAGCCATTTCGGAAATTAGCTGGAACAAATAGACAGATCGACAAACATAAATTTAAACGCACACCAGTTTAAAATAAGCCGTACGTTCAAAGATCCGGGTCCCAAGTTATTTGAACCCAATAAATGCCTGTAATTTCTGAACTAAAAAACCTATGACCTTGAAATATTTATGGAACAATATATAAAGTACTATCTTTCTAACAAAAAAAGAATGAGTAAAATCGAACAACGCGTTAATGAATTACAGCTAAATACACGTTTCAACTTTCATCCCCTCTCCCAAGGGAACCGTGCTGAATTTCGGGATAAAAAGTATCCTATAACCTACCTCGGAGTATAAACTCAAATCGTACCAAGTTTCATTCGAATCCATTCAGTAGTTTCGGCGTGATGCGCGGCCAAGATACAGACAGACAGACAGACAGACAGACAGACAGACAGACAGACAGACAGACAGACAGACAGACAGACAGACAGACAGACAAAAATGAAAAAAATTGCAGTTTTGGCTTCAGTATCGATTATAGAGTGCCCTCCAATAAAAATTTTCAAAATATCTTCAATGTACAGAATTGGATCTGTTACAGTTTTATTATATTACTAGCTGACCCCCGCGACTTCGTCCGCGTGGTTATATAGGTTTTTATGTAGGATCGGATTGGATCCCATAATCCTTTTTTGTACCTAAACTATATGTAGCCTAAGTTACTCCATATAACATCAGCTGTCTGCCATTGAAAGTTCCATCAAAATCGATCCAGCCGTTTCAGAAATTAGCTGGAACAAATAGACAGATCGACAAACATAACTCTAAATGCACACCAGTTTAAAATAAGCCGTACGTTCAAAGATCCGGGTCCCAAGTTATTTGAACCCAATAAATGTCTGTCATTTCTGAACTAAAAAACCTATGACCTTGAAATATTTACGGAATAATACTTAAAGTACTACCTTTCTAACAAAAAAAGAATGAGTTAAATCGAAGTACCCGTTATTGAATTAGAGCTAAATACACGTTTTAACTTTCTTCCCCTCTCCCAAAGGAACCGTGCTGAATTTCGGGATAAAAAGTATCCTATGTCCTACCTCGGAGTATAAACTCATATCGTACCAAGTTTCATTCGAATCCATTCAGTAGTTTCGGCGTGATGCGCGGCCAAGATACAGACAGACAGACAGACAGACAGACAGACAGACAGACAGACAGACAGACAGACAGACAGACAAAAATGAAACAAATTGCAGTTTTGGCTTAAGTATCGATTATAGAGTGCCCTCCAATAAAAATTTTCAAAATATTTTCAATGTACAGAATTGGATCTGTTACAGTTTTATTATATTATATAGATAGATAGAAGATAGATGGTACGGAACCCTTCGTGCGCGAGTCCAACTCGCACTTGGCCGGTTTGTATATTAAAACGGAATATACTTACCGGGGTGGAAGCGAACTGCAAGGTAGTTTTATTATGCATTTACAACAAAGAAAATGGAAACATTTTTCCATTTGGATATATTCAACAGCAAGTTTCACGTAAGTGCACTATTTATTTGAACTTTTAGCAAATGGACGAGTTATCAAATGTATCTTCGAGAAACTCTTTTAAATTAAGTAGGTACATAGTTTAGAATCTACCTATACGAGCTCAAGTAACTAACATAATTAAAAAAGAAAGTCCCCCACCGCGTCTATCTGTCTGTCTGTTCGCGATAAACTCAAAAATCAGCCAAGTGCGAGTCGGGCCTCGCTCTTTCAGGGTTCCGTACATAATTATGAACAATATAATATTTTGGGTCTAAGAAATATTTAATTTCCGAGCTAGACATCGCAACAAACCGTGAAAGAAAAACCCAAAAAAAATGTTCGTTTATTTTGGTCACAGCTTATAAACTATTTAATAAATCGTTGTTTTCAGTATTTGTTGTTTAAATAGAGCATATAGTACATAATATACTGAAATATCATATTCCCAACTAGTTTAGTTTTTAACCCCCGACGCAAAAACGACGGGGTGTTATAAGTTTGACGTGTCTGTGTGTGTGTGTGTGTGTGTGTGTGTGTGTGTGTGTGTGTGTGTCTGTCTGTTCCCCTGTGGCGCTCAAACGGGTGGACCGATTTGAATGCGGTTTTTTTTGTTTGAAAGGAGAATTTGTCGAGAGTGTTGTTAGCTATGTTTGATGAAAATCGGTCCAAGATGGCCGCCGCTACAAAATGGCGGATTACATATTTTTTCACAACTCCCTTAATATGGGTATCAAATGAAAGGGCTTGACTAGTAGAATAGCACTATTGCAAATTCAGGATGGCCGCCACCACAAAATGGCGAATGTCGGGGGTTTTTTAAATTTCTAATTTATACTTGTTGAGATAGCCCCCGTCACAAAAATGGTCTAAAACTGACAACTTTGATGGCCTCCCATTCCCTTATTTTTTGAGATAAAAATTAAAAAAATATATATTTGTACTCTACTTAATGAGCTCTAAACAACGATACCCCACAAGCTAGGGTAAAGAAAAATTTTTTTTTCCGGCTCCTTTTTCATGTATGGGAGCGAGCCCCCCTGAAAAATAATTTAATTCAATTTCTAATTCAATATTTGATTTTGGGTTATCGTTTTACACTAAATACCAAAATTTCAGGTTTGTAACTCATTTCGTCTGCGAGCTAGAGACCTGTGACCGGCGGACAGACGGACAGACAGCCGAGTGACATTAATAGGGCTCCGTTTTTACCCTTCGGGTACGGAACCCTAAAAACTACCGAACGGATTTTCAATGGGGTTTTCACTAATAGACAGAGTGATTAATTAGGAAGGTTTAGATGCAATTATGCATCTATTGTGTAGGTAAATACACAAATTATTGTGTAGGTTTGTTGTAAATTGGTTGCAATATGACGATAATTGTTGAAAATGTCGGAAAAAGATAAGCCGCCTGGGATTTTTCATCGAAAACGCCTAATTATAATACCTTTGAGATATTAACAAAATAATGTAGGTACATATGGTGGGACAGTAACGGGTAATGACAACCCGTACAAAGCCGGGGCGGGTCGCCAGTCTAATATAATGTAAGTTTATGACAAACTACCTCATGCCCGTGGCTTCGTCCGCGTGAAATTCAGTTTTTCACAAATCCCGAGGGAATCGTGGATTTCCAGGTGCCGTTCCCGCCGCCTTTTACAACTTTTATAACTTCTTACTTTGAAGGAAGTTTGGTATAGTAATCTACCTACAGCTGTAGCTATAGATGTCGGTTTTTTCAGCCAAATCAGTTAAGTAGGTAGTTGCGGCGTTAAAGAGTAACGAACACACACACACACAAACTTTCGCCTTTATAATTTCTCTCCATCTATTTACCTGTCTGTTATGTTTTAATTTTCACGGCTCAAGCACCGATCCTGATGATTTCGTCGCGGGCATCAGCTATAGTTAAACACAAAATAGATATAATTAATAAAAAAAACTGCATTTCCCGTTTGTATTTCTGTATTAAAAAGTTATGCAAGTAACAATTTCGATATTGTATTCAGATGGGAAAGAAACTGTTATTCACGGGCGCATCTTCACAAAGGAAAGGCGATTTTCTCGGCATTATTAATATTCAATGCGTTTTCAATCGCTATTGCTTTACTGATAATAATATTTGATTGAAATTCAATGAACTGAATAGGTATACCTCCCACTTTACTGAAATGAGAAAAATTCTTGGCTGTTTTCATGTTCTAGTGACCTAGATCCGACAAGGTGCCTTTTTTTAATACAAACACATTTTTTATTTATATCCTTTCCGATGCCGGGAGTGCGATTGTCGACCACAGAATTCGGAATGGGGTAAAAAAATTATATCTGATGTTTTTAATACGGACAAGCGCGTCTCCTAGCAGCACATACCTACTTACCCCTATAATAATATAAAGAGGTTTGTCCTGACTGACTGACTGATCACCAACGCACAGCCTAAGTCCTAAACCACTGAAGCTAGAAACTTGAAATTTTCACAATACAAATATGATGTAGGTGCACACTAAGAAAGGATTATTGCAAATTCCAACCCTAAGGGGGTTAAATAGGGGATGAAAGTTTGTATGAAAGTCCGTCATTTTTCAAGGTATACCTATCCATGAAAATTGGTATACCTATAGGTTTTCGGTTAAAAATAAAGAATTAATGTATTTAAGGAATTTAAGAAAAACTACCCCCAAGTGGGTTGAATGGGGGCTAAAAATGTTTGTATGAATCCACGCGGGTGAAGTCGCGAGCATCAGCTAGTGTAATTTAAATGATAACTAGACTTATGTGCGTGACGACAAGCTGTCGCCCCGATGTTGCCATTGACGACGATTAGGTCAGGCACGAAGGTTGACCTGCAACCGATCGTAATCTCCTTACCGGCGACCCCCAGAGCAGTAGCATCAACAGGAGTACCTACGCACAATTAACCACTGTTAACCAGATTAGCTTTGTGGAGCAATTAGCCCATTACTAAGAGTAAGTATAGGTAGATTAATTTATAATATCGGCCACTTTGCGCTATCATGGATGCATAATAAGCGATAAGGCCGCCATTTGTACCGCGCTTGCCTAGAAAATGCATATTCATTCTTGCCTTAAAGGTACTTAAGTTGAACGAGGCGGGAAACCGCACGGTTAAAACCCCACCAGTTTCACTATTGTTGTAGGTACCCACTCCTAGGTAGCACAAGGTTGACGCCTACTTACTTGGAGGGGAAAGGGGAATATTAGTCAGGTTCAAGGGCGTCGCCAGCCGATGGCCAAGGGGGGGACAGTTGATGATATTATAGTATGGGAAAAGTACAAAGTATCGTTGGTACAGTCCAATGCTTTTGAAGCTGGTTACGAGCTCTTAATTTATTTTCGAACTAGATGATGCCCACGGCTTCGCCCGTGTGTATTTAGGTTTGTAAAAATCTCGTGGGAACTTTGATTTTCCAGAACAAAAAGTAGCCTATCTGTAGTAAGTAGTAACCCGTCTACAAAACGGAAAAATTCCGTGGGATCCTTACGATTTCGGAATGCAATTCCTTACAGCATCAGGGTTGAGGAGTTGGACATGTACCTACTCGAGGTCATTCAACAATAAAGTATTTAATTGGTATCCCCAATATCAATTTAAATAACCGACAGTGCCTAAATCCCATTAGTTTTGGGGATCAGATCCCCTACAGCATCAGGATTGAGGAGTTGGAATCCAAATTTTTTTTAGGACAGTGTCGCAATGTTTCGCTATTGATTAAAAAAAAAATTACGCAAATCGGTTCAGAAATCTCGGAGATATCGGTGTACATAGGTAGAAAAACACAACTCCTCCTTTTTTGAAAGTCGGTTAAAAAAGTAGCCTATGTCACTCCCTGGTTAATTCTCTACTTGTATGTGAAAGTCCCGTCAAAATCGGTTCAGCCGTTCCAAAGATTAGCCCGTTCAAACAGACAGACAGACAGACAGACAGACAGACAGACAGACAGACAGACAGACAGACAGACAGACAAAAATTTTAAAAACGTGTGATTTGGTTATAGTATCGTTCAAATAACCATATGAGCTTAATATGAGGTAGTTATTTCGATATTACAGACAGACACTTCAATTTTATTTATTAAGTATAGATTAGAATTTTTCATTGATCTCGTTTCCATTTGCGCCAGGTTTAATTTAGATACTTAATGCAAAATATAGCATATCTATATTTTTTCAAATCTCTAGGGGGGGCAGCGGCCCCCCCCCCCCCCCCCCCCCGCCCCTACCTGGCGACGCCCATGGTCAGGTTCATGTTCATTATTCAACAGCTGAAACATAACATTTTTATTATAATTATAGGTAAAAGAAAGAATATTAATTCATTTATAATTATTATACTTAATAAAAAATTGGTTGTCTGTAAAGTTGGCTTACGGACGCTAATTTTACTTAATAACGTCATAAGAAAACAAAGAGAGATACTTAGGTATATGTAGATGCGTCACAAGCCGAACGCAGGCCTATCTTGTCTCTCTATCGCTTGTTTCGCGCTCTCGCTTGCACGCTCGGCTCGGGCGGAACGTGACGATGAGTCATGTTTTTTCGTGCGTGCAGCCGGCGTTCATCGACTTATAAGGGACCTTTCAGACAGACCGGCGCGGAGAGCGTCGGAGAGCATTTTTTTTTTCACACAGACCGGCCGTTCAAATTTGCTCTGCTCTCCGCGCCGCGCCGGTCTGTGTGAACGGACACGCGGATGCGCTCGGAGCCGAGCGTACGCTCTTGGGCCGGACGGCAGAGCATATTCGGCCTACGGTCGGCTGTGCGAGCATGAAAGAGCACGCGAACGGAGCCGGTCGGATGCTCGAGCGCGAAAGGGCACGGGCATGGAGCAGCCGACCGGCTCGACGAGTAGCCGACCGGCTGCTCTCATATATTTCACACAGAGCGTATTGGGAGCATGCTCGAGCATCCTCTTATCATAAAAGAGTTAACATGTAAAAATAAAGCCTATTTCAATGTCTTAAGATTCTATTTTAAATGCGATTAAAATTTGCTCTGCTCTCCGCGCCGGTCTGTCTGAAAGGTCCCTAAGACGTTATCACGTCAAAAATTTTGTATGAAGCACTAAGTAGGATGCCACATTTGGCGCCTGTGTAGTGTGTACTGGGCGGCTATATACTCGCCCATACGATGTAGCTGGCGCGCAGCGCGCTCTGTTGCGTGGGCGGGCGTTTAACGACTTCTTTCAGTAGAGTTCTCAATGAAATAATAAATAAAAAATTGAGCTTTTTTATCAAAGTGTTATCATAATATACACTTGAAAGAAACTTTTATTTACTAACCGATTTTAAAAAAGGAGGTCCTGTTTTCGACCCGTATGTACATAACTAAGTATGTATGTATGTCGTCGATTATGTCGATTTCGATTATTATTTCACTATCGTAATCTACATACTTGCAGAAAGGTTTTAGTACGTATATCATGTTTAATACACCTAGTTAACATTCTTATGTACGAAGTTATACGCATAAATGTCACTAATATTTATTTTTGATTTGATTTCTAAGGTATCTGAGATTGCTGGACGGAAGATGGTTTAATTTTTCCTAAAAAATAGCTTGTTTTACTTTATTGAGAAGTTAGTTACTTATCTTCAACTTTAGTGCTCCTCATGTTATAAGTAATGTAAGTAGGTAATTGAAAGGCTCTATTATGTTGTCAAGTCACGTGACCAATCAATATGATAAAGTGGCTCAAGCGAGCAGTAGGTATACCTACCTACGATGTCGTGTGGCCGCAAAAATGCGCATTATCTGAAAGGGCTTCGATGTGACCTAAGCCGCCTCATTGACCCCGTATCGGCTGTATGCTGTCTTAGCAACAGAGTATAAGTAACTATAGTTGTGTTTACTTCGAAATTCAAATTCAAGTAAGTAGGTATCTTAATTTATTTCACGAAAGCTTACTTGGGTGAAATACAGCTGCCGTTTCCACGGCGCGGCAGCGGCGGCGAAATCGCGCCGTGTGTACTGCCCTCCAATCACAAGACAACTATTATTGAGATAAATTGAAAAAACCTTGCACTTTGCTTCAATTGTTTTATAGGACAATCAAAAATTTTATAAAAACCTATGTCCAAAAGTTAAGTATATGGTAGCAAAAAATACGTAACTTTCCTATAAAATAATTGAATCAATGTGCAAAAATTTCAATTTATCTCAATATAACTAGTTGTCTGCACTTATGCTTTTTCTCTTAAGGAGGGTAGTGTAATGCTACGTATACATAGCTTGGCGGAATCCACTACATTGCTCCATTGCAGCGATGCGAATGATGATCCTATATACGTTACTCGCATTTATTTGGCGCTACTGATGCGGCTTACTCGTGCTTCTCACAACATAATTCATATTAGGTATATGAAACTTTCTTTTGCTCTACTCCGTACCTATAAACGAGGGATACAATAATAAGCTAAAACATATGACAGTCAATTTAGGCGCGAAGCCGGGAGGGTCCTCACTGGAGCGGAAACTAACAAGACGGAGGCTGATGAAGTCTCCGGGCTGAAAACATAACAATTTTGTTCCGCGAAAACGCTCTCTCAACACGAAGGTATATCTACAAAACCTGAATACGTTATATATAAGTTACTTAGACATTTTTCCTGATTACAGAAGGGTTGTGATTTCGTAAGTAGGCTGTATGGTGAGTATGGATCGATTGTGTTTGTTAAGCAACGTTCAGTCAAGTCGGTTCCTGGATGGGTCCTAAGTTCGGAAATCGGAAGTCATAATTTAGCCTTTCCTGTCCGCCGAGAACGATAAGCCGATGTTACCGACTCCTGCTTGATATCATCATCTGATAATACTTAGGTTCTCAATCTTAATCAAATATCTCACCTATCAGATGAGATCGCAGTCAAGGACACTCAAGGGCTAACTTGTAGACAGATTAAATTAAATATTATAAAATATTCTATATGGCGGATATGACAGTCAAAACCTGCCACCAGACCAGACGCGACAGTTTAAAACTATGTAAAAAAAACAAAACACTCGACGAAAGCAAACAGATTTACTTACTACACAGCCTACTAGGTAGGTACAGATTTTTTTCTATTATTTACTTATCAAACAATTGGTTTACTCACATAATTCTTCACTGCGATATTATCAACTCATGTTTTGAATAGCTGTATGGATATTATTCGTAAATGCGGCGCTACGGCAATGTTTAAGATTTGAATAAACGCCTATCTATGGTTCCGAGATCCCCCGATAGTAGGTAAATAAATATAAGCGAATGTAGCTGATAGGTAGAATATATCTACATTTTACCACCTCCTTCGTCTAGTGGTTAGCTTATTTGGGGTTCTTCAATTTTTTGCCAAAATGTTGGTACCTAAGTCTAAATCTGAACCACGCAGGTACGAATTGACCTATGCAGCAAACTTTACTTGTTCATGAGCTAGATAACATGAGGTAGAGTTCGCGACGGTCATCATGCTGTAGGGGCCTAGTAACCTTGTATAGAAGGTCGTTGAGTACTTAACCTGCATAGCGGCAACAAGAAGAAGATGAGCTAAATTAACTTTAACTGTAACTTTACCGCCTGTCATGTAACTGGCGCTAAGAATAAATGCCGATTCGCACATATCAGTGAAGCATCAGTGCGGGCGCAGTTCCGGCACAGTGTAAAATATTCTTTCATACATTCTCTATGAACTGACACTGAAACACTGCGGCATCACTGATACGGACTAGTGAACGCGTTCATAGAGAATGTATGAAAGAATATTTTTCACTGTGCCGGCACTGATGCTTCACTGATATGTTCGAATCGGCTTTTAAATTACTTATAGGTATATTATTTTAATCTCCGTAACCGGATAACCAGTAGCTGCGTAGTTATCAAAGCCTTCCTATCAGTGGGATCTTTACGCGCATCGCACATGTAGCCGCTTATGCACTTGCTCGATATTCCGTGCGTGTTGCAGTGCGGTCTCGCTCTCAATTATTCATGTGCTCACACCTCGAAGCGACGTGCGGCGGTGCAACTGTAGGAAGCAGATGAAGACAGGCTAGATATGAGCTTATATTAGACGGTGACGAGAGTCATTGTCCCACTGCTGGGAACATACTCTTTTCGTTTATGTATATTTTAACTAGCTGATGTCCACGATTTTGAAAATGATTCTTTGAGTTTGACTGAGTTTGTTGTGGGCTCTTTTCAGTACCTATAACAGGGCGCGTTTGGAACCCTCGTTTTAGTTTTAAGTTTTCGTAAGTCTCAATGTTCTTAAATTGACGTTCAGAAAGTGTACAGTGTATACCTAAATGAATAAAGTTTGAATTTTTTTACTTTAACAATATTTATTACCCCTTTAAGCATAGTACCTACCTACTCTGTTTTATTTATTCCTAGTTTTTATTTTATTTATTTTACTTCTATTAAATGGAAATATATTATACATTAGATACATAAGTAATAGGTGCGACATCAGACATGGTAATAAACACCCCTTATTTTTACCTTATTTTGATAGGGCTGTAGCTAAGTATTCAGTGGTTAACAAACATGAGTCCAAAATCAGGTTGTCAATTTCCCAAGATTTGACTGTCACAGATGATTGTATTGAGAATGTGTTTGGCGATTCTGTATGCAAATAGCTTGCATTGTTGCACGCAACACGCTGGTTGCACTGCAGCGTAGATGCGCTCTCAATTATTCATGCGTTGAAGCCTCTGCGATCACGGAAGCAAGATAGGGGGCAAAGATTATGCGGTTCGACAGAAATGACGAGTTAAATCGTGTTAACGAGTTATTTGGGAAGCTTTTAGATAAGATGCTCGGTTAATACGGTCCCTAATTAATTGGTTTTGTGCTAATTCCAAGACTATTTGCTATAATAACAACAGCTGTAGATGGGATACAGCCTACTGTTAACTTTAAAATTAAAGAGTTGAGTTTTAAAGTGAAATATATACTTAGGTATTGCAAAACTTTAATAACTAATTGCAGTTTAAATATTTGAATAAAAAAAGATTTCTATATGTAATAAGCAGCAAGATGCAAAATTGCCTATAGTCAAAAAATATAAATTACTCATGCAAGTTGTACAATTTGTTAAAAGATCCAATGTCCATTCTGTATGTAGTCTGTACTCTATGTTAAAGGTACATAAAACGTTGGCCTTTTGCCTTTTTTGTTTAAATCGGCTGCATTTCTGCACCATAAAAACGTAAATCGAATCGCTTTTTTAACAGCAAAGAAAAGTAGACTGCTGAGATAGGCAGTAGGATCACGTGGCTGTTTAATTAAGTGTAAGTATCATTTCTTTTACTTTAGTAAAGGGGAATATTTTTTAACCCTTATTTGCTACGATTTAATGGTTACAAGTACCCCTATTACAAATGCGTCGCTTAGCCAATGGCGACGATTGCGATCGCATTAAGAAAATGACAATTTGGCGCTACACCCGCGGTATATTACCATTTACTTACCACGATATTGCGATACTATTGATAGGCCATTTAAGTAGGTACGTTCACTTCATACAATTTGAATGGATAAATATACGTAAATACACTGCAAGAAAAAAATTAAATTTTGCCTTGTAACCACCCATGTGCGTGTAATTTGTTACATTTCTTTCAACTGCAAATCCTTCTTTCTTTCTTCATTATTTTTTTCGACTTGCAAGATTAAATTTACTTAAAACTTCATTAAACTTTTCAATTTTTGTAAAAAGTACAAATGCCATTTACAAGAGAGCACCAAGAGAGTAAAGGCCACTTGCAAGGTAAAATAAAATTACTTTCGTCCTTTTCTATGTTACAGGTAAATAATTTTTAAAGAAAGGAATAGACAACTCTACCTACCTACGCGATGCGTTTTGTAATCTGATATGCGTTGGGTTGCGATTAAGATCTCAACAGCCGAGTGGAATCTTTATTATCTGGATAAGGATTCAAGAATGGAAAAAGGACTTTTAAGGACTTGGCAAGGAGTCGAGATTTTTGATCATTTAAATGACTATTTTTATTTTATTTTTGCTCCATATCTACTCATAAATATGTTTAAAACCTATATTATGTAACTCTTATGGAATCACCAGATATTAAAGATATATTAAGTATAAAACCGTAAACTGTAAAAAGAAATTAAGCAAAATAATAGGTTATTATATGAAAACATATCGCGAACATTAGAAAGTAAAAGGAGAGACAAAAAATATTTTTTTGGAACATTACATATTAGTTTACGTAACTACAGGTTGAAAAATCTAATAAGTAGGTAATGGTTTATAGCTGAGCTTAATTTGTTCTCATTTGGTGGCAAATTAAGTTAAGAGCAGTTTTACCTTTTCTCTGAAAAATCTGAGATTTCAAGCTCCAAATTTAGCATCGTAGGAGAGACTTTCACATATTTCAATACATGTTTTAAATAAACTAATCCTTCATATTGACATTTGTCAGACCATATTTACAAAAACTATTTTATTTATTTTGTAATGATCAATTTCCCACACCTCGTTTTAATAAAATAAATAACAGACTCAACTTTGAAGCTCTATATCTGTCCTTTAAAGTCATCTGATTTACTTGAAAAAAATACTTAAATATCAGACATATAGTCCTATTGACACATTACAGACCAAAATATAGATTTTTTATCAAATTAATGGGTAAAAAAAAATGAACTTCCGCCAAATTTCCCGAATTATACGGTTACTTTAACACGATTTTTTGTATTGAAAAAAGCATAAATTCAATAAAATTTTTATGTAGAAATAAACTATGTTCTTTAACGAATCTATGTATATAGTTTAATTAACAATCCATTTATTTGATCAAACATAAAAACTTATTAAACATCACCCTAAATTACAATAAATAGCTACGCATTGTCTTAGCTTATTTAGTATGCGCCCGGCGCTCGTTGGGGAAGGACCTGTGCAAATTTTGCCACCATCCAGATGCACGTACGAGAGTCGTGTAAACACTAATTTATACAACGACTGCAAAGTTTTGAGCATGAATATTTTTCTAAAAAATATGCGTGAGTAGTAAGTAATAGTGCGTATTTTTTTAAATAAGTGAAATTACAGCATAGCACCTAGGACAGTCACGGAAATATAATATTATAAACTAATATTCCATTTTGAAATTCAAGATGGCCGTCGTATTTTTTTTTAAGAAATTATCTTCTATACATATCTATACATAATATAATAAAATCGTAGAATTGCCATATGTGTACATTGAAGATTTGTGCAAAATAATAACTGGTGGATGTTAGGGATAAGTAATATGTAGAACATAAAAAAGCTATTTTTGAAATTTTTGTCTGTTTATCTGTTTGTCTGTATGTTTGTGCGCGCATCGCGTAAAAACTACTAAATGGATAGAAATGAAACTCGGCATGATTTAAGTTCATACTACGGAGTAATATATAGGATACATTTTATCCCAAAATTCAGCACGGTTCCCTTGGGAGAGGGGATGAAAGTCAAAATGTGTACTTAGCTGTAATTCGTTAACGGGTGGTCCGATTTCATTCATTCTTTTTTTGTTAGAAAGGAGATACTTTATAAATTACCGGCCAATCTCTGAAAGGCTGGACCGATTTTGATAGGACTTTCACTGGCGGATGTTTACATTTTGATGTACCTAAACATCCGCCAGTGAAATTTCAACAGTTTTTAGCAAGGTATAAGCTCAAAGGAGCTTAGGAAAAACAAAGAGTTCTCAATGAGAGGGATTTTTAAAAACCAATATCCATGCGAACGAAGTCGCGGGTTTATCCACTTGTTTATAATATGGGTGTCATTTCATTTCCGAAGTTTTTTGGTGGGACTGAACATAAAAAATGATGTTCATTTTGGAATCCAAAATGGCCGTTGTATTTTTTTAAGGAAGAAATCAAAAGAAGAAGAAAAAAAAATTATACGAAATAGCAAAATTCGCCCCCTCCTCCCAAAAAAATATACTAGGTACCTACCTAATGACTACAAACACCTGTTGTTTATTACTAATTACTGTAATAAAAGTCGCACTTGCACTTCTGACTAAACCGACATTTTAGCAGTAAACAAAGATTGCATACTTTTTATTGTTCTATTGGTAAACTTTAAATAATTGTACTCTTATCAGAAAATGTATCCAAGAACTTCAACAGGTGCAATGCAACAGCTCTGCAATGTTATTTTCAGACAGATGATTTGAAATATGTATAATAATAATAATAATTGGTAATTGTTAAATAATTAAAAAGGTGATTGTTTCTTTTATTAGTTAGTTTAGAAAAAAATGGTTGAAGGCTAAATATGCGTGATACCTATGATATAAATACGGAACCCTACATGCCATTATAGAGAAGAACATCATATTATCCTGGTCGCTTTTGTTTTGTAAGTTGAACGTAGATTAATGAAATACTTATTCGATAAAGTCCCACGCGAAGTCATTTTAAAAATATTTTATAGTAAATATATAATATATAATACTACAATATCAAATAAATAATTTATAAATTAATATTTAATACAAGTACCAAAACTATAGTCATAGTCGCGCTATATCCAAGTAGTCGTCCGTGTAACTGGCCGCCAGCCAACCTGCCGTTAGATACCTAAACTTCCATAGCGTCAAACTGGGAGAGGGGTCTTAACGTCACATTGAATTTGGCAGACGTCATTTGAGTGCAAGTCAGCAATGTACTTTAAATGGGCCACAATATGCAGGGGTGAATTTTGAATTCTTGCCAAATGGCTTCTCCGACTGAGCAAAATTCGCTTAACCTTCTAAAATATTCAGAACTTTATGGATGAATTCTGAACCAATATAACGAAGTTTTATATTTTAATGGAAATATTATTAAACTTGGTTGCGTTCTGCGTCATGGAATGTAAATATATTTTTCCAATCTTTTAATTTTTCTGACTGACTAAACTTAGGTACGAGTAGATTGAAGATTGTTCTTAGACCAATCCTTAATCTATGGATATTTTCACGCGGTAAAAAGTCGTCTCCGACCGTCTTCAGAATGCAAGTTATTTTAATGCCCAATATTTCATCATGACTAGTTTATTGGTTTTGCCGTGAATAGATATTAAACAAATAACATTTTTTTTTATTAGTGTAGAACAGTGGATATTTTTTTTCGCCTTCTTCCTTAATTAAGAGATTTGCTCTTAGTTAAGGAAGAAGGCGATATATAAAGTCTTTTAGCTAATTGAACTATTACAAAAACGCGTTTGTTCATAAAAGGAAGGAAGCGCTTTGGCATTGTGTTTATTTCAATTATAACTGTTGGATTCCGAATACATACAATTCGCACCCTTCGCGATTCCGTAAAAACTACCGACGTTTTTGCCTCTGCGGCAATCCCAGCGCGGCCGATTTTGAACGGTAAAATTGCAGCTCTAGGGTGGTTTTTCGCACGGGGTGATCCGGCAGGGATGCTGCGTCGCCGTATGTATTATAAATTGGTTTAGAGAGGCGCGGGGGAGGCAGCCTCTCGCTCGATACCGGGCAGTCGTCTGTGGCTCGCGCGGAGGTTCGCGCCTATCAAAAACTATCGGGAAACGAAAAACAAACACCCCCTATACTGATGCACCGAAGTTTTCCAAGTTCAAGTGTTATGTAACATGCGTGCTGTGTTATTTTTCTGTTATATGTGTTGATATTTGAGTGACACCGCTGGAACTCTTGCTGCATGGTGAGTTAGGTTTTGTATGTAAATAGCGGCTAAGGGTTGCGAAGTACAGTTTTACTAGTGTGCTACAATATCTAGTGTAGCGTAACTTTGTGTTTACCAATTTGTCTATCGCAAAGCAGAGTTCAAGAAGTACAATTTGTAGAGTGTGTAGGTTCTTATAGACGCTCAAGTTCTCATTTTTTTAAACATGGGGTGGGATTTTTGCATAGTTGCCAAAATTGAAACTGAATCTAAGAGATGGAATATATTTTTCATCAGCATCATTTTTGGAGATTGTAAAGCTGCTAATCTATTTTTCAGAATAACTAAGTATATAAGTACAATTAAATCTTACTGCCGACACGTTTTATTTTTCTCTTTGCGTATTTTTGTTTTTCACGTCCACCATGTTGGATTTAATGTGACGTCATTACGGACATGCGGACATGCCTAGAGGCAACGTCTCCAAAATGGGCATAGCGAGCAATTATGAGATGGCAAGGGAAAAATATATAAACCGACTAGTTAACAGACTGCTAAGATCACAATCCTATTGCCGTAATCTGATCTTTTAATCAGAGATTGCATAATTGCCGTCTGTAAACACGAGGTGTGACTCTCAGTTGGATAAATATTGCTGTTAAATGTTTTCATTTACTGCTTCGTTCATTAAGCAATAGGTACAGTAGTCAGCAATAAAGTAACTGTTTTATAGCGGGATAAACTCTCTATACTGCACGAGTAGCTATTCAGTTTGTTTGTTTTTATATTGCGTCAGTGCACAGGTAAGCAACGTTGATCTATGTCGGTAACTAGATGGGTGACGGACTTTGGAGTTCCGAATTAAGACCTTTCCGTCACCTCCGTGCCTCGGAGAGCACGTTAAGCCGTTTTTTATTCATCTACAAGTTAGCCCTTCACTACGATCTCACCTGATGGTAAGTGATGATGCAATCTAAGATGGAAGCCGGCTAACCTGAAAGAGATATGTCAGCTTTTACTAAACCCATACCTACCCTTAATCGTTTTCTACTCGACATCGTATCGGAACGCTAAATCGCTTGGCGGCACACCTTTACCGGTAGGCAGACCAGAGACAATTTAGCGATTATAGAATTTAAAATTGCCACTGCCGGGAATCGAGATGAGGACCTCCCACTCATGAGACCACAGTGCTCATCATTGCGCCATAAGGTCATCTAAAACTTGCTCAACAAAAACATCTGTCATGAAATGACTAGCAAAAGGCACATGTAACGTAATTTTAATACCGTAAATATGACGTTAGCAGCAAGAGAGAACTCTCAGGCATGCGGGTTTCTTCACGATGTTCTAAAGGAGAGAGAACTCTCAGGCGCATGCGGGTTTCTTCACGATGTTCTAAAGGAGAGAGAACTCTCAGGCATGCGGGTTTCTTCACGATGTTCTAAAGGAGAGAGAACTCTCAGGCATGCGGGTTTCTTCACGATGTTCTAAAGGAGAGAGAACTCTCAGGCATGCGGATTTCTTCACGATGTTCTAAAGGTGCGAATTGGTGGTGTCTTGAATATCTGTTTGGTAGTTTCTGAGATCAGAGTTTACGAGCAGAACATCATTCCAGTTCTTACACGGGGACATCCCCATTTTATCCCCACAAACAATAAAGGGGAACATTTGTTACCATTACTGTCGACCGTTACGATAATTTCCCTCCCGCCGATACCTCGAGCCATTGAGTTAAACACCATAGATACCTAGAGATTCAGACCTCATCACTGCCGGCCGCATGCTTCATAACACCGCAAATGTTTCCTTTAGTAGCATGCTACAAGAAGACACATACATAATATTATTGTCACAAAATGTCACAATTTATATCTATGCAGCATGCCGCAATATCGCACTGTGTTGCTTTAGCATTAACCAGGCTTTTTTATATTTTAGGAGAATTTTTATGTGGATATTTATTTTAATTTTACTTTTTTTAATTTTAATTTTTTGCTTGAAACCACCGCACCGCTCCAAACGCAGCGCTGAGGCGGTGGGGTAGGTCGACGGTCGATGGCAGCCGCTGAATACAAGCGGCACAAGATCGTGTTGTATTGCGATCCTTACAAGAGCCTATGGACATAGGCAGCGGTTGACACGAAATATCTTATATTGGCCATCAGTCACCAGGAGGTACCACAGTCGTGAGCTAAAAAGCGTTTCTGAAAAAACTTTGTATTTAGCTTATTGCAACATTGTAGTATACAGTATGTACTTACCTATATTCCATTTCCAAAGACGTTGAGAGCTCTGAAGAAAAAAAATTGTACGGTCAACGGCGTTCTCATTTCATTTACATAAAGTGGAAACAGCAATTATAATACATAGGTATGTATAATTATAAAGACGCAGAAGCGGTTATTCTTACTTAAAGCTTGCAACCTACATCTATTGCTATGGGAGGAAGTTGGCTCTTATAGAAGCCCGGCTATTCAACTTTTTTCAAAGTTATTGTTGTCGGAAAATCCATTCAAACGTTTTTTTTATACTCTCATTGTTTAGCTCCGGAAGTTGTTAAAGGATCTCAGTATAAAATTTCGCGCGCTAAAATCCGGGACTTAGCCTAGTTATTTTTACATTATTTGGACTCTTTTTGTTTTTGCCCAAACACGAAATTATGCACTCGGGAAGGAAACATTGAGAAATCGTTTATACCTTCCACGGACTTCACTGTTAAAAAAAGAAAACCCGAAATAAGTGGAAAAATTCTCGCAGTTGTTTTACTTAACCCATTATAATAATAATTTGAGTTCTGCAATAGAGATTTCACTAGTAGGTAAAGCATATGGTACAGGCGTTGAGGTATTAGTAGTAGTAAGTAGTAGTTAGTAGTAACTCTTTCTGTTTGTTAGATAGATAATTAGATAGATAGGCATCCTGTAAACGATCACAGGCTATAACTTTTTTATCCACACGTCCACGCAGGATTTTTAAAAATCTATCGCTAAACGGATCTTCATGTTTGGCGTAGAGATACTCGTAGCTTGCATGCAGACGAAGACAGGAAACCGGCAACTTTTTTCTCGAAAAATTAGAGTTCCCAAGGGATATTCAAAAACCTAAATCGCGACGCCTCAGCTATAGTAATTTTATAAAACAGTAATAAATAGTAAGCATATAAAAGACCAATATATAAAACAACATATAAAAGACAAGATTATTTTCAAATATAGAAATCTGATATTATTCTGTATCGACATTTTAATTTATTACCTAACTATCTACCTCTAGCATTATAGAAAAAACAACCTAGATATTATTGTCCCTAAAACGAATTTATAATGGCAGAAACACATTCGCAACAAACCAGGTCACTGCCCAGTAATGATTTTTTGCGAATTCATAGCGATTTTGATGAACTCGTGGCTGATGAGTTATTCGATGAAAGTCACTGAACTCTATTAATGCAAGTACATATTGTCCCTACGCAGGACGGGCTGTAACCATAAAAAATGAGTGATTTTTGTGTCCATTCAAAGGGCCGCTATGAAGTTATTAGGAAGTTTCAAAATTCACATAACTTTCGGGTACTTTCACTCTCACTTATAGCAATCACTAATCAGTGCAGTGCAGCACCAAAACAGCGAAAATCGAATTGCTTCAGTCAAAATAGAGTTCAGTGAATGAAAGCTAAAAGTTTGCATTTTTAAGAAGGTTTCTGTGATGAAAGTCCAATCATTAACTTAACTAAGTAAAATCAAACTTCTTGAAACTCTTTCACTTTCACACTAAGTTACCGTCATCATCCCATACTAAAGGATAGGATAAAGGATAGGATAAAGGATAGAACTTTAACAAGTGCGAGTCGGGCCTCGCTCTTTCAGGGTTCCGTACATAATTATGAACAATATAATATTTTGGGTCTAAGAAATATTTAATTTCCGAGTTAGACATCGCAAGAAACCGTGAAAGAAAAACGCAAAATAAGTTCGTTTGTTTTGGTCACACCTTATAAACTATTTTATGAATCGTTGTTTTCAGTATTTGTTGTACAAATAGAGCATATAGTACATAATATACCGAAATATCATATTCCTAACTAGTTTAGTTTTTTAGATAGCCCCCGTCACAAAAATGGTCTAAAACTGACAATTTTGATGACCCCCCATTTCCTTACTTTTTAAGCAAAAAATTAAAAAAATATATATTCGTACTCTACTCAATGAGTTCTAAACAATGATACCTCACAAGCTAGGGTAAGAAAAAAAAATTTTTTTTCCGGCTCCTTTCTCATGTACGGGAGCCCCCCTGAAAAATAATTTAATTCAATTTTTAATTCAATATTTGATTTTGGGTCAACGTTTTACACCAAATACCAAAATTTCAGGTTTGTAACTCATTTCGTCTGCGAGCTAGAGACCTGTGACCGGCGGACAGACGGAGAGACAGCCGAGTGACATTAATAGGGCTCCGTTTTTACCCTTTGGGTACGGAACCCTAAAAACCGTCAAAACCACGGATAAAACTAGGATTCATCTATTACTAGGTGATTCACCTAGTAATGCTAACGTTTGCAAGTTTTGTTGCTGCCTGTTATCAGAAATAGTCTGTCCGAAAACTTTCTGTTTCGTGCATACAGATATCGTCAGAAGCGGACGTACGATCCTCAAAAACTCTGATGGACTCCAAAACTCGAGGTCTAATACAAAATGTACATATAAGCAGAGAATAAGCGCGTCAGAATTTTTCTGACAGACAATTTCCGATAATATCATAATTATGCATTGCTTTATATGGTCAGCTAGACCTTTCGGCTGGTGACTGTGAGTAGTGTGCTTGGGCACTAATTCACAATACCTACTTGTTAGATCATTACCATTTATCGACCCGCAAATGACAGTAATTTTATTATAGTTCGTATTATTTACTTGTATTTATCAACGGCCGGCCATGTTTCAATGCTGGGTGAATAATGGCTGCCATTACCGCACTAGAGCCGCGTGCTTGCTTTTATCTGTTTCGTGTTATGCCCGATATAGGCAACTAGCTGATGGCCACGACTTCGTCCGTGAATTAAGGTATAAGGTACACCCCTAGGGTACTAAAGAAATACTAATTTAAGAAGGAACGCAGTTTTATATTATGTACTAGATGATGTCCACGGCTTCGCCCGTGTGAATTTAGGTTTTGATTGGGACTGTGGAAACTTGATTTTCCAGGACAAAAAGTAGCCTATCTGTAGTAGCCCGTCCCCAAAACGGAAAAATCCCGTGGGATCCCCACGATTTCGGAATGCAATTCCTTACAGAATCAAGGTTGAGGAGTTGGATATGTATGTAACTCGAGTTTATTCAACGATAAAGTCTTTAATTGGTAGGTACCTCTAATATCAATTTAAATAACCGATAGTTTCCAAATCCCAGTAGTTTTGGGGGTCAGGTCCCCGACAGCATGAGGATTGAGGAGTAGAAATCCAAATTTAAAAAAAATTACACAGATCGGTTCAGAAATCTCGGAGATATCGGTGTACAAAGGTAGAAAAATACAACTCATTTTTGAAACACAAATTTTTGAAAGTCGGTTAAAAAAGTAGCCTATGTTACTTGTTGGTTAATCCTCTACTTGCATGTGAAAGTCCCGTTAAAATCGGTTCAGCCGTTCCGAAGATTAGCCCGTTCAAACAAACAGACAGACAGACAGACAGACAGACATACAAAATTTTTAAAAACGTGTGATTCAGTTATGGTACCGTTCAAATAACCATATGAGCTTAAAATTATTTATTTATTTCGAAATTACAGACAGACACTTCAATTTTATTTATTAGTATACAACGTTAGTTTTACTTTGCGCAAAAACCGAAACACGTGTCAAATATTTTTACATTAAGAATATTTATACAAAATTTAAAAATATATAATGAAAAGTAACGAAGTTATAAGCTTGTTATGTTGCGTCGTTGTCCTCGAAAAAAATGGTCACCGCAAGCCGTCGCCGCAGCGACTTGCGATCGACGCGAGTTGAATGACCGCCGCTGTGTGCCGACCGTCAGCTGATGCGCGGTAAATCATTGTGTCTAAGCTTGTAAGATTTCAAAATATTTTTGGACAAAAATATAACACTATATAAAAATGGTTGGATTCGATTTTGTTACTGATTCTGAACAAACTACCAGGCCCGGATCTAGGGGGGGGCAGGCCGGGGCCCGTGCCCCGGGCGGCAGATTCAGAGGGCGGCAAATTCAAATGCTGAGTACAGCATTATCGCAACTTTGCGATGATTGAACGCGCAGTATAGTAGTAAAATAATCTATAGGTCAATTATGGCGGATTATCCTTAAGGCAAACTAGGCACGTGCCTAGGGGCGCGAGATAAGAAGGGGCGCCAAAATTAATTGAGCAGGTGCAGGTGCAGGAGCAGCGCTCTAGGCAGCACCTTATCGGCGCCCCTGATTGGCTGAACTAACGGCTAGTTCTGATTTTTAATATTATGTTGTTAGGACTTAGGACCAATAAAAGTCGTGTAGAATATAGGTATTTATACTAATCTAAGTTTGCAGCTTCGAAAGACCTGTGCTAACTTTGCACGACTCAAAAAACCGCGAAGTTTTTGCACTTTTGGATTTTTCATTTTCAATATAAACCTAAACTATGCGTTTTAAAAAAAAATGATACAATACTTTTTTAAAGTAATCTAAAATTGCTACAATTTAAGTCTAGAACCAGCTCTGAAAATTCAATATTTACTGAGATAGGTACAGTTCTTCAAAACTTGACAATTATTTCCAAAAAAGTTAAATTTTAAGATTTGGTCAATTTTAAACTCCGATATTGGGGAAAATACTCATTTTACAGGTAAAGTTAAATGAAAAAATGTTGTAGTAAATATAATTAACTTCAATTTAAACGACGTCTTTAGGCCATAAAATTAGTTTAAAGGTTGAGGAGGAAAGAGTATACTTTTTTATATTACATTAATTTCGGGGGGGGGGGGGGGCAACTACTCGTCTTATATGTTTATACCTACTGGTAACCGATACTGGTATATCGAAAATATTGGTGGGGGCGGCATTTTACAGTTTTTGCCCCCCCTCGAAAAAACTGAAGATCCGGGGCTTGAAACTACTTTCAGGTTTTGCGTAAAGTAAAACTAACGTTGTATATTATAGAGTATATATTCATTTAGTAGATGCCTATACCTATTCCCTTTCTGAATATGTACGTATAATGTTCAAAAAACTTTCACGTACCTACTTACTTACTTACTTTTAGTTTCAGTGGTGGAGAAACCACTAAAACGCTTTACCATACTTAAGTAAGCTCTATAGATTTCACCCTGAGTCGTCAAAGAAATAAAAGAATATTCGGCGACCTTGTGGCCCGGGGCCCTCAAAGGGTCAATGTACTGTGTGTAGGGGTGGAATATATCTATCCACATTAATATTTATAGGTACTTCTAAATGTGTCTATGCTGTCTGATTTTGTTTAGTCTCAATCGGCTGGCAAGATACTAGTAGGTACCTACTTTAGTATTTATAGCGATGAGTTTTAGAATTTTGAGTTCGCCAATCCAACACTGTAGCGCAGTAAGTATACCTACTTAGTACTCTAAACGGAGAGTTTATTGACGTTGTTGATGAATTTCTTCTTCCAAAAGCGTTTCCCTTCAAAATTTTTCTTTCTCGATTACGGTAGGAATTTCGCAGTTTTCCGACTCGGTAGGAAATCCGGAAAGAAACATTCTCCCTTTTGGATTTGCTTTGAATTGAAAAATTCTAAATGGAAAAACGAGGTAAGAACCTAAAGGTACTTAATTAATATTTATTATGGAGCCAGCACGACTCACGAATAGTATAAACATACCTATTAGAAATATACCGATTCCTTTGCGCCATTTATTTGACACGTCAAACTACGCATAGCTAACGCGCGTGCGTGCTGCCACCCCTGTGGTGCATTCACCCCGGGACGCGATCCGCAAGGTCGCTAAAAGAACGTGCTGAGATCAGCCCGAATACGCGTACTGTTCGCACATTACAGGGCCCCTAGGGAGACGCCACACGCTGCGTCCTCGGCAAAGCGTCCGCGACGCCGCGGCCGCGCCTCAGAGCACCGTGTCACATTGCACGAATTTTTCTTAGACGTTTTCCCAAAAGTTGATTTCCGTTAAGAAAAGTTATCCCAGAGTCTCAGTAATGTTCCATAATTTGCCACAACTGGTCCGCTGTTGTAGGAATTTTGACCAATTATATCTACGGGTCCCTTATCCCTGGTTTATGGCTCGCGTATGTAATACTTAATTACTTACTCATATATGTACCTATCAGAGTTTTCCAGACCACCAAGAACGTTTCAGCCATAAATACGCATAAATAAAAGAAGGATAGGTAATAGTTTCTTAAGATAAAAACTGTATAAAAGTATCACTGAGTGAGGCATTGCTGAGTTACCCTGTTATTTGGTCGCCGCAGTGACGCGTCATTAGAGATGATTGGTTTATAGCGAGTGTACGTGCATGAAACGCGATATGAAATTAGACAAACGGGTCGATCCCTCCGTCAACGGTCTAACTCTAGAGCATGTAGTTCAGAGTTCTGCGTTCTATGCATTCTGATATTCTCTATACTTGACTGCGACGATGAAATAAGAAGCACTGAGGGTAAACATTACCATGCAGCGGCTGCCTATGACTTTCATGAGATCGTCCGTCCACCTAGTGGGGAGTCTTTTAACTACGTTTGCTAAGGGTAAAGTGAGGTCAAGAACTCAAGTCTTTTGGCCGTAGGTTACACTTGCTTTGTGCAGTTCTAAGAACTAGAACAAGAGTAGATTTGTTCACTATCAATGGCACTATAAACTTATAAAGTTATCCGCAAAATTGCTTGCTACGCACTTGACCAGTTATTCAATAAACTTTGATGGAATATTAAAAAAGCTTTTTACACTGGCGCGTGTAGACTTAACAAATATGCTTCTTCATTATTTATGCAGTTTGCGTATTCCATAAATGAGAAATTTTATCGTAAATTTTGATCGTCTCCAATTTCATTCCAGCCATACACCGTGCACCGTAGACGCCCCTTTCCTATACAGAGCACCTAATCGATTCCCTAGAATCTAATTTCTTGGAGGGTGCCGAGTGTTGGATGATTTGGTAGTGGAACGAGGTAAAAAAGCTCATTATACGGTCGTCAGTCAGGTTAGCTGAGGGCTATATTAGCCGAAATAACTTTGAGGTTTTTTAGCGTTTCTTTTATTTTACTTTGAACGTTGCGGTCACGACTTGCAAAGGCTTAGCCAATTTCCATTGGAATATCTACTTTTTTATTTACTTTTTTACATACAACTTATAGGCATAAATTACAGATAGATTTATATGTAAATACTACAATTAATTGCGTGTAATACTGAGTGACAGATTTACGCATCGTTAACGTTAATTTGAAAAGTTACACAAGAACCTCTGGTGAGTGCGAAATGCGTCCAGTCTCCAAAATTTGTAGCTATCACGTTTATCTTCTAAATGATCGAGGTAAGTGATCTCTGTTGTCGAATCACAACAGCACGCTCTTTGCCTCAGTGGGTATAAGTGGCTCGTCGGATGTTATCATATATTAGCGGGGATTTCGCGCGTTTATGGCGCTATAAAGAAAAGCGATAAAGTAACGAGTGTGGCACTTTATGCGCGTTATCTGAATAGTTTACTGTTTAGATACTGAGCCGTAGCTCAGCTCTGTTATTGCTTTGGGGTGTTTTGTTCTTAGTTCTTTGATAGACGGAGCGGAATAAATTTCACGGTGGCTGAAAAATATTTTCTGTTATCTGCCAGCCAGTTTGAATTTTTCCTCAATCACAAGTATTTCGCGACATTTCATGTCTTTGGAGCGTAGACAGTTGTTCGTGAGAAAGCACCCTTTTGAAGTTAGGTACCGTTAAAGTTAAACTTGCTAAACTAACCAAGCATTGCTAGCACAAGTCAGCATCCATACCTCCTAGGTTAAGGTTAAGAGAAACTTGACATTCCTTCTGATTTTTTCCCTCCAAATAACTTCTTCTTTTCATTGAAACCTGATTTCGATGGAAAAAATTCTAGATTTCGCTAGGAAATACTAATTCGATAAGAATAGTTGGAAAAATAAAACTTTCCTCTTTTAGAAAGAGAAAATCAGTAGGTAAATAATTTAAAACAAGAGAAACATTAGACCCGAGCCCCGAGGCATCCCAACGCGTTCGCAGCATGCACTCGGCTTAGGGATTTTACATCGCTGATCTTTGTTGAAGGTATTTACTTTTATTGTTGCAGTAAATAAGATTGAAACGACAGACGCAAAATCTTTTCAATCAAATGGAATTAAAATGCGTACGTTTTCATTATTTTTTACCGGATTTTGTAGCTTTCGTGCAATTTCTTTGATACAGCTTACGACTGAATGTGTGTTTTAAAAAATTGCGTTCTAAGTATGTCAGCGCGTACGATCTGATAGTCATTCGTCAAATACTGACGTCATTTAAACAATGAGAACTGACAAATATTTTGAGATAGACCCCAAAATACGTAGGTAAGAGTCCCAAAATAAATGCATTTTAGGACTCTTATGCCTGTTGGGGCTTGCAGCTCTTACTTTTCCTGCCTAATACCTATTTTAAGTATCTCTCGTTTGTCGGTCTTACGCCTCTTGTGTTGCACATTTTGCTGGTCGGTACGTAATGTGCGAACAGCTTTAGATGTTCAACATTGTCAGCTATTGGTCGTGTGTGGAGTATCGATCGTAATTCGTAATACATTGTGCCGCAAGTCATAACACCGTAATAACATTTTCAATACAAGGTACAGTCAGTTGCTTATATTATTATGTAAAAAACAATACTTTATATCGGAGCACTTCTGAGTTTAAATGTTTCGTATAACTCTGTAGCTCCGAAGCCATGGGAATCTTAAACTTTAGGTACCTATTCGGCTTTTGCATTCCATCAGTTTGATCCCGTTATTAGAGGTCAAAGATTTTATTTAAATCTTTGTTTGGGGTCAGCTCTTCTCACCTTTCTGCACTAAGAAAGACTGGACTTACTCGTGTGGGTGGCTTAGTGTCTACAGCGTATATCAATCCATTGCGATTGATAAGCAATGTTAACCCAAGTAAGTAATTGGATTAGTGATCTACTTTTCAAGAGCACTTCGTCAGCAAGCCGTCGTCGAGTCGAAATATTACCTTAATTGAGTAGTGTTGGAAAGAATCTGGGATCCTACCGCATAAATAGGTATCCCAAGAAAACTTCGTCAGCAAGCCGTCGTCGAGTCGAAATATTACCTTAATTGAGTACCTAGTGTTGGAAAGAATCTGGGATCCTACCGCATAAATAGATATCCCAAGAAAATCCCTATAATTGTGTGATTAATGGAAAAGAACACGACTTTCAGCAGTGTGGATTAGGAATGTGCGCGTCTCTTATATTAGTGTACGATTCCATCGGGTGACGGGAGAGGAGAATAGAATTCACATGTACTTGTGCACACACTTGTGCAATATAATATCTCCTGCGTAGCCTCGGTTGGGACTGCGTATCGTGACTGTAATCCAGTCAGGAGACGGTGCGATCAATTTGTATTCCCATGAGATTTCACGATTTTCTAATTGTATTTATATGCGGCTACCTAGCTTTTTGGCCTTCGGCCATACTTTTCTGCTCCCCACTGTACCTTAGTCCGATGAAATGTATCACGCGGCGTGTACCCTTGGCGGGGGTCAGTCGCAAAAGGTTGCATCGTTATTGTTATCCCTCGCAGATATGCCATTATGTTAAGTGATTAATGAATTTCATAAATGGACTCTTTCATTACTCCCATCGAATTAATTTATACCCTAAACTCATGTTGCGTAAAGTGCGTTTTTGCTTGTGCACGCACGGTTGGAACATATGCTTTTAATAATAGTCCTGTCTAGATTTATGTGTTTTTATCGGCGATGAGTTAAAAAATAAATAGACATTGGGTTCGTAAGTACCTATTTGATGAAATAAGAGAAGTATAATGTAAATGGAAAGTACATGCTTAGATGAATGAAGCTTATTCTAAAGGCCCTAATTGGAATGGATTTTCACAAGCAGTACTTAGGTAGGTAATGTATCGGAACGTAAAATCGTTTGAAGATTATTTAAAGCCTCCCGTTAGAAAAACCAAACAAGTCAATGCAAAAATTTATTAATCTCTTATACTTAAATAGCTGTTTTATGCTTATACTGTTTCTCTAATAAAATACTGTATTTTCACAATCTAAATAACAATACCCTCATTTGATAAGTACGTATTTGTCTCGAATTAATTAGATTTTTACAGAGTGTAATAGATTTTTGTCTTTCCACCATAATAGATTAGTCGTTACCAAATTCAGATCAAATCAAATGTCCCTCGTAGAGCACGTTAAGCCGTTGCGGTTCCACGTCAAATCGTTAAAGCCCGCCAATCCACATCGGAACGGCGCGGCAGGTCTAAGCTCTAAATCCCTCTCTTCTATAAGAAATGCGGACTGTGCCCAGCAGTGGGAGGCCGTAAAAGGGCTGTAGTGATGGTGGAGGTAATCGTAAGTAGTTAGTAGATACCTACATAGATTGCACTCACGGAGTAGAGTTTTAACCACAGATTTTAACTGAAAAAGAATTTCAACAGACTTTACTAAGCCTCCCTCTCGCTCGTTAATGAGAATCAATTAAAAGCTCATCAGGACTTAGGACGCGACCCTACCTCGACCTAATTAGGCGCGATCCATACCGTTACGGTGTCATTAGCGAAATTTTGCGAATTAAATTAACAAACTCAATATGTGTTATATAACAAAATTATCGGATGATAATGTCATGAATATTAACGGCGAAGTGAAATCAGTAAGATACGAGTTAAAAAAAAAACTATTTGAATTAAGCTTTTATAAACTTTATTTAGAACAAAAAATTTGTTAGTTTCACTTTCACAAAGATCTATAAGCCGAGACATAAGTAGGTAGATATAGACAGCAATCTAGTTTATATTACAGGCTACTTTTATCTCGGAAATATTAGGGGTGATTATGAAGATTTTTTGCCAAACTTGCATCCCGAGGACGGAAATAGACTGCTTGCTCTTTATCCCGGGATTTCAGCAAATTTTTACATAAGTTATTTATTTTTCCATATTTGTTAAATATGATTATTTTATATTGTTTTATGGAGTACTACGAAAAAATGCATTTTCATACAATGATTGTGTTGTCTGCCAACAATAAATAAATGACTAGGTATGTAAAATATGCTGAAGATTTAAACTCGCCCTAACTAAAGATCCCGCGGCGATACTGTGTGGTCTTGCTTGAGACGGTTAAATGCTTTTGAGCGGTCATGTTTTTTTTTCTGTTTTTGTTATTATCTTATTAGAATAACCTTGATAAATATGATATCCTCTTGTTGTGATTATGATTCGTGGCAGCTTCGAGGAATAATAAGTGGACACAGGTTACCGAAAAGGATTTAACACTTGTTAAATTAAAAAATAAGTATGAACCTTTATTATATATCAGAATTAAGATTAACGTTTCTATTGACAAGCTTTTCGTTTTTTGGTTTAAAGCTAAGATAATGTAATATATATCTATAAATAGATGTGCGATAACATCTGTCAGGTGGTCACAAGGTTTTTAATGACACGTGACGATGACACGTGACGTGCTAGTGATGTAACTATCGATATTTTGACTGTGAGGATCTATAGGGACACAATATGCGTGTTTAAATATGTGCACCATAATCTAATATTGCATTATCCGAAAGTGTGTCTTTCTGTCTTTTACCTTTTCAGGGCCCATCCGATTTGGACGAAATTTTGTACACAGACAGCTTGCATCCCGGAACCGATATTTAAGGCTACTTTTGTCTTGCAGTATCAAAGCGTTCCCACAAGATTAATAATAAAAACCTAAACTCACGTGAATGAAGTCTCGGGCATTATCTTGTTAGGAAATACAAGAATAATATGTTTCGTATAGTATATTTTTAACCGACTTCAAAAAAGGAGGTTGTATGTATGTATGTATATAAGTATGTTCGCGATTATCTCCGCAACTAATGAACCGATTTTGATGATTTTTTCACTATCATAATCTACATACTTTCAGAAAGGTTTTACTGTACACATCGAAAAATATACATATATATTATATTAAAAAAAAACACAAAATATACATATTCTAGAACCTTTGTTGTGTCTTCTAGAACTGAAATAAAATCGAGTCTTTTTGGAGTCGATGAAACTTTATAAACGGTGTTTCGAAAATACGATCATACAAGCTATTTTTAAGAAAAATTAAACCGACTTCGGTCCAGCAATCTCAGAAGAACCGGTGTACCAGTCAAAAATATTAGTGACATGTGGGTACATTTATGCGTGTAACTTCGCACATAAGAATGGTAACTAGGTGTGTTATATATTAAAACCTTCCTGAAAGTACTATGTAGATTACAATAGTGAATTGTTTTGTCTCGAAATACAAAATGTTAAACGTATTTATATTAATAGGTAGTAATATTATACACTTACTAAATTTCTTTGAACATTAATGTTTATACGTCACTCCGTTAATGTGCGAATGGAAACTTCATTGGCGGAATTTTCTTCTGCATTACAGACATCCATTGGTAACGGTTCTCTTGCATTAAATTAAAAAAATCAGACGTGGTAGAACATTTTTCACGTTTCGCTTCAGCGTTTTTCATACACCAATAACAGCTTTTAGGGTAAAACTTTTAAAACGTGCCGCCTTGATATGGGTTATGGGATGGGAGGAGGGAGAGGGTAAATCATCCAGTGTTGAGGTTAGAATTGATTTTTGTTGTTTTCTTGAAAACGATGAATTACCTTATTATAAGAGTGTTAGCATTATACTCGTGGACCAAACATCTATCACTAATGACTATTTTTATCTCTGAATTCGTGCCAAAGACTATTAAGTCCAACCCTAGTATTTGCATGTATTTTTCACCTTCACACAACACTAGCATGAAATTATGGTATTATTACAAATACTTATCTGATATTATTATAATTACCAATGTGTCTATATGCGGCAAAAATAATAGCGTTTGCTTCTAAGCGCCTCCATTTTAAATTGTTTTTGGGCACAAATCAATTAAGTGTGAAGTGTTTTGAACAAATATGACTGTTTCTGCGATGTCTAATATTGCGGTCTTATTCTTTGTGCCCATTCATTTCTTATTTTTGGGTTCTTTGGAAATCTGTAACAAATAAAAATTTAGCGATCTTGATACAACAATAGCACGCAAAAACTAGCACGCGGAAATACACGTAAGTATTCATTGTGTGTAGTGGCTACGGAATCTAATGTTCAAAAATTAAAAAAAACCCCGACATTCACCATTTTTTGGTCGCGGCCATCTTGGATTTGCATGGTGTTATTCTACTAGTCAAGCCCTTTCATTTGATACCCATATTAACGGAGTTGTGAAAAATAAATAATCTACCATTTTGTAGCGGCGGCCATCTTGCATCGATTTTCATCAAAATAGCTGACAACACTTTCGACTAATTCACCTTTCAAACAAAAAAAAACCGCGTTCAAATCGGTTTACCCGTTTTAGCGCTACAGAGGAACAGACAGACAGACACACACACATACACACACACACACAATACACACAGACACATCAAACTTATAACACCCCGTCGTTTTTGCGTCGGGGGTTAAAAAATTTATCGCACGTAATCGATATGCAATTTTAGTACATCACTATGCTAAAAACATAACCTTTATTAGTCAACAGAAAATATTTAAAAAATAGGCCAAAATCGGTGTAGAATTGAACACGATGTTGATTTCCAAAATCTACAAATAACGTTACATAATTTTAGATTATATTTACATAAAAAACTATCAAAACTCACCGATTAAATGATAATGTTTCTTTAAAATTTTCTTTTCGGCCGCTATGGGAATTACATCCTTTCACAGCACAGGACATTATAATAAAACTACGGAAAATTTATCAAAAATAACATAGGATCAAACATTTATAAATTCTTGGAAGAAGAACACCAAAATAATAAAAATTTATCAGCCTCGTGATGAATGTTTTTGGAAAATTATGATGCGACTAAATTCAATAGTCAATTGACAAAAAACATCCAAAAACAATATCTAAACAATCCATAAAGTAATGATGGTTTATGAGACATACCTATTTAATTTGGTAGGATTAAATTTATTAAAATATAACAAATAAGTCCATTTGACAATCAATTTAGTGACACGGTTAGAAATAATAAAAAGCAAGTGCGATTCGGTGTTTCATTTACACCTAGACAGGAGTCATTTAGGTTAGGTGAGTACAATAACTTGAAATCAAGTTATCTTTTAAATTGAAATCTCTTAGTTAATAGATCAATGGTTTAAAGTTTATTGAATATTTAATTCAATATTCGGTTTTGGATAGACGACCTAAACCAAACGTCCCAGGTTTGTAGCGCATTCCTTCTAAGAGCTAGAGATGAGTGAACACTGAACATTGTTTTGTTTCAGTGTTATGTGGCCGTGAATTACGGACGGACGGACAGACAGGCGTGCGTTTGGGTACGGAACCCTAAAAATTATTACACTATTAATATTATCTGCTTACATGTTATAGGCACAATATAAAATTAATTTTTATTGCAACAACAACAAACTGAATTCTAATCTCGTATTACATTTAAATGCATTGATGTGTCCAAGACCATTGCACTACGCGATGATGTACATAAGGGATATCATTTTAAAACATACATAGTACTCTAACCTCTATAATCTAAGTGTAAAGGTGTATATTGGTGTGACGGGATTGAACAGCTGGTTAATATGCAGGGGAGCGACTAGGCTCCCGGGAGGCAAGGATGCGTTGATTGGTAGACGCATTGGTATGCGCAATGATTAATGATATGACAGTATTGTTATGGTTTAATTTCTGTTTTGATTGTGAAATTGTTCTATTTTGACCTCAATATTTAAAAATTTAAAATATTGAGGTCATATATATTTAAAAATCTTAAATCCACGTAGACGTAGTCATCAGCTCACCAGCTTCTACATAATATCTGTAACCTGTGTGTCGCATGCTAGACCTGCTGGTTAAGAATCAATTTCTATCGCTTCATCAAGACCTGGCGCTTATGCAAAGTCATGGCGCTTGCGTCAAAGGCAAGCAGAATAAAGAGAAATTGGAATCAAATGATTGTATAAATCTAGGTACCTACTACGCTAGAATAGGTAGGTCCAATCTTGAGAAAGAAGTAAGTAAATCGCCGAATCCAACTTAGCCAAATATCTCAACGGGTCTGAAGTGGCAACGGGCGGGGCACATAGTTTGAAGAATCGGTAAACGTTAGGCTTCCAAGGTTTTGGAATGGAGGCCTCGCATCGGAATTCGGAAAGCGCAGTATTGGCAGAACCCCCATAATGTGGAGCGACGACATCAGATGAGTTGCAAGGGGCCACTGGGTTCAGACCACGACGTGAGGAAGTTCCTACAAGAGACCTGTCCAGCTCTGGAAATCGCGTCGATCGGTCGATGACAATGTTGTATTTACACTTCGCAACCGGTCAAACTCGTCGATCAAAAATTTGTGCAAGATAGGCGGAAGGTTGTAGTACTCCACCGCGTTATTACCCCTAGAAAACCCCTACCATTATGTGATTAACTGATTAATGGCAAGGAGTCACGAGTAACGACCGTCAGCAGTGAGGAACACGGGTTCTGTGTAAAAGTATGCCCACCTAATGTTTAAAACACATGGTGATTTATATGTTCATAAATCGGATGCGTCGCGTGATTAGCCTGTCCTGTCGGCAACACAGAGGCGCATACTGATTAGCAGCTAGCATGGGAAACATGGGCTGTAAGTGGATGTAACTGATAGTGTTTAGAATAGAATGGGTGGAAGTAGGACTTTCTAGGGAACCGTTTTTATGGAATACTTACCTATAGTTTGTAGGTACTTATGCAGAAGTGAAGATTAGTTTCTCAAGCGTGGTTTTCCTTATTTGAATTTACCCAATCAAAGTCAAAGAAATTTTATGTCCATCTAGTGGTGGACGGATGATCTTAGTGAGTCGCTGGCAGCAGCTGGATACAAACGGAACAGGATCGTGTTTCGTGGCGATCGTTTCAAAAGACCTATAATGTCGAGCAGTGGACGTCTATCGATTGAGACAACGACGAGACCTATACCTACCTACATGCACCTCTAAAGTAGGTAGGTACATGTGTTTCGATCGTAATAAAAATATTAGGTGTTTTCCTAATTTTCGATTAACTACTTATAAACCAAACCGCGGGCGAGGAGTAGTTAACTATGCAACGGCGGTTAGTGTTTCGGTGTCATTCCTCGAAAAGGAAAGCGGATCCCGGCGGACGGTTGTTTTGACACGCGGGTACTTAAACGTGTAACACGTAACAAATAACAATGCCGCGATATTGGAGCAGCTCGGATGGCATGTTTGTTTTGCGAGCTATGCATGTAAGCCATAATATCAAAGTGCAGAGTAATTTGTATATGACACTTCGCCCGGTTTCTGAAACGTTGCTCAGTGATCAAATTAGCAAATCGGCTGAAGTACTTAATCGTTGATCAATTACAATTCGGGTTTGTTAATTAATTTCAAAATAATCATTGTATTTATAGGTAAAGGATAGTTAGTTACTGCGTAAAGAAACGACACTATTTCCCTCCCGTCGTCCCCTGTTGCCCGTGACGTAGAAGTACGCTTATTAGTATTGCGCATAGCGTTGCTCTTGGCCCGCTCGATTTACTTAGGTATAGCATTGTCCTTGTCAGTAGTAAGTTCGCTTGTATGAAATGTTGGGTTTGATTTAGGTATTTGTCAAACGTTTATTTAACAACATGGTAAAGTAAGATTACGATGATACAGCGTCTTGTACAGCTTGATGGTTGATCGTCCAAAAATAAAAGCTAAAGTGTGATGATCGCATTCACCTCTGATTTGCCGACAATCTTTCGCTATTGGCAAAAATACATTGTTGCAGGCATTCGATAAATTCTTGTAATTGATGCAGTTTGAGACTTATCACCGTAGTTTGAAAGCTACAGTGTGATGATCGCAATCACCTCTGATTGGCTGACACTCTCTCATTACCTATTGGTTATAATGCACTGCTGCATAAAAAATTCAATCAATAGGTACAACCAATAATAAGTACCGCGGAGATTGTAAATATTTGATAATCACCATGCTAAGAGACCGATCAACGTTAGAGCTATGATTTTAATTATCCATTGAATTGATTAGGCTTTCAGCACCCGGAGGCTAGATATTGTTTGACGGTGGGAATGGGTTTTAACTTTTAATTCATACTCAGGTTTTCAGGAAATTTCAATACTTAGAAGGCAAGCAGCCTTGCAGCCTAAAAGTTGTAAAGACTTGGCTTTACCATTGTCATAAAAATACCGCTATATATTTTTTTGAAACTGCTAATATAAGCACCAAGGCCCAATACCTGGGAGTGAGCAGGTTTAATAATAACTAGATAATATAAAAAGGTATTTTTTTTAAACGTCCGTTCATATCTCTTTCACCCCATATAGCCTATAGTCACGAAGCTCACAGCAAAATGTAATAAAGTATTGATTCCATAAATACGAACTGGGTATCTATAGTAACAGCAGAGTAAACAAATACAATACATGCAGTGACCGAGCCACTGACTGTGAAAAGTGCATCGAGGGAAAATAAAAATGTGAATTTATCTGAACGATTTCGTCTTGGATGTTAACGCGGAGGCAGTGTTTGTTTATGAACGACACTATATTTCTGGGACTAATAATATTTACACCTACGCGGTTTTCAGATTAGTTTAAAACGCAACGCACACGACTACTAACTACCTACTACAGAATGAAAAGTATTTCTAAAATAAATTACCTACTTACTAAATGTTTTCCAAATGTCTTATAACTGTCTCGGTGGTCTAGCGATTGGCGTGGTCGACTGTCACGAGGTCTTCGGGGTTCCGGAATTTGATTCCCGGATCGGGCAAAAAATTACAAGTCAAGCCGTCGCGCGTCGGTCCTGCGCCTGATTTCCCTTCGGTCGTGTCGCATCGGAGTACGCGAGTAAAGGAATAGAGACTGCACCTGTGTATGCACACACTTGTGCATTATAATATCTCCTGCGTATTTGGTTAGTCTCTGCTTCGGTTGAGACTTGAGATTGGCCACCGTGACTAAAATTCGTTTGGAAGGAAAAAATAATGTCCCAAAACCATGTCTGTGTATTGCAATGTGCAGATTTTCTAAGTTAGGTATTCTTAATGTTATTGAACTAGATTCAATAGGTATATCAAAGTTACCGGTAGCTCATAGGTTTCCATGTTACTGGTCCCCACGTAACTAGATGCGAGACGGTCGATAGGAGACAAAGGTGAGAGACGCAATTGTACAAACGAACACACCGACCGACATTCCGCTCGCCACTCGCCGGGTACTTGAACTTTACATAGCCGGTACGGTCAGCAAAATGATAAAATCTGAATCACAATTACGTTCGGATAGCTCAAGGACTATGGTTTGATATAATAGCGATGCGAAAGATTAATTATTTATCTCATAATTAAAAGTATGTACCTACTCAATTATCTACGTAAAACATGTCTTCAACCGCAGATCGTTAAAGAAAAGAAAAGGATTCGCATTTCCCCTGGAAATAATTCTGACGTGCAGTCATGAATAGAACTTATTGGAGTGAATTGTTTATATTGTATGCAGTCGTGATGATATACTTTTTTCGAATACCACGAACTTGCAACGTTAAAACACCGAAAGACATAAACAATTTGAATTTTGCCATTTTTTATTTTTCATAAATCTGTCCTGCTTATAAAACCCAGTTGGACGTCCTCAGGACACCTTATAAACTAGGACAAATCCGGAGTTAAATCGGACGGATGACAAGGCCTACGCAGATCCATTGTCCACGGTAATAAGTCCTGCCACTAAAAATCTTAACTAGCATTCTGACTGTGAATAAGTTAAATTCAATTAAGTATGAGTTTCTGAGGTATGAAAATTAGTCGAACATTACAGAAGGGCTACTAATATTTTGTAAACTTTACGTGCTAACTCTACTTCGTAGGAACGCAAGATATTCCGTGGCACGTGTCTTCGTCGGGTGATTGTGAACATTTGAACCCGCAGCAGCGTTTTAGATTTTTTGTTAAACGCTATTTGTGTGGCCCTACAAACTAACATTGTTTATAGAACCGACTTTAATTAAAAACCATCTTATGCAGCACGATCGAATATAAAAATACAAGCAACTCGCGCCTTGTGTGCTTGATGCCGCTTTACGACGGCGTTGCAAAAAAGGCCAGCCGCCCCGGCTCTTTTAAATGTTATAGGTAGGTATTATAACCCCCAGCACGTAAGTCGAGCGGTGACCTTCAAGTGCGCGCAGCGTCGTTACGGGTGAGCGGGACACAATACGATTGGAGAGCGCCTACGAGGGATCCGCGAGAGCTAATCAGTGCTTACGAACGATTCCCACGCCCTCCCCGCGACCCCCTCACTACCCGAGATACCTCATTTTCGACTTCTGCGCATTGAAGGTCAACGCTAGACTTATTTGCCGTGACTTGTATATTGGCTTATATAGTCACTAGCTGATGCCCGCGACTTCGTCCTAGTGGATTTAGGTTTTTTTAAAATCCCTTGGAAACTATGATTTTCCGGGATAAAAAGTAGGAAAAAGCTAGCTAAAATAGCTAGTTTTTTACTAAAGACATGGTAGACTAACCTAGGTATGATTCGATAATATAAATATGTCTTTTACGGTCACGCAGCTAGTAGCTAGGTACAAGACGTTACAACTGGTACAATTATAGCAATTGGCTCGGGACTGCATTGTGATCTGTTGTAATAATAGATTATATCGTGTTGACCTAGGTCTTAGGCTCTAAAAGGATAACTAAGTCAATGATTATGATACAATGTGTCTATTGAAATTTTTTTTTTTAATTGAAATTATTTATTTCCTTTCATTTTAACATTTGTATTTAATATCTAAGAACGTTGACTATGTCTATATTTGCATACATATTCACACAGTTTATTTTTTTCAGTAAAAGCCTTTATTTATTACTAACTGACCCGACAGACGTTATGTTCTGTCCAAAGCTCTTGAACAGTAGCAATCCCACAAACATCTTTTCTGGTCAAATTCTGGTGAAGACGTCGTTTATAAAGTGTACAATGTACATATCTGATAACATCTTTCTTTTCAGTAAAGGTCACTAGAACACATAAGTTTGGTAATATACTTAGGTAATATGTAAGTACTTTACTATGTATGTATACAGTATACTGTATAGGTATTGTACATATATACTTATTATGTATTTTATTTACTAACTCATCAACTACTTACAAAATTCAGTTTTCTATATCGTACACTGCAGTATTTTAGTAAATGACAAGCGGAAACCGCGATTCGTTCGCGTAGATATTGGTTTTTGAAAATCCTGTGGGAATCATATTGTTTTTCCTAAGCTCCTTTGAGCCTATAGTCTATACATACAGCCATACCTTGCTAAAAACTGTTTAAAGTTCACTGGCGGATGTTTAGATAGATCAAAATGTAAACATCCGCCAGTGAAAGTCCCATCAAAATCGATCCAGCTTTTCAGAGATTAGCCGGTAATCTTTAAAGTATCTCCTTTCTAAAAAAAATTAATAAAATCGGACCACGCGTTAATGAATTACAGCTAAGTACTCATTTTGACTTTCATCCCCTCTCAAAAGGGAACCGTGCTGAATTTCGGAATTAAAAGTATCCTATATGTTACTCCGTAGTATGAACTTAAATCATGCCAAGTTTCATTTCAATCCATTCAGTAGTTTTTGCGTGATGCGCGCACAAACATACAGATAAACAGATAAGCAGACAAACAGACAAAAATATCAAAAATAGCTTGTTTACGTTCTATTACTTATCCCTAACATCCCCCAGTTATTTTTTTGCAAAAATCTTTAATGTACAGATACGGCAAGTCTACGATTTTATTATTATACCTATATATGTATAGAAAAAGAAGATGATAGTCGGTTTTAGCCTAGGGTGTCTAAGATCGATTCACTTGATTGATTCATTGCTCAAATCGATCTTTACGACCCCAAGAAATCGATTAATTAATCGATCTCAGTTCGCCATCCCTAAAATTGACAGCTAGCAGTGGCAGTGAGAGAGGAATCGACGCCTAACGTTGAACGGGAGGTTTTAAATTGAGGCTTGTTCGCACCGCACGCACCTACAATTCAAATAAATCTCATTTTATAGCTCCCGGCTGTATCGCGTGTGATCGACGCCATCCACCGCCGCATGCGGAAATGTTACACGCCAATTTATATGGATAATACACACTTTACAGTTTACACCTTTAGGTGCTTGCCGTCAAACATTTAAGTATTTTGAGGCTTCATCCGCAGCCGAAGTAGGAAGTAGGGTTGCTATCTTTTCAGATACTGTTTCATATAAGTTCCTGTTTTTAACTGATTTAAAAAAAGCAGGTTATCAATTCGACACGTTTTAACATACTTAAAAATAATTATGATAGTCTATATATACTTAACAAATATACAAATTTTAAAAATAGGTGTATATAATATGTGTATACATATAGGACATAGGTATGTTCGTATGCCGTAGTCTACGCATTTCTCCTAAACAATTAATGGAATTGTGAAAATTCTTTTTATTGGCTTACATTTACTATAACAGTGTAAGTTTCATCGAAATTGGTTTAGTAGTTTTCAAATAGGGACACTTTTCCCCTTTCATTTATTCTTGATTTCTGGTATATTAAAGTCGGTTTAATTTTTCTTAAATTATAGCTTGTTTCTACAGCCCTCTTTTGAAAGAAAATTCACCTTATGTAATTGTAATTCCTACTAGTTCTTATGAAAAACTTTCCACTAAGTAATACAATGGATTTAATTGTTTTACCTGCAATTCTATGGAGTGATTATACCATAAGTGCGTACATTAATTAGAGGTAAAGCTGGCTATAACTTTTTTCCGGTCATCAAGTATAACAATAGCCAATGCGGTAATCGGCTCATAACCTTATTATAATTAAATCGAATCAAATGTTGAATGGAAGCAGGCGTTACTTTGCGGAATTCCATGATATACAATGAATATAAAATTATTTTGCTATAATCCGCTAACAGTGACAAATTTGTAGGCACAACACCACACAATCTTGTAGGCACAACACCACACAAATTCACCACAAAACAAACTCGACGATCGTTTCGCTCCGACACCGGAGCATCTTCAGGAGATGTCGACTTCACAACGGACGATTGCAAAGTGAGTTCGTGTCGAATGAGCGGTCTTATATATACTATCCCCGCTTAGTCATCTACCCTCCTTTGAAGAGAGAGAAAGAGAAAGGAGGGTAGATGACTAAGCGGGGATAGTATATATAAGACCGCTCATTCGACACGAACTCACTTTGCAATCGTCCGTTGTGAAGTCGACATCTCCTGAAGATGCTCCGGTGTCGGAGCGAAACGATCGTCGAGTTTGTTTTGTGGTGAATTTGTGTGGTGTTGTGCCTACAAGATTGTGTGGTGTTGTGCCTACAAGATTGTGTGGTGTTGTGCCTACAAATTTGTCACTGTTAGCGGATTATAGCAAAATAATTTTATATTCATTGTATATCGAATCAAATGGTAGAAAACGTAAAGAGTTAAAAAAGTGCAGACAAAAGAACATAATGTCGTAAATCGTAGGTAATATTTTATTGTGTTAGTTTCAATTTTTCAAATTGAACTCTCAGATCTATTTTCACTACTTATAGTGCGAAGAAATTGCTGTAAAACATTTTAGAAAGATGGACATTAAATTAATCTGTACATCGTTGTAACTCATAAAAGTGGTCGACTTGTCACATTATCACATTAATATTATAAAGGTGAAAGTTTGTATGTTGTATGATGAAATTGACAGTTCTACATGTAACACTATCATTTTCCGCAGGTAATATTGTGAAAAGGATACTATAAGTACCATACTTCTCACACCTGTCAATTTAGATTAGTTTAAGTATTTTGTACAACAGAATTAAGTAATTAAACTGGGGCCTCTTTCACCACCTTCTGATATACGGATAGCTTATTCATAACTTTTGTCTTTGTCACTTGACATAAAGTAAGAAAGTGACAAAAATTACGTTTAGACTATCCGACACTTATCAGAAGGTGATGAAACAGGTCATCTCTCAAAAAAATGAGTTTAAGTATTCTATAAACAGTGTGTGCGACAGTATTGTCTATTGTCTATTCTCGCTATTAATACAGGCACTCAATATAGAGCCTCATATAATAGGTAATATGCGATAAGTTAACAATGCATTGAAGCGCGATGGCTCAAGGAAGAGTCAACAATGGGCGGCGGAGGGTTCCCGTGGGATCAACTCCGACGGGGAAACGGAATTAACGAACAATAAAGCTATTGAACTGATGCAGGAAGAATGCGTGTGTTAGTGATGTAGGTGTGAGTGTGATATGTGTGCGTTAAGACACAGTCTACATTAATATTTTAAAGGAGGATGCTAGCGACATCATCTGCGTGGATTTAGGTGTTTCAAAAATCCCGTAGGTACAATTTTCCGGGATAAAACGTAGCCAGTATCCGTCTCCAGGATATGCCAGGGTGTGCCAAACATCAAGATTCGTTCAGCGGTAAGTGTTTAAAAAAAATCCGTCGTAACTCTTTGGCCTTTCGGGATAGACAGTAGCATATTATTGTGTTCGTCTGTATCTATCTCTGTGCCTTACGTGAAGAACTATTCCGCTGAAGGTCTTAAGTAGGTAGGTACTGTTTGATACTTCCGGGATAAAAAGTAGCCTGTGTCCGTCTGCAGGATGCAAGCTATCTATGTACCAAAGTTCTTCAATATCCGTTCAGCAGTTGAGACGTGAAAAGGTAACGTATGTACATACAGACAGACGGAGTAACTTTCGCATTTATAATATTAGTATGGATAAATCACTACATATAATAAATCTGTCTGTCTGTTTGTTTCATAGCGTGTTTCTGGAAAAGTGCTGAACGGCAATTTGATTCATAATCAAATCACCACAGCTATGTACCAGCAGATCATGAAATATGGAGAGGCGACGGATGAATTGTAACACGGTTAGCGCGAACGTGCGAGCTTGTTGAGAGGACAGTGGACAGCGGGCGGTTATAGTGCTGACTGTGTGAACTTGGAATTCCTTGTCTGGCAAACAACTGTTCCACAGAGATTACAAGGTTGGACACAATACAATGTGCGTGCGACGAAATAGTCCCCTGTCCATTTATTGAATCTACTAAGTTGATTCCGGAAATAAAAATTGTTATTTTAATACGAAAAAATATATGACTCGTTGTTCTAAGGTAGTTTTGAGGTCTTTTAAGAGTAATCCTAATCAGGTTTTCATTTATACATCGATGTTTCGAACAAAAAGTTTAAAAATAAACAGATCTAAACAACCACAGTAAGAAAATTATTGTTCGCTCGCGGTAGCGCGCCTCTTAGGCGACTGCGAGATCTAACCAGTGATTTGCTTATTTTCGCATACTACTACGAATATGAGTTAAAAATTATATTTTTACCACAGAAATCTGAGTCATAAAAAGCAATTTTCACACACCCACATAATTTATTTTCCTTTAACGAAGACACACGTCGTATTGTCTGCAGTTCAAAGTGTTCGTTCTCTCGCTTGTAATTAAGGGAGGCACGCGCCGTAAGCCACGAGGTTAAGTGTCCACCGAGTGTCATATACTTACAGGAATCTCTTCAAGACACACACGCAACTACTGACCTTAGTGTGTTGAGAGTAAGGTCTATAGTCCTGCGATGTCGCACATAGGTCCATTGTACTAACCGTTATGTCAGCTATAAGTCTCCGCTAGAATGCGGTTCCGAATTTATTATTCAACAAAGAAAACAGCGTGGTACTGGGTTAATTAAAGATTTTGATAATACTACCAAATCGGATCTTCTACTTACGGCTCGTGAGTGACCCTTTCCATTAATCATATTGTATTGGTAGGGATTTTCGACCCTTTGAAATTATTAGCAATTATATTTCTCTGATCGGTTACTACGTGGCATCGTACCGTAACGCTAAATCCCTTGGCGGCACTGCTTTGCCAGCTGGGTGGTAGCCTCCCACCAGACAAAATAACTAGCCACTGCTGAAGCCTCCCACCAGACAAAAAGTAAAAATTAAATGATAAGTAATAACAACCGGGACGGACATAACGTGTTAACGTGGTCTCCGAGGTACGGTAATAACTACCTACCTACTTATTATTATTATTGGTACTCATCTACAGCCTATTTCAGTCCTCTGAAGAACTGCGGCTTCACAAGTCACATGTGCCCGTTATTTCCTTCATTCATTAATTATATTACTCTTGGTGAGAGTTGCTAGAGTCTAGCTACGGACCAATCCTGGTTTGTATTGGGAATTGGGATGGAGGAAAATATTGAATTGGCAATAAACGTCACGCTCGCCGACCGAGTTGGCTAGACTTGGCCTGTAGCTGCAATTTAGATTAGGTTGTTAGTCACCATTTCAGTTGAGCGGGGCCCACCTTTAGCACCACCTGGGAGATACGTGGAGGCTAATGGAAGGTAACTGCTAAGGACGCGAGCACAGACGCGAGTGACCAAAGAATCCCCAGGTGAAAAGTTACGGATAAGTAAAATTTAATATTGACAACGTTACTGCGGTTCATATTCCTACTTACCCTCTCCCCATCAGACAAGTAGTGCAATCATGGTATCATGGTGCGTGTTTACTCGCCAATTAAGTGCGTCCCAATAACCGCATGAGCGGGTAAGTCGACGCGACCGCATCCGCGCCGGCCGACGATGGACCGGATTTCCATGCAAATCGATCTCGAAGTAAATCGAATTGACTCGCGTTTATTGACTAATGACGGTTCGCCGCTTTCTACTGACGACGACGTGACGGCAACAAGATGTGTACCTAATCTGTTCCTGCCTGTACAGCATAAAGCTACCTGGAGAAATGCGTAATCGACGCTATTTCCCCGGCGCTTTAGACGTTCTTGTATATTGTATGCGCGTGCATAGCAGGAGATATTATGGTGCACAAGTACACGAGCACACTTGTGCACTCTCTATTCCCTCACTCTCATAGTCCGATTGCACGGTGATCTGACACGAGGGAAGAGAGACCCGACCCAGGAACGAAGACTTTACGTGCCCTCCGACTTCCGAGGCACGCAAAATGTATCTCACTTTATGGTCATCGGTCCGTAACGCCCGACAACTCGTATACGCGCTGCCCAGCCAATAAGGGAAACTTAGACTGGGTCTATAAACATTTACCTAGTTAAAAATAGATCATACATACTTGTACCTACCTATTATATAGTTTTTTTTAATTAATTTATATATGTATTTAAACTTTACAGAAACGAAGACAAAATGAAGAACGAACGCCATATTTCGCCGCGGGGCGAATCCCGGGTAAAAAATATCACGGCATTATCATGGATAGACCATAAGTATACCACTTACGGTCGTATCCGTATCGTAATTTAATGAGATGGATCGCAAAGCAATTTGTGTCAACCCATCGTAAAATATAAGGCAATTACGAATAAAATATAGACATACTCGTAAAATATAGACTGGACAGCATAAACGAGTGCTAAAGTGAATTCTTTCTTACTTAAATAGAAATAAGAGTTACCATTTACAGTATTATAAAGGTTCTAAAATAAGTAGATAGATCATGAGATAATTTTGATATTACCTAAACATCTAATGTTTAGTAATACCTAATACTTTCGTAATTCTTGTATGAAAGAAAAATGTGAAACTGACTTGACCCTTGACCAAAAAATGCAAATAAATAGAACACCTACTTAGCTCTTTCTTTTATCTTTAATTTGATCATATGATGAAAGAAATGCTTGTCTGGTATTAAACGATCCTTTTCTGTTAACCCTCCTTTATTTAGGACCGCTCTTTGAATTTGAGTATCGTCCTTTGTGCCATATATCAATGCTTAAGAGACACGGGGTCCACAATTCGCGTATCGTCGTATAAAAGAACGATTGACAATGAACCCGTTTATATAATTTCGAACGTAACTCCATAATATTATGGTCTACGATAGCGTGGGACGTCGGCGAGCTATTTTTATTGCATAGCAGAGTAAAATAATTTTATTTAGCCTCGGTTATTATGCCGTGTGGCTATTTGAGGATCTGATGCGACCACAACAATAAAGGCATAATGATACCAGCCTTCCACGGGTCCATTTTCTCGGGATAAATTCTCTACACACGGGACCGATTTCCAACGCGAAGTTACATCCCAACTCCCAACTTAATCAGTAGGGAAAATAACCGAAAATGAATTTGGCAGTTCCCTTTCGTTGACGTTGTAGTTGGTCCCAATTTCGGCACCAACTTTAAGGATCCACAAAACTTCCAAACACGGCTCGAAGCTTATCAATATGTTGCTGAAAATAAATCCACAGCAAGTTGATGGTCAAATTGACCCAATTTGCGTTTAAAGTTTAATTTACTTTACCGTACCACTTTTAGATGTTATGCAGTTCTATTACTAGGTACATAATTAGATTGGCATTGGCCCCCAGAAAAACTGTTTGGCACGATGCCGTGCGGAATAAGACGTCCATAAGTTGCATCTTCTGGCGTTGGTGGCTGAGATTCTCCTTGTTTCACTACGGTTCACCAAGAGTCACTGAGCCGGACTCGAAGTTGGACACGTGTGTATAGGCTAGTATTACTTTATTCTTAGCCGTAAATTATGTAAAAAATCTTAAACGCGCCGGATTCCCATTGCGAATAAATGCTCGCTACATACACCGCCTTGTACGGCGTGTCTATTTGTCTATAAATTATTTATTATTCTTCAATGGCTTTGGCTTCGTTCTGAGAAATAGGTTTTATTTATTTTTTGTTGTCTTAGCATACTTACATGAGAGCGAATAAGCGATTTTACCGCGTAAGCTTCTGCGTGCGACAAAGCTTTTCAATTGGTCTAAGATCCCGCTATACAAGTATACAACGGCCTTCACCGAGATGTTTATTTGATGAAACTTATTTTATATTTAATTTAATATGTCAATAAATAGGTATATTGCATATGGGTTGCCTAACAAATTTCAGTCCAGGATATACTTAATTAAATAATTAATACTTAATTAAATTTTTTTTTTAACATTGAAGCCCATAGAATATGCAAACGTTAGGTTACCTATTCTTTTCCGGTCACAACTCTCCGCGGGTAGCCAGGTGTAAACAGGTAAATCGATACTAGCATTTTGCACCGGTCTGATTATTGAATTAAAATTAAATGAAAATAAAGATTATTTCACTATGAATTTGTCTAATAATCAAACCAGTGAAATGTTAATTTTTTTTTTAAATTGTTAATTAATCATATCCTGGACTGAAATTTTCTAGGCAACCCATATGCAATATATTTATTGACATATTAAATTAAATATAAAATAAGTTTCATCAAATAAACATCTCGGTGAAGGTCGTTGTGTAGCAGGATCCTATACCAAATACATATGCTATTTTTTCAAATTTCAACCAACATTTAGAAAAGGTTTTATACAGAATATTTTTATTGAATTTTTATCGCGATTGTGTGCAGTAGAGATATCTCTCGAGGATGCTCCAGTGGCGAAGTGATGCGTGCATAGAGTGTGCATAAAGTTTTTACGTGTATTTCATGGTTACGTGCGTTCGTTTGCTTTTCTCCATAGTATCTAGATGTTGGAGTACGGGCCGTGCATAATTTTTGCCACATTTTCATAATTTTTTTTCTCATGTTTTTATAACAAATTAAGTAAAATTATTCTAAAATTGTTGTGTGTTTGGATCTAGTCAAATATAGAACTTTTATGTATTCTATGTATAGAGACCTATGTACCTTAAGATTTTGATCTAGTATTACTCCTTCTATGTTAATAATAATTAATAACATATCAGTGTGTGAAGCGTCAAGTGAATTGAAAAGTCAAAGGTTAAATCCCGATCAACCAATTTGTATAAAGTAAATGACAGAAGGTAATTAGCTCTTAAAGTAACTTGTCACCAGAAGGGGTTCGATCACACACATTCTACGGTTGTAATCTAATTGGAAGCCATACTCGGCTCGGAAGCCTAATTCGTCCCTAGTAACTTAATTACACTCGTTAGAAGAGCAAGTATTTCCCATTAGACGTTAGCTCTGCTGAGTGCTGGAACCGGCGAGTTCTGTGATTGAAACTGATTAAAAAAGAAACAGTAACGCCCATTGCATGAGGCTACACTCATACGTTATCAACTTATCATACAGCTGAAATTGATACCTATAATGATAAAGATCAAAATCGTAAATGCGACTACCTACTACTTACTCGCTAAATAATAATATAGTATAATGGATTTTCTGACGCTTGGTATATTTTAATATTGTATTTTATTTATTATGTTAATGAACTCAGCATTTTGTCCTCTTTCATTTGACATTGAGTAGAAAGTCAATAAAAAAACAAAATTCAGAGACCCCTAACATTTTGGAAGTACCTCTTATTGATTTTGTTCGTATAAAAGTTGTTGGTTAAATAAAGTGTTCACGACTTGAATTAGCTTAATATATTTGCAGCTCATAATGCCTGAAGTAAAAAAGATAAAAAAGGCTTATTATTATTATTAGAAAATAATAAATACGTAAAATATTCTTTTTCATAATGTACGAAAGGATTAAGTAAGCTATTTGAAAATCAGAATTTGAGTGTCATCGAATGGAGTGGAGACTTTAATTTTGGAGGATTCGTTTGATCGCCAGGGCTGTAGAAAATTCCACAAATAGACAAGACGTATTTAGCGTATTACCTACCTGCCTACGCTCGATGCTTATCCATTAATTATTTATTTATTAGAGATCAGGGTGGGCGTAGCTTATTCTCAGTCGAAACAATAACAACATAAAGGATACAAGAATAGCTCTGATTTAACTTCTAAAACCCCACAGACTTCTTCTTCTTCAGACTCGATCACCGATCCTTACGGACTTGGATCAGTACTATTGCTTCAACAGTGCAATCGACTTTTATTCCGGGAAAACAAAGAATTTTTAAAAATCGTATATCCACGCGGAATAATTCGCGAGCTGCGAGCATCCTCTAGTGATGAATTAAACGAGTAGCTTAATAATACAGGTACACAAACAAGTAAAGCAATGGTATAATTTACGTCACTACGGGCGAGTAAGTAATTTTACGTCCGGGGCCTGTCCGGGGCTTGTCCGGGCACTGACAACAGTGTGTTAGCTGTCTACTGACAGCAGCATTTATCTGTAATAGTGTTTTGATTCAATTTATGTACGTACCTACTTCAGCGTTGAATTGAATTACAAGCTTTTAATAGGTAACTTACAAAGATAATGATAAACGAGTAGATATGTAGATATGGTAGGGCAATCTACTGCGATACGTAAAGAATACGAAATGAAATACCGCGGTGATGTAATGAAAGTCGGAAAATCGATGAGTTTCGCGTGTTTTTTATACAAAAAAGCTCTCGCGGATGACGTCAACAGGTAGTTTTATTATAAAAATAAAAGAATTATTCTTTTCTGATTACCGTTTTCCTTCTTTTCAGATTGTGAACGTGATTCGCACTAATGAAAGATTAAAGGTAAATAAGGTTTCTTTAATCAATCATCGTGGTCTTCACTTCTCAATTCCGTTGCTGTAGAAGAAGCCAGATGTAGAGAATGTCTCGAGGGTTAAGGATCTATCAATGATGAATTATTAACAATGTACCTACACGCATGATGTTGTTGATATGTTCGCGTAATCACTTCATCAATTTTTGAATTGTTCTAATGATTCTAATGATAAAATAATTGAAATAAAATACATGTAACATTTAAGGAAGCATTTTTCAATTGCCAAATAATCTTTAATGTGAGGATTAAATACATTTTTCCTCTTATACTTAATGTACTTGAACTGTAAAATATCGAAACTATTCTATTCCTCCGTAAAAGATTTTATTTGAAAGTTGAATAAAATTGAACAGCGAGGTAAAAGAAACGTTAGCCCAATACTCAGAAACCGCTGAGTTCGCCTTTTAAGGACGCCATTAAGCAGGTAATAGAGGTAGCGCACGAAACTAGAAGCCTTAGGGCTAATACTGATACACACTATCTGTTTTATTTGTTTTTATTTATACAGGTACTTTTTTGATTTATTTTAATTTACATTTGTTTGGACTTCTTCCCCTCCCAAATAATTTTGTTTAGATTTAAAATCTGAATTCGATGAGGAAAAATTTTGCTGCCAGATTTCGGTGAGTTATTGCTTATTGGGTAAGGAAATGTTCTTGCCTTTAAAAATAATCTTTTGGAAAGAGACAATCAGAAGGACCGTCAAAAAATTTGTCTCAGTGTGGACAAGGTTTTATTAAGGTGCGTCTCCTCACTCCTGTACCTGGTTTGCTCTACGCACTACACTAAAACATCTCCGGTCATCAATCAATTTTGGTTTTGAAAATACGTCGTCTTCTATACGACTAAGTTTTTGAGTATTTAAAAACATTTTGTTTTCATAATCAGTACCTACGGACGAAGAAAATGTAAATTATTAGTTTACAAAGGCGCGGCAGAAACTAATAAATAATACGATATATCCACAGTAGCTAGATTTAAAAAATCTAGTAAATCTACAACAACTACGTACTTACTTGCCCCAAAGGTGCAATTCAGGAACAAATCCTAAATTGTTACCCCAGTCCCTTGTACAGTAAAATTACAAAGTCAAAGCTAACCGTCTTCAGCTTTGTAACAAACGTCAATCTTAGGCCCGTGTAGACCCGGCTTAACAAGCAACAGACCACGTCGCGTCGTTTCTACCACTTTATAGGTATGCAGATCCTTATCGTACACAGTAGGTTCTGTGCGGGCCCTTACAAGGTCCGGTATGTCTCTCTCGAGCCGGATTATTCCTTAAAATCAAATATTTGTCAATTTTCTACTTTCAATACGCATATCATAGGCATGTAGATACTACCTATACAAGTTTCAAGTATAAAATATCTTTAAAACCAATTAGGTACCTACTTGATTAAAAGGTCGAAAATGGATATGTTTCGTCACTGCAAACGTCAATCAACTTCACATAGGTAGGTACTCGTATGTGGGGAAACATACGCGCGTCTAACGCGCTTACGCTTTTCAATTTGTAGACAACTCAGATCAGAAGATTCGCAGGTATGTGGATCATCTAAAAATTGCGTAGGCTCTACTTTTTATCCCGGGAACTCAGAGATGATTTTTATCCCGGGAGACTTGCCAGGGGATTTTAAAAAACCTAACTACGCGAGACAATAATATACTCACTAATAAAAATCAAACTTCGTTTGTATGGTGCGCGCTAGGGAGAAACGTCTCATAGCACCAATCGTCTGTCGAGATGTTATCAGCGAATTACAAAGCTCATTTCGTCACTAACGGTCAGACAACCGGTTGCGTAATATACTGGTACGCGGCCCACACCTACTTTTTGCCTGAATTAATAACCGTTGTATGCACGTTACACGGTCGGTAAGCGAACCAGTGTTTACGGAATTGCAATCTGATCCGAGCTCACTGTTCCAACAAGAAGTGACATTAATTGGCGTTACACTTAGCTAAGTTAGTGTTAATTATTCATCAGGCCTAAGTGGTGGTAATTTAGCATATTGAGTGGAATAATAAATTAAATGTTGTCGTACTCAAATGAGTGAAAATTGTTTTAAAGTAGGTAATTGCTTAAACAAGAACAGCGTAATTTTTATTTTATTCAAAAAATACCATTCCACCGGCCGATAGTCGTCCACTGCTGGGAATAACCAACTCAATGTCGCGCCCCCAAACAAGTTTCTCTCATCCATGCTTTTTCCTACACTTTCTAAAAAATAAATTAAGTAAGTAGGTATACAAATTAATCAAATTATATTAATGATGATTATAAAAAAAATTGCCAAAAATGTCGGCTGCATTTCCAGTTAGCTAAGCTGATCCTTTGAGCAAAAAACAAGCCAGCGCCAATTATTCACTGGCACTTTTTCAGTTTGATTTCTATTTTTTTGGGATTTTGTATGGGACTTGATCGCATGGATGGATGTCCATGATTGGCAGGTACGTAGGTACCTAACTTCCACACTAGCTAGGTACCTAATACTTACAAAAATTGACTTGAACTCAATATCTGCAAGTTTTAGCTAATTTGATTTTGACTTCGCGAATAAATTGCAGAACTTACTTACCAGTGGACGCTCCGCACTACAAACGAATTTGCAGGAATTCGCAAGCATCAAAATACTTAATGCGATTCTAATTATTTCCATCCTCTCCAACACCACGATACGCGGAAGATACGCAAATAGTCTGCTCATTTCCCCCGCGTTTCCATGTTCGCGGTTATTTCTCATTACCTGCGAGATGATCTCTTGCGTAACTAGGCGTGAATGTACATTGTACATTGTACAATTGTACAGGTGTACCTAAGCAAATTATAGGAAGGTCTACTACATCTTCCTTCTTCGTGTTACACAATTGTTTGTTTCAAATGTAGGTACATGCATTAAGAACATTTTGTACTGTTATAATGTTAATGTTTCTTTGATCGAATTTCGGCCACTGGCCATAACTACGAGGATTTTCAGCACAAGTCATAAATGTCTCTAGTCCCTCACAACCACAGCCCGATGCAAACGCAATCCAAAACGACCGTAGAGTGATCAGACATAGGACCAATGGCCGTAAGCCACACTCCGAGCTGCTATACCTACTCATGCGAATTTCTTGACAGAAAAACCCAAGGACTTTTTTGGTCCTTGAACCCGAAAATGTCGGACTCGACTGATGCAGCACTTATCGTCTAAACTCTAAGGTGTCCATTAGACGGTAGGTTCTGCATTAGCCAATTTCGTTAATCATGATGAATGAATGACTGATGGAGCAGAGAATATTCCTGATTGTCAAGCGAAGCATTAGACAAAATGCGGACCACAAGGTCCTAGGTTCGGTTCCCGGGTTGGACCAAAAATTATCAAGTTAGGTTAGAGTTTTGCTGTCAACATATTCTCAGTGTCAGCCCGGAGTTGGTAGTTGGCGGTGTTTTGGAGAGCACGCTAAGCCCGTCGGTCCCGGTTATTATCATTATCATGTGATAATAGCCGTTAAAGCTCGCTAACCCGCATCCAAGCAGCGTGGCGGGTCTAAATCCCTGTCTCCTGTAAGAGAGGAATCCTGTTCCCAACAATGGAACATAGAGGGACTGTAGTGATTGTTGTGGAAAGCATTAGACGGTAAGTTATCCAGCGATATATATATATTATCCAGTGATTGTGACAAAACTGACAGAAAAACTTATCGTCTAACGGAAATCTAACTTAGTTTGCGGAAATTAAACTGGACAATGGAACGATTAACAAATTACACCGGGTGTTGACTTTTAAACTTTTCCATCGTAGAGCATCGGGGTACAGTAAAGATCGGGGCCAGAGTATACTAATTAACGGCTTGTAGGTACTCAACATTTGCTCAGTTTGTTGTAAGTGTCGCTCGTATTACACCGTAACTAACTGTTAAGTATCTTTTACTTTTTGCATAAGTATCGGAGACTGTTTCTTTATTGGTTTTAACTGTAACTCGTAAATAAGCTTGTTGATTCGATATTTGCATCGTTGTAAACAATCTATAATATAATAAAACTGTAACAGATCCAATTCTGTACATTGAAGATATTTTGAAAATTTTTATCGGAGGGCACTCTATAATCGATACTGAATCCAAAACTGCAATTTTTTTCATTTTTGTCTGTCTGTCTGTCTGTCTGTCTGTCTGTCTGTCTGTCTGTCTGTCTGTCTGTATCTTGGCCGCGCATCACGCCGAAACTACTGAATGGATTCGAATGAAACTTGGTACGATTTGAGTTTATACTCCGAGGTAGGTTATAGGATACTTTTTATCCCGAAATTCGGCACGGTTCCCTTGGGAGAGGGGATGAAAGTTAAAACGTGTATATAGCTGTAATTCATTAACGCGTTATTCGATTTCACTCATTCTTTTTTTGTTAGAAAGGTAGTACTTTAAGTATTGTCCCGTAAATATTTCAAGGTCATACGTTTTTAGTTTAGAAATGACAGGCATTTATTGAGTTCCAATAACTTGGGTCCCGGATCTTTGTACGTACGGCTTATTTTAAACTGGCGTGCGTTTAAATTTATGTTTGTCGTTCTGTCTATTTGTTCCAGCTAATCTCCGAAACGGCTGGATCGATTTTAATGGAACTTTCAATGTTATAAGGAGTAACAGGCTGCATTTAGTTTAGGTACATAAAAGAATTATGGGATCCGATCCAATCCTATATAAAACCTAAAAACACGCGAACGAAGTCGCGGGGGTCAGCTAGTGTTAAATAAAATCCATTTAACGATAACCACTTTTATAAGCATAATAATTCTTTTTATCTTTATAGTAAGTACTAGATGATGCCCACGGCTTCGCCCGTGTGTATTTAGGTTTGTAAAAATCTCGTGGGAACTTTGATTTTCCCGAACAAAAAATAGCCTATCTGTAGTAAGTAGTAACCCGTCCACAAAACGGAAAAATTCCGTGGGATCCTTACGATTTCGGAATGCAATTCCTTACAGCATCAGGGTTGAGGAGTTGGACATGTACCTACTCGAGGTCATTCAACAATAAGTCTTTAATTGGTATCCCCAATATCAATTTAAATAACCGACAGTGCCTAAATCCCATTAGTTTTGGGGATCAGATCCCCTAGAGCATCAGGACTGAGGAGTTGGAATCCAAATTTTTTGTAGAACAGTGTTGCAATGTTTTTCTATCGATTAAAAAAAAAATTACGCAAATCGGTTCAGAAATCTCGGAGATATCGGTGTACATAGGTAGAAAAACACAACTCCTCCTTTTTTGAAAGTTGGTTAAAAAAGTAGCCTATGTTACTCCCTGGTTAGTTCTCTACTTGTATGTGAAAGTCCCGTCAAAATCGGTTCAGCCGTTCCAAAGATTAGCCCCTTCAAACAGACAGACAGACAGACAGAAAGACAGACAGACAGACAGACAGACAGACAGACAAAAATTTTAAAAACGTGTGATTCGGTTATAGTATCGTTCAAATAACCATATGAGCTTAATATGAGGTAGTTATTTCGATATTACAGACAGACACTTCAATTTTATTTATTAGTATAGATAAGTAGAAAGTTCTGGAGCTTTTCCCAAGATTCTTTATTAAATTGATTGAAATGTGCGTGTTATAAAAACATATTAAGTAGAAGATTGTAGAAAGTTAGGCCTGGCAAAATTGCTATTTTGATATCATTTGAACGGTCGGAAGCTTTAATAGAATAATGTTCCCAGTTTTATAACTCCCTTCCCTCCTCTCCAATCTCGCCTAAAAAAGCTTCACTTTATTAGTCTTTTTTACTAGGAAAGTACCTACCTATCTGTTTCGGGCTTGGATTAGTACTGTCAGCAGAATGGATAGGTTATAACCGTTGTTTGCAATTATATACCCACAAATAGACTGCATAGTTTCCTTTTTAGTGCTTTTTCGTTTTTCTTCGAGCTATCGCGCGTCATAAAGCAAACTGCAGATAGCTACACGGTGCAGAATGGAAAGTAAACAAACAGCGCATCCACTCGCCCGCGCGCTGCACGCTGCACGGTGCACCCATACATCACCGCGTAGTGAGCTGCTAGTGACACTGACGTCTTTGTAATTTATCCCCGTCCTGTTGCCAAGTCGGCAACTCGGCAAATACACGCTTGAGAGATAGGTTTCCAATTTAAGTGTTTTTTCTGAGTAGGTTATTGGAATATTTTTTTATTCGTAAAAAAGTGCTTCATTGCGAGCCCACCTGGTGGAGAACCGGTGATGGACTCTTTGATGAAAACGGGCTAACTTAGTAAGCGAACTCAATGTGAATGCGACGAGTTAATAGACGACATTTAAGATCACATATTTTATTTACCTATATTTTACATTCTTTGTTCTTCGTACGTACAAATGGTGAAATTCATATGTTAGGCATATTATGAATGCAATTACAGATTAAGTGAGTATCCAAATAGCTCTATACGTATTAGACGTTGCGCAACCAAGCGGACACCAGGTTTTTTTTTCGGAGTTTCCCTCCATAAAGTTGTATACATTTTGTTGGTAGCGCGACTGGTTGTGCCGTCACTGGCCTCCTAGCTTTACATGTAAAGCTTTGTAGTAGCTTTACATGTAAAGCTCGATATTTTGCTAGTTGTTTATGCATATAAGGCGGCGTCCAACGTGAGTGATCTTAAGACGAATGTGATGCGGCGCGATTATTTAGGGCGGTTTCAGATGATATCATTCTTGCATGTGCGCTCGTAAGCGCGTGCCTTTTTAACCCCCGACGCAAAAACGACGGGGTGTTATAAGTTTGACGTGTCTGTGTGTGTGTGTGTGTGTGTGTGTGTGTGTGTGTGTGTCTGTCTGTTCCCCTGTGGCGCTCAAACGGGTGGACCGATTTGAATGCGGTTTTTTTTGTTTGAAAGGTGAATTAGTCGAGAGTGTTGTTAGCTATGTTTGGTGAAAATCGATCCAAGATGGCCGCCGCTACAAAATGGCGGTTTACATATTTTTTCACAACTCCCTTAATATGGGTATCAAATGAAAGGGCTTGACTAGTAGAATAGCACTATGCAAATCCAAGATGGCCGCCGCCACAAAATGGTGAATGTCGGGGGTTTTTTAAATTTTCAATTTATTGGTACACGCGCATCTCATACGAGCTCAGAGATATGCGTGTGTGTTATATGTAAGAGCGTAAAATGAGTTAAAAGCCAAGTGGGTAGAAGTTTGCCCTCGATAGCTCTCAGCCATACATCATTGGCGCCGTTGTCGACTCCGAGCTATTAGTCTCAGCGCAGCCCGCGCAGGTGAACTTGTGTTTACGGTCTAGACTTTAGACATTTTACGCTAGAAACTAAGTTAAGAATTAATTCTAACAACTATAGCTCCGACTCAATTTACTGGCAAAGTCTTGGCTACATTCTAGACTTAGAAACTAGCTAATTGTTTGACTTTGAGTAGGTAAGTACCTAAGTATAACTAAGTCCTATCAACAAGAACTTGTAAATAGATTCTTTTGCCTGGGTAGTTCGTACCTACTCACGATGTAAACTTCATTATATGAACAAATAATAGGGTAAGTATTTGACTACTTTTTTTTAATTAAAAAATATGCGTAGGTAATTAGTTTTTACTTAGCAACATAAGTACCTACCTATCTGAAATACAGAATATTTTGTTATAACAAATTATTATCAACGAAATTATGAGTTACGTTTAAATAAACGCTAATTGGGTGATTATTAACTTCCTAATTATGTCTTGGCGTGTACAAAATATGACAGTTTATGAAGCCTTATTGAAATAAAACACCACTTCCAAGAAAGTCAACGAGGTTGCTCGTAGTAGGTACCTAATATTATGAATGAACTAACTCTGACCTCGACTTACTACGCGACTTTGCCGTCGTAGATTTACGGGTAGATTTGTGAAAAAACCCGCGGAAACTCTTTTATTTTCGCGTGTATGAAGTGTCGGGGGTGTGCTTTAGGTACGCTCATTTTACTCAAACATTCCACACTGTACTTAAAATGCGATTGCAGAGTGTGTTTTAGGAATGCGTCTGAGTACCTAAGTCGTGACCTCTGATGTCTGAGTATTTATTTATTCGATGCTCCCGATGCGGCAGAACCGTAACACGAATTTTCAGTTTTATAAACAAGCCTCTTGTGGCCATTGCGCTTTTTTTGCATCTCATGGCACAGGATCACCTTCATAGCCTCGTAATCATAGGGACAAAAATGTCCCACAACAAGCGTCATAGGTAGTTGGCACTATATGTAATATGTATCGTAACATCGCGTTGTTGAAAAAGCAAGATGTATGGGAAGTCGGGTGACGACGTCGCACGATGTCTCCAGAGACGCGTGTCGGGGGACATTTTTGTCCCCTAATGAATAAGAGGCTTACATCGCAATGTCAGTGTCCGCACTAAGCAGTCCCTTATTTCATAATTGCAAACACATAACGGGTCTTAATCAACTTTAGTTGAAAGAAAACTACGTGCCATTGCACGCGGTCGCTAAGTAGGTACCTACTGGAGATTGACCGACAGCATGTTAGGCTGGTTCAGAATATATACAACGAATGTGAATAGTTTATATTATGTAACTAGCTGACCCCCGCGACTTCGTTCGCGTGTTTATAGGTTTTATATAGGATCGGATCGGATCCCATAATTCTTTTATGTACTTAAACTAAATATAGCCTAAGTTACTCCTTATAACATTGAAAGTTCCATTAAAATCGATCCAGCCGTTTCGCAGATTAGCTGGAACAAATAGACAGACCAATAAACATAAATTTAAACGCACACCAGTTTAAAATAAGCCGTACGTTCAAAGATCCGGGTCCCAAGTTATTTGAACCCACTACTCAGGGTTGTAATGTCTGTCATTTCTGAACTAAAAAACCTATGACCTTGAAATATTTACGGGACAATATATAAAGTACTACCTTTCTAACAAAAAAAGAATGAGTGAAATCGAACAACGCGTTAATGAATTACAGCTAAATACACGTTTTAACTTTCATCCCCTCTCCCAAGGAAACCGTGCTGAATTTCGGGATAAAAAGTATCCTATGTCCTACCTCGGAGTATAAACTCAAATCGTACCAAGTTTCATTTGAATCCGTTCAGTAGTTTCGGCGTGATGCGCGGCCAAGATACAGACAGACAGACAGACAGACAGACAGACAGACAGACAAAAATGAAAAAAATTGCAGTTTTGGCTTCAGTATCGATTATATAGTGCCCTCCAATAAAAAATTTCAAAATATCTTCAATGTACAGAATTGGATCTGTTACAGTCTTATTATATTATAGATTAATCTGTCAATATTATGTAACAAGCGGATACCCGTGACTTCGGTCGCGTGGATATTGGTTTTCAAAAATCTCGTGGGAATCATTTTGTTTTTCCTAAGTTCCTTTGAGCTCATACCTTGCTAAAAACGGTTAAAAGTACTTATATTGGCCGCGCATCACGCCTAAACTACTGAATGGGTTCGAATGGAACTTGATACGATTTGAGTTTATACTCCGATGTAGGACATAAGAGACTTTTTATCACGAAATTCAGTACGGTCCCCTTGTCTCCTTGTCTCCCCCAAGGGGACCGCCTTGTGAGAGGGGATGAAAGTCAAAAAGTTTTTTAGTTCAGAAATGACAGACATTACAACCCTGAGTAGTGGGTTCAAATAACTTGGGACCCGGATCTTTGAACGTACGGCTTATTTTAAACTGGTGTGCGTTTAAATTTATGTTTATTGGTCTGTCTATTTGTTCCAGCTAATCTGCGAAACGGCTGGATCGATTTTAATGGAACTTTCAATGTTATAAGGAGTAACTTAGGCTATATTTAGTTTAAGTACATAAAAGAATTATGGGATCCGATCCGATCCTATATAAAACCTATAAACACGCGAACGAAGTCGCGGGGGTCAGCTAGTTCAATATAAAATGTAGTAATGTCATGTCTGTCCATATCCTTAGCCGAGGTATGGCAAAAACTTGAGAATTGAGCCCGTTTCGTCAACGGTGCTTTAGTACTCGCACTTATAAATGGCCGTTGTAAGCAATCAGATCACATCAGCTAAGATTTTTTTTTTCTTATCACCTCTGTATTAAATTTTTTCTGACACAATAATTTGTTGAATGTAGGTACTTACCTGTCTGGTTTTAGAAGGTTATTTTTCATTTGTTTTTAATTGATACGCATAACATTATTAACAACAAAAAAGAAGGTTCTGTATTCGACCCGTATGTGTGTATGCATGTATGTATTTTCGCGATTATTTCAAAAACCAATGAACCGATTTTGATGATTTTTTCACTATCATAACTAATTAGAAAGGTTTAAGTATATAACACACCTAGTTATCATTATCATGTACGAAGTTATACACATAAATGTATCCATATCGTTGCTGATAGTGCAAAGCTGCGTACCTGACAACAGACAATAGGGGAGAGGGGGGCATAGCGGGGCCACGGGGCATAGCGGGGTGAGCCTTACACAGCTCGAAACGAACGCACTACAAACTGTCAAATGGCTTGCTTTGATTGGTCATTAGTCGTCGCGTGACCTCCATATGCGAGCCACGCCATTTCGGTACGCGTTTGTGTGATATAAACAAAAATATCAAAAAAAGTGTTTTTCTTAAAAAATTTAGTGAAATTGAACAGTAATCCTTTCTAAAACGTACTTCTGTACTGTGGTCTGTTATAGTTTATTATGAATCAGTTCCCTTCTAGATTTCTTAATCAACAACCATTGATTCAATGATCAATGGTAAGACGCCGTCAGTTTGTATTTAATTTTGAACGAGCCGGTGGGGCATAGTGGGGTACGGCACCTGGGGCAAAGTGGGGCACCAAACTATACCCCTTTTTATTATAGAAAAGTGCCCCACTTTGTCCCGTTTTAAAAACTTCTAAGTTGTAATATATTTATTTTTTTTACGTTTTTAGCCAACATGGTCTACAAGAGGAAGACTGAACAGTATTCATGGTCTGTGGAAGCTATGAAACAAGCTATACACATTGTTGTGTCTGGAGAAATGGGCTACAGAAAAGCAGCAAATATGCACAACTTTCCACAAACAACATTAGAACGTTATGTTTCTAAATATTGGGGCAATCCTGACTACAGCATCTTTCAAAAGAAATTGGACCATTTCCAAAGCGTTCCATTAAACAGAAGAAGAGAAAGGTCAAAGGTTGTCAAAAAGAAAGGCAGCAAAAGACTTGTGGTCAGAGTCAACCGAGGAATGGATATGCTGTCTAAAGTTAGTCTTAAAAGAGAAGTTTTTGTAGTGAATTTGTTATGCTAAAGTGTTGTTGTTATTTTTATTTTTTTAAACTATCGTTATGTTGCTAAGAAATAAAACTATTTCGTTTGGAAGTTGTGTTTCGTTCTTTATTATGATCACCCCACAATGCCCCATAGGAGACCCCACTTTACCCCTATGCACGGGGCATAGTGGGTCAAATGCCTTTTTTCATTTAAGTATTCATTTCTCGTAGAATAATTACGTTATCAACATAAATATATCAATAGGCATTTGTAATGAATTAAGCTATGATTCTAAATTAAAAGTTTTGATATATTCACATTATTTTAGTTTTTAGGAGTGTTTAAACGTTAAGTACCCTACTATGCCCCCCCCTCCCCTACCATGAAACTTAGGTATGGCAAATTTTACAGGAGAGCCAAAAAACAATTTTTTTTTCTCTTACTCTTATTTAATACGTGATTTTTTTAGCCAAAAAAAATAGTTTTTTGGCTCACCTGTAAAGTTTGCGATACCTAAGTTTCGCGGTATTGTCTGTTGTTAGTTACGCAGCTTTGCACTATCAGCGACGATATGACACTAATATTTTTTATTCATACACCGGTTGCTCTGAGATAGCTGGACCGAAGTTGGTTTATTTTTTTCTAAATTATAGCTTGTTATTTTAAGTGATGAAGATGGATATTGCGAATCATTCCTTAACTTATTGTTAGCTTTAAAGGTGGAGGTATACATATATGCCTTATGAGCATATAATATGTATATTCACGTACAAAACCCTCAAATACCACTCAACAATACCAAAACACGCTTTCTGGATACAAACACTGTGGCAGATGATTAAGCATCTCATACGTCCCCTTATACGTTTTGTCAACATCGTACAGTGAGCTACATATACATATGAGGTAACAAATTCTAATCGCAAAATGATCCTTGCGTACTACGGAATAGGGAGTTTTATCTCGAAATTGGCACGCTAATGACGCGATGACTGTACACTTGAGAACTCTGCGAAATTAGTTGATGACAAGCGCGGGGAGATAAGCGTCACTTACCCGTTTTTTAAGGTTTTAGGGGTCTGATAGGGGAAAGAATGTCGGTCCAAAAGAGTGGGTTTCGCTTTATACTTTTTAATCTCTTGTAAGTACACGAAGGTAGAATTTTTTTAGAAGCAGGCTGCAGTTAAGTTACTATGTACGATTATAATGGATTTAATATTTTTTAAAGTTTCTTGCTGGTTCTTCTCGGCTGGAACAGCATTCCGAACCAGTGGTAGATTCAATTGACGATTCAAAAGTACTTGTAAAAGTTTATTTGAATAAAAAACTTTTCTATTCTATTCTAAACATCTAAGGGCCTGTTTCACCACCTTCTGAGAAGTGTCGGACAGCCTAAATGTAAGTTTCGTCACTTTTTTACTTTATGTCAAGACAAAAGTTGTGACTAAGCTATCCGATATTTATCAGAAGGTGGTGAAACAGGCTCTAAATATAATTATAGCTACAAATTAAATAGAAATGTATTGTGTCTGTAGATACATTGAACTCAAACTAACAACCGCAGAAGCAAAGTTTAGACTTTAGAGTAACTATAAAACCAGAGTTATGAGGGGGGTCAAAACAGCTTGAAATGGTTCGTGTAAATAGACACACTGGCATGCTTTACGGCCGGAGGAACTTGCCGGTCGCGCTGCCGCGCGTCTAGATAAATATAATTATATCTAAGTATACGTAGTATATAAAATTATTTATCATGTAATTGTATTACTAATGAATATGACAGATAAGTATAAGGCAAGGAAAGTGAAAAGTGGACTATATCCAGAAAATATTCTTCTTCTTTGGGTGCCATCTTCTATCGAAGGTTGGCGACCATCATGGCAATTTGGACCCTCGACACAGCAGCACGAAATAGGGAACGTGTACTCTTGTTGTACCATTGGCGCAGGTTTTTAAGCCAAGATGTTTTTCTTCTTCCCGGATTTCTCTTTCCTTGTATCTTTCCCTGGATAATGAGCTGTAACAAGTCATATTTGGGACTGCGCATTATATGCCCTAGGTACTCCAGCTTTCGTCTCTTAATGGCATTAATAACTTCAACCCTCTTTCCTATTCTTTGCAGCACTACTTCATTGCGTATTTTGTCTCTCCAGGATATTCTTAACATTCTTCTGTAAACCCACATTTCGAAAGCTTCAACTTTTTTGCACATGGCCTCTGTCAGAGTCCAAGCTTCGACGCCATACAGAAGAATGGAGAATATAAAGCAGCGTGCAAGACGAGTCCGAAGTTTGATGTTCAATTTCCTGTCACACAGAAGTTTCTTCATTTTGGTGAAAGCATTGCGGGCCTGTTCAATTCTACATCGGATCTCAATGTTGTGATCAGCTTGTTCATTAACAAGACAACCCAAGTACTTATACTTTTGGACCCTTTCCAACCGCTGTCCGCCACAAAATAAATTAGTGACAGGTAATGGCAATTTGGAAATAATCATGTACTTAGTCTTCTTGATGTTTATGTTAAGACCATATTCCGCACTAACAGACTGAACTCTATCCAACAGTACCTGTAGATCACCTAGACTGGGAGCTAGGAGAATAGTGTCATCGGCGTATCGGATGTTGTTGATAACTTTTCCATTGACAATTAATCCAACATCTAGGTCTTCCAGTGCTTCTTTAATTATATTTTCAGAATACAAGTTGAATAATAGAGGTGAGAGTATGCAGCCTTGACGAACGCCTCTCGAGATATCCAAGTTGTCTGTTTGCTTGCCTTCGAAACGTACACTCGCCTTTTGGTTCCAGTATAGATTTTTAATGAACCTGATATCCTTAGAGTCGAGGCCAATGGTATCCAGTATGTCCATTAGTTTACAATGTATGACTCTATCAAAGGCCTTTTCGTAATCAATGAAACATACGAAAACATCCTGGTTGATGTCCCAGCATCTCTGTATGAGTACCTGATAACTAAACAAAGCGTCTCTGGTTCCCAATCCATTCCTAAAGCCAAATTGTGAATTTGAGATCATGTTCTCTCCTTTACTGTATATTCGTTGATGAATGACTTTAAGAAGAATCTTCAGAACGTGACTCATTAGCGAAATAGTTCTATATTCGCTGCATTTTTTAGCGTTTGGAACTTTAGGAAGGGTAACAAATATAGACTTCAGCCAATCAGATGGAATACGGCCGGTATCATATATTGCATTGAATAGTTTCTCGAGTAAATCAAGATTGCTGTATTCCAGCAACTTTACCAGTTCCACAGGTACTTTGTCCGGTCCGACAGATTTGCCTGCTTTTGACGATCTAATTGCATAAGATATCTCACTTTTGGTGATGGCTGGTCCTAAACATTCTGAATTATTCTCAGATAAAGGAGGTCCATGATCTGAAAAGAGGTCACTTACGTATGTTTGCCATATCTTTAATTTCTCCTGTATAGACATAGCATATTGTCCATTGGCGTCAACTAGGACATGGGTACTAGGTCTCTGGTTCCCTCCAGTGAACTCCTTTATTTTCTTATGCATGTTAAACCAGTCATGTTTGGCCTCGGCTTGCTCAATCTCTTCACATTGTTTTTCTATCCACATTTCCTTGGCTTCTATAACTTTTTTACGTATTTGCTTGTCTATTAATTTATATTTTTTATCGTCCACGCCTTTAGATAATCTCCTTTCCTCTAGAAGTTTTAATATGTCCGTTGTTACCCAAAAGCCTTTTTTTACCACAGGATCTGACTGAAGGAGACGTTCGCCTGTATCCATAAGCGTTTCCTTAAAAGATGTCCAGATGTCTTCGACATTTTTGTTATCCAGTAGTGTACTTGATAGGGATTGGATGTTCTGATTAATCTCTGTGTGTACTTTTCTTCTAGTGGATTCGTCCTTAAGGCGTGTTACATCAATTCCTAGTTTAGGAACTGGTGCTTTTAAGATCTTCATACTGCAATACATTGATGCTACTATAGGATTATGATCTGAGTTAATATCAGCTCCAGGATATGTTTTTGCGGATTTGATGCTATTTCGGTATCTCTTGTTAATCAATATGAAGTCAATTTGATTGCGGATGATTTTATTAGACGAGTCACGTGGTGACCTCCATGTATATAGTCTTCTGGGTGGTAACTTGAAACAGGTGTTTGATATGACGAGTTCTCTCTCTTGGCAAAATTGTATAAGGCGCTCACCACGATCATTTCTATCGCCTAGTCCAAAGTCTCCAACCAAGTTTGAGACTCTACCGCTGCCTACTTTAGCGTTGAAATCACCCATTACTAGTGTGATATCCCGACTGCTCAGTTGTTTTAGAGCCTCATTAATTTCTTCATAAAATTGTTCTACATCTCCATCTTTACTATCCGCTGTAGGCGCATAAACTTGGACTAAGTTAATGTTCCTTGGTTTCGCTGTCATCTGCAATAGTAACACTCTGTCAGATATTGGTAAGAAATTAGTAACCTGCGTTCTCAGGTGTTCTTTGATCATGATGGCGACGCCGTTAAAATGCGCACTGGTGTTATTTCCGCTATAATATGTTACAGTATCAGCTCGGTCTAAGATACCGACACCTTTGTGTCTGGATTCACTTATTCCAAGAATGTCAATTTTCAGTCGTTGCATTTCACGTTCAATATTTATAACTTTGGTAGTGTCGTACATACTTCTCACGTTCCATGTAGCAATCGTCATGGCTGACCCGGAGATTCTTCGCACCCTCTGACCATTGAAGGCCTGCCGGGGACTGAGGGCCATTGTTTTGTTGTACTCAGCCATAATGATCTTCCTGGGAAAAATGTATGTGGTGGTTTTCCGTTGCCTTCCACACGCTGTATTACCGCCGTACCGATGAGTGTCATCTCCGCCAGTAACTAAAAATATCCAAAAACTGTTCCAGTCTCCATGACCTCCACTCGTTGGATTACTACTATGCAGCTGCCCATAGTAGAGGAGTGCTTATTTAATGGCGGCACGACACGCCATGTCACAAGGTCGTCTTCGGACATATGCAGCATTTTCTAAGCAACCCTTTCCTAAGGGGCTACCACTGCGTCCTCTTACCTTGCCGCTGATTGGTTGGGGGCTGCAAACGCAGCTGACTAGGATATCTCCAAGCCGTTCCATTATCCACCACCTATGGACCCCGGTAGTAGCCTACAGCTCAGCCCTACCAGAAAATATAGAATAGCTTTTCGCATGCACTATAAAAGGGTTACCTACCGGGTAAAAATATGAGGAAGGTTACTGAGTAAAAATTTTATACTTATCGGGTTCAATTTGAAACTTTCAAAGTAGCTCCATGCTCGGTAGTCACTAGTCGGTACCTACCTAAGCTCAGTAGTATAGGTAACTGGTAAGGGTCTCTTCATTCGGTAGGGTAACCACAAGGACTCGTCGAGAGAGTCGAGAGTAGCGCGTTTCAAAACGTGCGTTTTCCACGCCATCCACACTTGTATACCATCTTATACTGTAGGGTGACTCTACCCACCTTCTATTTTAACGATGACTTAGTACGAAGGTATGTATGTAATATTATTGGAATTGCAAAACTGCAAAACTTATGATAATTTATAAGGGCTTCCAGTTCCAAACAATATACATATACATTTCATAGTGTATGTATGTATGTTCGTCTGCGGGTTTCTCCAATACTATTGAGTGAATTGTGACTATTATTTTTGTATTGGCTTACATTTACTTCAACTTAGGGAACAGTGCAAATTTCATCACAATCGGTTGGATAGTTTTCGAGATATGAACTGTTAACAGCGCGGCGAAGACGGCTTAACTTTTAATCTTATTAGATTATTACTTGCTCTTTTCATAGAAATGCTAAATAATTAAATAGAATCAGAAAACTATTTATGTGCATTACATAGGTAGGTACTTACGTATGAATTCGGAAACGATGTTGATCAAGCAAAGAATAATAATTACGTAAGTATATTAAATAACAATAAAAACGTGGAAAGCATGCTGTAGAATGTAGATTATACTAAGAAGGACAACTTATATAAGCTACATCGATAAATAATATTCGTAAGCGCAGAAAGGAAAGACTGAAACGGACTGTAAGCACCAATGAAATACAAGAGAATCAAGAGCGGACGCCACCATGATGGGTTAGGAACAATAGTGGACGAACAAATTTTCGCGCCTACCAATAAAATTACACCCACGCAGGTACATCGTTATTACCTTATAAAAGTGATCGATCTGTAATCTCAAAAATGTTTGCCAAACACAAACAGCTTTGCCAAAAATAACTCCATCTATAAATTAATAATTCATCAAAAGAAACGTCCTAAATCCACAGGAAAACAAAACTTTCCCTCTAGTTAAAACAAACGCAAATATTCGTGCAAAAATCTCTGCGCCACGAACAATTTTCCCACTGGCGCGCAATGGATGCCCTCGCGGAGTTTTCCCTGCAGGGGGTAAATAGGGGTGTCAATCAAACTTTAAACAAAAATGGATAAATTACTTCCGAATCTGTCATTTAAATTTTACTTTATTTATAACTATTTGCACAACTCAATTTAAAAAATGTTTTATTTAGCTGCACTGTGCAACCACTTTTGTAAGTCCAACATGTACCAGCGGATTTTTTGCTAGGCGCATTGGTCTTCCTAGTGGGGGGTCTGCCAACATGCGCTTTCCGATGCAAGATCGCAATTTTGCACTCCAATGACTATCGGTTCTTCGAACATTGGGCTCCGCTCATTGCTCTTTCAGCTTCGCAACACGTTGAGTTATGTCAATTAATCATGCGCTGCTGAAATGATGAGATTCGTAAATCTCATCATTTCTGATTTGATCATGTAGGTTGGGGTGTAAGTGGCCCAAATTGGGTTTTAAGTGGCCTAAATTCCACCTATGTGACCAAAGTCAATCTCACTTGCACGCGGTGCACCCTGCCAATATGCTAACGAGGCCCTGACGTTCTCAGTCCCCTCTACGAGTCGTTGTGCCTGATACCACACAACTTAATCTGGATAGTATCACCGCTTTGTGGTAGGATTCTACCCCGAATGCGCCTGGCTAGCGACCACACTTCAGCCGTAATCTGCCGCAAAACATCCGTGTGTTCCGGCAACGATTCAGCTCGAGCCAGTCCCCTTCCTCAAAAACCGGGAACGCATTAGTGGTTCCTCAGGTGCTGCTAATGTTCATGGGTGGCGGTAATCACTTAACATCAGGTGACCCGCTTGCTCGGTTGCCCGCTATTCCTATAAAAAAAAATTTAAAGAAACTTCGAGCATACTCCTCTCTATCGCTCGCTCTCTGAGCTTTTTATGAGGCACATAGTTGAAACCATGTCTCAGAGTCGAATATCTTCGTTGGCATCACGCACTATTTGAAAACGTTGGTCTTTAGGTACAGGGATTTTAGACAAGAAGAAAAAATGGACTTGTAGTAGTAGCATGTTAAGTAGAAAGCATGTTAAAAAATAAAACAACTTCAAATAGCAACAAAGAACATAGAAACCGCTACAAAATTGGATCTTAATTTAGATACATGAGCAAACATTATGTTAACATAGTAACCATTATTCACGCACATCGTCAACGTATTGTGTTTCTGATAAGTTGGCAGCCCTACAGAGGGGAGGCGCGGGTGGCGCCTTTGTCTGCGCCGTCATTACTTTGTCAAAGGTCCTCGGCAAGGCGCGATTCTTGCCTCGTGCCGGAGTGGGGGTGACTCGGGCCTCGGCTTACACTTATGTTTTGGTTAGCTAGCAGGGACACACGCATTGTTCCCTTTTATCCTTAGAATAGACCAAACCTCTAAGATTTTACCTATTATTAGCTTGGCTTGTGTTCGAGCGTTGAACATAGTTTTAAAGCGAAGCTTCTTTACGAACTTTTGGGACAGGGATCAGAATGTTTAAAAAGACATCATACGTCATGCAAAATGTAAAAAAATCTGTCTGATCTGAAAGGGCTAAGTACATAGTAAGTTTTTTGGTACTTTTAACGTTATTATAACAATAACAATAATTTTTTACATTCATTTTTTTTGTGTGCATAATTTAATTATGTTATTATTATAATAACGTTAAGTACCAAAAATATATATTATTAAGTACTTAATGACTATAAAAAAATATTGTTATTTAAAGTGGCCGTTTTTTGTACCCAAATGATTCCTGTTTCCTTAAAATTTGAATATCCACGAGTAATGGAAAAATTGAATATTGTATTACACTCGGCTTACTAATGTATCTAATTATTAAATTCTGTTCATTTATCGCTCACGGATCTCTATAAAAATCCTTTAACGAAGTGAAAATGAACAGGAAAATTGTATTGAAATAGTTTTGCAATTATTTTTTTGCAGGGGCGGGCATCCGACCTTCGTCCGCATAGATTTAGGTTTTATTAAAATCCCGTCGGAGCTGTTTGATTTCTTGGGATAGTAAAATTCTCTATCCACGATGCAAGATAGGTCTGTGCCAAACGTCACCATTGGTTCAGCGGTTTAACCGTGATAAGGCAACAAACAGACATTCTATACACACTTTCACATTAGTTATTATAATTAGTAGTATAATAATTTATATCATCCATCTATATAATACCATCTATATATGTATATTGCAGATGTTTACTGAAAATTTGCAACTGTACCTACCTACATTGCAGTAATTAGCAATTTTTATTGACTATCATCTCAAGTCTGCTATTCAAAACGAAAAATAAAAATGCTTTTCAAAAAACTGACTTCAAACGCCACTGCGAAGTATAAAAATAATTTTTGTTTGTACACGTTTGCTGAAGTAGGACTTGCGTCGCGCGTTTTCGTCGTTTCCTTGTATTTCATGGAAGCCATCTTGTGGTTATGATAAAGTCAAGACTACTGCCAATTCGAAAAGCAGATTCTGCTGAGAAGAACCGGCAAGAAACTCAGCACTTATAAAAAACTAAAACAATATAAAAAATTTGACACTTTACACTATCTTGTGGGCAGTCGAACGCAAAGCCGATTGCTTCCATGCAACTTTGCCATTAAGAAATTCATGAATTGTGCAATAATTTTGACTACATAAATGCGTTTTTACACAATGTTTTTTGTTTACAGTTATAACATTGGTTGTACGTGTATAATTAACTTCCTTGTGTTCACATTTATCGGAATCTATACACAATGATCTGGTGTGTAAGTCACAAGTGTGTCAGTGAGTCGGGCAGCCGCTGACCGCTGCGTGGTGTACGGTAGTCAATCAATGGACGTAGCCACGAGTTATATAGCAAAAACTTGCGTGGTAATGATAGCGCCCAAGTCTTGGGTGAACAGCGAGAGAAATAAAATTAGGTTACTATTTGAGTATCATTGAGTCAAATTATCCAGAGACTTTTAAATAGTTGTTTAGATTTTAGAAATGTTCAAATTAGACATTAAGTTAGATTACCTTTTATGAAATCTAAAAGCTAAAGCTTTATGGGATCGTAGTTGCCCTCGAAAAATATGTTATTTTTTTAATGTTTTTTTCCTCATTAACACACATTAGGTGATTCGTTTCTGGATTATACATAATATAAAAAAGTACCTACTTACTAAATAAATTGGTATCTACTACTTTGTACTAGTACTAGATTTATTACTAGAGTTATTTAGTTAAGTTGCAGAAAACACCTTTCTTTAAGTTTTTTTTATAGAAAACGGCTCAGCTAAAATGGTCATAAACAAATATGGACTAATTTATTTATAAACAAATTTCAAATCGCTTTCTCTTCTATCTTGCACTGCTGTAATAAGAAAATACGTAACAGCCTCTCCGCATTGTCGGTCAGGGGGCCAGGGGACAGTAAAGCGTGTTTACACCGCCAACACGCTGGCCGGGTGTTAAATGAACTATTTCAAGAGCTTTCTTCTACTTCATCATCACTTTTGTTGCTGCCTGATATTGTAGTAGGTCTAACAATACGCTTTCTTTTGTATCTTGCACTGCTGTAATAAGAAAATACGTAACAGCCTCTCTACATTGTCGGTCAGGGGGCCAAGCGACAGTTAGCGTGTTTACACCGCCCGCGCCACCACGCCGCGGCCGGCCGGGTGTTAAATGAAATTTCAAGAGCTTTCTTCACTTCTACTTCATCGGCGCTTTTGTTAAGTAATCGTTACTGATAGACGCCCACTGCTGGACATAAGTCTCTTGTAAGGACTTCCACAAGCCGCGATCTTGCGCCGCTCGTATTCAGCGGCTCCTTGCGACTCTTCTGTTGTCGTCGGTCCACCTAGATGGTATGCCAACACTGCGCTTTCTGGTGTGAGGTCGCCATTCCACCTTTTGTTGAGTAATCTCCTGATATTGTAGTAGGTAGAACTAGAAGCGAAATTGCAAAAGTTTGATCGAAAAATGTCATTGCTACCTACCCACTTGTAATTTTATGATTTATCGTTAAGCTTCCAATTTTTGCGTTTCATCTAAGTTCAAGTAAAATAATGTCATGTTATATTTTACTGTGATATTTATCTGAAGAGTGAGCCGGTGCTAGTGTCGTGTGCCGCGGTCGTAAAACTTAGGGTGTTACTACTATACTACTACTACTATTACTACTACTATTATTAGAGCTCTGACTCTACTCAGCCTCAAGACGAGACGAGATCAGTGGCGGATTAGATGTCGACAGCGCTCTAGGCAGCACCTCATCGGCGCCCCTGATTGGGTGAACTAATGGTTACTTCTGATTTTTTAATGTTGTTAGGACCATTAAAAGTAGTGTAGGTATACTAATCCAAGTTTGCAGCTTCGAAAACCTGTGCAGCACCTGCTTATTTAATTTTGGCGCCCCTTGTAATCTTGCGCCCCTAGGCACTAGGGTTTACGGAACCGGTCCTGTTTTTGAGAACCGGGAATTTCAGTTCTTTTACCCAAAGGAACCGGGAATTCCCGGTTCTTTCGGGATTTTCGGTTCTTTGTAGTTTTTTTCTTTATACAACAAGTTTTACACTTTAAAAATAAAGCACAATGAAATATTTAAGTAATTTTTATTGGAACTAATATTGTGTGAGTTTAAAAATAAAACTAGAATCAAACAGAACTTAATGACTCAGTCTTTTCATATTTTGCTTCTATTTTCTATAGTCCAGTAACTTTAACTTCTGAATGTATGGGGTACCTCGCCTCAAATCCGGTAGTTCTGATGTTTATGATGTTGGCCCAATGAATAATCCAAGTTTGTGAACTCGAGCGCCGAACGCAACTTTGTCCAAAATCGAAAAAACCGCGAAAATTTTGGATTTTTTCAAGACGTTTTAAAAGTAAAATAGGTAAAATTGCTACAATTTAAGACCAGAACCAGCTCTGTAGTCTGTACATTACTTACTGAGATGCTCGCGACTTCGCCCGCGTGGATTCTTAATCTTAAACTTCCATTTCCTATTTAACCAACTTGGGGGTAGTTTTTCCAAAATTCCTTAAACACGTATCGGTTGCTAAAGCATAAAATCTAATACTCAGCTCTTTATTTTTAACCAAAAATCTAAATACCAACTTTCATAAATTTAATTTGATAGATGACGTGAAAAATGACGCACTGTCATTTAAACTTTCATCCCCTATTTAACCCACTTGGGGATAGAATTTCAAAAAATCCTGAAATTCATATTTTTTTATTTTTTATCGAAAGCTTAAGTACCAATTTTCATGATTATCACTTGAAAAATTACTGACATTCATGCAAACTTTCATCCCCTATTTAGCCCCCTTAGGGTTGGAAGTTCTAATAATCCTTTCTTAGTGTGCGCCTACGTTGAAAAAGAATTCAATTTACCATTCATTATGTGTTTCGTCGACTACAGTAAGGCCTTTGACTGTGTGAACAGTTCACAGTGAACAGTGTGGACAGTTCTCCAGGAAATGGGAGTCCCAAAACATCTGGTCGGAGTGATTCAAACCCTATACTCAGATAGTCAGGAGGTAGTAAGAATCGACAAGACGACATCAACACCTTTCTCGTTTGGTGAAGAAGTTCGTCAAGGATGCATCGTATCCCCTATTCTGTTTAACATCTATGGAGAGAGCATCATACGCCGGACTTGCGAAGACTGGGATGGTGGAATTACCATCAATGGCACTAAAATTCAAAACATTCGCTACGCTGATGACACCATCCTTTTCGCAGCTAATGAAATGTTCCAACTCCTGATACAATTTGCTGGACTGACCAGATGCGCACCACTCTTGAATGTTGCCGAAGCGGTTCACGTCGTTGAAAGCCGGAACAGATGGCGCAACATCGTCAGAAAAGTCGTTTTTCAGTTGCTTCCTTTTATGATGTAGGGGGTAAATAAGGGGTGAAAGTTTGTATGAAAGTCTGTCATTTTTCAAGTTATATCCATGAACATTGGTACCTATTTGAGCTTTCGATAAAAAACAAAAAATATAAATTTCAGCATTTTTAAAAATTCTATCCCCAAGTGTATTAAATAGGGGATGAAAGTTTAAATGACAGTGCGTCATTTTTCACGTCATCTATCAAATTAAATCTATGATAGTTGGTATTTAAATTTTTGGTTAAAAATAAAGAGTTGTAGTATTAGATTTTATGCTTTAGCAACTGATACGTATTTAAGGAATTTTGGAAAAACTATTCCCAAGTGGGTTAAATTTGAACGCAATGCAATCCGAAAACTGAGTAAGCGAGCGATAGCACACAACAGCGAGCGAGGTAGACTTGCAAGTTACCACGCGCCATTTATTTTAGCGCTGAATTCACGTTAGTTTGTACTTTTGAACAGTAGAAAGTATAAAAAAGTAAAGTTAGTATTGTAAAGATTATGTATGTAAGTAGTAGCGTGAATCGTGTCATTAAAATAAAATTCCCGAAAGTACCGAAAGAACCGGGAATCAAATTTGATTTCCCGGTTCTTTTTTACTGACAAAAGAACCGGGAATTCCCGGTACTTTCGAGACCGGGATTTCCCGGTTCTGAACCCTACTAGGCACAGTTTGCCTAAAGGATAATCCGCCACTGGACGAGATAATGTCAGGGACATATTTATGTCCTGTTTTAACTCTGTCTTGAATCTAATTAGAGTCAGATTACACTTAGATCTCACCCTCGAAGTCTACAATAATAATTTAGAAACAGTCCAGTTAGTGACCAGTGAGAAAGGATCAAGGGGAGTGGCGTTCACTTCATAGAAGCAGATAAGCACTGTTTACCCTGAGAAAAACGCTCAGGAAAAATTGATTATTTTTGATATTTCCAAAATAAACAATTTTTCCTGAGCGTTTAATTTATACTTGTTATTACAAGTGAAAATTAAAAATTTAAAAAACCCCCGACATTCGATATTTTTTGGCGGCAGCCATCTTGGATTTGCAATAGTGCTATTCTACTAGTCAAGCCCTTTCATTTGATACCCATATTAAGGGAGTTGTGAAAAAATATGTAACCATTTTGTAGCGGCGGCCATGTTGGATCGATTTTCATCAAACATAGCTAACAACACTCTCAAGTAATTCACCTTTCAAACAAAAAAAAACCGTATTCAAATCGGTCCACCCAATTGAACGCTACAGGGGAACAGACAGACACACACACACATACACACACAGACACAGACACGTCAAACTTATAACACCCCGTCGTTTTTGCGTCGGGGATTAAAATGAACGTTTGTATGTTTGTCTTTTATGCGGTCTTAAACCACACTTTACGGGGCATTGCAACGCATACCCAGGGGGGCTATTCTCTAACTTAGTTACCAATAGTAAATGATAGCCACTGAATAAGTTACATTTGTTAATACATTAATACATTGCTGTTTTACTGTGTGAAATGAAATCACTGTTTATATTTCACACAATAAAGCACCAATGTATGTATATCGAACTAATTCGGTGATTTTCGTTTACTGTTAGTAACTAAGAGAGAATAGCCCCACTGGTACCGCTAGTTTATATACATCAATATACATACATATAAATACATGCTGAGTGCACACACATTATTAATGTGAGCATACATACATAATATACCATTACTTATGTATATGTACACATTCGAGTATTCAATACAGCACGCGCATACAGTTAAGTACATGAATTGTTCGTTTGTTCGTTCGGAGTTCGGACGTAACGGGCTGAAATGACGTACTCGTAAATACCTATAACTGGACCCTATTAAAAGTTATGTGGTCTGACCTCACCGAATGTAAGCGGTTACAACTTTACAGCTTCATTTATCTCATCCGTCGCAACTTTCACGGTTTGATGCGATGTCTAGCTCAGAAATTAAATATTTCTTACACCTAAAATATTATGTTGTAACAAGCGGATACCCGCGACTTCGTTCGCGTGGATATTGATTTTTAAAAATTCCGTGGGAATCATTTGGTTTTCCTAAGCTCCTTTGAGCTCATACCTTGTTAAAAACTCATAAAAGTTCACTGGCGGTTGTTTAGGTAGATCAAAATATAAATAACCGCCAGTGAAAGTCCATCAAAATCGATCCAGCCTTTCAGAGATTAGCCGGTAATCTTTAAAGTATCTCCTTTCTAACAAAAAAGAATGAATGAAATCGGACTACGCGTTAATGAATTACAGCTAAGTATACATTTTGACTTTCATCCCCTCTCCCTAGGGAACCGTGCTGAATTTCGGGATAAAAAGTACCCTATATGTTACTCCGTAGTATGAACTTAAATCATGCCAAGATTCATTTCAATCCATTCAGTAGTTTTTGCGTGATGCGCGCACAAACATACAGACAAACAGACAAAAATTTCAAAAATAGCTTTTTTACATTCTATTACTTATCCCTAATATCCCCCAGTTATTATTTTGCAAAAATCTTCAATGTACAGATACGGAAATTCTACGATTTTATTATATGTATAGATAGATATATAAAAGATATATAAAATAAAATCAGGTTTAATAAATCGCTTTAGTACTTAAATTATAAATATTCAACTTCCAGCTTTAATTTCTATACTCCGCGTCAACGTATCCACCTTTTTCCTAGATAATGGACCCTCACGAAGCTCTCTAGCTGGCAAGAAAGCTCACAGGACTAAGTAATTTCGTCGAGAACGTGTATTTATGCGGTGAAAAAAACATAAGTGCTCACCGATGATATGAAAACACAAAGATACACAGTTCCTTAGCAATGTAACCGCGGAGTGTGCCCCTTGCACGTAACACCAAAAGTATCAACATACATGAAGAGAGCGAGATTTTCTATTGTGATGTAAAAGTCATTTTATTTCCGCGTTGCAAATCATCACTACATATTATGTACAAGCGGATTCCCGCGACTTCGTTCGCGTGGATATTAGTATTTGAAAATCCCGTGGGAATCCTTTTGTTTTTCCTAAGTTTCTCAGAGCTCATACCTTGCTAAAAATGGTTAAAAGGTCACTGGCGGATAAAGATATATCAAAATGTAAACATCGGCCAGTGAAAGTCCCATCAAAATCGATCCAGCCTTTCAGAGATTAGCCGGTAATTTTTAAAGTATCTCCTTTCTAACAAAAAAAGAATGAATGAAATCGGACCATGCGTTAATGAATTACAGCTAAGTACAGATTTTGACTATCATCCCCTCTCCCAAGGGAACCGTGCTGAATAAAAAGTATCCTATATGTTACTCCGTAGTATGTACTTAAATCATGCCAAATTTCATTTCAATCCATCCAGTAGTTTTTGCGTGATGCGCGCACAAACATACAGACAAACAGACAAAAATTTCAACAATAGCTTCTTTACGTTCTATTACTTATCCCTATAACATCCCCCAGTTATTATTTTGCAAAAATTTTTAACGTATGTACAGATAAGGCAAGTCTACGATTTTATCATAGGTATGTATAGAAGATAGACGTATAGATTTCGATGGTCATCGGTATTATACAATGAACACAAAATTACTTTGCTATAATCCGCTAACAGTGACAAATTTGTAGGCACAACACCACACAAATTCACCACAAATTTAACTTTGCAATCAGCCGTTGTGAAGTCGACATCTCCTGAAGATGCTCCGGTGTCGGAGCGAAACGATCGTCGAGTTAAATTTGTGGTGAATTTGTGTGGTGTTGTGCCTACAAATTTGTCACTGTTAGCGGATTATAGCAAAGTAATTTTGTGTTCATTGTATTTAATATCATGGAATTCCGCAAAGTAACGCCTGCTTCTATTCAACATCGGGAAAGAAGTTACTTATCCTTTTGAAAGGAAACACTTTTGGAAAGAGAAAGTCAGAAGAAACGCCACAAATCTTCCAGTGTAGCCAAGTCACTTTAAAATCTTAACTCTAATGTTAACGACCACTTTTTCTAAGTACCTATCTCGGGTGATGGTTACCAGCGGCACCTCAGGTGAAACTTCTACGAAACGCTAAGAGGCACCAATCTAGGCAATAATAAAACATGGCTGGCGGCTGCGTTTACACACTGCGTGATGTTGTGCGGAAAATTGCGAATAATTCCATCATTCCTTCGTTTTAGCGCGACGCCGGGGAAGGATTCCCCAGGGGACGTTTACCGGTTTCATACTTGCGTGCTGCGAACGCTTGGGATGCAATATAAAGATCCGTGTTCACAGCATACGAGATGAGAGATCTGAATTTGGGTTCATGCGTATCGGATGAATTTGATTATACGGGCGCCTTGTTTGTTTTAGTTCGAAGGCAAAGGTCTCAGTAGACGTACTAAAATTTTTCAATAACTTAATTTGCGTTTTATAAACACCTCGAACTTGAGAGACGTCTCCAAAATGTCTTCTGATAGTTTAACTGTGGTTTAACTATTAAAACGCACACATACCAATTAAAGTTTGTGTATCTCACAAATACAATAAATAAAAATAAATATAAGTAATAAATATATTAATTAAAAAAAAATTAAAAATATGTTATTATAAATATAATATAATATACTTATTATAAGCTGTGATAGCCTAGTGGTTAGGACGACCGACTTCTAATCGGAGGTCGTGGGTTCGATCCCGGGGCACGCACCTCTAACTTTTCGGAGTTATGTGCGTTTTAAGTAATTAAATATCACTTGCTTATAACGGTGAAGGAAAACATCGTGAGGAAACCTGCATGCCTGAGAGTTCTCCATAACGTTCTCAAAGGTGTGTGAAGTCTGCCAATCCGCTTGGCCAGCGTGGTAGACTATGGCCAAAACCCTTCTCACTCTGAGAGGAGACCCGTGCTCTGTAGTGAGCCGGTAATGGGTTGATCATGATGATGATGATGATAATATATTAATAAATTCATGATGATTCTATTCTAGGTGTATTTAAATCATACCATCTGATACAGGTGTCTATTATTATTTAAAGAGTTAAGTAGGTACAAACATCAATTGCTGTACCAAACGCGAACTTACAACTAATTTTATTTATGGTGTGAAGTTAATTATTGCCCTTCCCAGCATCAGTTAAAGTCTCGTGTGCTTTCTCGGGAAGCGAGAGCTTTTCAATAAATCACTCTGGTTTACGATGCGTTTTGTTTGAACAATCCGTACGCTTGCGGTACCGTACGGAAAAACATTCTGACTGTGTGTTTGCGTTAACACTTCTTCATATTTTAGACATGCTACAGTTGCTTTGATCTTCTGTTTTTCTGGAAATAACAAAATAAGTAGAGATGTTTTAATTCAAATAAACCTTGTTTAAGTTTTAAAGGTAACCCTACCAGTTCTCTACGCACTCTGCCTATGTGCATATATTAAGTTTTATATTAGGTATTGATTAGCATACGTATAAAATTCTTAGAAGGGAGTCGAACTAAGTATTTTGGTTTAAAATAAGTATCTCTACGATGAACAGCAAAGACTGAGGAAGAAGTCTCGCACAAACGGAGTTTGAACAAAGCTGCACGGGATCAAAGATTTGTTAATAAATACTTGAGTTCGTGTAACTTTATAACTACAGATAGGTATGCTACAGATACAGACATTAGTAGCATAAAATACATATATCATGGAATGATTAATACAAGCAACGGTCTTTAAAACGGCTTTTAAAATGTAAAAGAAAGATCATATCTAGCCTTTTAAAACAGTACCCATTCTATACCCGTAAATTCTTCAGGGAACCGCTCTAGTATGGAAAATGTGGGTCCGTAATAAAATTATGAATGTTATGCATTATCTTTAGTGACGGCTACGCTATCTTGTCCTCTCAATTATAGCGCAGTGCGTATAATTATTTCAACTCCGATTGCAAGCGGCACTTCAAATCGTTGCATTTACCAACATGTTAAAACTTCCCGCTACTTTGATTAACGATTATCCAAACTATTATGTAGTCCTTAAATCATTAAGTCGCAAATTCGACCACGTCGGCCAATCTTATTGAACTACTCAGGATTACTTGTTCTCTGAAGCACGGGGGTGTATCTGACACAGCCAAATACCCATGCTCAGACTGCTATGAGAATTCCACAGAAAATTCCTATTTTTATAATGCACGAATATCATATAATGTAATTACAACGGTTACATTTTTAGAATCACGAAAACATGTTCGGATAAAAATAGATAGACAATGTGGCCGATTCTGTTGTACACAATCTCTAAATCTAAACTAAAATGACAGGTCTAAATATATTCCTGTCTCTTTCACAATCCTCCCTGCTGAAGGGGATAGCACTATTTTTAAACCTGTCAATTTAGTTTAGGTTTAGAGATTGTGTACAACAGAATTAGCCACATTGCGGCATCACATCAGATACAACCTTGAAGATAGATCAATATCATTGAAACTTCATCCTGCTCAGTTGTTTGTGTAATTGAATATGAGGAAAGGAGATAGACTCATTGGTTTTCTGATTTGATCAGAGGTCAATTAGCAAAGGGATTATTTTTGTCCCTCAGTCTTTCATACGGAGAAGCAATATTTACCAATGGAACTTCATTAACAGCTGTTATTAGGGCATTCCGATGAAGCATAGTGTCGGAATGCTTTCGCCCATAGATTTGAACTTGAGGCTTTTGAAAGCGAAGAGTCAGGGTGATGGAAATGCGCATAAGACCGACTAATAGTACCTACTGAGCTATTTTAAAGATACTTACTATGTTATAAATTGACACTATTAATCAAACAATCCTAAAGTAGACTTAGAAAAAGTCCGATTTCAAGACAATATGTCGTTGTCGTCGTCATCGCTCCATAAACGTCCACTGCTGGACATTGGACTCGGGACTTTCACATGTCCTGGTCTTTAGCCGTTGTATCCAGCGGCTCCCTGTGACCCGTTTGATATCGTCTATCTATCCATCTAGTGCAGTAGTTCCCAAAGTGGTCCAGGTGGACCCCCAAGGGTCCACGGGAGACTCGAGGGGGGTCTACGTTGGCGTGACAAAAAAATGGGGGTTCACGAGTCGTAAGCGGGGGTCCACGAATTTTTTTATCTGGTTTCGATAGTGAAGAACTAAAATATTGGCTTGACTTCACCTTACAATGTAGGCAGATAATATTTTAAAAAGCTATGCAAGTTTTTACTTGTAAAAACTTGTATATTCCATATTCAGTACTTTACCCCCGTCCTTGTCACAGCTGGTCACATTTGTGAGACAATGGTGTGAAGTCACATATTTTGCAATTTTTCAACAAAATTTTGCTTTAAAATTTCTTATTTCATGTTTTAATAGTACCTACTTTAAAAATATTAGATTTTGAAATATGACATCAAAAAATGTATGACCTTCCAACCTCTTGTCACACAATGTCACAATTCGTCCCCCCTCCCCCTTAACGTGCGACGTATTTTATGGATAGTTGCAATTGGTCGATGGACGCAAATTTCCATAGTAAGATCTAATCTTCATATTTTTTTTTTTGAGTTTTGGGAATATGGTAGAAATGTGGCTGCAGGGGGTCCACCAGAACTAGTAAAATTTTGAAAGTGGTCCATGAGAAAAAAAAGTTTGGGAACCTCTGATCTAGTGAGAGGTCTGCCAACAATGTGCTTTCCGGCAAAGTTGCCATTCTAGAACATATTATCGTCTATTGATTCTGCGAACTGTGCGCTACATCCCATCGCTATTTCGCCGTCGCAATTCGACGAGCTAATGTCTATGTCGGCTACTCTGCTTCTTTTATGATATCCTGATTGTTCAAATCGTAGAGAAACTCCGAGCATAGCTCTTTTCATCGCCATGTCTCGGAGTCACGTTATAAAAATTAATGGAATCTTAACCTATTTAACAATTTTGTTTTTAATTTATAAACCAGTGGATTCTTTTATAATCACCCTTACAGATACATGATTATACGTGTAAAAGCGTATAGGAACTATCTCAATCCACTAATAGGATTGTTGTAGGTACTTTGTATTAAACAGTATGTTTTTTTCGAAGATAAATGAGAACATGAGACCTTACAATTTCATTCAGCAACAGTACTAATGCAATCATAGCTAATAAATAATAGCTCTTCCAGCTTCCTGCTACTTGGTAGGTACTTGCTCCCACTCACCGCCTCCGCAATCCACAATACAATCCACACAATATTATTTTATCTTCAAACCAAACTGACCTTAATTTCTACCACGTTAATACCTATAGTCATCGGAAAAGAATTACAGTTAGACGCACACAATTAAGCTCAGATACACCCTTAACATATCGTACAACCAATTTTTTAACTTTACACAAAACTTACTTTTACTTGTATTGAATTTTAAAACGATAATTCTTTGAATGTTTGTGCTTTAAATTGGACAAAACTAAGGTATTAGGTATCTACTGCCTTACATTGTATTATGCCTCGGTCTTATCAATTATGCAATTGGATGCAAATATGCCTATAGGGATTCGCTTGACCGTCCGTTCATATTCATTTGGAAATGTTTTCACATTGGTCAATAAATATGGTTAATTAATTCTATTGTCTCCTTATACAACTTAGGTAAATACTTACTTAAATGTCCTTAATTCCAAAATTGGTAACATTTCAAAGAAGTTTTTAATGAAATTTTGTGAATATTCGTAAAATCAGAGAGGTAAGTAATTGAATATCATCATCAAGATCAACTCATTACCAGCCCACTACTGCAGAGCACTGGTCTCCTCTCAGAATGAGAAGGGCTTCGGCCGTAGTCCACCACGCTGGCCAAGTGCGGATTGGTAGACTTCAGAAGCCTTTGAGAACACTATGGAGAACTCTCTGGCAGGTTGCCTCACGATGTTTTCCTTCAATTAAACACGCAATCTCGAAACGGGCACATATCGTTTATTTTGACAACACTTAACATACATTTCGTTTACTTTATGTAACCTTATATGATCTCAATGTAAAGATTTGACCACATTGCCTGTATAGGCAATGTCAAATCTTTTGGTCTCATTATTACAGGTAAAGTGTTGCGTGGAAGTTATGTCATACCGGACCGAAGGCCAAACGTACGCCGATATTTAACTACTTATAATATGTTCATATCACGCGGAGGCTGGCTTTCCGCTGGCGGAGGGAATTCAATATTCGGTTTTGGATTAAAATTCCACACAAAATTTTCTGTGTATGTACCTAACTCAGTCTATCTACGAGCTAGAGATGCGTGACATGCGGACGGACGAACAGACAGACACATAGACAGACAGCAGAGTGACATTTATGAGGCTCCGTTTTGCCCCTTGGATACGGAATCCAAAAAAAAATACAATAAATCAATATTAAAACAAAGCCACTTTTTGGCATTAATTGGATATTTCTATAACACGAACGTATTACCCAATCGTGGCAAGTAATCTGCGGTAACGAATCTGACGCACGCGATCGTCACTCATAAATCACCTGAGATTTATTGCACTTTTCTAAACATAACTAGCGCAATATATCAAAATCAAACTATGAATAGGAAGCGATAATTCTAAAATGCACATAATTTTACAATTGAAAATCCTGATTTAAAGTTTCCTGGCTTTGATTTAATGTCATTATTAAAAAAAATACTTTATAGTTAATAAGTATTAGATAGGTATTAGTTCAAAATAGTGGTAATCAAACTGCTTCAATGCAACGCACTTGCACTAACAGCTAGGTCATTGGTCAAGTCTTTTCCTATGAGTGGCGCCACACTAAATCTTATACAGCGCACTACCCCCTTTCTATCAACAATAATTATTTATGACAAGTATAAATTAAAAATTTAAAAACCCCCGACATTCGCCATTTTGTGATGGCGGCCATCTTGGATTTTCAATAGTGCTATTCTACTAGTCAAGCCCTTTCATTTGATACCCATATTAAGGGAGTTGTGAAAAAATATGTAATCAGCCATTTTGTAGCGGCGGCCATCTTGGATCGATTTTCATCAAACATAGCTAACAACACTCTCGACTAATTCACCTTTCGAACAAAAAAACCGCATTCAAATCGGTCCACCCGTTTGAGCGCTACAAGGGAACAGACACACACACACACACAGACAGACACGTCAAACTTATAACTCACCGTCGTTTTTGCGTCGGGGGTTAAAAATGAATAAATCCAAAATTACGATTAACTCCGTCTCAAAAACTCTGGGCAAAACGTTTACGAAAATGCGACCCTGAACTTGTCTGCTTTTTGTTTGTGTTTCGATAAAGAATCAGCGATTTATTTATAGTCATAGCATTGGTTTGTAAACCGTTGCATAATTTTACATAATTTCAATGTGTAATAAAGTTCATTAGGACGTTACATCGTCGCATTGGGTGGCCGGCTGGTCATACAGACGTGAAAGGAAATATGGCATACATTTGTGCCGTGTACCTGTTGAATGAATGATTTATTAATGCTGATTCATTCGTTCATCAGGCAACCGCCGCAAACGCTTATTTAAGCTTTTCAACCCTATCTTATAAAGGGTTAAAATCTTTTGCGTTATGCTGATATTAGCTGTACAAATGGTATAGTTTGGTTTTCATTTTAATTACTTAAAACCCGATGCGCTTGACTCTGCTCTTGCTTGGCATTAGTATCTATCATCAATCAGTAAATCATCAGTCTCGATAAAAAATTGGTTGTAGATATAGTTAAAAAGCAACACTAAATAAAATATGTAGGTTTCAATTCATTCAAAACCAGTTATTCTAGATATCTTGATTTCGAACAAATAGCTTTACATTTTTTTGTAAATTTAACATTGTATCAATTATAATTAGACTTTACATTTTTAAACTTTCTCAAGGGAATACACCTTTTATATACGTACTACTACTATATACTATATTGTATTCACTGCTTCCTTTTTCCTATATATACAAGCAGTATAATGTAACTAAACAAATTGCCAAGGGTTGTCAAAATATAACTAAAATATAATAATTTTACTGAAAATCATAATGGAAAATTTTGTTTTTATAATAAATTTTGTTATTAAGTAGGCACTAATAAAATTTTAAATTAGATTTAAAATGGCTATAAAAGATTAAGAAAAACATCGGTGTCAAATAAAATCAAATGTATCACAAACATACGTTTTAATTTTTATTGCATTTCTCGTACAAAGTAAACTAATTCAGCCATGTACCTGGTCTAATTTACAAATTTTAGACACGGTAATCGGAAACTCAAACGCCTAGATATCGATGCGTACTATGTAGTAAATCTATGGGACGATTTACTACACAGTAGGCGTTCCTGATTGTCGAAGAAACTTCATATCCGTCAACCTTCATATCGTCGTCGTCTCAACCAATAGACGTCCACTGCTGGACATAGGTCTCTTGCAAGGATCGCCACAGAACACGATCTTGCGCCGCTTGTTTCCAGCGGCTGCCAGCGATTCGCTATATGTAACCTTCATATATAATATATATTTATCACTAGCTGAACCCCGCAACTTCGTTCGCGTAGATATAGGTATTTATTTAGGATCGGATCGGATCCCATAATCCGTCAAACATAAATTTAAACGCACGCCAGTTTAAAATAAGCCGTACGTTCAAAGATCCGGGTCCCAAGTTATTTGAACCCAATAAATGTCTGTCATTTCTGAACTAAAAAACCTATGACCTTGAAATATTTACGGGACAATACTTAAAGTACTACCTTTCTAACAAAAAAAGAATGAGTTAAATCGAAGTACCCGTTATTGAATTATAGCTAAATACACGTTTTAACTTTCTTCCCCTCTCCCAAGGGAACCGTGCTGAATTTCGGGATAAAAAGTATCCTATGTCCTACCTCGGAGTATAAACTCAAGTCGTATCAAGTTTCATTTGAATCCGTTCAGTAGTTTCGGCGTGATGCGCGGCCAAGATACAGACAGACAGACAGACAGACAGACAGACAGACAAAAATGAAAAAAATTGCAGTTTTGGCTTCAGTATCGATTATAGAGTGCCCTCCGATAAAAATTTTCAAAATATCTTCAATGTACAGAATTGGATCTGTTACAGTTTTATTATATTATAGATAGATTTTTCAATCAGTACTTTCTTACTTAGTTCACTGTTCAAAGTTAGTAGGTATTAAATATTAATTTACACAGTTTGTTACACTTATTACTCACGGCGAAGGGAGAAGCCAACCCTAGGTGTCGGGGCCTCGCAAATTGTCCCAGAATTGCCTCTTCCTGATTGTCCCCGGCGCGCGCTCCGTGTTTCCGTTCATCATTTTTCAATCAGTATTACTTTTTGCTCGTTAAGTGACTATGCGTTTTTACGCCGTGTTGTATTCTGTCTCGAACGCTTCAGCTTGCATAAATTTTGCATAATTACCTATTCACCATTTGTGGCAAATGTAAATACGAGTTAGAAGTAAATAATTAAATTACTTACATACTTGGAGTCGTTTTTGAAGTGGTATAATTTATATGTACAAAAAAATTAACTAGTCATGTAGTTTACATATTTTATATTAGTAGATACCTACAGAGTCTGGTTAAATCGTGGCTAACTATATACTTGTTGGTGCTTAATCGGTTGTAATGCAAACCAATAAAGTACTGTTCATTCGTTGATAGTGTTAAATGCATCACTACATAGTATAAAACAAAGTCGTTTTCTCTGTCCCTATATCCCTTTGTACGCTTAAATCTTTAAAACTACGCAACGGATTTTGATGCGGTTTTTTTTAATAGATAGAGTGATTCAAGAGGAAGGTTTATATGTATAATAACATCCATTAAATTGTGGAGAAATACTGTTATTTTTGAGGTTTCTAATGTGATGTCGTAAATAATTACATTTTTTCCGCTTACATTGCAAACGCAGGCTGAACCCTACGAGATTTATCAAAATAATGTACTAAGTATTGTACACATTGAAAAGGTCTACAGAAAAGTCCGCGATGGTATATGTCTATCTCTTATGGATATCCCACAATAACATTTTTTTGTCATTTACTTTTTACGACAAATAATGGCTAATTTTCGAAGCGATTTCAACCAATACAGCATTAATCCTTATCTAATTAAATACCTTAAATGCATTGTTGATTTTATATAAATCCATATGGTCCTTTACAGCATATGATTTAAATGAATACTTTCGAAGATATTACAGATTTAAAAATTGCGGCGGCGCGGGAGCGTGCCTATAAGCGCGTCGGCGGCCGCGGTTCTCCCTATAGCCCATTGTCGATAATTTTTGAAACCAAAAAAAAAATCACAGTACGTAGGATGAAACCCATTGGAAAAGGAGGAGAATATTATAAAATACAAGGAAAAATAATTTACGGGCGATCTGAGCTCAGGAAAAAAGGGGGGGAGTTTTAAGGGTAAAAAACGGTTTATCTCGATTTCCGGCAAAACTAGAAGTCCTATGGAAAAAAATTAAATGGCAAAGTTGTAGGTAATAAAAAGATCTACAACTTTTATATTTACACTTTTTTCACATAACCTCAAAATTTATGTGAAAAGTTCAAAAAACCAAGTTTTTGGTTCTTTATTTTTATCTTTTAAAATAATTTTTTTTTTCACGGAATCTGGTGAAAACTTACTTTCTTATGTCCCAAATACACTAATTTATTTGATTTGAAATATTTAGTTTTTCTCCTTATTTTTGACTTAATATCGACTTAATTCTGACAGCTGTCATTTTCATTTACAGATGAGTTATTTATATGGAGAACAGGGTTAACATCTACGAAGTACGATTTTACCCCAAACTACTTTAATTCCCTGTCAACATATAAAGCTCTAAGCCGCTTAATAATATTAATTGTTTCGCCCTAAAATAGAAATTGCTAAGAATGGAAACTAGAAAGTCATATCTACATGCAGCAGTTGATTTGTATTTGCATAAGTTTTGAATTTTTCATCTTTTTTGTGGGAATTGTTTTATCTCTGGTAACATTATGAAACGTCAGAATTCCACGGAATTAGTAATTCGGGTATAAGGTGAGATATAGTAAGTTCATTGTGGAAAATATCGTAAAAAGTCGTAAAAGCCGCCTGGGAGCTTTCATCGAAAACGCTGCCTAATCCCTGAGCGGGTAGTACCTACGCATAAAATGCTCTACTACCCGTGCGAAGCCGGGGCGGGTCGCTAGTAGGTTATATAAGTATGTAGGTTGTTCAAATGGCGTGCCTAAAGTCGAAACTCATATTCGAAAATAACGCGAATTTTCGGCTTCGGTCTGTTTTGCTCGGCTACGGCATCAGGATTTTCGGGTCCTTTTTTTAGATGATAGATACTAGCTGATGCCCGCGACTTAGTCCGCGTGGATTCAAAAATATTCCGCTCAACTTTCTTAATTTTTATTTCATAAGAAACTTCTGACAATAACGAACACAACAAAAAAAGAATTTGCGAAATTGGTCCAGCCGTTCACGCGTGATGCCGTGAGTCGTGTCACTCGTGACCAAGGAAAATAGGGATTCATTTTTTTAAATATTACTAGCCGACCCCCGCGACTTCGTTCGCATGGATACAGGTTTTTATATAGAATCGGATCGGACCCCATAATTCTTTTTTGTACCTAAACTAAATGTATCCTAAGTTACTCCTTAACATCACGTATCTGCCATTGAAAGTTCCATCAAAATCGATCCAGCCGTTTCGGAGATTAGCTGGAACAAATAGACAGGCCGACAAACATAAATTTAAACGCACGCCAGTTTAAAATAAGCCGTACGTACAAACATCCGCGTCCCAAGTTATTTGAACCCAATAAATGTCTGTAATTTCTGAACTAAAACACCTATGACCTTGAAATATTTACGGGACAATATATAAAGTATTACCTTTCTAACAAAAAAAGAATGAGTGAAATCGAACAACGCGTTAATGAATTACAGCTAAATACACGTTTTAACTTTCATCCTCTCTCCCAAGGGAACCGTGCTGAATTTCGGGATAAAAAGTATCCTATGTCCTACCTCGGAGTATAAACTCAAATCGTACCAAGTTTCATTTGAATCCATTCAGTAGTTTCGGCGTGATGCGCGGCCAAGATACAGACAGACAGACAGACAGACAGACAGACAGACAGACAAAAATGAAACAAATTGCAGTTTTGGCTTCAGTATCGATTATAGAGTGCCCTCCAATAAAAATTTTCAAAATATCTTCAATGTACAGAATTGGATCTGTTACAGTTTTATTATATTATAGATAGATAGATATAGGTAGATTACTATAGCAAAATTTTAAAAAATAACTGACTTACCAAATAACTGCTTTTGAAAATGGAATAAATACTTTAACAGTATTTTAAAGGCTCCAAGTTCCATGTTCCAGTCCAGTTCCAACTTCCAATTCTAAGTTCCAGTTCGACAAAAAATAGTTGTACATACACAGATGTAAAGACCAAATATTTTAAATGTTAATTTAACTATTTCATATTTAAAGGTTTCGAAGAATTAGGGCCGGACCGCACTTACGCGGCGCTGCGCGTCGCTGCACTGCGCGGCACAAAGCGTCAAAATATTCTTTCTATCATTTTGTATGGGGCATATCGCACTAGAGCGGCGCTGCGCGGCGCCGCTCTAGTGCGATATGCCCCATACGCAGCATCTTACTACGCAGCGACTACCGCACTTACGCGGCGCAGCGACGCGCAGCGCCGCGTAAGTGCGGTCCGGCCCTAAATCTCAATGTATTCAAAATACTATATCAGTAAAGAAGAGACAGGGAAATATTAATATAAACACGTTTGTCTAAGAACAGTTCTGTCCATTTATTTAAACGAACGAAGTGTTAAATTTCAGACCCTCGAGAGGAAAAACCAAGATAAAAGCTGAAAGAAACGATATAATAATATGTCAAGTGATCTTTCCTTCTTCAGATTTCAGTCACTTGACGTGAAATATCCGCGCTGTAAACCGATGGCACTCGAAAATTACTCGAGCGTTTTCATAGCGATGAGATAAGATATAGGCGTTTGTATTCAAGTCTATTTCTTAGGGTCAAGGCGTATTGACAAACCGCTTGGAGTGATTGTGTAACGAGCGGTATTTTTATGACCCATTTTTTTTATCGACAGCTGATAACAGCACGATTGCGATCGCACCTAATATTAAGTCAATTTATGCAGTCAAGATAAAAATGCATTTTTCATTTTTGAAGTTATACTTCTTTAGGCGCATTATGAAAAAAATATTAGAGTGAATTTTTACGCGTGCGCAGAGGGTGACAGAAAAATCGACATTTTGAAATTGCTTTTAAAGGTAAAGTAAGGCCTACTCAGGTTTAAGTTGACCGGGAAAACGAAAACCGGGCATTCCAAATTCCGAAAGGGCATCGCAAAAATGAATTAACAAGGATAAGAAGACTCTACACCTTGTTAGTTTAGATTTTTTTGCACGTTAACTACGTCCTTAGCTCCACATTGTTATTAGGAAGAACTCAAAAGTTGTGGAGTGAGAGTAGACTTGTGGAGAGGTTGTGGGAAGCTGGCGGCTGTCGGCTGAGCACTGAGCAGGCAATGCTGCGTCTCGAGTGGCCCTCTGGCGGCTCAAGGGTCACAAAACTTGAACATTTCGACAGCGTTAGGCGTTTTAGCCTTTTAAATAAAATACGTACGCATAGGTACACACAATTTGGTAATAAGTACATACAATTTGGTAATGGAACAGAATAAATTATGGCTGAAATCAATTATTAATGTTATGTGCATCGAGTCGCATTTTTTTACTTTATTGAAATTGGAATCTATTTGGTACGAAGATGCATACGCATCAATGTATGTAGTTATGTATGTTTCTCCGAAACTATTTATCGGATTGTGACTATTCTTTTCTTAACTTAGGGAACAGAACAAGTTTTATCAAAATCGGTTCCATAGTTTTTAAAATATAGACACTTTTCTTCCCTTTTCAGTTATTCTTTAGAAGTAGTCGATTTAAAATGTGTACAAGTGTGAGTCTCGATATTAGATACATGTTATGTTATATACTTTATCTACTCTCATATTTTAAAATCCCGATTAAGGGTGATTATCGATTTTCGTTTTAATTTCGCGGTTTTGAAAAAAAAAATTTTTTTGCTTTTTATTATTATTTTTTGTATATACACTTATAGATTACAGTATGAGAAAAAATTACATGTACAAGGCCTCTTCGTAACTCTAGCAGTTTTCCGGAAAATTAATGGAGTGTAATGAACCAGTGGAAAGAAATGAAAATCACTTGGAGTGTAATGACCTATCGTCGGATAAAAATGAATTCAGAAGCTTTTTAGTAGCCCATCTTTGATTATTTTATGAAATAATGAATAATTATATGAAAAAAACGAATAAAATTGAAATAAAATCTAAACCTTGAGTTTAGGTTAACAGTAAACAAGCATAATCATTTTAAATAAATTAAATAAATTAAATAAATAATTTTAGATTTTACGCGGCTGGTCTTGCAGAAATTTTACGTCTCAATCTTTGTTAAACCGAGTAAAGTAGTCACCTTGTCTGAGGAGATAGGTTTGACAATAATTTTATTGGTTTCTGTAATTTCAGGTGAAATATTTCCAGTTTAATTCTCTTTTTGAGGAACTTCAGGGGTATCGTTGACCAATACTTATCTCTTTAACTTTATTTTGCCCCTTCTTTTTTTTCTTATATTTCAAAGAGTTTTTTTCTGTTCATGTTGTGCTCAAGCGGACATTTCAATGATGCTGCGAATCTTTTTCTGTTCTTTTCTTAAAAGGTAATTTTTCGCTATTTTTATTTTTTAATTTTAATAATTCCTGAATTGTTTTTTTAATTTCTCTTAATTTTGGCGTTTTCTGGCTTTATCTTTAGCTAACTTTTCTTCTTTTGTAAGTTTTTTCTTTGTTTTACTCATGTCTACTTGTTTTTTTGGAACGGAATGGATATAAATGAACTGGAAACAAATGACCAAATCGACTTTAAATTTAAAATACTCGAGATACGTGAATGCATAAAATCTCTGAAAGAGAACTCTGAATAAAAACAAAACATAAATCCTAGTACTAAATCTAGAAAAAATTAAAAAAATTAAGTCACGTTGAAAATCGATGGAACGTAATGAACTCAACCGCGTGACAAAATACTTCTTACTACTCGCGAATGCAATTTTTTTGTGTTAATTGAAAGATCACCATACTATAACAGAACATCAGCGGTACTAACTGAGACGCCGGATACGCAGGAGGGTAAATCGTTGATGTACACGTTTGAACACGTCGTGAAGTAGCGATTCCATTACCAGAGAACGTAATGACCGTTTTCGATTGACAAAATTAAAAGTTGGATTATTTCAGGGTTAGAATGGCTTTATAAATTACAAAGGGTAAACAGTCTAAACTTATATCATTGTTTAATTTGAAAAACAAATTAACTAATTCGTTTGATGCACACGAATTGAGTAAAAAAATATGTAATTCAATAGATGGGCATTTGCACATGGAGATAAATGACTTTTTCACAGGTTTTTCCTAATTTTCTTTTTACCCTGAGCATTCAGCCCTTTTGTAATAGGATGCCTTCTTGCATCGTTTGTGTCTTAACAAGATAATCAAAACCAATTTTTCCATAATAGATAAAATATAGCGATTTTAGCCTTTGCAAGGTGTTTCGAACGAAAATCGATAACCACCCTTAAGAAATCAAAATGTGTCATATATTGGACAACTTTATTCACATACATCTATAATATTAAACAAAAAATAAAAAAAAGTTCATTATAACACTACTTTGTTAGGAAATTATTGCAAAATAATGCCATAAAATAATTTTTAACCGACGTCCAAAAAGGAGGAGGTTCTCAATTCGGCGCGTATGTTTTTTTTTTTTTTTTTTGTATGTATGTACACCGATTACTCCGAGATTTCTGAACCGATTTGCGTAATTTTTTTTTTAATCGACAGAGGAAGTTCGCGAAATGGTCCCATAAAAATTTTTTTCTTCAACTCCTCAATCCTGATGCTGCAGGGGTACTGCCCACCTAAACTATGAATATTGGGGCAATGTTCATTATGAATTCATATTAACGGTAGCAAGCATAGACTATATCATTAAACTCCAGGTCCCAGCTCTTCAGTTCTGATGCTGCAAGGTACTGCCCACCTAAACTATGGGAATTGTGGCAATATTCATTATGAATTCATATTAAGTGTATCAAGCATAGACTACATCACTAAACTCCAGGTCTAAGCTCTTCAGTTCTGATGCTGCAAGGTACTGCCCACATAACTATGGAGATTAGGGAGCAGTCCACTATGAATAATTCATATTGTAGGTAGGAAGTAAATCCTACGGCTGCAGGATACTGTACTCCTAAGCCGTGGAGATTAAGGAACTGTCGATTATGAATGGATGTGAAACACTAAAAAGCTTAAAATAAAAATTCTTTTCAAAAAACCGACTTCAAACGCCACTACAAAGTATAAAAATAATTTTTGTTTGTACACAATGACCTTCTAAAGGTCATTGTTTGAACACGTATGTTGAAGTCGGGCGGGCATAAGAAAAAACGACGAAACCGACGTGCAACGCTCGCCCAACTTCAACATAAGGTGCGTTAGGGTAAGATCGGAGGTGGGTTAAGACCGTATGACTCAAATTTCGGACGAATTAGGGCATATTTTTAAATGCGGGCAGTATTGTGTATTAGGTCATTTAATTGGGCCCCGGCCCGTGGTTCCCGCAAATCGCTCCATCAAGTCGGACGTGTGCTATGCGCCATTAAACAAAACAAGGTAATTTTCGTAATTTTTTCGTCAATCCGGTCTTCAACTTTTATTTTTATCTGTCTTTTTTAGCGAAGATATTGCTTTTTTTGTAATTATTTTGCCTGGATAGTTAGTTTTATGATGCCACAAAGAGATTAATTTGATCCAAATAGAGCTAACATTGATGTTGGCGAAGATCCGGTGTACCCCCTCGCAAGTGAAGATCGGATGAAAATTTTCCGATCTTTGCAAGTTTCAAATAAGGCAGTGATAGTCAAACTTTTATTAAGTAATCATAAATGTTTCTGCCGTACGAGGTTTCTTTCGCTATTACTTTTACTGAGTAATAGTAAGATTCCAAAACGGATTAACAGTAAGATTAATTAATCGGAGTAATAGTAAGATTCCAAAGTAGAGTTAAAACACAAATTTTGCGCCTTAATAGCTCAATCTGGTACGAGTACTTTTCATAGATCGTTAATAACAAGATACATTATGTGACAATTTAAAAAAAAAAAGTTTATTGAAAGTTGGTTACTATAATTACTTATCTTACAAGCATGAACTAGGCTAATAAGTACCATTAATGAAAAAAAAATGAATTTTACATTGCTAATCATTTCTTAGTTTTTATAGTTGCCTAAAGTTTTATCCAAAGTCAAACCAGGGACCTTACGTATTAAGTAGTAATTCAGTTTCCTTTTCCAAATATCTGATATCCTGGTCCACTTAGTCACATTTGCTTTACTTCATCAAGTTATATACCTTTATTCCGATTCTAATCGACTCTTTTATGCCTACTCCCTTCCTGTTTATAATAAGACACGCGCCTGCTACACGTACATGAACTTGTACACACAATAAATTTAACAATTGAGTAGGCACTTACTACACCAGGCTTCCCCACTGGGCACCGGCAAATGCATCCGATCTTTACCGTTTTACTTACTTTGTGGCATGCCAAAGTTTGAGAACCACAAAATCACAATTTTTTTACATCAGGGGTAAGTTCGAATGGCATAAAACCAAAAATGAAAGAATCGATTGGAACATTTTTGTTTCTAGTCATTTATAATTTATATTCAAATATGTTTTAGAATAGGAAAGACCGAATGTATTCCTTATTAAGACTTTGTTCTCCAAGCACTAGAAGTGACTTTAAATTTATGTCCGGTCATACCCCTTGGTGGCCAATTCTTAATCATGGTCATAAAAAAAATTGTGTTGACTTTGCGTACGTAAAAAACAAAAACCGTTGAGTTTACATAAACAAACTATTTTCAGAGCTAAACTACGTTTAACCATTAACCGTTTACGATATATTACATTAATATAAGATGTATGGATTTCGAGAAAAAAAATTTTTTGCGACACTCTTCCAACTAGTCGGAAATCCGTCCGGTATTACCCCAACGCACCTTATGTGTTCAAACAATGACCTTTAGAAGGTCATTGTGTACAAACAAAAATTATTTTTATACTTTGTAGTGGCGTTTGAAGTCGGTTTTTTGAAAAGAATTTTTATTTCTACATTAAAGTACAGTTCACCCCGGGTCACGACTCTGGGTTCTGGATTTTTGAGCTATGGCGGGAAATTCGTGCGTCGTCCTTGGTTGTCTATGGCTATTGTGTGCTATTGTCTATGATATATAAGTATAACCTATACTGTAATTTTAGCTATTGTTCAAATTAATATAATAATAACATTTGTTCCTGGATTTTTATTTGGGCCAATGCGACGGCGCAGCGCGAGAGTGTGGCGCTACGATAATTGACCACAGACAATAGACATCACCTGACGCTGCAGTCTGCACGCACATAATATATACGTGAATGAATTTTGGCGCCATACGCTATATTATATTATTTAAGTTTTTAATTTATTGTTTTTGTTACTCAAAACTTTACAAGTGGTTTTTATTGTGCGGTAAAATGACTAGCAGTGATACCTACTGACGAGAATGTAACTCCACCTGACATTCTGGAAGTAGCAACGGCCAACAATCTTTTGCCAACAAAATCAAGGAAAACTTACGACAAATATTACCAAGATTTTATGGTTTGGATTTTAAAATATGAGTTTAGATAAAGTAGTGTATGAAACTCTACATAATTAAATATTAAAACACTCGTGTGATACTGTTAAAAAACTCACCTATGGCTCGTTTTTAGGGTTCCGTACCCGAAGGGTAAAAACGGAGCCCTATTAATGTCACTCGGCTGTCTGTCTGTCCGTCTGTCCGCCGGTCACAGGTCTCTAGCTCGCAGACGAAATGAGTTACAAACCTGAAATTTTGGTATTTAGTGTAAAACGTTAACCCAAAATCAAATATTGAATTAGAAATTGAATTAAATTATTTTTCAGGGGGGCTCCCATACATGAAAAAGGAGCCGGAAAAAAAAAATTCTTTACCCTAGCTTGTGGGGTATCATTGTTTAGAGCTCATTAAGTAGAGTACAAATATATATTTTTTTAATTTTTATCTCAAAAATAATAGGGAATGGGAGGCCATCAAAGTCGTCAGTTTTAGACCATTTTTGTGACGGGGGCTATCTCAAAAACTAAACTAGTTGGGAATATGATATTTCAGTATATTATGTACTATATGCTCTATTTAAACAACAAATACTGAAAACAACGATTTATTAAATAGTTTATAAGCTGTGACCAAAATAAACGAACATTTTTTTGGGTTTTTCTTTCACGGTTTGTTGCGATGTCTAGCTCGGAAATTAAATATTTCTTAGACCCAAAATATTATATTGTTCATAATTATGTACGGAACCCTGAAAGAGCGAGGCCCGACTCGCACTTGGCTGATTTTTTAAATTATGCAACCGTTTCATAAACTACTAATGTATAATTAAGTAAATGAGCTTTCTCTAAATTACCTAAAACTTCTGATCTGAAGAAAAACTTTCATATAAAACTCGAACCAAATTCAAAACTCATTTCAAAGCTCTCAAGTACAAGTTAAAGTTAACAACAGCGAGTGCACATAAATTAATAAACATGAGTTGAACTTTTCAAATTTTGACGTTGCCTTGCTTTCGTGAATTACCTACTTCACTCTACGTGAATATTCAGCGCTTAAATATTTTCGGATATTTTTAGTAAGTAGACGAGTACCTAATAAGTTTTCTTATGAGCTATAAGTAGGTACTTAGGTTACCTAAGTACCTACGTATAGGTCATAAGAAAAGAGGGAGTTCGAAGTTATGATTAGCTTATCGATGAGATTTGATAATGACATAATTCCTGACTTTCGCCACGGGCGCCACGCGCGGCGCGCGGCGGAGACTAGCTATGCAGGAGATATTGTAGAACACTAGCACACGAGTAGAAAAGGAACAGAGAGGAAGCTACCTACAAGCGTCCCGCAGCAAGTACACTCACACATAGCGCCGCTCACGCACACACGGGCTGTCACGGACGCTCCACTAGTGAACAGTTAGTTGAATAACGTCAAGGCTGTCGTGTGGTCGTGTCGCGTGTGATTATTAGCGAGAGTTATTAGCGAGAGTTTAGACAACTGTGTACTTAAAATAGTGTAAATTATACTTATAACAAGTATAAATTAGAAATTTAAAAAACCCCCGACATTCGCCATTGTGTGGCGGCGGCCATCTTGGATTTGCATAATGCTATTCTACTAGTCAAGCCCTTTCATTTGATACACACACACACACACACACACACACACACACACACACACACACACACACACACACACACACACACACACACACACACACACACACACACACACACACACACACACACACACACACACACACACACACACACACACACACACACACACACACACACACACACACACACACACACACACACACACACACACACACACACACACACACACACACACACACACACACACACACACACACACACACACACACACACACACACACACACACACACACACACACACACACACACACACACACACACACACACACACACACACACACACACACACACACACACACACACACACACACACACACACACACACACACACACACACACACACACACACACACACACACACACACACACACACACACACACACACACACACACACACACACACACACACACACACACACACACACACACACACACACACACACACACACACACACACACACACACACACACACACACACACACACACACACACACACACACACACACACACACACACACACACACACACACACACACACACACACACACACACACACACACACACACACACACACACACACACACACACACACACACACACACACACACACACACACACACACACACACACACACACACACACACACACACACACACACACACACACACACACACACACACACACACACACACACACACACACACACACACACACACACACACACACACACACACACACACACACACACACACACACACACACACACACACACACACACACACACACACACACACACACACACACACACACACACACACACACACACACACACACACACACACACACACACACACACACACACACACACACACACACACACACACACACACACACACACAGACACGTCAAACTTATAACACCCCGTCGTTTTTGCGTCGGGGGTTAAAAAATTAAGTGTTGTGTTTAGACAAATATGCCTCATTATTTTACAATGTACAGTATGTTTAAGTTCCACTATCTATATCTATACTAATAAATAAAATTGAAGTGTCTGTCTGTAATTTCGAAATAACTACCTCATATTATACAATGAATATAAATGTTGAATGGAAGCAGGCGTTACTTTGCGGAATTCCATGATATACAATGAATATAAAATTATTTTGCTATAATCCGCTAACAGTGACAAATTTGTAGGCACAACACCACACAATCTTGTAGGCACAACACCACACAATCTTGTAGGCACAACACCAAACAAATTCACCACAAAACAAACTCGACGATCGTTTCGCTCCGACACCGGAGCATCTTCAGGAGATGTCGACTTCACAACGGACGATTGCAAATAAGCTCATACGGTTATTTGAACTGTACCATAACCGAATCACACGTTTTTAAAATTTTTGTCTGTCTGTCTGTCTGTTTGAACGGGTTAATCTTCGGAACGGCTGAACCGATTTTGACGGGACTTTCACATTCAAGTCGAGAATTAACCAGGGAGTAACATAGGCTATTTATACATATTTTTAACCGACTTTCAAAAAAGGAGGAGTTCTGTTTTTCTACCTATGTACACCGATATCTCCGAGATTTCTGAACCAATTTGCGTATTTTTTTTTTAATCGATAGAGAAACATTGCGACCCTGTTCTATAAAAAATTGGATTCCAACTCCTCAATTCTGATGCTGTAGTCGACCTGATCCCCAAAACTAATGGGTTTCAGAAACTTTCGGTTATTTAAATTGATATTTATCGTTGAATGAACTCGAGTAGATACATATCCAACTCCTCAACCCTGATGCTGTAAGGAATTGCATTCCGAAATCGTGGGGATCCCACGGGATTTTTGCGTTTTGGGGACGGGTTACTACAGATAAGCTACTTTTTGTCCTGGAAAATCAAAAGTTCCTACGGGATTTTAAAAAACCTAAATCCACACGGGCGAAGCCGTGGGCATCATCTAGTAAAAAATAAGGATATTTCTTTTTTTTGTACCCTAGAGATCAAGTGAAGTAAGTATACCTACCTTTACATAATATTATATTATCTACACAAAAAATTAATGAAATGAAATTAATTGAAATGAAATGAATTTATTTATTGTAGGATAGCATGTGCCACTTATGATATTATGTCAAGACTCTACCACTGGTAGTCTGGTACGGAAATCAGATTCTACTCAATAGAATTAGGTAAAACATTGCCAGGTAAGTTAAAATAGCTCCTGTACACAATGGACCATTTCGATGGGCCTATCTAAGGTATCTATCTAAGTAACTAGGTAATTCATTCAATTTACTAAATTAAGTAAGTATCTAGGTGCTGTCACGCGGGCGAAACCGCAGGCAGAAGCTAGTATAATATAAAAAACATTTTATTCCAATCATTACTACATATCTTGCTATACATATTATATATACTAGTATATAATATTTTTATTTTTACCCATAATTTTTCACATGCAACAGGTGACAGCCCTATCAGAATAGGTATAAATTTTGGACGTTCTTAGGTAGCTTCCCTTCTGGTTATTCTGTGACACTAGTGTGTGCGCAAACACAGGTGCACTCCTGTTCCTTCACTCTCATACTCCGTTGGGCCAAAAGTGCGACACGACTGGATATAAATCTGGGCGAAAGATCGACGGCTTAGCGTGCTTTCCTTTGACCTTTTTAACCGACTTCAAAAAAGGAGGAGGTTTCTCAATTCGACCGTATATATGTATATGCTTTTTTATGAGTGTTCGCGGATAACTTCGTCGTTTATGAACCGATTTTGATAATTCTTTTTTTGTTGGAAAGAAGATATTTCAAAAGTGGTCTCATTATAAGGAAATCAGGGTTTGATGATGGCAGACCAGAGAAATCGAGGGGACCTTCCGAAAATCGTAGGGGTGACTAGTGCGGTTATAAGTTTTATTAGTTTACATTTACTCCAACATAGAGAACAGTGAAAGTTCCATCAAAATCGGCTTACTAGTTTTCGAGATATGGACTTTTGAGTGCGTGGTGAAGTCGGTTTAACTTTCAATGTTTTAGATTATCACTTATCTTCTACTTATTTACAGATTAACAAATATATCCCCTATTTTTCTTTCAGCACCTCAATCTTAACCTTTTTACAGGTAGGTACAGAATGTTACGCAATCAAACACCGTTTCATCCTATCGTAAAATAAAACAATAAAAATACTTTATAGCGGATTGTAACCACAGAATAAGAAATAACCACACTCAGATCGAAGTAGACAGTGCAAAAGTCTGCATATATTTTCACGAGAATATGAATTATATCTTTTGTACGATAAAGACTAGATTTGCGAACATGTTTTACCTACTATCTGCTTGATGTTAGGTCTGTTGTATTTGATCGACCTTGCACAAAGTCATTCAATAATTTTCCGATCGCACGATTGCGGTTCAGAGGCCTTATGCCGACTTTTTACCACAGTTTTTACATCGTAGCATCGATGATCGAAATTCGAGTATGGACACACAATGACTTCAGAGCAAAATGAACCCAAAGTCTCTTATTTTAAAGTCGTAATTCAATAGTTCGAATATTTATTTTACAACATTTCTGCTTGGGGCGCTGGCTGTATTCGAATGCTGAATGTATTGGCGAACTCAAACTTTAATGTAAGCCATTTTATGTCCATTTTACACTGAAGTAATTGTGATTCGATCAATAGTATACTATAAAGTTTTGGAGCTCTGCAAAGTGAGACTAATCATGCAGAAATCAAACGTAACGGGAATGCTTGGGATCTACAGGCGGATTATGGAGTATGGACTAATGAAGGTAATTGATAGAATATTACCTAGGTAGATACCTTGCGTTAATTACACAAATTATAAATTACTCATTGATCATTATAATATCTGCTGTGTGTAATAAAATACTGGTTTATTCTCGGTTTTTTATTACTCATTAAAATAGAGATAATTGTGGGAATTCTAAAAGATATTCAACCTCTTGAAAAATAATATAGGTATAATATTATTTTTCTTTGCAGTGTTTCCAGTTTTCATCCAAACTGTTCCTTTTAGGATTCCGTATTAAAATAAGGAATCCTTAGTTTCGTCATGTCTATCTGCATCACAACCATTTTGTTCGAAAGGTAAAATCGAGAAGCTTTAATTCATTACTTTATATGTACCACTAATAAAGGACTATTTTTCAAGATTGATTGGTAATTTCTGTATATTCGTTGCAGCAGGCAGCAAGTCATATGTCCTGTAAGTCTTAACATAGACACGATAAACACAGCCTTGATAACATGACGAGGCTCTCTGTAGTCTGGTTATCTATGGCTTTATGTTAATTGCGAATCGGTACGCCTCTTTGAACTTTTTACTTCGATTCTATATCAGTTTACAATGCGTAAACTATGTAAATGGTCATTCCGTGGTCAGATAGATTTACAGTAACTACATAGGTTTACATAACCATGCCAAAATTAGGAGTGAAGTTTTTATAATGACCTTTCCAGACCTTGATTATTTACTCTCTTAAACAGTTAAAAAATTAATTATGCCTTTATTCTACAAACACCACGTCTTCTGACATTTTTTAAAGAATTTTATTGCGTAAGTTTTAAGAATCTACCTATGTCTTTTCTTTAGCTTATTGAACGTCTATTTATTTCCTAATGATGAAGTAAATTGCAGAATAAATTGTCAAGTAGGAATTCTGCAATTTAGCTAATAGCGGCCCTTTTAATTATCCAGCATCTATGCCAATAGTAATTGCAAGTGGATTTAAAGTATTTCTTGCGAGATGAAGATATACTTTATTCGAGTGCATTAGCAGATTCTCGTGTCTCTAGTCTTCCCACGAGTAGTATTTATCTTTCCTGATTACCTTTTAACATATTTCTTTGGACGTGGAGTTGTTTATTATGTTTGTGACATGTACCTACCTACTACTACATTTGTATCTTTGTAGACGGCCTCGTTTATGATAATTTACTCTACAGCCTACACTAAAGTTTACACTAAAAATGTTAGATTTGCAGGAGTAAAAAGAGTTACATGTCCATATCTCTTTGAAGTAAGCTAAATCTCTGTGCCTTTGGTCAAGATCTGTTCTCTCGCCTGTGGTTTTGATTTTTCTCTTCCTTTTTTCAAAACATAATTTCATGGCATATTGTTTTAAGCTTTCCAAATTAGTTTTTCGATAGAGATATTTTGCTTTTTGCCTTTAGCCCTTCTTCTTTAATAATTTAATCAATCTCTATCTGTGAATAATGTAAAACAAACAAATTTAATTCTATTTTATATTCGTAATAATTTGTGGTCTATTTTTTTTTTCTAATTTATCTGTCAATAGGTTTGCAAAAACATGTCGGCGACCGGATTAGGTCAAATATAATTCTGCGGTCTGCATTTTCTAGGTGCGTACTCGTTAAGGCTTCACTTAATGTACCAGTCTTTAAGGTACTATGGATCATATTGTTTCAAAAATAAACGCTATAATTGCGTGAACGTGGCGTAACAAGCTTTGATCCGTGGTTGAGTAAGCCCGAGCTATTGCGGTCACGCATCCTTTGATCGGGGAAACGGTCAAGAGTGTCCAGTTATCTGAGTTTTTCTCGCTAGTGTAGTACATTGGAACCTTTTTAATTGATAGTTTGACCACTATATCAGATGATGGTACTTAGAATAGAAAAGTTTTTAATACAAATGAGGAGCGTTGTTTCAAAACTCATTTTGTCCAAAAATGTGTATTTTTCAAAAATAGCCGTTTTTAATTTATGCCTTTTTCTTAAAGTTATATGTAGAAATAAATTTACCATGCTAAATATAAAGCATAATATAGCATGTCTGAATAAAAAAACAAATAGTGTTCTATAGTTTTTTATTAAGTTAATTAAGCATAAATATTGGACAAAATATGTTTTGAACCATTTGTATGGACATAATACATTTTGAAACACTGGTTTATGGACACAATACATTTTGAAACACTGGTTTATTTTCAAAGCATATTATGTACAAAGAAATGATTCATATTTTGTCCAATAATTAATGATTAAACGAACTTACCTGTACGTGAAGTTCTATCATAATTATGCGAAGGCTTTGTCCGAAGGGATTAGCAAATAATACTTGTAGTACCGCCCATTGTATCGCCAGTCACGCACATTATTTGAGATTTTATAGGTACAAATATCTGTAAGAAAAAATATTAATACCTACCCACCCTGTCGTTAGGAAGGGGGGAGTACGCTCGTGTCATTCAGTTTAGAGGATAGCATATATTTCACGCAATATGGGGGGTTACGTTGAAGTAACAGGGAGGGAGGGTTGCTAATCCCTTCGGACAAAGCCTTCGCATAATTATGATAGAACTTCACGTACAGGTAAGTTCGTTTAATCATTAATTATACTCAGGCTTTGTCCTCGGGATTAGCAAATAATACTTGTAGACTTTTAGAGATTTAAGTGAAATATAATGCTTTACTTATTCTATAATCATGAATCCCATATTCGACTTTAATCAGAAATAACAATCTTATAAATTTGGTTATTAGTTCTATTGACAATTATTGCTCTTGCAAAAGAATCATCCTGATTATGATTTTATTGTAGAACCGATAGAATGTATTAGAAGATCCGCTCCATCCAGCGGTTCTTCTGCGCTGTAAACATATTTACATCGATCCCATTATCACGTAAGGTCTCCTTTTTTCCATCGACTTAAGGTCTGAGAACCTACCGCCTTATACGGACTTCTAAGGCTAATGAAGAGGTAATCGATATTATCTTTACGAAAATTACTTGTCATATTTAAGTAAGCCGATAAGGCCTTTTCCAGACATATTTTTATGGAAGCACTAAATTCATAAAATTTTATTATAATATAATATTCATTAATAAAATTAAATTTGACAGGGTCTCTATGTGCAGTAAATAATGCAAAAAGAGTTATAAGGTTTTTATAAATCTGATCAAAAGTCAGTGTTTCATTTGGATATACTACTGACTTATATGGTTAATAACTATTGTGGTGTCCCACGTTATGGAATACTTTTACGACGGTGTACGTAAACGAAATACTCCTCTAAAGAAACGTTTTATCCTGTCGTCATCTTCAAGGGTTTTGCCCTGAAAAACCCTGGGCTATCACAGATCTACAAGAATTCAATGATCCATATTGAAAAAACTTTCTTCATAAAGACTATTAAAAAAAAAATATATATATATATTTATATGTATATGATATGTGGGATTGATGCAGTATACAAATCATAATTATTTTCTTTACAAACGTTAAACCAGCGCTTTAGGTAAATGTCATATTAATTCAGAGAATTATTTGACAAGGAAGAAATTATAATATTAATAGCTGACGGTGGCACACTTCTTAACCACGCCGTTCGCATAAGATTCCTGCCACCAGGATAATCTTGGTATGTGTTTTGCGATATTGCTAGAATGAAAAGATATAATTGGATGTTTATTTGCCGTGAAGGTGATTGGGTCAGAAAACAAGAGGCTTCTGTAAAGAGGAGATCACGGTTGAGTGGGTCATAGAGATAAAGCGACAATTATACCTCTAGCTTTATCAGAGATAATCTTTCTTTACATCTTTAATATGATAGCGAATGAAGAAAAAGGATAAAAATAAAAATTAGTCTAAGAAATAGTAAAAGCATTGATAGCTATAGCATCTGGGTCTCTATACCAGGAAACATAAGTAAATTTATTATTTATTCGACTGGCAAACAAATCTATTTGAGGTATACCAAACGTCGAAAGTAATTCCTGGTATGCAAAATCGGCTAATTACCATTCTATATCCGCATCTGCGGTTTTTTATCTGATGATTTTATATAACAAGCAATAACATAAGTACAAATTACGACATTAACACTATTGCCATAACTGTCTAGTAATATCCGTGAGGTGAGGAAATTTAATTCCTCCCATTCGATTAATATAAGAGATAGCAGTCGTGTTGTCAACACGAATCAGAATTTGATAGTATTTTAAATTTTCGGCAAAAAAACATTTAAACCAAAGAAAGCAGCTTGAATTTCTAAGAGATTAATATGCTGCTATTGTTCATGTACACTCCACAATCCACTGGCGTTCTCTTCACCGCAAGCAGCTCCCCACCCCGTAGTTGAAAAAATCTGAGAAAATTTCCAGATCATAGGTATCCTCTCTGATAGTACTGAATGGTTTCTGTATTGCATTATACCACCAATTCAGATCAGACTGTATTGATACCGGCAAATTCAATTTTATCATTGTTGTTATCTGAGTTTAAACATAAATATTTAATGCGTTCAAATGTTTAGTATACTAACAGCTGTATTCTATAGTGGGGCAGACTGAAATTAACAATCCAATAAATTGTGCAAATTCACGCATTTTACACCTATAGAGTAAAAAACTTTTGAATTTTATTTTTCACGCGATCTATTTTTTCCGCAGGTAGCGTAATCTGGGAATTTACTGAGTCTAACACATATCCCAAAAATGTGCAAATTCTGCTTGGTGCCATGGTGCTTTTCTCTTTGTTTATAATAAAACCGAGAGAAGTTATTAATTTGTTTAAATTTTTCAGGTTTAAAATGAAACGGAATTTACCATTTGGCTTTGGCACTAAAACACGCTAGATAAAAACTGACCTTCCGTAGGCTAACATTTAGAAATAGCTCCGATAGATACTAAATTATCTATCGCTTCATAAAATAAACATTTCTCTGTATCAGAATATGATTTCTCAATTGGAGGAGACAATAATTGGTTAACTGGACCAATAAATATCATTGTATAACCCTTGATACGGGAAAGAACGAATGGTTTTTTAGCAATCATTGACCACTGTTTACAAAATAAAGGCAATGTGCCTGTATATATTACCCGGTCTAGCGGCCACTGCAGGTTGGCTGTTGCCGCGAGTGTTTCGATGAGCTAGACAGCCGAAAGTTTGGAAGTGGTCCCTTCATCTTCGGATGAACTGTCTGTTTCCGACTCACGGAGGGGCCCCTCCAGTTTCAACTTCGTGTTGCTACTTGTGGCTTTTTGTCGCCTGTGGTTTTGGCAATGAGGATTTTAAGTCAGCTCCAGATTTATTTATTGATTTTGCAGTTTTTCGCCAAGCAATAAAGTACCTAGTTTGGTCTGGTGCAATTGATCTTTCATTTTCTTTTTTAAGGATGACAAAATGAAATTCCTTCGAATGATCGAATCGCTAAACTGCAAGTTGCTTAAATCCGCTCGTTATAGCAGTGGCCATTTGTCTTACTGTTCTCAATATTTTTGTCGCGTTTAACATTCGCGTCAGAAAGGGTTACTTTTTTATCTCTGCAATCAAAGCCGGGGCATTGATGAGTTTGCAGTTACTCGGCAGCAAGTACTTCTTAATTAATTCCTTGCGTAGCTCTTTATTGAGCCCATGCGTGGCAGCATGCTCCAACCTAACGGCCAAATCCTTTTGAATCTCAGTTCCATAAGTATTAGACACTATAGGGTCTTCACCTAATCTCATCATAAGCCACATGTCTGGTTTTGAAAACCACATAATTTATCTTGTTAGTTAAGAAACAGTACCAAAGTACTGTTCGCAAAACTAATATAGTGGGTAGCATACCTCTAAAAAGAGCTACGCAAACCCAGATTGGTAAATTTTACCATTCTACTGAACTATAATCCTATTATGTAGGTCAGCATGTGTCTAATTATTAGTTAAGAAACATACCAAAGTACTGTTCGCAAAACTAATTTATTGGGTATGTAGGATACCTATTCTTAACCTAGGACCTACTTACTATGACTTAAAAACTAAATACTTACACATTACGATCTCAATTACTTACTTAAACGAACCTACGTACTAACCTACCTAAACTGGTGACCCTTGGATTGGCTGACCCGTTATTTGGTCAACCCGAAAATAAACGCGCATCGGACTCAAGGAATTGTTTCTGGAAATATATCATCATGATAAGATTCAACGAGCGCGATGAAGCCGGTCCCAGCCAACAAGGCGCTGTGCAAGGCGCGAGGAAAACAAGCATTGCAACGGACGGACCGCCGACAGAAGTTTTTAAGGTCGGTATTAAAGTGCCTCCTTTTTACCCGGATGAACCCGAAATTTGGTTTGCACAACTGGAAGGCCAATTCGCACTGGCGAATATAACCAGTGACACTACCAAATTCTACTACGTAATTGGGCATTTGGACCACCAGTACGCAAAAGAAATAAAGGACGTTATAATAAACCCTCCAGCAACAAACAAATACGACAAACTTAAAACCGAATTGGTGAATAGGTTGTCCGCTTCTCGAGCAACGAAAATAAAGCAACTGTTGCGCCATGAAGAATTAGGAGACAGAAAACCGTCGCAGTTTTTCAGACATTTGAGAAGCCTTGCTGGCGCGGAGTTCCCAGACGAGTATCTGCATACTATCTGGATTGGCAGACTACCAGTGAACATCCAGACGGTCTTGGCGGCACAAACTTCTGCAACATTGGAGGAGCAAGCTGAGCTAGCGGACCGCATAATGGACATAGCAGCCCCAGCCATTCAAGTCCATGCTGCCGCAATGCCGACTACCAGTACTGACGACCTCCGGAAAGAGGTAGCGGAGTTACGGAAGCAAATTGAAGAACTGACTACGAAATTTAGCGATAGGGCTCGTCCGCGTAACAGACAAACACAGCGAAGCCGCTCACGAGGTCGTTCCCAGTCCAGCTACCGAAAGTATCCCATATGTTATTACCATACTAAATTCGGTAACAAGGCTTTCAAATGCGTCCGGCCTTGCGACTTCAAGGCGACGGAAAACAACAAGGGCAGTCGCTAGCGGCGACCGACGATTGCCCTCCCCCTGCTGTGGGTCGCCTATTCGTCATAGACCGCAAGACGCAGATTCGGTTTTTAGTTGATACTGGAAGCGACCTCTGCGTCTTCCCTCGGTCGTTACTCATAGGCAGTTATAAGCCAGCAAATTACCAATTAAGTGCGGCCAATGGCTCATCCATAGAGACGTACGGGTATGTAAATTTTAATTTGGACCTCGGGCTTCGTCGTAATTTTGTGTGGCGGTTCATAGTTGCGGATGTGACAAGACCAATCATCGGTGTTGACTTTCTCGTATACCATAAGTTAGTTGTAGACTGTCAAAATCAATGTTTAATCGATAGCACTACTAATTTAAGAACGACTGCGTCAATTGCCCAACCTAATTGCATTTCCTCCGTAAAGGTCATATCTGGTCAATCAACGTACCATAAAATTTTGGAAGACTTCCCAGAAGTCACTCGTCCAGCAGGTACGTTACGCGTTACACCACACAATACGGTCCACCACATACGCACGACACCTGGTCCACCTGTCTCTTGCCAGCCAAGGCGCTTAGCGCCTGATAAATTAAAGATTGCCCAGCAGGAATTTCAGACAATGTTGCAGATCGGAACAGCTAGGCCTTCGGAGAGCCCCTGGTCATCTCCACTTCACCTGGCTCCCAACAAGAGCAACGGCTGGCGTCCTTGTGGCGATTACCGGGGACTGAATGCCAGAACGATCCCTGACAGGTATCCGATCAGGCACATTCACGATTTTGCCCACAGCATAGCTGGTTGTAAAATTTTTAGCACAATAGATCTAGTGAAGGCCTATAATCAGATACCTGTCAGTCCCGAGGACATCCCGAAGACCGCGATAACCACGCCCTTCGGGTTGTACGAGTTCCCGTTTATGACATTCGGTCTCCGTAACGCTGCCCAGACGTTCCAGCGATTCGTGGACGAGATGACCCGGGGACTCGACTTCTGCTACTGTTATCTGGACGACTTCTTAATTTTTAGCAGAAATAAAGTCGAACACGAAGAACATCTTCGCCAGATATTTGGTAGGTTAAGGGATTACGGCATGCTCATAAATACATCCAAATGTGTTTTTGATGTCCCGGAGGTAACATTTTTAGGCCACTACATATCCGAAAACGGTACGAAACCACTTGATACAAAAGTGCAGGCTATCAAGGATTTTCCACAGCCCAAAGACATCCGTCAACTTCGAAGGTTTTTGGGCATGCTTAATTTTTACAGGCGATTTTTGCCTAAAGCAGCCCAAACACAGGCCCCTTTGCATGCCTTGTTAGTTGGGGCAGCTAAGGGTTCACAACCTGTCAATCTGACGGGTGACGCATTACAAGCCTTTCAGGACTGCAAGGATAGTCTAGCTAATGCAGTATTGCTGGCGCATCCTAACTTTCAGGCTGAGCTCGCTCTGGTGACAGATGCCTCAGATGTGGCGATTGGAGCAGTTCTACAGCAAAGAAAAGGTAAGGATTGGGAACCTTTGGGTTTCTTCTCCAGAAAGCTAATCCCTTCACAGCAGAAATATTCTCCATACGATAGGGAACTTCTCGCTATCTATGAAGCGATAAAATATTTTAGACACATGCTAGAAGCTCGACATTTCGTGATCTATACTGATCATAAGCCAATAAGTTTTGCCTTTCACGAACGAAAAATCAATTGTTCGCCTAGACAGTATAGATATCTAGACTTCATTGCACAGTTCACCACCGACATAAGGCATATTTCCGGGAAAGACAATGTTGTAGCCGACACCTTATCTCGAGTGGATGAACTTCACACTCCAGTCAGTCTTGAATCTCTAGCAGAATGTCAAGCTTCAGATCCGGAATTAGCACATTACCTTAAAGAGAAATCTTCTCTGCGCTTGCAAAAGACAAACTTACCTGGAAGTCAATCCTTCGTGTATTGCGACGTCAGTACGTCAACTCCCAGACCGTTTGTACCCAAGCAGCTGAGGAGACAAGTGTTTGAAAGTCTGCATTCGCTTAGCCATCCAGGCATCAAGGCAACAGCTAAAATAATAGCTGAGCGCTTTGTCTGGCCAGGCATTAAGAAAGATTGTAGGTCATGGGCACAATCATGTCTGTCGTGCCAACGCGTAAAAATTACCCGCCATGTGTCCGCGCCTTTAGGAACATACAATCTGCCCCGCGCACGGTTCAAAAATGTCCACATCGACATAGTGGGGCCTTTACCAAGTTCTGACGGCTTCCGTTACTGTCTGACAGCCGTAGACCGATTCACTAGATGGGCGGAAGTCATTCCAGTAACGGACATTACAGCCGAAACAATAGCAAAGGCATTGCTGTCGGGTTGGATATCGCGTTTTGGCAGCCCAGAAACCATTGTGACAGATCGAGGCCGCCAATTTGAGTCTGCTCTATTCAGCTATCTGTCAAAGATAGCTGGATTCGAGCACAAAAGGACTACAGCATACCATCCATCTTGTAATGGTCTGGTCGAACGTTTCCACAGACAACTTAAAGCGTCCATTGTCTGTCACTCAAGCAGCAAGTGGACCGAGTCATTGCCTTGGGTACTTCTTGGAATAAGAAGTGCTTTTAAGGAAGACTTACAAACCTCTTCGGCCGAGCTGTTATATGGCGAGCCTCTAAGGCTACCGGGAGAATTTTTTCACTCCTCTGAAGATGGTACCACAGACATAACCGATTTTACGGCCCGTTTACGATCGTTTGCCGAGAAGTTACGGCCCGTGGCAACTTCACGCCATGGCAGGAACAAAGTTTTTATTTTTAAAGATCTGGCAACCACAGATCACGTCTTCATTAGAGATGACGCATCTCGTGGTTCATTACAACCTGCCTATACCGGACCGTACAAGGTATTATCTCGCAACGAAAAAGTATACACTTTATTGGTCAATGGCAAGGAGGTCACGGTATCAATAGACCGTCTTAAACCAGCCTACTTGCTAACCGATAAATCTAATACCACCCGAAACGAAGATGATAAGTCTGATGAAAAATGTAACCTCAGGGGATATCAAACGCGTTCTGGTCGTCAAGTTAAACTTCCAAATTTTTATCGCCCTTGACGGTCTCAGGAGGGGGGTGGTGTAGGATACCTATTCTTAACCTAGGACCTACTTACTATGACTTAAAAACTAAATACTTACACATTACGATCTCAATTACTTACTTAAACGAACCTACGTACTAACCTACCTAAAGGTAGTACATCTCCAGAGAGAAGTACGCAAACCCAGATTGGTGAATTTTACCACTCTACTGAACTACAATCCTATTTTGTAGGTCAGGATGTGTCTAATAATTAGTTAAGAAACATACCAAAGTACTGTTCGCAAAACTAATTTATTGGGTAGTACATCTCCAGAGAGAAGTACGCAAACCCAGACACGTAAATATTTATTTACCTACCAATTATATTTTGTAAACTGTAGATAAAATGTTTAAATCCGCATATTAGTTGAGAAACAGTCCTAGAATACTGTTCGCAAAACTAAATAGACGGTAGTTACTTTTCCAAAGAAAAGAACGCAGACCCAACAGGAAATTTAATTTACACACTTAAAAATATTTCATTTCTAAGAACCAAAATGTAAGGTAGGTAACAGTCCTAAAATACTGTTCGCAAAACTAAATAGAGGGTAGTTACTTTTCCAAAGAAAAGAACGCAGACCGAACAGGAAATTCAATTTACACACTTAAAAATATTTTATTTTTAAGAACCAAGATGTAAGGTAGGTAACAGTCCTAAAATACTGTTCGCAAAACTAAATAGAGGGTAGTTACTTTTCCAAAGAAAAGAACGTAGACCCAACAGGAAATCTAATTTGCACACTTAAAAATATTTTATTTTTAAGAACCAAAATGTAAGGTAGGTAACAGTCCTAAAATACTGTTCGCAAAACTAAATAGAGGGTAGTTACTTTTCCAAAGAAAAGAACGCAGACCCAACAGGAAATCTAATTTGCACACTTAAAAATATTTTATTTTTAAGAAACAAAATGTAAGGTAGGTAACAGTCCTAAAATACTGTTCGCAAAACTAAATAGAGGGTAGTTACTTTTCCAAAGAAAAGAACGCAGACCCAACAGGAAATTCAATTTACACACTTAAAAATATTTTATTTTTAAGAACCAAAATGTAAGGTAGGTACTGCATAGAAAACATGCAACTTACCTTGTATATCCAGTGATTCGGAAGAATTCGAAGATTGGCTACGACGTCGCCGGCGCAATTTCTTCTCCAACTTTTTAATCTTCTTATTAAATATTTTTTCACAACTATACTCAACTCTCTTACGTTTAGGCAAATTCAAATTCAAATTTCATTTATTCAAAGTAGGTACACTGTACACTTGCAATTTTAGGGAGACACGAACGGTGCGTTCGTGGCGAGCACAAAAAAGCGAATGACACGAGCGTACTCCCCCCTTCCTAACGACAGGGTGGGTAGGTATTAATATTTTTTCTTACAGATATTTGTACCTATAAAATCTCAAATAATGTGCGTGACTGGCGATACAATGGGCGGTACTACAAGTATTATTTGCTAATCCCGAGGACAAAGCCTGAGTATAATACCTACTAAAAAATAAAAAAACGCTTATGGCCTATATTTTATGCACAGAGTATGCATAAAATAATGTTTTCACTGTATTAAATCAAATTTATATATAGCACAACATATATTAAATCTTGAGTTATTATAAATGCATGGAATTATGAATGACAAAATTGTTCAGTTCAGGTTCCTTTATTTCATAACTGAAACAAAATAAATTCATATTGTAGCCAGAATCGTATAACTGCCGATAAAATACAGTTAGAGTCGTATAATAGTACAAAGAAACAATAAAACGATAATTTAAATATTCCTCGCCTCTTTGTTTTGGTGTTTTGTGTCTTTTTTTCTTGAGCCAACTGAATGATTTCCTACTAGGACTCCTTGCTCCATGCTTGTGCAACAATATTAAAACAATTTTGTTTAAATTACTAAGGGCTTGTTTCACCACCTTCTGATAAGTGTCGGATTTTCGGATTATGTCAAATGACAAAGACAAAAGTTGTAGATACTTACCTTACTTATCAGAAGGTGGTGAAACAGGCCATTATTTAAATAATCGTACAGTTTGCCGCCACAGACAGACCATAATAAATTGTTATTTTGCTAACAGGTGGACAGACTATGTTTTGAAACACCACTTCACACGGACAAAACATATTTTGAAACAGCGCCTCATTTTGACATTCGATTATTTACTTGACAAATTCGGTTTTTATGCACTAACTTTTGGTAAGTTAGTTACTCTTGCATTTTAAGGCCATATATACAACGAAATCTCTTATTTTGATTACTATGGACAAAATACGTTTTGAAACAACGCTCCTCAAATACATTTTTACAAAATACGTAAGTAAGTATACCACTAGTTCAAAACGGCCGCGGCCCCTCACACCGAGAAAAACGAATATGAAAATCAGAATATTTCTATCTAAATTTCTGCTCTAAAAATTGAAAAAAAAAATTGCAACAATAAAACTCTAAGGGCCTATTCCACCACCTTCTGATAAGTATCAGATAGCTATCAACAACTTTGTCTTTGTCACTTGACATAAAGTAAGAAAGTGACAAAATTTACGTTTAGGCTATCCGACACTTATCAGAAGGTGGTGAAACAGGCCACAAATCTTACGTCAATCGAAAATTGAAATTGATCCGTGCACTCGCTTTAATTACACAAATGCACGCAAGACAAACGCTACCGGTATGCGTATTGCGACCGGTATAATCCGTTGGTTAACCCATCATTACACGGCGGCTGTCCGATTTGATGCATCAACAAAGCGTGCAACACGGTGGTTGAGACGTGTTGATACGTTAATCATCTTCAACCAGAGCATGAAATGTCGTAATTAATAGATCATACCTACAATACCATCAATGCTTTAACGTCTAGGTACTATCGGACAACCCTGACCTGCTCCTGAATTCTATGACCGAACTTATATTTTGATAGTAGCCTATGTAGATTATCGATGCAGTTATGACACTTAGATCTACTTATACCGTGAACGGGATATGACCTAGATCCATACCTTTAACTTCCTAGTGTTCAAATAATTTCTAATCATTGTGTGCATAAAACCGAAAATTATTGGCTAGATTTTTTTCGCGAAGCTTCAAAATAGAGAGTTTTCGTTTACAACTGCAAACACATTCCCAGTCAAAATATTGCTCAATCATTGGCAGTCAATCATTGCAGGCTCTTGTTAGTATAGGATCCAAAATCTACCTGAAATCTTTAAACTATCTAAGAGATTATTTTGTAGACAAACGGCCTGTTTCACCACCTTCTGATAAGTGTTGGATAGCCTAAACGTAAGTTTTGTCACTTTCTTACTTTATGTCAAGTGACAAAGACAAAAGTTGTAGATAGCTATTAGCTATCTAATACATATCAGAAGGTGGTGAAACAGGCAATAGCTATCAATGGCCGCATGCGTAATCTAATAAACGTACTGAGAGAGTTAAATCACACACAACACATTATGCAGATCTTCAATCAATTTTCAAACTTAAATCATCGTCTATAAAACACAAATAACGTTGAATAGCCGCTAAGCGAGCTTCGTATCATATGTTTACCTTTCTCGAGGCATCGTCAATCATTTCACCAAACACCAAAGCACGGTGGAAAGTAGGCGATCGGTGAGGAAATAAACACTCACAGACCGCAGTTAGTAGATTTGTGCGTTTATTATTACACAACACAATTATACCTAGAAGTTGGAAATCATAGATCGAAGATGTTAAGAAAACGATACAGGAATGCATATAAACATATTATTCAGTTATTTTGACTTGAAAACGTCTTATAAATCGATGAACGTCGGCTACAAGCACGAAGAAGCATGACTCATTGTCACGTACCGCGTGCAAGTGAGAGCGCGGAACAAGCGATAGAGAAGACACGATCGGTCTAAGCGTTCTGCTTGTGACGGATCTATCTCTCTTTGTTTTCTTATGACATTATCACGTAAAATTATCGTCCGTAAACCGACTTTACAGACTAATAATAATTACAGAGTAATAAATATCCTAGTACTTATTAACATAATGTAGGTACATAATGTACAGAAAACTAAATAATAAACCGGCCAAGTGCGAATCGGGCTCGCACACGAAGGGCTCCGTACCATTATCTATGAAAACGGCAAGAAATCACGTTTGTTGTATTGGAGCCCCCTTGAATATTTATTTTATTCTATTTTTTAGTATTTGTTGTTATAGCGGCAACAGAAATACATCATATGTGAAATTTCATCTCTCTATCACGGTTTATGACGGTAGATATACAGCCTGGTGACAGACGGACAGCGGAGTCTTAGTAATAGGGTCCCATTTTTACCCTTTGCGTACGGAATCCTAAAAACGATTTAAAGGGATAAACTAAATTAATCATAATTCAAGTAGTTAGTTATAGGATTATGATTTTAGAATTTTTTTCGTGCCAGTAAACAGTTGCTTCATTTTAATCCGCTAATTTAAGATTTCGTAAAAGTGGCAGTTAAAAAACAAACAATCATTAACTACGCAAAACATAAATTACTAACATAAGTCACTATCTAAGAAGAAGTAACAATTATAGTTAGTTACTTCGTCGAATACTTATTAAAAAAGCGATTACGATAGTCACGAGGAATAAAATTAAGACGGCATTATATAAAATATTACCTACTTACCTTCTTATTTTGAAACAGAATGAAGTTAAAGTGTTGTAAATGTAATTTTTATTTACCGAGAAAGCTGAAATAATAATACACCTAACAGAATTTTCTTCTAATTTTTATTATTCAGTCATTTCATGTAGATTAGAGAACATTGATCAATAAAATAGGCATTCCCATTACAAAATCTATTCGAAAACTAGCTTTTGCCCGCAGCTTCGCCCGCGTGAATTTCGGTTTTTCACAAATCCTGAGGGATAAGTAGATTTCTGGTCCACCCGCCCCCCGCCGCGCGGCGGCGTACCGCGGTACCGCGTAAAGCCGGGGTCTGGTGATCATGACGCACAACGCTGCGGTATGCGACGCAACGCAGCGTCACGACGCAGCATTTAGCGTCCCTGCGGAGAGGTGGTCAGTTGATTTTGCCGCAGCTACCAAGGTAGACGTGAACATGAACAATTTTTCTGTAATTTGTGCTTTGCTTGAAGAGGAGGAAGAAGAAGAATTTTTACTGCTTCTGAATAGACAAAGAAAATCTCCGAGGAACATGTTTTTACAACGGAGGAGTGAAGGTTGTTTGTTTGTTGTTGAAAAATTCCATATCGCACACCCGTGACGCACACCGCACACCGCAGCGTTGAACCGAGAATGACGCCGCGGTGTGCGGCAGTACACCTCCCCACTTCACCGCGCTTGCCCCTCGCCGCTGACGCATACTGCTACGGAACATGAGACCATTCTCGACGTTTTTCATATGATTGAGTATCCGACAACGCAGACCGCATATCGCAGCGTTGTGCGTCATGATCACCAGACCAAAGCTTACGACGGGCGCAGGGCGCAGGGGCGCGCGGCGCGGGGAGTTCCGTGCAGCGCGAGCGTCGCGGTCGGCCGTCGCGCGCTGCGAAAATACCTATCAGGGCGTTTTTTACCGATTTCAACACAACTCTTTTTTTGAAAGTCGGTTAAAAAAGTAGCCTATGTTACTCCTTGGTTAATCCTCTACTTGTCCGTGAAAGTCCCGTCAAAATCGGTTCAGCCGTTTCGAAGATTAGCCCGTTCAAACAGACAGACAGACAGACAAAAATTTTAAAAACGTGTGATTCGGTTATGGTATCGTTCAAATAACCATATGAGCTTAATATGTGGTAGTTATTTCGAAATTACAGACAGACACTTCAATTTTATTTATTAAAGTATAGAGTAAGTATAGATTGAAATAGTGGTCAGAGAAATTCAGTGCTCACCCACGAGAAAATCATTTTTGCTTTTAAACTTCTTTGGAAAACTAGATGGAAAATCTAGGAAACTCGTACACATAATAAGTATAAAAATAAATTATTATCATTTAATTTCCTATCAAATAAGAACAAGCTATAATTTAAAAATTAAAAAAACCCGACTGCCATGCTAAAAAACGAACTAAAAAATTAATAAACTACCACCGTACCACTTACAGTGTAGTTGTTATTTATTTTGTTTTTCATGATTTGTCACTCCAAATTGATTTAAAACATATAGATTGTGTACATTTTCGTACTCGCCTTTTAAAGCCCTTTATTTTGATACCCCACTCGAGGGTCTTGAAGAAAAAAATTTTTTCAGCCCGCACATTAAAGTGCATAACATTCGCTATTTTGAGTTTTTATGAATTTTATGTACCCAGTAACATTTGCGCCGTCAAGACAAATCTAATGACGTATAATTTATCAAAATAGGTTGAGCCGTTAAGTAGTTACGAACTGACATAGGAAACGGTCATTTTCTACGATTTATCACTCCAAATTGTTTCCAAATATATAAATTTATACATTTTCGTATTTGCCTTTTGAATCCCTTTATTTTGATACCCCACTCGAGGGTCTTGAAGAAAAAAATTTTTTTCAGCTCGCACATTAAAGCGCATAAAGTCCGCCATTTTGATTTTTTTTTAAATTTAGGTACCCTATAACACTCGCGTCATTGAGACAAATCTAATGACGTATCATTTATCAAAATCCGTTGAGCCGTTGATTAGTTACAAGCGGACATAGGAATGGACATACATACACACGGGTGAAACACATATACCCAGTCGGGTAAAAAAAAAAAAATAGCCACTATACACGCACTTACTACTTTTATTTTATTTGTTAATTTATACAAATGAAATAGGTAGGTACTTTATACTTACGATCAGTGTTAGATAATAACTCGATACACTTATCTACAATTCTACAAGTGATAATATAGTCTACTAATATGTTGTAAAATATAGCAAAATACCATACAATAAATCTACGAACCTGCGTACGGAACACCGAGCCTACTGCTTGGTTTACACACATTAAGTTGTCAAGTAGTTAACTAAATTTTAACTTAATTTTAAGTGAAATAATGCATGTAAACAGTGAATTTAGTAATAAGTTGCAAGTTAAAATTTAGTAAGTATGCAAGTAAACAAGTAGAATAGAATTTTGTCTATTTTTCGGTTAAGTAGCCGCGCCCTCCGCACCCCTCGCAACCCCCGCCGGTGACTAGAGATGCTATTTCGCGCGGGAAAGTGTTTTTTCATTGAAAATTTCATTGTTAATTTCTTCTGTGACTTCACTGAGCACTTATAAAATTACAGAGTTTATTATTTCATGTACTTCGCTGTTCATCTCGGTATGAACTTGAGAGCTTTACTAAATTACTTGTCTGGTTTCGTGAAAACGCTTACTAAAAATTAAGTCGCTTAAAATTAAGTTAAAATTTAGTTAACTACTTGACAACTTACTATGTGTAAATTAAGACGCGACGGACGCCCGCGAGCGGCACCGCGCACTTTTTTTCACGTTCACCGTTCAACCATTCGTTCAACGCAAGTTCCCGCTCACTCGCTAGTCATTCGCTCACCGCTCACCAGTCGCCACTGATAAGCGTTGTCGGCTGGTTGTGTCGTATCCTACGCGACTGCGTGTATCCCGCGTGAATACCGTCTCGAACGCGGTAATTAGATCTAACGTGATTAAAAAGCTACCTTATATTGTTTTGTGTGTGACATACAAGTGGATTCTCTGTGTTGTGTTTTATCTCACATGCGAATGTGTGCGTGGAACGAGTTGTAATTTTTTTTTCTGTGCGCCCCACTTGGATTTTTCTTCGTCTCGGTTTTTGTGGTATGTACCTATAAAGATTAAGTTGTGATTAAGTTTAGTATACTTAGTAAAAAATATTTGATGTAGTATAGGTTCACTTTTTGCCGCACAAACTAAACACGTAGGTCGGCAAGTGCCTAAAAAATCTATTAGTAGGTACCTACCTAACTTAATGGTCCTTAAAACACTCGACCGGTTTTTCCATAGATATGTACCTAACTACCTACTAACCTTTTTATAGGAAAAAAGGTTTCTACTAAGTACCTACCTACAATAAAACACATATCATCAAAATTAAGCCTATCAAGATTTAAATACGCGACCCGTTAGTGATAAGAGAATCAGTTTTACTACTGAGCTGCCACGGTTTTTTATCACCATATACCTAGTTATTTCATTTTATTTGGATAGTTTTAGGTTTTAGTGTAAGATAATGAAATATTTTTTATGTAGGCACTAGGCAATCTATCGAAGTACCTACCTGTTTGCTGACCTATGCGATAAAATCTTGATTAAGTCCGGCACGAATTAATCTACCTACCTACTTAGGTATTTAGTTACCTACCTCGATAAACTGGGCAGCAAATACATCGAAACGAGGTCCTTTTTTAACCCTCGACGCAAAAACCACACCAAAAACGACGCGACGGGGTGTTATAAGTTTGACGTGTCTGTGTGTGTGTGTGTATGTGTGTGTGTGTATGTGTCTGTCTGTCCCTCTGTAGCGCTCAAACGGGTGAACCGATTTGAATGCGGGTTTTTTTGTTTGAAAGGTGAATTATTTTTAGTCGAGAGTGTTGTTAGCTATGTTTGATGAAAATCGATCCAAGATGGCCGCCGCTACAAAATGGCGGATTAGGTACTGTATATTATTTCACAACTCCCTTAACATGGGTATCAATTTTTAATTTATACTTGTTCATAGATAATTATAAATTAAAAATTTAAATTCGCCATTTTGTGGCAGTGGCCATCTTGGATTTGCAATAGTGCTAATCTACTAGTCAAGCCCTTTCATTTGATACCCATATTAAGGGAGTTGTGAAAAAATATGTAATCGCCATTTTGTAGCGGCGGCCATCATGGACCGATTTTCTTCAAACATAGCTAACAACACTCTCGACTAATTCACCTTTAGGAAACCTGCATGCCTGAAACTTCTCCATCATATAACATATTCTCAAAGGTGTGAATCCACACTAGGCAAGCAGGCGGGGACCACGCTGGCCCAGTATGGATTCACCGTAGTCCGTTACGGCCTAAAAACTTCTCATTCTGAGAGGAGACCCGTGGCTTATAGTGAGCCGGTAGTGGATTGATAACATCGATGTATTGATAAGGGTATTGGTTATTTGACCCAACCGTTGAACCAATCTCAACGAAAGGCACAAGAGTGCATCCCCAAAGCTGGGGATGCTCCTAAGCTTTCCAGCTCCAAAAGTCGGTACTCCGTCTATTTCTGTCGATATTAGCGTTTTGGTGCTACACTGCTGCCTTATTTTAAAACTATTTTTCCATTAGAGCAAACTAAAGCTAAAAAATACTTACCCATTCATTGTTTCATTGTTCCTAAGCAGCACCAAAACGCTAATTTGACAGAAATAGAACGGAGTGCCGACTTTTGGAGCGGGGGGCGGGCTTAGGAACATCCCCCCTACCTAAGTATTCTACCTACTTTTTATTCCGAAAAATCAAAAAGTTCCCTCGCGAATTCTATAAAACTAAAATCCACGACCAAGTTGCGGGCATCATTATAATATCGTATCGTAAAATAAATTCGGCAAATCATTCCATCATATCATTTATCACAGTCGTGAAGTAATTTGGTAAGCGTTTGTTCAGATCGCATTCCCATCTTGCTGATCAATTATTCTCTCTCGAAACTTATTGTGTGCTGGTACCTACCTACTCGTTACCGAATATAACATTATCTACCTCCTGGTATATCCGGTTGGTATCTTGAATTAGAGTTGGGTATGCTAATTTTACGCTTAACATATTGCTAGGTAGTGTACTAATAAAGTGAACTGTTGAACTCCATAAAATATAAGTAGGTAAGCTGGCTGGCTGGCAATTTGATTATAGCCATTTTTAACGCCCGACGCAAAAACGACGGGGTGTTATAAGTTTGACGTGTCTGTGTGTGTGTGTGTGTGTCTGTATGTTCCCCTGTAGCGTTCAAACGGGTGAACCGATTTGAATGCGGTTTTTTTTTGTTTGAAAGGTGAATTAGTCGAGAGTATTTGATGAATGAATCCAAGATGGCCGCCGCTACAAAATGGCGGATTACATATTTTTTCACAACTCCCTTAATATGGGTATCAAATGAAAGGGCTTGACTAGTAGAATAGCACTATGCAATAGTAGATGCAAATCCAAGATGGCCGCCACCACAAAATGGCAAATGTCGGGGGTTTTTTAAATTTTTAATTTATACTTGTGGCGCTGATTGCTTAGGAAAGTGACAGTGAAGGTACCAGGAACTAATCTAGTTAAACTGTTATTAGTTTCACTGGAAAAAATCAAACCTATTTTACAGTCGCAAAAATATCATCTTCATCACCATCATCAACCCACTTAGTACCGCCCCACTACACGAAACAGTTCTCCTATCAGAATGAGAAGGATGTAGGCATATAGGTATGTTTGAAGTGATTATATTATTATACATATTTGGCACATAACTACGAAATGTTAGAGGTGCAACCGGGGAGCAAACTCGGCGCCCCGACAAGGAGGTTGAAGTTTTAACCACTAGGCTATCATAAATTCAGCCAATTACTTAGGTACATCAATTGCAATTATCGCAATGTTCTAAAAATGTTTTAACCAGCTTAAAAAATTACGCAGAAAAAACAATTAATACCTGCTTATATTTAAGTAGGTAACTTAATCATATTTTTATTAGGTAGGTACTCCAATAAATAGCTGATAAGCCCACACAACTCCCTGAGTAGGAATTTATTATTCTGATAAGTTTAATCAGTTTATCGGAGATTATGAAAAAATTTGCATTTGGTTGTCCCATCATTTGTGAGACTATAAATATAACTGGTATGTCTGTTAGCTTCACAAGTCCTTATTGGTCAATTTAAAGACCAGAAGAAAGCCACTTTGAGTTGCACATATTTAATTTTTTACTATTTAATAATCTTAGCCATGAAAGTATGAATACTGAGTTCTGTAACTCACTTTGCCCGTTTTTTGATGGACAAGTTTAATCTATACTAATATAATAAAGCGGAAGAGTTTGTTTGTTTGAACGCGCTAAGCTCGGAAACTACTGGACCGATTTCAAAAATTCTTTCACTGTTGGATATATACGTGATCCTTGAGTGCTATAGGCTATATTATATTATGTACCACGGGCGAAGCCGGGGCGGACCGCTAGTTATGGAATAAAACATCATTCCGTAACACGCGAACTAACTACGTAACTATATTTATTACAGATGGAACGAATGTGAAGGCCAGTTCGTGGCCGTTTTATCGGATTCCATGCTTGTGCATATTTTACCACGGCCAAGAGATTTTATAACTATGCAGCGGAATATATTAAACATTCATAAGAACATGCGGACACATGTGGTTTTGAACACTGGTTTCAATTTTAATAAATTAATAAACTAGTATTTCTTTGATGAGAATGTTTTGAAGCTTTTTTCCTGCATCATGACCGGTAAAACGTCACTAGTGGGGATGGCAAGTGCGAAGCTCTGGCTAGGGTGGAGTGAGTCCAATGGCGTGTGAGTGGCGTGCACCTCATAAAGGTAGAAAAGCACTGCATACCCTGAGAAAAGCAATGCTTAGGTAAAACAATAAGAAAAGGAGCAATAGAATGTTTGACACTACCGACTTGTTTCAAACCCTGTGCACGTCACTGAGTGAGCCCTAGGGCTCGATGAGATCAGGTGCAAAGTTTAGGGCACCTCATGACTAGTCTGTAGACCCCGTAACAGTGGTATTTAAAGATGACGTCAGAAATCGGTGACCTTCGAAGACGCTGTGTAGAGTTTGTAGATAATCTAGATGTGATGTCATGAAGCGTTTTGTTGGAAACACACGTGTAGTGTGTATATTTGATTATCTCAAAATAGATATTAATATCATGATAATCAATATAGTCCTACAAACTTATCTGACCCGGTGGCGGAAAGTGCAATTAATGACGCCACTTTGAAATTGACAACATTTAACGTGCGGCGAGCGACCCTGGTCATATATAATAAATTATGTTTGTAGGACTGTATGCTATTTTTATTTTAAAACTAGCGGTCCGCCCCGGCTTCGCTCGTGGTACATATATATAGCCTATAGCACTCAAGGATCACTTACATAATATCCAACGGTGAAAGAATTTTTGAAATCGGTCCAGTAGGTACTTAGTTCCTGAGATTAGCGCGTTCAAACAAACAAACTCTTCCGCTTTATTATATAAGTATAGATCTATTACGTATCCTACTTTTTGTTTCGTCTCTGGGTTCTAGCTCTTTTGAGCCTATCCCATGTCCGAGAGAAGTCCGAAAAAATCAAAAGTTACCAAAAATAAGCGACGATGATATTTCGAATATCAGTTTCGTCAAATGAAATACAATCATAATTATAGTGTCGTCATTTATCTTCAAACTTTAGAAACTTTTTCCAATACTTAGATAATCCCTCAAGATAAGTAATCAACAATGAATCTCGGCTCTTTATTTGTACTTTGTTTAGTTAATATAGTAGAGACCGTACAATGCGATTCATTATCACATTGAGTAGACTTACACAACGTAACAAAACGCCCACCCATGTCTCTATTTGCTAAATTATTACAATGGGTGGTCTATACTATCTTCCGAGTAAAGATCAGTCATGATTATGACATAACCTATCTATTTCTCAATCGAAATAAACGGCGATATGCGATATACTTGGATAGATGGCGATATACTTGGATAGATGTCCAGTGTCTACTGCTGTATCTAGGTATTTAGAGATTTCTGCTTGTAACTACCTCCCTGCGACTGCTTTGATGTTATCCAGACTCCAGAGGGAATCTGCCAACAACTTTCTGGTCGCTATTTTAGCACCTTGGGACTGCAACCAAATGAGTAGACATCCCTACAGAGAGGAAACTTCATACAAGGGACCCGCTGTAGATAGGTAGTACTCACACATAGCGCACGTGTGCTATACAACTGAGCCGGTGGCGTCAGACGCGGAGAATCCGTGAACCGTTGATGAGATATCATGTGACAGCGAGCCGCTTGTATGAAGCTTGAGACGCCGATGGGACACAATCGGAGAGAGATCAGGCGCAGGATCGACGGCTTCGCGCTCTCCGAGGCACGGGGGTGTATATATCTAACATCGCCAACTTCCAATTCCGGGCTGGCGCTGAGAATTTCTTAACAGAAAAACCCAATAAGTATCTCATAATGTATTGACCCGACCCGGGAATCCAACCCAGAACCTCGTGATCCGAGGTGCACCACGCTAACCACTAGACCATCCAGGTAGTTGAACTCCAACGTATATCGGATCTTCGAACTATTGTCACTTCAACTTCATTAAAGTTGAGCTGTATCAGTTTTCTACTACTACTACTACTATTCACTTCTACTACGGATCTCATTTCTGATTTGATCGTGGGTGAGCCTGTCAGTCGGTTGAGTCAGATGAAGCAATCTGCGATCGCTAAGCATCTTGATTACTCATCAACTTATTTGTATAATACCCGTTCTGATAGCACTGAAGACTTGTGTAATGCACCTGTCAAATATTATTAATTCAAGTGAATTATATGATTTATCTATCACTAGCAATCCGCCCCGGCTTCGCGCGGGTAGTAGAATTATGCCTACATGTTTACGTGACCATTTTTTCAAAAGTTAGAATGGGTATCCTTAAATGATAGAGATATGCCATCGCGGACTTTTCTGTATAGACCATGAAAATCCGTTCAGTAGTTTTTGAGTTTATCGTACAAAGTATAGACAGACGCGGAGGGGAGGGCTTTGTTTTACTAATATGTAGTGATATTCGAGTGATATTATTTATCTATCATTTATGACCAACATGCTTACCTGGTTGACCTCACTCGTCGATATTACCTCAGCCGGTCTCAGTCAGTCTGAACTGAAGATTACTTTATCGGATTATCAAGTGCTTAACTATGTTTTCTTAAACTAACAAGTGGCACGACTAGGCTTTAGCCACGTGTTTGCGTGCTTAGATGGCAGATCACCAGCTTACTTGATATACTGACTTCTTATAGATAGATAGGTATTATGTTTTAACCATGAACTTAGCTAGGTCTATATAAATTAACTAGATGATGCCCACGGCTTCGCCCGTGTGGATTTAGGTTTTTAAAAATCCCGTGGGAACTTTTGATTTTCCAGAACAAAAAGTAGCTTATCTGTAGAAACCCGTCCCAAAAACGGAAAAATCCCGTGGGATCCCCACGATTTCGGAATACAATTCCTTACAGCATCAGGGTTGAGGAGTTGGATATGTACCTACTCGAGTTCATTCAACGATAAAGTCTTTAATTGGTACCCCCAATATCAATTTAAATAACCGAAAGTTTCTAAAACCCATTAGTTTTGGGGATTAGGTCCCCTACAGCATCAGGATTGAGGAGTTGGAATCCAAATTTTTTATAGAACAGGGTCGCAATGTTTCTCTATCGATTAAAAAAAAAATTACGCAAATCGGTTCAGAAATCTCGGAGATATCGGTGTACATAGATAGAAAAACACAACTCCTCCTTTTTTGAAAGTTGGTTAAAAAAGTAGCCTATGTTACTCCCTGGTTAATTCTCTACTTGTATGTGAAGGTCCCGTCAAAATCGGTTCAGCCGTTCCGAAGATTAGCCCGTTCAAACAGACAGACAGACAGACAGACAGACAGACAGACAAAAATTTTAAAAACGTGTGATTCGGTTATGATAGCATTCAAATAACCATATGAGCTTAATATGAGGTAGTTATTTCGATATTACAGACAGACACTTCAATTTTATTTATTAGTATAGATTGTAAGTAGGAATGGCCAGAGGTATGTCAGTGAACAAGACGCTACTATCTATACTCTATACTTCTATACTTCTATACTATCTATCTATCTATAATATAATAAAACTGTAACAGATCCAATTCTGTACATTGAAGATATTTTGGAAATTTTTATTGGAGGGCACTCTATAATCGATACTGAAGCCAAAACTGCAATTTGTTTCATTTTTGTCTGTCTGTCTTTCTGTCTGTCTGTCTGTCTGTCTGTCTGTATCTTGGCCGCGCATCACGCCGAAACTACTGGATGGATTCGAATGAAACTTGGTACGATTTGAGTTTATACTCCGAGGTAGGACATAGGGTACTTTTTATCCCGAAATTTAGCACAGTTCCCTTGGGAGAGGGGATAAAAGTTAAAATGTGTATTTAGCTGTAATTCATTAACGCGTTGTTCGATTTCACTCATTCTTTTTTTGTTAGAAAGGTAGTACTTTATGTATTGTCCCGTAAATATTTCAAGGTCATAGGTTTTTTAGTTCAGAAATGACAGACATTACAAGCCTCAGTATTGGGTTCAAATAACTTGGGACCCGGATCTTTGAATGTAAGGCTTATTTTAAACTGGTGTGCGTTTAAATTTATGTTTGTCGATCTGTCTATTTATTCCAGCTTATCTCCAAAACGGCTGGATCAATTTTAATGGAACTTTCAATGTTATAAGGAGTAACTTAGGCTACATTTAGTTTAGGTACATAAAAGAATTATGAGATCCGATCCGATCTGATATATAAAAACCTATATCTACGCGGACGAAGTTGCGGGGGTCAGCTAGTCTATAATATAATAAAACTGTAACAGATCCAATTCTGTACATTGAAGATATTTTGAAAATTTTTATTGGAGGGCACTCTATAGTCTATAATCGAAACTGAAACCAAAACTGCAATTTGTTTCATTTTTGTCTGTCTGTCTGTCTGTCTGTCTGTCTGTCTGTCTGTATCTTGGCCGCGCATCACGCCGAAACTACTGAATGGATTCAAATGAAACTTGGTACGATTTGAGTTTATACTCCGAGGTAGGACATAGGATACTTTTTATCCTGAAATTCAACACGGTTCCCTTGGGAGAGGGGAAGAAAGTTAAAACGTGTATTTAGCTGTAATTCATTAACGCGTAGTTCGATTTAACTCATTCTTTTTTTGTTAGAAAGATAGTACTTTAAGTATTATTCCGTAAATATTTCAAGGTCATAGGTTTTTCAGTTCAGAAATGACAGGCATTTGTTGGGTTCAAATAACTTGGGACCCGGATCTTTGAACGTACGGCTTATTTTAAACTGGTGTGCGTTGAAATTTGTTTGTCGATCTGTCTATTTGTTCCAGCTAATTTCCGGAACGGCTGGATCGATTTTGATGGAACTTTTGGCAGATAGGTGATGTTATAAGGAGTAACTTAGGCTACATTTAGTTTAAGTACAAAAAAGGATTATGAGATTCAATCCGATCCTATATAAAAACCTACATATATCCACGCGGACGAAGTCGCGGGGATCAGCTAGTACTTAATATAATAAAGCTGAAGAGTTTGTTTGTTTGAACGCGCTAATCTCAGGAACTACTGGACCGATTTCAAAAATTCTTTCACCGTTGGATATGTACGTTATCCCTGAGTGCTATAGGCTATATATTATGTACCACGGGCGAAGCCGGGGCGGACCGCTAGTAATACAATAATTCTATAGTGATAATATGATAACACAAGCATCGAAGTCCCTCCGTTGTTGGACGTTAAAGCCGGATAGCATAAATCAAATAATCTGTCTGTTTTTAACCTTTGAATTGCCGAACCGATTTTGATTGGAATTTCATAGAAATATTGGAAAGCTTAGCATTCTTCCTATTGGAATACTCAAGTAGGTGTTGTATTTACTTCAAAACTGTTTTATGTCTTATATCTACGTTCAATAATTTTTGTTATTAGGTTTAGTTGTGTAATATCTACCATAAGTTCAAGAATGAAGACTTATAAAATTTAATTACTGAATTATACTCGTACCTACTTAGTACTTACAATATCAGAGCGAATCAATAATCCAATCTAAGAAATGTGCGCGTTTCCTGTGGATTTTTCCTCGTGTGGACTAACCGTTTAAATAAATAAACTTCTGAGAAGTATCAATAACTTTGGCATTGCGTGGCATGGCGTCTCTACGGTCAATCTAAGGCTGGGTTTGCTTTTGGTGTCACGCTGATCGAGTACACTGAGAGTTAGTTAGAGAGAGTAGTTGGTCGCCGCCGATCGCAGCCCACTTACGGACTGAAATGAGCTGCAAGCCGTTTGAAAAATGTAGTTTGGATACAGTTCTACAGCAGTTGACATATAACTGCATCGCAAGAGCCGACCAACTGCGTGGTCTGCGTGCAGTTCGCATGTAGTTAGTGACCAGTCAGAGTGACGTCGGCGTACCTACAGTTTTTTTTTTGACGTGGTGGAAAAGCTTTATAGCTACCCCCGTTCTTTGGGCAGAACGGGGGTTATGTGGGGCTTCCCCTCCGAATGGGGGTATACCGCACTAAAAACCATCACGGCTGTTCCCTCTTGCTGACTGTGCTGGACGCCTGGGGAATCGTTGTATACGTCCCAGGCGTCTGTCAGCCGCCCCGGGTAAATGCCGGGGCTCCCGCGCTGAAGAGGAGGGGATCGAGACAACTTGATCCCCTCCTCAGACAGTGAGGAGACTATGAGTGACGGGTAGCTAGCCCACCCACTCACTGACCTACCCACTTGTACATGCTCATTATTAATGCGTACTCTTTACATCATCATGATAAGTAACTATCACTAGGTCTTGAGTGCATCGTCATTCTATAAACATACACGAAGAGGTCGCAGTCAAACATCGACTATAGTTGGCACATCAAAAACTTCTCGCTCGCACTTACAGGCCTTATGAAATTGGCACCTGTTTCTCTGGTGTTGTGTGTAACAGTAAAAAGGATTTGTCAATAGTCGATAACAGGTTATAAAGAGCGAGGGAGCGCCCTCACAAGTAACCCTATGATCGTAATGTTTTATGGCTCAGTTCGCACGTTTGTAATGACCCAACTATAGGAAAAATTTCGTCTGTACAACAAGACCATACTCTCGAGTAACTGAAATACACTAAGAGCCATCCTTTTCTATTCCCGTCCTGTAGGCGCCCGTATTAAGTAAAGTTCACAGTTAAACATCCGTTTCATACCGACCCTCATTAGTCCCCATTTAACCGCGGCTCTCGAAATTCCTAAACCACGTATCCCTCTAGAGTCAATAGAACTAAGTTATACGGCGAGCTCGTGGGAAGTGTTCGCGATCGATACTTGAAACAGTTGTCCGAATGACGATGTACAGTGAGCGTCAAAAGCCGAGAACTAGGTATTTATCATTATTATGTTTTTTATTGTTGAAGAAATCTTCTTCGATTTTCTGTTCTAACCACTAGCGAATTAGTTCTAACTTAAATAGAAACGACTTAATGACTAGAACTTCAATCATACCTACTACAATTAATACGATATGCAATAATTTATTATTTCCATAATTAAGAGCTTACTTTTTGCTTCTCGTAAATATTATGATATGCAATTGTTAAGTACCTAACCATTTAAATCATATAAAGTTTTATTCGAGTAAGGTTTCAAAGCGCTTTTGTATAATCAAAAATGTTTTGAGCAAAAACTCCCACGTTAGGTACATACCTTAAACTAAAATATAATGTTGATGTAATTTAGGTTCATTGTAAAGTCTCTACCGTGTATTATATTGTTACAGACCGATGAAAAAACTCACTGTTTAAAAACTAATAAATATGGAACCATATATTGTGCAAATTCGCGGGCAAAACATAAATTAAGAGCAGACAAAAATTACATAACTTGTTTGATATGATTGTCATTTCGGGCACTGCTAATATATGTTGAAAGATTTATGAAAGTATGTCTTGACTAGTATTTGAAGCGATTAAACGGGCTAGTCTAAATAATTCCAGATGTAATTAACTGGTACTTATAAAGTCTGATACCTAGTAGTGTAAACTAGTTTGGATTATGATTGCCAAGTCTAAAAGCATGTGATTCATGTTACAAGTATAAAACAATATTTTTTGCGCACAGCATTATGATATTATAATTACGCATTATGTTTATAGCCAGTCCATTGGCTAATAGTGTCCCAAATTTTATGTTAAATATTTTTTTAAGAAGATGAACAAGGCGGGCTCTATATCTTTATAATTTTTAAATTATTAAGAGATTATTTTTTGTTGACTTTGGCACTTTATTAAACTCATAAATTTTTGAAGATTAGACAGACGTTTCTCATCATATTTTTACTGTTAGCGACCATGGCGTCATATATTACGATGTTATACATTATGTAAATATTAGGATAGTAGCTGTAACTACTGTTAGATATAAATAGCAGCCGCTTAAGTGACTACTATGCTAGGAAAACCAACCTTAACGGCAATGTAGGATGTATAGATCGACCACAATCTCATGAAAAATGGGGAAGTTAAATTTTGTAGTAAGCAACACTAGGTTAACTCGGCTGCCCTAGTGATAAACAAAGTAATTACATTCAGAACACCTTACCTAGGATCGTTTCACGAAACGAAAAATCCAGCAACTGGATTTTAAATACAAAAACAAAGTAATCAACATCCAATTACTTTGTTTTTGTGTTGTGCTTGTTGTTTATTGGTTTTTGCATTTATATTCCGGGTTAGTGAGTGCAGTTAGACTTGCCTTTACACAAGTTTAAGAACTCTATTAAAAATATGCTCATAAAAAAAGCATATTATACAATTGAAGATTATATAAAATATAAATGATAAAAAAGCATGGAGCAATTTCTCAATGACAGGTTGCTTGGAAACAATCTAAGAAAATTTAACTCATGTCTTAAAATGAGTATTTGATTATTGGTGTTCAATTCGATGCTTTGATCATGGGTAGCCTAAGTATGTCACGCTCTCTTTAAACATTTCTGTGGTGGTGTCGTGTGGTGCGGGTTGTTACGTTCCCTCGAATATGGTTGAGCGATGCAATGGCTGGATCATGCGTCATGATCGTGAACGGGTGCCACCGTCGGAAATGGGGCTACTTTTGTCTGCCCTTCTTCACATGTGTAGAATTGTAAGCACCATTCCGAACCTGTGGTAGATTCATTTGTCGATTCGTAAGCGCTTGTGAAAGTTTATCTGAATAAAATTGAAGATTACTTATATAAATGATAAAAAGGCGTGGATTTGACTCGTTCCAGCAATGCGCGAGACGGCAATTCAATCATGTACTTAACATAAAATTGTTATATTGATATTGTAAATTTGGAAAAGAGCAACCGCCGAGTTTCTTGCTGGTTCTTCTCGGTTGGAATGGCATTCCGAACCAGTGGTAGATTCATTTGACTATTCAAAAGTACTTGTAAAAGTTTATTTGAATAAAAAACTTTTCTATTCTATTTCTATTCTATTCTAGTTACTTTGTTTGGGCAATTTAAATTTCAGTAAACGGTTCAAGTTATTTGAAATATTAAACTGTGGTAGTTAAAAAACTACTCGACATAAAACTTTTGTTAATGCAAGAAGTCAATTTCACAAAAAATGTCAGTTGCTTTGTTTATCGCTAGGGCGGCCGTAGTGTTGCTAACCTTGGAATTTCATTTCCCTATTTTTCATGAGATTCTGGACGATCTATACCTATAAAATTACTGAAGCGAATAGAGTTTTGTCGGCGAGTGTCCCACGCGTGTTGTGTCGCGGGAAGGGAACCGTTTGTTAGCTTCGTGAACAGATCGGATTGCACTTTTGTCACTAACTGTACACCTTGTATTGGAGTCGGATTACGTATCCTAATTATAATGGTGTGAAATAAACTCAACTCACTTATTTTTAATTTACTTTCAAAAAGAAAGAGCTCGTTCTAGGATACGTATAAACTTATACAAAGAAAAATACTCAAATGTATAAAGGACGAACAGACACAGAAATTTTAATCTTTTTATACGTCATAAATAGGTTAACTTAATAGTTAAAGTTTATCTGTTGTCTGAAAAATCAACCCTTTATTTTAAAGGAACGACACTGTTACATAGGAGTAAATGACGAGTATTTAACCAACAGGCTAAGTTAAACAAAATTGAGACTGCTTCAATAAGCCAGATTATTGAAACAGAATACAACAGATAGCTTGTTCTTGTAATATGCAAAGTATTTTATTTTAAGCGCAACCTTGACTCTCAGTCATCAGTAGGTAAGTACAACCCACTTGTGAGTATAATAATCTGACCATTAGCGAGTAATTATGAACAGGATAAAGATCAGCTATTCATTCTTTGAGTCTAACTACATACGAAGTTACCTACTTAATATTGAAACAAAGCATGTATTTATTTTTTGCTCATTTAATCCTACGCAGTGTTTGCACTTCCGGCATAAAGCGGCATGGGGTAACTCTATTGCAATACAAGTATAAATTAAAAATTTAAAGAACCCCCGACATCCGCCATTTTGTGGTGGCGGCCATCTTGGATTTGTATAATGCTATTCTACTAGTCAAGCCCTTTCATTTGATACCCATATTGAGGGCGTTGTGATAAAACATGTAATCCGCCATTTTGTAGCGGCTGCCATCTTGGATCGATTTTCATCAAACATAGCTAACAACACTCGACTAATTCACCTTTCAAACAAAAAAAAACGCATTCAAATCGGTCCACCCGTTTGAGCGCTACAGGGAAACAGACAGACACACACACACACAAAGACACGTCAAACTTAAGTATAACACCCAGTCGTTTTTGCGTCGGGGGTTAAAAAGATTCTATAGTAAGAGTATTACCCCTGTTCAAATGCTAACAGGCACGGCTTGACAAACCTCCTGATAACTTCGCTCACAAAGTAATAATATTATTTGGTATTCGTAACAACGAAAGTGTGAGCGAAGTTAATAGCAGGCGCGATATCACGCCTGTTAGCATTTGAATAGAGTAGGGACGAATAGGTATTACTTATTTTATTAGAATTTAACTGGTAGCTCACTCACTGTAATAAAAACATACTCATCAACATTTTAACATTCAGCTTAGGTGATGTCTTAGTTCAGTAATGTTGAAAAGCAACAGCATTGTCAAAGCATTACGTAGGTATATTATGATTTTACTAAATCTTCTAAACTACTAAAGTCTAAACTATGAAATGGTATATGCTTTAAAAAGGATTGATAACACAATACCGAATGTTAAAATAAGATGTTTTAAATTTAAATAGACAGATGAATACGATGGTCAAAGAACTCGTACCTATAGAGTAAGACAAAAAACAATTCATTGGAACTATAAAACACATGCGTAGGTATCTAAGTATACCATGAACATAAAAACATACCTGTCATGTTAGATGTTGACCTTGAAAAAAACACTGGTGAGAACGACCTCTGCCATTAATTTGGTCTTCAGTTATAAAAATAGTAGGTGTTGTAATAATAAACGTACCCATAGGTCAAACAGGTCAAACACGAATTTTTAAATAAGAGATCGAAAAATCATTAAGTTGATTTACGTAAAGTTTAACAATAATTTAGCTTAGATGGATATCTTTAGCTATGATAATAATGAAGTAGTAATAATTTAGTTTAGCTATGATAATAATATGTAGATAGTAAATCTTATTAAATTGACGTCACTCTGCTTAGAAAGATAATATTTCAGAGTGATATCAATCGAAAAAACCTAAAAGTAGTCCTAAAATTGTAAGGCATAAAAAAACTTACGCAAGATGAGTAATTTCAAGATCTGGATTATAGTGTTGAAATCAAGTTAAGGAAACAAAGGTTTATAAATTCACAGGAATAAAAATCTGAATTCTGATTGATTTAGTTTCATTAATGTAAGAAATTATTGATCAACAATTCAACATCGAGTGTGGTCAATGACCTCCCAGAGCATCCAGGAAACCACGATCAAGTTTACCAATCTAAAGAATCTGAATATCGATCTTAAAGATCTTTTACATAAGCCCAGTGTATTCAGCCATGTAATCGCATTTGACAATACACATTTAACTTGGTTGCACCTTAACATGAACGCACATTGCCGCAAGGGCCGCAAGACGTGCAACAGCCGCAAGACATTTTAGACAATTAGCAGGCGTACACAACGTCGTTTCCATTACTGAAAATACGAATGACACCAGCAAATTGGTTGAATGCGTTTCCTGCGGCTGACTCGTGCTGTCGAAGTCATTCGTATTTTCAGTATAGGTAGTAAAAAATGCGTTTCGCTTCTTGTGCTCTTGCGGCTCTTGCAGCTCTTGCGGCTCTCGAGGCAGTAGACAGGTCTATGATCAGCCTTAAACTTAGTTGCTCCGTAGAAAGATCACTCGCTTCGCAATATCTAATGTCTATCTGCTCTATCTCCGAAGGCATTCGTCTCCCGATATCGATCTGCAGAAACAGCAACGACTGAGCAAACTATTGTTCTGAGCATTACGACTGACAGATGGAAGCAGCTTGTGATAATGATGGACCTAAGATATTTAAACGTTATACTATATATAGGTGTAGAAGGAATTTGACACAGACAGATTTGAGAAGAACGAGCCAATTTGTGTTAATTCAGCTGTACACTAATCCATCAGGTTCAAAGGAAATACTATGTTTTTCTTCATGATTCCCGCGAACAAAATGTCATTTTTCAACATTTTGAGCTTTAATTTATTATTATTATTGCACTAGTATCTTGAAGGTTTTCAGTGGGATCGACGCTTAAGAGAAGTCACTCTCGAGCGCTATCGTGCACGCCTCATACAAACGAAGTTTGATTCAATTTGATCCAATTCATGCTCTAAAAACTAAAACTGTGTCCATAGATTTTTGGGTTTCCAAAAAATATGTTTTATCACAGTTACAAGGGCTCAAAGATGTCTTATGTAAATCTCGTGTATGCTATTGTAAACTCAATGAAATTTTATAGACACGCTCTAGAAACTAATATCTGTTTGGCTGGTCTGTATGAAAATTAAGAACCTAACTTTGTCTGTATGGGGCGCACACGAGATTAACTCCTCGTAAAATAGTATTAGAACGCTATTATAGATGACCGTTATGAAGCTTCTCTACCCTTTAAATCTCTTTGTGACGTTCCAATTTATAATTCGTTCCGGGCCCAGCCGTACCTACTCCTTTTCGTAACCGACTGGGTATAATTGCAGGTAATTCATTTGCAAGATTCAAATCGCAACATGCTCTTGACAACATAATTCCACGATTCCTGAATAATGGCGCTAATCCCCAACGTTAGCAAGAGTAATCGCCGAGGATTGCTAGCACAATAAATTATTATGAAGTACAATTAGCGTGCTTAGAGTTCGCTGTTTAGCTCAACTCCTCATAACGGCAATGGCTTAGCGACCCGTAATGTTTGTAATTCTCAAGAGACCACGCTCCTTACTATTTTGAGTTATCTCCTGCCAGTTTCTTACCTTTTTATTTGCATTATTAATTTACTGTGTGTTTAAATAACAAACAAAATACAAAGTAGTCTCGTTACTCAGTTCTCTTTATGTTGTCTTAATCCTAAAACTGCCTGACAGAGCTTGCCACTGCAGTGCGATTAGACCTTTTGTATCCTACTTCTCTCTTTGTTCATCAGTTCTTTTATATGCACGGCTATTAAGTGCGGGTGCGGGCGGTACATTGATTGAACATAAATATTGGATAGGTACAGTCAAGTTGAAAGAACAGTCACGAGATCTTAATTTGCAAATCGGGTGCGCTGTCAATAACAGTAAATACGAGTACAGTTATCGTGACATTTTTAATTTTAATTTCAACCAATGGGAATAAATTATAATTATCCATTAGAAGGTGTCTCATAGTTGTAACTTGCAATGAGTTGAGTCCAGTCCACCTTGAAATGAAACAGAAACGTCGCGTTAAAGTCTAATACTTTAAATGTGAACGCGCGGCTGGTCCACACGCAGCAGCAGGGGGCGAGTAATACTTCATAACGAACATAGAGTGTGTTCAAAAAGAGAATCGGTGTGGCCAAACAGTGAACTAACGCGCTATAGTATTGTACTTGTATTGCCCGCTAAACAAAAGCACAGCAGCGCCCTCAAATCTCACACCGATTCTCTTCTTGAACAGACTCTAGCAATGCTTGACGTCACTAAAAATTCAGTTTAGTTTGAATGAAATCAGTATCGTCGACTGTCCATTCTTGAAGACGTAATAATACGATATAACAGATAAATGCTCAACAAGCGAGAATGATTCCACCATTCTCGCTTGTTACCCACCACTACAGCCTTTTAACGTTCTATTGATAAGCACAGGACTCCTCTCTCACAGGAGAGAGGGATTTAGAGCTTAGACACGCCACGCTGCTCCAATGCGGGTTGACGGGCTTTAACGGCTATTGTCACATGATAGTGATAATAACCGGGACCGCGCTGCTTCCGAGTTACAGGGGTGAAACCGTGAAACACCGCCAACTATCAACTCCGGGCTGGTACTGAGAATTTCTTGACAGAATAACCTAATACCTAACAATTTTTGCCTAACCCGAGAATCGAACCCGGGATCTCGTGATCTGCAATCGAATATGCTAACCACTAGACCAACGAAGCAGTTCGAAATTAAAAATTTAGGTCAACTTGTGACTCTAGAAGAGTCAATAGTAAGTACCTACCACCGCCGATTCGGAATGCGGATTATGTTGAGAAAAACCTGCAATAAACTCAGCAGTTGCTCTTTTGAAAACACAAGTTACGAGTAGCTTTATAATAGTAGCAATATGTAGGTAGCTGTATCAGTTTTACAATTTATGACACTTCACATTATATGTGGGTAGAATGCAAAGCCTATTGGTTCCATTAAGAAATTAATATCTGCTCCCGCGCTGCCTCTAGTGGATTCAAATATATGGAAGTGTGAAAGATATTAAAATAATTAACGCTGCACGCAGCTTTTTAGCAGTTAACAACATAATTAACTCGTTTTTAGGACGGATACATTCTATTAACGGCAGTGTACCGGTCTGCCTACACCACGCCATTGGTGTAATATACTGGTGGGAAGTCGAGCTATTATATCAGTTACAAAACTATGTCTCTCAACTTAAGTTATTTCTTTATTTTTCGAACAGTTATGTAATCGACTATTCCAGTAGGAAGTTGCAATGTTAACGGCTCACGGTCACTTAATTAAAGCTGTAGTTGAACAGACTAATTTAAATAATGATATATTATTTTCTTCCTATCAGTAGGTACAATTAGAATTATGTAGATACTTAATTAGTATTAAACTATAATATAATTATAAATTATTTTGGCACTAAACTTTCTACGCTTATTTTTCTATCATCGTGTTCCTGGTTTTAACGGGCACTTTATTATTCAAATGTACCCACTAAGTCCAAACGCCTTGGAGTGTTTTGGGCGTGTATAATTAGAATGATGAATTTTTAATTTTCGAACTACTTAACATACCCAAGTTCGGATTTTATACTCGGTTAGGCCAGAACGAAATCTGATCTATGTGTCTGTTGTGTCCAGAGTGATAACTGTCTAGTCAACCAGAATCGAAGATTTAGGCTCTAATGCGAAGGAGGATTGAGGCTCTAATGACCAAAGGTTGAGTGGAGCTGAATGAAAAGACGATTAAGAGTCTTCTGGTGACGCCCTTTTAAGAGAACTTGCCACCTATCAAATTGATATTATACATAATATATTATGTATAATTAGAACTGCTTGTTATACGTAGTTATTACCTACTAAACAAATCTGAATTAGGGTGAATTCTTGTGTCTTGCTAAAGTTATAGGTATAATTTAGCATCAGTACAGTGTTCATTGATATAATATGCTTATTCGCCTAGATAGCTTTACCCGAATTCAGCACAGCTCGTGGGTCTTCTACAATATAGTAGGTAGGTAGGTAGGTATAAATTACTTACCTACGCAACCAAATCATAAATCGTTAATTCTTTAACCTTTATATAGACTTCCTTTAATATTTCACTATCATGAAGCACTACCTAATCTCGAGCACATAGGTACCTATTAGGTAGTATTTCGCACATTGTAAAATTAGGTCACAATATTTGCTTCCTTTAATATTTCACTATCATGAAGCACTAAAAAAGTCCTGTTTAAGTGTAAAGATTTCCTAATCTCGAGCACATAGTATTTCGCATACATTGTAAAATTAGGCCATAATATTTTTATGGTCAAAGCGCTTCGTATACGGCATTAAGCTTATCTCCAACACGCCATAGCCCTAACACGGCTGTTAAAACAAAGATAACTTCGTCTAAAATCCGAAAAGTACACAGCACCTTATTGCTTATTCAGTTGTTCATGTTTATTCATGTCGTGATTATTTTCGAACCGGTTTTACGATAGAAATTGCTGTTCTCGAAACGTTGCGACATTTTTGTATGCCAAACTTCTCTGTCTATCTCATAAACACTCACGAAATGCTAGCAATCAAAAAATATAAAATAGGTATGATAATTTAAGATATTATTGTTAAAAAAAAATCTAGTAGGTACGGAACACCCAATATGGTCAAAAACAAGGTCGTCCGACTGAACTGTTGTCAATCTCATTTACGTGTTCATAATTGAAACTGTTGCTACATTAGTTTTTAGGGTTCCGTACCCAAAGGGTAAAAACGAAGCCCTATTAATGTCACTCGGCTGTCTGTCCGTCTGTCCGCCGGTCACAGGTCTCTAGCTCGCAGACGAAATGAGTTACAAACCTGAAATTTTGGTATTTGGTGTAAAACGTTGACCCAAAATCAAATATTGAATTAAAAATTGAATTAAATTATTTTTCAGGGGGGCTCCCGTACATGAGAAAGGAGCCGGAAAAAAAAATTTTTTTCTTACCCTAGCTTGTGGGGTATCATTGTTTAGAGCTCATTGAGTAGAGTACGAATATATATTTTTTTAATTTTTTGCTTAAAAAGTAAGAAAATGGGGGGTCATCAAAATTGTCAGTTTTAGACCATTTTTGTGACGGGGGCTATCTAAAAAACTAAACTAGTTAGGAATATGATATTTCGGTATATTATGTACTATATGCTCTATTTGTACAACAAATACTGAAAACAACGATTCATTAAATAGTTTATAAGCTGTGACCAAAACAAACGAACTTATTTTGCGTTTTTCTTTCACGGTTTCTTGCGATGTCTAACTCGGAAATTAAATATTTCTTAGACCCAAAATATTATATTGTTCATAATTATGTACGGAACCCTGAAAGAGCGAGGCCCGACTCGCACTTGGCTGATTTTTAGATTAGAACACATTTTAAGATTTTTAGTTGCCCAAGGAAGGCAAAATAGGTTCACAAACGCTTAAATCTCAAAAGAAGAATTCGTGTTGGTAATTGAGTTGGTTATATTGGTACAGCCAGTTTGGGTCCTAGTGGACCCAAACTGGGTTTAATGAATCAAATGAAAAATAATACTAAATAAATAATTGGAGCAATAATTTGCAATAGTAGGTAATTTTATTTTGTGACAGCGTGAATCGCAATTGATTCAATCAAGTTGTTACTCTTCCATGTGCTCTCCCAAAATTATTTCCTCTAACTAGTATCCGCCTAGCGTTTTCGACTATGACCCCGACATTGATAAGTACATTAAAATTTTATTTTGGAACAACAAGCACACTATCACTCAAAACTCACACGGCACACTTCTCGCCAGGAAGTTCGGAAATAGATAAAAACATGATAAATAATAACAAGCCTCTATACTGCATTTTTTGTTGTGCTCGAAAGTAAATTCGAAAGTTTTTAATAATACATAATTTAACGCCATGAATTAAATTATAGCAATTTCTCTTTATAGTATTAAACCATTTTTATTACAGCCAAAGTGACAATCGTTAAACCTTAGTCAAAATCGTACTTTAAGGGCGTTTTCAGATAGGTATACCTTGCGTATTCTGTGAGGTATGTGGATATTCTCAAACCTCAATTCAAGCGTGAAAATTCACGTAAGGTGTTCTCGTCCGGGAACCACGCACTATACTGAAATGTATGGAGCAATTAGCAAAGTTTGTAGGGCTAATCCGCGTGCGTGACGAAATATTAGGCATATCTCAGAAGACGCTCTTAGCTGAGAATCGAGTCGAATGCGGGAGAATGCGGGACCCAGTGCGCACCGTGTTATTCCAAGAGTCATCGTATACCTATATAGATTTGTAAACTGAATGTGGATTTAAGAAATCTTAACCGTTGGTTGTTGGTTTTTATTTTCATCTTGATGACTTGCCATCTACGTCACGATTCTTGTTTGACTCTACACACTCTGATTTCGACGATCGCATCTTGATGAATGATGATACTGCAAATACAACATATTATTTTGTATACACCGTTAATGTCAAAGAATGCCGTCTAGGATCCCATTTTACTGAGCATTTTGTTTCAATAGATAAAGTTTTAGTGACGGCATTCAACGCTTGAATATAGCGTGCGCTGCAGTCCTAGAAAACTTACGTTGAAAAAAAAAATCTTCGGAAAAATTTATATTTAAATTAGAGTGACGATTTATTACAATGTACCTTTTGCGTGTCTAATTCAATAGCGTTTCTAATCGTAATGTGGAATTTGCATCGCAAATATAAATTATAATGGAAATGGAAAACAACAGCACATATGCATATTCAAAGAGTTCCCAAGAGGGAGCAACGCGAAATATTATTACTCGTCAAGACGGCCGCGCCTACTGGCTATGTGTGCGTGACCTCGGTAATCGCGCCGTGTACGATACAACCTCGAATCGCATATGTGTGCGCGCCTAGGGATACCGGTTATTTGGACAATTGCACAATTTTTATAGATAAATCAAGTATGGTGTAGGATAAAATTTTGTTTTTATTAATTATTTATCTTTAATCTACGTGTGTGTAAAACTGTTTGTTTAATGTAAATCAATAGTTTGCCATGGAAACAGCATTAGTAATTACTTGATTACAGAATATTCATTAGGTATCTACCTCATTATTTAAATATCGGCTGGACCGATTATGATGGAATTTTTGGTGTGTGTTTGTGTGGGTAAGAAGATAGTTTGTATCTACAATTGGACCCTGTAGGTGGTGCTGCAGTCATGTTCTAGGATTTTTTTTATTACGAACAAATTTTGTTGAAATTTTGTAAGTTTCTTGTCCCTGGGGAGTTTAGATTCATAACCTAATTGAATCCGGTAGGTGGCGCTGCAAATTCGTAACACTAGATACTAAATAAAAATTATTTCTTGATTTAGTCAAATACTTTTATAATACGTTTCCAACAGTCGTCATGTCGTGTCCTTCTGATGACAGCTGTCCAGCGATGTCTTAGTATTGGATCCGTTGGAAATCTACATTAATTAAGTATTAATAATAATTATAAACTAATTAGAAAATTTATTTTTAATTTTTTTTTATATAATTTATATTTATAATCATAATTATTTAGAACTAGGAAATGCCCGCGGCTTCGCCCGCGTGAATTTCGGTTTTAAACAAATCCCGAGGGAATCGTGGATTTCCGGCTCCCGTTCCCGCTCCCTTTTCCAACCTTTATACCTACTATCAAGGAAGTTCTCTATATTAATCTACCTATAGCTGTAGCTATAGATTTCGGGTTTTTCAAAATCCCGTGGGAACTGTGAATTTTTCCAGGATAAAAAGTAGCCTATGTTTTAAGTCAGGGCATATTCTATCTCCATTCAAAATTTCAGCCAAATCGGTTTAGTAGTTGCGGCGTGATTGAGTAACAAACATCCAAACATACAAACATCCAAACATCCAAACATCTAAACATCCAAACATCCACACTTTCACATTTATAATATTAGTAGGATAATTATTATTTAAAAAAATTATTGAAGGTCAAAATTCAGTAAGTATAATATTAATAATAAATATTTACTATATTCCGGGACTTCCCTATATTTGTGGCAAATTACCTCACTACTGGCAACAAATTGATTTTATTAATAATTATTAATGTTCACACACGTATAACATACAACAATATATTTTTGCACAATAATGTGCAAAATACCACAATGCTCAGCTGGTATCACCGGCCAGTTCGACGTACCTATAAAACATCGAAATTAAAAATCCTATTTTCTCAAAAAAACATACGCAAATGTAAAAACTTACTGATGATATGAGATCTTCGACCTCTTATTTTGTTGTGAAGGATAATTACGACATAATTTCACCGCACAAACCGGCATATTTTTTTATTTTTCGGGAGCTGTTTACTGCGTAGTTTATTAAGTGACACTGAAGTAGGTGAGAGCGATCCTACCAATTTAAGTGAACATTTTTTAGGGCGCACTCGTGAGTTACATTATCAATCTGGCCATGTGGATAATCAAAGTGCATATTACTCCTTTTGATTGAAGAAATAAATGCAAAATAGTTCTTATTGATCAGAAAACTAAATCAAATGACAAAAGTGATGGTCTAAAGTATTTTTTCCAAAGATGTTGTATTTTCTCTTACAATTTTAAAGTAGACTAGCTGATCCCCGCGACTTCGTCCACATGGATATAGGTTTTTATATAGGATCGGATCTGATCCCATAAATCTTTTATGTACCTAAACTAAATGTAGCCTAAGTTACTCCTTATAACATCATCTATCTGCCATTGAAAGTTCCGTTAAAATCGATTCAGCCGTTTCGCAGATTAGCTGGAACAAATAGACAGACCGACAAATATAAAAAATGCACACCAGTTTAAAATAAGCCGTACGTTCAAAGATCCGGGTCCCAAGTTATTTGAACTCAATACTGAGGGTTGTAATATCTGTCATTTCTGAACTAAAAAATCTATGAACTTGAAATATTTACGGAACAATACATAAAGTTACTACCTTTCTAACAAAAAAAGAATGAGTGAAATCGAACTACGCGTTAATGAATTCATCCCCTCTCCCAAGGGAACCGTGCTTAATTTCGGGATAAAAAGTATGTCCTATCTCGGAGTATAAACTCAAATCGTACCAAGTTTCATTTGAATCCATTCAGTAGTTTCGGCGTGATGCGCGGCCAAGATACAGACAGACAGACAAAAATGAAAAAAATTATAGTTTTGGCTTCAGTATCGATTATAGAGTGCCCTCCAAAAGAAATTTTCAAAATATCTTCAATGTACAGAATTGGATCTGTTACAGTTTTATTATATTATAGATAGAAGATAGGTACATAATATGAGGCTAAGAAGAAATATTTATAGCGAAAAATCGCTTGCGGATATTCTGTTCGGTGTTTTGTCCTAACATTTTTCGGATACTCACTTATAAAACGGGATTTTATCCAAATTCTGGCACCTTTTCTCATTTATAAGGCATCCCCGTCGCGCGTCTTTAGGCGTTACTGCTGTCGCGGTTTGTTTGACCAGGGCTTAGAGTTGGTCAAAGATTTCGTACATTAGATAAGTATCGTGACGAAGCTATCAGAGTTCGATGCTCCCTCGATACCGTCGAGCTTTTATTTGTCAAGGTGATGACTAAGAAACCTCGACCGGTACTATAGTATAGTAGGTAAGTACCTTTTATTTTCCTCAATGGACATTACTCTTTGTAAAACTCTATTAGGGACCGTTCAGATAGACCGGCGCGGAGAGCAGAGCAAATTTTAATCGCATTTAAAATAGAATCTTAAGACATTGAAATAAGCTTTATTTTTATATTTAATCTCTTTTATGATAAGAGGATGCTCCCAATACGCTCGGTGTGAAATATTAAGAGCAGCCGCTCGGCTGCTCGTCGAGCCGGTCGGCTGCTCCATGCTCGTGCTTTACGCGCTCGAGCATCCGACCGGCTCCGTTCGCGTGCTCTTTCATGCTCGCGCAGCCGACCGTAGGCCAACCTCTGAGTACAATCCGGTCCAAGAGCGTCCGCTCGGCTCCGAACGCATCCGCATGTCCGTTCACACAGACCGGCGCGGAGAGCAAAGCAAATTAAGGGACCTTTCAGACAGACCGGCGCGGAGAGCAGAGCAAATTTTAATCGCATTTAAAATAGAATCTTAAGACATTGAAATAGGCTTTATTTTTACATGTTAACTCTTTTATGATAAGAGGATGCTCGAGCATGCTCCCAATACGCTCTGTGTGAAATATATGAGAGCAGCCGGTCGGCTACTCGTCGAGCCGGTCGGCTGCTCCATGCCCGTGCCCTTTCGCGCTCGAGCATCCGACCGGCTCCGTTCGCGTGCTCTTTCATGCTCGCACAGCCGACCGTAGGCCGAATATGCTCTGCCGTCCGGCCCAAGAGCGTACGCTCGGCTCCGAGCGCATCCGCGTGTCCGTTCACACAGACCGGCGCGGAGAGCAGAGCAAATTTGAACGGCCGGTCTGTGTGAAAAAAAAAATGCTCTCCGACGCTCTCCGCGCCGGTCTGTCTGAAAGGTCCCTAAAACGGCCGGTCTGTGTGAAAAAAAAAATGCTCTCCGACGCTCTCCGCGCCGGTCTATCTGAACGGTCCCTTATTCGGAACTCATAACGAGTTTACAGTATTTTGTTGGAAATGATCGAGTCTTCAACTTAGTAAATTATGTATTATTTAAAAGTGTATGGGGTGGAATTTGGCTTGATTGTCTCCGCATCCGCCATCCACTAAGCGTCGTCTTGTGTAAACACTGTAAACTGTAAAGCTGCATACGACGTAAATATTTTCGCCACAAATTGGAATCTTTTTCCATGCAAAGGCGTCCACATAGAGGAAAATGTTAGCATCGCTTTAGACACATGTGACACGACCCATACCGCAATGGGTAATAAAGTTTTCAGGTGGAAATATAAACTTCTATTTACCTTTTAGAAGCTCATTTACTACACTATTTTTGAAGACTGCATATTTGGTTTAGTTGAGGTAAAATAACTGAATGCTCAACAAAGTGACACTATTAAAATTGCTTTGAGACTTTCTATTATAGAAAAAACATCTAAATATTCAATCACGAGGCCAGAATACGGCAATGAATAAACAACTTCTTATGTCTTACACGGTTAAAGTTCAGTTACTGTTTAGGTTAAACGTGATCAACAAAAAATAAGCAAAGTGTAATTACAAGTCTTTATTCGTATTCCATGGCTAAGGGTCGAATTTTGGTAAAAAATCAAAATAATTTTGGTATAAAGGGCCCTGAGTTGTTCAATCCAAAATGTCTTATTTTCGGTGGTAATATTTAACTTCAACCTAACCTTACTTTATATACGAACACCTAAGGCTATAAACCAACTATAAATAAACTAACTCCACATCGGGGCCATAACGTCCGCGGGACTAATGAAACAATAGAGTGGTAATGACCACATAAAGTGTTACGTAGAAATTCTTGTCAACCGTAAACTAAATATCCGTCGATTTAATTAGGTTTCAGCGAATTTTGAAATGCTGTTCCAACTTTAAATACAACTGAATTCTGACGAAAGTGCGTTTACTCAATCTTAATCCGATAAGTACACTTTCACTTATTAAAGCATCAATAAAATATGACTGTAGAAATGTTATAGTGCGTTTCTACTGAAAAACGGAATCGGCGGAGCAATCAGATTATTTGAGAAATGATGTGATAACTTTAACAAAGACATCGCTATACTTAAATCGAGCTGGACAGGGACAGCACTATGCGTAATACCCACTACTAGGCGTACTTCTACTTTGCTAGCGACAGCGATCTACGATGGGGGAGTGAGTGAGTATCGCTTCTTTACGCAGTAATAGTTAGTATTATTTTATGTGAGAATTTAGGCGTGATAAACTTTCCCAAACAAATGAATAGCGAGCTATTATAACCCCAGTGTTATGTCACCAATTATCACAATACCACTAAAGTACGTAGGTACATACATAACACACAGCAATTTACGAAACTTTGAGTTATAACGGCCGTAATAGATGAAAGGTTTCGTAAAGGGAAGTGGGCGGTATGATATCACATTTAAGGTGCCTACTAACCTTCGGTTTGGCTTGGGGCCGCCTTTAATATTAATTAGTTACCAAATAGATAGTATACATATATGATCTCAATTAGTAAATCCAGAAGCTCATTTAATAATTTAAGATGCGACTAATTAGAAGGCCTCTTATATTGATTAGATTTATTAATAATCATAACGTTTATTGATGATCATAACATTTTGTTTACAAATTTAATTATTCTGCTAGTTACTGCGCTAGTATAAAATACAGTTGTCCTGCTATATTATCATTTATCATAGATATTCCTTCGATGCATATCTTATTTTCCTCAATGGACAATATGTCCCTGGATAATCTTTGCTCCAGTCAACTTTTTTATAATATAATCCTTTCAAATCAAACTGCGCAAGAATTCAAATTGGCCGTAAGAACTCTTACGAAGCTGCATGTATTGCACTGTAATAATTGTAGTGTAGAACTGTTCTACTCTTGAGACCTAAATATTTAACCTGAAATAGTTGTTGTTTAGAGATAACGAGAGGAATTCTCAGCTCATTTACTGTTTGCTACGAAACTTTCAAAGTAATTTCTGATTAACGAATGAGTCAATATTAGTACCTACGGCTGGTATAGATACCTACGTAAAGTCAGTTTGGAGTTTGAACTCGAGTGAAATTCGGAAATATCAAAGATTTAATGTCGTTTTTCATTGAATTTAGATTAGAAGGTACCTATCTAAAGTTTTCTACGTTTACCGATTTCCTTTAGCGAATGGTGATGAAATTTTTGTATAAGTCATATAGAGTATGTATTTAGCGGAATGGTTCCAAGAGCGCTGGCTGCATCTATATTAATAATTATAATAAACAAAGCTCTACAGCCCTGGGTGGACCTTGGCTTGGTCCAGCAAACTTCTCCAGCAGAGACGGTCAGAAGAAGCTTCCTTCCAGCTCCGAACTCCCAAAACCCTTATCCCTTTCCTATTAATCTCTGTTAATTGTTTGATAGAGTGAGGAAGGAGTGACTCAGATGACGACCACGACCAATGCTTTGACTGTAGAGTGTAGACTAAGAAGTTCTTATTTAAAAGGCACGCTTTGGAACGTTTAGTTTGTCTGTTAGTTGACTCACCAAAGACAGACTGTACTGAGATTTAATACTTTTGTAATGGCGCAAATTGTTTTGTTTGTCAAATAAAGAATTATGATATGTAGTGTACATTCATATCACACGTGAGTCACTTATTGTTATGTAGGAATTTTCTGCTAGTGCTCAAAAGATGATATCACAATACTTACTCATCTTAGGCATTACATGTAGCATGTTAAATTTTGTCCCCTTCTTCAAAAATTTGTATGCAGACTGTTTACTCGACACGCTGCAAATACTGACTACTGTTATTTTAACTGGAGGTTATTTTCATACTTCAACATATAGTCTGATTTTTAATTCCGTGGAATTCTGACGTTCCTTAATGTTACCAGAGATAAAACACTTCCCACAAAAAAGATAATAAATTGAAAACTTACATTAATAAAAATCAACTGCCTCATGTAGATATGACAAATGACTGACAGATACTTCAGATAGGTACTTTAGTTTGGGGTAAAATTGAATTTCAGGTGGTAACCCTGTTATTCATACAAATAACTCATTCTACTTTTAAATGACAACTGTCAGAATTCCACCGAATTAAAAGCAGACTGTAGTCTACAACTCCCGCTCCTTATAAGAAAGACTGCACTTTAGTAGTGTAGGTAGTAGTAATATGTGGTAGTAGTAGTAGTATGTAGCAGTAGTACTGGGTACGTCATAGGCTGTTAAGACAGTGGTCTTATTCACGAAAGACTAGGAATATCCAGCTCAGCAGCATTCAATTTTTTATGTTGCTAACGTAACAACGTTTTCAGTGTGAGATGTTCTTACATAGAAGTACTTATTTATAAGAATATGATACATAAATGCACTTTTCCTTATTGCTTACTTAATTATATTTGTCACTGAAATAGTTTTCGTGGTATTCATAAATCATAACAAAATATGCGGCACTATAAGAAAAGGCTGCTCGGTATGCAGTTGCCCTTTTTATCGTTTCAAGGATTTACATATTAATGGATTTTAAAGTCACCCACGTATGTATGACAACATATATTTATTTCTGCAAAAACTATTGTCCTTTTACGTTTTAGTGCCATAACCCACTCGCACGACACGTCGCGCGCGGCAAGCCGCGGGTTGTCGCGCGCGTTTTTATTTTCAATACAAACTCTATGTAAAACTGACGTGCAAAACCCACTGGCGCGGCACGAAATCGCGCCGCGCCAGTGGGTTTTGCGGCAAGCGTTTGCATAGAGTTTGTATAGACAAGTATAAATTAGAAATTTAAAAAACCCCCGACATTCGCCATTGTGTGGCGGCGGCCATCTTGGATTTGCATAATGCTATTCTACTAGTCAAGCCCTTTCATTTGATACCCATATTAAGGGAGTTGTGAAAAAATATGTGATCCGCCATTTTGTAGCGGCGGCCATCTTGGACCGATTTTCATCAAACATAGCTAACAACACTCTCGACTAATTCACCTTTCAAACAAAAAAAACCGCATTCAAATCGGTCCACGCGTTTGAGCTCCACAGGGGAACAGACAGACACACACACACACACACACACACACACACACACACACAGACACGTCAAACTTATAACACCCCGTCGTTTTTGCGTCGGGGGTTAAAAATAAAAACGCGCGCGACAACCCGCGGCTTGCCGCGCGCGACGTGTCGCGCCAGTGGGTTATGGCACTTAAAGAACAAGGTTTTTTTTATCTATTACGAAAGTTATCGAATTTTTTAGCCCGTTCGTCCTATACCGTAGTCCTATAATTTGCCAAAAGGCTGTATTATGAAAGCTCGTGACTTGTCGCTGTGTTGCTTACTTATTGTTTCTTGCATGCACACTTCGTAAATAATTCTAAAGCTATAAAACCTTGAATATATTTTATGAGGATATTACAGGTAAGCATAACGACAGGTATCCATTGACAAAACCACTTCTGATATTAATTTTATACTAGCCAGTGTCTAGCATAAAGGTTATAGGTAGTTAGCGAAGGTCATACGACACTCAACCTGATTTAAAATTTATCTAGTCATACCTAGATGTATGATATTTTCTGCCTGAGAAAATATTAGTTACCAAGCTTTTTGTGTTTGGTGCAAGCTTTCAAAATTTTCGAGGTCGAAGGTCGTAAAACCACTTTTTGTAAATAGGTATCATGACGTTTTCTTTGCTTCAAATGAGATTTTAAGTTATTATAGCCTTGTCTTAGACCGAAAATGTGCATAAGGTCCCTGAGACGCATGTTGGCCCTTTTTACGCATTTTTATACTTTTACTTTTTATTAGTTACTCCAGAAGTACAAAGTAATTAAGGGGTATCTCAATCAAGTACAGGTAAGCTTATGATCCATATTCATCTATCGATTTTTCATTTAACATGGCATTCACAAACATTCGCCCACCCATTGCGTCTGGTATCGCTTCACACTTGCCCAAATAAATATTTGCTCACACGATGCCTTTTAAAGAGTTCAGTGTTTGTGTGCTGTATATTTTCATTTTTGTTACTAACGCTGTTTTATTTGATAAGCATAAGATGAATATTGCCATAACCATGTAGTATGTTCAGGGGGAGGGAGCAAAGGAACCTTCGACATGAAGAGCACAGAACAAGGAAGGAAGGAAGTTAGGAACAAAAATAATGAACACTACAATTTTTTGGAGCAGCGCATCTAATGCAATATTTCCGTTGCATGTTATATCTGACCAAACCTTTAGAGTTCAACGTTTGATCTTTAATTAATTGGAACATAATTGTTTTGTTATTTCAAAGATTCTTATTACGTTAATAGATATGGACGTGATAAAGGTTCCGATTGCGTGTCCTTAATTGCTTGGAACCTATCAATTTGTCATTGTTGAACACAATACCCAAATGGTGACCCGAATTCTCTAATGAACGTCCATTATTCTTATCTTACCTTAAAGTAGGTACGTGATCGCCACTTTGGGTTGGTTCACGCCTGATTTTCCCCCGAGACCACGATCACGATTCCCGTCACGTAGCCTCACCGCGATCATGCTCGAAAGTTTGGATGCATTTGTGATCTATGCAACCGAAGGGATGAAAGCGTGATCATCGCCGCGCGTCGAGTACCTTAACGTATCATGATCGGTACCTAGGTATGGAAAGAAATAGTGTCAATGCTATAAGATCACTACAGTTATTAGGATGACGGGACTTAGGCATACCATTCACGGGCGCACCAATCTTCGTGTATATGGTAGGGTTCGTGGTTCGTCATGAGTCTCGCGGATTTGTCCGCAGCGAATCTATGCGTGTATGGCCGCGCGGTAGATTAGTCCGCGAACTTGAGGCCCGGCACAGACTGAATAATTAACTTTACGACTATTGACATACGGTACGGTACGCGCGCGGCGTTAACAAGCAGCAAATATACGTCCGAAGCTCGCCACAGTTCACAGGCGACTGACGAGCTCGCGTAGTGTGTGGGCGATGACAGATTTGTCGACGGCTCGGGTGCGGCTCGAGGCGCGTGGAATGAATTACTACTGGATGGACTACTTTAGGCTACAGTGTGGCTAAAATAAGCACCAAAACATACGCCCAGGTACTTGATTTGTTGATACCTAAGCTACGTGATCATGATCGGTGGAGTGATCAGGTGTAGAAACACCCACACAGTAGGTACGTGTTCGCTTTTCCGAATTTGTCTTAAAGTTACCTAGAGTCATTAAGCCGAAATATCACGTCAGAGCAATTAGGAACATGTTACATGTTACCTGCGTAACGGAACATTTTTTTAAATATCTGAACAGTTAGGAATATGATATTAAATGACATTAAATGCGCAGTAAAAAAATGATTTATTTGAGCGACGAGACAAAGAAGAAAATGGGATTCTTAGTTATTTTTATAGATAGATAGTTATTTTTATTGACTTAGGTTGGGGTATTCCGGGCCCTGGGTTTTGAGTTGTCAAATTAATTGCTGCGTAGAAGAGACCTAGTACAGTCGACTTACATAAAATATTTTAATAATTATATTTTTTTTAGTTAACTCTTTTACTTTCATTGCAACTGATTTAACATGCTTATTTTTAGCGAGAGATGGGCTTTCGCTAAAAGACGACGACAGTTCGTATCAGTAAAGCAAAGAACAGGAAAGTAAAACAAAAACGTTCGAAGTAGCGTGGACCTCAACCACGTAAGGATGGCAACATTGCCAACGCTTAAGTTTTGTCGCAGTTCTGTAGTAGAACGGTGAGGAACAAACAAGCTTGTGAAGTTCTTGAGCACACTGCAGAATATACTAAAGAAAATCAGCCAAGTGCGAGTCGGGCCTCGCTCTTTCAGGGTTCCGTACATAATTATGAACAATATAATATTTTGGGTCTAAGAAATATTTAATTTCCGAGCTAGACATCGCAACAAACCGTGAAAGAAAAACCCAAAAAAAATGTTCGTTTATTTTGGTCACAGCTTATAAACTATTTAATAAATCGTTGTTTTCAGTATTTGTTGTTTAAATAGAGCATATAGTACATAATATACTGAAATATCATATTCCCAACTAGTTTAGTTTTTGAGATAGCCCCCGTCACAAAAATGGTCTAAAACTGACAACTTTGATGGCCTCCCATTTCCTTATTTTTTGAGATAAAAATTAAAAAAATATATATTTGTACTCTACTTAATGAGCTCTAAACAATGATACCCCACAAGCTAGGGTAAAGAAAAATTTTTTTTTCCGGCTCCTTTTTCATGTATGGGAGCCCCCCTGAAAAATAATTTAACTCAATTTTTAATTCAATATTTGATTTTGGGTTAACGTTTTACACTAAATACCAAAATTTCAGGTTTGTAACTCATTTCGTCTGCGAGCTAGAGACCTGTGACCGGCGGACAGACGGACAGACAGACAGACAGACAGACAGACAGACAGACAGACAGACAGACAGACAGCCGAGTGACATTAATAGGGCTCCGTTTTTACCCTTCGGATACGGAAACCTAAAAACCGATAGGCAGGCGACTTTACGTCGCTAATGTAAATTGATTACTGAGCAATTTCGCCATTGATTAGTGATTATGATTACCAATAATCCTTGGTATGGGGCGCGGCGATTTACCGAGCCTTAATCTATCAATGTTTGATGGCTGGAGGGTTTTAATCCGTTTAAATGCCAGTTAAAATTTCACATGCCTGAGTTATATCTAATCATTTATCTACTTACCTATACGCGTTCCAGTCAAAGTTTGCGTTCTTCGGAAACTTTAAAAGCCCACATACATTATCGGTGCAGTAAAGTGGTGCATTATCTCACGGCGAGAGGGAGAGATAGGCCGACGAGATAACGCTTACGAAACATGCACACGTCCATACTCATGCGTGCTCATGTACATACTTAGTACTTACCAAATCTGGGTGCGCCTTGGGTAACTTCCTCGGTCGTAAGCATTGAATATTATGTAGGTACTAGAACAGACAACGCTAACGAAATCTGTGTACCGCGAGCAGCAGCCCTCCTCCCGCGCGCCCCGCTCCTTGAGACATAGATGGGACTACTACAATACAGAGGCGACACATTGAGTATATTCTACCTATTGAGAAATCGCATCTGAGAGTTTGATTTACAATGTTTATTTTATAGCACTATGTGCCCCAAACTCGCACTTAAGCAACGTTTATCCGAGACTTGGGTATTCTATTATCTATTAAACCTCGAAAAAATAATAAAACTGCCTCGTTGGTCTACCATTGATATGCTTGACTGCGAATTTTTAGGTCATGGGTTTAATACCTAAGTCAGGTTAAGCCTGGCATTCGAAGTTAGCGGTGCTTTACCCCCGTACCTCGGAGAGCACGTTTAAAGCTGTCGGTCCCTGTACTTATCACTAATTTGTGATAATAGTTGTTAAAAACATAGCTAATTCATTCCCAACTAATTCACCTTTCAAACAAAAAAACCCGCATTCAAATCGGTTCACCCATTTGAGCGCTAAGGTGGAACAGACAGACACACACACACACATACACACACACACACACACACACACAAACACGTCATACTTATAACACCCCATCGTTTTTGTATCGGAGGTTAAAAATAAAGTGTCTCATCTGCGTAGTTTCTTAGTCTATGAATTTCAGCGAAACATGGCAGCAAGCGCGGTGACGTACCGTAAAACGGGGTGAATAGGGACAAATTTCAACTTCACATAATTAAATTACATGTTTTACCAATAATTCAGTGAACTTACGAGTGAAAAGTAACTCCTTGGCCTTTACTTGTATTTCTTGAGTGGTTGGCACAGTATTGCAGTACATACCCAGGCATATTTAATTGATTTTAAATAGATCTCAAACACGTCACGCTCCGACAGACGCTTCGCGCAGACTAAGTGAGCTAAGGTACGTTTACCATAACTCTTGTTACAAAAAACCAAGTCTCGGCGTCGACTCTATATAATAATTCCTCAAAGGTCGTAAGCCCAAATTCTGTTGGTCTAGGAATGCAGGTGAATGAGCAAATGTCGCCATAGCAAAGTAATTTCGCCATTATTATTATGCTGTTTTAATCTAAATTGATCTAATTAATCTACTCGAAAAATTGATCGCAGTTAATAAGATTTTTTTAATATATATCTAAAATAATAGGGCTTGACTGCGATCACACGGCACACCTGATGGTAAATGAAGATGCATGATAATCTAAGATGAAGCCTGCTTGCCTAGAAGATTCGTTTTTGATTACCCAAGTTATAGTTAACTTAAAAAAACTTATCTAAAAACTCGAAAACCGGAATACTGCAGAACGTTGCGTTTCTATAATAGAAGACCGATAGAGGAAGTACCTACGTAAGTCAAATAGTTCTTGGGCACACACTCTTCGGAATATATCTTTTAGAATACCGATAGACAGGCAACCTTGCACCGATACTTTGACTTTGAATTGAACAAGTTGCACCTACTCTGCCCAGTTCAAAGGAAAAATTCGGTAAACGAAAATCCCACACCCAAAAATCGATTCCTCACTTTTTATAGGGAGCATAAATCAGTAATGAAATTGGGTCTACCTTGTTACTGCCATATTCACGGTAGGAATGGCGTTCCGAATAAGATTTACTTATTCATTGATTCATTGACTAACCATTAATAAACAAAATTCAAAGAAGTGAAATAAAAGAGTACTTCTACTTCCTCAATTACGCATTTCAAATAAGACCATCTGCATCGGCGAGGTAGGTATTTTAATATCAAACTTTTACCACTAAGTAACATAAAAATTTAAAAAAAAAAATAGCTTAATTTAGGTAGGTATATTATTTTACTGTTATATTTTCAAAGGAAAATAACGAATTACGAGAAACAAAAAGAAAATTATTACGAGAAAATAAGAAATACTTTACAATTATGGCAGTGCTCTTCTCAATCGAAATGCATAGCCAGTTACGTATGACGGTATGACACATAAATAAATAAATTAATTGCGTACCTATAATATATGTATGTATATTATAGCTCTCAGTAATACCTCTTTAATATTACGACGCAGTAACGATACTCGGCTTTCATCGTCGCATAATAATTTTAAGAGAATTCCACTTTATGGTCCCAATTTCTTTATTAGGTTATCATCGAACATATTTCGCGGAGAAAAAGAGAAAAGAATTAATCGGTAAAGTTACCTTGTCCATCTCATTCTCGCACGCTACTTTACGCATATATCGCTTGCTCTTTCGCTCTTTCGTAAAGATATCGTGCTGCAGGGCTATTCTGTAAAGCCATTTTCGAATTATCGAGAGTGAATTCGAGATGAGTTTGCTAATTTGTACTCTGTAAAACTCGATAGTACAGGTCTTCTCACTCAAACTCACTTCACTTCGCAAGTGCGTAGCAGATGTTTACAGAATATCAAACCAAGGTGAAGTGAGTTTGCTTTCGAAGCGAGTTATCTCACTTGAGTGAGCTTCGATATCGAGATTCGATATCGATGGTATTTTAGAGAATAGCCCTACAGTATCCTTAACAAGGTGAATACTGGCGGTGTTTTAAAATTACGAGGCGGTGAGATTGTTTCTAGAAATAGGGTTGGCACCCGGTGTGTATTTTATGGTTTTGGTCTTAAAATAAAGTGGGTCCGGGCAGACCTGGGCAGATTATTACGAGCAGCGTTTGATTTTCACAATAAGCTCACCTTTTTGATGTAGAAATTTTGTTTCATGTTTCCTAGAAGTTTTTCATGAGTAACCATTCAAACTCTTCAACCATTCAAATGAGATGGCCAAAAAAGTACATTCCACGTACACAACATAGTAAATATTTATTAAATATTAAAAATAGAAAGATACATTAATACGTAGTTTTTATGCTCTCTGAACTTGTCAGTTTTTATTTCAAACACGGTCGGTCGGTCACTTTAACACTAGCGCTGCATCCCTGTATAATGTATATTGAGTTATCTAGGCATTTAAGATATAAGTACAAGTCACGGCAAATAAGTCGAGCGGTGACCTTCAATGCGCAGTAGTCGAAAATGAGGTATCTCGGGGTGTAAGGGGGTCGCGGGGAGGTCGTGGGGATCGTTCGTAGGCACTGATTAGCTCTCGCGGATCCCTCGTAAGCGCTGATTGGCTCTCCAATCGTATTGTGTCCCGCTCACTCGTACGACGTTGCGCGCACTTGAGGGTCACCGCTCGACTTACGTGCTGGGGGGTTATACTACTTATAATGTAACAAAATATTTTTATTTATTTTCTCTAATAAATAAGTAATTATTTTTACTCTTTTGTTTTATTTTGTGTTTGTAAACAACCTTTGCAATAAAAAGAATACGACCGGTGAGAAGGTGACCTTTACCACACGAGTAGATAGGTACAGAGCGGAAAGCTACGCAAACGGCCCGCTGTAGGTACGCTCACCAACGGTTCACGGAAGCCTGCTCTGTCCTCCAACCGGCTAAGTTGGATGACAAACGTGCGCATATGTGTGAGTGTACCTACAGCGGGCCGCTTGTAGAAGCTTCCCCTCTGTACCTATCTACTCGTGTGCCTTTACCTTGTTTAAATGCCTATTTATTACTAAAACCATATCAGTTTACCGTAATAATTCGCAACTGTTCGCTATTTTAAAGCGCCTTAAGTTTTTTAATCGTAATCTGAATTTTTTGTCGTAATCTATACTCGTAGACGTTTACGTCTAGTCTGTTGTAATGACAAGTTCGGTGAGTTTTATATTTATAGCAATTTAATGTGCTTGTAATCACGAATTTATAACACCAAAAGTCATTGATGTACACTAAGTTCACACGCCCATACAGAAATTGGCCATGTCCTTTTAGTGTCTTATGAGAAGTGTGGACTGTGGTGTCTTGAAAAAAAAATTTGTTGTCTGTAAAGTCGGTTTACGGACGATAATTTCACGTGATAACGTCATAAGAAAACATTGCCTCTCTATCGCTTGTTCCGCGCTCTCGCTTGCACGCGGTACGTGGCAATGAGTCCTAATTTTTCGGGCGTACAGCCGGCGTTCATCGATTTATAAGACGTTATCACGTCAAAAAATGAAGGTTTGAATTTATCGTAAAAATGCAATTCGTATGATGGCAACCCTATCTAGAAAGCACAAGCCGCGATAAGTTGGCGCCACTGTATGTTGAATTCGTAATTCTTACTTCAGAGAAGTCAAACCGGACGCGCCGTCGCCGCACGATTTGTCGGCAACCCTTACCGCTGCACAATGCGTTTTAATGAATAGGCAACAGTATATCGCATTAAATATAAATAGGTTTGCAGAATGTTTAGCTATGTCTTTTGTTTATAGAATAGTGCCGGGTCTTCTTCTAAGAACTTAATCTAGACGCACAGCGTGCGTCAGGCCAAGTTCCGGCATTGTTGCATGCAGTGTGTTATTTACACGAAACATACAAATTATGCAAAACCATAGTATCATAATTAAAAGTTATTTAATGAATCGTTGGGGATCTGCCGTAAGTAAAACTTTACGATTCGTGGTTAGTAGTGCAAAATAATACACTTTGTACCTTACTTCGAATTGTAAAGTTTTACAAAATTGCAAAATTATGAAAAATTCTAACAAGAACATTTATGAAATGCGGATTTGATGTCGGAAAAAGCAATGTTCGTTCTCACTATTAATGCAACGAATAGAAAACATTACGTTACTTTCATCAAAGGCTTAATTTTAAATAAATAAAAGTTCAAAATTACTAGTACAATTTATAGTTATACCATTACAATAATTATACCATTACCATTATTGTGAAATAAGTTCGTTTTTCTTTAAAAACAAAACTCTAATTTCTTTTGAAGGTTCAAACTCAAGCCTGCATCGGAATTCTTTGCCTGCATCTATGCAAGGCTTTATATGCATGTGTTAGTATTCTGTGCCTGCGGCTTATAGTGGGAGGCTTAGGCTTCAATCCATTGCATAAGGCTTCAATTAATTTGTTTCTCTTGCCTCGTTGGTCTAGCAGTTAGCACGTTCGACTGTGGATCACGAGATCCTGGGTTCGATTCTCGGGTCGGGCCAAAAAAATAAATTACGACGTATTGGGGTTTTCTGTCAAGAAATTCTCAGTGCCAGCCCGGAGTTGGAAGTTGGCGGTGTTAGATACACCCCCGTGCCTCGGAGAGCACGTAAAGTCGTCGGCCCTGCGCCGAGTGTAGAAATAGAGAGTGCACCTGTGTATGCGCACACAGTTGTGCACTATAATATCTCTTGCGTAGATGGCCAGTCTCCGCTTCGGTTGAGACAGGCCGCCGTAGCCGAAATCCGGTCGGGAGGATATTATCATTATTATAATTTGTTTCTCGTTTGTCACCAGATGGCGTAGCGTAATGGAGGGCGAGTGCACGGAGGAGGGCTGGCTGCTGGTACGGGTGCACGTGCCCGAGCTCAACGTGCAGAAGAGCCTGCAGTTCTCGCGCGACCAGCTCGTGTGGGACGTCAAGCAGCAGTGCCTCGCCGCCTTGCCTAAGGTCTATACTCAATCTATTCTTCAAGTGCCGTCTCCTCCACGGAGTTTGGCTATCATTAAGGCTATTTTTAACCCCCGACGCAAAAACTACGGGGTGTTATAAGTTTGACGTGTCTGTGTGTGTGTCTGTCTATTCCACCGTAGCGCTCAAACGGGTTGACCGATTTAAATGCGGTTTTTTTTTTGTTTATAAGGTGAATGTGTCGGGAGTGTTCTTAGCTATGCTTGATGAAAATCGGTACAATATCATATTTTTTCACAACCCCCTCAATATGGGTATCAAATGAAAGGGCTTGACTAGTAGAATAGCTCTATGAAAATCCAAGATGGTCGCCACATCAAAATCTTCGATTCTTCGAAAAAATCTTCGATGCCGCCGCTCGGAACAATGATCGCGTGCTCATCCCGTACCACTCGCGGAGTTTCTTGAGCCAGGAAGTACGTCGTCTGCCAGGTTTTCGGTGTCCCTGGATCTTGCCCTATATTATTTGCTGCAATGATCGGTACTTCTCGTGACACATGATGTGCCCAAGATATTGCAGCTTCCTTCATTTGATTGCAGTGAGAACTTCCAACTTTTTGTTCATTCTCTGCAGAACCGTCTCGTTGCGTCTGCGTTGTTTTACCTGTGATGAGCTATTTAGGTATACATTCCTAATCAATCATATTATGTATTGAGACCTACTTACACCTTGGTTTTACAAAGCTAGGCAGCTGAACCTGGTCGCGACTTTACAGGAAAAAAATTTAAAACGAACGAGCATTATGCGAGCTTAATTATTTATCCGCCGAATTGAAAAACACTGTCGTGTGGAAATTAAATTACTCGCTGAAAGACAGTAACGGTAAAAGATAAATAAATTAATTGGTATAGAATTTTAATGTTAAAAGTGCAGAAGCCAATCTGTAGATATTTTGCGCTCTTATGTACATAGTTACATTGTTTGTTTGTTTCAAAGTTTAACGGCAAATTCGAAAGTGAATTTGCTTAAACTACCTTCGAACTTAAATTGGAATTCCATTCGCGGTTAATTCGACACCATGACTCTTGAAAAGTTATCCGATGGTAGGTTCAAGATAGGTGTGTAATTAACATTGTTGGCGAGATCTCGCCATCTGTCTGTACAATTATATACATATATAGTGACCCGATTAGATTTACCTGATTGAGCAACATGGATGCAATTAATTAACTTGCTAGTTCCGGCGCTATTGAAGCTAAGTCTGCTATTGATTTCTGTTGCCAATTTAATTAATCAGCCTTCATAAAGGAACAATACCTATCTCGTCTACTGTGTGAAAAGCTGTTGCGAGTTCAAATCTCATTTTATTAGCATAGAAAAAAAGCAACGTCCACTTATATTATTTACCCGACTATACCAGAAGATTATAATATACCTTTTTAAAATTTTTTTATTGAATTTTAACTGTAGCATTTTCGCCAAAATTTTCGCTCACTATATCGCTTGACAGTTGTCAAGGATGTATAGTAAAAAAATATATCGGCATACGTAACCTTGTACCTAGTTCAGTTCGGCTTTTAGTAAACGTGTTCTATATGTAAAACGTCTCAGGCCAACTCAAAAATACATTATTTCTTACCTTTTATCTCAATTTAGTAAAACAGATTATAGTGACTAGTATATCTTAAGAAATTCACTTGAGACCCTGTTCTTCGCAAATCTGTTAGACATTTTAAACAAGCGCTTTTATCTTAAATTAGAAGTGAACTCACTGAAGTGTTATTACATAAAGTAATAATCAACAGTAAATTATATTTTTAAACTCGTTTACGTCTCATAGACGTTAGAAGAGAGCAATTAATAGAGGCTTGGTCACACACAACACGCGAAACAACATGTAGAACTTTAGAAACACTATGGAAAGTTATCACTGCGGAACGCGCGTAGGACCCGCGCTTTTACCGTTGCGTCACCCTGTTGCGTGACCCTTTTCCTCCAGTTCTTGTAAGTAGATTTCAAAACGTACATGTGTTCAGAATGTAGAAAGAGAGTAATCAGTGCGACACATTTCTCTCGCCGCTTTTGCAATGCTTTGTCGAGGCGAAAGGCGTAAGAAAGCGCAAGGTGCGTATAACCCTCGGCACGTAAGTCGAGCGCTGACCTTCAAGTGCGTGCAGCGTCGTACGAGTGAGCGGGACACAATACGATTGGAGAGCCAATCAGCGCTTACGAGGGATCCGCGAGAGCTAATCAGTGCTTACGAACGATGCCCACGCCCTCCCCGCGACCCCCTTACACCCCGAGATACCTCATTTTCGACTTCTGCGCATTGAAGGTAACCGGTTGACTTATTTGCCATGACTTGTACTTGGGCTGCTACCGAGCTGTCGCCATCACGCGTCGCTGCCGTCACGTGTTCTATGTGTCCAAGTCTTAAGAGTTAACATCTAATTTTATCTTATTTGACACCATTTGTAAAACACCTACTTAATAAAGTGTACGCGGAAGCTAGCGGTTTCTATGAAGCGTAAATTTCTTTACGCCTAAGAGTCCTCACATAAAAGCAATTTCCGAACGTAGGCGACGAGCGTATATTTTCACCGTTAAGTTATTTACTCTTGCTAAACTTAGCTAAAAAATAAAAATAAACTGTTTACAATCGAGGGTCTTAAGCATGTAATACAAGTATAAATTGAAAATTTAAAAAACCCCCGACATTCGCCATTTTGTGGTCGCGGCCATCTTGGATTTGCATAGTGCTATTTTACTAGTCAAGCCCTTTCATTTGATACCCATGTTAAGGGAGTTGTGAAAAAAAATATAATCCGCCATTTTGTAGCGGCGGCCATCTTGGACCGATTTTCATCAAACATAGCTAACAACACTCTCGACTAATTCACCTTTTAAACAAAAAAAACCGCATTCAAATCGGTCCACCCGTTTGAGCGCCACAGGGGAACAGACAGACACACACACACACACACACACACAGACACGTCAAACTTATAACACCCCGTCGTTTTTGCGTCGGGAGTTAAAAATAGCAACTCGCACTGATTCTTAGTGATCAATATAGCACAGCAATAAAATCAATCGATGAAGTTTTACTACACTTTGAGTTGCGCGATTTTATCGGTTACAAGAATGCATCTAATAGTATTAAAAAAGCTTATCTCACGCGGATGAAGTCGATCGGGATGGAAAGAGTTTTTTTTAATCACGCGGGAATCCTTCGTTTCCCTAATCAGTGCATGTGTTTACTTGAGTTGTGAAATTATAACTAACAAATAATAACCGGCCAAGTGCGTGGCGGGCCACGCGCAGTGTAGGGTTCCGTAGTCACAATCCTCGGAAAACAGGTATAACTCCTTAACCTGTGAACCCTACTTAGCCGTGATAGTTTTCCTTTAAAATTGATTATATACCCTACTGCTGTGAATTTTTTCAAGTTCCTATATACTGCCATTTGGCTGATAGAGGGGGGGGACACTTGACTCTAATAAAAATTTGCACTTTAAAACATTATATTTTACAAACGGATCTAGAAATCGAAAAATGATGTTCCCACACCCACAGTATTTTTAAAAGACCTATTCAACGATACCCCACACTATGGGGTAGACGAGAAAAAAAATATTCATCCCCACTTTACATGTAGGGGAGCTACCCTAAAAAAAATATTTATCAAAATTTTATTTCACCACTTTGTCGGCGTGATTAATATTTATACTCATGCCAAATTACGGATTTCTAGCACTAATAGTCTTTGAGATTAACCGAGGACGGACGGACAGACGGACAGACGGACAGACGGACAGACGGACAGACGGACAGACGGACGGACATGGCGAAACTATAAGGGTTCCTTGTTTACTACGGAACCCTAAAAAGACATCACTGGAATAGAAAATTAATGTTTCTTAATCAAATAAACTTTATTTTTTTAGAACTTCCTAATCGTCAAATTAATATCGTTGGGCATTAGGCATATTAACCTAAGCATAGTTATTTTCGGTAATAAAGGCATTTCGAACCAACCGAGTAGTTTAGTACCGAAAAGAACCAGCAAAAAACTCGGTGGTTGATTTATTGTGCCATGTGCATAAATAAGTACCTACTTGCCGTCTCGTGCACTTTCGGATACGTTAATAGTAAACCATAGTTATTTATAGTTTTTTTTTTTGGTCACTAAGGTAACGACCGAATCGCAGCGACCATTGCTTGTGTGATAGGGCCCTAAGTTAAAATTAAGATCTGAATAATGTGGACGGTCGGTTCACACGCTCGGTTTTATCGAACCGTAGAGCCGATTTCTTTTATTGCTAAACCGAATCACTTTCAAAACCGCATACGGTACTCTGAATGTCTCACTGACAGTACCAACGATCTTTTTGCTCAGTTGTTCCCTTTTATACAACCACAGACAACAAAATATTCACACTACTCTATGCTATTACATAGGTATAGATCGACCAGAATCTCATGAAAAATAGGGAAATTAAATTTTGTAGTAAGCAACACTAGATTAACTCGGCTGCCCTAGTGATAAAAAAATTACATTCAGAACACCTTACCTGGGATCGTTTCACGAAACGAAAAATCAAGCAACTGCATTTTAAATACAAAAACAAAGTAATCAACATCCAATTACTTTGTTTTTGTGTTGTGCTTGTTGTTTACTTGGTTTTGCATTTATATTCCGGGTTAGTGTGTGCAGTTACTTTCTTTGGGCAATTCAAATTTCAGTAAACGGTTCAAGTTATTTGAAATATTAAACTGTGGTAAAAAACTACTCGACATAAAACTTTTGTTAATGCAAAAAAGTCAATTTTACAAAAAATGTCAGTTACTTTGTTTATCACTAGGGCAGCCGTGGTGTTGCTAACTTTGGAATTTCCTTTCCGTATTTTTCATGAGATTCTGGTCGACCTTTAAGTGACTAACAACAAACCTGTGTAAGAGAAAGAAAGAAAAACTTTGCTTACGATATTTTAATAATACTCTTAGTAGGTAGGTACTAAATAAAATGACTTAATTTCAGGATATCGTCTTGAGATTTGACTTGAACTTTTAATTTATTCTATTTGCTTATGTGTTGATTTAAGTCGGTTTATTCAATTTTAGCTCGATTCTGGCGTGAAATATGACTTTTGACAGTGAACCCGCGGCTTCAAAATGTTATTGGTGTGATTTGCATAAAATTACAATATTTATGCGAGCGGAGTCGCCTTTACACATCATAATATTATTAGAACCGTAGTCTTGGATACGCGTGATTATAATCATTCTAATGAGTTATGTAATCAAATAAAATTATATTATTGTTTTCTTTTCTTTAATTTAATCTTTAATAATTTAATAAAAGGTTTATTAAATTATTTAAAAAAGAATTTTTTGTTGTGCTTGATTTGTGAGCATGATAAATTAGAAGTGTTAGCGTGACAATGTACAAAAACTTATTTTGCTATAATCCGCAAAACCAAATAAATCTGTATGGTATAAAGCTCAAAAAGACTAGAACCTATAGAGCTGTGAAGCCAGTTGAAAAAGTGTATGCTAAAAACTGCATATAATATTATGTACCACCCGCCGCGCCGCAAAGCCGTAAAGCAAGCAAGCAATAAGCAACATAAACACACAACATCACCAAACTTCGAGCAAAGTATCCTCAGAAGAAGCAGACTCTAAAATGCACAATTGCAAAGATACCTATTTATCTAGTCCTTGTAGTACAAGCTTTTTGCTCTTTGAAGGTCATCGACTTCGCAAAGGAACGCCTGCTTCTATCCCAGTGTTACTATCGTTGAATTTTTAAATAATATGCATTATGCATACAACAAGCTGTGATAGCTTAGTGGTTAGGACAACCGACTTCTAATCGGAGGTCGTGGGTTCGATCCCAGGCACGCACCTCTAACTTTTCGGAGTTATGTGCGTTTTAAGTATTTAAATATCACTTGCTTTAACGGTGAAGGAAAACATCGTGAGGAAACCTGCACGCCTGAGAGTTCTCCATAACGTTCTCAAAGGTGTGTGAAGTCTGCCAATCCGCTTGGCCAGCGTGGTAGACTATGGCCAAAACCCTTCTCACTCTGAGAGGAGACCCGTGCTCTGTAGTGAGCCGGTAATGGGTTGATCATGATGATGATGATGATGCATACAACAACAATGTGTATGGAACAATTTCCCATGTTTATTAGCATTGGTGATAGAGATGGCGTGACGGAACTTTTTACCACCTTTTATATCTTTCAACCGTTTCAATCATTCGATATTTCAGAATTTGCCTTAGTATAAATATAAACTATGATGGGGTTGTCATTACTATCCTCTGCAATGTTTCTTAAAAACTACGTAATAACTGTAAGTACTTGACACAGTTACAATTTAATTTATTTCCAAGAAGATCTTAATAAGGCCACCAATCTCATTCGATTCAGTTGAAGACTGAGAGTGAATTGCAAATCGAGTCGAATCAATCTAGTCTTCGAGAGCTCAATATAACGCCTCGACAGCCATTCATCGCAGACTGTTTAATGAAACATCAACAAATGAATACTCCGAGACTGAATAAATGAGTGATTTATTATTGAGTATTAATGAATGAATGGAGGATTTTGTTTATATAAATTAGCTAAGGTGGTCAGCGGGAGCAAGATTTTACAATGCCGCGTAAAAATAAATAAGGGGTTGAACTTAGAAATGTTTTCTTATTTTGAATGAGGTAATTGGTTTTTATTTTAAATAAGTTTAGTTTATTTTAAAAACATTAGGTTAGAAAGCTATCCAGCTCACGAACAATGTAAGTCTACATATCTTCGTTACTAGCATCAAAACAAAATCCGCTCCAAAATGAGAACTTCCTTATTAACCCCCGACGCAAAAACGACGGGGTGTTATAAGTTTGACGTGTCTGTGTGTGTGTGTGTGTGTGTGTGTGTGTGTGTGTGTGTCTGTCTGTCTGTCTGTTCCCCTGTGGCGCTCAAACGGGTGGACCGATTTGAATGCGGTTTTTTTTGTTTGAAAGGTGAATTAGTCGAGAGTGTTCTTAGCTATGTTTGATGAAAATCGGTCCAAGATGGCCGCCGCTACAAAATGGCGGATGATATATTTTTTCACAACTCCCTTGATATGGGTATCAAATGAAAGGGCTTGACTAGTAGAATAGCACTATTGCAAATTCAAGATGGCCGCCGCCACTAAATGGCGAATGTCGGGGGTTTTTTAAATTTTCAATTTACACTTGTTAATAAATTGCTGATTAGGGAGTGTGATGGCAGTACTATTAAGAAGTACCTACTCACTACTCTAGTTAAAGAATACACTTACAAAAATAATCATAAAATGAAACACCAAAAGTTCCAAATTTAGACAAAATGTAGACAGCTAGAGCAAGCTTTTCAGTAAAATTTAGCATACGAAGCATGCATTTAAAATTTCCCTGTAATATTAACAACAACAGTAATTCACTGCATTTCTCTTTTACGCTGATGCCTGTTGTGAAACTTGGATACAGTTCTGTGAAAAACCGGCCCTTGAGCTGTGGAGATGTGACCTAATTTTATTCACTAAATAATTTTACGGACCGTAATAATTAAAGTTGCTCGATGATACGTATACGAAGGTATTTCGAAAGTTAATTGTATAAAACAAAAACAAGAACACGATGAATGGATTTATTGAGATCACGTATATCGGTAAAAAGTTGAGATATTATTTGCATTTGTTTATTCTTATAGGAAATGAAAATAGAATCCCAACAAACAAAAAAAATTTCAGAAACTACTTAAATATTAAACATATCAGATATTACGATGTTGAAACACGAGGCAGATTTTTTGTGACTTGACAAAACAAGCATAAAATTGATAAAATCGAAAACTCGACTGCATTAAAAGCAAACATAAAAGAAGTCGTTGAAGAAAGTAAGTCGTTGGAATGCTTCAAGGGTATAAACTATAAAGAATCCCCGAATACAAAAATACCCAGATACGCGCGAAAAACATCTTAGCCGTCGCTCATCCGAGATTAATCAAAACATTTAAAACATGTTTGTTAAAAATAAAGTCTAGTTGAATCATGGCATATTCAAACCCAAAAGCTTTACAAAAAATTCTCATAAAATACATAATAATATACAGATTGCTAGTAAATGTAGACCTGAACTTTCAACTCGAACGTTTTATGTTCTATCTTAAATTTTCGCCCCTATTTCCTTTAAGCCAACTCGGCTTATCTTCATTGTGTAGTATCGTCCAAATTATGAGGTGCTTTCCTTGAGGCTTATCACCGCGATAAAGTATAGCCTACAAAGCCTTATCGTTGCCGGGATATGCTTTTGTAATTGTCGGATAGTGAATTGGGATTGTTTTCCTACGTAGTGAATTGGGAAATTAGGCTTTCATTAGACTTTATTTTTGTACATTTACGGGTCCACAATTCGGGTCTAAAGAAGGATATCTTTTATAAGGATTATTTTAGACGAATATGTTTAGTGGTGCAGTTGCAATATCTTCTACTATATACCTAATTACGTTGAGTTGAGAAACTTTGATACAGATCAAAAGCTGTGCTGCTACTGAATCTAATTATTTTACTTTCCCGTGTCTTTCAACTGTTCTTTGATGACCTAGTTCAAGATTATTTTCAACACTGTTTATACAATCAGAACTCGTTTAGTACACTTCTCATTATTAAGAAGCAAAATTTAAATCTTGATGCATAAAGCATACTTTGAGATTCTTATACTTAGTCAACACATCATAATCTCGAATATATTATTATCATAAACAATTATTATTTTTCAAAGCCCAATAAAATCTAATGGACATGATAAAGTATCCACCCGCACCTTTGAAAATAACAGCAAAGAAGATAAGTGCTGATCTCAAAAGATATTCTAATAATAAATCAAGGTTATTTATAGAAGAGTCAAGAATCTCGAACGCCTCGAGGACTGGTCTATCAGTTCCGATCGATAGCTATCGAGTTAGACGAGCTCACGATGGGGCTTCAGATTTTATCTAGGCCTATTAGAAAGACAGATGACCTAATATAGGTCTAATGATAGCGGCCATGCTCCATAGTGAGACGAAATCGATTTATGTTGATCGATGAATAGTGAATACGCAGAAACTTCACATGTGTGGCATGTCCCTCTTGATAGATTTCAAGTATTTTCTTAAATCAGTGTGTGACCATTAACGTCGGTATTATGAAATAACTAGCTTTTGCCCGCGGCTTCGCCCGCGTGAATTTCGGTTTTTCACAAATCCTGAGGGATAAGTAGATTTCTGGTCCACCCGCCCCCCGCCGCGCGGCGGCGTACCGCGGTACCGCGTACGGCGGGCGCAGGGCGCAGGGGCGCGCGGCGCGGGGAGTTCCATGCAGCGCGAGCGTGTCGGCCGTCGCGCGCACCGAAAATACCTATCAGGGCGTTTTTTACCGATTTCAACACAACTCCTTTTTTGAAAGTCGGTTAAAAAAGTAGCCTATGTTACTCCTTGGTTAATCCTCTACTTGTCTGTGAAAGTCCCGTCAAAATCGGTTCAGGCGTTTCGAAGATTAGCCCGTTCAAACAGACAGACAGACAAAAATTTTAAAAACATGTGATTCGGTTGTGGTATCGTCCAAATAACCATATGAGCTTAATATGTGGTAGTTATTTCGAAATTACAGACAGACACTTCAATTTTATTTATTAGTATAGATATAACGAAATAAATTCAGAAGGAAAACGACTCCTAAATTCACAGAACGAATTGGCATTGCAAATTACCGCGTTACTTGTAAAAAATATTGTTTTGCGATTTCTTATTACTAATATGCTTCTTCAAATATTTTATATTAAGATATTTCTGATAAAGATATGCTTTTAATAGCTCTCGATATCTACGTAATCGAAGATAAATAAAACGTTCGTTCACTACGCAGAAAAGTCAAAACACTTTAAAGGTTAAGTCCAAGTAAGAGGTTGGAGTAAATGACGATTTCAAGTTGAATTACTATCGAAGCTACCTGCACTACCTGATGTTGTGACGTGAACAATTTGCATTTGACGAGACTGAAATAAAACATGTCGTCAAGATAGGGAAAGCTTAAGACCAAGTTAGTGTAGATGACGTTTATTTTCACGGTAGTAAGAGCCCACGCTTGACGCAGCAGTGGGCGAGACAGGTACGTCGACTGTCGTAAATCGCAATAAACGCAGCATTAAAACATCATCTATCCGGTGCTTTGGCGATAAATATGTCTCTTTTGCAATGCTCATGCATAATATGATTTTTGCCTTGCAAATACGCTCCTGGTCTCGTGTGTAACTGAGGTTTTGTATAAGTAAGATGTGTACGCACATCGCTTTCAAACGAGCTGATTCCGCGCGTTTATCTTTAGTACTAGAGATAACGATGTTATTCCTGTTTACCTCTAACATCATTGAGAGCAAATATTTGATTTTTTTTAAGGAAAATATGCCCTTAGTGATAATATGCGTATTACCTTGCTACTCATGTCGCCTCTTACTTAGACATCGCCATTCTAGCACCTTCGGACCCCAACGTCTACCGGTTCTTCGGACTATGTGCCCCAGCCATTGCCACTTAATTTTTGCCAAATATGTCGTTTTAATTTAAAATTATAAAAGATCGGTAAAATAGTCATTTTAACAATCAGGCCAGAGACATTGATTCCAGATAGCACAACTCGAGATGATTTCGCAGAAAGATATATATCCGAGTTAATGTTCCTTTGACCGTTCGATCTTTTGTTCGAGATTACACGTTCGCCTCAACCCATTATTTGTTGCGGCGGCCCTCTATACCTCGGAAAAATCACCGCTCGTCAGCCTATACATACTCGACAATACAAACCAGTTCCTGCATACCGTTACGTGGAAGTAATTTCTTAAACGCATTCGCCGGTCACGCCAAACGAATCGAACGATCGCGAGATACTCACTCGTTGGCATCCATTTACATACTGAAGTTGTCAGTGCGTAATGGCGGCAAATTAGCGTAGTGCGTTCGAGAATCGAACGCTTGCGCCCGCACGGAATTTGTACTATGCTGAATCTATAATTTGATAGCATTCTTCCAATTTTCACTTTCAATAAAATCAATAATATAAATATCCACTGTTTAAAAACCGTTAATATCATGATTTACGTTCGTGATATATTATTATTTAAAATTCTTGATTAATTTATATGTTTATTATGAGTTATAAATTATGTTTACTAGTATTGATTGATACGGAAATATGTAATGCATATAAAAGTACCGTTTATTTAGTAGAGTTAAGTAATATTTATATTTCCGCTTTTTAATTATATATACATTATTAATTTATGTAAAAACTAGGAACATATAAATATCTTGTATATACAGTTTAGTCATTTACTGTAGGTTTAATAATAATAATAATGCTGTGTACAGATTTATCTATTTTGATTAAAAGTTTATTTACATATATATTCTCAAGACCTGTTACTACTTAGTTTATTTAAGTAATTATAACATAATAATATATGTATGTATATTGTTTTCGGTGCTGACATCGGCATCAACAGGTGGCCACTTGGTATCGGGTATGTTCATTGTTTATATTCATAAGTTGTGTATATGCCCATTATATAACGTTTATGTGACCTGCATGAATCGGTCGATGTACCCTTACATACAAATGTTTGTATCACCGAGAATGTCTTAAGTGTAAGCATGATGATACTGCATGAATACGAAATAGACCAAGAGTTTGTTCAAAGTGTTAAGGGTCCAATTTTTTTGTAAAAAATATTGCAAACTAGATATCGATACCTTACCAGAGTAACTCGTTGCCTAAAACCATTCATATATTACAAAACAATTTACATATGCATATAAGGATGGTTTAACTCTGGTAGGTTTTCGTTAAGTTTAGAACGTATATATATACATAAAAATATTTGAAGTTTATTCCCTTGTTACACAATGTTTATACGTAAAAATTGGTTCCGTGTAAGCACTTGGAACTAACAACTCACGAGCTCTTAGATTTCAACCAAAATACTTCAATAGTAACCCTAGAAGTGATTTATGCGAGTATCTTGGCAATATGACCCCTGCTGCAGTAATGCAGTTCATTCATAGATAAAACTAGAGGCTTTTTGGCACAGACTTTTGGATTTTTGTGTGTACATAATTCAAGTCATTTCAAGTTTACTATTCAGACAATATGACGTCTATTTTCAAATCCTAGTATTAAATAGAGTAGCGTAAATATCTGACAAATTATGACGTGTTAGATCTCTACTACTGTTTTATACATAATTAGCTGACTCAGCCCGACTTCTAATCTATAAGAGAAAAAAGACATGCTCTACGCTATTCTAACGACATGCCATAATAGGAGACAAAAGTACATGCCGGTAGAACAAATATCATGCATCGGAATCTGTGTCAATAGAGCTGCTGTTCGTTGCCAGTTCGCGTTGATTGTTACAGTAATGCCACCCAACTTGAGGAGAAAATAAGGGAGCCCACAAACAGACATCTTGACGCCGGACAATCACACATTTAGCACCACCCGTTGAAAATAATTAGCTGATCCCGCTGATAAAAATCCGGCGACTTCGTCCGCATGGTTTTTTTATCCCGTGGAAACTATTTCCCGCGATGGCAAGCGTAATATTAAATAGATAGACTGTTAAAATCATAACCCTTCCTTTTGGCTTTGCTGTAGTCGGGTAAAAAAAAACGCAGACTACGTAAAAAGCGAACTAAAATGAAAAGTTGGGAAGGAACCCTGGACAATACAGACTTTTTCCATCTTTCCATCTAAAAGTACACGATGATCCGTAGCTCTGTTGCCGGGTGATCGAAAGACAAACCAACAAATGAACACATTTCCGCATTTATATGTTATTAGGTAGGTATTTTCAATGTGTACAATACTTAGTACATTATTATATTGATAAATCTCGTAGGGTTCAGCCTGCGTTTGCAATGTAAGCGGAAAAAATGTAATTATTTACGACATCACATTAGAAACCTCAAAAATAACAGTATTTCTCCACAATTTAATGGATGTTATTATACATATAAACCTTCCTCTTGAATCACTCTATCTATTAAAAAAAAACGCATCAAAATCCGTTGCGTAGTTTTAAAGATTTAAGCGTACAAAGGGATATAGGGACATAGGGACAGAGAAAACGACTTTGTTTTATACTATGTAGTGATTAGGTAGGTATATTAGTAGGAACAAGGTATATTAGTGGGAACATGGGGTTATTTCAAGGGGAGGATCAACAAATTCCTCAAAAGCCGGCAACACATAAGTGGTTCCTCTGGTACTGCAAATGTTCATGGGCGGCGGTAATCACTTAACATCAGGTGACCCGCCTGCTCGTTTGCCCACAATTTTTATTTTAAAAAAAATCTGTGTGTTGGAAAATCGAAACTGTTAAAAGCGCGAGTTAATGAATGGTATTCCGAACCAGTGGTAGATTCAATTAGACGATTCAAAGGTACTTGTAAAAGTTTATTTGAATAAAAACTTTTCTATTCTATTCTATTTTAGTTAGTTCGTTTGCGGGTGCTCTATTATCACCCAACTTGTGGTGAACATAACTGTATGCCAATTATCGGCTCGCACGAATGTACTTTAATGGCATGACCACCGCTGCCCCGCTTCGGAGGCCCAATAACGAAATGGGTTTCGATAATGACTTACCGTGCTGGATTTTTTATCGACACTAAATTACTGTATGCTCTTGACTATGAACTCATCAGAAAGGCTCGACATGAAAGGAGACGCGTAGTTCCAGAGCTTTATATTATGTAAATCTTTGAGTCCGTGAAACTTTGAACCTGCATTAACTTTTACGGGAATCTTACAAACCATAGACGCAGATATGACTTTGCAGAGCGTGTCTGTAAAATTTCATTGATTTTGATTGGTTAATTTGAAATGAGTATCAAATTTTCTTTTGTATGGTGCGCGCTAAGACAGAACTTAACTTCAGTTATAGTCAGTAATCATAGTTACATTACTATTATAATAGCTACTATCAATCTGAGGATTTACACTTCAGCGTAAGCTACCTCGCTATTCGTATAGTTATACAAAATACTCGTAATAATGTATGTTATATTGATGTACTTTGTTTATTCATGATTCTTTATGTATCTATTTTATACTTGTATCAAGCGATCTGTGACTTTGTCTTCTTATGGTTATAAGTTGTAATATCACACACGACTGGGTAAGCTGTATTACTATTTTCTTTTATGAAATAATTGTTGGATTTCTAATAAGGATGAGATGTCGAGACTCATCGCGCGTCTCATAGATTCCGACATGAACAAATGAAGCGAATAGTTTTATAGTGTATTCCATAATGGAAGTTCAAATGCAGAGTAGATTTAGAGTTGATTTAGGGCCTGTTTCACCAAGTTCTGTTTAGTGTCGAATAGCCTAAACGTAAGTTTTGTCACTTTCTTGCTGTTTGTCAAGTGACAAAGACAAAAGTTGTGAATAAGCTATCCGACACTTATCAAAAGATGGTGAAACAGGCCCTTAGACATGTGTTTATGTCGAAATCGTTTTAAATATAAACTATGTAGATATATGTTGTATATCTACAGTCCACGTTTTTCTTTATAGGTTTCTTAGGTTAGGTTTTTATTGGTTTTAACTATAAGCCGGACCCGTATGACAGGAAAATAGTCCTTAGAGTCTTTATAGAGATTCAGCAAGCGTGCTCTATGCATCACACTGTTTCATACAACAATTTCAGTATCGTGCATGATGCCCGGACACGGGCTGCGTAGAGATATTACGTGAACTCCCACGCTTGCGAGGCAAATCCGCGTGCGTGACTAAGTCTTAAGTGAGACATAAATCTCCAAAAAGCATCTACTAAGAGTAGCATAAAGCAATACGGCCCCTTAAATATCCTACACTACATAAACGTTAAAACAACGTAAAGCGCCCGAGTAATTAATATTAGAGTATAAAAGCGTAAACACACTCGGAAACAAAGCAAATTCATTGCATAGTTATCAGAAAAAACTTGCCATGCGTGCAGCCTACTTGCTGCGGCCTAGATATAGAAGAAAAGCGCTTGTTGCTTGGTGTATCACACAGTGTTCTCCTGTGGAACTCCTTTTTAGGTCAGCTTTTCAGATTAGCTACGTACATAGATAGGTACCTCTGCCTAGTTTTTATGAAAGTACCAATAGTTCCATTAGGTAAGGTTATTTCCACTGTCAAAGCGTGTTAGCGGCCACATTATAGAAAAGATAAACAATACTAAATGTACCTATATCATAGACTTGCAGTATGATAGAATCTACATGTACCACTAAATCCAACACGGTTAGGTCGATGTGTCTTTCCAAAATCCAAAATCCCTCAGCTCCTGAAGACAAAAGTCTTCGAACAGTTCGTGTTGCCAGGGATAACTAAAGGCTCCTGAAACATAGTTGCTAACTAAGGGCCTTAGGGTGTATCAGCGGGCTATCGAAGTATCCCTGCGGGATCAAATAAGCACAAAGAGATTCGCAGAAGAACCAGAGTTAACTCATCGAGACACGAAATTGCAGGTTCAAAATTAGCGCTCGCAACGAGAACCAACTCAGCTCTCTTGTTGCATAAATTAATTAATGCATAAATAACTAAATAAATGAATGCATAAATAACTTTTAAAACCGAAATCATTAAAACTTCTTAAGTAAACGGATCTGTAAGTAACTGATATCACGTTCATTGGAAGTAGGCTACGTCAATAAGTGGACCGGACGGAAAGTTGGAAATATTTTATAAAGGTGCCAAAAATCAATCCACACCTTACTACTGAGCACGGTGTTGTAAGATTGAAAGTAAATGAATAGAGATCGATCAAAGGATACAGCGATTGAAAGAAAATAAAAATCGTATAATTTAAAAGGCTTTGTAGGCTGCGATGTATAGAGTGTAGGTACTTTGACTTAAAACAGACTTTACTTTTCTATCATTTAAATTATCCACATACATAATACATCTGTCATTTAAATTATCCACCACCACCACTACAGCCTTTTTTACGTCCCACTACTGGGCACAGGCCTCCTCTCTCATAGGAGAGAGGGATTTAGAGAGGATTTAGAGCTTAGACCCGCCACGCTGCTCCAGTGCGGGTTGGCGGGCTTTAACGACTATTGTCACATGGTAGTGATAATAACCGGGACCGACTGCTTAACGTGCTCTCCGAGGCACGGGGGTGAGCCACCGCCAACTACCAACTTCGGGAATCGAACCCGGGACCTCCTGATCTGCAGTCGAATATGCTAACCACTAGACCAACGAGGCAGTAAATTTAAAATATGGAGATGTTATATTAACATAACGTTTTCTCGGAAAAGTAAACGTTCTATAGTAAATAAAAGATTTACGAACAATTTTATTGAAATAAAACTTGAAAAGTTACATACACTCCAATACTCTGGATGCCACAGCCCTGAGTGACAACTATCCAAATCTCATAATATGAACTTTCGAAATTCGAATTATTTGGAGTTTCGACCTTTAAAATTAAAGTTAAAAATGTCGCTATCCTTGCTATTTCGTATACGGAGGATGTAATTATAAATTTAAAATAATATATTTATGATATTTACCAACTTACATGAATTCGTTGTGTCACAAAAAATAATTGCCCGATTGGTATTGATAGTACTTACAAATATTAGGTTTATTTAATGCAATTTATGCATGCAGTTTAATGATAGTTAACGATAATAATTATTTATCGTGCAGAAGTCTATAAAAACTTATATCTCTTTTGAATAACGCGTTTGTTTTTTTAACCCCCGAAACAAAAACGACGAAGTGTTACAAGTTTGACGTGTCTGTGTGTGTTTGTGTGTGTGTCTGTCTTCTCCACCGTAGCACTCAAATGGGTGAACAGATTTGAATGCGGTTTTTTTTTTGTTTGAAAGGTGAATTAGTCGGGAGTGTTCTTAGTTATGTTTGATGAAAATCGGTCCAAGATGGCCGCCGCCACAAAATGGCGGATTAGATATTTTTTCACAAATCCCTCAGTATGGGTATCAAATTGAAAGGATTTGACTAGTAGAATAGCACTATCCAAATCCAAGATGGCCGCCACCACAAAATGGCGAATGTCGGGGTTTTTGAATTTTTTTATTTATGTCGCTATGCCAAAGTACCTACGTAAAGTAAACTTCGATTGACATTTGACACTTAAGCGAGCTGGAGCGGGAACTCGTGCAGCAAACCAATCAAATTATTGATATAACTAGCCGACCCCCGCGACTTCGTTCGCATGGATATAGGTTTTTATATAGAATCGGATCGGATCCCATAATTCTTGTAGTGAAACTAAATGTATCCTAAGTTACTCCTTAACATCACCTATCTGCCATTGAAAGTTCCATCAAAATCGATCTAGCCGTTTCGGAGATTAGGTGGAACAAATAGACAGGCCGACAAACATAAATTTAAACGCACGCCAGTTTCAAATAATTTAAAATAAGCCGTACGTACAAACATCCGCGTCCCAAGTTATTTGAACCCAATAAATGTCTGTAATTTCTGAACTAAAACACCTATGACCTTGAAATATTTACGGAACAATATACAAAGTATTACCTTTCTAACAAAAAAAGAATGAGTGAAATCGAACAACGCGTTAATGAATTACAGCTAAATACACGTTTTAACTTTCATCCTCTCTCCCAAGGGAACCGTGCTGAATTTCGGGATAAAAAGTATCCTATGTCCTACCTCGGAGTATAAACTCAAATCGTACCAAGTTTCATTTGAATCCATTCAGTAGTTTCGGCGTGATGCGCGGCCAAGATACAGACAGACAGACAGACAGACAGACAGACAGACAGACAGACAAAAATGAAACAAATTGCAGTTTTGGCTTCAGTATCGATTATAGAATGCCCTCCAAAAAAAATTTTCAAAATATATTCAATGTACAGAATTGGATCTGTTACAGTTTTATTATATTATAGAAGATAATATACTAGCGGACCCGGCAGACTTCGTCCTGCCCGCTATTAGCGCCACCTACCGGGTGCAATTTTTCTACTTATAACCCTTCATCTTGAATCACTCTATCTATTAAAAAAAACCGCATCAAAATCCGTTGCGTAGTTTTAAAGATTTAAGCATACATAGGGATATAGGGACAGAGAAAGCGACTTTGTTTTATACTATGTAGTGATATACATACCTATGACGAGATTATAGGTATTATGGATCCGAAACATGGTCGCTAACTACAGGCCTCATAGTCATACTATGAAGGCTCAGGGTCACTCAATGTGCTCTCACTTTTATTACTTAGTTCTATGACCCTAGGTCAAATAGATTTTCTCGCTACCTTCACAATGCCATTGAACGTAGAGCTGGAAACTGTACACCCGACAGACTACCGAGCTGTCCATCAGGCCTCTTGTTACGGTAATCGATAGCTACGAGTATTAATGGCGAATCGGACACTTTCCGCTTCTGTTGCCAGTGCCACCTACCTACCTGTTATAATATCCATTAGTAGCTAGATATATTATTATAGGGTATTATTTTATCGTTTCTTGGGTAGCAGGTATTGATTGCCCTCCGCAGAGAGGAAGGTCAAATACGAAATTCGTATTTTGCGCCCGTTTGACCGAACGATCGAAAGAGAAGAGCTCTCTCAATTAAACTAGCCTTCGAATAAAACAACCGTATCCAAATCGGTCCCACGGAAGTGAAATTTTATGTCTGAATCGCTCTTGACGCAATAATACAGCACAGAAATTGCTCGTATCTCGGTATTGACCTAATTTTTTATCCGATCCCAGAGGAATATCTTAGTGTCACTAAACAATAGTACATTTTAAAAATCAATTTCCACGCGAACGATAGAAGTCGAGGGCATCAGCTAGTAATCAATTTAAGCTTTCTGTAACTTTCTCAAGCACGTCACAGATACGCCTATATTGAAAAGAAACTATTGAATGAAACATGCCTGCTTCCCAAAATAAGTATATGTCGGCGACCAAGCCAGATCTTTCACGTTAAAGGTCTAATCACGGTGAAATTACACACCAAATATCACTTATTTTATTTCAGTGCAATATCTAACAAAGGAATGCATGCCATTTTCACGATTCGATTGCTTTTATATTTGTCTCTCAAGGTTATAACGGAAATATAGCAATACAACTTCTTTTGTATAACAAACAAATAAAATTACTGTAAAATAATTCTTGAACCATAGCTTAATAATCAAAATAAATATTTAAATGAATTTTACGTAACTCTAAATGGTTTATTTTAAACAAACTATGTTTATTTAAATAATATCAACCAACAGTCATAATTCCTGCAGATGGCGCTACAAGGAGATTCTACCATAGATTACACAAAACGTTATTATAAATTTTGCAATGATTAAATTTGATTAAGGTTAATGTTAATAACTCTAATCGATTTTATTATAAATACTAGATGATGCCCACGGCTTCGCCCGTGTGGATTTTGGTTTTTAAAAATCCCGTGGGAAATTTTGATTTTCCAGAACAAAAAGTAGCTTATCTCTAGAAACCCGTCCCCAAAACGGAAAAATCCCGTGGGATCCCCACGATTTCGGAATACAATTCCTTACAGCATCAGGGTCGAGGAGTTGGATATGTACCTACCTACTCGAGTTCATTCAACGATAAAGTCTTTAATTGGTACCCCCAATATCAATTTAAATAAACGAAAGTTTCTAAAACCCATTAGTTTTGGGGATTAGGTCCCCTACAGCATCAGGATTGAGGAGTTGGAATCCAAATTTTTTATAGTACAGAGTCGCAATGATTCTCTATCGATTAAAAAAAAATTACGCAAATCGGTTCAGAAATCTCGGAGATATCGGTGTACATAGGTAGAAAAACACAACTCCTCCTTTTTTGAAAGTCGGTTAAAAAAGTAGCCTATGTTACTCCCTGGTTAATTTTCTACTTGTATGTGAAGGTCCCGTCAAAATCGGTTCAGCCGTTCCGAAGATTAGCCCGTTCAAACAGACAGACAGACAGACAGACAGACAGACAGACAGACAGACAGACAGACAGACAGACAGACAAAAATTTTAAAAACATGTGATTCGGTTATGGTAGCGTTCAAATAACCATATGAGCTTAATATGAGGTAGTTATTTCGATATTACAGACAGACACTTCAATTTTATTTATTAGTATAGATTTAAACAGCAAACTATTATTTCTATTGAATTATTTCTATTGAAATAATAGTTAAAACTAAAACATAGTTCATCAATTTTTGCCACTTATTGCCGATAGGTGGCGCTTGCGCCCATATATACAAGTTGATATAGATACCTTATCGAAGATCCAAAGAAAAGGGGCAGTAAATATGAACCAATCAAGGTCAACATACACAACTAAGAGAAGTGACCTCTCCAGCGTACCAGCGCGCGATAATCGCGCCCCATACAAACTAAGCTTGACTCTTATTATTTACAGTTTGTATTTTACATCAAATACTAGTTTGATCCAGGCCTGTCTCACTGCTGTCACACCGTGTGGTAGATTGGTTAGTATTAAGAGTCAACCTTCGTTTGTAATGGGCGCTCTCGGGGGAAACTTCTCTTAATTGCAATTAAGCTCTCCAACATCATAACATACTCGTACGTTTTAAAACAGTATGCTTAGTCTCAGTTTGAACACCTCCAAAACTTTACCAAACAGGTACCTACTACTGTGCTACTACGTATCGAAAACTTATAATTTACATATTACAAAAATGAACCCAAAGATTCTTATTTTAAAGTTGTAATTCAATAGTTTGAATATTTATTTTACAACATTTCTGCCTGGGGTGCTGGCTGTAAACGAATTCTGAATGCAGTTGAATGTATTGGCGAACGAACCTTAAAATAAGTTAGTTTAGGTCCATTTTACTCTGAAGTCATTGTGTTTCGATCAGTAGTATTTAGTAAAGTTTTCGAGCTGTGCAATCTGAGACTAAGCATACTGAAATAAAAACTCATTCAGTTCGGTGCGGTTACATAATAACCCCGTTCCCATTGCGAACTCGCAAACCAGAAATACACGATGAAGCCAACTCGGCTTCATAAAGTTCGCTCGCTAAATCGGAATATCTGAACACAACCAAAGAGATTTCGTAAAGTTAAAAGCAGAGTCATAAAAAAGTAGGTTATAAAATCGCCAGTTCTGGCAGATTGAATCCATAGTTTTATACCTTACGTTTTCCTTTACAAATAAAAATCCACCAATATATCCTATATTTGTTCATCTTTGTTAACCGGTAGCTGTCCACTGCTGGACATAGGTCTCTTATAGTTATTATGGGTAGTCGTAGGGACTGCCACACCCTGCGGTCTGTATCCATTGGCTCCTTACGACTCTTTTGACTCCAGTGATTGCTAAGTGATTCGTAATCACTTAACATCAGGTGACCCGCTTGCTCGTTTAAATATACAACCTATCTGTGAGTTCTTCAGGTAACCTTTACATAATATGTCAGACTTCGCAAACAGAAAATGAGAAATTCTCACGAAGCGGCCCGGCCCGATTAATTTATTCGAAAGATAATATAACCTTGGGAAATTTGCGACTCAAACGGAAAAATCTAATAAATCCAGCTTCATTTGAATATGAAACGTCTGACATACTGGACGCCTCTATAGGTCCGCTGAAGGACATTTGGGATTTAATGAAAATATGGCCGTCGAGAAATCTAATTTCGAGTACTTGAAAACTTTTCAAGATTAATTTATTTTAAAGATTGAGAGTGCACATTAATATACAAAAGACATTATTTAGCATTAGCTTTTGCCCGCAGCTCTGCTCGCGTTGCTACCCACAAAATCCGCTGGCGCCGTACAGTCGCAAGACTCGCACGCAAATAATTTATCAGTAGTGAAAATTCGTGTCATATTGTTAGTAAGATTTAGTCGCATTGGACGAATCGAAGGAATGGTGAGCAGAGTTCGGCACTGACGTGACCTCTGCTCATGCATTGTAGGTAGCTACTTCGCGCCCGATGCTGCTAACGTCACCGCATTTTCACTAAAAACACGCCTCTTGCAGCTCTTGCGACTCTCACCTCCTAGTTAAGCAAGTATTCCTATATCAACAAAGCAGCAGTCCAAAACAATGCGACTCATCTCTCTTGCGGGTTTAGCATTTTGTAATAATAATATAATAAATCTTTAATAATATAATAAATCTTTATTTGGGGCATCTGTGGCTCAAATTGTTATAGTAATTACATGTACACTGTAACTATAACTCATAAGTAATGTTAGTAACTAATTATATTTACTAATTTTTTTATATATTTTTCAATCATTCTTCTGTGGCATCACCAATAATTGAATAATTTGTTCAAGCATTTGTGAGTCCATCTTACTTGCAAACATCTTCATTGACGACCGAGTTGCAAAAAATACGCGCCGGATTGAGAACCTCCTTCTCCTTTTTGGAAGTCGGTTAAAAGTCGAGAGGAAGCGTTGACGCATTGACTGTGACTGCGGTGCCGCAGGCGGCAGGATGTTATGATGCAGGCGCTCATGTGGCCAAACATCGGGCCTTACGATACACACGGCGTGTTTCCGATAAACAAGTGTTCGATATGCAAAGACTGTTTGATGTTGATGAGTCAATCAATAGTCTACAGCTACACTCATGTATCATCGAGTAGGTACTCAAAGTAATGGGAAATAAACTATGCCTACACGTTATCGAAAGTTTTATCTTGATAGTGATAGATAAGTATATTTTCCTATAATTCGTATTTTGATAAAATAGGTCTACTGGTTTCTGTTCTTATCTATACGTACGGCGCTTTAGGCGGTCTAAAATTAGTGTCGATCGTCTAAAAATGACAAGCTCTACAGTGCGACGATCGCATTCACCTCTGAGTCTCTCGCTATTGACTAAAATGCATTGTTTCAGCAAGAATACCGTAAATTCAATTAATCATCACAATTGAGATTGTAACCAAATAATGAACAAAGATCGATGCAGCTCTTAGACGATCGATGCACAGTTTTTCTAGTTTCGCTTGTTAGTTTGTGGTAAACTTATTTCTCTGTATCTACGGGTATAGTAGAGTTTCAGTATATTATGTTTTACCCGTTCGTCTTTTAATTTTATACGTTCGCGTGTCGTTCATCCGATAGAGCTGTAACTCGACACGAACACGATTCGTGGACAATTTTTATCCCGGAAAAAGTTCCCTGGGGAACCAATTCACGAGCATCGGCTAGCGCTCTATAATTCTTTCGCTGGAAGTTGGAACCTACCTGCCGCCTGAAAACCCGGCGGGCGTTTTCGGAACCACATCGTCTATTTAGGACACAAGCTATATTTTAGAAGAAATTGAACCGGCTTTGGTCCAGCAATCATCGGTGTACCAATCAAAAATATTAGTGACTAGCGGTCCGCTCCGGCTTCACCCGTGGTACATATATAGCCTATAGCACTCAAAGATCACTTACATATCAAACGGTGAAAGAATTTTTGAAATCGGTCCAGTAGTTCCTGAGATTAGCGCGTTCAAACAAACAAACTCTTCCGCTTTATTATATTAAGTATAGATATGTGGGTAGGTACATTTATGCGTATGCGTACTCCGTATATAAGAATGATAACTAGATGTGTTATAATATATACTAAAACCTTCCTGAAAGTATGTAGATTACGACGACGACGACGATGATGAAAATCGTTTCATTGGTTTTTAAAATGATCGCGAACGAATATACACACATACATACCTACAATATGGGTCGAATACAGAACCTACTTTTTGAAGTCGGTTAAAAATAACAGCCCCATGTCGTCGGGGGTAATAAACTATCTAACTAAAATCCATTGTCTTGTATGGTCTTGATATTATATACTTACTAATTTGTAGAATTATCGCCCCCGCCACTCTCCCCCACAGTTATTTAGGTATTTATGATGTAACATAATATCTAGCCGATCCGAAGTGTGGGAATGAGACTATAAAATCAGCAATGTACATCGAGTAGATAATACCTAATTAACTTGTGTAATGTTTTCTAAGGAGTCTACAGTAATTAGTAGGCAGGCAAAGTTGCGCAGGTATGGAGCACGTGGGAGGAATAAAACACAATATATACATGCAATTAAAAGGGAACTAAGTAACGCATTAGCACTTAGCAGCTCTAAACGAGTATATTATTACACGTACACGTGCTTAAGTTCGTTCGCTTTTATTTTTGTTGCATGTTCTTCCCACTGGCTAACAGTTTTGAATGTATGTGCTTATTACTATTAGGTACGTACTTAAAATTGCGTTAATGCCTCTTTAAAACTGTATCATTTTATTATTTGAAGACTTCATCACCACCACTACTATAGCCCTTAAACTTATCTAGAGAGAATTAAATTAACACAGTAACAACATAATATTATGTAGTTACCACTTTACCGTTGCTTAAATATCGCGACATTTTTAAAAAGCTTATAATAATTACGACGCGCTAAATGAAACGTTATTTGACGTGACAAGGTCTTATAAATCGATGAACGCCGGCTACACGCACGAAGAAGCATGACTCATTGTCACGTTGCGCGTGCAAGCGAGAGCGCGGAACAAGCGATAGGGAAGGCACGATCGGCCTAAGCGTTCGGCTTGTGACGTATTTCTCTCTCTTTTCTTATGACGTTATCATGTAAAATTATCGTCCGTAAACCGACTTTACAGCCAACCAATTTTTTTATTCATTTAAAAGTTAGAACTTGACTGCAATCTCACCTGATGATAAGTGATGATGCAATCCAAAATGGTAGATAACCTTTTTTTTCTTTGTCGTGGTGGGAGGGAGTCCCACATAACGAGGGTTATGTGGGAATATGCCCTAACTAAAAACCACCACGGCTGTTCCCTCTTGCTGACTGTGCTGGACGCCTGGGGAACCCGTTGTATACGTCCCAGGCGTCTGTCAACCGCCCCGGCCACCTGCTGGGACCTAAAAATGGTAGATAACCTGGAAGGGTTATGGCAGATTTCATTAAACGCACCTGATTGGTTTTTACGCGGCATCGTACCGGAACGCTACAGCTTGGCGGCACAGCTTTGCTGGTAGGGTGGTAGCTAGGCCACGGCTGTAGCCAGACTAGATCAGAGAAAATTCAAAAATTATAAGTTCCCAAATCATCCCTGACGGAAATCGAACCCGGAACCTCCCACTTATAGGACCACAACGCTCACCACTGTACCCGTCGTCCCAGAAAGTCGTCTCACTCAGAACAAAGTCGGCTCAAATTAATTTGACAAGCAAAAATACATTATAGTAACCCGAGATTCTTCCTGTAACACCCCAATTCATTTTCGTTGTCAAGCAATTAAACGTCCGTATCGACTAATCGGATTACCTACCTCCGAAATGTTTATTTCTCCTTTTCATTTAACAAAAGGTGGCCCGAAGTTTTTCGGCTGGAACGTTCATTATTTTTATGCAAAGCATGTTCGGATTAGAATATTCTTTGTAAATGTTTTTAAGAAAATTATTGTGCACTGAGGCTAAAATAAATAAATGGTGATGTTTTCGAACATCAAGGACTCGTCCTACGCCCTCTAGCTAGAGTAGGTACCCACCTTTCTTTGATGCTTGGAGCTATCACTTCTATAAAAAAAATCTACAAATATTTTGTTTGCTAATTGAATTAAGGATGACTAGGTTTGCCCTCAGTTCCGCCCGCGTGATGTTCGGTTTTTCACAAATCCCGAGGGAATCGTGGATTTCCCGTTTCCGCTCCCTTTTCCAACCTTTATACCTACTTTCAAGGAAGTTTGCTATAGTAATCTTATAGCTGTAGCTGTAGATTGCTATAGCAAATTTCGGTTTTTCCAAAATCCTGCGGTAGCTATCGATTTTACCAGGATAAAAGTAGCTTATATGTTATTCCAGGTTGTAGGTATATTTTTTTAATTTCAGCCAAATCAGTTAAGTAGTTTTTGCGTGAAATAGTAACAAACATACATCCATACATCCATGTTTACAAACTTTCGCATTTATAATATCTACAAGTGTAAATTGAAAATTTAAAAAACCCCCGACATTCGCCATTTTGTGGCGCGGCCATCTTGGATTTGTAATAGTGCTATTCTACTAGTCAAGCCCTTTCATTTGATACCCATATTAAGGGAGTTGTGAAAAAATATGTAATCCGCCATTTTGTAGCGGCGGCCATCTTGGACCGATTTTCATGAAACATAGCTAACAACACTCTCGACTAAATCACCTTTCAAACAAAAAAAACCGCATTCAAATCGGTCCACCCGTTTGAGCGCCACAGGGGAACAGACAGACACACACACACACACACACACACACACACACACACACACACACACACACACACACACACACACACACACACACACACACACACACACACACACACACACACACACACACACACACACACACACACACACACACACACACACACACACACACACACACACACACACACACACACACACACACACACACACACACAGACACGTCAAACTTATAACACCCCGTCGTTTTTGCGTCGGGGGTTAATTAGTAAGGATTTTGTGCGTGACAAGACAAGACTACGTGGAGTCGGGGTGTTTGAATTTCGTTTATAACTTTACAGGTGCTTTCCTTTGCGATTTTCACTTATCACCTTATCTCCGAACCTAAACCTAGTATGTAACTACATAGTTAAGCACTCACACTCATCACTCACTACTTATCGTAGTCGTAAAGGTGACTTACCTTTACCTGAAAAAATAAAATATACCTAGTTGCGTCATAGTGTAGTCAGAAGTCGGAGCGTGTCGCCGATGAGGTCACCCCCAGTCAGACTGGTTAAGTTAACATGGCGCAGAAGGGACTAGACACATCTGACGTTAAAGAAAACCCGGGCTTAACATTCTCAACAACATAAGTATTATGCAAAATAAAAAAAATTGCCATGCATGCCAAGCATAGGAGGATTGCCATGGATACAATTTATCTATATTTATATATTTTGTATTCATCTACAAGTTAGCCCTTGACTGGGATCTCACCTGATGGTAAGTGATGATGCAGTCTTAGGAGGAAGCGGGCTAACTTGGAAGAAGTATGGCAGTTTTTAATAGTTATAGACAAAGATCGGATTGAAAATGGCGATATTGTCGATACAATTTTTTCTAATCGTAATTTATAGACATATTTTGGACAGAAAACGTCAGACATTCCAAATATTAAGATATCAGAGTTCAGCTCTAAGCTACATAAAACCATATCAATAATAAATAATCAAATTATAGTTTTAGTTGATAATATCAACAAAATAACGAAGTAAATTGAAGATAATAATATCTATACTGTATGTTTTATAACCACTTGATAAAATTATTGATTCCATAAACTTGTTGGTAATATTGTTGGTGCATAGTAGTAACAATTTTGATAAAAACACGAGTGCCTCTTAGGATAATGAATACTTACTACCGACATAATAATATTATATTGATAGTAAAAGTACTAAGAAGTAAAATTAAATTTTATAGGCTAAAAGTAATAACTTTTCATACTGATATCATCACTGTAACAAGTAATCTTCATAGATCATAAAATATCCAGCATAAATAAATAGTTCTAGTTCTTATGTATAGGTATCTAAATTATTTAATACTCTACTTTGTTAATTCTATAAAAAAAACAAATGCCATACTTACCTAATTATTTATGTTGATGTTATGAAAATTGTTTTAAATTATATTTAAATTATATATAAAAATTAAAAATTACAAATCAAATAAAACATCCAAATCACTGTAACGAGGCAAGGTGCCCAGAACGCTGGCTGCGTTACCTCGTTGAATGGCCAGACTAATATGCTGACCGAGGTAACTGCCAGCCCTCCGGTCACCCGTGGACTCCACGAGACGGGATGATAGGTCCTTAAAAAAGGACCTAGCATCCTCGCCCCACGAACCCATGGTCTCCACCCCAAAAGGCACAAATATGAAATTATTTTCTATATTTTCATATTTGCGCCTCTTGGCCCTTTCCGCCTTAGTGGCTGCCTGCTTGTAATTTTTAATTTTTATTTTTAAGTATTTATTGTATTAAATAGCTGTTCTGTTACTACTATAGATTTGAAAATTATAGCCAACATACTGGTTTTATAAATTATATATTAAGATATATATATATTAAATTATATTAAATGGATATAGGTTACCTACTCGTGTATTTTGGTCTTCATACCTCATTTTTGCGTACATGTATATTGTAATTTGTATGTATTGAAAAATAAACTCAAAAACACACACATATTATGCGAAAGTTACTTTGTCTATCTGTTTGTGACCTTTCACAGCTCGACCGCTGAATTAATTCAATAATTCATAGTAATTATATCCTCTTGGAGAAAAAACACGCGATGAAATAGTAAGGATAGCGACATTTTTAAGTTTTGTTTTGAAGAATTTGCTGTCGGTGTTGATGTTGATGACTAAAAATAATTCGAAAATTCCTAATGAGATTTCGAGAGTTGTCAGAACTCAGGCTGAGATGGCAGAGTATTTCATCTTAACGTAAATAACAATAATTGTAAATCTTTCATTTAGTATGGAAATTAACTTTTGGAAATACGCCACGATTTAACATCTCTCGAATTATTGAGCTTGATAAGTTACACTAGAGCCTGACATAAATTGTAAGGTCCGAGCGAAGTCAAAATGTGCGTAAATAGAACTTTGTTTGTTATAATTCTATCGGATTTTTTTGGCCGGATTCTTCTAGATTGCTTGCTAGTGCTACTTACTTACTTTTAGTCCTTTAATCTTCTTTGCCTTAATTGAAATGTCGAGATTTGTGCGAATGTGTGCGTAATTGAAATTTGCTTTCGATTGCCGCTTGAGGCGCTCAGAGCGTTCTCGCATCATAATCACATTGTGTGTAGGTGCTGTCACAACTACGAGTGTATTGCCAAAGGGAATGAATTATGACGTGTCTGTACGAAGATTGCAGTCTACAATAACTTTGTGCGTTGTCTAAATTATTGAGAGTGCTTTTCGTTTGACGTAGCTTTTGCCTTCGTCATCTCGACTTCAGATCTCACTCAGTAGAGCCCTAGTGCTCTAATGCCAAAATTGTTATAATCACATTGAGACTATCGCAAAAAAAATGGTGAATTTGAACTGAAATATCTGACGAAACGTCACTAGTGCTGCCAGTCGACGGAAAATTCCCAGATTTTGGGCGAATGGGAGACTTGCGCGGGTAGACAGCGGGATTTTATTTTGTAGGGAAGGACAAAGAATCTGTAGGTAAATGAGTAGAAATTTTGTAAGAGTAGGTAAATCTCTTAAATTTGTAGGCCTGGCAATATTGCTATTTGGTCAGAATTAACGGTCGAAAACTTTGATCGGATAAACGTAGCAAGTCTTATTACACTAAATAGATACATAGTAAATAAGTAAGTAATAGTAATTGTAAAACACGCGGCGGAGATGTGCTAATAACCTAATATACTCAATGTGATTTCTTACGCAACTACCTACCATCAAATTCCATAGGATTTACACTTAATCTCATAAGTCGTATTAACCTAAACTAACACGATATAATTCCCTATTTGTGACGAAATTCGATTAGCGAGACTTTGTCCAGGCTAAAGGCGAGATAATGGCTTACTTAGCGTTCGATTCACACGTGCAGGCTTAATGTGCTAATAGACACACATACACGCTATGAAAATTAGTGTAAGAGAGAGCGCTCACGGAGCGGTTCGCACCCGCGCCCGCCGCGGTTGCGGGCCCGCAATACTCGAAATTCATACAAATGTCGAGTGCAAAACTCACGACGCGATTTACTCCCGCAGAGTTGGCGGTTGCTCGCGGCTCCCGCAGAAGGCGGGCAGCGGGCGCCCGCGAGCTTTGCGGGCGTCGCCCGCAAGCTCTGCGGTTTTTTGGCGGGCGCGATCGCATTTTTCTTATAGGAGGAGCTGGCGAACAAAACGGTATAGTTGCATCAAACTAAAGAGTAAGAGTCTTTATTTGCAAAAATGTGGTACAAATATTATGGATCTTAAAGCTTATTGTCTTCCAACACATTTAACTAATAAATTAGTGTGCAAATTGAATTATTGATTTTAAGAATAAACAAAATGACGTAAGTAGCATACATGTCACCGTTCTAAAGATATAAATATAAAATTAATTGCAATAAATAGAATTTATGTCATATATTCTTTTAAATTGTAAAAACATTTCTCCATGAGCCAGTTCTTTAGTTTTACTTTAAAAGTTTGGAGAGGCATGGCCTGTATTGATTCAGGTAACCTATTAAATATTAATTATTAAATATTAATATTAAACTGAATGACATACTTACAGTGAGCTTTTGGCGTGGATTTTTATTTACCCATATGTAGTTTGTGATTTTATTGAACATAATAATATGTTAAATTCAGTTTGCTATCTCATATAAGTTAACGGAAGCAATCATTAATTAATATTCCAAGCAATAACTTGTTTGTGTAAACACATAACTCCAGAAGCAGACTATCAATTAATATTAAAACTAAATCAAACTATTATTAAAATATCTGCGTTTATCACCCGCACATAACTCAATTTATATCAACTCAGAGATTAGTTTAACTGAGATCTATTTTCAAATATATTTTATACTAATTAATTAATTACACTCAGCCAAGTCCAAAATGGCAGCATTTATTCGATGAGGGTGTGATTGCTATCGCAGCTCTCAATCAAATATCACGACCTAGACGCTGAAGCATCTAATAGTCGGTTGAGTCTTTGGAGGAGACTCAATTCATGGCTTCGAAGTACCCGTATTTATACCAATAATTCAAGATGGCGGTTCGGCGCCACTGAATGAATCAAATGTCAGTTAATTCTAACCTATTTCAATTATGAAATTAATAATTCGTAAACCATTTCTAAAAATTCTAATTAATTTTCAACAATAATTTATCATTTGTAAGTCAGTCTGACATTTGTAAGTTAGTTTAGGCCAATTTCAACATAAATTGTTTAAAAACTTTATTAGTGAATAAAGTTTTTAAATGATAAACCTTTTAATTAAAAAAAAATTCATAGTAAAAAAAAAACAAATTTTTCTTCTGAAAAAGAAATAATCATTTTGATTGACATCTTACAAAGTATGGAAATTAATCCATTTTGAACGAAAACGTGCTCGATTATTCAAATCTTTCGAAACTTTATTGTAATTATGCCGTTATGATCGAAACCACGACCTATGGATGCAATTTTGATACAGTTGCGGGCCGTTTTAAGTAAAATTAAGTTGATATTCTTATTCAGCAAGCCAAAGACCATCGGATTAAAAAATATAACATTTTGTTCGCCAGCTCTTCATATATAAATATAACCGCCGATCTTGCGGGCGTCGCCCGCCAACTCGGCGGGCGACGCCCGCAGCCGCGGCGGCTGCGGTCCCGCAAAAACAAGCGGGCTCGTGAGCGCGCTTTCTCTAACCTCTCTCCCGCAGCCGCGGCGGGCGCGATTCCAAACCGCTCCGTGAGCGCTCTCCGTAAGTATCGCATAAACAAAGATAAGGACTACCTGGCTACTATAATAATACACTTATCATATTTGCGAAAGTGTGATTGTCGTTTTGTTTTCTTTCAAAACCGAAATTCATAAAATTTAACTAAAGGTGATGGAATGGTAGCGAGGCTTGCGTGTTCTGTAGGTGGGCATAAGCCTAGTTGTACCTAAGTTTCTTGCCGGGTCCTTCTCGGTAATCCTTTGCCGTGGTAGAGTTGGCAGTCGGGTGTATCTAGTCAAGCGACTCGATTTTGTGTTGTTTCGTTTAAACATCATCATACACACTGATGCATAGAGTTTGTTTTGTTTGTGGTATGACACTAATCGTATGATGCTCTTTGAAATCATCGTCTCGAGCGATAGACGTTTATCTTACGCAACTATCATCATTTGATTCCTGAACTTAGGTATCTTGCAAGGATTGCTACAGAAGATGTTATACGATTTTGAACCGTACAGATACCGAAGTATATAAAAATATCTTAGAAAACCTAAGGAGAGAGAACGTTAGAAGTAGGTTCGTCTTTCCTTCTTTCTTACTAAGTGCCATGATTCAAAATAGTTGGTAGTAATACCGTCTTATTTGAACAACTTTAGAGAGTTGTTGGTAATGCAGTCACCGTTACTGCAAACATAGTCGAGCTTATTTAACTTGGATTGTTGGGTTTAGTTTGCTTTGGAACATGATCTTTTGAAATCACATATTTTGCTTTAGAGTACTTAATACTTAATACTTATCCAATATATCTAATATCTTGACTATATGTGTTAAATCATTTTAAGATGATACATTTTTTATTGACTATACCATTAATTGCATAACTGGACGTAAGTACAATAATACAATTTCAACAACAGCAAATGTTTTTCGAAACGATCGCATTGAGAAAACAAAGGCCTATCCTAAAGGTGACCCAAGGTGAACAAGCAGTCTACATCCAATATTGGAACTAGGAACAAACACTCCTAATGTAGGCACAATACCTACGTAATAATCGTCCAGTGACCAGTCTATTGGATTATAAGATTTTCTCATTGCCATTGAGATAAGCCCGCTTAGGATTGTGTACATATCGCATAGCGTGCATTACCTATGATTTGTTTTATTTACCTCTTCGAACAAGTCAAGGAAACGTGTTTTTACTTATTTAGATTTTCACAAAATTTTCCGTGAAGAAGTTCACAGTTTCACAGATGATCCGTCTAGGTCTGAAAATTCATGACAACCTGCTAAAATTCACGGTATGCGATGTTCATATCGCGTTATAAATGTTCATAGGCTTTGGTCCAAGTTTCGACAGATTCGCACCTGCTGTGATCATGAACTGGTTTTAAATTAACCAAGCCCAAAGCGGATTACCATTTCGCTTCAATAATATAATTATTGTAGTGTTGTCACTGATCTGCTATGTTTTGCGTCCGAATTCTGCCGATTTATGGAATCACTACACAATATTATAAAATAGATACCTACTATTGAGCTGGCCGCGCTTGTATCGGTTTAAAAGAACTAGGAAGTTTAAATAGTAAGTAGGTATTGAATACATTTTATGTTAATTTTCGTCAGTAAAAACTTTGGCTCAAATATCCAGTAGTTTATCAAAATCTCCGTTAAACATTCGGTCCATTTGGAGTGCTTTAGGCTCGTTATAATGGTAAGTACTGATGGTAATCTTTCACCCCAGGTGGTAGTTTGGTACGCAATTTGCTTTTACCTCATCCGCAACAATCACTCCAGTAGCGTAGTGCCTAATCTGATTTGGACCGAGTAATAAGCAGGCGGGTAACTGCGTAATGCACTCGCAATCCGCACAGCTTTGACTATGGCAGGTGGAGTCGATGGTCGAAATGAAGTAATTTAAATTACAATCAAACCAATTAATTAATTCCAACACTAATCGTTTTTATTTTGAAGGCTTTAATTAATTGGGTTTGCGATTGCATTGCAATTTACTAATTTAACTGGAAGAAGGGAAATCTGAAATACCTGGAAGAAGGGTATAACCCTAAATTCTTCGAATACGAATAAATAAAATTTAAGTGGACGTCTGTCATTTCGGAATAACAGTTTTTTTTATGAAGATATTTTTATCGAGTGTAAACTTTACGGGCTTTACTTAATTTGGTGGAGCAGAAATAGTTTGGAGTTGCTATATGAATGGTTCGCAAGGCAGATTCTTATAACCTTAGAAATAACCACTTTAAAAATAAATAAATACAAGCTTAATAATATGTTGAAGAAAATCAAAATAAACTGAAGAAAGTTAAACAAACATAAGAGATATCTGTTATAAACACGAATGTTAATTGTTTGCATTCAAAGAAAAATTGTTTAGTGTTGTTGAATTGTTTTCCTCTTTAAAGTTCATTGTTTCGAAAAAAGAGATATTCTCCACTTCGCTGCAGTATCGAGTTGTTTCCACTTTCCACTTGTTGCTCGTTGCGAATTTTATTATGCCTCAAAGAGCAGGGCATTTCAAACTTGAGAGTAGAAAATAAGGCTACATTTTATTAAAAGCTGTTTCGAGTTTTTCCCCATCGTCCACCAGGTAATGTTGTTTGTTACGAATGGCATTCGTTTGTTCGTGTTCTGGAAAATGAAAAAGGCTTATTGTGAGTTATGAAGAATGATAAACTATTATTCTTCACAATCCAAGTGCTCTTTCAGTTAGTCTTTTTAAAGATGAGATATTTTCATCATAACATTTTGTACCACTATATAGCACTTTAACATGTCACACTGCTGATGCTGGACTCAGCTGCTTATGCTCCAATGCGGTTTGTCGGGCTTTAACGACTATTGTCACATGATAGTCATAATAACCGGGACCGACTGCTTAACGTGCTTTCGAGGCACGGGGGTAGAACACCGACAACTACTAATTTCGGGCTGGCACTGAAAATTTCTTGACAGAAAAGACCAAGAATGTTTAACAGTTATTGACCCAACCCGGTAATCGATGCTAATTTGAGCCAGGCTTTGCTAAATATTTTTCATTTGCTCGTTTCAAAGTCACCCGAAACCAAAACTAAATTTAGGTCAAGTTTCTCTACTGTATATTCTATTCAAACGGGTATTTATCTTGCTGACCAACTAATATTCTGATAGCAGTAGCAATTTCCCAAGTGAGATATAAACAAGTTAATAGTCTAGTAGGTAAAGTTCTCTAGAGTAAATAACTAGATCGTTACTGTTAGTTAACATAGCAAGATAAATAGCGACTTTAGAGCTTAGAGGATCTATAGAGACATTATTTTTAGAACAGACAAAACTTTTCTAGTCTCTTGCTGGTTCTTCTAAGAAAAATATTAGACGATTTAAAAGATAAAGAAGGTCGTATAAAAGTTAATTTTATTGACTCATTCATCACAATATAAGAAAACTTGTTCTGGAAAACCTCGAAGATAATCACATAACACCTGATGGAAAATGATGAGGCGGTTTCTAAAAACGTACAAATTGCGGTCGTTACGACCTGCGTCCGTCGTTAAAACAAATTGCTGAGGAAGCTTCTGATTCAAGGCAATAGGTACCTACGTCAATCATTTGAAGGATGTTCTACAACAACACTTGATAAAAAATTATGATTTTATTTTTTTGTGCAAATCTGTGTTCTCTGATGTTCCGTTCTAATCCAACAAGGTCCAAGGTAACATTCCATATCCTATACAAAAAATTAGCATCGTTACTTTTTTGTAGGACCCAAATTGAAGCTACTGTATTATCTACTACTTGCCCGCGACTTAGTCCGCGTAGAGTTAAGTTTTTCGAGAAACTGCGAGAACCCTTTGTTTTCTCGGAATAAAATATATGCTATGTCTCTACTGTATGCATGCAAAAAGTTACATTGATCCGTAGCTCTGTGTGTGTTGCGTAGTGATCGAAGAATAAACCAGCAAACGAATACACTGTATTTATACTTTGACGGTCCATAAAGAGCAGGCCCCATTGGAAGCAAAATGAGGTTCGCTTCGCTTAGCTCATGCCGCTACCACATCTTTTCATACTACGGTTTACACTGCAAAGTGCAAACGACAGAACGAAGCGAAGTTCTCATTGTCTAACGACAGGAGCGTTGCGATACCGCTTCGCTTCGCTCCCAATGGAGCCTGCGCTTAATATACCTAAAGTAGTAAATTATCATATATCTTTTATAAAAAATACGTACTAAAAGAAAGCCCAATTTAGTTATTTGGCATCATGACAAGCAACCATTTATCGTGCCGGCAAAACTAATTTCAGCAGTGCCTCGTTTCCCTAGAGAGGCTGGAACTAGGTTATATGTATATTATGCCGGCGAGATACTACGAATGTATTACCGAGACCAGTATTAAATAGTAGAGTCGTGTTAGTAATAATATATTAGATTCGAGAATTAGCTTATTCTCTACTACTGAAGAGTCGATTGTACGTCAGACGAATAAAGTCACACTGGGCCATCAAAAACCAAGCAAATAGCGCTGTAAAAAAATAATGACTAGTCAATATTTTGGGTTAAATTGGTAAACAGTTAAAAACAAATCCTACTTGCAACTCAAAGAGGCTTTCTTGGTCGCCCAAATGAATTCTTCAAAATTCAAATGAAGTTTTCAAATTCAGTATCTATGTTTGTTAAAATTTCTCCAAATTAATTAATAGCATCCACGTCACTTCTACTTCTCAGGTGAGCCTAAATTCCCTTAATATTCCTTATAAATAAATTTACAAAAGCCATTAAAGGCGTTGAAATACATAAACTCGAAAGGTATTCAATCAGCTATGTAACAAGAGCAAATAAAAGCCCCGACAGGCGTCTATTGGTACAACGGTTCTTAAAAGTAAAACTGAATCATTCACGAAGCGTCAATCACGACACGACCCTGAACTTGTCGAGCCTCCATTAGCGACACAGCCTTGTCGCTTAAGGGACCGTTCAGATAGACCGGCGCGGAGAGCAGAGCAAATTTTAATCGCATTTAAAATAGAATCTTAAGTCATTGAAATAAGGTTTATATTTACATTTTATCTCTTTTATGATAAGAGGATGCTCGAGTATGCTCCCAAAATAGATAAAATGTAAAAATAAACCTTATTTCAATGCCATAAGATTCTATTTTAAATGCGATTAGCTCTGCTCTCCGCGCCGGTCTATCTGAACGGTCCCTTAATGTGGCGTGAAGAGACAAATACAAACAGGCACTTTATATTATAAAAACGTATCGCATGCGTATTATAAAAACGTATCGCATCGCATGCGATCTAATTTACTTATTTATTTTCGCCTCTATCCAAAAATCTGATGTGTTCTTATAAGTGGTGCGCTGTGATCTTATAAGTGGGAGTGGATTTCGAGATGATTCCCAGCATTGATAATTTGGAAACGTCGTCATCGTCGCCGCAGAACACGATCTTGTGCTGCTTGTTATCACTATATACTGTGGTTTCTAAATAATCTCTGGTCTGGTGGGAGGTTTGGGTTCCACTATTAAGTATTATGTGGCCATGGCCATTTATCACTACAGCGTGGGCAAGCAATTTAGCGTTTCGGAACCGACGCCGTGTAGAAATCGACTAGGGGTATGTATGGGTTTGTTTAAAGTGTCAAACCCCTTTCGAGTAACCTTTCTTCCGTCTTAGACTGAATCGTCACTTACCACAAGGTGAGGTAGATAACTTGTCATCGACTAAAAAATACGACTTATAGTGCCTGTTTCACCACCTTCTGATATGTATTAGATAGCTATCTACAACTTTTGTCCTTGTCACTTGACATAAAGTAAGAAAGTGACAAAACTTACGTTTAGGCTATCCAACACTTATCAGAAGGTGGTGAAACAGGCCGTTAGAGATGAGACAATCCCGCACGCCGGTTATTAACTCTACATAATATATTGGCATTTTTATCTCGCGTTTATTCATTCCTTAAAGTAAAACTCCGAAGCTTCTTCTAATCATCATGCGACCCTGAACTTGTCAAATCTCCATCAGTGTCACACCACGACCTTGTCGCTGACGCGGTGCACGACGCGACGCAGTTAAAACAATATTATACTTATTACGCAATGCTTACCGGGTTTGGGGGCAAGCTGTTATAATGCAATTGCAAATTCAGAATTTCTTCGGCTACCTTTCAAGAAATAAAACAGCACTCATCTCTCGTTGGTTGATACAGGGCCACATACGGGTTAACTTACACGATGAACAGATTTAACGAAAGGCAACTGGTGAAGCTCTCTCGCAATGCAACTCTCACAAGTGGAGGAACATCAAGCGGAAGGCGCTGAAACCCAAAAACAAGGCAACCGAGGGCGACTAAAGTAAATAGTGTAATATGTATAAGAGTGCACCATTGAGAAGAAGGATAAGAAGATTTGACTAAAGTCGATTAGAACGATAACTGAATTTGTCCAGCCTTCATTACAATACACCAGCCTTGTCCCTAATGCACAATTCAGCTTATAGTATATCCGCAATAGCCGCATAGTTACAGAAGTAGAATAACTGGTGGAAGTAAAACTCAATCACTCACTTGTTCACGCCTCAGTCACGACACGACCCTGAACTTGTCGAGCCTCCATTAGCGTAAATTATCGCCCTTGATGTCAAGCCGGTGACGATCGACTTGAGCGAGTATCCGATGGCATAGAACTAACACTGGAGTGTATTTGAAAATGTGTCAATAACTATACTATATTATCAGCTATTATTTACCCTCAACCTTGAACTCGTTTCCATTAACGTGAGTTATGATTATGACAGGGCTCTTTACGTTATATAAAGAGGTGACAAACAACTGAGTGCGACACAATAGGGTTGATTGCGTGAAAAAGTGTCAAATAACTATCTGCTTAAGGGCGTTTGTGCACTTACTCGTTTTCGATTCGTTTTCGATTCGTGTTCGTTTTTTTAATGAACATCATAAAAACGTATACGAAATTCACGAATGACATTTGTGCACTTAATCGTGATTTCACTATACGTTTTAAGCATTTCGTAGATAAAACCGTGTACATAATGTGTGCTGCATTTAATCGTCGTCAGCTTTTCGCACTTCTCTTATACATTCGTAGGCGATCATCACTTAATGACATGACATGACATCATGAAAAAACTTTTTTTAATTACTATCGAAAGAATGTTGCTACTTTCGATTTCATATTGTGTCATATAAAAAAAAGATTTCTCGGCAAGACACACGTTTTAGAGAATGCATAACTCCAGAAAAAATGCTGGCAGTAACACTAAGGTAAGCGATTATGAATATTTCACACGGTACGGTTAGTATCAAAATTATCTAAGCATACGTCATATAGGTATTTTGTGAACATCCCAAGTGGACATTACGCTCTTGTAAGAAAACAGTAACAACTAAGTATCAGAAATGATATTTTTTATGAAATGTTCATATTTTGCTGATAGTTTTTGACTACCAACCACAGGTATGGAAATTTTGATTATACTACAATATTTAGGTATTTTACTCGAAGTAAAACTAATTTGAATGAAACAAACGATTTATTTTAATGCCAAACTAAGTAGGTATTAACTTTTAATAATAATCAACTGCTTTGAATCATGTTTTGTTGGAATTCAAGATACCTATGTTTTCCAAATACCTCACAACATCAGGACTCATCTCTGCCCTCTTTCCACACACCATTCCACTCGCGTCCTTATTTTAAAACGATTCGATGTGAAGAATTCACGAATATATAAACACGAAAACGAATCGAAAACGAGTAAGTGCACAAGCGACCATACAGTTATAAGGAAGGCTATGTCGAATCGTGTTTTCACGAACACGAAAACGAATCGAAAACGAATAAGTGCACAAACGCCCTAACTCTCAACCTTGAACTCGTTTTTTTCCATTAACGTGAGTTATGATTACCTATCACTGAATAGATCATACTACGCCTCGGCATATTACGTATGTATATGACAAGGCGATGGACATCTGAGTGTGACCAGTAGGGCTGATTGCCTGGAAATGTGTCAAATAACTATGTAACTCTCAAATTACACTCAGCCTTGAACTTGTTTCCATTAACGTGATTTATGACCGGCGACAACTCTTAACGAATACGCTGAGGTGACAGGCGAGGTGAGGTGAGTGCGACTCAAGAGCTGTGAAAATGTGTCAAACAACTATAATATAACGCTCGAATTATTCACATCCAACCTTGAACTTGTTTCCATTAACGTGAGTTTTGCTCTGTGAGAGCTAGAAATGGCTCTTGACGACGCATAATATACCTGCAAAGGTTAACAGTCAGATAACTAAATGCCACTCAGTAGGGTTAACTGCCGGGAATATGTTACATAATGTATTCTTATGTAGCTTAATCTCCAAGCATTTTGTATAAAATCTTCTTAAAATATATAGATAGAGATACATCCAATTAAATAAAAATGTGATTATGTAAGTTCATGACATTTATTAAACTCATATGGCCATTTATACACTTTATAAAAACCCAAACAAGCACTTTTTAAATATTATCTGTCTCTCCGTTTTTCCCGGCTAATGTTCGAAACTTCTAGACTTCTGGTAGAGGACTACACATGGAGTGATCCAAGTACATACATTCCCCGAAAACAAGGACATTCTACGGTTATTTAAGAAACCCAATTGCATGCGGATAAAATCTCGGGCAAGAGCTCTCTCTTTGACTAAAATAAAATATAGGAAAATCTATCTTGGATTTAACCTTAACAAGTTAAGATTATGTTAAAATCGTGCTAAGATAGGTAACACAGAATAAATTGGTATGCGACCGTACAAACAATAGCGATCGCTATCGGCCCGCGATCGCTCGATAACGTCAATTTGTGAACACTGTTGTAAATGCTGTTGCAACTGTTGAGGACACCACAATGCCCACCGTTTATTAGGTGTCGGCAGAAAACGGTGGTGGAAAGTGGAAACCTCTCCTCTAAGTGGGAAATCATTACAGCTCGTTCACTGCTACCAAAGTACCTGACCACGGGATCGGCAAAATATCAGGTGAGATTGCAGTCAAGGGCTGACTTGTAGATGAATAAAAAACACATACATATAGAGTAATTAGTGGATGCATACTGGAGTCGGTCTTATGGTCTTAGACGTGTCAATGTAAATATCGTCAGCTAAATGAGATGCCCCCGCGGCCCACACGTGGAAAAAATAATGGTATACTGACAGAAAAACTGTTACTACGACGGAATTGATCATGATTATTCATCATAAATGAGAAATTTCCGTTGCCTTAAGGGTCATTCATTTTTTAAAAGAAAAACATATGTACATCACCTTTACATATTATCGTAGACAATTCGTCACAAAAAACAACCCCTCTTGAGGGTGAAGTGCTATAATTCAACTCTCCTGCCAGAGTATGAGACCACTAGCACATAACATATAACATTAAACCAGAGGTACCGCTAGGTTTAAAGATCATAACCAGGAAGCAAAATATCGAAACTATTATTGACTGTTCTTATATCTATGACGTGTAGGACTGTAGGTAGGTACGTCAAAGCGACTGATGATTACGGTCAGCGAGAGGTCAGTATATGCAAAGATGTTGGTGTATAATTATGTGTGATGAAATGTCAGAACCATATGCCATTTGACGCGGGACGAGATCATTAGGTCTCTTCTTTTTACCGTGTTGCTCAATATGTATCTATGTAAGTACAAGTTCCAACAGATATAGGTACATGGGAAAATGGATTCCGATACGCGTAACTCAAATGTCCTTATGCTATTAATAATAACGGTTAAATTGCGATGTCCCTTTGTGTTGTACTTGTTCACCCTACTTCCGCGCATTGAATGGGTTGTTATTAGTTCATTGTCAACTGCCTGAAGATTTATTGTTTTGTCTGGAAGGATCGGTTTCTTGTCCTCTGTGTACCCACGTCTATACGTCTTATTATTTTAAAACTATGTATACAATATATAACCGTTAATAGCATGGAACTATCTAGTATATCTGTGCCAATATTTTCCTTTATTTTCAGAAACCTGCGTTACTCAACTCTACGGACTACGGTTACTAAATCTATGCAAATCCGTATGCATCATGTTTTATTGATTGGTACGTCCTGTGTTTGGTCTGTCACCAGAGCCCTGAGATTTAATAAATCTGTCATTATTCATCGTCTTGATTTAGCATCTAAGTACCTACTATCATACTAAATGACAGATTCGCGCACACTTGAAAATTCTTGAAAATTACAATCCTACATAGACAGTCTCTGATCATAAATCACACTAATATTATAAAGGCGAAAGTTTGTGTGTGTGTGTGTGTGTTTGTTACTCTTTAACGCCGCAACTACTGAACCGATTTGGCTGAAATTTTGAATGGAGATAGATTATGCCTACTTTTTATCCTGGAAAAGTCTACAGTTCCCACGGAAAAACCGAAATCTATATCTAGTATCTACACTCTACAGCTATAGGTAGATTAGTATAGCGAACTTCCTTGATAGTAAGTATAAAGGTTGGAAAAGGAAGCGGAAACGGGAACCGGAAATCCACGATTCCCTCGGGATTTGTTCAAAACCGAAATTCACGCGGGCGAAGCCGCGGACAGAAGCTAGTATTAAATATAAGCATTTAAAATCCAACTATATGCTTAACTCAACAATCGGACTCAAATCGAATGTTACAAACATAATTGCATGGAGGTTTCAATATTATATTATGCAAGCGTGAAGGTACATAAATAATCAACGTTTGAGAACCACTATACAGATTTCACTCTTTCAAACCATAGCTATAATATACGAAATGACCTTCAATTTCTTAGAATTGAGAATGAAAGCAATTTATAAGCCGTGATATACACATTCGTTAACTATTAACACCTATACGGTTGAGAATAAATTGTCTTTTGATTAGAACGCCGCGGGCTCTGCGATTAATAGCGAATAGCGATACATTTATTAAAGGTCACACACAGGTACCATGCAGTATGACCAAACTCATTTTAATAAGCTATTATTATGTTAAATACTTCGTTTATAATGGCTCCAATTCGGGTCATACGCGAAACTTTAATTAAACTAAATAATGTGTGTGGAATTAACATACGAGTACCTAACGTCCTATATCGCATATTATAATATGTAACTATAATATTTATTTCTATTTTTTATTGCCGTTCGGATAAAAAAACTTTAATAATTTAACTTTTAACTAAATAGGATTTAATCGGATAAAAAACACTGTTCTTATTTGAGTATAATTATAACTAAAACAGACGCACTCTTTCCTTTTGGTCAAAATCAATGCAACTGCGCTGAAAACTCGGTGACTGCCCAAAACAAACTCTTTGAAACTACAAGCGCTAAAACTGCAATTATATCATAGATTTAAAGAGGATGTTCTGTTTTATCAAATAGACGCGACGCGACGCAATACGACTCCATAGAAAATGATAAACTTACCTACGCGACAAGTATCGCTATGAGCTATCGCTCATATTTTTAGGACCTTTATCTCTATTTTTCACGTTTTCGAACTTGTTAACTGGCTACAACTTAGGCCGGTGTGCTTAGTCTAAAGCGGAGCACTCGAAAACGAACTCGAAAACTATTGATCGATTTCAGAGTAAAATAGACCTAAAATGTCTTGTATTAAGGTTTGAGTTCGCCAATACATTCAGCATTGTTCGAATGCTGAATGTATTGGCGAACTCAAACCTTAATACAAGCCGTTTTAGGTCTATTTTACTCTGAAATCGATCAATAGTTTTCGAGTTCGTTTTCGAGTGCTCCGCTTTAGACTAAGCACACGGGTCAGCTACTGTTTGATATTTTCGTGTCGTCGCGTTGTGTTATGTTGTTTCGCGTTTGTCGTTCACCCAGGACAAGGGGTTAACTATACGATTAATTTAACAATAATATTATATACAAGCGGACACCCGCGACTTCGTTTGCATGGGTATTGGTTTTTTTAAAATCCTGTGGGAATCATTTTGTTTTTCCTAAGCTCCTTTGAGCTCATACCTTGCTAAAAACTGTTAAAAGTTCACTGGCGGATGTTTAGGTAGATCAAAATGTAAACATCCGCCAGTGAAAGTCCCATCAATATCGATCTAGCATTTCAGAGATTACCCAGGTAAAATTAAGATTTTTACTGTAATAACAAAATACAACCGAATGCATTTTGTTATTTGTTCTTCGATCACAATAACGTGATCGAGGTATTTGTTCCGATTTACCGCGCCATCTCGATAACTGTATTCAAGATGGCGGCAGTAAATCCATTTGTTTCGCTTAATTATTATTCGGTCCAATGATGAAGCGAATTCGTGAACGACAGTATAATGATGAGAAATTTTGCGCTTTTAATCATTTACGTAAAATAAACCTTTGTTATAATTTTAACAAATAAAGAGCTAAGAGATAAAAAAGATATGTCTAGGATTAATTAAGTACCTACTTACTTTCTGCACTTACTCTACTTTTAAATGAATTTTATAGTGAATTGTGTGTTTTGTGAATTTTCATATACTTATCTACATCAATAAATATAGGACAAAACAACCTTTTTGCATTGTAGAGAGTCGTTTAACTGTAAAATGCCTTCTAGCACTGACTATTGACACTGCTATGCATTTATTTGCACCGCTTTTAAAAACATTATTCTGCTTAAATCAATAACTTATACAAAATATCTTAAAATAAATACTTACTTAGTTGAAAAAAGTCCAATAAAAGTCAGGTCAATTTAAATTCTTAACGCTTATGAAAGTTAGTTTAAAATCATCTGCTATTTAAATATTATACGATGAATTCAAAACTGTTATCTGAGAAGCGCAGCCAATTTCGATTTCATTCTTTACTTAAGTCGGATTCTTCGTCGGCATGAAAGAGAAAATTAATAAAACTTAAAAGGTATTCATGATACCCGTGTCTTTGCAGTTGTTAATTCCATTAACTTTTTCTTGGGCTTCTTATCTGACCTCAAAGAAGACTTTCCAAAGTTTTGCGTTTAAATCGGGTTGATGTACTTCATAATACGACCTTAAGTTACTTGAAGGGTAACATTTCGTTCGTTTTATAGAACTACTTAATACGTTGTTTAATGACGATTAAGCTTTAATTTTTTTTAAGCTTGATCCTTATTATAGATCCCTATTATATCCTAAACTTGTTTAAGTTTTATAAAGGGTTTAAAGGCTATCATAGTAATTGTTACAGAAGTTTTCAAAGCCCAAAGTAAAAAAGGGGAGACAAAATCTTTCAACAAAATAATCAACCCGATTAACAATTACCGCTGCTAAAGAGTTACCTACTAATCTATCTTCTATAATATAATAAAACTGTAACAGATCCCAATTCTGTACATTGAAGATATTTTGAAAATTTTTATTGGAGGGCACTCTATAATCGATACTGAAGCCAAAACTGCAATTTTTTCATTTTTGTCTGTCTGTCTGTCTGTCTTTCTTTCTGTCTGTCTGTCTGTCTGTATCTTGGCCGCGCATCACGCCGAAACTACTGAATGGATTCGAATGAAACTTGGTACGATTTGAGTTTATGGGTCAAAATCACCAAGGTGGGAAATTTGGTTCTGACACAATTTTACCTAATAAAGCTTTGAAATAATTGGGTGACAATTATTTGTAATTATCAGATTTAGTTAATTTTATCTAAACCCTTTATTGTTTTTTGCAAAATTATGTTAACACATTTTTTTTCCTCATAAAACTAGTGAAAATGTCATTTGGGAACGCGTCCCAACACGCATTTCCGTATTTTGAAATGTTCATAAAACATTAAAATACTGATTTAAAAATAAAATCTTGAATCATACTTGATACACTTGTATTATAGTAGCTTAATCACAATTACAAATAAAAGGACATGTAAGTAACTTTACATTTATCTTACGTATAACTTTGTCCGACAGTTTGTAGGTCACATCGTAGACGCACTCTATTTTTTCAAAAATTGTGCCCAATTACGTCAAGCGAGGGGCTATTGTGCAGTCACACGATTGTATCTCTCGATGTACACAGCTTTCGGTTGTTTTATGGCAGTTTTCAATAGTATTTTCCTTATTAGGATTATTTCAATTGTGTATTTTGGTACCGTACATCAATAGAACATCATAACGGGAACGCCTCAAAATTATTAACATAACAATAAGTGAAGATAATTAGTCTTAATTTCTTAATTAAATAATGCTGTTCTATTTCCGCTAGTGTTGTATATTGTGGTCCAAGATTGTCTACGACTATTTAAAATATTACGAAGCGTTGAAAACGTCATTTCGGAAACGTTCCCGAAATGACGTTTTTCTTAGGATTTTACTTTTAAGTACTTTTATTTCGTAAAACATTAATTAAAAGATTAAATTCATAAATTATAGTAGGTAGTGATTGGAATTATTTGAAATTTTTCGCTCTCGCTTAAAAAACGTAATCTAAGCTGATTTTTCAAAAGATGCAGTTTTTTTGCTGTTTTACTATCTAAAACAGTGTTTTGTTTAAATAACAGTAAAATTGGTAGTAATATAGTATATTATCAAGAAAAGAAGGCTACAAATAAAACAAAATCTATAAATTATAGGGCAGAAAGATTCTCGCTTTCTGTTCTCTGCGCAAGCAAAGAGTTATGTGGAAAAAAAATCCTGAAAAAATACAGGCAGCAGAAAAATAATTCTATAAATATAATAAATAATACTCAATCAGAAGAAAACATGAACAACGACACGCCACGTTCGATAAAACGTAAACCTGAAGCAAAGCATATCGCACTATACAACGTTAGTTTTACTTTGCGCAAAAACCGAAACACGTGTCAAATATTTTTACATTAAGAATATTTATACAAAATTTCAAAAAAATACAATGAAAAGTAACGAAGTTATAAGCTTGTTATGTTGCGTTGTTGTCCTCGAAAAAAATGGTCACCGCAAGCCGTCGCCGCAGGGACTAGCGATCGACGCGAGTTGAATGACCGCCGCTGTGTGCCGACCGTCAGCTGATGCGCGGTAAATCATTGTGTCTAAGCTTGTAAGATTTCAAAATATTTTTGGACAAAAATATAACACTATATCGACGGTCCCTACGTACAATCCCCTAAGTGGTAGATCCGTGATTTGCATGTTTTGTTTTCGTGACATTCAGGACACCCTATATTATCGTTTAGTTTAATAAAAAAAAATTTAAGTTGGCAAATTCAACTCTAAATCCACACACGACATTTCCCATAACTACAAAATTTACTTAAATTTCCGAAGTAGAACAGCAGTAGTGGTAAATCAGTAATTTTACGTTGGACAATCAATCGTAACCCCAAGCGTCTCACACGCAACTGGCACTTACGGGCCATTGAGCTCATGCCGGCCTAGAAGAGATGGCCGTGTTATAAAAAAATAGAGATTTCGTTATAACTCGTACAGGTAAACAAAATAAACTAATTTCGGAGTATTCCAACGTAACTGTTCGTATATGGTAGTTACGTTATGTTACATCGGAAAATTGAAACGCAAGTTGCAGGAAGTGGTAAATAAGTAACTTTACGCTGGAAAATAAAAACGGATTTAATACATAACTACTACTTACGACGTTTTACTTCGGTAATATTATTTCAATCTCGTAAATAATTAAGAGTTATGTCATTTTTTAAAATGAGTAATGTTTTTTTAACCGTCTTTATAAATAAGGAGGTTAGCAATTCGACACGTATGTATGTAATATAATAAAAATTGTAATATATTCACATATTACGATAATCTATTAGGGCTTCCAAACAAATAAATATATTTTTATAGCTGTGTGTATGTATGTATTTTTATCCGTGCATTTCTCCGAAACTATTGATCAAATTTTGACTATTTTTTTTATAGGCTAACCTTTACTTCAATTTAAGAAACACTCTGAGTTTTAACAAAATTTATTCATTACTTTTGAAGATATGCGTACCTTTCTTTTTCAGTTATTCTTTAATTCTGTATATTAAAGTCGGATGATTTTTTTCTTAAATTAAAGCTTCTTACAGCACCGCGTAGAAGGGAATCTACTGATGTTAGTAAACACATGACAATATAATTGAAGTTGTCGCTTTATTTCGTAAAAATGGAGATTCTACCCTGGATTTAATGCATGACGATACCCGTTTTCGCTTTTCCAATGTAACTGATCTCTCCAATTCAATGATTATAGAAGTATTCAAATCATCGCAGCCAACAATAATTATTTCTTCCATGTTAAGCTCGACTTCAGCTTTACGACCTAACACAGACGACAAGGTTCTTAAAAGTATAATTAATTATCCAGAGATATTATATTCGACGACTTCTAACCTCGCAAACAGGCTGGAGTCCGAAAAGGCTTCAGTAGCATAGACCACATGCATACGCTGCGGCAGTTTCATAAGACCGAAGAGTATAACTAGCCACTTTGCTTGGCGTTTGTGGACTCTGAGAGAGTCTTTGATTTGGTGGAAATGTGGGCTGTTTAAGATTACTACAGAGATATCGGATCGGCTATCGTAAATCTAAGTGCTGAAGTGTTTGTACGAAAACACCACCATATTGTCAGTCCACAATATGCAGGATTAGACTACAAGACCAATCCGATTGCAGCGAGAAGTACGATAGGGAGACGTTGTCTCTTCGAAGGTCTTTTACTGCTACTAGTTGCATTGGAGGACGTCTTTAAGCTTCTGAATTAAACCGAACTTGACATTACATTAACGGTGAGTACATCACTCACGTACTGATGTAGTTGTTATGGCAAATACTCTGGAAGACTTTAATACAATGCTCAACGACCTAAGTAGGGTTTCTCGATAGGTGGGCCAGTATCGTATTGTATTGTAGAGACCTAGAACACACAGTCCAGATAGATAGGTCAAATTTCTAGAAAGAGGTCAACCGTCGAATCAAACTCGGATGGGCAGCGTTCGGAAAACTTTGCGATGTCTTCTCGTCCAAAATATCTCAGTGCCTGAAGCCGTGAAGACCAAAGTCTTCGAACAGTGCGTCTTGCTAGTGATAACATACGGCTCCGAGACATAGTCGCTAACTATGAGCCTCAAAAAAAGCTCAGTCACTGATACGCTATCAAATTAGAAATTAGGAGATCCGTAGAAGAACTAGAGTCACCGACATAGTATAGCGAAACTGAAGTGGTAATGGGCGGGACACATAGTTTGGAGAACTGATAGACGTTGAGGTCCCAAGGTGCTCAGGCAACCTCACACCGGAAATCGCAGTGTTGACAGACTCCCCACTAGGTGGATCGACGACATCAGAAGAGTCGCAGAGAACTGCTGGATACAAGCGGCCCAAGACCACGACGCGACGTTTGGAAGTCCCTACAAGTTACCTATCCAGCAGTGGACGTCTACTGGTTGATGACGATGTCGACGACGAGTTATAATAAAGTTACATAGGTAGTTGCGCAATATTATATAAGAGAAATTTCCCGACTCATGCTCTTTTAGTAAAGTTGTATTCAACACTTAAACACTAACAACATATTTTTATACCATGCACCCCCACGTACAATTTCATAAATGGCAATTACGACTTTGTTTAATTTTAATACTACCACGGAAAAGTCAGTAAGTACCACATAAGGTATTTGCAATAGAGATGAATCCCACGTATAAGAACATAAGTGACAAATAATACACTAAACGTTATTTTTATAACTTATTTTTTAATTTTTTATAAAGTATTTCACATATTAAAACTTCATACCAAATTTCATGACGCAGCATTTAGTAGATCATGAAATGCACGTGTTTGAAACTTTAAAACGCTCTCCTGAAAATTTTGTGTTTTGTAATTAGGGGATTGTACGTAGGGACCGTCGATATAAAAATGGTTGGATTCGATTTTGTTACTGATTTTGAACAAACTACTTTCAGGTTTTGCGTAAAGTAAAACTAACGTTGTATAGCCAAGCAAAATACTAAAAATTTTAGCATAGGTTTTATTATTACTTTAAAATATTTGATGAAAATTTAAGAATTTCAACTCAAAATAAAGTTCATACTTATACATTTGATGTTTCTTTTAGACTGAAATTAGTTATCTGTCTCATTTAGGAAACGTTTTTGTAAACATTGTGAACGTCGCAATCATTCAGGGAACGTTTCGTCATTTACGGGAACGCAACAAAAGTATTATTATTTAATTCAAGACAAAACATAGTTGATTTATTTATTATTAAAAATAAATACCATAACATACAATTGTCTGTAAAAAAACAATTAAACATTCAAACTTTATCATTGATAAATAAACAGAACTTTTGTCTAGGAATTTTTAAAATGTGCTTCATAAATGTCACATTTTATTAAAATAAAAGAACACAAGATAATGTAGAGTACATTATGTGATTATATTTTAATTAATATCTATTTTGGTACCGTACTTCCAAACTAAGCTTTATCATATTTATCTTTTTGACAAAAATATTTGAGTTTTAAAATACGTTCACGGAACGATGTTATTTACTCCCTGTCTCTCTGAAATCCTGGATAAAAAAATAAAATGTGTATATTTTGCGCGCTTCTTTTACAGCGTGATTATTGATAATATTGTGTACATTGTAAGCTATTTTTTGGATTTCCAAGACGTGATAATTTTTACAAAAGTTCACATTTGCAAAATCGCCACCTTGGTGATTTTGACCCTTATACTCCGAGGTAGGACATAGGATACTTTTTATCCCGAAATTCAGCACGGTTCCCTTGGGAGAGGGAATGAAAGTTAAAACGTGTATTTAGCTGTAATTCACTAACGTGTTGCTCGATTTCACTCATTCTTTTTTTGTTAGAAAGGTAGTACTTTACGTATTATCCCGTAAATATTTCAAGGTCATAGGTTTTTTAGTTTAGAAATGACAGACATTACAATCCTCAGTATTGGGTTCAAATAACTTGGGACCCGGATCTTTGAACGTAGGTTAGCTTATTTTAAACTGGTGTGCGTTTAAATTTATGTTTGTCGGTCTGTCTATTTATTCCAGCTAATCTCCGAAACGGCTGGATCGATTTTAATGGAACTTTCAATGTTATAAGGAGTAACTTAGGCTACATTTAGTTTAGGTACATAAAAGAATTATGGGATCCGATCCGATCCTATATAAAAACCTATATCTACGCGAACGAAGTTGCGGGGTTCAGCTAGTTAATAATAATTATTACTAATTAGTCCACACAATTATATTTAGTTTAGCACACACTCCGTATCGGTCAATGTGACTTAGGGTTTCGAATGGACAAGGTACCATAGTAAATGTTTAACTTTAAAGAATATTTTTTCCTATGTGCTACGATATCATATGCACAAGTCTTATCTCACAGATAAAACTAGAGAACAAATTAGAGCTATCTAAAGCTAAGACGAGGCAGGTCATTGTCGTGATGCGACCATCGCTGTAGGCGAGTCGTGGCCGGACCCGTATCAATCTATTCTAGATGTAGCACACTCGATACTGAGGGGACTAAACAGAAACAATCTTTAGGTAACAGACAAATCTGTTGGTAGACGCCAATCGATAACAGGGTCTGCTTAATTGACCCAAGCTTCACAGGTGTTCGTTCGTAGATGTTTACTATGACACCAGGCCGTGGAAGGATATTGCTTTAGATAGTGTATAGTAAATTTTAGACGTCTTAATTTTAGTGATAGCTGAATTTAACTTCCAAGTATAGGTAGTATTGGAATATTTGTGAAGCTTCGCATATAAAGATGTTTTTGCTTTTCTCCTACACCGCACTCCTCCCCAAATCATCAAGGATTGCCGTCTTTTAAACCTGGTAGATTTCCAATACAAGAACTGTCAAAAGGACAATTAAGTCATTATTTAAATTTGTCTAAATTGCTTGATTATTATTTTCTGATGTGTAAAACACATTAGATATAATAAAAAGTTATAGTAGTTAGTATCCATATCAAATAATAGAGAAAAAGTGAATGTTTGGAATCGAATTACAAAGTTGGACCAACCTCCAACAGTCAAACAAGCTAACAGCAATACATACCTCCTATAAGAACAATTTACATTCACACTATCATATAAATTTAATTCAATCAATGTAGACACTAAATAGGGAGCAATTTAAAAATAAAATGTAATCTTGAAAATCTGCAATACATATTTATTTTTCACGGACAGTATTGGAGTTCAGGAGGTTCTAGTATTACAGGCTGACACGGTTCGAACCCTGCGGGGGCCTGCAGCTCGGCAACTCAATTTGCATCCTATGCATGCTAAACAAAGCGAGTAATATCGAGAAAACTCTTTTGCGATACGAATATCTGAATTTTGTGTGGATTCTCTTAAAAATGCATAAAAAAAAGCTTACATTTTTGGAATCATAATACATAATTCAAATACATACATCCATTTCGTACTAGGCAGCCAAACCACACAAAGACAGATTTGGCAATTTTTTAAAGAGTTTTCAAAGCTTCTTACAAATCCAAACCTTTAGATGCTTTAGTATCATGATTCTGATATACCTACATACATACATAGTTACGGTTAATTTGTCTTTGATAAGTTACGTCAAAATATTGTGATAAATCTCAAGAGAACTTGATACTTAATCTGAGTGACAAATAGTTTCACGTGAAATAAGTATACTTATTTATGAGTTTTTATTTAATCAAATTTTTATGCATCTATTCAACCAATCAGTTGATTGAATCTTTAAAAATGTTTTTTAAAGATTAATTAATTAATTAATAAGTACTTTAAAAACAATTTAAAAACAATTTTTACGAAACAATCTTTTAAAAACAATTTAATTAATTAATTATATTGCAGCAGGTACTTAAGTGTTTTTTTAATCTAACGATCCATTTTCTGGCGATTTTATATTCAAATAAAAGCCATCGAGATATTCTGCTGAAGTAAATCACACTCTGTTGCGAACACAACGTTCGCTATCAATGAGATATTACCTCAAACTTCTACGCCGATACTTTGCGCCAAATTGCATATATCTACAAACCAGCAATTCACGGTATAATGTCTCTTGTGGTGTATACGTTACGTACTATATTTGTAAACGTAAAAAGCTAGGTCTTATGCTTAGTAGGCTCTCGAACTATAAGAGATGTTTCTTTTGTTTAATAATGACCCTTACGCACTCCATCATAAGAACTTGACGAACGACTTGGTTATACAATGCCAAAGTGGCACGTGCGACGTTACACAAGACCAGCGTGATTTGAATCGCCACCTGGACAAGGAAACTCGTAATTTTCGCTTCAAAAGATGTCTTTTGTTTGAAATCACGTAAAGGAATAATGCGAAAACTATAGCTTCTTCGCAGTTATGTTGCATAGGTACAGGATCTTGCGTTAACAAAGTATTGTGATTTATCTCGAATATTTGCATACAACGGACTCAATAAATTTTCTTTAATATTGTTCGTTTTCTTATCTCAATTCAGATTCTTACGGGTATACCAACTCTGGTATTACATGCATATTATAGATGAATTCTTTGATATAGACATTAAGGTCGATTTCGCTTTTAGAACTCTCAAATCTTACGAATCACGATATACAAAGAATCTACCTTTAGTATCTTATTATGTACAAAGCATTTAGATACTTATGGCCAGCGAAAATCCAATGACCCACATAGATACCTACGACGCTACTCACTGTACTTACATTATTATTATTAACACCGAGTAAGTACATATAAGAGTATAACACATTCCCTTGCTCACGTCCGACGCACTCACGGCTTGTCTTCTATTTTAAGATGATTTTAGATTTGCGGAAATGGTCCTCGTTTACGCATAATATGTTATTAAAAATTTTGGTATAAACTATAATATAAAGCAGATGCTATACTACCCTCGAACTAAAAAATAATCTAGCCATAAAAGAACCTTGATGGAAAGATTAAAACTTGCTTTAATAATAAAATTTATGCTTTTAATAAAGAATATAAAACTCCACAAATGGCTCCAAACTAAAGCAAAACCACAATGAGGCGATGTTATAGATAGCCTTAAATGGTGAATCCATCCAAGAAGATTCGCTCTTATTTTGAAGCATCCCATAAATACCCATAACTAACGAAAGTTGCACCGGGAAAGGCAGCATGAAAAGACTCCCACTACCACTAGGTGGATGGATGATCCCAGGCGAGTTGTTGGCAGTCGCCGGTAGCAAGCGGCACCAGACCTATATCCAGCAGTGGACGATTATCGCTTGAGACGACGACGATTAGTACACTACCTTCCTTATTAACAAAAATAGTATTACATTTCAATATTGAAACTGTTATCACAGTTGATGAAGAATATAAGAAGAATGAGGTTAGTTTAGCTTTCATATACGAATGCAATAACACGAAATGTGTTACATGCAATAGAAACGGTACTTTACAGTGCACAGGTTTTATGTAACACTGTTACAAGTATTTATCGCGATGTTACACAACAAGATCAATCGATTAAGACATGTCTGATCGCGGAGATACCGCGGGATACGAATGGCACATGACGCGTGTTTCAACATGCTATGTCATTGCACATTGTACTGCCTGAATAATTTGCTAATCGGGAAATGGCGCCAATCTCTGCATGTAATATTTGTTATAACATTGCGGAACTGCCGTATCCCCATACACCAACGATTGCTTAGATGATTTCTTTCTTGCTGTGAGTTAGCAAACAAAATCTCAAGAGAAGTTTCTTCTTAGTGCGCTACATACACAAACGCAACGAAGATTGATTCTTATTTTAATTTGAAACTCAATGGGTAGACGCGCTGTAGAAACTAATGTCTGTGTCTGTGTTTTATTAGACTTCTGTAATTCCAGATGTCTAATAAAACACAGACACAAACAAATATGTAGTTTCAAAGTAACTACCTACTTAAAAATGAATATGTAAACTTTTGAGTCCGTGTAACTAATTTAAAAAAAAATTACTGAGTTTGATTGGTTAATATCTACAAAAGAATCAAACATTGTTTGTATGGGGCGCACAGATGACTTCTCTGAAGCCGTTGCTATAATAGTAATTCATTAAAAAACAGAAGTATAAAACGACAATATCGAATAGTTTAGCGCACTGGGTAGTATTTCTTCTGAATACTTACGAGTATATCAAGACAGCTTCGTTTGGTACTAAAGATATGAAATTATAACTTATAGTCGGCCTTGCACCGACCAAAACCGACATTAACAACTGTTTAATAATCTACGCAACAGAATAAACTAAATAATTGAACTTGTCAAAAGGCTTTACACTCGAACTGGTATTGACTCAGTTTGACCCAGTTAAGTTATTTAATTAGAGATTAATCAAACATTATTTTAGAGTATATTTCGCCATAACTATAGTTTTGATAAGGGCTCCTATTTCTCAATTCAAAAGCTTTTATCGAAACGCTTAAATATTTGAACACAAGATTAAATAGATTAAACAAAAGTTGGTGTTCTACAGGGAGCAACTGTATTTCCAATATTATTTTCTTTATACTAACACTTGACTAACACTAATATTCATCTATATTGTGTTTGTTTAAAATTAGCCTATTTTAGCTATGTTAACCGCTTAATTATTATTATTTAATCTTACGAGATCAAAGAAAATCTTGGTCTCCGACATCAGAAGCTACCAATCATGCCTGCCTAATGTCCTGCGCTGCTTAAAGCCATTAAAGCCTTCTGAAAGTTTTCAGGTCTTTGATCGCTTCGTTTAATTAGTACAGCAAGCATATGCCTAGGGCGTCGAATAGGGCATTTTCCTTTAGTATCTGATAATCTAATCCAAATATTTAAATTCCTGCTTACTTAAATTAGTATTTTTTGTTTCAGGTAAGTTGATATTTCTGCATTATCAGCATTAGAAAAACAAAACTGAGGTAAGTACTTTTAATAATATTAATGTAAGTACATTATAATAAAATGTTAATACCAGATTTTATGTAAATCTATCCTAAGTGCTAAGTGCTACTCTTATAATAAAATTCCACTTATTCTTAAAATGTAAATGACGCAAGCTAAAATCTTTTAAACAAAATATCATAGTTTATGTATAAAAATGACGTAGTCTTACTTATGTTTAATGATCGTTATAATAATACTTTACCTTGTCTTGATAATGAGTATTATTACCGTACCTACTCAATCCACATACAATTGGTGTTGAACAATGAATTTTATTTTGAACAGCCTTGGCTGCTCTATGTAATATTACGGCAAATACGATATTATCATACGAAGCAGAAGATTTACATTTACATAACTTTGTAGCTATAATAGAAATAAAGAAGAATAATCTGTGACACCACATTATAAGTATATACTTATACATAATATATTATAAACATTCACATTCAAAATTTACAGATGTGCTAAAAAATCGCCATGTGTTAAAAAGTACCATATTGTGCTTTTTATTAGACATTTTTTAACGCTTAGCGGGTTTCAGATGAAAAACAGCGCCTTGTTTTATTTTTGTGTTTAATAACAAATAAATAAATAATACAGGACATTTGCCGACCTGTACCTAAGTACATAGTCCTTTCAGAACTACTAGAACAAGGGTTAGGAAAAAGGTGAATAGAAAAGAAACTAATTTGAACAAATTAAATCTATCCACAAAGGACCCAGATACAAAAGTCTGTCTGAACAATCTGTCATTAACAATACATCGACGTTAACAATAGACCTTTATAACGTGACCTTGACAACTAACACCTGCAAATAACTACCGCTTCAGATTCTAGCGAATTGTTACATCTGTGGCGGTGTGCAACCTCATGGCAGCGTTGCAACCTCCACAAATGTAACAATTTCTTTTTTCTTTGTTTTCATGACTTCGTGGGGGAGCATCTGTGGCGGTGTGCAACCTCATGGCAGCGTTGCAACCTCCACACATTATGCTAAATAGTCATATTTATGGACTGGTTTTACAAAACAAGCGATGTATATTATTTGATTAGTTGGCAACTAATCAAATAATATCGATCAACCATCATAAACTCGTTCAGATACAATATTTTTGTGGCAATAATAATTAAATGTAGGGAAAAATCAGAATGCTATTAAGGTGAAACATTGGAGACGGGAGAAATAGACACGATATGATAATATATTACAAAGGACCCACTCCAAAACTATTAACTACAGGAAGTTACAATAGATGTAAATGCGTAGTGAGTTTCTGTTAGAATTCATGTTGTTTTTCATATGCAGTCTATTGTTAAAAGTTAAGTGACACGAGAACAAAAAGCGATAAAATAAATAGTGACCAATTATTTGATTATACTGATAAGAATCTCGATCTCAATTAGGAATTTTATTTTATTATTGCTCGTCATGGCCATGAAAACGTTTGTATTTTTAAATTAAATGTATTACGTATAATTTACTATATAGCGCTCTTCATGTACCTACATTGTGGCTAATTCTGTTGTACACAATCTCTAAACCTAAACTAAATTGACAGGTTTAAAAATAGTACTATCCCCTTCAGCAGGGAGGATTGTGAAAGAGACAGGAATATATTTAGACCTGTCATTTTAGTTTAGATTTAGAGATTGTGTACAACAGAATCGGCCACATTATGTACCTAGGTTCTTGCACCTTGTAGTACACAGATCTGAAAATATGTTTGAATACAGCTACCAGTATCCATATCCGGGGCAAACTGCGAAGTGCACGTCCGGAAAATAAAGCAAACTTCACGAGTGGCCCGCTCCCCTGTGTTCCATTAGCCCAAGTGCGAAATTGTGCCGGGAGTCGTCTAAATTTTCATTAGAAGCATTAGACGCCATCACACTTTCTCGTTTATAAATTTTACTTTTACATGAATACAATATTTTTTTAAGTAGTAGGTATCTCGTGTACCTAATGAGCTTTTATGAACTGCTTAAGATCAAGGTCAAGGTCTAATGATGAAGCAGGATGAGGTCTAGCTCACACTGAAGTGAAGTAGGTAATGCGGATAGCATTCTTCATTCTAGGGATACTTCCGTCTGGCGTTGATGTGAATTCAGTTATTTATAAGATAGAAGAATATTTTTAAATCATTAGTTTGAACATTTTGTGATAAAAATAAAGTCATAAATAAATAAATAAATAGCCATTTAATCCCAAAATACATACGTCATGTACACATTACAATAAAATACAAGCAGCAAAGAAAAAAATATGTTAATTTAGTTATATATAGGTAATATATTTATTAATTATTTATTTGTAACTTCTAATTTTACCCATCCCACCTCATCCCATCCCGAAGATGGGGTACCCATCTTCGGGTAACGGCCTCCTCCATCGTGCTCCATTGCTTCCTGTTCAATGTTCATGGCAAGCCTCGTCCATGTGAGCCCTGCGACATCTTCTATGTCGTCCCTCCAGCGAGCGCGCGGTCTGCCTCGGCCACGCCCGGACGCGAGGCAAAATAAAGTCATAGATAAACTTAATAATGTAAAAGAATTAAAAGAAAAGAAATGAATATGTCATGTTGGGAACTCTTGTTGATCGTAAACCTCCCTAAGTACACGGAATGATTTGTCTTCATAATTCGTCATTTCTGATCGAAACGACAAATCGATAATGTGACCTATATTATTATAACTAGCTGACCCCCGCAACTTCGTTCGCGTGGATATAGATTTTTATATAGGATCGGATCGGATCCCATAATTCTTTTATGTACCTAAACTAAATGTAGCCAAGTTACTCCTTATAACATTGAAAGTTCCATTAAAATCGATCCAGCCGTTTCGGAGATTAGCTGGAACAATAATAGACAGACCAACAAACATAAATTTAAACGCACACCAGTTTAAAATAAGCCGTACGTTCAAAGATCCGGGTCCCAAGTTATTTGAACCCAATACTCAGGGTTGTAATGTCTGTCATTTCTGACCTACAAAACTTATGACCTTGAAATATTTACGGGACAATACTTAAAGTACTACCTTTCTAACAAAAAAAGAATGAGTTAAATCGAAGAACGCGTTGATGAATTATAGCTAAATACACATTTTAACTTTCTTCCCCTCTCCCAAGGGAACCGTGCTGAATTTCGGGATAAAAAGTATCCTATGTCCTACCTCGGAGTATATACTCAAATCGTACCAAGTTTCATTTGAATCCGTTCAGTAGTTTCGGCGTGATGCGCGGCCAAGATACAGACAGACAGACAGACAGACAGACAGACAGACAGACAGACAGACAGACAAAAATGAAAAAAATTGCAGTTTCGGCTTTAGTATCGATTATATAGTGCCCTCCAATAAAAAAATTCAAAATATCTTCAATGTACAGAATTGGATCTGTTACAGTCTTATTATATCGACGGGTAAAAGGCGACTTGACTCAAGCGACATTTTGGAAACTTTACAGGAGAACGATTTAAAGATATTTTTTTTGGAAAAAAAATCAGTATGGCTTAAGTATTGTTTTAATGTTAACAGAACCACCATTCAATGAAAGTACATAAAAGACATAACCTTTTTATGTATATTGCATTATATTAGCAATATTTTTAACGGAGATAAATGTCGTTTAAGCCAAATTGCACTGTATTTTAATCAAGGACAATTGATTTAGATTCCTTAAAAGTTGAAAAATGTAATGAGTAAAAAGACTTAAGCGTCACAATTACTGGAAATAGTGCAAGGATAAATGATTTTAGGCATAACCGAAATCTGTTGCAATCAAAGCAGAATGATTGATTTACAATACAGTTAAAGTTCAAAATATGGCAAAACAATCTAATGGCCCGAGAGACTTTATTTATACAAGGAAAAAGAACTTTAAGGACATCCATAATAACTGTTACATGTGAAATTTTGTTATGATTTTATTTTTTTGTACCTATCCAATCCTATCCTACTAATCCTACTTAATATTATAAATGTGAAAGTGTGGATGTTTGTATGTTTGTTACTCTATAACATCGTAAGTACTGAACAGATTTGGCTGAAATTTTGAATTGAGATATATAATGCCCTGACAAGTTATTTTTATTCTGGAAAAATCCACAATTCCCGTGTGATTTTGAAAAAACCCAAATCTACAGCCACAGCTATAGCTACGAGTAGATCACTATGGCAAACTACCTTGAAAGTAAGTATAACGGTTGGACAAGTATAAATTGAAAATTTAAAAAACCCCGACATTCGCCACTTTGTGATGGCGGCCATCTTGGATTTACATAGTGCTATTCTACTAGTCAAGCCCTTTCATTTGATACCCATATTGAGGAAGTTGTGATAAAATATGTTATTCGCCATGTTGTAGCGGCGGCTATCTTGGATCGATTTTCATCAAAAATACCTAACAACACTCTCGACTAATTCACCTTTCAAACAAAAAAACCACATTCAAATCGGTTCACCCGTTTGAGCTCCACAGGGAAACAGACAGACACACTCACACATACACACACAGACACGTGAAACTTATAACATCCGCGGGCAAAAGCTAGTGTGTTATAAAAATAGTATCTAATAGAAAACTAAAGTAAAAGATTGTTATTTTTGTATCAACATTTATTTGTGATTACTAATCACATTACCATTACAATCAACAATTTTCAGTAGGTATCAGCTATGTAATACAAGTAGGTATAAATTAAAAATTTAAAAAACCCCCGACATTCCCCATTTTATGTCAGCGGCCATCTTGGATTTGCATAGTGCTATTCTACTAGTCAAGCCCTTTCATTTGATACCCATATTAAGGGATTTGTGAAAAAATATATAATCCGCCATTTTGTAGCGGCAGCCATCTTGGATCGATTTTCATCAAACATAGCTAACAACACTCTCGACGAATTCAACTTTCAAACAAAAAAAACCGCATTCAAATCGGTCCACCCGTTTGAGTGCCACAGGGGAACAGACAGACACACACACACACACACACACACACACACACACACACACACACAGACACGTCAAACTTATAACACCCCGTCGTTTTTGCGTCGGGGGTTAAAAAAATAAGAATATCCATATTAAAATAAGGCTTTTAAAAGTAATAAAAATTGAAATTGCTTATAAACCCTAAAATCAAGACCATTTTAATCAGCCTCTTACTTAGGTTTCCTAAAAAAATCAGCCAAGTGCGAGTCGGGCCTCGCTCTTTCAGGGTTCCGTACATAATTATGAACAATATAATATTTTGGGTCTAAGAAATATTTAATTTCCGAGCTAGACATCGCAACAAACCGTGAAAGAAAAACCCAAAAAAATGTTCGTTTATTTTGGTCACAGCTTATAAACTATTTAATAAATCGTTGTTTTCAGTATTTGTTGTTTAAATAGAGCATATAGTACATAATATACTGAAATATCATATTCCCAACTAGTTTAGTTTTTGAGATAGCCCCCGTCACAAAAATGGTCTAAAACTGACAACTTTGATGGCCTCCCATTCCCTTATTTTTTGAGATAAAAATTAAAAAAATATATATTTGTACTCTACTTAATGAGCTCTAAACAATGATACCCCACAAGCTAGGGTAAAGAAAAAATTTTTTTTTCCGGCTCCTTTTTCATGTATGGGAGCCCCCCTGAAAAATAATTTAATTCAATTTCTAATTCAATATTTGATTTTGGGTTAACGTTTTACACTAAATACCAAAATTTCAGGTTTGTAACTCATTTCGTCTGCGAGCTAGAGACCTGTGACCGGCGGACAGACGGACAGACAGCCGAGTGACATTAATAGGGCTCCGTTTTTTACCCTTCGGGTACGGAACCCTAAAAAGAAACATACTCATAGTCTCTTTAGATAAAAAACGTATAAGTAGGATTACACTCTTGTTAAAATTTTAACTTCGATATCTTTATCTCTTCTGTTTTTGTTTCTTAATTTTCATTTTCGTCATCTGATTGGTCTTCAATGTCGGTGTCTATTATGTAATCTTTATGTGCAATTCCCATCGGCAAGTTCAAATATTCTCGATGAAAAATCTTAGGGATCACACCAGTGTCACAAAATTTTTTTAAATCATTATATTTGGTTTTTGAAATTGGTAATGCTGTCTTTGTAAATTTTTGAAAAATTAATACTAAATCAATTGCTTAAACATTTTCATACTAATGATATATTACATACAAAACAGTTTGGTTTCACAAGGGGTCGCTCAACAACTGATGCTGGTGTTGAGTTAATTAGACATATATTTGAAGCCTGGGAGGAGTCACATGATGCACTTGGAGTTTTTTGTGATTTGTCCAAGGCTTTTGATTGTGTTGATCATGAAACATTACTCAGAAAACTACACCATTATGGAATTAAAGGTGCAGCTTTGGATTTAATGAATTCTTACCTTAATGATAGAACACAAAAAGTAGATGTGAACGGAAAGCGGTCTACCGGATCAGCTGTAAAAATAGGAGTTCCACAGGGTTCTATTCTTGGGCCCTTTCTATTCCTTATTTATATTAATGACCTTCCTTATCTCGCTAAGGATAGTCACGGGATAGTATTGTTTGCTGATGATACATCACTTTTGTTTAAAATTGATAGATACCAAAGAATACCTGACGAAGTAAACAATTCTCTCACAAAAGTGGTACAGTGGTTTGAAGCAAATAACTTATTACTTAATGGGAAAAAAACTAAGTGTGTTAAATTCACTTTACCTAATGTTAAACAAGTTGAAACCACTGTACAGCTTAATAATGAGGAATTAGATCTAGTGGATACGGCTGTTTTCCTGGGGATAACGTTAGATGCTAAACTCCAATGGGGCCCTCATGTAAATAACTTATCGAACAGACTTAGTTCTGCTGCATATGCGGTTAAAAAGATTCGTCAACTAACTGATATTGAAACTGCGAGGTTAGTTTATTTTAGTTACTTTCACAGCATTATGTCATATGGCATACTTTTATGGGGTAATGCTGCTGATATTAATTCCATTTTCGTGCTGCAGAAGAGGGCTGTTCGTGCAATTATATATAATATGGGACCCAGAGAGTCACTGAGAAATAAGTTTAAGGAAGTTAAAATTATGACAGTTTATAACCAATATATTCTTGAAAATTTAATATATGTACACAAAAATATCGATAAATTTAAGAAAAAAAGTGACTGTCATAACATTAATCTTAGAAATAAAGATAAACTTGTGTTGCCCACTACTAGGCTGCGAAAAGTTGGAAAATCATTTGTTGGTAATTCTGTACTTTTTTATAATATGTTGCCAGAGAACATTTTGGATATGTCTCTCAATAAGTTCAAAGGTTTTATTAAACGCAAATTAATTGAAAAGTCTTACTATAGCTTAAAAGATTTTTTTAATGACAAAAATCCATGGACATAGATTGCTCTAAAAGCCAACAGTTCAAATCATTTTTATGGCTATTATACCATATTGTAAGATGGTGATAATAAAAAAAAATAAACCCGGCTGAGTTTGTTGTGGGCTCTTCTCAGACCAGGGCGCGTTTGGAACCCTCGTAGTTTTAGTTTTAAGTTTCCGTAAATAATTATCACCATTGCCTGTACCTAAATTGACGTTCAAAAAGTGTACAGTGTACCAATTTTGAATAAAGTTTATTTGATTTGATTTGATTTGATTTGATTTGATTTGTACAATTTAGTGTTGACGACTTTATGTTTTGCAATAACTGGTATAAGCTCAGCTTCGGAGCCTTCTTTCATTGAGTATTTAACCGATATATTCTGTAAAGCCGATTTTTTAAAAGTAGCGATACGTATTTTACTTATTTTCCCCATAAGATTTCCTTTGAAATATTTATCAGAAAATTCTTCATAATTTTTAAAATCTGTATGGTCCAACCATTGGACATGATACGGCGAAACCTCTTTCCTTGCGACCTGACAAATTGTCAACCATTGTGATGGAGCCCATACTGTGTTGTTTCTGATTGAATGTTCAACATGTTTCAACACAACTAGAGACACAAGTATCACCTTCGTCTGCTTGCCAAGAACTAACTTGAGTGAACCGCCCGCGCGGGGGTGTGTTCATACAACAAACTTGTGAATCAAATCACGGTGCGCTTTATTTATATAGGATTAAGTAACAAAATAAAATTTGGTCATACAACGTATTTATAGTTCAACGAGTCTAGTTTTTGAAACGTAATAAGGGCAAAACGAGTTAAAAACCATCAAAATTGAATTCAAGGTTAAGCTTAAATAGATCAAAGGTATAACTTTTAGAATTTGATTGGGAGAAAACTGCTTGAACCAACACTATACAACAATATAAGGCATGAAAAAACACGCCTAAATGTCATAGTCTACTAAAATAGTTCAGAGCTAAATGATTTAAGTGACTTCAACACAATTTATTGTTCAAGGATAAATGATTTAAGCGTCATATATTTATATTTCTAATCAAGGTGAAAGATTTTAAACAACAGTATTATGTATTGTTGTTCATGTAAAAAAAGTTCAAAAGACAGATTCTTTTAAATATAAAAAGGGCAAAAAGGGTTAAGTGAAATATACGTATTTTTAAGTAATATCAAAATAGATTCAAATACACAATCTAAAAAAAAATTTAAAAATTATGTCGCTTTACTCAGCAGCTCAGGAAATGGTACCCGATTTTTGTATGGACTCAAGCGACAAAAAATTGCTCATATTTATGCCAAACATGGTTCAAAAGACGCAGAAAAAAATGCTGATTCCAAATATGTATATAACTCAATTTCGCAAAAATTGTCGCTTGAGTCAAGTCGCCTTTTACCCGTCGATATTATAGATAACCGTTAAAGATATTAAAACAAGTATAAATTAAAAATTTAAAAACCCCCGACATTTGCCATTTTGTGGTGGCGGCCATCTTGGATTTGCATAGTGCTATTCTACTAGTCAAGTCCTTTCATTTGATACCCATATTGAGGGCGTTGTGATAAAATATGTAATCCGCCATTTTGTAGCGGCGGCCATCTTGGATCGATTTTCTCAAACATAGCTAACAACACTCTCGACTAATTCACCTTTCAAACAAAAAAACCGCATTCAAATCGGTTCACCCGTTTGAGCCCCACAGGGGAAGAGACACACACAAAGACACGTCAAACTTATAACACCCCGTCGTTTTTGCGTCGGGGGTTAATAAACTACCTGTCGATCGATATACGTGAAGAAAAATCGATTTAGGATTTAATATTGTTCTGCTGACAGCATTTGATTCTGTATACTCAGGAACAGAGTACGTGTACATCCAAATTGAAACTGTTGTTGAATATTCAAGCCGAAATTCAACAAACACCTAGTTACCACAACAAGTTCATTATTTGAACCAGCGCTGACTCCGTTCGCTCCAGATGTTTCCAAGTCTATTGCCATTTGAATTTCAAAATAAATATTTAACTCGTTCTTACCGTAGTAGGTATATCACGATTGACGTGGTAGTGATCTCTATATGGAAATTAGCCAAATACGCAGGATATATTACAGTGCAAAAGTGTGTGCGCAAAAACAGGTAGGTTACACTCTGTATTCCTCCACTCCCATTGTCCAATGGAAACCAGACGCTGGAGACAGGTAGGTACAGCTTTATACGTGCTTTCCGAGGCAAGGGGTTGTAACACCGCCAACTGCCCAACTGCTGCTGGGCTGCTGCTAAGAATTTCATGATAGAAAACCCTATTGCTTATTTGATTTGAGATTTGAACGAATTAACTAGCCAATATCAAATTAAACTGAAATGCTTTTCATCGATAGGATATTATTTGAATGACAACCGTTTTTGCTCTATATACCTCTACCTACCTGCCTATAAATAAAATGCCTCTTTATACTCTTTTTAACCCCCGACGCAAAAACGACGGGGTGTTATAAGTTTCACGTGTCTGTGTGTGTGTGTGTGTGTGTGTGTGTGTGTGTGTGTGTGTGTGTGTGTCTGTCTGTTCCCCTGTGGCGCTCAAACGGGTGGACCGATTTGAATGCGGTTTTTTTTGTTTGAAAGGTGATTTAGTCGAGAGTGTTGTTAGCTATATTTGATGAAAATCGGTCCAAGATGGCCGCCGCTACAAAATGGCGGATTACATATTTTTCACAACTCCCTTAATATGGGTATCAAATGAAAGGGCTTGACTAGTAGAATAGCACTATTGCAAATCCAAGATGGCCGCCGCCACAAAATGGCGAATGTCGGGGGTTTTTTAAATTTTCAATTTACACTTGTATACCTTCGGATTTCTAATTTAACGCTACTTACCTAAAGTAACGTTTCTTTTATCGAAAAAATGTTATAAAGGGAATATTTACCTATCATAAAAATGCTTATGTTATACAATTTTTCACCGGAATATTTTGATCTTCCAAGTTTACCAGTAAATAATATAAACTCGTCTCTAGTAATCTCAACCGATCCATGTACGTTGCTGGAGATTTTCGAGCATCGTTCTAACTTTCTAAGACACCGAGGTCTTCGGGCACAGAGGGATTTTGTCACAGGACAGTGCTCGCACCACGTCTGCGCCACGTCTTCATGCCTCGCCACATATACGAGTAAATGGCGCCTCAAATATTCCGTTTAACTGATCATGTTAGTGATTGTTCGCAAAGCTTTAGATAATACAGGAAATTAGCTGTGTCGATGTTAATCTCTCAGCGCAACGAGTTCATACTTGTAGCTATCCGGTCGATCGGATTCACGGGCAAGAACTAGTTATAAATGAGCACCAACCGCCCATAACTGTCTACACATTCCGATCGGTTAGTTATCTCACAGCGTTAGATGAAGGGCACACGGGCGACAAGTCTCACACAGTCTTGACATAAAGCAAAAAATTCTTCGTGAATGGAAATAAATGAAAGATTGTACACGCAAGGTGCTTTACTATACTGATTGCACATGTGGCCTAAATATATGCGAAGCTCACATTGAATTTTATATTCAGAGAGCACTGAATCAGTCTCCTTACAAAATAAAGATTAGACGTATCGTTTTCAACGCTCACACAGACCAATATGTGATCAGCTTTAACAAAAAAAAAAACGTCCAGGCAATCGACGAAAAATATAAGCAAAAGTATCGTCTTCCTTGATTCGATGTTTAAAATAAACTGTCTCTAACACATGTACTTTACAAGGGATAATAGATTAAAACAAAAAATCGCTAGTGTAGTCTTATGCCTTACCCTTAAACCTATTTACAATGTCATTAATTATGTGATTATTGCGTTTAATGCAAAAGTACAAACGCTGAAATATGTTTGATATTTTCTAAGAATAACAAGTAGGTACCTACATATATAGTGGGTATGCCAACTTTATTGTAATGGGCCATTATTAGTCAATAATTCAGGCGGCTAGACTATTTTGAGCGAGTTTTGAGCCAGTTTAAAGCATTGAATCGCTATTGAAATATTTAAACAAGTAGCCATTATAAAATTGATTCATATAACCCGATTTGTATGTCAACACTATAGACCAAATTGCTATTAGATACCTCTACGTTATTGATAGATAACTATTATAGATAGAAAAAATTTTTGCTGTTTATCGATGTTATTAAATAGTTATTTATGCAACTGTTGTAAATTAAGGGATATTAAAACACGAATGTGGGTTTATAATAGTATTTATCTACTCTCATATCTTAAAATCCCGATTAAGAAATCAAAATGTGTCATATATTGGACTACTTTATTCACATACATCTATAATATTTAAAAAAAAATTTAAAAAGTTCATTAAAACACTACTTTGTTAGGAAATTATTGCAAAATAATGTTATAAAATATTTTTTTCTACATTATAGTACAGGCACTGGGTTCTGGTATTTTTGAGCCATGGCGGGTGTTTAGTTTTTTTACTTACAATTATTATCCCGCTATCAAAGTTACCCTATTACTACTATTGCATTATACTTTATTTCATTATTGACAGGTCTGGTCGAGTCACGACTCTGGGTTCTGGTTTTTTCAGCGATGGCGGGAAATCGTATGGCAATTGTGTTAAATGCTTCTATGATAAAAAATATTAATACTGTAATATTTTTAGATATTAGTCAAACTATTAAAATACATAACATTTCTTCCTGGCTTTTTGGGTCTTGGCCGACGCAATGGCGCGGCGGCCTGGGAGGCGAAAGTGTGGCGGTGGCAAGATGCGGCCGGAGGCCAGAGTGTAGTGCTACCATAATTGACCATAGACAATGAACATGCTGCAGTCTGCACGCACCGCACATGCGAAATTGACAATTGAATTTTGGCGCCTATTATTAAAATTTTTAATTTATTGTTTTTGTAACCCAAACCTTTGCAAGTGATTTTTGTTGCGCGGAAAAATGTCTAGCTGTGATACTGAAGAGAATTTAACTCCACCTGACCACCGACCAACAATCTTTTGGCCAGCAAAATCAAGGAAAACTCACGACAAATATTACCAAAATTTTATGGTTTGGATTTTAAGATATGAGTTTAGATAAAGTAGTGTATGAAACTCTACATAATTAGGTATTAAAACACTCGTGTAATACTATTAAAAAACTCACCTGCGACTCGTTTTTTAAACTAACACTCGTGTTTTAATAACCTCTATTATGCAACCGTTTCATAAACTACTATTATGACAATAGTATCAATCAGTCAATCATCAATCAATCGCTACACAGATTTTGATGACGTAAGGCGCAGAGATAACTTGGAGCCTGGAGATGGACATAGGATAGTTTCTATCCCGAAAATCAAATTGTTCCCACGGGATGTTCCTAAAACCTAAATCCACTCGGATGAAGGGCCACAGCTAGTCTTGTTATAAATAGACAAGATTTTAACATACCAAAGCTCGGGGCTAGGCCCTACTTTAAGAGCAACAAGGTGAAAGTGGTCGCGGGGCCCGATGATACAACTAGCGTAATAGGTCATCGAGATTATGCCCCGAGTCTAGGCTAGATGCTAGTTAGGTCTGCCTAAATTACTGACTATAATCTGTTTTACTGAAATTCCTAAAGAGCTTAAGTATTAAATTAATAGCTTCAAATCTCTGGCAATCCGCAGAATTTAGATCACTGAGGGCCTGTTTCACCACTTTCTGATAAGTGTCGGACAGCCTAAACGTAAGGTTTATCACTATCTTACTTTATGTCAAGTGACAAAGACAAAAATTGTGAATAAGCTATCCGACACATATTAGAAGATTGTGAAACAGGTCCTAAGTTACGAGCTTAATTATTGTTATTAAGTACATACTTAGGTACGTCAATTCACGTGTTTTTTTCATCTATACGAACTGTAAGATATCATGATTATTCTCCTTTAATAAATAATTGTAAGTATAAGCTACTGACCACTTGATATCGTCCCTTTGGAATTAGATGGGAGGACCATCTCATGCGTGTCGCTAGCAACCGCTGGACACAAGCGACACAAGATCATGGTCGATCATATGTTTGCGATCCCTGAAATTTCACACAAGCGCATATTTCAATCCAATAGCCCGCGAATCTACATTGAAGCAGCGTGGCGGGTCTAATCTCTAAATCTCTTCTATATTTGAGGAGGCCTGTGCCCAGCAGTGGGATGTCAAAAAGGCTGATGGTGGCATATTTCAAATTTTACTTAGGTAGATACTTAGACGATTTCGATAAAAATATTTCAGTTGTGAATAAAGTTGAGATCAAGTTGTAGCAGTAATAGATTGCGCCTCGGCGCTGCTTCATTGGTGTGCCTTGCACCTTAGCATTAATCTTTAGAACTGATTACCAATAATAACAATATTAATTACCCATTTACTTATAAACCAGTTATATATACACAGATAACAAACATACATAAATCCACGTACAATCATACACAGTTGTTTAACTCGCTCCGTATCGATCACTTACCCAATCTGCTAGTTCATCAGACAAGATCGCCATAGTTCGTGTAGCAAGATTATGCTAATGATGCATTACCATATACCATTGTTGGCGAAGAGAAAGCCAAGGGAAAGGTACGAGGGAAACAACTTAGCGGCTTATCTCTCTACCAGTAAACAATTAGCTCCAATAAGCTCTCCCCATCTGATTAACTGTATGGTTATGTCGACATTGTTACATATTGTGGAAACGATGGTCAAAATTCGAGCATCGAAACACAATGACTTCAAAGCGAAATGGACCTAAACTGCCTTAATTTAAGGTTCGTCCATACATCCAGGCATTCGTCTACAGCCAGGCGCCCCAAACGGAAATTTTTCAAAATAAATATTCGAAGAAGTAAATTACAACTTTGAAATAAGAGGCTTTGGGTCAATTTTGCTCTGACATTATAGTTTTCGATATTCGAATACTCTAGTACCGTTTTCGAGTTGTGTAAGCTCGGAATAATCATAGTGAATACGGAATATAGGCGACTTTCATAGGCCGGATCAATTGTATCTCCGCGTCGTATTACTCGTTTCTGGGCGTCGTGATCCCTATCCATTAATCCCGTAACGGTAGGCGTTCTTTTTGGGATAATAATGTAGTGGTTTCCCTTAGAGTCTTACGTTTTAATTTTAAACCATTACCACTTCAGCGCATTTCGTCCAGAGATATAATAAGAAATCGTATTTCGAACATTAAATAGTTCTCATGAACTCACTCGAGTCCAATTTATTTTAATTGGAAATATAATTCAGTCCTAGAATTCATAATGACATTTCAGTCCATATCCAAATCTCAGGGGCGTTTTCCGAAGTAGGTAGCATAAAATATCTCTGAATTATGAGGCAGTGGGCGATATGACAATAATCCGGGCATAATACCGGGTCACTTAATCATATCGCGTGCTGATGGCTTACTGGCGCCGCAATGTAGAACGTACAAATCAATTTAATACAGATTAAGGCACCATTCGTTCAGATGAAGTACTAAGTAGCCAAACTTGTATTGCAAAACTACGAAAATTCTTGCGAAATAAAACTCTAACTCCATTGTCTAAAGTTGGTTTTCTATTGTGCAGAATTTCTAATTGATAAGCGCGAATCTAGTAATGAATGCAAAATAAAACAGAGACAATCGAAATCCAGTTTGAAATGTATTCGTAAAGATAGTGCCTAACAATAAAGTACACTAAATAATGTATAGTGCATACGCCATAACCTAAGCAGCCTAAAGTATTTATTTTACTGAAAGGTCAAAATTGTATACGGGCATTCGTAAATTGAAATAACAGGATCACAGGACGAATATTTCATATCATCAATCAGGAGACTCTTAAGAGAACTAGAGCTACCGTCATAGCTCATCGAGTCGCGAAGCTGAAGTGGCAATGGGTGAGGCACGTTACCTCGAAGAACCAATAAACGTTGGGGTCCCAAGGTGAATAAATGAAACCACGCACCAAGAAATGCAGCGTTGGAAGACCCGCCGCTATAGACGGACGATCTCAAGCGAGTCGCTGGATGCCATTGGCCATAAGCGGCGAAAGATCCCGGATCTACTGTATCTATAGCATTGGACTAGTATGGCGCGTGGGTGCGCGGCCCGCTAAAGCGGACCGCGAGGTTTTGCTTTCGGGTATTTTGGTTTGAGCAGCCTATCTCTGCCATATTTCTAACCCTCGATCATTATCACTCTCCATATTTTTCTCCGAATAATTTGTCAGAATGAGAGTTCTTCCATAAAAAAATTTTTTTGAAAAGCAACTGTATCAAATTTTGCATAGTTCCCAACGTGTAGTCTCTTCAATATTCGCCATATATTTTGTATGGAAAAATAAATTCCAACATCTTGTTTCTTTTCTGTTAATCAAGTAAATCACGTCTTGATCATCTTTTGCCAAAAAAACCACTCTTCTATCTTTTATACTCAATGAGATAGACACCGACGAAATTTGTTTGGCCGCCATCTTGAATCCGCCATTTTGGACTTTTTTTCAGCTCACTGCCAATTAGATGAGGTTTCGAGTAATTTTGTTTGATCACCTCGCACCTATCTTCAATACCCTGACCGTGCTCCTTACGTCTCCAAAATCTTTAATCATCAGCTCTCTCCATATTTTTGCTCCGCATGAATTTCTTCTATACGAAACTATCAGTGAAAAAACTTTTTGTGTGAAAATATAAATTTCGTCATCTTGATTTTTTTTTCTGTTCATCAAGTAGATCTTTAGGTCTTGATCATCTTTTGCCAAGAAACCACTTTTCCATCTTTTATACTTAGTGAGATAGACACCAACGAAATTTGTATAGCTGCCATCTTGAATCCGCCATTTTGTTTTTTTTCAGCTCAGTGCTAATTGGATAAGGTTTTGAGCAATTTTTGTTTGAGCACCTCCCAGTCCCATCTATCTACAATACCCTGCCCGGGCTCATCAACCATCTTCCAAACCCTCAATCATCATGTCTTCCCATATTTTTCTTTGAGATTTCTCCAAAAAACCGCATCCTTGCCTTGCCTAATTGAAAGCCTTGCATAATTCACAACTTCTCTCTCTCAATATTCGCCATACATTTTCTTTGGAAAAATAAATTCCGCCATTTTGATTTTTTTTTTCTACTCATCGAGAAGACCTTTGGCTCCTGATCATCTTTTCCGAAGAAACCACTCTTCCATCTTTTATACCCTCCGAGATGGACACGGACAAAATTTGTATGGCGGCCATCTTTTTTTCGCCATTTTGAATTTTGTTTCGGCTCACTGCCAATTGGATGACGTTTTGAGTGACATTTGCTCGAGTACCCCCCACCTATCTTCAATACCTTAAGCGTGCTCTTCACCCGTCTCCCAAATCCTCAATCATCAGCTCTCTCCATATTTTTGTTCCGAATGAATTTTTGTCCTCTATACGAAACCATTAATAAAAAAAAAAAATTTCATACAAAATTTTACAGGAGGGGTGATCAATCAGTCAGTGAATCAGCACGAGCAGCTATATATATATTAACTAGTAGGGCGCGTGGGTGCGCGGCCCGCAAGCGGACCGCGAGGTTTCGCTTTCGGGTATTTTGGTTTGAGCAGCCTCCACCTATCTCTCCCATATTCCTAATCCTCGATCATTATCACTCTCCATATTTTTTCTTCGAATCATTCTGCTCATCAAGTAGATCTTTAGGTATTGATCATCTTTATCCAAGAAACCACTCCTCCATCTTGTATACTTGGTGAGATAAACACCGACGAAATTTTATAGTCGCCATCTTAAATCCACCATTTTGAGGTTTTTTTCACCTCAGTGCCAATTGGATGAGGTTTCGAGTAATTTTTGTTTGAGCACCTCCCACTTATCTACAATACCCTGCCCGGGCTCCTCAACCATCTTCCAAACCCTCAATCATCATGTCTTTGAATATTTTTCTTTGAGACATCCCCAAAGAACCGCATCAAAGCCTTGCATAGTTTACAACTTGTAGTCTCTTCAATATTCGCCATACATTTTCTATGGAAAAATAAATTCCGCCATTTTGAATTTTTTTTCAATTCATCAAGTAGACCTTTGGATCCTCATCATCTTTTGCGAAGAAACCACTCTTCCATCTTGTATACCCTTCGAGATGGAGACCGACGAAATTTGTATGGCGGCCATCTTTTTTTCGCCATTTTGAATTTTTTTTCAGCTAACTGCCAATTGGATGACGTTTCGAGTGACATTTGTTCGAGCACCCCCCACCTATCTTCAATACCTTAAGCGTGCTGCTCACCTGTCTCCGAAATCCTCAATCATCAGCTCTCTCCATATTTTTGTTCCGAATGAATTTTTGTCCTCTATACGAAACCATTAGTGAAAAAAAAATTTTTCATACAAAATTTTACAGGAGGGGTGATCAATCAGTGAGTCAGTCAATGAATCAGCACGAGCAGCTATATATATATTAACTAGTTGCTCGGTGCGCGAGCTGCTAAAGCAGCTCGCGGGGACGTTCGACATTATATAACATGGGGCTGCACCCTATAATTTCGAAGATATAAGCATTTAAAAATTTGATCACGTGAGCACATAGACATCGCAAAAATAAGAAGTTTGAGTTATAACAACATGGGGTTGCACCCTATAGTTTCGGAGATGTAAGCTTTTAACCTTTAAGTACCGACATACTATTTTAGTTACATAAGTACCGACGTGAGGTCTGCTAGACCACCATAGTTTTCCTATCGAAAACTTTTGTGTTTCTTATTATTCTTCTAAAAAAATGGTTCTACGTATTGTTAAATATCTAGTTATTGTATAAGTAAAACAAAATATAGAAGTTTTCACATTTATTACTAATTATAAACATTAATATAGCAATCATAAATTCTTTGTTAGAAAAAATGGACTTTTATCTTAATAATTCATATGTATCAGTAATACTATTATTTTTTCTTAAAAATATTTTTTTCTTAAAGATTAATAGCTAGATAAATAATAAAAATAAAAAAACCCTTAATAATCAACCGTTTTCTCAAAAATCACAAGGTATCAAATTGCAGGAACTATCAAAGTTTACAAACAGTCTTTGCATAGGCTTACTGGATTGTAGGCACACGTGTTTCATACACGTATCACAATCTGTTCAGGTGCTGAATTATGGTCACTCTCTAGCAGTAAAATTTAGGTAGACATCCTCAGATTCGGACTCTGAGATCTCATTTAGCCATTCCACTAAACGTTCTTGGTGGTCTTTATATTGAAACAGTGTTTGATATCTTTTCTTAAGTACAAGAATACTTTTATTTTTATTTGTGGGTTCCCGTTTCATGCCTGAAGAACCTGGCTGATCCATTTTTATAACTGACTGAACATAAAAGAGAAAACAATATAATCTGAAAAAAGTCGCATCCAAAAAAAGTTACATAAGTGCCGACGAGTGGTCTGACAGACCACTCGTGATCTTATAAAAATCAAAACTTACCGAAATCGTACGCGCCGACGCTGCTACTCTGCAGGAACGCTGCTGGGTGACTTCCCGAGGGGTAGAGATAAGCACAGGAGGATACTTTTTCGCTAACATAGGTAATCAGACTTTTCGACCTCTCGAGGTGTCTGTCAGACCACACGTCGGTACTTAAAGGTTAAAAATCTGATTACGTGAACATCTAGACATCGCGAAAGTAAGTTTGAGTACCAACAACATGGGGCTCGACCCTATAGTTCCGTAGATATAAGCTTTTAAAAATCTGACCACGTAAGCATACAGACATCGCGAAAATAAGAAGTTTGAGTAACAACAACATGGAGCTGCACCCTATAGTTTCGGAGATATAAGCTTTTAAAAATCTGACCACGTAAGCACACATACATCGCGAAAATAAGAAGTTTGAGTACCAACTACATGGGGCTTCACCATATAGTTTCGGATATAAGCTTTTAAAAATCTGACCACGTGAGCATAAAGACCAAGATAAGAAGTTTGGGTACCAACAACATGGGGCTGCACTCTACCCTTCTGTATCCTTCACTTGTCTCCACAATCCTCAATCATCAGCTCTAGCCATATTTTTTCTCCGAATGAATTTTTGTGTTCTCTGTGAAACCATTTGTGAAAAAAAAAAACATATAAAATTTTACAGGAGGAAATTTTTGGGGAAATCTCGAAAAGACCCCGGTCGGTCCTTCGTCGGTCCCTAGTCAGTCGCTAGTCGGTCCCTAGTCGGTCCCTAATCGGTCCGTAGTCGGTCCATAGTCGGTCCCTAGTCGGTCCGTAGTCGGTCCGTTGTTGGTCCGTAGTCGGTCCCTAGTCGGTCCCTAGTCGGTCCGTAGTCGGTCCCTAGTCGGTCCGTAGTCGGTCCCTAGTCGGTCTACCCTAGTCGGTCCGTAATCGGTCTCTAGTCGGTCCGTAGTCGGTCCCTAGTCGGTTCATAGTAGTCAGTCCCTAGTCGGTCCCTAGTCGGTCCGTAGTCGGTCCGTTGTTGGTCCGTAGTCGGTCCGTAGTCGGTCCGTAGTTGGTCCCTAGTCGGTTCCTAGTCGGTACGTAGTCGGTCCGTAGTCGGTCCGTAGTCGGTCCCTAGTCGGTCCGTAGTCGGTCCCTAGTCGGTCTACCCTAGTCGTTCCGTAGGCGGACTCTAGTCGGTCCGCAGTCGGTCCCTAGTCGGTCCCCAGTCAGTCCCTAGTCGATCCGAAGTAAATTCCTCCATTTTGAATTTTTTTTTCTAGGATCCGAAGGTCCTGATCATCTTTTGATAAGAAACCACTCTTCCATCTTTTATACCGTTTGAGATGGACGCTGATGAAATTTGTATGGCGGCCATCTTTTTTCCGCCATTTTGAATATTTTTCCAGCTCACTGCCAATTGGAAGCCGTTTCGAGTGACATTTGCTCGAGCACCTCCCACCTATCTTCAATACCTTAAGCGTGCCCTTCACCCGTCTCCGAGTTCCTCAATCATCAGCTCTATCCATATTTTTTTCTGAATAAATTTTTGTCTTTTTTGTGAAACCATTTGTGAAAAAAAAAAATTTCATACAAAATTTTACAGGAGAATTTTTTTGGGGAAAATCTCGTAAACTACCCCGAAGGTGGCAACACTGTTTACATTTATCGATACTGCCGGTTAAGTTACACAGTCGATTCATACATTTCAACTTTCCAAAATGTTGCCAACTGCCTCAAAAACATGTTCAAAATCAATTCCAAAACAAGTAAAATACAAAATGGCTGTCAACTCATTTTGCAGACTTATTTTAGAAAGTTGAATAATTTTTCCATTAAGTACAGGAGATACCGCTCCTGATGACGTTTCAAGTTTTCATCTCGCTTGCACACAGGCGAAATGATCACCCCTGAAAATAAGACAGTATCGCGAAAACAACTTTTTCTTTGATTAAGTTCAGTGTTGCCTGTCCCTGGCGATAAAAATATCCAAATTTCGTTTGTACAGGTAAAAAATGTCGTTGCTCATACTCGGATTTTGCAAAAAGTTCGTATTTCAATTTTTGAATTTTTGGGGTAGATCTTGAAATTTCCCCAAAAATGGGGTATTTTTTTCACCAATCTATACTTCAAGTCTGTACATACAATAGCTTCATAGAAGTAGAAACGCTCCGATGTTGTCAACTGTGAGTAATTTGAATTTTAAAATTGCGTTTTTTCGTACCTCAAACTGAATGGCCGCCAAGACAGCCGCCATCTTGTATATTTAAAAACCACTCCCGATCTGTCAAAATACAGGATAATTGTAGACGGAAACAGGAAAAAAATATTATCCTCAAATAACCCGTTTCGGTGCTGTGGCGCCGCGGTTCGGGGTCGAAAAATCGAAAATTTGAAAGACTACAGCTAAGCCGCCATCTTGTTTTTTAAATTTTTTCTTCTTTTTCTATTAATCGTTTCCTAATTTCTTCTAGAATTGCGAGTTTTAACGAAATCGGTAGGAAAACAAAAATGTTACAAAAATCACATCGGCCGCCATCTTGTTTTTGTTTGAGCAGCCCTTTTCTATCTACAATACCCTTCCCGGGCTCCCCAACCATCTTACTTACCCTCAATCATCATGTCTTCCCATATTTTTCTGTGAGAATTCTCTGAAGAACCGCATCAAAGGCAATTCAATATTTACCATACATTTTCTATGAAAAAATGAATTCCGCCATTTTGAATTTTTTTCCATTCATCAAGTAGACCTTCGGATTTTGATCATCTTTTGCTAATAAATCACTCTTCCATCTTGTATACCCTCCGAGATGGATACCGATGAAATTTGTATGGCGGCCATCTTTTTTTCGCCATTTTGAATTTTTTTTCAGCTCACTCCCAATTGGACGACGTTACGAATGACATTTGCTCGAGCAACCCCCACCTATCTTCAATACTTTCAGCGTGCCCTTCACCCGTCTCCGAAACCCTCAATCATCAGCTGTCTCCATATTCTTTTCGGAATAAATTTTTGTCTTCTTTGTGAAACCATTAGTGAAAAAAAAAATTTTCATACAAAATTTTACAGGAGGAAATTTTTGGGGAAATTTTAAAAACTACCCTAAATGTGGCAACACTTTGTACACAGTTCGATACTGACGGTTGAGTTACACAATCGATTCATACATATCAACTTTCTAAAATGTTGCCAACTGCCTCAAAAACATGATCAAAATTTTTAAAGACACCCAATAACAATACAAAATGGCCGCCAACTTGTTTTATATAAATAATTCACATAGTTTTATAATTTTTTCAATAAGTACAGTATATACTACTCCTGATGACGTTTTAATTTTTTATCTCGCTCGCACCCAGGCGAAATGATTGCCCCTGACAAAAGACCATGTCGCGAAAATCACTTTTTCTTTGATAAATTCCAGTGTTGCCAGTCCCCGAGGACAAAAATACTCAAATGTCATTGGTACAAGTAAAACACATGGTTGCTCATACTCGGTTTTTGCAAAAAGTCCGTATTTCGATTTTTTAATTTTTTGGGTAAATCTTGTAATTTCCCCAAAAGTGGGGTATTTTTTTTATCGCCAATTTATACCTCGAGTCAATGCGAACAATCGCTTCATAGAAGTCGAAACGTTCCGATGTTGCCAACTGTGAGAAATTTGAATTTTAAAATTGGGTTTTTTCGTACCTCAAACCCAATGGCCGCCACGACAGCCGCCATCTTGAATTTTTAAAAACCACTCTCGTTCTGTCAAAATTAAGGGTAATTGTGGGCGAATACAGGAAAAAAATATTATCGTCAATTATCCCGTTTCGGAGCTGTGGTGCCGCGGTTTGGGGTCGAAAAATCAAAAATTTTAAAAACCTAAATCTCGGCCGCCATCTTGTTTTTCTAATTTTTTCCACTTTTTCTATTAATTGTTTACTAATTTCTTCAATAGTTGTAAGTTGTAACAAAATCGGTTGGAAAACAAAAAAGTTACAAAAATCACATCGGCCGCCATCTTGTTTTTCTGAAATGTCATAATTTTTCCCTACTCGACTCCCGCATCCGAACATATCTCCCATACATTATTGTATCGTTTTCTGTCTCTTTCTAGGAGAACAATTATGTCAATGAGTCAGTCAGTCAGTCAGTCAGTCAGTGAGTGAGTGGTAATCGAGCTATATATATTATAATGTCTATCTATCAGTACCTACTATAATTATCTAAAACTATGGACAACTATCGGTTGAGACGACGACGACGACTTTTTAGGGTTCCGTACCCGAAGGGTAAAAACGGAGCCCTATTAATGTCACTCGGCTGTCTGTCTGTCTGTCTGTCCGTCTGTCCGCCGGTCACAGGTCTCTAGCTCGCAGACGAAATGAGTTACAAACCTGAAATTTTGGTATTTAGTGTAAAACGTTAACCCAAAATCAAATATTGAATTAGAAATTGAATTAAATTATTTTTCAGGGGGGCTCCGCCTCCCATACATGAAAAAGGAGCCGGAAAAAAAAAAATTTTCTTTACCCTAGCTTGTGGGGTATCATTGTTTAGAGCTCATTAAGTAGAGTACAAATATATATTTTTTTAATTTTTATCTCAAAAAATAAGGGAATGGGAGGCCATCAAAGTTGTCAGTTTTAGACCATTTTTGTGACGGGGCTATCTCAAAAACTAAACTAGTTGGGAATATGATATTTCAGTATATTATGTACTATATGCTCTATTTAAACAACAAATACTGAAAACAACGATTTATTAAATAGTTTATAAGCTGTGACCAAAATAAACGAACATTTTTTTGGGTTTTTCTTTCACGGTTTGTTGCGATGTCTAGCTCGGAAATTAAATATTTCTTAGACCCAAACTATTATATTGTTCATAATTATGTACGGAACCCTGAAAGAGCGAGGCCCGACTCGCACTTGGCTGATTTTTTTTTTATTCATCTATAGGTAGGTATTAGTTAACCTTGACTGCGATCTTATGGTAAGTTACAAAGCAGTCTAAGGTGGAAGCGGGCTAACCTGTAAAAGACTTTTATAGAACAGGTCTTTTTAATTTAATCCAGCCAAAATTTAGAAATGTTTGGAAGAATGAACGGGTTGATACATTCATTGGGTGGGTAATATTGCCAGTATCAATCGTTATTCCTACCGAAGAATAATTATCATTGCAAAGATCATTGAGCATTGACGTTACTCAACATTTTAACGATTATCACAACATTGAACATTAGGTAAAACTAAAACCATTAATAAATAAGTGAGAAGTGATGATGAGCCCGACATGACTTACAAATAGAGCCGCAACTGACTACAAATTGTGAAAATCGTGTAGTTCATTAATTTCGTCTTGGCAGGGAGCATGACGACAAGACACAAACACTAATAAATTATTGAAATCGATGAATCAATGTCTGCGGATCAATTATTGCTGTTTAGATGGTTTAACATTGCTTGACCTGATGGATCATTTGTTCTTTGTTGACTGAAGGTGATTAATTGCTCTAATCTGATTTCATAAGGCTTCTAAAGAAGCGCAATGTAGACAGATTTTGTTGAGCAAAATTTTTATCAAAGGTTAATTTAGCATAACTATCGCACATAATATATCGCGTTGATTAATTCTATAATTAAACTTTTATAATTTGGGGACCAAATGCACTAAATATTGTTATCGATGAAAAAAGATACATACATTTATTTACTTCTTTTAGTGCCATCTCCTAGAGTAGATTGGCAACCATTAAGGCTAATTATTGGATTTTGTTGACTGCTGACCTAAATAGTAAACTCATTTTAAACCACTGACGATGGATTTTAAGCCAGTATATATCCTTCCTCTACCAGGCCTCCGTTTATTAGATGTACATTTATCTACAAAGGCGTCAAACATTCTAAGCATTCGAAAGTGATTCCGCGGCGTCTGTGATTTGCAAGGTAATTATCGAGTTCGCAACGACCGGACCGTCGAACGATGCGAGATCGGTCAGTAGGGTAATACACGCTCATTGACCGTACCCAGCTAGTAGCTACTCACTCGTAGTTACGTACGGGATCAGAGTTGTGCAAACTAACGAGCTTTCAATGGCTGTGCACTCGTAATGAGTGAGCTATGAAACAGGGGAAAATACCATGTATATGGACGTGAATAATACGTCTTTGCTGGAAGCAAATTTAAAGTGTAGTCTAGATATAGCGGGAGGCAATTCTGAAAACTAATGCTATCAGTTTTATGTTATTGCTACATAATTTTCATATGTTTACGTTCGCTGAGAAGGTCCGAGGTTTTATAGAGAACATAATAATTAACAACGCAAAAAAATATTTTTGTTGAAGTCAGTTAAAAAACGCATAAATGTATATACAATAATAAAATATTTGAGGTAGGTCAGTGGAGTGACGTAGGTACACTCATTGACCCGGCGACCGGCGAACGGAGTTGAAGGCGTATTGTGCAACACTAACGAGCTTTCAATGGCTGCACTCGACCGACGTTTCACACGGAATCGCTCATAATGCAACTAAACTATGTAGGTAAAGTGTCGACGTTTTTACTATATAGTAATTCATTCGTACACAGTTTTCCCCTGAAGTTGCATTTTCAACACGAGGAGTACCTAATAATACCAATGTAGGTCAGTAAGTTCAAACATGCTCCTTCCTCGATACGACGCGCGACGCGACGCTCCATTCGACGCCCGAAGTCACAGTTGCATGTTTGCCAGTCGGAATGTATAATTTCCGTTCCGGAGCCGGTGCAATAAGCCAAAACAAACAGTGCGTACTTTCCAGTAAAAGGCATCCGGAATTTTAAAACGCGGAACGCCCGTTTCAATCGCAGCGTGCTTTGCGCCGCGACTAAATGGATCGCATTCGTGCCGCGGCGTGGACGTGGGATTCAAAGGCTGAGCGGGCGGACAGAGGCGCCCCCTTGCGGAAGGATGTCGTGATGAATCCGTCCCCGCGCTCCCATCCCGCCGGGACATCGACTGTTCCATTGTACGTGACAGATAAGTAATTGCGGCGCGAGATTTATGTGCCGTATCGCGAAACGATCCGAGGAGTCGCTTTTTTGGGCGCTCAGTTAAAGGGGAATAGTAGCGAGATTTTTAGTTTTGTTGCGTCTATATTTAGACCATAGTTTATACTTAGTTAAATAGGAGTCAGAATGTTGGTTTGTATTAATAATTCCTGGTAATAGTAATTTGTTAATGGTTAATCAGACTAACCGTGACATACATAGTTCTTGGAATAAATAAATATAAAATAAAATAATTATTATATTCTACCCACTAAGCAGAATCTGCTGTTTTTCCAAATGATAACTAGTTAATTTTTTTAACTTTTTAAATGTAAACGTATACCACCTTATGAGTGTACTTAAGTCTTAAAGAAATCTCTAATATTTTATTTCGGCTAAAGAGACTTACCTACCAACCCAACCCAATTTCAGAATTTCTCTGGAGATATGTGACCAAGCAGTAGTCCACTTCCGAGTTCTGACGGTTATTACATATTACTTTAGTAAAGTAAACAAAGTTTTTAGTATGTTTTTGGTAAAGTACTTTATTACTGGTTGAGTGTAGACGACACTCACAGAGGACGGCGTAATGTACAGCCACAAAAACTTTTTTAGTATAAAACACTTTTTAGGTAGGTACGTGTAAGTATATAGGTCAGGAGTAAATGAGTAAAGCTAGGTTCACATTATTGTGTCGGGGTACATACAACGCGACAGAATGTTATCGGTTTCATATATTTAGTATGGCTACGTTCACATATTTTAATGTGTTCCATAATCTAACACATTAATGTGAACGTAGCCATACTAGCCCCGACACAATAATGTGAACCTAGCTTAAGAGTAGGTGCCTGGAGCGACGTTTTTAATATTTCATTCCTGAGCACCTGCACAGCTACAATGTGTTTTGTATCTACTGCCTCCTTGTCCTAATTGAAAATGTTTTGTTGCCGCCCCTATTCAGTTGCCACAAAGGTAGTGGGTAAACAAGTCGTCTCTACGACACAGTTTACCAACTATGTAGGTAAGGTATATGTATGCAAATAAATAAAACTGAAATGCCTGTCTGTGATTTCGAAATAACTCCAACAATTTAGCTCATAATTGATTATTGGAACAGTGTGCTTAGTCTAAAGCGGAGCACTCGAAAACGAACTCGAAAACTATTGATCGATTTCAGAGTAAAATAGACCTAAAATGGCTTGTATTAAGGTTTGAGTTCGCCAATACATTCAGCATTCGAACAATGCTGAATGTATTGGCGAACTCAAACCTTAATACAAGACATTTTAGGTCTATTTTACTCTGAAATCGATCAATAGTTTTCGAGTTCGTTTTCGAGTGCTCCGCTTTAGACTAAGCACACTGTAGCTTTCTGTCTAATTATTCTCCTGCTAATCTTCGGGAAGGCTGAATCCATTTTGGTGAAACACACCTACACAGGCAGATAGAAGATTTTATACCTATTACTATACGATCTAGATACGTTTTTTTATCTCGCAAAATCAAAGAGTTCGAAAACATTGGGTGAATGTATTCTTGCTGCTGCATTTTGAAATAGAAGGCAAAATGTCTATTACCTACGTACTCATTGTTTTAATTTATATTTTTAGTCTATTTGTTACAACAACATTTTGGTATAAACACACATTTATAACTAAAATATGGACAAAACACATAGGTTACCTATTGAATTGAAAGAAACCCATTTATTTTTGATTTACAGCGTGCTACATTCGCCACAGTCGAATAAAGTTCCCGTAGCATTCTTATTTTAACGAGCTAGGTACCCAAAATAATTACATAAATCTACGCGTTGACAGCACTATTACCGGCAAATCCTGTACATGACTAAGGTAAAGGCACAAACCTCTATAAATAAAAGCTGGAATATAAGTTCACATAAATTGGATGTCATTTTTCTGATCGCAAATGTTTATTTTGATCGTAAATGTTTGAAGATTTACTCTTTTTCAGGTAAATAATTTTCCTATCGAGAATATTTTCATACCAGAATGATATAATCCGTTAGCTTGGACGCTTAGAGAGGATTTAAGAGGATTCCGTTGTATTAAAATTATACATGGGTCCAGTGGCGTAACTACTGTTTGAGGCCCGCAGCAAATTAATCGGATGGAGCCTCTCCTGCCCAATATTTAAAGAAGCTCGGCCAACGTTAAAGTTTATATTTTCGAGTCGGGGGCCCCTAATGGCTGGGGGCCCCTAACGGCTGTGGGCCCGTGGCATTTTGCCGCAATGCCACCCTAGTGTAACTTTTTGCGTGAAAACTTGTCTCTGGAGATTTCCTCTCAAGTGATATGATGGTGAAGCGATATTGATGCCATTTCTTCAAATGATTTGAAAATTTCCTTTTCCCAGAGGATTATTATTTTTGTAAAATTTGTAAAAGTACATAATTGCTGCTGCATACTTTGGGTCAACCTTTGGGCATGCATAAAAGTCCAGGTAGAAAACCGAATAAGAAAAACTAAAATAAAACCTTTCTAACAAAACTCTTAGGCAATGTTTTACAATATGTAGAAAAATCACTTATTAATTTTTCACACTTTAGCATATTAGTTACAACTTACAACGCAATAAAAGAAGAGATTATATGGTAGGTACTATTTCTATTTTCGTTGAAGGACACAGTAATCGACAAAATAAATCTTATCCTTCTTCAAGATATCTGAGCATCACTTGGAAGTTGGAACTAACCCAAGGCACTCACAGTATTGTGGATTGAATCATTGTATAATTCAAAGAGTAATGCGTCGATAACGCGGCGTCTATCTTCGATCTATTTTCGAAAGTACTGGACCATTTGGTCAAACATTTTTTGTTATTAAAGTGTGCGTAAATTGTTCCAAATGTGGAGATAGCATTATCAAAGTTCCCGACCATTTGAATAAAAATATCTAAGTGTGCTTAAATTGTTGAATGTTGCTACGTTACTATATTTTCCTAAATAAAGGCAATGCATTGACGGTTCTTTGGGTGTTACAAATCTGCATAAACATCTTATATCAAGTGATCCGACTGCTCATTCGCCCACTATTAATTTAAAATAACAGACTACGGATTATATTTTGTATGTCACCTGATGTTAAGTGATTACCGCCGCCTATGAACATTTGCAGTACCAGAGGAACCACTAAATGCGTTGTCGACTTTTGAGGAAGGAGACTGGCTCTTCAGCTCGCTAGCCAGGCGGATTCGGGGTAGAATCCTACCACAAAGCGGTGATACTATCTAGATTAAGTTGTGTGGTATCATGCACAACGACTCGTAGAGAGGACGGAGAGCGTCAGAGCCTTGTTAGCATATTGGGTGCACCGCGCGCAGGTGAGGTTGACTTTGGCGACTTAGGTAGAATTTGGGCCACTTATACCCCTAATTATTCGTAAGTACTTCATAGTTTTGTTGAAACAACCCTAATATGCTGCAACTTTTTTATTAAATGAGAGCGCTATCTAGTCCCTAAACGTGTTGCTCGATGGATGCTCCTAGTATGATAGTAAATATAAGGAAGATAAGAGTTATTTTTGATTGAAAATACGTATGTTGGCTCGATGGAAAAAATATTGCTTGCTCATAATATAGGAAAAGTATTTGGGTGGTGCTACACAATATAACTTTGGGAAACAATAACTGCGAATCGCGCTGATATTGTATGATCTACGAGCATCTACGTGATGGCTTATGGGTGGCATTTCAAGGTATTTTATTTATTCTTACTTAAATAAAATTGCTCTGCGAAACACTAACAGTAGCCTACACAGTATTTCCTCAAAAATCCCGTAAGATGCCGAGGTTATTATTCTTATTTTAAATTACTTTTTGAAATAATAATTAAGTAATTAATGGTGTTTGAAATTTGAATATTCAGTAAGTAAATGTAATTAATTGCGTGAAAATATCGAAGCTCCGGCCTGGCCGTCTGCTTGATCCCAGAAACGATAAAATTCAACTTGCGAACGATCGCCCTTTATTACATTTAGCGCTGAGATCGTAAAAACTGTCGCAGTTAATGGGGTTTAATGAAACAATTGGCGGCATCCGCGGGTAACTGCACTTACTGTCGAGTACAGTGTCACGTTGTTACCAGGGACACACACTAGGGACATGTTTTGTGACACAATTACAAAAAACTGTTTAATATGTTGTACCTAGACAATGTGGTGACATTATTACAGGCGACAGACGATACGACGTCAGCCAACTTTCAGCCACACAACGCATTGACAAATCAATGCAAAAGCATTGTGCAAATTAATTTCGTCGTTTATTTTAAGCATTCATATAAAATTTCATCTGATACTGTCTGCTCTGGCCTCTGGCATGCCGCGAGACAAAAGTTCCCATGTGTAAACTGTTAGCAAATTATTACTTCTCTACGATGCAAATAAACACTTTATTTGCATCGTATAGAGAAGTAAAACGCGTAATGCAATATGATGATATTATTATCTAAATAAACTACTTATAACTTGCAAAAAAAAAATTCAACATTGCAAAATTATTTAAAGTCAAAATATTAAATACCTAATTATAGATTCGTAAAAATAATTAATAACGTTATAAAACAAGTAAACTTTGGCATTAATTATTACCGTAATAGGTACCAAGGTTTTATTGACTTTGGATTGTGTTGTAAAAACGCATGCTCTCACGTGAGCTTCTAAAGACAGAGCACTTTCAACTACGTACCTACTAGGTAGTAAATAAAAAAAAGTAATAACTAAAACTACCTATATAATATGCAGATATACATAAATGACACAAATCATGTTCAAACTACGTTTTAACTTGAATCAAGTTTAAGACCTTCGCCTATGATACTGATATACATACTGAGAAAAGCCGTGAATTAGCGTTATCAACTTTGAACAGCCATATAGCAGACTGGCAAAGTTCAGTCAATTTCAAAATGGCGGAGTTAAATTATTATTAGCCGTTTGATATGTTAGTTCCCAACGGAGTCGATGTACGAAGCCTTAGGACGACGTTAAGGTATCGAGTGATAACATTGCTACAGGTCATCACCTTCACTTAACTACTACTTATTATGTTCTTAGTAAGAAAGTTTTGAAATTCTATTTAAGTAGGTAACTAAGTATATGAAAAGAAAAAACTTATTCCTCTGATAATGATGTTACACTTGACACAGTTTTAGCAAATTATTTTGGCTCTATAATATTAATAATACATAATATTATGTACTTATTATAATTTTGCACATAGTCGAAATTCTTTACATAAAATAGTTTTTCCATGCACTTAAATAATTTTATTTACATAAAATTATCTAGGAAAAAAGTTTTTCCTTGCCCTTAAAAATTTTATTAATAGTATCTAACAAGTAACAGTTATTTACTGCGTGTGCTGTGCTCACTGTGCACCCATTCACCTGCGTTAAATGGCTCCCCAAAAGAACAAATAGGTACTACGATAGGAATTTCGCATTTCCCCGAATCGAAACCTTCAAAATTCCTAAAAAAAGAAAAGTTCGGAAAAAGAAAAGTTCTCCCTTTTGATAGTGGAAGAATAAAATAATAAGGAACTGAAAAAAAATCTCTTAGTGTAAAACAACCATCATCATCATCATCATCATCATGATCAACCCATTACCGGCTCACTACAGAGCACGGGTCTCCTCTCAGAGTGAGAAGGGTTTTGGCCATAGTCTGGCCACGCTGGCCAAGCGGATTGGCAGACTTCACACACCTTTGAGAACGTTATGGAGAACTCTCAGGCATGCAGGTTTCCTCACGATGTTTTCCTTCACCGCTAAAGCAAGTGATATTTAAATACTTAAAAAGCACATAACTCCGAAAAGTTAGAGGTGCGTGCCCGGGATCGAACCCACGACCTCCGATTAGAAGTCGTTCGTCCTAACCACTAGGCTATCACAGCTTTTTTTTTTCAACAAAACAAAACAACCGTAACAAACCGATAACCTTACGCGATAAAGACGGCAACTAATATGTGCATAGGTGGTTGCATCCAGAAATTTCTAAAAAAAGATAAAAACTAAACAAAAGTTTGCCCATTCACGATTGTACGGCCGTATAATATCCAGTCCACATACTCAAGCGTGTGGCCTCCACACAGTTAGGATTCCGACGTCAAATTAGTGCAGCCTGGCTATTTGTTAGGGACAACATTCGTATTGGCAATCGCGCCTCCCACGGGCAGCATTGCTAATGCGCCTCGTTTATCTTTGCCCTATGCCAATGTAATGTACTTATTGGATATCGGTTGAAGTTTTGCTAGTTGCATTTTTATTGTAAAACATGTGGCGACATATATAGATAACGCGACCAATTAGCGCAGGCAGACTTGTCATCATTTTTAGCATATTTTTTACTAACCGAGTTCAAAAAAGAAGTATGTGTGTACGTATGTTCAAAAACCAATGAACCGATTTTAATGTTTTTTTCACTATCTTAATCTAGGTACACACTTTCAGGAAGGTTTTAGCAGGTATAGAATACTTACACCTAGTTTATCATTTATATCGAAGTTATGTACGCAGAAAGGTACTTAAGAGCCCTCTCCATGGGCGCGACAAATCGTTGGTGAGTGGAGTCTAAAACAGTGATTTCTGCATTTAGAGAGCGAGACATCTTCAGTATAGAAGAGTACTAAAAATATATACATAAATAAATAATAAATTAATTAAATAAATAAATTTTGCTTGAGATATCATGATTTTTAGTGAAAAAACGGCAAAGTAAAAAGATGCAAATCAAGGTTTGGGATTTCGCCTATTTTAGCAAATGTTTGGCAATTTTTTACATGAACTAAAGACATTTGTAATTATTATGAAGTAACCTATGATAAGACTTCGGTCGTTTTTAGGGTTCCGTACCCAAAGGGTAAAAACGGAGCCCTATTAATGTCACTCGGCTGTCTGTCTGTCTGTCTGTCTGTCTGTCTGTCCGTCTGTCCGCCGGTCACAGGTCTCTAGCTCGCAGACGAAATGAGTTACAAACCTGAAATTTTGGTATTTGGTGTAAAACGTTGACCCAAAATCAAATATTGAATTAAAAATTGAATTAAATTATTTTTCAGGGGGGCTCCCATACATGAGAAAGGAGCCGGAAAAAAATTTTTTTTTCTTACCTTAGCTTGTGTGGTATCATTGTTTAGAGCTCATTGAGTAGAGTACGAATATATATTTTTTTAATTTTTTGCTTAAAAAGTAAGGAAATGGGGGGTCATCAAAATTGTCAGTTTTAGACCATTTTTGTGACGGGGGCTATCTAAAAAACTAAACTAGTTAGGAATATGATATTTCGGTATATTATGTACTATATGCTCTATTTGTACAACAAATACTGAAAACAACGATTCATAAAATAGTTTATAAGCTGTGACCAAAACAAACTAACTTATTTTGCGTTTTTCTTTCACGGTTTCTTGCGATGTCTAACTCGGAAATTAAATATTTCTTAGACCCAAAATATTATATTGTTCATAATTATGTACGGAACCCTGAAAGAGCGAGGCCCGACTCGCACTTGGCTGATTTTTCAATTTTCTAGTTTCTTATATAGTTTATTTACGCACGAAGTTGCCCCAAAATTTGCCCAACAATAGTGATTTTTCAAGCGTCATAACTTTCAAAATAAATATAATTTTACTAATATTTTTATTTTATGGCATAGGTAATGGAGATATAAATTGATATCTGGCTTAACTTTAGACCTATTGCGACAAATATTAGAATAATAGGCGTAATACGTTTGTATGGAAAAGCGCGTGAAGAGAGCGGCCTTAAGTCAATATTTTTGACTAGATGATGCCCCCGGCTTCGCCCGTGTGGATTTAGGTTTTTAAAAATCCCGTGGGAACTTTTGATTTTCCAGAACAAAAAGTAGCCTATCTGTAGTAACCCGTCACCAAAACGGAAAAATTCCGTGGGATCCCCACGATTTCGAAATGCGATTCCTTACAGCATCAGGGTTGAGGAGTTGAATATGTACCTACTCGAGTTCATTCAACGATAAAGTCTTTAATTGGTACCCCCAATCAATTTAAATAACCGACAGTTCCTAAATCCCATTAGTTTTGGGGATCAGTTCCCCTACAGCATCAGGATTGAGGAGTTGGAATCCAAGTTTTTTGCAAGACAGTGTCGCAATGTTTCTCTATCGATTAAAAAAAAATTACGCAAATCGGTTCAGAAATCTCGGAGATATCGGTGTACATAGGTAGAAAAACACAACTCCTCCTTTTTTGAAAGTCGGTTAAAAAGTAGCCTATGTTACTCCCTGGTTAATTCTCTACTTGTATGTGAAAGTCCCGTCAAAATCGGTTCAGCCGTTCCGAAGATTAGCCCGTTCAAACAGACAGACAGACAGACAGACAGACAGACAGACAGACAGACAGACAGACAGACAGACAGACAAAAATTTTAAAAACGTGCGATTCGGTTATGGTAGCGTTCAAATAACCATATGAGCTTAATATGAGGTAGTTATTTCGATATTACAGACAGACACTTCAATTTTATTTATTAGTATAGATTGGTACACAGATTTCTGAATTCAGTTTAATTTTTCTTAAAAAATTAACTTGTATTTTTGGCATATTTGCCATCGTAGAATGTAGATAAATGAGATGGTAGGTAGGTACGAGTACCTCTGAGTTGATAAAAAATTCAATATGACCGAACGTGACGATTTATCACTCTCTAAATTTAAAGGTCATATAAAAACTATATTGACTTTCTAATATTGCAGTAGGTGCACCAAGCGTTTCATTTTTTTTTTTAATAAGTGTCACCTCATAACAAAGGTTGTCTTAAAAATTGCTTATGTCTTCATCGAATTCATAAGATTTGCAATAATTTTCCTTTTTAAGCGTTTTGTAGTAATCATCAATAAGGCTTGGTTATGATTTATTTTTTGCCTGCTTTGTTTGATTTGATTACTGCAACTAAGTTATTAAACTTATCTATGCAGTATTTAGTGCACTGTAGCAATTATTAGGATTGTTTTCTCCATAATCTTTCATTAGATACATTTTTGATTTGACTTGTGTTAAGTAACTAGGTACTTAAATAATAAACACTTTATTCTAAAATAATTATTGTATTTGACCGCTTTAAAATATATTATGATTAGATACCTACCACTGTGTTACATATTATATCAGTCAAATTATATCGACTGTATACCCTACTAACAACTGGCAATAAAGTTTTCAACTTGAACTATTTATCACGAGGTAGATACAGATACGCTCATTGTAATCGCAACTACTTATTACCCTATTATCTCTACAACGAGTTAAAATCAAAGGCGCCGCAGTCGAAAGGCGGACTTGTACCTTATTATATCGGTATCTAAAACAGATATTTAATGAGAAACTAGTTGTTTTGCAAAACGCCCAAGTTGTTCCATATTTTTAATAATGAAATTCAGCGTTTTTTGGTGATTAAAATATAAATGGACATAACAAAAGCTGATAGAAAATTTTAATAACATAAAAAAATTCAATAGAGGAAATTGGAAATAGAGCTTTTTTATTCAACTACCAATTAGCCCTTGACTGCAATCTCACCTGATGGTAAGTGACGATGCAGTCTAAGATGGTAGCGGGCTAATGGAAGAGGTATATAATGCACACCTCTGATAGGTTTCTACACGGCATCATACCAGAACGCTAAATCACGTAACCAGCCACGGCTGAAGCCTCTCACCAGACCAGACCAGAGACAATTTACTTCTCTTATTTCCCACTTTTAAGACCACAGCGCTCACCACTGCACCATGGAGGTCGCCGAAAGAGCTGTACAAGCGCGAAGGCTGAAGGCAAAACACTGGCGACGGCGTAGGAACGGAGTGGAGATGAGCTGAAGTGCAGTTTTTTTTTTCAACCAATTTCAACACTATGCCAATTATCAACGTAAATATAATTTGAGTAAAGCTGAGTTCGAATTATTATCAGAAAAAACGCTACGCTGGCCGCGCCTGGGTTTCACTCGTGGAAGAAAGCTAAGAAATTTACCTACACTAACCTATGGGGACCAAACCCATTGGAGACTAACTTGACGCAATATTTATTTGTAAGTTTGAAATACATTGATTAGTTTTTAGGTCAAAATTCACTGAAACCTATGTTTTCCAGCTCTACATGTTTATTTTTATTTATTTAGTTCACAGAAAGAAAAATTCTACATTGACATGGGTTCTCAGAATTCATAGAGATGCCTTGTAGGCTTGTCTAGCTGGTGCTGCACATTTCTCTAACAAGTACATACGTAGGTAGATAGGTATATAACAAAGATAAATTAGTAAACCAACCGACACAGAATAAACAACATCTCACAACATATCGGTAGACATAAAACAATCAAAATACTAATATATAAAAAAATATTGGATATATATTTTTCATACAAATTTAAATTATATTTAACTTATTTAATTGTTAGCTACGCATAGATAATAATATAATATTTCTTCGTTAACTTGATCCTTACGAACTCATTAAAAGTTCTAAACGAAACTGACTCGAGTTTGAAGTAAACACGAAAACTGATTTCGCCGTAGATACACGTGCACTTGTAAATTGTATAATTAAGTACAATGAATATGTTCTAGAAATCATTTGTTTTTGTAATTTGTATGTGCAAACAACGTTGCTGTCGACGGCACCCGTAGCAGCCGGTTTGTGTAAATGTCATTTTAATTTTATTTTACATTTTATCTCTTTAACACTTTCGCTTACAATTTACACACAAAGATAACCGTAAAACGGGTTTGCAAATTAATATTTTATGTATCGTAAGATATTTACTAGTTTTGTTAGAATAAAATTACGTTAAACTTTAAATTTATTACAAATACCATGATTTTTTTAGTAAAAAGTCGCTAGAGTTGAAGGAACTTATCAATAAAATAAAAAATAGGTAGGTACTATCAAATATCAAGAACTATACTCTGATTTTTAAATCCGTATAAACTTACATATAAATAAAAATCAATTGCCTCATGTAGATATGAAAAATGCCTGACAGATATATCTACTGCAGGTACTTTAGTTTAGGGTAAAATTGAAGTTTAGGTGTTAACCCTGTTTTTCATACAAATTACTAATTCTATTTTTAAATGACAACTGTCAGAATTCCACCGAATTAAAAATCAGTCTATAGACTTTTCCAAATGATCCATCCACGATGAACTCTCACAACGAGATAATTATTCTAAGGCGTTATAATTGATTAACGATCGTACGATTAAACGTACGCCGCCTAACGTTATACCTAGCATATGATAGGTATAAATATAACATTACAGCATAGTTTGGAATAGACGAATCAATTCGTATTCCCATTTGAGTCCGATTTCCTATTCGTGACAAGTTCGTCCCAGGAAGTGACCCGAGCGCGCAGTGCGTCGGAAAATATTGCGTAACTTGTTAAAGTTCCCGGCACGTCCGGATGGAATTAATTACCAGCTTCGGAGAGGCAGTCGGAGAGATGTCACATGACTGGACGAGCAAACCTTATCATTATCAGCATCGGGCGTTATTTTTTTTTTTAAATTTAAGGATTATGATTTTAGCAGTATGTAATAAATGTATGTATGTTTGTGGCCGATTTTTGTATAAGATTCTGTGTGTTCCACCCACGGAAGAATGGTTCCACCGTAGCGCTTAAACAACTGGGCCGATTTTAATGAATGAGATGTCAATTGATTCGTTGTTATCATATAGTCCGGGTGACATAAGCGACATTTTGTATACGAATAAATCGAGAAGCGACGTCCGAACGGCTAAGTGAAATATTATTTAGTTTCGGATAGGCATAATAGATGGCGCCACTAGCTGCTTGCCCCGCGCTTTTTGCATACTAAATTATTATTTTATACTATTAAATTAAATTACCAAGCGACTAAAACATGACTAGGTTTTAGTTTACGAACTTTATCTCTTGTCAAATACATGTAATAAATAGATAATGCCCACGGATTTTAATTTTTTAAATCCCGAGGGATCTCTTTGGTTTCCCGTGATAAAAGTAGCCTGTGTCACTCCCCAGGTTCTTAACTATATCCGTGCAAAAAAGCAAAAAAATCACGTCGGCGTAATTGAAGGAAAAACCAGCAAAAAAAAACACACTTTCGCACGTATATTTTCGCACATTTCGTAGGGATCAAACGCTTGTTACATTAGCGTCATGTTGCATCAATAGTAATATAGAATGCGGTCATTGGCAAGGTCATAGTAGCAGGTTCAGCGCCAATTTTGAATTTACTGATTAGCAAACTGACGACAAATGTCCTTTTAAGTAACGTTAACGCCATTTTACGGGATAATGCACGCTCTAGTAATACGTCATCTCTCTGCAAACAGTGATCTGCACAAGAGACAAAATTTTGGATAACCAAGGACAAAATATTTTGATATCTACGCAAATCTTGTTAGCAAATTAATAAACACAACATTGAGCAGAAGAAAGTTTCTTGGGAACAGCTGCATATTTTAAATTCTAATTCTAACCTAACCTCCTAAGGCCGCTATTCCATTAGGCAAGTCTTGCATACAATACAAGTATGACGTCACATTTGCATACAAGTTGCTTGCATTGGAAACATATTTTCAAGAGTGTGCAAATTGCATGTAGGTTTTACTTGCATACGAGTGGAGATGTTCACTAATTGAGGAGGACATCATGGGACAACGTACAACTAAAATTCAATTTGAATAAAAATGTACAAGTTCAAACTGCATGCAACTTTTAGCTTGTATGCAAGTTTGTTTTAGTTGTGTGCAATTTGCCATTTATAACTTGCCTAGTGGAATAGCGGCACAGTAAACAGATTACATACTGAAACTACCCACAAACGTTCGAAACGGCTCACTCACACAAACATGCGCATTGACGAGACCCCGGGGTTTTCGCGTGGATGTCAGTAGCGACTGCCGCCGAATGGGCTCGTCGATGCGCATGTTTGTGTGAGTGAGCCGTTTCGAACGTTTGTGGATAGTTTCAGTACTGGTTGTATCTGTGTACTGTGATAGCGTGTAGTTAGCCCTTGGGCCTTGACCCAGTGTGCGTGTTGAAGTTCAACTGTGTATTCCCAGAAGCCGGAGGGCGTCTGTACAATTACGAGTGCTACATCATTACGTGGTACATATTATATTACAGTGGTACGAGCTATATACCTTGTGACCTTATATCCTAGCGAACTACGCCACCAAGTTTGTTTACCATAAAAATTACTATTAAATGAAATGGTGGCTCCGGCCATCTAGGTATATCTTACCAACACCAGAGTTCCAAAAAAGATTAAAAAAACCTAAATCGACGTTGACAAAGTCGCAAAGATAATCAAGTTTGTAATATAAGTTTAAGGCCCGGACTCCATCAGAGCGGAGATTTGCGGAGATGTCTGAAGCGGAGACGAGAAGAGATGTTTTACAGCAAGGGTGTATCCACCGAAGCTGTGCGGAGATGCGTACTGGCTAGACTGGAGCGGAGATTTGTGCTGGCTAGAGCGGAGATGTGAGCTGGCTAGAGCGGAGATGTGACCTGGCTAGAGCGGAGATGTGAGCTGGCTAGAGCGGAGATTTGTGCTGGCTAGAGCGGAGATGTGAGCTGGCTAGAGCGGAGATGTGAGCTGGCTAGAGCGGAGATGTGAGCTGGCTAGAGCGGAGATGTAAGCTGCGTGCGGCGAGCGTTGGATGTCGAGTTTAGGGGTGTTCATGTACAAAAAGTATCAATATTTTTATCTATATAATATTTCGTAATGTTGTATCGATACTTTGTGATAATTCGATGAAAAGTATCGATGTTTTTAATATGGTGGTGGTCGTCTTCGCTTGGGCCTTAGTCTGGTGGGAGGCTTTAGCCGTGGCTAGTTACCTACCGGCAAAGCCGTCCTGCCAAGCGATTTAGCGTACCGGTACGATGCCGCGTAGAAACCGATCAGAGGTATGGGTTTAATAAAAAGTGCCATACTTCTTCTTGGTTAGCCCGCTTCCATGTTAGATCGTCACTTACCATCAGGTGAGATCGCATTCAAGGGCTAAGCTGTAGATGAATAAAAAAAAGACATGGATGTTTTGAAGTGGGTAATAAGTAGATAATAACATAATATGAGTTATGACATGATGAGGTTTCGATATGATCTCAACATGTCATTGTCGTCACACCCTCGCCCCTCGCCAGTCGCCACACACGGCAACAAAATATAATGGGCTGCTGTCTCCTTGACATTTGACAAATATGGTTGCGCTCCGAAACCTGTCAAACATAATACCATTATCTTTTACATACACAATTTATTGCTTTTGACTTACATTTACTTAATCGGGGCGCGTGATCTTAAAAAGGAAGCTATTAACTAACGTTTATGTTGTTAACAAAAAATATATTAAGATATTATTATACAGGTTTATGATCAGTCATAAACTTTTTGTACATTGTGAATGCGCAAGAAATTTATGTTAATGATGATTAAATATTGGTATTACTATATGAAGCATTAATAAAATTATTGGTTAGAATTAAACGCTTAGCTATTCTATTTCAATATTTCTCCTTCCCTCCTTGCCTTGTACCCATATCTCTATCCCTCTCACTCATTCGCTAAGAACGTTACAACGGTGTAAATGCACCAATCAAATGACGCCATGACTCGAAAAACAATCGTCGTCGCGCGCGCACGTACATAAAAATTCATGAACACGTCGCTAAAGGCCGGCCTCGCTAATAATCGCTAATTCGCTAATTTCGCCTAAAACGCTACCAAATTGTGTGTGGAAAACCGTAATCAGCAGTTCAGAAGAATGGACATTTGAAAGTGGAAAAAGGTGCCTACTGGAAGCTGAGTTATTCAACGACCACGTGAGTCCTAATTCCCTGTTTCCTTCTGATCTGCGCCCCGCTCCATACAGTCCACTTCGAAATTATAATATCTTTTAACGCCTATTTCCACCATAATTTTTTGGTTCCATCGAACCGGATTTAAGAATCCATAATTTTCCGGATTTTAATCGTAATATTTTGGTTACTTTAACCGTTAAAAACCATAAGTTATTTGGTTGTTAAATTGTTCGCAATAACGCCCGGCCTAGTGACATGTCATTCCTCGCAAATTATATTATAATATATATTATTATTTAACGCAAACTAACCGCTTATTATAGGTAAGGTATACAGAATAAGTTATTTTTTGTATATTCTTACGTAATTAAACCGCTCATATAGGTAGGATACTCATAATAAGTTATTTTATGTGTATTTCTACGTAATTATCCCGCTAAAACAATATATATATTCTACTTTATGTACTTATATTTATAACTTTTAAATAAAGTTTCTGACGCATTTACTATTTATTACGCATCTATATCTTATCATAACATTATAACTATATTTAAGATCGCACCTACTTATAAATAAATAACTAAATATTATAACCATATTTCGCCATTTCGCTTAAGCAAAAACCATTAAAAACCACGTATGCAAGACATCTGTATATAGAACAAAGAATAAGTTATTTTCTTGTTAATCGCACCCGCTATCTATATATTGAATCTTGCACAGTGGCAATAAGGTATCATTCATTTACAACAAGTGGGTAGGTCGAATAATTTTTCAACGTTCGTAGACCTTTATGCACTCGGCAACTAACTGATTCCGCTTACAATATTGAACCTTACGCAGTGTTAATAAGATCGTTTCATACGCTTTCAACTTGTAGGTAGGCGACAAACGTTTGTTTCGTCAAGTTAAAATTAGAATTTCTTATCTCTTACGATCTATAGTTTGTGCATTTGAAACGCATTGACCTTGCAAGGTTACGCTGCGACCACCATTCACTTGAAATTATTTTCGCTTAACCTACTTAACGAAATAGGGAGTTCTGTATTATTATATTATAAAAACAGCACGTAATTGTTTAGTGTAATTTAAATATTACGCCGCATTAATTGAAGTATTAATAACGCTTTTTAATAGCAACTTTTTTGTAATTAATTATTAATTTTAACGTTCAAAATGAGTAAGACAGAGCCGACTTCGGGATCAAGTAGTGATGTTGAGTCACGTCTGCTATTATTTGAAACAAAACGAGACGCTATGTTTGCCCGCTTGCAAAAAATTTATGATCTTGCGACGCAAGTCGACTCTGACCGCACAAAACTCGCATCATTATCGGTTCAGGCCTGTAATATTGAAACCTTACGAAAAGAGTTCGAATCGAATCTGGACCGCTATAATATCGAATTAAGGAAACTTAACCCTAAATCTATCATTAGCTATCAGTCATGGGATTCCTTTGAGGAAATGTACTGTTTCATAAAACAAACATTGGAAATGTACTCGGACAGTAAAAATGTTAACTCCGAGAATACCATGGTACAATCTATTTCGAGGTACCCTACGCAAAAATCTCGTCTCCCTCCTATTGAATTAATGGATTTTTCGGGAGACCAGAAACAATGGCCTTTATTTTACCAACAATTTAAAAATTTAATACATGATAATCCTAACCTCTCCGACAATGAGAAGGTATTTTATCTAGTTGGTAAATTGAAAGATAACGCTTCGCTTGTTTGTTCTGGGTTGCCCGCTTCTGCGGAAAACTACCCTATTATTTGGAACGCCTTAATTCAGAAATATGACGATATTCGAAGTCTAGCTAGTACGTACTTCAATCAGTTAATGAATTTTAAATCTTTAAATAATAATACCGCCGCTGGTCTCGAATCGTTTTTAAACAATTTTAACTCCGCTGTAAACGCAATTAAGCAATTAAAATTAAAGGACTTAACTGATTTTATTTTGTTACACCTCGCACTGCAAAAATTAGATGCAGATACAGTAAAACTTTTCGAAATAACTTATCGCAAAGAAAAAATTCCCACTTATGAAAACTTAATCGAATTTGTTAAAGAACAGACTAAGGTTTTATCAAGGGGGAATAATTATTCTAAATCTTCTCATAATTCGTACGCTACTAATAAAATACACGCTAAGAGCTCTCCTGTTTCTAAATTAACTAAAACTTTCGTTAATACCGAAAATAACGAAAAATCAAATAATATTAAATGCATATTATGTAATAATGAAAAACATAATCATATTTATAGATGTCCGCACTTTATGAAACTGTCTCCTAAGGAAAGATTCGAAATAGTAAAGAAGAATTCCTGGTGTACTAACTGCTTGAGCATTCTCCATCGAAATTCCTTATGCCAGTCTTCACGCTCTTGTGCCCATTGTAACCTAAGGCACTCATCTTTATTATGTTTCTCTAACGCTAATAAATCTAATTGTAGTGTTGTGGCCAATAATTCCACAATGCGAAACGCACCGCAACGCAAAACTTTCACGCCGCCCGCTGGTCAGGCAAATACAATTGACGCTCTGCAACGCAAAACTTTCACACCGGCCGCTGGGCACCCAAATAGAATCGTCAATGATTCCTACCCGCACGCTAACTCGCTTATCGACGCATCGATAAATCAAAACGCTAAAAATGAGCTAACTCCTAGCTCGTCCGCTAATGTACACGCTTCTTTATGTTCAGTGTCGCGCGATTGTCGCGGTCACCTCGCAACTACCGCCTTGTTAGGCACCGCAAAAATAAAAATATTAGATAAATACAATCGCTATCATTTCGTGCGCTGTCTAATAGACCCCGGCTCACAAAGTGATTATATCTCTGTTGCTTGCTGTAAGAGATTGTCGTTACCTATTCAAACGCAAAATCGTTTCTCTGAAGTTCAGGGGATCGGTGGAACTTCTCAAAAAATAATTGGGATTTCCGACTTTAAATTCAAATCACGCTTTGATGATACTAAAGAATATCACATGCGCCCTCTGGTGGTAGAAAAAATTACTTCTCAGCTACCGAACACGCAAGTCGATGTATCGGCGTTACACAATTTAATTAAAGATATTCCGTTAGCAGATGATAATTTTTCTGAACCTGGAAATATAGATATATTAATTGGAGTAAAACTTTATTGTGATATTTTGCTTTTTAATAAAATCGCAGGTAACGATAACTTACCGTCAGCCATAGAGACCTCTCTTGGGTATATTATCTTAGGTAATGCGCCTATTCTTTCGCAACTTTCGCACACTTCTTCCTTTTGTTCTACCAGTATCGAACCGCTTTCGCTTGATAATATTTTAGAAAAATTCTGGAAGGTGGAAGAAGTACCGCAACAGAAATTCTTGAGTCCCGAAGAACAGGAATGTGAGAACATTTATGTCAAAACAACTACGCGCAACTGTGATGGCAGCTTTGCTGTAGACCTCCCCTTCAAGGAAAGTCCCGAAAAATTGGGTAATTCTTACATTTCCGCTAAAAGGAGATTTCTCCTACTTGAAAAAAGATTAGAAAAATCTCCTGATTTAAAATTAAAGTATAATGAAATTATTCAAGATTATTTGGATAAAGGAATTATTTCTAGGGTTCCTTTTGAAGAATGCATTTCGCCTGGGTTCTATCTGCCACACAGACCTGTTGTTCGAGACGATAAGAGTACAAAGGTTAGAATTGTTTTAGATGCCTCTATGAAATCTGACTCTGATGTCTCTCTGAATGACATCCTTCATACGGGCTGCAATTTACAAGCCGAAATTTTTAATATTTTAATAAATGTTCGCCTCTATAAAATCGCATTTTTCGCCGATGTAAAACAGATGTATTTGTGTATAGAAGTTCATCCTCCGCATCGTAAATATCAACGCATTTTGTATAGATTCTCTATGAATGACCCGCTAGACACTTTTGAATTTAATCGTGTCACCTTTGGATTGCGCTCATCTCCCTTCTTAGCCCTCCGAACTTTACGCGAAGTAGCTAAGCAAGAGAAAGAGAAGTGGCCGGCTGCCGCTGCTATCGTCGAGAGAGACGTGTATATGGACGATCTCGCTTCTTCTACCTCTTCTACGGCGGAGGCAGTAAAGATAGCTGAGCAGCTAATCCAGCTCTTTAAATCTGGAGGATTTGACTTAATTAAATGGACTAGTAATTCTCCTGAATTATTACGTCACATACCTCAAACGCACAGGCAATCCGAAGGCATATCGTTTAATGATGAACACACTTTCAAAATTTTAGGTTTGCATTGGTTTCCCGCTCATGATAATTTAACGTTTTTTGTATCTCCGCCCTCGTCAACTTGGACGAAACGCTCTATTCTTTCCGCTACCGCTCAACTCTACGATGTTTTAGGACTCGTAGGGCCCGTAATTCTGTACGCTAAATTAATCATAAAAGAATTATGGATTTTAAAATTGACATGGGACGAACCTCTCCCCTCGCATATTGTAGAAACTTGGAAAAAATATATTTCTGAGTTACCGCTTTTATCGGACTTGAAGATTCCAAGACACCTCGGCGTAGAGCAAGACTCTAAAGTCTCTTTACTCGCTTTTGCTGATGCCAGTGAAAAGGCGTATGGATGTGTGATTTATACGCATGTGACAAACGGAAAAGAAAAACCCGTTGTCTCCTTGGTTTGTTCAAAGTCTCGAGTATCTTCGCCTTCTAATTTGGTCACGCTGGCTAGATTAGAATTAAACGCACTTGTTTTACTCGCTAAATTAGTTCGTAACGTTTATGATACTTTAATATCACGCCATCCGATTGACAAGATTTTTGTGTTTTCGGACTCTACTGTCGCACTGTGTTGGTTGAAATCGTCGCCACACAGATTCCAAACTTACGTTGCGAATCGTATATCGCAATTTCAAACGCTTTTGTCTCCTGATTGTATTTATCACGTCCCAGGTGTTGAAAATCCTGCGGATTGTATCTCTCGCGGCCTTTTGCCTTCGCAGTTACTAAACCATGATCTCTGGTTTCATGGACCTTCTTGGGTGTCTTTGCCTATCGATCAGTGGCCCATCCAAGAATTCTCACCCGCTACTAGTTCCGCTCTACCAGAGCAGAAAACTGTGACTCTGGTAACTCAAAATGTTGAGGAAAATCCTTTGTTGACTTTGAGCACTAAGTTCTCTTCTTGGACTAAATATCTCAGAGCCGTCGTTTACATTTTGAGATTTATTAAAAAACTACCTAAACGCGATATTATAACCGCTGAAGATTTGAACGTTGCGGAGACAAAAGTCATTGAAGTCGTACAAAAAATAAATTTCGCTGATGATATTGAAAAATTAAAAAAGGGAATTCCTTGTTCTCGCGCTATTCAAAAATTAAATCCGTTTATTCGCGATAATATAATTCACGTCGGTGGTCGCTTAAGTTACTCTTCTTTAGATTACTTTCACAAACATCCTATTTTGATGCCTAAAAAAGGACATATTATCGATTTAATAATTGATTATTACCACCGCGAAAACTTGCACGCTGGACCTCAGGTCTTAATGTCTGTCACTAGACAGAAGTTTTGGATTTTATCCGCCAAACGCTCTATAAAACATCGGATTCATAAATGCATTAAATGTTATAGATTAAATCCGAAACCAGCCAATCCTATTATGGCTGATTTGCCGCCTTGTCGTTTAGAACAAGCTAACGCTTTTACGCATACCGGAGTAGATTACGCCGGACCTCTGTACGTAACCTTTACCAGAGGACGAGGGATTCGCAAACAAAAGGCATATTTATGTATTTTCATATGCCTAGTAACTAAGGCAGTTCATTTAGAACTTGCACCTGATTTGAGCTCCGCTTCCTTTTTAAATTTATATAAAAGATTTAGATCTAGGGCTGGATCTTCTTGTAAGTACCTTTATAGTGACAACGCTACTAATTTTATCTCTTCTAGAGGTTATTTAAACGACTTAATCACATTTTTACAAAGTGATGAATATTACAAATCTTTTAGTCACGAACTCGCTAAGCATCGCGTTATTTGGAAAACAAGCCCTCCCACTGGAAGCCACTTTGGTGGAATTTGGGAATCCAATATAAAAAGCGCTAAATCTCTTCTTTTTAGAGTGATAGGGAATCAGATTCTAACGTATGAGGAAATGATCACTGTGATCACGCAAATAGAAGCTATACTTAATAGCAGACCGCTTTACGCTTTGAGCACGGATCCGTCTGAGCCTTCTGCTCTAACTCCTGCTCATTTTTTAAATAAAGTTCCTTTGGAATTCTTACCAGCTCCTAATCTCAGTGGAGAACGAGAGCGATTACTAAGTAGATTCATGCTACTGGACTCGTTAGTACAATCCTTTTGGAAACGCTTTAAGATAGAGTATTTACACACGCTGCAAACGCGGGAAAAATGGAATACTACTTCCCCCGCATTAAAAGAAGGAACTATAGTTCTGATAAATGTTGAAAACGCTCCTCCGTTGCAATGGCCGTTAGGGGTCATAACTCGCGTATTTCCTGGTAAGGATGGCACTACTAGAGTTGCTGAAGTGAAGACGAAAAATGGTTTCTTTACTCGACCTGTGGTAAAGCTCTGTCCTTTGCCTATTCAATAGAATTACTTAAATAAAGTTGTTTATCTTTATGTATATTTTTAACGCTCGTAACATATAATTAACCGCTTCTTTTAAATTAATATGTGTATAAGCTATATTTTAAGTATTCTATTTTTTATAAATTATATTTATTTACTCTATCTTCCTTTAAAATTGCGAGATTGATATCTCACGGGCGGGGGGATGGTTAGAATTAAACGCTTAGCTATTCTATTTCAATATTTCTCCTTCCCTCCTTGCCTTGTACCCATATCTCTATCCCTCTCACTCATTCGCTAAGAACGTTACAACGGTGTAAATGCACCAATCAAATGACGCCATGACTCGAAAAACAATCGTCGTCGCGCGCGCACGTACATAAAAATTCATGAACACGTCGCTAAAGGCCGGCCTCGCTAATAATCGCTAATTCGCTAATTTCGCCTAAAACGCTACCAAATTGTGTGTGGAAAACCGTAATCAGCAGTTCAGAAGAATGGACATTTGAAAGTGGAAAAAGGTGCCTACTGGAAGCTGAGTTATTCAACGACCACGTGAGTCCTAATTCCCTGTTTCCTTCTGATCTGCGCCCCGCTCCATACAGTCCACTTCGAAATTATAATATCTTTTAACGCCTATTTCCACCAATTATATTATAGCAAACTTTGTGAAACACATAAATTAATGTCGTTACCAAGTTGTGGTAACCATATAGTAAACGCAGCATTTTATGTCGTACATGTTACATCCTATAACATTTAATGGACTACCTAAGGCTACGGACAAATCAATCGAAATTCAAAGAGAGGAAAAACGCGTGCGGAAATTTTCTTTGGCGTTTTGTCCGCGCAGACAGGGAGCTCTCCTAATATTTCCTTAGTGCTTAGGACACATTCGAGCGGAATGACACCTGCGTTTTTCGACTAGTGGAATTCAGATACATTGGCACTAGCCTAAGTATCTTTATGAAATCTACAATGTCACGGTATTGATTTGTAAACGTATATTCTGGAAGAATGTGTGGAAAACCTTTACGCATGTTAAGTATGGTATTATGATTTAGTATCATTCCCATTATTGAGAGTTACTTATTTAAGAGCAATCTCATTGCGAATCACAGATTATTAAAAATCCTTTTATAATTAACTGTCTGATACGTTTTAGCTTGAACCATTGAACTTAAAAATATAACACTTTACCTATAGTCATCATACTTATAAGGAAGCTTAACATCCTAAGGCACTGGCAACATAATGAAACAGATATACATAACTTTTTATTACCATCGAATCGGGAGCAATCTCCGTTACTGTTGTTTGCAGGATTGTAGCCTTTGTACCTACTATCCTGGTATGGGCTTGTAGCAAAGAGCAGTATGCTGTATGCCTCTCACCACGTAGGGAGAAGCTTCAAGCACAGACTACTAACTAAAATAATCTACCTGTTTGAGACTATTGGGGAAGCAATTCAGGTTAGAAGAGTTCATGAATTTTATTGTGTGTGTTGTGCTTTAAATTCCATATTTAGTTGACAGAACATTAACATATTTGGTCAGAGTATGTAGTACGAGAGCACTGTTCTTACACCTTTGGGAAGAAATGTTCTAACGATAGAGCAGCGCCCGCAGCATTGCTGGTATTAAAGGATTAATTTATCTACCCTCAACCCATATCACAGTTTAAAAAGAACGCTTTTAGTTGTGAGCTATTGCCACAGGTTACATGTGAGTATTATGTAGGACTAGATGATGCCCCCGGCTTCGCCCGTGTGGATTTAGGTTTTTAAAAATCCCGTGGGAACTTTTGATTTTCCAGAACAAAAAGTAGCCTATCTGTAGTAACCCGTCACCAAAACGGAAAAATTCCGTGGGATCCCCACGATTTCGAAATGCGATTCCTTACAGCATCAGGGTTGAGGAGTTGAATATGTACCTACTCGAGTTCATTCAACGATAAAGTCTTTAATTGGTACCCCCAATCAATTTAAATAACCGACAGTTCCTAAATCCCATTAGTTTTGGGGATCAGTTCCCCTACAGCATCAGGATTGAGGAGTTGGAATCCAAGTTTTTTGCAAGACAGTGTCGCAATGTTTCTCTATCGATTAAAAAAAAATTACGCAAATCGGTTCAGAAATCTCGGAGATATCGGTGTACATAGGTAGAAAAACACAACTCCTCCTTTTTTGAAAGTCGGTTAAAAAGTAGCCTATGTTACTCCCTGGTTAATTCTCTACTTGTATGTGAAAGTCCCGTCAAAATCGGTTCAGCCGTTCCGAAGATTAGCCCGTTCAAACAGACAGACAGACAGACAGACAGACAGACAGACAGACAGACAGACAGACAGACAGACAAAAATTTTAAAAACGTGCGATTCGGTTATGGTAGCGTTCAAATAACCATATGAGCTTAATATGAGGTAGTTATTTCGATATTACAGACAGACACTTCAATTTTATTTATTAGTATAGATATAGATTTAACTCCTCTCCTCTCCTTTTGGGGTCTCCGAGATCTGTGGGGTAATGGGGTTATGCACTTTGCACATGTTGGCAACGTTAATCGAAATTCGATTATCGAAATACAATTAATTTAGAGTGAAATGGACTTAAATCTTGCTTTAAAGTTTGAGTTAGCCAATAAATCCAGCCAATCGTCTACAACCAGCGCCCCAAGCCGAAATTTTGAAAAATAAATATTCAAAGCACTGAATACTGAACTTTAGAATAGGCTTTGGGTCAATTTTGCTCTGACATTATAGTTTTTCGATATTCAAATTCTAGTAGCGTTTTCGAGGTGTAAAAACTCGGCATACCCATACTTTTGTCTCTCTGGCGTGCAGCTCGACTGCCGGTCGCAATATTATCGTATCTCCTGTATCGCGAGTAACTGTAACTGAGTAGTGAGTAGGTATCCGATGCCGAACGAAGGTATGAATTTTTATCGAGATCGCCGATGGACCGGTCCGATTGAAACAATCGATAACCCCGGAATCGATATCGATAGCAGATTGATTTTATATTACCTAAGCTGTTAGATAAAAGTAAGTTAGTTACGTCATTTTTGAACTGATTTAGATTACTTTTCTAGTCAGGTTGGTCCCTTTGTTAAGGATCTGATGATGATATACGGGGATTAAAAACGGAACTCCCGCGATCAGTGCAGCCTTTAGTAGACTATCAACAGTTATAAAAAAAATTAAGTAACTAGGTACATATTTAATTGTTGTATATGTACTTTTATATCTAGCAGTAGATAAGTTTGAAGACTGTTTCTAAAAATTATTTGGTTGATTATATAAATAAAAATTAACTCCTAATGTATTACACAAGTAGCTATCTTAATGACACTATATAGCAATACTAATAAATTACAATTAATTACTTATAAAGTACCTAATTGCAATAATATGTACATGAACTTTTGATAAATTTCCAAATTACCTTTAAAATGTCATATTAATGTACACCATTAACCGTTCTTTATTGTCACAGCTTCCTATCGAAATGTTCCATGCAGACCTTGGCTCCGTTGCCAGGTTTCAACGACTTCTGTACTGCCGATTATACGTATAATTGGGTAAATTAAGCAATTTGTTTGTATTATCTCATCGTTTATGTTTCCGTTCTAACCTGTTTCTTCGAGTGTTCTTTATAAACTGATAAACTGAAATACAATAATTGAGGCCGTCAGCGCATAAGCGGCCTAACCCACATTTTTTTAAGTTCTTACTTATAGACCTAAACTGATTACAAAGATGATAATTCTTTGCCTAAAAATGGCCTAACTATAGTTATCCTGTTATGTAATAGATGGCGCAACAAAATCCAATTTTGTATTTAATTATTTTCGTCTTTTATTTGAGCAATGATGTCCTAACCCGCCACTAACTAATACTAACTGTCTCAGGTTTAGGCCATTTTTGCGCTGACGGCCTCAATTTAATTCTTGTATATAAATACAAGAATTAATTACAGTAAAGTCCAACCAACCCACACGCCCCAACGTCATCCTGAGCCGAGGTCCGAGCCTCACAAGAGGCGCCCTTAGGAAGACGTTGCCACCCCCCGATGTTCATCGAGCCCTAGGGCTCACTCCTCCCCCTGGCAGTGCTCCCAGCTCGCCACAAACCACCGGTGACGCTGTAACGGCCAGTAGGGCCAGCAGCATACTCCTTCCGAAAAAAAATTACAACAAAAATATTGATAGTAGACGAGTAGGACTGCGCGCTGGATGTATTGTATGTATGTTTGTCCATTTGTTTCTCCCAAACTGTCAATCGGATTGTGATTCTATTGGCATTTTTTATTGGCTTAGATACAATATTTACTTCAAATTAGGAAACAAGAAACAGTAACATCAAAATCGGTTCATTAGTTTTCAACAGAAACGTTCCCTTTTCAGTTATTCTTTATTTCGGTATATTGAAATCGGTAGTAAAAATATCTTGTTATTTTTTTTATTCCTTGGTTCATGTGAAACAAAAAATTATAATAATTTATCTGGTGGAATGACCGTGGAACTAGCATATACCCACTATTTGGGCACTACTTCTAGTATGAAGTGCTCTACTTTCTTTATTGACAACTCATATATATCTCGAAAAATACCCCGTAATAAATACACAAACTAGGACACATTTTGGCTGACTGCCATCTAATTACGCTCTCCTCAAAAAGTCGCTCAGTCGCAAGTAGGTAGGTACCTACCTACGCTAGTTTTGAAAGAATGCCCTAATTAACTAGCAAACTGTATGCATGCATGTTTCACTTTTTATTTGCCTTTTTTTGAGCTCACATCAGAGACATGTTTGAAATGTTTGTTTATTAAAAATTTATCTACTTGTACCACAACCACCACTACAGCCTTTTAACTTCCCACAGCTGGGCACAGGCCTCCTCTCTCATAGGAGAGAGGGATTTAGCGCTTGTTCAGACACGGCGGGAACCGCGCGTTTCCCGCGCGATAACCGCGCGGTTATGTCTGAACGATTACTTTATAACTCATATAAATAAGACCTGCGCGATTTCCATGCGATTCTATAATCGCGCGGTTCCCGCCGTGTCTGAACAGGCGCTTAGAGCTTAGACTCGCCACGCTGCTCCAATGCGGGTTGGCGGGTTGTACATATCTAGTCGTACATATAATTACACATAGCTGACATATTAAAGATCTAGTGACCTTTCTTTACCTATATTATTTTTGGGGTCCTACTTTGTAGATATTCTGATTTCTGAATCAATTTTTACTGAGTTCACTATAATTTTAACTCAATCACTTTCAATGAGTATATTTAAAAACTATATTTCCACCAAACACTTCATGCAATCCATTAATAAACGTAAGATCATAATCATAATCCTAGTAGAGTGGCTGGGACAAGTCGTTTAATCCCTCCATTAACTTTGGTTATCGATTAACATGGCATAGGATTTATTAACCCTGATCGTATATAATGCTCACTACTAGGGTCTGTTACAAATTGTTTAAAACATATCGGTCAGAGAATGGATGGCCTAACGAGTATCGCAACCAACTATTTATATAGTCTTATGTATATAAAACGATGCTCATTGACACTGCTTTTCGTACTTGATCAAGTGCACTTGACAATGTTACCCGAGCTTAGCGAAAATATTCTAAGTCTATGAGTATGATGTTACCTATTGGCTGTTCATTGACATTTGACGTCATGGATAAAGTAGGTATGTATGTACTTACTACTACTAGTTTCAGCAATCGCGTGTAGGTACCCGAAAGGGACAGAGAATAAACGTTTATTACGATTCTTACAGCCTAAAATACTGCAATTCAACGCACAAAGTTTTTTTATATACATCCTAACTACTCGAAGTTAAATACTTATTATATATAAGTAAGTATATTATACATATTATAATATACTTACCTTATTTATTTGCAACGACTCTTGTTTGTTATATTTTGCCTCTGTAATACTGTGTATAGTTTATATTCAGACTATATTTAGTGTTTATTCCTCGCAAAACGGCAGTAAAGCTCCCATCAGATAACGGAGTTTATGGCTTACTTACTTAATTCCAGTACACGCGTTAAGTCAAGTCACGCGTGACACTACATTTTTCGATACATGATACATGTTCCACTTTCACTACGGAGATGTATGGCTTGGATACTCATTCATTATTGATATTGACTACTTTATTATTTATCTGAGATCGTGTAGAATAAAACATACTTCATTGCATTATTTAGTCAATAGCTATTGACCGAGCATTCGGCTGCGTATAATGTATCTCATAGCTTTCTTTTTTCTTTCGGGTTAAAAAGTGTCTTACGTCCGTCTCTAGAATGCGACCTATTTTTGTACCCAATTTTATCAAAATCGGTTTAACATTATAACTATGAAAATATAAAACAAATTATTGTTCGCAATTATATTCGAACAGAATATGATTATGTAGAAAAGTTACAGCCAATGTGCCGACGTTTATTTAGATATTATCCTATTCAAGCATAGATATTATGAGCAAAATATGTTTAGATAATAATCACTCTATTTATGATGTTACGAAATAAATCTGAAATGTATAAAATGTGAAACATAGCAGGTAATTGTGATAGATGTAAGCTGAATATTTCTCAAGATAAGATTAACCATCACGGAATGTTTGTGCAATAACCTCGAATATGTGTCAAAATATCTAACTATGATAAGAAATGAGATACAATCGATTTTATAACTAAAGCTTGCTTGCTATTTAGCTGTATTCAAGGTAATTAGTTTAAAAAAGTTTAAATTTTTGAAATTCCGCAAGAAACGATTAAAAGGTTGAGTTTACTATATGTCACGTAGAACGTTTCATCGATTTTGATATGTGCAATTGAAAATAGTAAATGTAGCATTGTTTTACTAACAAATCTTATACTTTGAGTCCGTGATTTTCTAAGTTTCTGACATTCAAATAATTAACACTTTTCATATCAAATAAGTATGTAGGTAGGTACATATTACATACATACATATTGTTGAGTCGATATTCAATGTCCTATCGAATGTTATCTTCCCGCTCTATAGTAAACTGTCCAATATAGTTGTATTAGCCACTATGGATCTGAAATAGTTTTCTTATCAAATATCTTCATATTTTACAGTATATATTATAGGAAATATCTATACAAAATATGTTAAAAATTTATAACCTACTTATATTGTTTTATGGTAATAAATAATTATTCGAACAACTCTATTAAATTTAACGGTACAAAATTCGTTTTGCGCTTGTCTTTCACAGATAATACTAACGAGAATAAAGGCCTCGTACTTACTCATATGAAAGTTTTAATTTTTTTAACAAGCGAGCTTCGCTTTAGCAATGCCCGTACGCATTCTTGGGGTTGACATCAATGTGACAAAACGCATCTATCTACCAGCTGACCACTGTTCCACTTAAAGTTGGTGCTGCGTTTACTTGCCTTGCAAGTTGGCTAACATAGGAATATCCGAGTTTCTTGCTGGCTCTTCTCGGTAGGAACGGCATTCTGAACCAGTGGTAGATTCAATTGACGATTCAAAAGTACTTGTAAGAGTTTATTTGAATAACAAAACTTTTCTATTCTATTCATTCATTTTTTAGGGTTCCGTACCCGAAGGGTAAAACCGGAGCCCTATTAATGTCACTCGGCTGTCTGTCTGTCTGTCTGTCCGTCTGTCCGCCGGTCACAGGTCTCTAGCTCGCAGACGAAATGAGTTACAAACCTGAAATTTTGGTATTTAGTGTAAAACGTTAACCCAAAATCAAATATTGAATTAGAAATTGAATTAAATTATTTTTCAGGGGGGCTCCCATACATGAAAAAGGAGCCGGAAAAAAAAAATTTTCTTTACCTTAGCTTGTGGGGTATCATTGTTTAGAGCTCATTAAGTAGAGTACAAATATATATTTTTTTAATTTTTATCTCAAAAAATAAGGGAATGGGAGGCCATCAAAGTTGTCAGTTTTAGACCATTTTTGTGACGGGGGCTATCTCAAAAACTAAACTAGTTGGGAATATGATATTTCAGTATATTATGTACTATATGCTCTATTTAAACAACAAATACTGAAAACAACGATTTATTAAATAGTTTATAAGCTGTGACCAAAATAAGTAAACGAACATTTTTTGGGTTTTTCTTTCACGGTTTGTTGCGATGTCTAGCTCGGAAATTAAATATTTCTTAGACCCAAAATATTATATTGTTCATAATTATGTACGGAACCCTGAAAGAGCGAGGCCCGACTCGCACTTGGCTGATTTTTATTTCATTCTCCCACACACTCACACTCACGTTATAGCATAGCATTTCACTTTAGCACTTCTCTGTTAAACTATCTTTACTAAGTATCAATTACTTATTATTATTTACGACGTAATCTATGTACTAATTTTCTGAAAGATTAATATTCAAAGATCGCCTAACATTAATGTATGCAACTAATCTTTGCCACAAAATTATCGTTTACAGCTTAATCATTTAAAACATTAAGGTAAAGTCTCCTTATTCCGTGGTATTCTAAAATTGGCACCCAATTCCGAGGTATATAGAAAAACAGCGTTTTCTACCGATCACCAAGCTATTTTTTACTGCAACATATCTTAATCAATTGATAGTTTATCATTCCATAGATAAATGACGAAATTGTTGGTTTTATATGTATATGTTTTAAAATAACCGGCAAGTTTTACACTTGCAGCCGACCCGAACGCATGTTTCATACATTTTGGACCTCGTGCACGAAATACCTACATTTTTTTAAATAGTGTTTATCCGTTAATTTTGAGCTTTATTTGTTTTTATTTAGATTTGAATATTTGAAGGACTATATTTTCAATCGAAAACAATCAACTTTTGTGAATATTTGTAAAGAAATTAAGGTGAAAATAGGTTTTGAAAATACCTCGGCGTTAGGTGCCAAATATTTTAGCCGGTTCCTAACGCCGTGGTATACCGCGGAATTGCGATTTCATAGACTTCATAACTTTTTCAATTTTTAGAGTCGTTTTATGTTAAATACTTCTTGTTTCGGTTTTGAATATTTAAATAGGCAATAAGGTTACAGAGTCCTAATTACGAGGTACACTTTGGCGTCTCAATCACTAACTATACCGTGTCAAAGTTTACCTATTTAGGTAATTTATTGATAGATTGTATGGGAAAGCTAAAGAAAATTAATTTAAAAGAAAATTAAATTTATACATATTTCAATGCAATTTTGTGAGAGTTTTGTACATATTTACGAAGATAATCTAATTAAGCTTTAAATTATTTGTTTATTATGGAAAAATCTTTTCTTTTTTAACACTCGGAATTAGGAAACGTGTTTTTTGTTACAAAACTCAATTCCGTGGTATTACCTCGGAATAAGGTTCTATGAGCCCCTAATTATGTGGTATGGATAGAAATACTACCTCGGAATAAGGTTCTATGAGCCTCTAATTATGTGGTATGTATAGAAATAAAATACAGGATGCTCACAATATTTAAGTATGGTTTCAGTTACACCAAGTATCATTCGCGTTCAGTCACGCAAACATTCATATTCTAAAACGTTTATCTTATTATTGCTCGTGCTGATTCATTCACTGACTCACTCATTGATCACCCCTCCTGTAAAATTTTGTACAAAAAAATTTTTTCACTAATGGCTTTTCACTAATACGGAATATAGAAGACAAAAATTCATTCGGAACAAAAATATGGAGAGAGCTGATGATTGAGGATTTCGGAGACGGGTGAAGAGCACGCTTAAGGATTGGATGGATGGATTCCTAGCAACAGATGATCAGGATCCAAAGGTCTATTCGATGAATAGAAAAAAACCAAAATGGTGGAATTTATTTTTCTATAGAAAATGTATGGCGAATATTGAAGAGACTACAAGTTGTAAACTATGCAAGGCTTTGATGTGGTTTTTTGGAAAAATCTCAAAAAAAATATGGGAAGATATGATGATTGAGGGTTCGGAAGATGGTTGAGGAGCCCGAGCAGGGTATTGTAGATAGGTGGGAGGTGCTCAAGCAAAAATTACTCGAAACCTCATCCAGTTGGCACTGAACTGAAAAAAACCCCAAAATGGCAGATTCAAAATGGCGGCTATACTAATTTCGTCGATGTCTCGTACTAAGTATAAAAGATGGAAGAGTATTTTCTGGGCAAAATATGATCAAGACCTTTTAGGTTTTGATTTATTTTAGATCTAAACTACTAAATGGATAGAAAATAAATCAAGATGTCAGGATTTATTTTTCCGTACATATTGTTTTTTTCATTGATGGTTTCGTATAGAAGACAAAAAATCATGCGAAGGAAAAATATTGAGACAGCTGATGATTGAGGATTTAGGAGACGGATGAGGAGCACGGCCAGTGCACCTATTGAAGATTGGTGGGTGGTGCTCAAACAAATATCACTTGAAACATCATCCGATTGGCAGCGAGCTAAAAAAAACGATTGTACAAATGTAAAATTAGTTTTTTTTTAAGAAATCTCATCCTTACAAATTATTCGGAGCAAAAATACGGAGAGTGATGATGATCGAAGGTTTGAAAGATGGGTGAGGGGCACAGCCAGGGGCACATTCTAGATAGGTAGGAGTATATATTATATATATACAGTAGTACAATATTATACAGTAGTAATACAGAGTACAATATTATACTGCCAGGCGCCAGCCCTCCGGTCACCCGTGGACTCCACGAGACGGGATGATAGGCCCTTAAAAAAGGACCTAGCATCCTCGCCCTACGAACCCATGGTCTCCTCCCCAAAAGGCACAAATATGAAATTATTTTCTATATTTTCATATTTGCGCCTCTTGGCCCTTTCCGCCTTAGTGGCTGCCGCTCCGGCCGCCACGGAGGTCACCTGTATGTTAGACAGTGCCAGTGTATCCACACACGTGGCATCCCATCCAAGCTACCTCCTTTGCTTTCATGGAACAAGAGTCACACCGTCATACCTAAACCTGTCATGTTATCAAATCTAAGATTTTTGTCGAACAGCTGATTGCTAACCTAGTGAGTACAGAGGCCTTATGCCGACTTTGTACATTGGGGAAACGATGATAGAAATTCGAGTATCGAAACACATTGACTAACATGACTTGAGAGTGAAATGCAACTAAACTGGCTGGTTTTAAGGTTTGAGTCCGCCAATATATTCAGCCATTCGTCTACGCCCCAAGCAGAAATTTTTAAAATAAATATTCAAAGTACCCTACTACATTATGACTTTAAAATCTTATTTGACTGTAAGAGCATTAGGGTTAATTTTGCTCTGATATTATAGTTTTTCGATATTCAAATCTAGTACCGTTTTCGAAGTGTGCAAGCTCGAACTAACCATACAGGTCGTTAACTTACATTCGTACGCACCGCCTTGAATTTATTGAGGCTCGCGGTACTGTCAAAGGAAGTAAAGGCCACGCGACTTCAAGGCCACTATTTGACTCCTATTAATTTTTGATCATCTTTTGCTAAAAAAACCATTCTTCCATCTTTTATACTTAGTGAGATAATCACCGACGAAATTTGTATGGCCGCCATCTTGTATCCACCATTTTGGGTTTTTCTTCAGCTCAGTGCCAATGGGATGAGGTTTTGAGTAATTTTTGTTTGAGCACCTCCCACCTATCTACAATACCCTGCCCGGGCTGCTCACCCGTCTTCCAAACCCTCAATCATCATGTCTTCCAATATTTTTCTTTGAGAGTTCTCCAAAGAACCGCATCAAAGGCCTGCATTGTTCACAACTTCTTTCTCTCAATATTCGCCATACATTTTCTATGGAAAAATAAATTCCGCCATTTTGATTTTTTTTTTCTATTTATCCAATAAACCATCGGATCCTGATCATCTTTTGCCAAGAAATCATTTTTCTATCTTTTATACCTTCCGAGATGGAGACCGACGAAATTTGTATGGCGGCCATCTTATTTTCACCATTTTGAATTTTTTTATCAGCTCACTGCCAATTGGATGACGTTTCGACTGACATTTGCTCGAGCACGCGCCACCTATCTTCAATACCTTAAGCGTGCCCATCGCTCGTCTCTGAAATCCTCAATCATCAGCTCCCTCCATATTTTTGTTCTGAATGAATTTTTATCCTCTATACGAAACCATTTGTGAAAAAAAATAATTTTCATACAAAATTTTACAGGAGAGGTGATCAATGAGTGAGTCAGTGAATGAATCAGCACGAGCAATAATAAGATAAACGTTTTAGAATATGAATGTTTGCGTGACTGAACGCGAATGATACTTGGTGTAACTGAAACCATACTGAAATATTGTGAGCATCCTGTATAATAATATACATATATTAATATTTTACACACAAACATAATTAAACAATTACATACGTATCGAATTGATTTTGAAATCTATTAATAAATACAGTTCATTTTTGAACACCATGTAGAATTCATTCTACTCGTTTCCCTTTGTATTCTGTACCCTCGGAATTAGGAGCCATTTGCCTCGGAATTAGGATTTTTACCTCGGAATTGGAGCATTCGGACTTTCTTCATATTTAATTTAATTTTACATTTAAATCAAGTTGTAATTGTTGTCCTTTTAGGATATTTCAAGAGTTAAATAAATAACGCTTCTGATAAAAATAGCCAGTTCTTCAGAAAGGTGTAGTAAATGCTTAATTTTTGACGTTCTTTCGAGTTTTTATGAAAATACCACGGAATAAGGGGACTTTACCTTAATTTAGTTCGTTCCTTTTCGTAATTAATTCAATAACATAATCTTTGATCCCACAATCAATGACTTGCCTAGCAAATGAGCAAGCGTTTAAACGCATCACAGTGACCCGTCAACTTCGCTCGGGCCGCACATCAATTTACTCGCACTAAGCCACGCGGCGCGCTGTAAATTGATTGCTTCCCTATTTCAAATGCTCCCGTTTCATTCTTTGCTGTATATTTTCGCTATTAATAGAATCAATAGTTACATGATTAATGACTAATTATCTAGTAAATGATCGAGCAATCAAATAGAGCCCCATCAGGGCCCCGTGCCCTGATTATCAGTTCTTTTTTTGCAGTTTCTGTTAGTCAAATCGATTAGGACACAATGGTTGGACATAGTCTGGCAAAATTGAAAAATCGGTAGACAGTTTTTTACATAATATGTAGTACCAAACTTCACTTCGATAATGACACACGACGATGATAAGGTATCGGTAATGGTAACTGTTGATACCAAAGGTTAATAACTGCTAAGTTTCTTCAGGTCTTTTCAAATGAATTCTCCAAACCAATGCCAGTGGTAGGTAGTCTTGTTCAGTTGTCAAATTATGGAATGTTGGGATACGTGAGATAACAAAATTTGATTTTTTTATAAAGTAAGATTTCTTCAGCTGCAGCTGCGGATTTAGGGTCTATCACTTACGTTCTAAGTAGACGTTTAGCGGTCACGTATTTAAACATGATAGACATGCTTAAATCGTGTTACAATCTTATAATACAAGTAGGCGGTAACTGTATCGAGTGTGCGGAGAGATACCAATTAAAATTAAGTGTGTTTGCATACAATGGCCGTGACGATGCTGTGTCGACGTCTGCCGTGTCACTGGGTCGTCGGTTCGATTTCTCGTATGTCCATTGAAGTTACCATACAGTACCTGGAAGTAGCATAAAGGTTACAACTGTGTCTCAGTCTTTACTATCCAGAATTTAATGATGCTTATTCAATTGAAACATTTCAATTTGCGTCCTAAAATCCAACCAAGCATCTAATCCAGGAGTTTCGGCTTGCGAGGCAAGTAATTCAGCCTCGAAAAATCTTGCTATATCTACCAACATCATACATATTTGGAAGAATATTAAACTAATTTTCCGACTATCTAGTTCGACGATCGAGCATGACGCACGGCAAACGGCAAAGGCAAAAACACACGGAAACGCCAAACACGGCAAGCGGTCCGGCCGGGCCGTACCTACGCCGCGCCGTGTACGGTCAATGCGCAAAACCTTTCTATGCTCGTTCTGGTTTGCTCTTATTGACAACTGGATATAATCCGGGCGCATTCAGGATATGATGCGTCATGCGACCTTTTGGAGCTGTGGCACCCGTCGTGTCAGCTGCGCTCCGAGACAATCTCGCGTCAAGAGAGTACGAGAATTTTTGCTCATAGGTATTTTAGTATACATAATTATTTTCTGCCCTATTTTTGTTATAGTCTGGACGATAATGACTAGCAGTCGTACACCTCTGAGAGTAAAATGTGTGATTGTACAAATAAACAAATGTTAAATATTAATGATTTGTATGCTAACCCAATTTCGCTCTAGAAATATCATTTTCAATTCACGTCGACAAAACATCAAGCCTGTGTGATGGCACCTACCTAATAGGCCTAAGTAGGTACTCTACTGACATCAGTGACTCTACCACTTCTACTGAGCAGAAGCCAGAGAGAATCTTTAAGTAAAGTTTGACTTTTCCTTATAATATTAACCGGTCGAAAATGCTTTAACTGCTTTGACAGCTTTAACTGTAAAAAAAATATAACTGCAGTCGAAAGTTAAAATTAAGTAAAAAAAAAAACAGTTAAAAGTTAAAGTTTAAGTTAATAGAAGTAAATCAGTAAATATTACTTAGTAGGATGATGTTTACAGGCAGATATAGATGGTCACATTCATCATTCATTCCAGTTACTTTACAAGTTTACACCTCATAATTTCCGTGCTCCGCACACCTATAAACTGTTTATCTTTCGGTCGCTTCCTACAATAATTCTTGTGAACAGAGTTGTTAGCAGGCTCTCAATATATCATACTTGTTAATCTCGCTGTTCGCTCGATTATAGAATAAACAGTGGCCGGAGACTTGTTCCAGGCACGTAACGCTGTTGCTGATGCACAATCGGCGCCGGAGACTTCGTTAAATAAAGATAGACGAGTATAGAATTACTTAACGATGTGTCTGTACCTTTAAAATAAAGTCACCATTTTTTTTTCATATAAGTAGCATTTTGTGAGAATTTTTAATTGATAAGTATAAATTAAAAATTTAAAAAACCCCCGACTTTCGCCATTTTGTGGCGGTGGCCATCTTGGATTTGCATAGTGCTATTCTACTAGTCAAGGCCTTTCATTTGATACCCATATTAAGGGAGTTGTGCAAAAATATGTAATCCGCCATTTTGTAGCGGCGGCCATTTTGGATCGATTTTCATCAAACATAGCTAACAACACTCTCGACTAATTCACCTTTCAAACAAAAAAAACTGTATTCAAAATTTCAAATCGGTCCACCCGTTTGAGCGATACAGGGGAACACACACACACACACACACACACACACGCACGCACGCACGCACGCACGCACGCACGCACGCACGCACGCACGCACGCACGCACGCACGCACGCACGCACGCACGCACGCACACACACACACACACACACACACACACGTCAAACTTATAACACCCCGTTGTTTTTGCGTCGGGGGTTAAAAATGAATGCAACTGAAAATTAAGTGCCTATAGAAAACTACAATGTTTAAAAAAGTTAGTTAGTTGTTAGTCCTTGACTGCCTGATAGTTACCTGATAGTTTGTGACGATGTAGATTGTAGTCTAAGATGAAAACGGGCTAACCTGGAAGAGTTATGGTATAGCAGTTTTTATTAAACCCGTATCCCTGATCGGTTTCCACGCTGCATAGTTAGTCGTTCTTATTGTTTAACTATAGTACGATCAAACGATGCGATTTCATTGTACAATGAAAATTAATAGCTGCTTCGATCGTGCGATGAGTTGCGAAGTCTTGCGAAGTTGCGAGCTTCCATTAGGATTAAGGGATTCAAATGTTTGATTCGATCTTACAACGAAATCGCATCGTTTGATTGTATGATCGTTAACCAACTAGGATGACTGGTTGGATCCAAAAGCTAAGCGGTACGATTCAAGGTACGGAACCCTCGGTGCGCCAGTCTGACTCGCACTTGGCCGGCTTCATTTATTTATTTTCCTTGGTTTCGCCTCCACTTTCCACTGCTCCCCTGAAGCGTATCTTGGCTATACCCTTGGGACGTAAATTGGATTATTCCTAAACTTCACACTCAGATAAAGGAAATGTGAGACCTCTACAGGACTGCATTTTGAATTGGGAAGTAATCATCTCCGGTCTACTTGTGAAGTCTTACAGCAACCATGTAATACCTTTATTATTTCTGTTTCTCTATTGTGTTGTAATTTGTAAGACTATGTACGACATGAAGTACCTACACTTAAATTATACAAACGAAAGGGATTACGCGAAGCGGCTCCTTTCTAAAACGCAACTATTATTATAATATTATAATACCAGCCAAGGAGCGCCGCACTTGTTCAATAATTTGTAATTTTACGCAAACTCCAATCCTGTACAGAATATTAACCTAATAGTACCTACTAATTAATGCAATACTACAACTTCCCAATTTAGAATAACACAAAATATAACGACAGCATTTATTATTTTCTTGTTTACACCAGTTTACCAGACTAATAAATTATTGACCGGGAAGGGTTACCAGATAATTATAAAATTGTCCTGACGAAAAGCCTGATTTGTAACTTAAGTCCTGATATTTTAAATATCCTGACATAATTGTTCTTGATTTTTAGTTTGTTAAATAATTATGGAAGATACAAGTACCTAAGCATATTTCCAAAGAAAAAGGTACTTACCTATATGGTACGCGTACCTAATAAAAGTTATGTTGTGTTGATTTAAAAAAATCTTTTAATAATTTAATAAATAACTTAATAATAATTAAGTTATTCACTGAATAAGTATTTAAAAAAGTCTAATCGGCAATATCACAAGTGCCTAAATTCCTGACATATCTGGACAAATCCTATCGCCTGGTAACCCTAGCCGGGACACCGTTAAGTTTTATGTTATTGTCACTGTGTTATCGTTGAATTATGTGTGCTTTGGAACGACCTAATTAATATCCAGGACTGTTATGTAGGCAGAATAGTTTTGCGGCGCGTTCATAAATCTATGCCGGAGCGGTCATTTGTTCAGCCCGCCGGCTTGACCTGATGCGAACCATCAAGCAACACGCATAGCGCTCGTCTGAAGATACAAAAAGTTCTGACATTTCATGCGAGGAATCATTTGACTTACGAAATATAATAAGCAGTTCTAACTTCCAACATTAACTGTGGAGTCATGGAGGGAGGAGACATTGACGCTATCATCAATGCATTTGTAAAGATATAATGTTGGTTGATTAGGTACGCATTCGATTCTATGATGACTGATGACATGTCAAAGCTCACCGCTCGCGCTCTCAACACGATTTACAATTGAATTGTACTGGAACAACTCAACACTAGGTGATTCATGGAACCCTCTCTGCCTAACTAAATGAAATTCAGCACGGTTCCCCTCTCCCAAGGGAACCGTGCTGAATTTCGGTGTCTTAAAGGTATTTAAAAGGTAATTATTAAAAGTATCGTAGTTGTTACTCCAGTCCGTAGTATGAACCAAGATCAGGCCAAGTTTTTTATTTCAATCCATTCAGTAGTTTTTGCGTGATGCGCGCACAAACATCTACGATCTACGATTTTATTATATGTATAGAAGATAGATAATTTGCACTGGCTGATAAGTTTCACTGCTGGCTATAAGTAGATTTTGGAAAGTGGAATATCTGTAGACTCTAATAATAATGGAACAACACCTCGAAGGCTCGACAACTCTTGCATAGGTACTTCTGCTTAACTTTCGTATTATATTTTTTGGACCCAGTGGTCGTATGCATTGACAAGGAGAAGGTTGTATAAGCTTCTCCCGAACGAGGGGAGGTTATGCTTTGAATGCAAACATTCAATACAAATTCAAGCAAACGACCAGCGATGTTGCGTCGGACATGGCATTCCGGCCATCTTGCATCAATCAATCGTGGGGTTCTAAATCGTTCCCGGTTCGTTAGAGCTCTGCTCGATACTTGCCGATATGAAATCAGTTTATTTATATTCCATACCGTAGTGTAGACTGTGCAATGATATTTTATAGCTCACCTCTTTTACTATTCTGGGTAGGTATCCGGACCTATAATATCCGGATTAAATCTTGAGACAGTAATGTTTTCTCGGCCTTTTTTAACGGCTTCTCTGGCACAATAGTGAATGTCATAAGAGGTGGCTAGGGTTCGGCTGGTTAAAATTTGTTTTTCTCTGGTATTGTCTTAACCGATGATTAATCTTCTCAAATAGATTCCGACGATTCTTCTAACCCTAACGACTCCGGCCTGAATATGGATCTCGCTTCCGCGTCTCACGATAACCCCAATACGAACTTAGACTCGAATTCCTTTAATATTATTGATGGACCCCGGCGTTCAACCTGAGCCGAGTTCTCCCAGCCCTTAGTTTCCAACATAAGAGAACGCTGCGTAAATTGAGTCATTGTTATATCATTAAAACTACGCATATCCATTAGTAGGTAAGTATGGCCTACCTTTATTTAGATTAAAAATAATGCCTATAATAAAATAAAATATATTCTATCGTCTCGCGAGTTATGACGCGAATTTGCCGACAGTACTGCTGTCGGGCGGACTCAATTCTAAACGGTCACATCCCATTCTGATCGCGTATAGAAAATGATCACTTTGCAAACGCGTGTTTAAAGTGCACTGTTTGTATTGTTTCCAGGAACTGAAAGAGAGCTTCAACTATGGGCTGTTCTGCCCGCCGGTCAACGGCAAGGCGGGCAAGTTCCTGGACGAGGAGCGCCGTCTCGGAGACTACCCCTTCAACGGACCCGTCGGATACCTCGAGGTGAGGACATATTAACAACTCTTTTTAGCGTTTACTCGTTGTCCTAGGTGAACGAAAGGGCTTTTGGGCGATAGATACGGGGAGTCTGTCGCCCGAAAAGAAAATAGCCCTTGAGTCGGGAGACGCACTTATGTGTTCCTAGTGCGTCTCAGATGGTGTTTTAGGGAAGTGCCTGCCTTGGCGCCGCTGGCTGGCTTGTCGCGTACGAGATCGGTCCCGAGGTCCAGCCTACAGGCGATGCGTGGAACACCGTGGGGTTTTAGTCGGTCGAGTCCGACATAACCACCGTGCCTCCCCGGGTACGGTGGTATCCATGACGGATTTCCCCACGAAAAAAAAAAAAAGGTGAACAAAAAACGCGATGCGAAGCGATACGACGCCATAGAAAATGACAATTTTATCTACGCGACAACATAGACCACGTGCAGACTGCAGGCTTAGCTACTGTTTAATATTTTCGCGTCGCGTCGTATTATGTTGCGTTCTCGCTTTTGTCGTTCACCTAGCACAACGGGTTTTAAAAATGTCGTGAGTAATATTCAGTATAATTGCATAACACTTGGGATGTACTCATGTGAATATACGCTGGAGTGTGCTGCAGATTCGAACCCATCTGGGGTCCAGAACTCCAGAATCATGAGCATGCTCACGCGACGTGGCGCAGTTCGTATAAAGGTGCGTCCAGACTTGAACATTTCACCGAACCGAACAGCGAACATTTCGGCGAACTTGTTACGCTCAATGTGGACGGCGCGCTTGGAGCGCTTGAGATGGGTTACTGGGTAACAGTTCGGCGAAGTTCGCCGAAATGTTCGCTGTTCGGTTCGGTGAAATGTTCAAGTCTGGACGCACCTTTACGGGCCGCGGGGGCCTCTACCCGTCAGGAATTGCTGTGAGAGAGCTGGGGCTGAGCGCGGTGTTTACAGACCCGAAGGTGAACTGGAATGTAGGTGGAACCGCTGGGTACAATCAGCGCACGACCGGGACATGTGATCACATGTGGATATCCCCATAAATAACCCATGTCCAGCAGTGGACATCCATCGGTTGACGATGACGACATTGATCAGTGACAATCCCAGAGGCTTATAATGGCAGTTTTCGAATCAGCGTCTGTGTGGCTGGATCCCAACTCGATCCGTTGGTATCCACTCCACTTTACCATAAACTCCAGTCGTGTACCTACATACCTGATAATTCAATGACTCCAGTATATTTTTTGCAATTGCTACTGTGAGACTTTACATGCATCGTGAACTAGTTGAATAGTTACCTCACATAGTAAAAAGTGTTCAAGGAATGAAACCTACTTAAAAAGCTTGTTCTGCATGTTCTCATACAATGTATTCACAGTGGTTATAATTACGTTCTGACTTCTGATACAAATAACAAGAGTCAATATAATTATAACTAATTGGATGCCAATTTCAAAGTGGAAACATTCACAGAACACGCAATTACTTAGATGATCCGATCCCAGTGTGTCCGGATGCACTGTGAGACGTCATAGTACTGTATACTTATAGTTGGGACATTACAAACGCGCGAACCGAGTCATAAATCATTTTTATCGGACTACTCGCTCGCACTTGCAGGCCTTATTGAACTGGAACCTGTTACCTGTTTCTCTGGTGTTGTGTGTAACAGTAAAAAAGAATTTGCCGATAGTCGATAACAAGTTATAAAGAGCGAGGGAGACGACTAACAACCCTATGAGAGTCGTACTTTAGTTGCAAAGGTAAATCTCGACAACGCTTTGCAGATAGTATAGTAAATAGACACGGCTGAAGCCTCCCATCAAACCTTACCAGAGACAATTTAGAAATCATAAATTTCCAAATTGCTCCTGCTGAGAATTAAACCCGGGGTTTCCCACTTATAAAATCAGAGCGCTCACCACTGCACCAGGGAGGTCGTCAAAATGAATACGAATCATTTCAAGTATGTTTCCACCCTTACTATGTATCCACACGTTACTATGTTCGGATACAATTTAACTCGTTGCACTGCTAACCAGTTACACATTTGTTAAGTACTAGTTACAGGTTTGCTGGTTAGTCAATCATCTCAGACGTTGACATTTCCCAGATGCTTATGATCGCAATCGAGTCGCACGGCCTCTCCGAAAAACTAGTTATAATTGCTCCATCAACCATGCACCGACATGGATGCCACTCTGAACGCACTCGGAAAAACATTTCTTTATACTGATAACTGGTTTTACCGGCAAAATTGTTATGCCAAGAGCGTAGATAATACACTAACACCTGCTAGCCGAGAGATTAAGTGTGTTCCGGTATGATAATACGTGATGACCATAGACAGCCCTTTATAGGTTTAAGAAAATGCCGCGTAGATTTCACTAAGTTTTGATGTGTTATGTTTATGACCTATAAGAAGTCCACGCAGCATTTTCTAGATTTTTATGTCCATCGGGGATTCATTCTCAATCCTGAAACAGTTATTTTTTTAATAGTAAATCGAGATGCCTACGAAAGATTCGCAGTTTTGCTTCTCCACGATTTTGAATAATTATGAAGTAACTTTAACTGCTCGAACATTGGTTAATCTATTTTCCACTAGAACACAAGATTCAGCTAGATCTGATTTTAACACAGACGGCGCTGAGGGCGAGCGCTTGTAAATAAAAAAAACATGGATAGAATAAAGTGTAGGTAATGGTATGCTACTTAATAATCCGCGTGGGTGAACAAAACCTACAAGCTTCCCTATTTAGAAAAACACTTTTTTTTTTTTTTTTTACTTACCAACAAAGTTTTACTCCCACGTAACTCAGAGCCATAAAATTTCATAAACCCATAGATCACAGACGTCTAGTCAGCAAATAATACGCGTAAATAGCAAGGAATTTATCACCCGACAAACTTAGCTTTGCCGGGAAAGCAGTAATTTCGTTTCATGGTTATGTGTACGTAACTTAAGAAGATAATAAAATAAGTTTTATTTGTATTCAACAAGAACATTTAAAATTGACAACAAACTAATAAACGACAAAATTATTTTGTTATCAATTTAGGTTCTGCTCCCGAAATAAATTGATTGATAGAGAAAAGAATTGAACAATTCGTTAATGAAAAATATTTGTAAAGAATTAGACGAACCTTAAAAATTAAGCTTTATTAAATCGACAATAACTAAGCTGGCCAGCCAGAAAACAGTTATGAATAGGTAACTAGGTAGATATTCAAAATATTTCAAGTTAAAAAAATTAATTAATGCTAACAGTTATTTATTAGCTATAGTGATTAACAATGTATAATTCCAGTTGAAATACAAACGGCGGGTGTACAAGATGCTGAAGCTGGACGAGAAGACGATGAAGGCGCTGCACTCGCGCGCGAACCTGCGCCGGTTCCTGGAGCACGTGACGCACGGACAGATCGACAAGATCACCAAGGCGTGCGCCAAGGGGCTCGACCCCAACTTCCACTGTCAGGACACGGGCGGTAACTACTTATAAGAAACTTAATTAACGTTAGAATTAAAAATCATAATTGAAAATCAAAGATGGCTGCGTTAATGCGCTGAAGTGCCTTTATAATATACTGGCCAAGGTACCAGTCTTCCAGACACCTATGGACTCTATGAGTTGAGCGGATAGATCATTAAAAAGAAAGGGATGATAGATCATTTGAAGGATCTAATAATACTTGCTTTTGAAAACGGTGATAGCGGATAAGAGACTTTGGCCTCCCCAACGGGGGGACCGAGTTCGATCCCTCTATCGCTATCTATCTCTTGCTCGTATGTCTAACTTTTTGGAGTTATGACTTATGTGTGTTTTAAACAATTAAATTACTTGCTTTAACGGTGAAGGACGACATCTTGAGGAAACCTGCGTGCCTGAGAGTTCTCCATGATCTCAAAAGCGTGTGAAGTCTACCAATCCGCACTTGGCCAGCGTGGTGGATTACGGCCCTTCTCATTCTGCCCGCGCCCAGTAGTGAGCCGGTAATAGGTTCAGGTTGATAATGATGATGATGATTCTTGCCTCTATGACATATTTTTTTTTTATTTACGAGATAAATTGAAACGTAATTTTGTTAAATTCTTGAGATTTTTTTTGTGTTCTTTGTCAAGATTGAGCTGATTTCTTTCACATCAGAATGCTAGATTAATATACCCAATAGGCCCATAGGTACACGTACAAATCACGACTTGCTAATATCGTCCCAACAACCGGCTTCGTTCATCGAGTACCTATCAAACGACTTGTTAAAAATTATTCAGCTTAATTAATTAGCTTCTGAGAGACCAATAAAAATACCTTTGTGAGCACAACTGTTATTTTAATATTTAATTTAAGTTACATCAAAAAATTACAAGACGCCATTACTTATAAGTAGGTTTTACAGAACAAGAGAGCACCAAGAGTCATAGACACAGATCCAATCAAACATAGATAAAATAACACTTACATAGATTGCTAAAATTGCCATATCAACACCCCCTTCCAATTTTACAAGAGGTTCAACTCATTACAAAAGTAACTAAACTTATTTGCACTTAACGACTTAGTCATTATATCAGCCAACTGCTTATCAGACTCACAGCTGCTAAGAGCAACAACAGATTGTTTCTTAGATTGCCAACTTAAGACATTATTATTTAATTTTATAACATAGCCTGAAATACTCTTCCTATCATTGATATCAAATGCAAAATCAGAATCCACATAAGCCTTAATTTTAAGAGACTCAGATTCAGACTTAACAAAATTCAAAGTCATATCAACAGTATACTTTAAGTATTTTAAAACATTTTTCAAATGAGACCAATGTACATTGTTATAACAGTTTTGAAAACGACCAAAATATGACACCGCAAAACACAAATCTGGCCTTGATCCTATCATCAAATACATTAAACTGCCAACCAATTCTTTATAAGGTAATTTACAATTTACAGTTTCATTACTCTTAGTCAAATTAAGCTTAGGCTGCATAGGTACTTTACTTGTCTTACAGTCAGACATATTAAATTTTATCAAAATTTTCTTTATCAAGTTACTCTGACTTACAGTAATATTACCATTTTTATATTTATTAATCTCCAAACCTAAAAATTGAAATTTTGAATCAGTACCTAACACATGAATCTCCATGTTAGACATTAAATGTAATTTAATTTTCTTTAACTCCTCTACACTGTTAGACATCATAAAGAAATCATCTACCCATATTAAAATATAAGTATTTCCCCTGAAATACAAGCACGGGTCTACTTTTGACCTAACAAACTTTATTTTAAGTAATTCTAGATTTATATGATCGTTCCAGCTTTTTGGGCTCTGTTTCAGTCCATACAAAGATTTTAATACCTTACAAACTTTACCATTTAAACTTTTATTACTCTGTAAGCCTTTAGGAACTTCCATATAAACAGGTTCTTTCAATCTACTCTTTAAGAAAGCTGAGCGTACATCTAATTGCTGAATATGCAATTGCTTCTCTACTGCAATTGTAAGCATGATCCGGAGAGTTGTCATGCGTGCAACGGGGGCAAAAATATCTTCATCAACAACACTTGACTGCTGATACCCTCGTGCAACTAATCTGGCCTTTTTGCGAGACCTACCATCGACTAACTTCTCCGTGAAAACCCACCTTGAATCTATAATCTCCTCATTACTAGGCACATCAACAATTTCCCATGTACTATTTGACTCTAAGGACTTTAACTCTTCATTTATTGCTATTTGCCACTCAGGTTCCTTAACTGCATCATCATATGTCTCAGGTACACCCAAACAAGTAGCTAGAGCCAGCACATCCACTTCAAAATCCTCTAAATATTTAGGCAATTTTCGCACTCTAGATCTTTTAGACACATCATGCTCACTACTAGCCCCTGGTGTAGGTTCACAATCATTATTTATTATGACATCTGATGATACTGAAGGCAAATTACTTCTAACATCCTCTGAATTATTTAAATCACAATTATTTGGCTTATCACCAGACTGACATTCATTTACAGGTTTTTCGATTATGTTATACTGATCATCACTACTATACTGTTTATCAACTTTATAACCTTTATTCCAAAACTCATCAAATATAACATTTCTCGCTGTCTCTACCTTTCTTGTCTCTGGATTCCATAATCTATAGCCATTATCACAATATCCTATCATATACAATTTCTTAGTTCTTTCATCTAACTTTCCAGTCCTATCCTCTTTATGAATATATACAAAAGCTGGACATCCAAATACTTTAATTTTACCTAAATCTGGTTTATAACCGTACCACAGAGTGGCAGGAGTTGTGTTTTTAGGCAACACTGATGACTGCAATCTATTTATCAAATATACAGAAGACAATACTGCCTCGCCCCACATCTCCTTAGACATACCACTCTCAAAAATAAGACATCTGGCCATCTCTACTATGGTTCTATTAAAACGTTCCGCCTTACCTGATTGAGGTGGATTACGAGCCATAGAATAACTGATCCGTATCCCCTTTTCTTTACAAAAATCAATAAATTCTTTTGACCTATATTCACCGCCCTGATCACATCTTACATTTTCTATTGAACAATTAAACTTTGCTTCTACCAATGACACATACATCTTAAATTTTTCAAAAACCTCGCTTTTGTTTCTCATTAAATATACAGCACAAAAGTTAGTGAAGTGATCAATAAAACTCACATAATAGTTGTATCCATCATGTGTAGGAGGACTAATTTTACCACACACATCAGTTGAAATACACTGCAAAATTCTCTTTGCCTTTCTATCCTCCGGCAACTTTTTAAGATATGGTAACTTAGTTTGTTTACCCTGTAAGCATATTTCGCACAAACTCTTAGACGGATATCTACAAGAATGACCCATTCTCCTATGCCACAGATCTGTAATACTATTACTCACATTAACATTTGCACATTCAGATATAGCTGACAACTTAATTACATACAAATTGCCAAATGTGTGACCAGAAACAACTACTACACCATTTTTTATTATTTTTACAACAGACTTTTCAAAAGTTATTTGAAAACCTTTTTCTTCTAACTTTTTAACTGATAACAAATTGAACAAAATATTGTCACAGATTAATACATCTTTAATAGTTATTGTGTTACCGAGATCTGTCATACCTTTAAGAGTACCCTTCTCATTTGCCGTCACAAACTGACCCGCTTTTGCTACATTAATGTCAACATTTACATTAGAAATGTCATAAACAAAGCTTCTATAATCACTCTTTAAAATATGAGAACTTGCGCCACTGTCTATAACGAACACTATTTCATGACACAACTGACCGGCACTCAATGCACTGTTTTCACTCGTAATAAAGGTACAGTCCGTAGAAGAAAGTGACTCTTTGGCAACAGCACCCGTCTCATTACTTGACCGAGCCTTATATTTGTAACAGTCCTTCTTTATGTGACCAAAAGATTTACAGAAAAAGCATCTAATATTCTTCTTCGACCTGTGGTTGTTATCCCTGGCAGGAACTGACCGCCTTGTCGCAAAAGCACCTGGCGATTGTGTTTCTGAAACCACATCTCTTTTGGTCCGCCGCTCTTCTTCAGCAAGTAAAGTGTTCTTTACATACTCCAGTGTAACCGCAGATTTATCCTTACTACAAAGAATGTCCATCGCAGAAACCACACTGTCAAATTCAGAAGGCATTGCTACCAAGAGTTGGCTGACTATTTCATCCTCTTCTAACCGCCCACCAGCAACCCTGACATCCGATGCCAATGTTTCAAAAGTCTGGATAAAATCCTTAAGAGGTTTATCTTTAGAGAATTCTAACTTCCGCCAAGCTTTTTGAGCTGTTACTAAGGATTTCATGCCCTTTTTCTCATACGTGGCACTTAACGTGTCTATTATTTCCCTGGCTGTCTTTTTGTCTTTAATCATAGTCAAAATGCTATCTGCCAAGCACTGCACAATGAGATTCCTGGCTTTAATATCTTTCTTATTAAATTCCGCCAATCCCACGGCATCCGCCGGCACCGCGTCGTTTAACACAGATAGAACCTCGTGTTGTTCGAGCACCAACCTGACTCTAAATAACCAGTTGCTGTAACTGTTTGTCCCATCGAATGGCTTAATTCCCATGAGAATTCCTCTCGTAACCAAATTCTCCATGATTCGATGTGCAAATACAGTTTCCACTCAAATTTTGTAACAAGACAAATCCGGTCTTCCTCCAGTGACAACGTGAGCAAACATTAATTAAGCAATTAACTCACCGCTGAACCGTGACTGGGTGACTGGGCCCATAACCAATTATTCAGCTTAATTAATTAGCTTCTGAGAGACCAATAAAAATACCTTTGTGAGCACAACTGTTATTTTAATATTTAATTTAAGTTACATCAAAAAATTACAAGACGCCATTACTTATAAGTAGGTTTTACAGAACAAGAGAGCACCAAGAGTCATAGACACAGATCCAATCAAACATAGATAAAATAACACTTACATAGATTGCTAAAATTGCCATATCAACATTAAACATACAGAAGCCATTATTACCATTCTGTGCCAATGTTTTATCTCCCATTGTTTCACCTTTACTTTGCACTAACTACTTGCTACGTGTAGTATGAAGACTGCCAACTTTGATTTGGACTTTATTTGATCGTATAAATATGGTATATTTTAGGTAGTACGTGTCTCGAAAATTAAATTATTGAATACTATTGTATCAGTTTCCATTGTAATACCTACCATGCCGTATCAATCTCGCGTGGATAATCCGTAATAAATACTGTGACCCTGAAAGTAACTGAAACTAATTGGCTATTCAAACGAATGTCCGTCTTCTTGTTTTGTACTTTTCTTTATTAATTAATGAATGCTTTGCATAACTCTACTGTCTACAATCTAGATACGACATTATCACGTTTTCTAACTATATTAGCAACAGCAATTTGAGTTCTAATTTAAAGCAGGCACGGCATTTGCTACGTGCTGAAGTGAAAAAATGTGTGATCAATTAAATATTCTGGTTACCTTGACCCCATTACATTACAGTATTATTATAGAATTAATTAATAACATACTTTCATGACGTTGTGCGATAGAGTTTTTTTTTTTGCAAATTTTTATTAGTTTAGACTAATTTTTTGTAGACTAACGTTTGACTGTGATCTCAAATGATGGTAAGTGAAAATGCAGCCTAAAATGAAGCGCGCTTACTTTGAAAATTTGCCGTTGATTTAAATGTACACGAGTGTTAACAATAACTTGAAAAATGTGTATACTGTTATTTGAAATGTACATGAAAATAACACGAAATATTTATTTCAGTCATTGCTAATTCGTTTTATGACACTGATACTAATTCGATGTTACATGAAATTATAGCAAAATAAATTGAAAGTCATAACAGCTCAATGCTCATAATTGTTTTTGAGCAATAGATTATACTTATATTCGCAAGCTAGGGGCGTGCACTGTATTTTTCTAAAAGATAACACGAGGCAGGAAGATAGAATGAATAAATACTTTTGCTAAACAGACCTAGGGTAGGCAGTGCCTTTACGCATGTATGGAGTACACGCCACTGTTTGCAACCTTACTACAATAGCACCATTGTATATTTTATAATCGTCAGATTGTAAGATATCATTATTTTCGTATTACAGAAACGCCTCTAACAGTGGCAGCTGGCCTCAAGTCTCCCGCCAAAGTACTAATAGCCCTCGTAAATGGTGGAGCACTTCTCGACTATCGGACTAAAGATGGCAGCACTGCAATACACCGAGCGGTTGAAAAGAACTCCTTGGAAGCGGTCAAAACGTTGCTGGAACTCGGTGCATCGCCTAACTACAAAGACGGCAAAGGATTAACGCCCTTATATCTGTCTGTTACGAATAAAACTGATCCATTATTGTGTGAAACCTTGCTTCATGATCATGCGACGATCGGAGCTACAGATTTGCAAGGATGGCAGGAAGTGCATCAGGTAATACGTCTTCCTTAATTTCTTTTTTGTCTAAAACGGAACCGAGATGGTATACTATTATGCGTTTGGCTTTAGAGTTTGTGCGTTTTTTGTTACCATTTCCTAAACTACTGGCTCAATTTTAATTCGGATTTTTGCATTTTTGGGTAGGTTCTTAGAGTACCTAGGTATAATTATATTTTATGGCTATTATCTCACAAGGGTGCGCTCAAATTATGTTGTAAATATTTAACATTTAAATATTTTATTATTGGGTGATCTGCTATCACTTCGCTTTTCAGTGAGAGGTCGTCATTCCAACTACTCGGAACCATACCGTCTATCGATTCCTTGAACTTTGTATTTTTTGAACATCCACTTACCTAAGCATGAAGCTTAAGCTTCAGGACTGAATACGATTTAGAATCTAAATCGTATTCTTCATCTAAATTTTAGATCATCGAGTGCGTGATCGAAGCATTCAAAGCTATGGGCGTGTGACTGGATTTCAGTCCAACAGCCAACTGTACAGTGCTAAATTATTATAAGGCTTCTAATTCGGCTGTCATACAACTTGCAGGCGTGTCGGAACGGCCTGGTCCAGCATCTAGACCACCTCCTGTTCTACGGTGCCGATATGAACGGCAGAAACGCGTCGGGCAACACTCCCCTGCACGTGTGCGCCGTCAACGCGCAGGACTCTTGCGCGAGACAACTGCTCTTCAGGGGCTGCGATAAGGAGTCACTGAACTTCGCTAACCAGACCCCGTACCAGGTAAGTTCTCTTGACTGAATCTTAACTCTTCTTCTTCGCCAACTATGCCAAAGATACGTATTATAATTTTAAAAATGTGTGCACCTTAGGTACCGTCAGGTGTAGTCCTTATATTCCCTCACTCAGAGTGACCCCGTACCAGGTAATTCCCCGGACTGAATCTCACCGAAGACTAGTCAACTAGATACAAGAGATACATTCATATTCTAACTCAGAAGTATATGCGCAAACACAGCCTGTGCAGTCTGTCTTCACTAATTCAATGTTTGATGGGACGGTAAATTGAGGTGATCTGAGAGAGATCAGGCCACGTGCTCTCCAACAGGCCATATGTGCTCTCCGTGGCACGGGACTTCTACTGAGAATTTATCTCCAAAAAAACAATAACTTTTTGGTATTTAAATAAGCCATAGGTATGTTTTTAATAATAATAATAATACCATTGAAGAAAGCGTATCCAAACCAGAAAAATCTTTACTTTCTCAATTAAAGAAGACAAAATTCGTGGTACACGAATCACGGCATTGATTTTATCAAGCCATCACTAATGATTAATTATTTTTTTGGCTCACAACTTATACCATATTTCTCTATTATTAATCTATTTCCAGGTTGCAGTAATAGCGGGGAATTTAGAATTGGCGGAGGTGATAAAGAATTATAAGTCGGAGGAAGTTGGTGAGTTCGAACTGTTTATATTTTGCATGCGGCTGCTGCTTTATAAACATATTGTTAAATGCATAAACAATAGCATATTTTGGTTTGTCGTCTGCGCCAAATGAGATATTGTAAGTTATTTTTACTCGAAATTTCTTAAAGAAATCGTCTTTGAACCATGCCTCCGCAACGTGAAAATAACTTATTAGTAAAATTTTAAATAACACTTCTTTTCTTCAATGTTTTTTTGAATTGGTGTCGCTAAACTATTTACTACCGATAATGGACCACAACTTGTGGGTATTCACTTGGCACAGATTTTTATTTCAATCACCAAAGACTTTATAGCATTTACGGAAATGCTTCATAATATATTATAGAGTGTAACTGATTTTTATTTTTAATATAGCGTAGCACTAAAATGTTAACTATTGCATGAGATCATACTAACAATATCAATCTCTTAAAAGTTCTATTCCATTGCTTATTATCATAATGGTGATGGTTGTATAATGAATATATCTAATATTTATCTAGTAATATTAAGTAACATTATATATAAGTTTTAGGTACACGACTATTGGGTATCGATAACATTTTACAACATAATTCATTCCACACTATCCGGTATATGTATACAGGTGTATTTAATTAATAAAACCTATACTTAGTGATATTTTTTAAAGTATTCATATGTAATATGTATCATATCGTAATACTTATTTGTGTTTATGGCACGTTTATTTTGTGTTCCGGTAATTTTTATTCCTTATAAGTATTATGTTGGGGGAATCTTTTGATACGTTGTTTTAGTGTTCAGTTAAATATTAATTTTGTGCTGTGACGTGACTTTATCTGGATCTCAGCAAAGGATCAGCGTCGTGTATGATGCACGGCACATGCTGAACTATACACCCTTTTTGAGTGTGTTACACATAAACATAAAGTTTCTATGGCCTAATAACGCTTGGGCCACATCCTTGTTGCATAAGCTACGGAATTGGGAAGCGACCGGTGAAAAAAACAAATGTGCAGTAAATCATGCCACCGTGACTCATGAACAACAAACCTCATACGGTTCCATACAATTTTTTGTTCAGGCCTGCGTCGCTTATGGCTAATTCGAATCTTGGATATCTCAAGCGAGGACTGGGACTCACTGTTTGCCATGAAAAGTCCGAACAGGTTACCGGCCATAGCGTCTGTCACCATCGTCACGACCAAAACGCTACCTTATAACAAAAGATGTGGCCTTGAGACAAGAGTTTTGTGCGTGACACCACAAAATAATAATCAAATTAATTATATTTCATTTCTTTATTTCTTTTCCCGCACGGTTTGTTTTACTATTAGTTTGTTCGGTTGGTAACGAAACAATTGCAGTGCCGTTCCGCGGGCCGCCTCGTTACAACCCGAAGAGACGGTCGGCCGCGTGGGGAGGCTGGTGGACCGCCGGGGACCGATCGTCCCTGGCCTCCTCTACACGGATCCCGGCGGAACTGGACGCCATATTGCGAAGGCCGCAAGGGTCGACCAACTCGCCCTGCAGCCTCGAAAGACCGTTCTCCTCCGCCTCTTCGAGTATCAGCGACGCGTCTCACCCCAGCCATGAGGATGACGCGAGCATACTAACAGGTAAAACTTCCGAGGTAACCGAATTTCGCCCACTGAGCTTCAGAACAATGAATATAGTTGAACCTATTCTTAACAACTATTTGATATTTGTCAAAAATAAATCCCTCGATTTAATCCTTATCACGAAGCTGCGTACATACCGGGCCAAGGAACAAACGTAGGAACGACCGTTGGTCCAATGTAAACGGATCAGTGAACGTCAACGAAGTCAAAGTATTGATGGCTGCCTAACACCTGGCATTTGTCGTTTGACATCCATTTTTGGAGGCTTGGCGTACACTGGACCGGTATGTACCCTCCATAATACAAACTATTTATGAGATCACTACGTTTTACCGTGTAATTAATGTAGTTTTACTACTTCTACTATATTCATAGTTGTGAGCTCAGCACTGTACTTACACGTGTCCGTGTGACCAACAACCATCACCATGCACCGACATCACAAGTCACACCATCGTTGCATGTTTTGTGTAAATGTTATTAATTCTAGATGTTTCCACGTTCCGCTTGTTCGCTTCGTATCTTTACGGAACATTTTCAATTTCTTCTTGTCCCAATTCTGATTTTGTTTCATAGGGATGTTTTGCTCCTTGTGTGACCCTTGTGTAGATTTGTTATTTTACGACAGCAAAATTAAAAAAAAAAATCTAATGTTTTTGATTTTTTGATGGGTTAGGTTAATAGATATAGTGAAAACCCAGCGTGTGATGGATAGGTATTTCAATGGCAGAATAAATCTATAGACGCGAAATCGGATATATTTATGTTATGTTTTGTTCTCTCGGTGCCGTATTTTAACTAATGGATTCTTGAAGTAATAAATCGGAAAACAATTCCCAAACAATAAATTCGTTTTGTCAAAAAAATTCAGATCAAAACTGGTTCTCAAAACGTTTATAAAACACTTCAAGTTAGATTAGTCAGAAAAGTTGCTGGACGTCCAAAATGGCGAAACAGCCGTCGGCCGTCTCCCGGCCGCGACGGTACATTGCACAGATCGGCTAGATTTGATTCCGACCGTGAATTATTATTGTTCCAATGATTTAGTTTATATTAATATTTGCTTCGCATTGTACCCTTCTCATTCTGAGAGGAAACCCGTGCCTTGTAGTGAGCCGGTGGTTTGATAATGATATACCGTGAAACTGGGCCGTTGATCGGCTGCGCCTAGTGAGTAGTGACCGTCAATCGGCTGCGCCTAGTGAACGTCAATCTATTGCGCCTAGTGATCGTCAATCGGCTGCACCGACTGACCATCGATCGGCTGAACATACTGACCATCGATCGGCTGCACCTACTGACCGTCGATCGGCAGCACCTACTGACCGTCGATCGGCAGCACCTACTGACTGTTGATCGGCTGCACCTATTGACCGTCGATCGGCTGCATCTACTGACCGTTAATCGGCTCAACGTAACTGACCATCGATCGGCTGAACCTACTGACCGTCAATCGGCTGCACCTACTGACCGTCGATTGGCTGCACCTACTGACCATCGATTGGCTGCACCTACTGACCGTCGATCGGCTGCACCTAACTGACCATCGATCGGCTGAACCTACTGACTATCGATCGACTGCACCTACTGACCGTCGATCGGCTGCACCTGCTGAACATCGATCGGCAGCATCTACTGAGTCGATCGGCTGCACCTAGTGACCGTCGATCGGCTGTAGTGACTGACTCGTGCGGGCTGGCGATGTGCACAGATAAGAGCGCGGGTGACACCAGCGACATCATCTCAGACTCGTCGGGCGTGGGCACCAGCAACTCGGACACCACCACGTGCTCGCTGCAGGCCGCCGCTACGGTGGTGTGCCTCGCGCCCTACGAGCCGCCGGCCGCCGCGCACGCGCACCTCAGGCTCAACCAGGGGGACATCATCGAAGGTAAATCATTAAATACGGCAGGGTTAGCACGGGTTTGCACATCTAGACAACGAATATCGAAACACTATAACGCTAGTGTAAAATGGACCTTAACTGTCTAGTTTTAAGGTCCGAGTTCGTCCATACATCAACGGACATCACCCCAAGCGGAAACTTTGAGAAATAAAAAACGATTGTACTGAAACGACCTTAAATCGAGTATCATTGGGTCCCTTTTACGCTGCCGATGTGGGATTTCGATACACGAAATCTACATATAAGCGTTGAAGGGTTGTGCAAACTCGTACTATCTATACAGATAAAAACTGGCTTTGAAAAATGAAATACTTACTAAAAAATTGACACTGGAGGGTATTTTTCAGCACAATCTTAGATAAATAATTAGGAAGTATGTTTCACTATACTTTAGGTATACCTACGACACATGGTAGGATTGCCTTTTCGCGAACTGTTCCTACTATAAGACTAAAGACAATAAATCTAGCGGAAACCGGGTGCGGAAATTCTCTTCGACATTTCTAGCAGTTCTAGCGCTTCTCTAACACTATAATACGTTACATTGTATAACACTATAATAACTAAGTTCCGATAGAATTGTCCTTGGCTTATTCGGAAACTGTCATATAATTCCAGTCCTTACCATGATAGTTCTTTACATTTTTTGAACAGTCTCGAACGAGTTTGTAGGTTGTCTTGATTCTGAACTTAATAATCTGTAACAATTTATCATAATTTAACCATTTCTTGTCCTAGATGCTAGAGGATGCTATAATAAATATTTTAGGGTTACTTTAGATTGAGACGGTAATAACATTTCGTACCAATGAATGAATTCCAGTGACTAACAATGTGAACGATCACGTGATAGCATTAAAAGCCATAATTCGATCATTTAACTTTGCGTGAATATTCATAGACTAAAACAATTAATTACCTGTGTACATGTGGCGTTTGTTGCACATTTTTTGAATATATAGGTACATATACCTAATACATACTTCTGCTAGCCGGCATGAGAGCATGGAAGGGCAAACTTCGTGATTTGATAATTGATATTACCGTGCCACGTTTTTTAACATGAAAATTATACGCTATACAATAATAATATATCCTCTCGATCGAACTGCAATCTCAACGGCGCGGAGGTGGAAACTTGCCATCTACGCAGAAATTATAGTGCATAAGTGTGTGGCAAATTTAGATACGCTCTCTATACCTTCACTCTCATAGTCCAAAGTGACATGACCGGAGAGAGATCAGATTCAAGATCAATGGCTGTTCGTGCACTCCGAGCCACGGGGGTGTACCCAACACCACCAATAACGTCCCAAACTCCAGGCTGGCACTGAGAACTTCTTGACAATGGAATAAAGGCACGTTTACAAATGTGCAGTGACTGGCGCGACAGACGACGGGTACCTAGAGGGTTCGGTGCGAGGCAGCGGCGCCAGCGGGCTGTTCCCCGCGCACTGCGTCCAGGAGGTGCGGCTGCGGCAAAACGCACATCTGCACCAGGTACGTCCTTGTGTTTAACGTATCGATAGATCCACCTTGTAAAGTCATCTTATGAAAGTCTCTTTTAAAACTATCTGGACTCTTGGTGGAGGGGTTGGTGAGGAGGGAATATATTTATATTAGTCCCACGGGAAAACAGAAAATTAAAATAAAATAAATTCCACACAAAGTCGCGAGCAACAGATTTTTCACAAATTTTTACGAATTACTAAAAGGTTGGCGGTGGCTGCCAGGAATACCAGGTCCTAAAGACCAAAAAAATAAAAATTTAAAATGTTAAATAAATTTAATTCTCACTGTTCCATTTTATATATGAATTTCCAGGTGCTATCATCAGGACCAATCCACCACTCTCGAGTGACCGGAAGGCGAGAAATGGCGTTAAGCAAAACTTATAGTGCAACGGCTCCTAGGATTAAGAAATCGTAAGTTTGGTCCCCAACTTTATAATTTTATAAAGTTTTCGAGCCTTGCCAAAGTCTCATTTTACTTTACCTATAATCTTCTAGTCTAGCTATAGACGAATTTCATTGCCTAAAATTCTTATGCTTTCCATAGGAGTCAAATGACAAAAGTCTACCATACTAGAGACTGTGGCCAGTGATTTATAAAATATTATTCTTAATGGTTACGAACCTGTGAATTGTGATGGAGATAATACTTGAAGAAGGCGCGTTTCCTAACCTTCAAACTCTTTCATTTTAGTGTATTATGGATTCCGAATAGAAGAATAGCTTGTTTAGACTTTGTTGATTCTGTATAGAACAACAAATAACTCATTCAATACAAACAGCATTAGATTTACAAACTTATGGTAGGTATGTTTACAAATATTTTATTTGCTTTCTTTGTTTGAAGCATAGGTTAGTCGCAAACTACGCTTTTGATTTAGAGGGCATATTTTGGGTGGTATATTTCGGATTGGATAACATTTTTTCCCAAGGGACTCTGTAAAATAAAACGGTTGCAAAGTTTCCATTGAGGAAGCGAGTATGTGCTTAACGAAGCAAATCTACAAGCGCGTATTTTGTAATAGTGCTCTCGGTTTGAAGTCGTTATGTAATTCGTCAGTTTATCTAGCAATATTCGCTAGACACGGAAGGTAAAGACAAGTTTTTATGAATTCTCATAGGTCTGTTATTTCGTTGTTCCTACCAACCAATCTTTTCTTTCATATTTGAAAATCTTGAAAATTATTGTGTGCCAGACCGCCAGTTAACCTATCTGTTTCATGTAAATTAACTTTTACCATACTGTAGCGACATTAATGTGTAGACGAGACGTAGACGCAAAAGATGTGTTCAGTCTTCAAAATGGGAAGGTTTTCGCACTTAGACGGTTTTGTCTTTTGTATGTGAGCTCCCCGTCGGACTCCTCACTTCAGAAGCCATGTAGACCGTCTAGATTGCCGGGGACTTCCAGACGTGAGGCTGGGGATTTTATTAGTTAATCTGTCTCCATACAGGCTCTGTACAGGTGCCCTTGGAGAACGGAAATGCTTGGAGAACCTATAGGTGTTTGTTTAAGGGACTGTGTGCCAGGGATTTCCAGAAGTGAGGCTGGGGATTTTAGTAGTTAACCTGTCTCCATACAGGCTCTGCAAAGAGGCCCTCGGAGAACAGAAGAGGTTGCAGAACCTATACATACCTAGTGTATGTTTAATGAACTGTACCCTGTTATGTGTCCCACCATCTTCCAGAATCGGCCTCTGTCCAGGACATAGAAAGTTTTAAAGGTGTTAATGTTGCACAACTGCATGCGAATTAGTCAGGTTTTAATGAAATTGTGATATGTCGGTACTAAGAAATGAAACACCCGAATAGCTCCAAAACTAGTTTACTATCTGGCATCTGACAGAATGCGAGTGCATTAGGTACATAGAGATAATAATAATAAATAGAGTTGGCATAATGTCCTATAGAAATTAGTGGATCGGAAAATAGCTCAAGCTTATCAAAATTTTCATAAGTGTGAAAGAGACAACATTACATTTTTGACATAATAATAAAACAGTTTGCGGCAGACTCGTGACTTAAGATGGCCTCCCTAAAATGTATACATGAACACTCACACACGCACAACTTGAGACATCACAATGAACACGCGCCATTTTATGTCTTCGGATTGTGCGTGTGTGAGTGTATTTTTGGCACGTTTTTAAGGTAGGTATGCCAACTCTATTTGTTATTATTATCTCTATGATTAGGTATACATCAAATTTAAAATTGGATTGACAGATACGGCAACATGGAAACGCGGACAGTAGTCCTCCACCGGGCGCGGCGGGGCTTCGGCTTCGTGCTCCGCGGGGCCAAGGCCTCGTCGCCGCTCATGGAGCTGCGGCCGTCGGAGCGCTGCCCGGCGCTGCAGTACCTGGATGACGTGGACGCGGGCGGCGTGGCCGACCGGGCCGGCCTGAAGAAAGGGGACTTCCTTATAGCAGTGAGTTTTAACTGAACTAACGACAATATTTTCCTTTTTAACGTCCTTGGTGCAGTGGTGAGCACTGTAGTCTTAAAAGTGCGAGGTCTCGGTTTCGATTCTATGCTAGGGCAATTTGGGATTCTATAATTTCTAAAGTGTCTCCGGTCTGGTCTGGTACCACCCTACCGACAAAGCCGTGCCGTAAAGAGATTTAGCGTTCCGTTACGATGCTGTGTGTTAACCGATCAGGGGTATGGGTTTAAAAAAACTGCAATACTCCATTCCGGGTTAGGCCGCTTCTACCTTAGACTGCATCGTCGCTTGCCATCAGATGAGATCGCAGCTAAGAACTAACTTGTAGATGAATCTAGCAACTAACTAAAATGGTAGTTATGGTTTCTGCCTCTTAATCCCTATTTTCCTTGATCATGGCATCACGCTGTGAGCGGCTTAACCGACGAATGAATTTTGACGAAAATGGTATAGAGGTAGCCTAGACCCTGGAGAAGGACATAGGCTAGGTTTCATCCTGGAAAATTATAGAGTTCTCGAGGGATTCTTAGAAACGCGGACGAAGTCGCGGGCATCAGCTAGTTTGATATATTTATTATAACAGTGATGTTGGTCCGCAGATCAACGGCGAGGACGTGTCGGCCGCGTCGCACGAGCACGTGGTGGAGCTGATCCGCAGCTCGGGCGCGCTCGTCTCCATGACCGTCGTCTCGCTCCACGCCCACAGTAAGAACGCCGTTTTATTTGCGTTTTTAACCCCCGACGCAAAAACTACGGGGTGTTATAAGTTTGACGTGTCTGTGTGTGTGTGTGTGTGTGTGTCTCTCTGTTCCCCTGTAGCGCTCAAACGGGTGGGCCGATTTGAATGCGGTTTTTTTTTGTTTGAAAGGTGAATTAGTCGAGAGTGTTGTTAGCTATGTTTGATGAAAACCGATCCAAGATGGCCGCCGCTACAAAATGGCGGATTACAAATTTTTTCACAACTTCCTTAATATGGGTATCAATGGCTTGACTAGTAGAATAGCACTATTGCAAATCCAAGATGGCCGCGGCCAAAAAAATAGCGAATGTCGGGGGTTTTTTTAAATTTTAATTTACACTTGTTTGTGGTATCTTGACAGTAACCATCACTACTATTGCCTGTCTTCGTTTCCGATAGCGGTCCTCTTACACCCGTTATGTACGTCACGTGACCCAATATATTATGTTTGCCGAATGATTTGGTCGAGCTCGTTAGACCAATGTGTAAAAAGCTCTTAAGTTTGGCAAAACAGTCAACTTTTACTTCACCATTCGTTTAAAACCTTCAACCCTAATTTACTTCATAATTCAACAGTGAGCCACGAAAACAACACGTGTACGGTGCCGACGAGTAAATCACAAAACCAGCTGTCGAGTTCCGGACGACCGTACGCCGCGACCTTGCCGAGAAAGGGCGCTGGTGGTATGTTTTCATACTACATAATATTTCTTTATTTCTAGTTTTTTTTACAATAAGTGGCATTCATTTACAAGTTTACAATAATTACATTTTTTTAACAATAAGATCAGATCCACTTTTCAGTAGAAATGACCAAGCATGTAAATTCAGTCTCTTAAAATTTAATGTCCTTTAATTTTGTGAGCACTGTGGTATTTATTCGAATTAAATTACCTACCGTCTGGGTTTAGCTGAGGTCTGGTCTGAGAGATTAAGATTACCTATAGTCAAATGCTGCCATCAAAAAAAAAAAAACTCGACATCAAGTTGTTGTCGTCATCTCAGCCGATAGACGTCTACTATCTCAAGATCTTGCAAGGATCGCTACGGAACACGATATCGTGTCGCTTGCATCCAGTCACTGCCAGCGATTCGCTTGCGACCTTTCATCCAACTAGTGAGGGGTTTCCTCGTGCTACCTTGAGACCCTAATACCTATCTACCGGTCCCTAGAGTGCCTCGTCCATTACCATCAAGTAATTCCAGTTACACCACAGGTCGGAGTCCCGCGCCCGCGCCGCCGCGCCGCGACCCGCGCACCACACTGAGCGTGGGCCGCGCCAGGGCCAAGTCGATGGTCGCCGGGCTCGGTATGTTCACCTTCATCCTCTGCAATCAACCCCAACGTCTACTGGATACTTAGCAAATTCTTCTTAAGAACTCAATAGACGTTGAAAAGCTATCTCCTGCTACTGATCGATTTCATAGTTAGTACACGCGCAAGTCGTTGGCCGTACGTTACCTAGATAATGTGATCAGTGATATGGAGAGACTATCTGTTGCCGTGTATAACAGTGGGACCATGGATTATCAAATTGGGATTGTCGCTGTTGTTGTAATTGGCTGAATTCTTGCTGTGACTGTACATTCTGGCCAATAGTAAAATCAATTAGTTTATCAAAGATAAATGCGATTATCATTTTGTATTCTAGCTGGCAAGGTTTAGCGTTAGGCCGCAAGCGAAGCGAGCACCTTTATTTTTAAAGTACATTTTACATCTTGTGGTTAGATCTAATTTACCATCCTTAAAAATTGTTTAAACACTTTTGTAATCTAATATGAGTGGTAAAGTTAAATTTTTATGTTTATAGAAAATGGCGGGGAAAAAGAAGAGAGTTGTGAACCTCTGAGTGTTGCCGGCAAGTCATCGTCCGCCGAGTCTGTACAGTTGCACAGCGGCAGCAATAGTGAGTAATGCTCTTACACTCTCCGTTTATTATCGCTAATATAGCAAAAACAAGACAATGAAACTAATTCTCTATTGAAATTAACCCTTTCTCTATGTTCCTTGTGGAAAAAGATAGCGTTACATTTCAAGCTGTCAATTTAGTTCCGTTTAAAGATTGTGTACTTATATTTACACCAATAGATATTGTAGTGTTATGACCATGTAGTTAGTCATTATAATCATGTTCAAGCAGATAAGTAAAACCAAAAAATAACGATTAAAAACATTTACAAATTGTTAAATTACATAAAAAAGAGTCAACCGATAAAACCAATTAGGGCCACATAAGAAATTATGAATCTTCTAATATTTCACACTCACTCACACTCTGACATGGTGCGAGAGACCTTTTTTACCCGACTACGGCAAAGCCAAAAGAAAGGGTTAAGATTTTAGCAGTCTATGAATATGTATAGTGACATAGGCTAGGTACATTTTATTTACGAAAAAAATCGAGAAGTAACCTTCGCGCAGTTTTCTAGATTATTAAATTAGTTTCGCATAGACATAACAGATGGCGACACTAGCTGCTTGCCCCGCGCTTTATGCACACTAATTTATTATTAAATTATTAAGCGTAGTCGGGTTTTAGTTAACGAACTTTATTAGTTATGATGAAAATACTGCTCTGAATGTGTCAGCACACGGTGAAAAATAAACTTCAGATATTCATAATTTTCAATAAGTAATTAAAATGTGCATTGTCAGGCGGCACGCCGCTGTCGGGCACGCCGCTGTCGGGCACGCCGGTGGCGCCGCGCACGGCGTCCATCCGCGCGCGGCCCGTGTCCGGCCGCATCACCGCCGCCGAGCTCGAGGAGCTGTTCCAGCGGCAAGCGGACGCCGACAACACGTCAGTATGCTTCCTCTCTCATTGATTGTCAGGCGGCACGCCGCTGTCGGGCACGCCGCTGTCGGGCACGCCGGTGGCGCCGCGCACGGCGTCCATCCGCGCGCGGCCCGTGTCCGGCCGCATCACCGCCGCCGAGCTCGAGGAGCTGTTCCAGCGGCAAGCGGACGCCGACAACACGTCAGTATGCTTCCTCTCTCATTGATTGTCAGGCGGCACGCCGCTGTCGGGCACGCCGGTGGCGCCGCGCACGGCGTCCATCCGCGCGCGGCCCGTGTCCGGCCGCATCACCGCCGCCGAGCTCGAGGAGCTGTTCCAGCGGCAAGCGGACGCCGACAACACGTCAGTATGCTTCCTCTCTCATTGATTGTCAGGCGGCACGCCGCTGTCGGGCACGCCGCTGTCGGGCACGCCGGTGGCGCCGCGCACGGCGTCCATCCGCGCGCGGCCCGTGTCCGGCCGCATCACCGCCGCCGAGCTCGAGGAGCTGTTCCAGCGGCAAGCGGACGCCGACAACACGTCAGTATGCTTCCTCTCTCATTGATTGTCAGGCGGCACGCCGCTGTCGGGCACGCCGGTGGCGCCGCGCACGGCGTCCATCCGCGCGCGGCCCGTGTCCGGCCGCATCACCGCCGCCGAGCTCGAGGAGCTGTTCCAGCGGCAAGCGGACGCCGACAACACGTCAGTATGCTTCCTCTCTCATTTATTGTCAGGCGGCACGCCGCTGTCGGGCACGCCGCTGTCGGGCACGCCGGTGGCGCCGCGCACGGCGTCCATCCGCGCGCGGCCCGTGTCCGGCCGCATCACCGCCGCCGAGCTCGAGGAGCTGTTCCAGCGGCAAGCGGACGCCGACAACACGTCAGTATGCTTCCTCTCTCATTTATTGTCAGGCGGCACGCCGCTGTCGGGCACGCCGGTGGCGCCGCGCGCGGATGGACGCCGTGCGCGGCGCCACCGGCGTGCCCGACAGCGGCGTGCCGCCGCCGTGTGCCGCCGTGTCCGGCCGCATCACCGCCGCCGAGCTCGAGGAGCTGTTCCAGCGGCAAGCGGACGCCGACAACACGTCAGTATGCTTCCTCTACCGGGATAAACGACATAGCTCATAGTGTGATGCTGGGTGGCCACATGTAGCTCCAAGAATCGATAAACGGTAGAGTCCAATGTGCTTGAATGGGAACCCTGCGCCTGAAAGGGGAGTCTTGGAAGACCTCCGCCCCGATAGTTCGATGGTCGTTCTCAAATTCAAGGCATGAGTTGCAATGCACAGAAGAAAACGCAGAAAGAGAAACGCCTACGTCATTTTAATTTTTTTCATTGCAACACAATGTGTAGTCACGCCTATAATATGTCATTTTATGATGTTTATTGAAGTTCAAATGTTAGTGTTGCCAGTAGAAAAATGAGTTCTTTGGTTCTCCGCAATATGGCTAGGCTTTTTGGTGTATGCCCCGTTGACCAACCGGCCTGACCAACCAGTTGGTCAAAGGGGAATTCGTATTTCCCCTTTGACCAACTGCGGTAGGGTAAGAATTAAATGTCGATACATTATATCGATACATAAATTAAAATAGTTAAATTTTCATAGCGCTTTAATAAAAAACAATTATTATAAAATAGGGAATGTTATACTATATAATATAATAACTATTATACCTATATTTCATTTTATAAAAAAAAGTTGTTTTTAATTTACAGAACAAATCAATTAATTCTTTAAAAAAACTTGAGTTTAACGTAACCAAAATAATCTCACTTCAATTTGTTTGTCAAAATCTCATAGCAATCTCACGTCAAAATACATTTTGCTAAACAAAATAACCGGCCAAGTGCGAGTCGGACTCGTGCACGAAGTGTTCCGTACCATTATCTATAAAAACGGCAAAAAAATCATGTCTGTTGTATGGGAGCCCCCCTTAAATATTTGTTTTATTTTAATTTAATTATTTATTTTTAAAGTGAATATATGTATAATTCAATATTCTGTTAATATTCCAAGCATCTACCAGTTGCCGTTATCAATATCGAGCAAAAAAGAGGGAAAAAATCACTTTTGTGATTTTATTCTGTTCTTTAGTATTTGTTATTATAGCGGCAACAGGAATACATCATTTATGAAAATTTCAACTGTCTAGCTGTCGCGGTTCATGAGATACAGCCTGGTGACAGACGGACAGTCGGACGGACAGCGAAGTTTTAGTAATAGGGTCCCGTTTTTACTCTTTCGGTACGGAACCCTAAAAACTGGTCAATAAAGGCTTAATACCATAAAGCTATCTTGCTTTAACAGTATAAATACCATTATTGTTACATCTAGGAGTCCTCACACACACACACATACGCACGCACGGCACACACACACATACGCACGGACGCACTCACACACACACACACACATACGCACGCACGCACACACACACACACGCACGTACGCACATATACACACACACACACACGCACGCACGCACACAGACGCACACGCACGCACGCACACACACACACACATACGCACGCATGCACACACGCACACACACACACACACACGCACGCACGCACGCACGCACGCACGCACATACACACACACATACACACACACACACACACACACACACACACACACACACTCACGCACGCACGCACGCACGTAAACTTTCGCCTTTATAATATTACTGTGATTATCGTAACATTAGTGTGATTAATACATACCACACCTGTTTTGTATTTTTCTGTTTTGTACCTATTTACATATGTATCGATACAATGTATCGACATTTAATTCTTACCCTACCGCAGTTGGTCAAAGGGGAAATATGAATTCCCCTTTGACCAACTGGTTGGTCTGGCCGGTTGGTCAACGGGGCATACACCGGCTTTTTACTCTTTTGTTCAGGCTGTGTCTCATTTAGCTATCGTTTTCAGGAACAACATTGGTGGCATGATGACGCGATCAGCGTTCCAAAGCGGCGCAGGCCCCTCCCCGCCGTGCTCGCCGGCCAGGCCTCCGGGAAAAGTCTATGCCTCTGTGGCAGACATGAAGAGGAATAAGGGGAAAGTGAGCAATATTTAATAATACTACCACACATTAAGCGAACCAGGACCTACAGCGAAGTTTTACAAAGTGTAAACTGTAAGTGTAAGATACTTAGATTTTCAAATATAAGGCTGCTCGGATGAAAAAGGGTTTTAGCGCAACGTATACTTCAGGTGTTCACGAGCAAGTCGCCAGGTATCAGTATTATTATTCACTTCGAGATCGTCCTGGACGATCTCAAGCGAGTCCCTAATGAGTGTTTTTGTTTTTAATGGTCTAAGGGTTGCCATTCGAGCACCTTAAAACACCAACGTTCGATTTTTCGAGCCATCCAGTTCCCCTTACCATAAGAATTTATTATGCTTACAGTTCTGGAGCAAATCGTCGGGTTCCCTCAGACGCGACTTCCACTCCACGCCCGACCTGGCGGCCGAGCTCGCCGCGCACCCGCCGCGGACGCGCTCCAGCGAAGATGTGCACGGTAATTACCAAAAAAAAAAATACGGCCCTATCTCATAAATATTAAAGCGAGGTAATTCATAATTCAAGGGGAATAATGAATCAGATGTCACACCTTCAACACTTCACTACTATTGACAAGAACAACACTATGCGTAATTCTATTAGACGTATTTTTACGTTGCCGGCGACGCGATTGGCCGGGGATGTGAATGTCGCTTCTTTGCTTCGCTTACTTGATTGAATTAATTGAATTGAATTGATTTTTCAACATCGAACTTAGTTTGTATGGTGTGGGAAGAAGGATTTATCCCCCTTCTTAAATCTGAAATGGAAAAATGAATACGATTGTCAGGTGCGCAGCGGGGCCCGCCGCCCGCCGAGGCGCCGCCGCCGCCGCCGGGCGCGCCCGCGTCCTCGTTCCGGCCCGCCGCCGCCGCCAAGCTGTACGCGTCGCCGCGCGACCTGGCCGCCGTCGCCTACCGCGCGCAGAACAACGACCACACCGTGAGTTCACATCTTGTAAGCTTTGTTTTAATGCATATTGTATCCGACATTGGTGCAAAACTCAGATGCAATCGAAAAGATGTGCGTGCGTGTGTGTGCGTAAGACGGTTGGTGTGGCTGTGGGTATGCACCACTGGAACCGTTACATTTAAACGATACACTTAATATTAATTACAATGCAATAAAGAAATGGAAAAAGAAATGTATAATAATATTTTGACCTTTGAAGTTTATTTTTCAAATAGTTACTTATACAAAATTACAAGATAATAAACTTGTACCTACCTCACGTCAATTCTTGAACTTTATAATGACTCGATTTAATTTTACTATCGATGTCAAATTGTAGATATCTGTTTTTTGAAAATGAATGCAGCGAAAAATTTCTAAATTAGCTTCTCTAAAGTTTGTGTACAGAATTTGTAGCAACATTGTGGCCAATTCTGTTGTACACAAATCTCTAAACTAAACTAAAATGACAGGTCTAAATCTATTGCTATCCTTTTCCGCAGTGAGCATTGTGAAAGAGACAGGAATATACTTAGACCTGTCATTTTAGTTTAGATTTAGTGATTGTGTACAACAGAATCGGCCACATTGTCGATAATTGTGAGTGTTCAGTTGCGCAAGGGCGGCGCGCTGCGCTCGTGGTCGGGGCCGGCGGGGCCGGCGCGCGCGCACTCCGCGGACGACGCGACGCACCAGTACGCGCAGCCCATCAACCTGCACAAGGGGTTCGTGCGGCAGGTTAGCTCACCAACTACTTACTTACGTTGCCAGATTAATTAACCTGCATGGAACGGAAAGGACAAGAATTTCGATGAGATATTGGTACTGATTCAATCAATATACTCTAAATCTGAACTAATTTGACGGATCTTAAAATAGTACTACTCTTTTCATAATATTCCTGATGGAAAATAATATGTACCCGATAAATTGTATTAAGGGAAAATTTTGTACCTTTGAAGCAACCCATTTTGTATGGCCACAGCGTACTTGGTGGCCATACAAACCACATGGCCACAAACCTCTATTACTACTGTGATAGAGGTCAGTGTTCAAACTGATCCCCGAACTCAACTTCATATAATTTATAATTGGTAGAACTCGACGCCAGCGCCTCCCATCCCGGAGCCCGACTACAGCATGTCGGAGTCGGACGACGAGACCGCGCCCAAGCAGCAGAGCGAGCCCGCGCCCGTCGCTGAGACCAGCGCCAACAGCAATACCAGGTATATCACAACACACACACACACATATGATAAAGACACACACACAAACACAGACTAACACGCACAGACACACACACATTTTCTAAACACAAAATTCACCTTTTGGAACTGAGAAATGCTGAAGTCACTGGCCGACAATTCGCATTCCAACCCTTTCTTAAAGAGCACCGATCACCTTCTAGCTCCAAATTCTGTAACATTTATTAGGTATTTAACTTCTCAACTTCTATTGGAATCGTAATCCTGATTGAACAGAAAAAGCCAAGATTAATAGTTTACAGAAGGCTATCTCCCTCCCTCTAACTACCTATATCTACCAACAAACCCTCGGACGCGGTACGCCTTTATATATAGGGTTACTACTTACTGGGTTCAATAGGTACCTACAAGCATGCCGTTTCCTAATAGGATCGAGACATTTTGAATTATCCTTAAATTTGTATCATTCGAGATTCGTGACTTTATCCCAAATTCATACCCGTTAAACAAAACAGAGCCAAAATTTTTTTTTTCATTATACTTTTCTTTGTGTAACATCCTAACCCTTAAATTCCGCTTTCAGAATTATACCAATTTGTACAACGATATATGAAAATGACGATGGCGAGAGCAATTATTATTTATAAAGATTGCATGTTTATTTTAAAAGGTACTTCTTTGTGAATATTTGAATCGTGCCTTTGGGTCAAGCTGTGTCCATGTCATTGGGAAAATGTTCGTCTTAATGTTGTCATCGACTTTGTATACCTAAATGTGTGAACTTCGCTTGTTCTCTTCAGTCCTGAGGGAAGATCCTCAAAATCCTCAACATACCTAAATGCAAAACATAATACTTTGCACTTTAATCGTTATCCTATAAAGAATCATATTTACTAATTTATTTTTCTATTTCATTTCCAATGATTATCATATTGCATTATCACTGAGTTTTCTGTTTTATTTGTGTTTTTTCTGTTCTGTTTTGTTCTGTTTTCTCTGTTCATCTATTGTCCCTAAAGTACATTTTCTGCGTGATTATGCAACTGTCTGTTACTAGAAAAAAGAACACCCAATAACCGTTGCTTGCATAATAATCACAAATCACTGACTACTATCACACTCTTTTGATCGGGCGATAGTTTAGTCGTTTGCTTATAATAGTTGTTTAGACCTAAAGCAGTATCAAGTGCGCAAATTCAACGATTTAACTCTCGGCCCAACTATCGGCGCCGGTTGAATCTGTAGTTCGTGGGGACAGTCTGTAGTCCATGCAGGATAAAAGTTTCGTAGTAGGTACGCATTTCACATAAAATTAGTCTCATCGTCTTTCACATATAATTCTTACGAAGTTACATACTTTTCAGCGGCAGCAGTACCGGCTCGAGCTCAATGCAGCACTCGTTCTCCGTGGACGAGATCCAGAAGATCCGGACGCGTCTCAAATCGTCCAAATCCTGCGGGGACGAACTGGGCGGGGTCGAGCGAGACGACGGGGACAACTCGTCATCTGGCGTCTCGTCCGACCAGGAGGCCCATGCGCGACCGCCTCGACGAGATAAAGTCTCCTTCTGTGCATCGGTGACAGTAAAATCATCGAATGACGTCATCAGCACGGAACCAGTACACAGTTCTTCGGAAAGCTTAGCAACTCCCCCACCGCCAATGCAACGACACAACTCCTTGACCCGTAAAAGGGCCACGGCAGCACTGTTGCGAGGGAGCGTGGGCAGCGCTCGGGGACGATCGGCCGCGGAAAGGCTAGGTGTAGATATTGATAAGGCTCCCGGAAGACGAGGTAGAGCCGCAGTTTCGCTCGCCGAACTTCCCCCGCCCCCGGAAGAGCCCGCTCCTTTGCCCGGTGCGGAGGGAACCGCTCCCGTCTTAGCCCCGCCTCCTCAGTTCAGTGACCGCGTGAGAGTCGTTGCCGCTCTGCCCAAATTAGCCCACCTGCAGTGAGCTGGCAGCGCCGAATCGCCCTGAAACTCTGATACGGTGATGACACCCTCCGAAATTCCTTCTTATGTAATTAATGTAGCTATTATGTACTAATTTTTTACTGGTATTATTCGATGTTAAGGGTGCCTTTCTGCAAGAAGTTTTTGAGGTTACTCGATAGATGTGAGTTTTACTTAGCTCGTGGAATTGGTTCAATGAGTTGAAATATGAAATGAAACTATTGGTGGAAAGGCAGCCTTAAGAGAAACTATCCACCAGAGAAGCACACGGAAACAGGGAGAAATATCCAAGTAGAAAAAGAGATGTGTTTTCCGTGGATACGAAAAATGTACCTTACCGTGTGATTTTTTTCTATTAGGTAATGCATCGTCTTTGTCGCACTCTGGTGGAAAGCCAACCTTAGGAGTGATATATACTACTACGTTTGTCGAGTGTGAAATATTTATGTAACGGAAGTATAATGAATCACTAATTTAATTTCATCGCATTGTAGAATTAAGGGGTGAAAGTTACGTAGAAGATTAGGATGTCAAAATTGTGTATAGATATTCTATAATAACCCGGATTATAAAATGAATGTGAAATATCCTGTGACGGTGCACCTTAGTAGACCAAATGACCAGATATTATTGGCTTTAAGTTAATGAAATGAACATTCCACATTTAGAAATTGGTGTAAAATAAAGTAGAAATTATTTAATAGAACTGATATAAGTAGTACTTACCATTCATTTACCATTCATAGACGAAATAGATACATTCAAATCGAGTTCACTTAAAGTCTCTAGTGCCAAATTGAAAATACTACGACCCGAATCATCGCCGAAATTTTGCTGACGTCAGCAGCATTTTTTGATACGCCCGGTGCCGAATCTTGCTGCTGACACACACATATTTTCAGTAAGTACCTACTGAAAATTTGCGTTGCATGAGGTAGTTGCGGGACTGGGCCCTTGCCACTGTGAGTCTTGCAGGTCGATTATTGTATGTGATCACTATTTAAAAACGCCTTACAATTATTATGTAAAAAAAAACATTTTCACGTAGTCTATATTTACGTCACGTTGTATAAAGTAAGTAACTCGACGCACCGATATTGATGTTATTCTGTGAGCTATATATGATGGACGTCAACATTATCTTATGAGCCGTAGAGTAAATTTTCACTTTTCGGACACTCGCCGTAGGGTAGTCGTGAAAACTGTGACCTAAACAGTTCTTTCGCGAATAGAAAGCGTGAAAAATAAACTTTTTTAATCAAATGACTAAATGAAACCAAAGATTTATAGTATTTATTGTTGAGGAGTTAACATTGATATAGTTGAAGCTAATTTTTATACATTCCCATACTAACTTTAATATTATTTTATATATATTATTAATATACAATATATTGTATATCCTCTTTTATCAATCGGATATAGTATTATTTACAGGAGTAACAAAAAATAATGCTTGGATTTTGCTTCCTAACTCTGTATTCAACATTCGCCATTACCAGCTATCAGCTAACAGTAACAATCCCACACTATCAGCTAAAGTGTTGCTTTTCTTGGCAAATTACCCGCATTCTGAAAAAACTAGTAAAGCGATTTAATGTGCTGAAAAGTTATTTCTCAATTTAGTTCTGGTGTGCAAAATCCCGGCTATTTTTCGACGATCCTGTAAGAGTTTTTATTTATAATCTCTGATGTGTCAAACTCATTTCCACAGTTGCTAGAGATGTATTTATTTCCAAATTCTACTTTATCCCTTTACCTTTTAAAACGCAACCAAGTGCCATCGTGTCTATAATTTTATAATATTTTATTATATACATATTGATATACTTACTTATTATATTTTGTAAATAGTTTTACGAGAGCTATTTGAAACTGTCAAAAAGAGTGGACTGTGTGTACTGTGTATATACAAAAAATATATCCGGCCAACAAAAACGATATATTATGATATAATTGCGATAAATATAGTTGGTTATAATCGAAGTATATTGTATGTTTATAATGAGAAAAGTTGATTTATTCGTTTGTTTCATTCGTCCATAAATATCGAAGGTCCACTCTTTTGACGCTATATAAAATCATGCAACTCGTACAACGCCGAGGTGCAAGCCGGCAACTTGAAAGTGTTCTCACTAATCTTAGTGGTCATAAATGCTTTAGTGCGTCATCCGTTCCATTATAATGTATATTTATATTTTATGTAATATTAGCTCGTCTACGGTAGCGTGATTTCAAACCGCTGTTGGTTCACTGAACACTTGAACAAAGTAACTATTTCACATTTTATGATTTCAGAAAAAGCCGTCCGCGTGGAGTCAGGTTTTAAGAAAATGTTTCTTCATAGAAACTAGCATCCCTATTCCCTTTCTTCTCTTTAGGGATGGAATTGAAAAATACCCTCCTTAATGCATTTCTAGGGTACTCAAGAAATATTCTCTCCAAATTTCAAATCTCTTGGTCCACCGGTTTAGACTAACTTTGTCAAACTTAGAAAATAATATTTTGCCTGACCGTCTAAAAATTGATGTCGAAATGTCTGTTGCAATATTGCTAAGTGCAAGTATCAAAAGATATAGCTGTGTGAAATCATGTTACACGATAGAAATAAATCTTACGAATATATTTAACACCAATGTTAAAGTTTTTGTACTCCAATTATTTGCATCTTGCGTAGGTCTAGGAAGCATGCTGCGAATTTTTCATGAGAATGAAAGACATGGACGTGTTGAGTCGATTTTCTTCTTGAAAATTTATGAAACTGTCCCTTTGCAAAAGATAGGCTTCCTCGTCATAAAATAATCTTTCCGATAGCCTAAAAATCTGTAGACATCGGTAGCTTTCGCGAATAGATTCGCCAACTAACGTCTACAAAGGACGCCTAAACTTCTGTAAAGTCTTAATGATATGATCGGTCTAAAATGGAGTTGTTATAGCGTAACGCGCAGCTAAGCTTTCTTAGTTTAGAGCAAACACTGCCTATCGGCCACTGCGAAGCAGCCTAAAACGCAGCTATTGTAATATAGCACTTATTTCAAAGAGCTAAGTCCATTTCGAAGGCTTGCGGATGTATTGCAATCAAAACGTCGTCGACTCGGTGGCGATAGAATTTAGGAATTGCCTGCGGATGGAATTATCGTTTACATATTCTAGATGAGTATACACAAGGTTGGGTGGATTTTATTCATTTTTTAAACTTCACTTTTTGATAACTCTTATACAGTATAATAAGGTTTAGCGAGGAATTAGACGTGTAAGACTGCGGTTGAATGGTTTAAAATTTTTGTAACTTTCATAGACTTAACGTGAGAATTGACATAGGGTAACTAGACGGCGTAGCGCTCTCCCCTTGTGTGTACTCATGGGTAGCTAAATTCTAGCAAACTTAGCTCGAGTCGAATCTTAGCGGGCTGCCGTAGAGCCCACATTGTTAGCACAATCAAATAATTTCTATTAATTATTAATTATCGATGTATTATTATGAGTTTACTCTTCTTGTCATTAATTTAAGTTGTATAAATGTATTGTCTACTTAAGGCATAGATAGGTAGTGGTAATTATATTAGGGCAATATGATGATTCTAGAATAACCAAGTGGAAAAGTCGAACGTCTCGGCATACAAGGCTAAAGTTTTTACTTCAGAAGTCAATCTTCTAAAATAAAGCAAAACTATCCTCTCTCAATAAGGATGACAATAATTTTTATTTCTGTCTTTTCTTCTGAGTTTCGATTAGAAATCAAAAGGTTTTTAAGAACTAATACAAATTCTGAAGTAGACGGTTAGCGCGCCATGCCGGGACGGTCCCCGTACATTTTGTATTATACATACAAACAAATAGTGTTTTACGTTTCATTTGAATCTCAGTATCGGACGTGTAACTACAACTTGGTATACTTTCAAATGAAAATTAAATGTTTCATCACTATTTACGTTTTTTATTTCATCCTGATCATAGTCACATCACATCTAGCCTGGTCCCCCGGATCTCAAGTTTCATATTTATTAGAAGTGTACCTAGACTGCCGCGAGACGCCAATAGATTTATGGCTCCTCGAGACAGGCAGAATAAGACCAAATTAAATAAAATTCCCAAAAAACAAGTATAAAATAAAAATTTAAAAAACCCCCGACATTCGCCATTTTGTGGTCGCGGCCATCTTGGATTTACATAGTACTATTCTACTAGTCAAGCCCTTTCATTTGATACCCATATTAACGGAGTTGTGAAAAAAATATAATCTGCCATTTTGTAGCGGCGGCCATCTTGGATCGATTTTCATCAAACAGCTAACAACACTCGACTAATTCACCTTTCCAACAAAAAAAAACCGCGTTCAAATCGGTTCACCCGTTTGAGCGCTACATGGAAACAGACAGACACGTCAAACTTATAAAGCTGGGCATTGACGGTCAGTTTTTCGCGTCAGTTGAACTGACGTCCATCCAAAATTTGATCGTGAGTGTCGAATCATCACTCCAGAGTTTTAACTGACGACGCGCCAGGATATTTTCCGTGGCTACCATAATCCAACCCGGCGTGTCGCGCCAAACTGACCGTGAGTGTGCGATCCTCACTCTAATGGCGTCAGTTCGCTCGCAGGCCGCAGCGCCAGCGGTGAGCGGTGATTGAGCGTGTTGTTGCGTAGTTTTTGTCAAAGACTATAGTATTTATAGGTTTTTGTTTCAAAAATGGCGGCCTCGGTGTCCTCTGGACGTGCCGTTACGACAGAATAGATTGAAAAATATAAAAATTTTGAATGTTTGTGGAAAGTAACTGACAAAAATTATAAAAGTAAACAAAATCGACAAAAAGCTCTAGAAGAATCAGAAATATATAGAGTAATCCTACTATTATAAATGTGAAAGTGTGGATGTTTGGATGTTTGTTACTCAATCACGCCGCAACTACTGAACCGATTTGGCTGAAATTTTGAATAGAGATAGATTATGCCCTGACTTAAAACATAGGCTACTTTTTATCCTGGAAAAATGCACAGTTCCCACGGGATTTTGAAAAACCCGAAATCTATAGCTACAGTAAGCTAAGTAATCTATAGCTACAGCTATAGATTACTATAGCGAACTTCCTTGATAGTAGGTATAAAGATTGGAAAAGGGAGCGGGAACGGGAACCGGAAATTCACGATTCCCTCGGGATTTGTTTAAAACCGAAATTCACGCGGGCGAAGCCGCGGGCATTCTCTAGTCATATAATATAGAGGAATCAGAATTCATTTTTTTCGACCCAAATGGGCTGTACACCTAACAACAGCCCGGCCGATCGAAAACTGAAGAGCCGGAGTGACGCCAGTGAGTGGGGAAATTTAGTTGGCCTGAACCATTTGGAGTGACGCCACAGTTTTACGTCTGGACTGACGCGAAAAACTGACCGTCAATGCCCAGCTTAATAAATAATGAAACCATAAAAAACAAATATTCCGCTAGATGGCGATTTTTTAAAGTCGAAGCTAGAGTTTAACTAATATGCCGATACATGGCGATCATAATTTATTTTCCGCTGGATGTGTTGTTTTATTGTCTTTAGCGATACCCATCAGAAGAAACGACGAAAGCGACGCTCGCCCAACTTAACATGCATGTTCAAATTAATTTTATACTTTGTAGTCGGTGTTCAAAGTCAGTTTTTGTAAAAGAATTTTTATGTTTTAAATTCATTTATTTGACATAACATTTTATCAATCACATTCACAAATGGATCGATGGAATATAATTATAATAAGTTAACTACTTAGCAACTATGTTATTTATTGAAAATTTAATGCATTTTGTTTTGCTAAAACAACGTTGATATGGAATATTAAATCTATAGATTACGGATAGATTGAATCATAAAAAATGTGCAAAAGTCAATTTCCGTATGTATCTATACGGACTATTCTAGACTTAATTTTAAGGCAATTATCAAATTAATCTTATCTCTACAAGGACGGATGCAATCACATTTACTTATATCTCACTTTATATCTCTATATTACACAGGTACTGCAATATGATTCTTAGTCACTCGACTTAAAGTCCAAATACAATGACACATCATCAATTTTGACGAGTCTTCTGTAATCCACGGATTCACCGCACATTGGACACTTTGGTTCCTCGCGTAAAATTCTGTGAATAAAATTTAAAATAATTTACAATAGACTTATTTATTTAATTAATTTCATTTGAAATTTTTGAAATCTTCAAGAATATCGACCATATTTGAATGAGGTACACTTTAACGATTTTCAGTTTTTTTTTTACTATAGTAGTTTGAATGACAATGAAGTTAATTTTATTAAACCATCGAGAATTATTTGTTGTTGTTTTAATTGTTGTAATCAAAAATTGCCATGTCTCAATTATGTGGACTCCTGGGGCCTTTGTTCTCAAAAGCTATTTGGTTAAAATAATAAATTTTAAGGAACCACTTACTCTTTAAATTCGGACAAAATGGCGGGAAAATCGCACTCGGGGCAAGCGGTCAAATCGTCCTTCACTATGTGTAGGCCCTGTAAACAAATACAGCTTACGATGAAGAGTTTAAAAAAATATTTAACGGCAACCTCGGTCTGATGTATCATAATGGCCTACCACCGATCACTGGCCATGAAATTATACCGCGCGGTTTGTCCTAGCCCAGGTCTAGAGGTCTGAAATTTCGATCCAGATTAAAGGATTCCCCGAACAGAGGCGGTCGCGGTCGCGGACGCGGTCAGATGTAGTAGGCGGCAATAACGGGTGTAAGGGCAAAAAATCAAAATATTTCGTGTATTTTTTAAAAGTTTTTCAGTTTGCTTTGCGCCGCGCCGCGCGAATATGCTCATGAATAGTGCCCCGGATGGGTTCGAAACTAGTCGGGCACACTCCGACAAAAACACACGTGAGTTAAAGCCGGTGTTTCAATTACTTAAAATACATTTATATCATACTTGCTCAGTAACTAGGGATTACTATGGTGGAAAGTCTCCTTGTAAGTTGGTGTTTGCAATTCAAGGCAACATTACGTCGCACTATGCTTGAATTGTAATGTTCACATTACAGTTCAAGCTATGCAAAACTCCTTGGTAAACAATCTCTTTTCTTATAAAATGGTAAGAAAACTTTTTACTGAAAAAAAAAACACTGAACATGGCGGCATTTAATTTTCATACATTTCAAACTATGCAAAACTCCTTGGAACTCAGAGCCGTAAAAAAAAAGGAAAACTATTTACGAAAAAAAAATGGAAATGGCGGCATTTCATTTGATCTGAAAGTTTGTGAAGTTTGTTCGTAAAGGGATTTAAGTTATTTACAACAATGTCAAGCACTTCATCAGATGATGAAAAAGGAGGAGAGCCTGATTTTTGTTTGCTTGAAGCAGAACAAATGATGCAAAACCTTTTGCCGGATAAGTCCAAAGAGCGCTAAGTGAAAACTTACGAAGAATTCAACAAATGGCGTGCAAAGAAAGGAATTACATCTTTGGCAGAATGTGTTTTGCTTTCTTATTTCAATATGCTGTCAAAAAGCTACAAACCACCGTCATTGTGGTGTTTTTACTCTATGCTAAAATTTCATTTTGCATTACCAATGTTTTATTTACCTCGCAAGAATGATATAAAGTAGAATGCTTACCTCGGTTGCAAGTAGCTATTACACCCTCGAACTATATTCACCCTCGCTCGCTGCGCTCGCTCGTGTGACTAAATATCTCGGGTGCACGCGATCCATTAGCGCCCTATGCGAGCTGCGCTTGCACTGGCGCCAAATTGGATCTTGTTCTGTAATAGCTTACTTAGGTCCCTTGTGTAACAATCTACTATTTTAAAGTTCGCAATGTAATGCTGACGCTAGGTGTGTTACCGTGGCAAGGCAGAAGGGCACGTCGGCCTCGCAGCGCGCGCAGGTGAGGTCCGCGATGGGCAGGTCGGCGCCGCACTGCGGACACGGCGCCGCGGGCTCGGGCGGCGCGGCGCCGCGCGGCGCGTGCCGCACCACCGACTCGATCTTCTTCGCGTACTTCGCGTCGATGCGCTCCCGGTACTCGGGCTGCATGAGGACGCGCGCCCACCGGTGGGCCTGGTGCCGCAGGCCCGCGCGCCCGCACTCGATCACCGTGGACGTCAGGATTGATACCTGATCTGTGGACGATTTTGCACTTCGTTGAAATGTCCTACTGACCTATTAATACAAGTAAGTACGCTGGACTGCCTATTAAGTGGAGCAATTTTATTACCGCCATTTTGGCGCCGATTGCTGAGAGTAGTGAGAGATACCAGGAACTGATGTGAATTGTGATAAATTATATTGGAAAATGTCAGATTTAGTTCCAAGTATTTTTGCAGCGGCGCTTTGAATCTGCACAACAATCGGTTCATTGTGTATGGCCAGAGCCCAGCACATTGAATTACTAAATTGTTTCACTATTTTGAGATAAGACAGTAAATGAATACTCAAAAAAGGATAATGCCATTTTATTGTAGTGGTACTCACGTAGCACATTTCCCCCGCAAGACCATAGTATCAGCGGAGAAAAAAGAGATAGTATACGAGCAGTGGCATGCACTTCATAGAGGCAAAAAAGCACTGCATACCCTGAGAAAAGCAATGCTTAGGTAATGCGTTGGAACTCTACATATTAAAAATAGCAGTATCAAGTAATGGTCAAAAAGATAACACTAACGTTGCTGCGTCGGGAAGAACGCCACCTCAGCGGCCGCGCGCAGCAGTAGCCGCGCGGCCAGGTCGTGGCGGCCGCGCCTCACGTGCGTGCGCACCTGCACCAATAGTTTAATGCACCCATTTACCCAAAAACATTGATTATTTCTAATAGAATAGAACGTAATTTACTCAACAACAACACAGATTATTTATATAGAAAAGTTTTTTAATAAACTTTTACAAGTAATTTTGAATCGTCAATTCGAATGTACCACTGGTCTAGAACGCCGTTCCTATCGAGAAGAATCCGTGAGAAATTTTGTACTTTTAATAAAAATCAAATGACCAAGTCAAGTTCAAGTCAAGTCCAATCTGAGGTTAGTCAAATCCTTGTTTCATATAATTTTTATAATCTTCAATCCTGTCATTTTATCGTTCTTGCGAGAAACTAGAATGTGAATATTTTTTTGTCTTCACAAATTCTACATTGATAGAATGGCGACCCGCGAAAGTCAACACTCGAAGATCCCATAGTAGGTGGACGGACGATCTCAACTGACGCTGAAAGGAGCTGGACTCCAGGTCCAGGTGTGGGGTGTGGGGCGTGGGACGAGTAGCAGCCAGCCAGCAGCAGTCACCAGTATGTAGGAGTGCAGCAGCACGGTGGCGCGCACGAGGTCCCGCGGCGCGGGCACGGCGCGCGCGCGCAGCCCCGCGCACAGCCCGCGCGCCACGTCGCGCGCCTCGCGGTACCGCCCCGCCGAGCACTCCGCGCCCGCTATTATCACCTGAACAAGTAACAACACCACTGTTTATAGAATATTTCGGTACAAATATAATTTAAATAAGACTATCTATACTAATAAATAAAATTGAAGTGTCTGTCTGTAATTTCGAAATAACTACCACATATTAAACTCATATGGTTATTTGAACGATACCATAACCGAATCACACGTTTTTAAAATTTTTGTCTGTCTGTCTGTCTGTTTGAACGGGCTAATCTTCGGAACGGCTGAACCGATTTTGACGGGACTTTCACAGACAAGTAGAGGATTAACCAAGGAGTAACATAGGCTACTTTTTTTACCGACTTTCAAAAAAGGAGTTGTGTTGAAATCGGTAAGTACCATGTTAAAAAACGCCCTGATAGGTATTTTCGCTGCGCGCGACGGCCGCGTACGCGGTGCGGCGGTACGCCGCCGCGCGGCGGGCGGGTGCGGTGAAGAGGGTGCATGCTCCAATCTAATTCCAATCTCCATTTCGAACGAGGGAGCTAATGCGTGCGGATGTGTACTGCGTTTGTTGCGTGCGTTTTCGTAATTTTTATTTTGAATCGGAGATTTTGTTTTTATTAGGGGTTATGATGTTTTTTATTTCTTTAGTTTGTTTTAGTCGTATGTACGTCGAAGGCAGGGTCACTGCCAACCGCGCCAACGGGCCAGTCAAAACTACTGAACAGATTTGGCTGCAATTATGAATGGAGATAAAAAATTCCCTAAGTAAGTATAAAGGTTGGAAAAGGGAGCGGGAACGGGAACCAGAAATCTACTTATCCCTCAGGATTTGTGAAAAACCGAAATTCACGCGGGCGAAGCCGCGGGCAAAAGCTAGTATAACATATAATAGTTTATTTGCGGCCCAAAAACACATCATTTTTAGTCACTTTGTTGTCATGTTGCTTTCGCAAATATTGGTGATCCATAAAAAATAAAAAGTGTCTGTGCGCAATTCACACACGGCAGAAGTCGGCAGAAGTGAAATTTCTATTCTAATTTTTCGAATGCTCCAAAATATTATATTATACATTAAAACCTTGTTTATGTTTTGAAATAATTGTGTCTATTGGTGATTTGGGTTCAACAATGGAACGTAGGCGGAGAGCGGTCGTCATGGATACCGACTATATCGTATCTCATTCTCTCGCAGACTAAATCCTATTGGAATAAGCATGTTTGTCCCTCTCTGTCACATGTGCAGCGCCTGGAAACTCAAACGACCTCGTGCCACCAGGGACGCGAGAGAGGATTTTGGTGTCACTTTTTCGTGTCATCGAATTTCAAATGCACAGCGATACTAAAGAAGTTTCACTTCAAAAAATTAAAATGTACTCAGTCATCGCAAAAAACTAATCAGACGAATAAGGGACCGTTCAGATAGACCGGCGCGGAGAGCATCGGAGAGCATTTCTTTTTTCACACAGACCGGCCGTTCAAATTTGCTGTGCTCTCCGCGCCGGTCTGTGTGAACGGACACGCGGATGCGTTCGGAGCCGAGCGTACGTTCTTGGGCCGGATGGCAGAGCAATTCGGCCTACGGTCGGCTGCGCGAGCATGAAAGAGCACGCGAACGGAGCCGGTCGGATGCTCGAGCGCGAAAGAGCACGAGTATGGAGCAGCCGACCGGCTCGACGAGCAGCCGAGCGGCTGCTCTTAATATTTCACACAGAGCGTATTGGGAGCATCCTCGAGCATCCTCTTATCATAAAAGAGATAAAATGTAAAAATAAAGCTTATTTCAATGTCTTAAGATTCTATTTTAAATGCGATTAAAATTTGCTCTGCTCTCCGCGCCGGTCTATCTGAAAGGTCCCTAAAGTTTTGTGTTCCTAGAAAGAACATCAATATAATGATCACAAGGTCACAAACTCACCGCAGTTTTGGCGGCGTCCGTGAACTGTTTCTTGGCCATGTACAAGCGGAACAGATGGCGCGGATCGCGCGGGTTGCCGTCCACTTCGCCCAGGAGGAATTCTATCAACCTATAACAAAACAATGGCATCGAATGGTTACAATTTAAACGCATATCAAAATACTTTTTAGAACCTAGTGGTAAGTACTAAATTAAATATATTGACTCCAAATTAATTGATATATTATGATCACCAAATATTGTTTTATTAAAATGGACGCACCAAAAGGTACATATATAATTCTCATTGTTCTAATGAAAAATGTTGCATTAATTAAATTTGCACAATGCACAGGTGTTTATATAAAGCTCAAAGCCTGAAACTCTAAAGGCTGACGCCTGAATGGAGTGATACTATGAGAAAAAGTGGAGCGAATCATAAACATCATATTTGGTATGAAATTAAAGGGATCTTATTATTTTTATACTACAAAGTAGTTACAGTTATTAGAGTTATTTGATAGTACAATAGGTACATTTCTGAAAAGCTATTAAATTAAAATTCATGAAAATCAAATTTTAGGTTTAATAAAAAAAGATTTCTTAAAAATTAGCGTGTAAATAATTACGCACCATATAAAAAAACGGTCATACCTTCTAGTCAGTCGTTCGTCGTCGCTGGCCGCGGCCGCGTCTATCGCGACGGTGATCGCCTCGCTCTCGTCCCGCTCCGAGCCGCCCGCTTTCAGCAAATGCGCCATCGCCTTATTATACTCCCCCGCGTGGAAATAAAACTTCCCGGACAGCAAGTAATTCTGCTCCCCCTCGAAGTGCAAGGCTAGACTCTTGAAATCCTCCGGCCTCGCCTGTGAGGTCTGTATCAATATCTCCCCGTACAGATGCAGCTTGCCGTTCTTCCTCGCCAGTTGGAACGCCTCATCGTAGCATAGAGACATGACCAGGAATTTGATAGCGGAAGTTGGATCATCGCTGTTCTGAAAGTAATTAGCCACCATCTTCGCCCCCTGAACGGATTTAGTCTCCTGCACTAAGTTGACCGCTTCGTCTATATCGTCCAGTTTATCTAAATTCAATCGTATGGCCGATTCGTAATCTTGTGCTTTCAAGTAGGATTTCAAGGCGTCGCTGTATCTACCCTCCGCCTCCTTAGCTTTCGCGTATTGGAGGTGAATGCTCGGGGAGTTTATCTTCGGGATCAGGGACTCCACTTTGAGCCACGACTTCAGTTTAATGTACAGGGAGGCAGCTTTCTCCGCGTTCCCCGCGTGATCGTACAAAGCTGCTGCGTGGCTGTACTGATTTTCCTCTTCGAGTAATTGCGCGCAGTCCTTCAATAGGTTTATATCGTGCGAGTGTTTCATGGCGGTGGTGACTCCTCGCATGATATCTCCACATCGTATGGACATCCGAGCGATGCCGGCTTCGCATTTCGCGTTGTGTTCCTTCACTTTAGGGTCGTCGGTGTTCTCGGTTATGATGCTCTTCTCGTAATTGGCGAGCGCCTCGTGGTAATCCGCCCTACAAACAATATGATGTCGATGAGATAGTCGATACTCTAATTACAAGTCACGGCAAATAAGTCTAGCGTTGACTTTCAATGCGCAGAAGTCAAAAATGAGATATCTCGGGGTGGTGAGGGGGTCCCGGGGAGGGCGTGCGGATCGTTCGTAAGCACTGATTCTTTCCAATCGTACTGCGTCCCGCTCACTCATACGACACTGCGCGCACTTCTATCGCTCAGCGCTAGACTTATGTACGTGCCGGGAGTTATACGCTGGTATGGATTCTGTTTTACTCAAATACTAAACTATACTACATTAAAAGGGCCTAAAAAGTAGGCTTTGAACGCAGGCCACATTGGAAGCGAAGCGAAACGAAACGAGATTCATTTCTTTTCTTTCCCAATGTGACCTGCGCTTTAGGATTTAGGATCGTAAAAAAATATATACAAAAAATCCATCACTAACATATTTTTACACCAAAAAAATTAACATTTTTGTATTGTAAATTCGTCAGTTTTAAAACAAAAACGTCTTGGTTTGAACTATCTGTGGTCTAATTCTATTTAGGGCCTGTTTCACCACTTTCTGGTAAGTGTCGGATAGCCTAAACGTAAGTTTTGTCACTTTCTTACTTTATGTCGTGACAAAGACAAAAGTTGTGAATAAACTATCCGAACCTATCAGAAGGTGGTAAAACAGGCCCTTAGTCTTTTATTTATGTAAATTTAATTTAATACTCACGTGAGCTTATGAGTACACGTGAGAGCACGTGAGCGATGTCAGTCACTAGCGCGGGTGGCCACACAGTCTTGTACTCACGTTAGCTTATGAGTACACGTGAGAGCATGTGAGAGCACGTGAGCGATGTCAGTCACTAGCGCGGGTGGCCACACAGTCTTGTACTCACGTGAGCTTATGAGTACACGTGAGAGCATGTGAGAGCACGTGAGCGATGTCAGTCGCTAGCGCGGGTGGCCACACAGTCTTGTACTCACGTGAGCTTATGAGTACACGTGAGAGCATGTGAGAGCACGTGAGCGATGTCAGTCACTAGCGCGGGTGGCCACACAGTCTTGTACTCACGTGAGCTTATGAGTACACGTGAGAGCATGTGAGAGCACGTGAGCGATGTCAGTCACTAGCGCGGGTGGCCACACAGTCTTGTACTCACGTGAGCTTATGAGTACACGTGAGAGCACGTGAGCGATGTCAGTCACTAGCGCGGGTAGCCACACAGTCTTGTACTCACGTTAGCTTATGAGTACACGTGAGAGCATGTGAGAGCACGTGAGCGATGTCAGTCACTAGCGCGGGTGGCCACACAGTCTTGTACTCACGTGAGCTTATGAGTACACGTGAGAGCATGTGAGAGCACGTGAGCGATGTCAGTCACTAGCGCGGGTGGCCACACAGTCTTGTACTCACGTGAGCTTATGAGTACACGTGAGAGCATGTGAGAGCACGTGAGCGATGTCAGTCACTAGCGCGGGTGGCCACACAGTCTTGTACTCACGTGAGCTTATGAGTACACGTGAGAGCACGTGAGAGCACGTGAGCGATGTCAGTCACTAGCGCGGGTGGCCACACAGTCTTGTACTCACGTGAGCTTATGAGTACACGTGAGAGCATGTGAGAGCACGTGAGCGATGTCAGCCGCTAGCGCGGGTAGCCACGCAGCCAGCGCGCCGCATAGTCGCTCTTGTACTCACGTGAGAGCTTGTGAGAGCACACATTCTTGTACTCACGTGAGCTCCGAGTGCGTGGCGCGGTGCAGCGTGATGGCGGGCGCCTTGCTGGGGCAGACGGCGGTGGCGAGGTCGGCCGCGTGCAGCTCCAGCGCGTGCAGGCCGCTGCCGCTCTGCAGCCAGCGCGCCGCGGCGTCGCCCTTGTACTCACGTGAGCTCCGAGTGCGTGGCGCGGTGCAGCGTGATGGCGGGCGCCTTGCTGGGGCAGACGGCGGTGGCGAGGTCGGCCGCGCGCGCCCACTCGCCGCGCGCCGCGTGCAGCTCCAGCGCGTGCAGGCCGCTGCCGCTCTGCAGCCAGCGCGCCGCGGCGTCGCCCTTGTACTCACGTGAGCTCCGAGTGCGTGGCGCGGTGCAGCGTGATGGCGGGCGCCTTGCTGGTGCAGACGGCGGTGGCGAGGTCGGCCGCGTGCAGCTCCAGCGCGTGCAGGCCGCTGCCGCTCTGCAGCCAGCGCGCCGCGGCGTCGCCCTTGTACTCACGTGAGCTCCGAGTGCGTGGCGCGGTGCAGCGTGATGGCGGGCGCCTTGCTGGGGCAGACGGCGGTGGCGAGGTCGGCCGCGTGCAGCTCCAGCGCGTGCAGGCCGCTGCCGCTCTGCAGCCAGCGCGCCGCGGCGTCGCCCTTGTACTCACGTGAGCTCCGAGTGCGTGGCGCGGTGCAGCGTGATGGCGGGCGCCTTGCTGGGGCAGACGGCGGTGGCGAGGTCGGCCGCGTGCAGCTCCAGCGCGTGCAGGCCGCTGCCGCTCTGCAGCCAGCGCGCCGCGGCGTCGCCCTTGTACTCACGTGAGCTCCGAGTGCGTGGCGCGGTGCAGCGTGATGGCGGGCGCCTTGCTGGGGCAGACGGCGGTGGCGAGGTCGGCCGCGTGCAGCTCCAGCGCGTGCAGGCCGCTGCCGCTCTGCAGCCAGCGCGCCGCGGCGTCGCCCTTGTACTCACGTGAGCTCCGAGTGCGTGGCGCGGTGCAGCGTGATGGCGGGCGCCTTGCTGGTGCAGACGGCGGTGGCGAGGTCGGCCGCGTGCAGCTCCAGCGCGTGCAGGCCGCTGCCGCTCTGCAGCCAGCGCGCCGCGGCGTCGCCCTTGTACTCACGTGAGCTCCGAGTGCGTGGCGCGGTGCAGCGTGATGGCGGGCGCCTTGCTGGGGCAGACGGCGGTGGCGAGGTCGGCCGCGCGCGCCCACTCGCCGCGCGCCGCGTGCAGCTCCAGCGCGTGCAGGCCGCTGCCGCTCTGCAGCCAGCGCGCCGCGGCGTCGCCCTTGTACTCACGTGAGCTCCGAGTGCGTGGCGCGGTGCAGCGTGATGGCGGGCGCCTTGCTGGGGCAGACGGCGGTGGCGAGGTCGGCCGCGTGCAGCTCCAGCGCGTGCAGGCCGCTGCCGCTCTGCAGCCAGCGCGCCGCGGCGTCGCCCTTGTACTCACGTGAGCTCCGAGTGCGTGGCGCGGTGCAGCGTGATGGCGGGCGCCTTGCTGGGGCAGACGGCGGTGGCGAGGTCGGCCGCGTGCAGCTCCAGCGCGTGCAGGCCGCTGCCGCTCTGCAGCCAGCGCGCCGCGGCGTCGCCCTTGTACTCACGTGAGCTCCGAGTGCGTGGCGCGGTGCAGCGTGATGGCGGGCGCCTTGCTGGGGCAGACGGCGGTGGCGAGGTCGGCCGCGTGCAGCTCCAGCGCGTGCAGGCCGCTGCCGCTCTGCAGCCAGCGCGCCGCGGCGTCGCCCTTGTACTCACGTGAGCTCCGAGTGCGTGGCGCGGTGCAGCGTGATGGCGGGCGCCTTGCTGGGGCAGACGGCGGTGGCGAGGTCGGCCGCGCGCGCCCACTCGCCGCGCGCCGCGTGCAGCTCCAGCGCGTGCAGGCCGCTGCCGCTCTGCAGCCAGCGCGCCGCGGCGTCGCCCTTGTACTCACGTGAGCTCCGAGTGCGTGGCGCGGTGCAGCGTGATGGCGGGCGCCTTGCTGGGGCAGACGGCGGTGGCGAGGTCGGCCGCGCGCGCCCACTCGCCGCGCGCCGCGTGCAGCTCCAGCGCGTGCAGGCCGCTGCCGCTCTGCAGCCAGCGCGCCGCGGCGTCGCCCTTGTACTCACGTGAGCTCCGAGTGCGTGGCGCGGTGCAGCGTGATGGCGGGCGCCTTGCTGGGGCAGACGGCGGTGGCGAGGTCGGCCGCGCGCGCCCACTCGCCGCGCGCCGCGTGCAGCTCCAGCGCGTGCAGGCCGCTGCCGCTCTGCAGCCAGCGCGCCGCGGCGTCGCCCTTGTACTCACGTGAGCTCCGAGTGCGTGGCGCGGTGCAGCGTGATGGCGGGCGCCTTGCTGGGGCAGACGGCGGTGGCGAGGTCGGCCGCGCGCGCCCACTCGCCGCGCGCCGCGTGCAGCTCCAGCGCGTGCAGGCCGCTGCCGCTCTGCAGCCAGCGCGCCGCGGCGTCGCCCTTGTACTCACGTGAGCTCCGAGTGCGTGGCGCGGTGCAGCGTGATGGCGGGCGCCTTGCTGGGGCAGACGGCGGTGGCGAGGTCGGCCGCGCGCGCCCACTCGCCGCGCGCCGCGTGCAGCTCCAGCGCGTGCAGGCCGCTGCCGCTCTGCAGCCAGCGCGCCGCGGCGTCGCCCTTGTACTCACGTGAGCTCCGAGTGCGTGGCGCGGTGCAGCGTGATGGCGGGCGCCTTGCTGGGGCAGACGGCGGTGGCGAGGTCGGCCGCGCGCGCCCACTCGCCGCGCGCCGCGTGCAGCTCCAGCGCGTGCAGGCCGCTGCCGCTCTGCAGCCAGCGCGCCGCGGCGTCGCCCTTGTACTCACGTGAGCTCCGAGTGCGTGGCGCGGTGCAGCGTGATGGCGGGCGCCTTGCTGGGGCAGACGGCGGTGGCGAGGTCGGCCGCGCGCGCCCACTCGCCGCGCGCCGCGTGCAGCTCCAGCGCGTGCAGGCCGCTGCCGCTCTGCAGCCAGCGCGCCGCGGCGTCGCCCTTGTACTCACGTGAGCTCCGAGTGCGTGGCGCGGTGCAGCGTGATGGCGGGCGCCTTGCTGGGGCAGACGGCGGTGGCGAGGTCGGCCGCGCGCGCCCACTCGCCGCGCGCCGCGTGCAGCTCCAGCGCGTGCAGGCCGCTGCCGCTCTGCAGCCAGCGCGCCGCGGCGTCGCCCTTGTACTCACGTGAGCTCCGAGTGCGTGGCGCGGTGCAGCGTGATGGCGGGCGCCTTGCTGGGGCAGACGGCGGTGGCGAGGTCGGCCGCGTGCAGCTCCAGCGCGTGCAGGCCGCTGCCGCTCTGCAGCCAGCGCGCCGCGGCGTCGCCCTTGTACTCACGTGAGCTCCGAGTGCGTGGCGCGGTGCAGCGTGATGGCGGGCGCCTTGCTGGGGCAGACGGCGGTGGCGAGGTCGGCCGCGTGCAGCTCCAGCGCGTGCAGGCCGCTGCCGCTCTGCAGCCAGCGCGCCGCGGCGTCGCCCTTGTACTCACGTGAGCTCCGAGTGCGTGGCGCGGTGCAGCGTGATGGCGGGCGCCTTGCTGGTGCAGACGGCGGTGGCGAGGTCGGCCGCGTGCAGCTCCAGCGCGTGCAGGCCGCTGCCGCTCTGCAGCCAGCGCGCCGCGGCGTCGCCCTTGTACTCACGTGAGCTCCGAGTGCGTGGCGCGGTGCAGCGTGATGGCGGGCGCCTTGCTGGGGCAGACGGCGGTGGCGAGGTCGGCCGCGCGCGCCCACTCGCCGCGCGCCGCGTGCAGCTCCAGCGCGTGCAGGCCGCTGCCGCTCTGCAGCCAGCGCGCCGCGGCGTCGCCCTTGTACTCACGTGAGCTCCGAGTGCGTGGCGCGGTGCAGCGTGATGGCGGGCGCCTTGCTGGGGCAGACGGCGGTGGCGAGGTCGGCCGCGCGCGCCCACTCGCCGCGCGCCGCGTGCAGCTCCAGCGCGTGCAGGCCGCTGCCGCTCTGCAGCCAGCGCGCCGCGGCGTCGCCCTTGTACTCACGTGAGCTCCGAGTGCGTGGCGCGGTGCAGCGTGATGGCGGGCGCCTTGCTGGGGCAGACGGCGGTGGCGAGGTCGGCCGCGCGCGCCCACTCGCCGCGCGCCGCGTGCAGCTCCAGCGCGTGCAGGCCGCTGCCGCTCTGCAGCCAGCGCGCCGCGGCGTCGCCCTTGTACTCACGTGAGCTCCGAGTGCGTGGCGCGGTGCAGCGTGATGGCGGGCGCCTTGCTGGGGCAGACGGCGGTGGCGAGGTCGGCCGCGTGCAGCTCCAGCGCGTGCAGGCCGCTGCCGCTCTGCAGCCAGCGCGCCGCGGCGTCGCCCTTGTACTCACGTGAGCTCCGAGTGCGTGGCGCGGTGCAGCGTGATGGCGGGCGCCTTGCTGGGGCAGACGGCGGTGGCGAGGTCGGCCGCGCGCGCCCACTCGCCGCGCGCCGCGTGCAGCTCCAGCGCGTGCAGGCCGCTGCCGCTCTGCAGCCAGCGCGCCGCGGCGTCGCCCTTGTACTCACGTGAGCTCCGAGTGCGTGGCGCGGTGCAGCGTGATGGCGGGCGCCTTGCTGGGGCAGACGGCGGTGGCGAGGTCGGCCGCGCGCGCCCACTCGCCGCGCGCCGCGTGCAGCTCCAGCGCGTGCAGGCCGCTGCCGCTCTGCAGCCAGCGCGCCGCGGCGTCGCCCTTGTACTCACGTGAGCTCCGAGTGCGTGGCGCGGTGCAGCGTGATGGCGGGCGCCTTGCTGGGGCAGACGGCGGTGGCGAGGTCGGCCGCGCGCGCCCACTCGCCGCGCGCCGCGTGCAGCTCCAGCGCGTGCAGGCCGCTGCCGCTCTGCAGCCAGCGCGCCGCGGCGTCGCCCTTGTACTCACGTGAGCTCCGAGTGCGTGGCGCGGTGCAGCGTGATGGCGGGCGCCTTGCTGGGGCAGACGGCGGTGGCGAGGTCGGCCGCGCGCGCCCACTCGCCGCGCGCCGCGTGCAGCTCCAGCGCGTGCAGGCCGCTGCCGCTCTGCAGCCAGCGCGCCGCGGCGTCGCCCTTGTACTCACGTGAGCTCCGAGTGCGTGGCGCGGTGCAGCGTGATGGCGGGCGCCTTGCTGGGGCAGACGGCGGTGGCGAGGTCGGCCGCGTGCAGCTCCAGCGCGTGCAGGCCGCTGCCGCTCTGCAGCCAGCGCGCCGCGGCGTCGCCCTTGTACTCACGTGAGCTCCGAGTGCGTGGCGCGGTGCAGCGTGATGGCGGGCGCCTTGCTGGGGCAGACGGCGGTGGCGAGGTCGGCCGCGCGCGCCCACTCGCCGCGCGCCGCGTGCAGCTCCAGCGCGTGCAGGCCGCTGCCGCTCTGCAGCCAGCGCGCCGCGGCGTCGCCCTTGTACTCACGTGAGCTCCGAGTGCGTGGCGCGGTGCAGCGTGATGGCGGGCGCCTTGCTGGGGCAGACGGCGGTGGCGAGGTCGGCCGCGTGCAGCTCCAGCGCGTGCAGGCCGCTGCCGCTCTGCAGCCAGCGCGCCGCGGCGTCGCCCTTGTACTCACGTGAGCTCCGAGTGCGTGGCGCGGTGCAGCGTGATGGCGGGCGCCTTGCTGGGGCAGACGGCGGTGGCGAGGTCGGCCGCGTGCAGCTCCAGCGCGTGCAGGCCGCTGCCGCTCTGCAGCCAGCGCGCCGCGGCGTCGCCCTTGTACTCACGTGAGCTCCGAGTGCGTGGCGCGGTGCAGCGTGATGGCGGGCGCCTTGCTGGGGCAGACGGCGGTGGCGAGGTCGGCCGCGCGCGCCCACTCGCCGCGCGCCGCGTGCAGCTCCAGCGCGTGCAGGCCGCTGCCGCTCTGCAGCCAGCGCGCCGCGGCGTCGCCCTTGTACTCACGTGAGCTCCGAGTGCGTGGCGCGGTGCAGCGTGATGGCGGGCGCCTTGCTGGGGCAGACGGCGGTGGCGAGGTCGGCCGCGTGCAGCTCCAGCGCGTGCAGGCCGCTGCCGCTCTGCAGCCAGCGCGCCGCGGCGTCGCCCTTGTACTCACGTGAGCTCCGAGTGCGTGGCGCGGTGCAGCGTGATGGCGGGCGCCTTGCTGGGGCAGACGGCGGTGGCGAGGTCGGCCGCGCGCGCCCACTCGCCGCGCGCCGCGTGCAGCTCCAGCGCGTGCAGGCCGCTGCCGCTCTGCAGCCAGCGCGCCGCGGCGTCGCCCTTGTACTCACGTGAGCTCCGAGTGCGTGGCGCGGTGCAGCGTGATGGCGGGCGCCTTGCTGGTGCAGACGGCGGTGGCGAGGTCGGCCGCGTGCAGCTCCAGCGCGTGCAGGCCGCTGCCGCTCTGCAGCCAGCGCGCCGCGGCGTCGCCCTTGTACTCACGTGAGCTCCGAGTGCGTGGCGCGGTGCAGCGTGATGGCGGGCGCCTTGCTGGGGCAGACGGCGGTGGCGAGGTCGGCCGCGTGCAGCTCCAGCGCGTGCAGGCCGCTGCCGCTCTGCAGCCAGCGCGCCGCGGCGTCGCCCTTGTACTCACGTGAGCTCCGAGTGCGTGGCGCGGTGCAGCGTGATGGCGGGCGCCTTGCTGGGGCAGACGGCGGTGGCGAGGTCGGCCGCGTGCAGCTCCAGCGCGTGCAGGCCGCTGCCGCTCTGCAGCCAGCGCGCCGCGGCGTCGCCCTTGTACTCACGTGAGCTCCGAGTGCGTGGCGCGGTGCAGCGTGATGGCGGGCGCCTTGCTGGGGCAGACGGCGGTGGCGAGGTCGGCCGCGTGCAGCTCCAGCGCGTGCAGGCCGCTGCCGCTCTGCAGCCAGCGCGCCGCGGCGTCGCCCTTGTACTCACGTGAGCTCCGAGTGCGTGGCGCGGTGCAGCGTGATGGCGGGCGCCTTGCTGGTGCAGACGGCGGTGGCGAGGTCGGCCGCGTGCAGCTCCAGCGCGTGCAGGCCGCTGCCGCTCTGCAGCCAGCGCGCCGCGGCGTCGCCCTTGTACTCACGTGAGCTCCGAGTGCGTGGCGCGGTGCAGCGTGATGGCGGGCGCCTTGCTGGGGCAGACGGCGGTGGCGAGGTCGGCCGCGCGCGCCCACTCGCCGCGCGCCGCGTGCAGCTCCAGCGCGTGCAGGCCGCTGCCGCTCTGCAGCCAGCGCGCCGCGGCGTCGCCCTTGTACTCACGTGAGCTCCGAGTGCGTGGCGCGGTGCAGCGTGATGGCGGGCGCCTTGCTGGGGCAGACGGCGGTGGCGAGGTCGGCCGCGTGCAGCTCCAGCGCGTGCAGGCCGCTGCCGCTCTGCAGCCAGCGCGCCGCGGCGTCGCCCTTGTACTCACGTGAGCTCCGAGTGCGTGGCGCGGTGCAGCGTGATGGCGGGCGCCTTGCTGGGGCAGACGGCGGTGGCGAGGTCGGCCGCGTGCAGCTCCAGCGCGTGCAGGCCGCTGCCGCTCTGCAGCCAGCGCGCCGCGGCGTCGCCCTTGTACTCACGTGAGCTCCGAGTGCGTGGCGCGGTGCAGCGTGATGGCGGGCGCCTTGCTGGTGCAGACGGCGGTGGCGAGGTCGGCCGCGTGCAGCTCCAGCGCGTGCAGGCCGCTGCCGCTCTGCAGCCAGCGCGCCGCGGCGTCGCCCTTGTACTCACGTGAGCTCCGAGTGCGTGGCGCGGTGCAGCGTGATGGCGGGCGCCTTGCTGGTGCAGACGGCGGTGGCGAGGTCGGCCGCGTGCAGCTCCAGCGCGTGCAGGCCGCTGCCGCTCTGCAGCCAGCGCGCCGCGGCGTCGCCCTTGTACTCACGTGAGCTCCGAGTGCGTGGCGCGGTGCAGCGTGATGGCGGGCGCCTTGCTGGGGCAGACGGCGGTGGCGAGGTCGGCCGCGTGCAGCTCCAGCGCGTGCAGGCCGCTGCCGCTCTGCAGCCAGCGCGCCGCGGCGTCGCCCTTGTACTCACGTGAGCTCCGAGTGCGTGGCGCGGTGCAGCGTGATGGCGGGCGCCTTGCTGGGGCAGACGGCGGTGGCGAGGTCGGCCGCGCGCGCCCACTCGCCGCGCGCCGCGTGCAGCTCCAGCGCGTGCAGGCCGCTGCCGCTCTGCAGCCAGCGCGCCGCGGCGTCGCCCTTGTACTCACGTGAGCTCCGAGTGCGTGGCGCGGTGCAGCGTGATGGCGGGCGCCTTGCTGGGGCAGACGGCGGTGGCGAGGTCGGCCGCGTGCAGCTCCAGCGCGTGCAGGCCGCTGCCGCTCTGCAGCCAGCGCGCCGCGGCGTCGCCCTTGTACTCACGTGAGCTCCGAGTGCGTGGCGCGGTGCAGCGTGATGGCGGGCGCCTTGCTGGGGCAGACGGCGGTGGCGAGGTCGGCCGCGCGCGCCCACTCGCCGCGCGCCGCGTGCAGCTCCAGCGCGTGCAGGCCGCTGCCGCTCTGCAGCCAGCGCGCCGCGGCGTCGCCCTTGTACTCACGTGAGCTCCGAGTGCGTGGCGCGGTGCAGCGTGATGGCGGGCGCCTTGCTGGGGCAGACGGCGGTGGCGAGGTCGGCCGCGCGCGCCCACTCGCCGCGCGCCGCGTGCAGCTCCAGCGCGTGCAGGCCGCTGCCGCTCTGCAGCCAGCGCGCCGCGGCGTCGCCCTTGTACTCACGTGAGCTCCGAGTGCGTGGCGCGGTGCAGCGTGATGGCGGGCGCCTTGCTGGGGCAGACGGCGGTGGCGAGGTCGGCCGCGCGCGCCCACTCGCCGCGCGCCGCGTGCAGCTCCAGCGCGTGCAGGCCGCTGCCGCTCTGCAGCCAGCGCGCCGCGGCGTCGCCCTTGTACTCACGTGAGCTCCGAGTGCGTGGCGCGGTGCAGCGTGATGGCGGGCGCCTTGCTGGGGCAGACGGCGGTGGCGAGGTCGGCCGCGCGCGCCCACTCGCCGCGCGCCGCGTGCAGCTCCAGCGCGTGCAGGCCGCTGCCGCTCTGCAGCCAGCGCGCCGCGGCGTCGCCCTTGTACTCACGTGAGCTCCGAGTGCGTGGCGCGGTGCAGCGTGATGGCGGGCGCCTTGCTGGGGCAGACGGCGGTGGCGAGGTCGGCCGCGCGCGCCCACTCGCCGCGCGCCGCGTGCAGCTCCAGCGCGTGCAGGCCGCTGCCGCTCTGCAGCCAGCGCGCCGCGGCGTCGCCCTTGTACTCACGTGAGCTCCGAGTGCGTGGCGCGGTGCAGCGTGATGGCGGGCGCCTTGCTGGGGCAGACGGCGGTGGCGAGGTCGGCCGCGCGCGCCCACTCGCCGCGCGCCGCGTGCAGCTCCAGCGCGTGCAGGCCGCTGCCGCTCTGCAGCCAGCGCGCCGCGGCGTCGCCCTTGTACTCACGTGAGCTCCGAGTGCGTGGCGCGGTGCAGCGTGATGGCGGGCGCCTTGCTGGGGCAGACGGCGGTGGCGAGGTCGGCCGCGTGCAGCTCCAGCGCGTGCAGGCCGCTGCCGCTCTGCAGCCAGCGCGCCGCGGCGTCGCCCTTGTACTCACGTGAGCTCCGAGTGCGTGGCGCGGTGCAGCGTGATGGCGGGCGCCTTGCTGGGGCAGACGGCGGTGGCGAGGTCGGCCGCGCGCGCCCACTCGCCGCGCGCCGCGTGCAGCTCCAGCGCGTGCAGGCCGCTGCCGCTCTGCAGCCAGCGCGCCGCGGCGTCGCCCTTGTACTCACGTGAGCTCCGAGTGCGTGGCGCGGTGCAGCGTGATGGCGGGCGCCTTGCTGGGGCAGACGGCGGTGGCGAGGTCGGCCGCGTGCAGCTCCAGCGCGTGCAGGCCGCTGCCGCTCTGCAGCCAGCGCGCCGCGGCGTCGCCCTTGTACTCACGTGAGCTCCGAGTGCGTGGCGCGGTGCAGCGTGATGGCGGGCGCCTTGCTGGGGCAGACGGCGGTGGCGAGGTCGGCCGCGTGCAGCTCCAGCGCGTGCAGGCCGCTGCCGCTCTGCAGCCAGCGCGCCGCGGCGTCGCCCTTGTACTCACGTGAGCTCCGAGTGCGTGGCGCGGTGCAGCGTGATGGCGGGCGCCTTGCTGGTGCAGACGGCGGTGGCGAGGTCGGCCGCGTGCAGCTCCAGCGCGTGCAGGCCGCTGCCGCTCTGCAGCCAGCGCGCCGCGGCGTCGCCCTTGTACTCACGTGAGCTCCGAGTGCGTGGCGCGGTGCAGCGTGATGGCGGGCGCCTTGCTGGGGCAGACGGCGGTGGCGAGGTCGGCCGCGCGCGCCCACTCGCCGCGCGCCGCGTGCAGCTCCAGCGCGTGCAGGCCGCTGCCGCTCTGCAGCCAGCGCGCCGCGGCGTCGCCCTTGTACTCACGTGAGCTCCGAGTGCGTGGCGCGGTGCAGCGTGATGGCGGGCGCCTTGCTGGGGCAGACGGCGGTGGCGAGGTCGGCCGCGCGCGCCCACTCGCCGCGCGCCGCGTGCAGCTCCAGCGCGTGCAGGCCGCTGCCGCTCTGCAGCCAGCGCGCCGCGGCGTCGCCCTTGTACTCACGTGAGCTCCGAGTGCGTGGCGCGGTGCAGCGTGATGGCGGGCGCCTTGCTGGGGCAGACGGCGGTGGCGAGGTCGGCCGCGTGCAGCTCCAGCGCGTGCAGGCCGCTGCCGCTCTGCAGCCAGCGCGCCGCGGCGTCGCCCTTGTACTCACGTGAGCTCCGAGTGCGTGGCGCGGTGCAGCGTGATGGCGGGCGCCTTGCTGGGGCAGACGGCGGTGGCGAGGTCGGCCGCGTGCAGCTCCAGCGCGTGCAGGCCGCTGCCGCTCTGCAGCCAGCGCGCCGCGGCGTCGCCCTTGTACTCACGTGAGCTCCGAGTGCGTGGCGCGGTGCAGCGTGATGGCGGGCGCCTTGCTGGGGCAGACGGCGGTGGCGAGGTCGGCCGCGCGCGCCCACTCGCCGCGCGCCGCGTGCAGCTCCAGCGCGTGCAGGCCGCTGCCGCTCTGCAGCCAGCGCGCCGCGGCGTCGCCCTTGTACTCACGTGAGCTCCGAGTGCGTGGCGCGGTGCAGCGTGATGGCGGGCGCCTTGCTGGGGCAGACGGCGGTGGCGAGGTCGGCCGCGCGCGCCCACTCGCCGCGCGCCGCGTGCAGCTCCAGCGCGTGCAGGCCGCTGCCGCTCTGCAGCCAGCGCGCCGCGGCGTCGCCCTTGTACTCACGTGAGCTCCGAGTGCGTGGCGCGGTGCAGCGTGATGGCGGGCGCCTTGCTGGGGCAGACGGCGGTGGCGAGGTCGGCCGCGCGCGCCCACTCGCCGCGCGCCGCGTGCAGCTCCAGCGCGTGCAGGCCGCTGCCGCTCTGCAGCCAGCGCGCCGCGGCGTCGCCCTTGTACTCACGTGAGCTCCGAGTGCGTGGCGCGGTGCAGCGTGATGGCGGGCGCCTTGCTGGGGCAGACGGCGGTGGCGAGGTCGGCCGCGCGCGCCCACTCGCCGCGCGCCGCGTGCAGCTCCAGCGCGTGCAGGCCGCTGCCGCTCTGCAGCCAGCGCGCCGCGGCGTCGCCCTTGTACTCACGTGAGCTCCGAGTGCGTGGCGCGGTGCAGCGTGATGGCGGGCGCCTTGCTGGGGCAGACGGCGGTGGCGAGGTCGGCCGCGTGCAGCTCCAGCGCGTGCAGGCCGCTGCCGCTCTGCAGCCAGCGCGCCGCGGCGTCGCCCTTGTACTCACGTGAGCTCCGAGTGCGTGGCGCGGTGCAGCGTGATGGCGGGCGCCTTGCTGGGGCAGACGGCGGTGGCGAGGTCGGCCGCGCGCGCCCACTCGCCGCGCGCCGCGTGCAGCTCCAGCGCGTGCAGGCCGCTGCCGCTCTGCAGCCAGCGCGCCGCGGCGTCGCCCTTGTACTCACGTGAGCTCCGAGTGCGTGGCGCGGTGCAGCGTGATGGCGGGCGCCTTGCTGGGGCAGACGGCGGTGGCGAGGTCGGCCGCGTGCAGCTCCAGCGCGTGCAGGCCGCTGCCGCTCTGCAGCCAGCGCGCCGCGGCGTCGCCCTTGTACTCACGTGAGCTCCGAGTGCGTGGCGCGGTGCAGCGTGATGGCGGGCGCCTTGCTGGGGCAGACGGCGGTGGCGAGGTCGGCCGCGTGCAGCTCCAGCGCGTGCAGGCCGCTGCCGCTCTGCAGCCAGCGCGCCGCGGCGTCGCCCTTGTACTCACGTGAGCTCCGAGTGCGTGGCGCGGTGCAGCGTGATGGCGGGCGCCTTGCTGGGGCAGACGGCGGTGGCGAGGTCGGCCGCGCGCGCCCACTCGCCGCGCGCCGCGTGCAGCTCCAGCGCGTGCAGGCCGCTGCCGCTCTGCAGCCAGCGCGCCGCGGCGTCGCCCTTGTACTCACGTGAGCTCCGAGTGCGTGGCGCGGTGCAGCGTGATGGCGGGCGCCTTGCTGGGGCAGACGGCGGTGGCGAGGTCGGCCGCGTGCAGCTCCAGCGCGTGCAGGCCGCTGCCGCTCTGCAGCCAGCGCGCCGCGGCGTCGCCCTTGTACTCACGTGAGCTCCGAGTGCGTGGCGCGGTGCAGCGTGATGGCGGGCGCCTTGCTGGGGCAGACGGCGGTGGCGAGGTCGGCCGCGCGCGCCCACTCGCCGCGCGCCGCGTGCAGCTCCAGCGCGTGCAGGCCGCTGCCGCTCTGCAGCCAGCGCGCCGCGGCGTCGCCCTTGTACTCACGTGAGCTCCGAGTGCGTGGCGCGGTGCAGCGTGATGGCGGGCGCCTTGCTGGTGCAGACGGCGGTGGCGAGGTCGGCCGCGTGCAGCTCCAGCGCGTGCAGGCCGCTGCCGCTCTGCAGCCAGCGCGCCGCGGCGTCGCCCTTGTACTCACGTGAGCTCCGAGTGCGTGGCGCGGTGCAGCGTGATGGCGGGCGCCTTGCTGGGGCAGACGGCGGTGGCGAGGTCGGCCGCGTGCAGCTCCAGCGCGTGCAGGCCGCTGCCGCTCTGCAGCCAGCGCGCCGCGGCGTCGCCCTTGTACTCACGTGAGCTCCGAGTGCGTGGCGCGGTGCAGCGTGATGGCGGGCGCCTTGCTGGGGCAGACGGCGGTGGCGAGGTCGGCCGCGTGCAGCTCCAGCGCGTGCAGGCCGCTGCCGCTCTGCAGCCAGCGCGCCGCGGCGTCGCCCTTGTACTCACGTGAGCTCCGAGTGCGTGGCGCGGTGCAGCGTGATGGCGGGCGCCTTGCTGGGGCAGACGGCGGTGGCGAGGTCGGCCGCGTGCAGCTCCAGCGCGTGCAGGCCGCTGCCGCTCTGCAGCCAGCGCGCCGCGGCGTCGCCCTTGTACTCACGTGAGCTCCGAGTGCGTGGCGCGGTGCAGCGTGATGGCGGGCGCCTTGCTGGGGCAGACGGCGGTGGCGAGGTCGGCCGCGTGCAGCTCCAGCGCGTGCAGGCCGCTGCCGCTCTGCAGCCAGCGCGCCGCGGCGTCGCCCTTGTACTCACGTGAGCTCCGAGTGCGTGGCGCGGTGCAGCGTGATGGCGGGCGCCTTGCTGGGGCAGACGGCGGTGGCGAGGTCGGCCGCGTGCAGCTCCAGCGCGTGCAGGCCGCTGCCGCTCTGCAGCCAGCGCGCCGCGGCGTCGCCCTTGTACTCACGTGAGCTCCGAGTGCGTGGCGCGGTGCAGCGTGATGGCGGGCGCCTTGCTGGGGCAGACGGCGGTGGCGAGGTCGGCCGCGCGCGCCCACTCGCCGCGCGCCGCGTGCAGCTCCAGCGCGTGCAGGCCGCTGCCGCTCTGCAGCCAGCGCGCCGCGGCGTCGCCCTTGTACTCACGTGAGCTCCGAGTGCGTGGCGCGGTGCAGCGTGATGGCGGGCGCCTTGCTGGGGCAGACGGCGGTGGCGAGGTCGGCCGCGCGCGCCCACTCGCCGCGCGCCGCGTGCAGCTCCAGCGCGTGCAGGCCGCTGCCGCTCTGCAGCCAGCGCGCCGCGGCGTCGCCCTTGTACTCACGTGAGCTCCGAGTGCGTGGCGCGGTGCAGCGTGATGGCGGGCGCCTTGCTGGGGCAGACGGCGGTGGCGAGGTCGGCCGCGCGCGCCCACTCGCCGCGCGCCGCGTGCAGCTCCAGCACGTGCAGGCCGCTGCCGCTCTGCAGCCAGCGCGCCGCGGCGTCGCCCTTGTACTCACGTGAGCTCCGAGTGCGTGGCGCGGTGCAGCGTGATGGCGGGCGCCTTGCTGGGGCAGACGGCGGTGGCGAGGTCGGCCGCGCGCGCCCACTCGCCGCGCGCCGCGTGCAGCTCCAGCGCGTGCAGGCCGCTGCCGCTCTGCAGCCAGCGCGCCGCGGCGTCGCCCTTGTACTCACGTGAGCTCCGAGTGCGTGGCGCGGTGCAGCGTGATGGCGGGCGCCTTGCTGGGGCAGACGGCGGTGGCGAGGTCGGCCGCGCGCGCCCACTCGCCGCGCGCCGCGTGCAGCTCCAGCGCGTGCAGGCCGCTGCCGCTCTGCAGCCAGCGCGCCGCGGCGTCGCCCTTGTACTCACGTGAGCTCCGAGTGCGTGGCGCGGTGCAGCGTGATGGCGGGCGCCTTGCTGGGGCAGACGGCGGTGGCGAGGTCGGCCGCGCGCGCCCACTCGCCGCGCGCCGCGTGCAGCTCCAGCGCGTGCAGGCCGCTGCCGCTCTGCAGCCAGCGCGCCGCGGCGTCGCCCTTGTACTCACGTGAGCTCCGAGTGCGTGGCGCGGTGCAGCGTGATGGCGGGCGCCTTGCTGGGGCAGACGGCGGTGGCGAGGTCGGCCGCGCGCGCCCACTCGCCGCGCGCCGCGTGCAGCTCCAGCGCGTGCAGGCCGCTGCCGCTCTGCAGCCAGCGCGCCGCGGCGTCGCCCTTGTACTCACGTGAGCTCCGAGTGCGTGGCGCGGTGCAGCGTGATGGCGGGCGCCTTGCTGGGGCAGACGGCGGTGGCGAGGTCGGCCGCGTGCAGCTCCAGCGCGTGCAGGCCGCTGCCGCTCTGCAGCCAGCGCGCCGCGGCGTCGCCCTTGTACTCACGTGAGCTCCGAGTGCGTGGCGCGGTGCAGCGTGATGGCGGGCGCCTTGCTGGGGCAGACGGCGGTGGCGAGGTCGGCCGCGTGCAGCTCCAGCGCGTGCAGGCCGCTGCCGCTCTGCAGCCAGCGCGCCGCGGCGTCGCCCTTGTACTCACGTGAGCTCCGAGTGCGTGGCGCGGTGCAGCGTGATGGCGGGCGCCTTGCTGGGGCAGACGGCGGTGGCGAGGTCGGCCGCGTGCAGCTCCAGCGCGTGCAGGCCGCTGCCGCTCTGCAGCCAGCGCGCCGCGGCGTCGCCCTTGTACTCACGTGAGCTCCGAGTGCGTGGCGCGGTGCAGCGTGATGGCGGGCGCCTTGCTGGGGCAGACGGCGGTGGCGAGGTCGGCCGCGTGCAGCTCCAGCGCGTGCAGGCCGCTGCCGCTCTGCAGCCAGCGCGCCGCGGCGTCGCCCTTGTACTCACGTGAGCTCCGAGTGCGTGGCGCGGTGCAGCGTGATGGCGGGCGCCTTGCTGGGGCAGACGGCGGTGGCGAGGTCGGCCGCGCGCGCCCACTCGCCGCGCGCCGCGTGCAGCTCCAGCGCGTGCAGGCCGCTGCCGCTCTGCAGCCAGCGCGCCGCGGCGTCGCCCTTGTACTCACGTGAGCTCCGAGTGCGTGGCGCGGTGCAGCGTGATGGCGGGCGCCTTGCTGGGGCAGACGGCGGTGGCGAGGTCGGCCGCGCGCGCCCACTCGCCGCGCGCCGCGTGCAGCTCCAGCGCGTGCAGGCCGCTGCCGCTCTGCAGCCAGCGCGCCGCGGCGTCGCCCTTGTACTCACGTGAGCTCCGAGTGCGTGGCGCGGTGCAGCGTGATGGCGGGCGCCTTGCTGGGGCAGACGGCGGTGGCGAGGTCGGCCGCGTGCAGCTCCAGCGCGTGCAGGCCGCTGCCGCTCTGCAGCCAGCGCGCCGCGGCGTCGCCCTTGTACTCACGTGAGCTCCGAGTGCGTGGCGCGGTGCAGCGTGATGGCGGGCGCCTTGCTGGGGCAGACGGCGGTGGCGAGGTCGGCCGCGCGCGCCCACTCGCCGCGCGCCGCGTGCAGCTCCAGCGCGTGCAGGCCGCTGCCGCTCTGCAGCCAGCGCGCCGCGGCGTCGCCCTTGTACTCACGTGAGCTCCGAGTGCGTGGCGCGGTGCAGCGTGATGGCGGGCGCCTTGCTGGGGCAGACGGCGGTGGCGAGGTCGGCCGCGCGCGCCCACTCGCCGCGCGCCGCGTGCAGCTCCAGCGCGTGCAGGCCGCTGCCGCTCTGCAGCCAGCGCGCCGCGGCGTCGCCCTTGTACTCACGTGAGCTCCGAGTGCGTGGCGCGGTGCAGCGTGATGGCGGGCGCCTTGCTGGGGCAGACGGCGGTGGCGAGGTCGGCCGCGCGCGCCCACTCGCCGCGCGCCGCGTGCAGCTCCAGCGCGTGCAGGCCGCTGCCGCTCTGCAGCCAGCGCGCCGCGGCGTCGCCCTTGTACTCACGTGAGCTCCGAGTGCGTGGCGCGGTGCAGCGTGATGGCGGGCGCCTTGCTGGGGCAGACGGCGGTGGCGAGGTCGGCCGCGCGCGCCCACTCGCCGCGCGCCGCGTGCAGCTCCAGCGCGTGCAGGCCGCTGCCGCTCTGCAGCCAGCGCGCCGCGGCGTCGCCCTTGTACTCACGTGAGCTCCGAGTGCGTGGCGCGGTGCAGCGTGATGGCGGGCGCCTTGCTGGGGCAGACGGCGGTGGCGAGGTCGGCCGCGTGCAGCTCCAGCGCGTGCAGGCCGCTGCCGCTCTGCAGCCAGCGCGCCGCGGCGTCGCCCTTGTACTCACGTGAGCTCCGAGTGCGTGGCGCGGTGCAGCGTGATGGCGGGCGCCTTGCTGGGGCAGACGGCGGTGGCGAGGTCGGCCGCGTGCAGCTCCAGCGCGTGCAGGCCGCTGCCGCTCTGCAGCCAGCGCGCCGCGGCGTCGCCCTTGTACTCACGTGAGCTCCGAGTGCGTGGCGCGGTGCAGCGTGATGGCGGGCGCCTTGCTGGGGCAGACGGCGGTGGCGAGGTCGGCCGCGTGCAGCTCCAGCGCGTGCAGGCCGCTGCCGCTCTGCAGCCAGCGCGCCGCGGCGTCGCCCTTGTACTCACGTGAGCTCCGAGTGCGTGGCGCGGTGCAGCGTGATGGCGGGCGCCTTGCTGGGGCAGACGGCGGTGGCGAGGTCGGCCGCGCGCGCCCACTCGCCGCGCGCCGCGTGCAGCTCCAGCGCGTGCAGGCCGCTGCCGCTCTGCAGCCAGCGCGCCGCGGCGTCGCCCTTGTACTCACGTGAGCTCCGAGTGCGTGGCGCGGTGCAGCGTGATGGCGGGCGCCTTGCTGGGGCAGACGGCGGTGGCGAGGTCGGCCGCGCGCGCCCACTCGCCGCGCGCCGCGTGCAGCTCCAGCGCGTGCAGGCCGCTGCCGCTCTGCAGCCAGCGCGCCGCGGCGTCGCCTTTGCCCAGGCACGCGCACAGCATCCCACTGGAAATATAAATTCAAAGTGACAGAAAAACAGTCAAATACTCCATCGTAAGAATAGAGAAGAGAAGACTTCTATTTCGTAGTCTTTCTCAACTGATGACAACGGCCTCTGTCAACAAGACGACGCTTTCGAAAAGAGGTGCTTATTATTATTTAAGTATCTAAAGAAATTATGTATACCTTAGAATAGGCAACTCCTCGATATTGGACGCGTCTTCTAGAGCCCACACCATGGCGACGTCGCTGAGACGCGTGTAAACGCGGATGGCTACAACAAAACCTGTCACTGTAATCTAAGCACGTTCCACGGTTTCGATATCGGAATACGTGAAATCACGTACTAGCACGCACTCTGGGAAGCATTTTTGCTTCATTCTAGTGTCAATAATAGATTTTGTGAGAGCACAATATATTATTGACTAAGAAAATCAAAAACGCTTCCCTAGTAAATAATTTATTGACGAAGAATTATTATTCACTGGGAATTATTATTGACTAGGAATTATTATAGACTAGGAATTATTATTGACTAGGAGTCATTATTGACTAGGAATTGTTATAGACTAGGAATTATTATTATTGACTTAGAGTTATTATTGACTAGGAGTTATTATTGACTAAGAATTGTTATTGACTAGGAATTGTTATAGACTAGGAATTATTATTGACTGGGACTTATTATTGACTAGGAGTCATTATTGACTAGGAATTGTTATAGACTAGGAATTATTATTATTGACTTAGAGTTATTATTGACTAGGAATTGTTATAGACTAGGAATTATTATTGACTGGGACTTATTATTGACTAGGAATTATTACTGACTAGGAGTTATTATTGACTAGGAATTATTATAGACTAGGAATTGTTATAGATTAGGAATTATTATTTACTAGGAATTATTGTTGACTGGTAATTATTATAGATTAGGAATTATTATTTACTAGGTATTATTGTTGACTGGTAATTATTATTGATTAGGAATTATTAATGTGTGGGAATTATTATTGACTAGAAAAAATTATCGACCAGGAATTATTGACTTGGACTTATTATTGACTTGGAATTATTATTGGTTAGGAATATTATTGAATAGGAATTATTATTGAAAAAATATAATGCCTAAATTATATTTATTAGACCAAACTTACCAAATTCCACATTGAGCTCAGAAATCGCCGCTTCGCCGAGTTTCCTCCACATCTCCTCCTCGTCCACCGCGTCACAGAACAGCCACGCTTCGGAGAAGCGTCGCAGAAGCAACAACTTCTCGATGTGCTTCCGCTGGTTCGCCAGACGCTTCTCTGTGTCTGCGTCCGCGAGCCCGCTCGTGTTGTGCGACTCGAGAGCTATTTTTATTACACTGCAAAGTGCGAATTTAAAATACAAGTTGTAAATAGGTTTATTACGGCTATTGTATATAGAAACTAGTGTTGCGCTCGGTGCGCGAGCTGCAAGCAGCTCGCGGGCCTTGTTGTCTCTTCAATATTCGTAAAATAAAGAAATGGGGGGCCATACCAAATACCAGAATATTCTGGAGAGTCTCTTGAAAGATAAAAAGAAATATTGGTATCACGTTTCGTATCTTTTCTGAAAGGACACTAATGAGTTCTATGCATGCGTTTAGTGGGAAAAAAAAGATCTATACAAAAATGTTCTGGAGAGCCACTTGAAAATTAAAAAGAAATTTTGTATGAACACGAATTTTTTTTGCTCCGTAGCTATCTTTTTTTTACTGGCTCCCCAAAGGGACTAAGGTCTTGAACATTTTTAGTTTCGGGCCCATGCCTCTATGATAGTTTTTGAGGCCCGTTAGGGTACTCTGGTAATTTTTCCACATTCACTACGTTTTGTATTTTTTGTGAAAAAAATCTTAAAGTTCTATTTATACGTGTAGTAAGGGGAAAACGTTCCATACAAAAATGTCCAAGAGAGCCTCTTGAAAAGAACACAAAAAATTTGTATGGAGACGATTTTTTTTTGTTCGGCGGCCATTTTTTTTTAACGGTCCACCAAATATTCCAAGGTCTTTGACAACATTTGTTTGGGACCATGCTTGTAAGACTGGTAGTTTTAGAGGACCCATGAGGTACTCTAGAAAATTTTCCACATTCTTAACGTAACGTATTTTTCCTGAAAGGACACTCATGAGTTCTATATATGCGCTTGGTGGGGTGAAAAAAGTTCAATACAAAAATGTTCTGGAGAGCCTCATGAAATTAAAAAAAAAATTGTATGGACACGAAATTTTTTTTTGTTTGGTACCTATCTTTTTTTTACGGGCTCAACAAAGGGCCCAAGGTCTTGAACATTTTCAGTTTCAGAACCATGCCTCTATGATTGATAGTTTTTGAGAGCCGTTGGGGTACTCTGATAAATTTTCCACGTTCATGACGTTTTATAATTTTTTTGAAGGAAAACTCAAAAGTTCTACGCATATAAATAGTGATAAGAAAAAAGTTCCATACAAAAATGTTCAGGAGAGCCTTTTGAAAATTCAAAAAAAAATGTTTGTTGGGCGGCCATCTTTTTTTTGCCGGTTCACCAAATTGCCCAAGGTCTTTAACAACATTTGTTTGGGACCATTCCTGTATAACTGGTAGTTTTAGAGGACCCATGAGGTACCCTGGTAATTTTTCCACATTCACTACGTTTTGTATTTTTTGTGAAAAAAACCTTTAAGTTTTATGTATACGTGTAGTGGGGGGAAAAAGTTTCATACAAAAATGTCCAGGAGAGCCTCTTGAAAAGAACCCAAAAAATTTGTATGGAGAAAAATTTTTTTTGTTCGGCGGCCATATTTTTTTTACCGGTTCACCCAATGGCCCAAGGTCCTTAATAACATTTGTTTGGGACCATGCCTGTATGACTGGTAGTTTTAGAGGACCCATGAGGTACCCTGATAAATTTTCCACATTCATGAAGTTTCATAATTTTCCTGAAGGAAGACCCATAAGTTCTACGTATATAAATAGTAAGAGGAAAAAGTTCTATACAAAAATGTTCTGGAGAGCCTTTTGAAAATTAAAAAAAAAATTTGTATGGACACGAAATTTTTTTTTGTTTGGTACCTATCTTTTTTTTACTGGCTCACCAAAGGGCCCAAGGTTTTGAACATTTTCAGCTTCAGAACCATGCCTCTATGATTGATAGTTTTTGAGAGCCGTTGGGGTACTCTGGTAAATTTTCCACGTTCATGACGTTTCATAATTTTCCTGAAGGAAGACCCATAAGTTCTACGCACATAAATAGTGAGGGGAAAAAAGTTCCATACAAAATTGTTCTGGAGAGCCTCTTGAAAATTAAGAAATTTTTGTATGGAGACGAAAATTTTTTTTGTTTGGTGGCCATATTTTTTTCACCGGTTCACCCAATTGCCCAAGGTGTTGAACATTTTTTGTTTGGGGATAGTACCTTTCCGACTGATAGTTTTCGAGATCCCTTAGGGTACTCTAGTCAGTTTTCCACGTCCAGCTCTCTCTATAATTTTGTAGACCTAAATTTTTTGAATTCTACACACACGGAAAGTATGGTGAAAAAGTCCCATACAAAATTGTTCAGGAGAGGTGATCAATACGTAACTTCAAGTAGCTTTATACTTAGAAACTCACAAGGTTTTGTTAAGTTTGCTACAAAAATAAAAGTACTAAAAGTGCAAATTATTATTGCCACAAAATAAGAAGTTTTAGGAGTCCAACCTGATGTAGGCGGAAACATTAGAAACTAAGATTTTGGGTTCACCCTGCAGGTATTCATTACTTACATAATGAGGTAATGACTAATGATACATCCTACGAGAGGTAGCAATATGTATGCGAGAGTGAGTGAGTGAGTGAGTGAGTGAGTGAGTGAGTGAGTGAGTGAGTGAGTGAGTGAGTGAGTGAGTGAGTGAGTGAGTGAGTGAGTGAGTGAGTGAGTGAGTGAGTGAGTGAGTGAGTGAGTGAGTGAGTGAGTGAGTGAGTGAGTGAGTGAGTGAGTGAGTGAGTGAGTGAGTGAGTGAGTGAGTGAGTGAGTGAGTGAGTGAGTGAGTGAGTGAGTGAGTGAGTGAGTGAGTGAGTGAGTGAGTGAGTGAGTGAGTGAGTGAGTGAGTGAGTGAGTGAGTGAGTGAGTGAGTGAGTGAGTGAGTGAGTGAGTGAGTGAGTGAGTGAGTGAGTGAGTGAGGGAGTGAGTGAGTGAGTGAGTGAGTGAGTGAGTGAGTGAGTGAGTGAGTGAGTGAGTGAGTGAGTGAGTGAGTGAGTGAGTGAGTGAGTGAGTGAGTGAGTGAGTGAGTGAGTGAGTGAGTGAGTGAGTGAGTGAGTGAGTGAGTGAGTGAGTGAGTGAGTGAGTGAGTGAGTGAGTGAGTGCGTGCGTGCGTGCGTGCGTGTGCATGTGCGTGTGCGTGTGTGTACGAATGTGCGTTTCCACTCACTCGCCACCTGGTGCGTAACAGTACACGTCCCCCGAGAACAGTATGAGCGGCACGTGTCCGGGCAGCAGGGCGGTGGTGGCCACGTGGTCCACGTGCGCGCCCGCCACGGACGCGGCGCAGTAGTGGTACGTGCGCAGCGCCTCGCCCGTGTACACCGCCACCACGTTGCGCTCCGACAGGCAAATGTCCCATATCGCGCCTTTCACGCTGCGAATACAAAACAAAAACCATTTCTTCATCTTTTATATTATTACTTGTTTTGAAGTCGTTTTAAAAGGCGACCCACGTGAGCTGGTCGGGCACGGCGCACAGGTCGGCGGCGGGCGCGCAGTACACGTGCGCGCGGCGCCGCTCGTCCAGCAGCAGCGCGCGCGCGCCGCTGATGTCGCAGTGCAGCGCCGCCACGCCGCACGCGTGCCGGTACCGCGAGCACGTGCGCCACTCCTAACCCGACACTCACGTGAGCTGGTCGGGCACGGCGCACAGGTCGGCGGCGGGCGCGCAGTACACGTGCGCGCGGCGCCGCTCGTCCAGCAGCAGCGCGCGCGCGCCGCTGATGTCGCAGTGCAGCGCCGCCACGCCGCACGCGTGCCGGTACCGCGAGCACGTGCGCCACTCCTAACCCGACACTCACGTGAGCTGGTCGGGCACGGCGCACAGGTCGGCGGCGGGCGCGCAGTACACGTGCGCGCGGCGCCGCTCGTCCAGCAGCAGCGCGCGCGCGCCGCTGATGTCGCAGTGCAGCGCCGCCACGCCGCACGCGTGCCGGTACCGCGAGCACGTGCGCCACTCCTAACCCGACACTCACGTGAGCTGGTCGGGCACGGCGCACAGGTCGGCGGCGGGCGCGCAGTACACGTGCGCGCGGCGCCGCTCGTCCAGCAGCAGCGCGCGCGCGCCGCTGATGTCGCAGTGCAGCGCCGCCACGCCGCACGCGTGCCGGTACCGCGAGCACGTGCGCCACTCCTAACCCGACACTCACGTGAGCTGGTCGGGCACGGCGCACAGGTCGGCGGCGGGCGCGCAGTACACGTGCGCGCGGCGCCGCTCGTCCAGCAGCAGCGCGCGCGCGCCGCTGATGTCGCAGTGCAGCGCCGCCACGCCGCACGCGTGCCGGTACCGCGAGCACGTGCGCCACTCCTAACCCGACACTCACGTGAGCTGGTCGGGCACGGCGCACAGGTCGGCGGCGGGCGCGCAGTACACGTGCGCGCGGCGCCGCTCGTCCAGCAGCAGCGCGCGCGCGCCGCTGATGTCGCAGTGCAGCGCCGCCACGCCGCACGCGTGCCGGTACCGCGAGCACGTGCGCCACTCCTAACCCGACACTCACGTGAGCTGGTCGGGCACGGCGCACAGGTCGGCGGCGGGCGCGCAGTACACGTGCGCGCGGCGCCGCTCGTCCAGCAGCAGCGCGCGCGCGCCGCTGATGTCGCAGTGCAGCGCCGCCACGCCGCACGCGTGCCGGTACCGCGAGCACGTGCGCCACTCCTAACCCGACACTCACGTGAGCTGGTCGGGCACGGCGCACAGGTCGGCGGCGGGCGCGCAGTACACGTGCGCGCGGCGCCGCTCGTCCAGCAGCAGCGCGCGCGCGCCGCTGATGTCGCAGTGCAGCGCCGCCACGCCGCACGCGTGCCGGTACCGCGAGCACGTGCGCCACTCCTAACCCGACACTCACGTGAGCTGGTCGGGCACGGCGCACAGGTCGGCGGCGGGCGCGCAGTACACGTGCGCGCGGCGCCGCTCGTCCAGCAGCAGCGCGCGCGCGCCGCTGATGTCGCAGTGCAGCGCCGCCACGCCGCACGCGTGCCGGTACCGCGAGCACGTGCGCCACTCCTAACCCGACACTCACGTGAGCTGGTCGGGCACGGCGCACAGGTCGGCGGCGGGCGCGCAGTACACGTGCGCGCGGCGCCGCTCGTCCAGCAGCAGCGCGCGCGCGCCGCTGATGTCGCAGTGCAGCGCCGCCACGCCGCACGCGTGCCGGTACCGCGAGCACGTGCGCCACTCCTAACCCGACACTCACGTGAGCTGGTCGGGCACGGCGCACAGGTCGGCGGCGGGCGCGCAGTACACGTGCGCGCGGCGCCGCTCGTCCAGCAGCAGCGCGCGCGCGCCGCTGATGTCGCAGTGCAGCGCCGCCACGCCGCACGCGTGCCGGTACCGCGAGCACGTGCGCCACTCCTAACCCGACACTCACGTGAGCTGGTCGGGCACGGCGCACAGGTCGGCGGCGGGCGCGCAGTACACGTGCGCGCGGCGCCGCTCGTCCAGCAGCAGCGCGCGCGCGCCGCTGATGTCGCAGTGCAGCGCCGCCACGCCGCACGCGTGCCGGTACCGCGAGCACGTGCGCCACTCCTAACCCGACACTCACGTGAGCTGGTCGGGCACGGCGCACAGGTCGGCGGCGGGCGCGCAGTACACGTGCGCGCGGCGCCGCTCGTCCAGCAGCAGCGCGCGCGCGCCGCTGATGTCGCAGTGCAGCGCCGCCACGCCGCACGCGTGCCGGTACCGCGAGCACGTGCGCCACTCCTAACCCGACACTCACGTGAGCTGGTCGGGCACGGCGCACAGGTCGGCGGCGGGCGCGCAGTACACGTGCGCGCGGCGCCGCTCGTCCAGCAGCAGCGCGCGCGCGCCGCTGATGTCGCAGTGCAGCGCCGCCACGCCGCACGCGTGCCGGTACCGCGAGCACGTGCGCCACTCCTCCAGACCGAAGTACTCGATGTGCCCTTGCTGGAACGCGACCACTGGCTCACTGTACCTTACTGCACACCCCCGACACTTCATACAAGCTAACTGATTTAACTACCTACTACCTTATTATATCAATGCTTTATTAGTTTAGTGGCTAGCTTGTTCAGCATCACATCATGAGATCTTGGGTCGGAGGTCCTGAGTTGGACCAAAAAAAGTTACTGGATTTTTCTGTTTTTTCAGTATTCGCCTGGAGTTGGGAAATCCTACCGACTGCGCCATATGAAAGTGTATCAATCAAACTCGAGCGTTAGGCATGTACTGGATATATACACATATTGCATCACACTGACATTTGTTCATCAACGTTATTCAGATACCCTCATAGCTGACGTATGATACACCAACGTGGCTCGGAGAGCGCGTAAAACCGACGGTCCTGCGCCTGGCGTCCCACTAATGTGACGCGACCGAAGAGAGATACCGGCTATTGAGAGTGAGAGAATAGAGATAGTGCCTGTGTTTGCGAACACACTTGTGCACTATAATCTCTCCTACGTAGTATAATAGACCATGCATCTTGTTAACAATGTACAATAAGAACAAAAGGTTTACAAAATATGTCATTTACCTCAGTAACGAATATAAAGAAGTCGCTGGTAAGGTGAATGTCTACAATTTTGGCGCCCTGCATGTGCGGCTCGGGGAACAGCATCGCCTCGCGCTCCGGCTCCGTCGCGTCTGGAGTTTCGATCTGGCAAAAGAGATGCAAATTATCATTGTTCAGATATGATGAAAAGTCAAAATTATTTTGCTATGATCCGCAAAACAGTCAAATTTGTATGGTACAACAAGCAGCATGTGCTATGCCCTGTCAGCCTTCCTGCTGTTAAATAAGCATACAATGCATTGTAGAGTCTACATCTCCTGAGGATGCTCCGGTGTCGGAGCGAAACGATCGTCGAGTTTATTTCGGTGTTGGATTTGTGTGGTGTTACTTGGTGGTGGTGCTTGGGGTCCGCTTGGTTGCTTATTTTTCCTGCTTATTTAACAGCAGGAAGGCTGACAGGGCATAGCACATGCTGCTTGTTGTACCATACAAATTTGACTGTTTTGCGGATCATAGCAAAATAATTTTGACTTTTCATCATATATTATGGATTTCCGCAAAGTAACGCCTGCTTCTATTCAACATTGTTCAGATGTTGGTGGGTAGCCCACAAATTGTAGTAGCATTACACCAAGGTTATTACCACCAGGACCAAGTTACCTTAGAGCTGAAAGCCTGTGTGCATCAAGAAGTGTTCCGTGTAAGTACCGCCTGTAACCTGTAAATGTAACCTTTGCGCGTGTCGACAATAAAATCATAAATGAGTAACCGAGTAACTCTAATCCGAGCCCTAGCGCGTGACAACACTCGCTGTAGTGTCCGGTGTCTGTACAACAGCTACATTGCATTATCTCATGTACACCAGTAGAGGGAGGGGGGAGCCGTCAAACCGTCATTCTGACGCTGCAGGTCCGAGGGATAGGGCGTGCCCTGCCCTCGGGTCTGGTGCAGTAGTAAGCCAGTCAAACACCGATACTTATAGTTGAGTTTCCTCTGTCCTGACAGACAACACTACACTCACTAAATAATTTGTTAAAAATATATTTATTAAGTACTCACGATCTTAAAAAGTCTAACTGAATGGCTCACTAACCTAATTTATGAAGACACTGAGGCTATACTCGAAGTTATCACCTGATAGATCTACCTGCGCGCGCATGCATGCACGCACACACACATACACACACACACACACAGACACACACACTTTTAGGATATTTAACTTATATTGTATTTAACTTATATTTTAAATATGTAGATTGTAGGTACTTCATTTCTATTAATAAGATTTTCATAAAGATTGTTTACGGAAGAGCGGGACATCCTGGCACAGGTATAAATTTACCTAAAAGGATGTTCCAACAACAGATTAATGTTTTGTAAAAAAAATTTTATGAATAAATCATTTTTCATTTTTTAAAATCATTTTTCACTCACACAGTGCAGCATCGCCCGGCCCTGGTACACGACGGCGGCGTACTGGCCCGCCACCCGCAGCGTGTCCACGGCGGCCGGGTAGTGGCGCCGCAGCGCGGGCCCGCCGCCCAGCGGGTAGAACGCGCCCACCTGCCCGCTCACCGCGCACACGTGACCCGCCCCCAGCCCCACCGCGCTGGGCTCGCTGGGCAGGCTGTAGCTCGCCAGCGCCGTCGGCTCCGCTGGAATCGATACAACACCACTAAAATTGCGAGTTGACCTTTATTTATAGCTAGCGATATGCCTTCATCGGGGGTATATTTACACTTGTTGGCAGAGTCCGGGTCGTCGGGCACGGCGAGGCACTGGTGCACGGTGAGCTCGGCGAGGTTGGTCAGCGTGACGGCGCGGGTGCCGTGCGCGGCGCACAGCGGCGGCAGGCTGGTCACGTACACGCTCAGGTAGCCGCGGCCCGACGTGGCCAGCAGCCGCCCGTCCGCGCTCCACGCGCAGCGCTCGGCGCCGCCCACCGGCGTCACCGAACCCGACACCTCGCCGTTGTTCCACACCGATATCAGTTTCAGTCTGAAATGACAATCGTCATCATCATCATCGTGATCAACCCATTCCCGGCTCACTACAAGGCACGGGTCTCCTCTGAGAATGAGGAGTTTAGGCGGCAATCCGCCACGCTGGCCGAGCATTTTATTGCATTTCTGTATAGCCCGTGGAGATGTTTTATCAAAATGAGAATGTCCAATGTACCAGCCATATAATTTGTACGAAACTCGTACCATAACTCTGTTAAACGAGACCTCCTATCTATTTAAATATTTGAAGGTTAGTTTCAATTCAAAAAGGCGCGCGCACACACAAGGGAATCGAAGGCGGTGTCGTAGAGGGAACAAGAGGGCATAGAGAGCGTCACGCCATTTGCCGTGACGGCATACGATTCTAAGCACATCAAAATGAAAATACATACTGTCCATCCCCACACGAAGCCGCTTGTCCGTTGAAAACGGCGACCTCCGTCAGGCTGTCCTTATGACTCTTGACTTGGAACAGTTCCTCGCCGACCTCCTTTATATGAGTGGATATGGATATGATGTATCCGGCGCTGAAGCCGATCAGAATGTACCCGTCGCCGTACCACTTGTACGAGACTATCGCGCCGTATCGCTGCTGGAACGCCAGCTCGATCGGGTTCTCGGGGTTGAGGAGGTTGTATAGATATAACGTTCGCTTTGCTACTACGAGGCTGATCTGAAATAGTAAGGCGTGACTTGAATACATAAGACATTATAGTTCGTTCGCGTTAAGAATGCAGTGGGTCATTAAAATCAACCAATCAAATCTTTTTAAATTACACGGTCAAGTTCACAGTGACCAGTTGAAGGTATAGCTTTTGAACGCGAAAGTAATTTGAAAAGATTTGATTGGTTGATTTGAATGACTCACTGCATTCTTAACGCGAACGAACTATAGGTTATTCATCGTCAACCATCTAAAGTCCACGGCTCGACACGGGACTCGGTAGGGACTTCAGCAGCGCACAGGTCAGCAGCTAGTAGAAAGCGGCGACTCGTCTGATGTAGTTGGACCAATTAGTGAGGAGTCCGCCAACACTGCGCCTCTATCGGTTCTTTGAACTATGTTGTGAACATTGAGAAATTAATAATATGGAGGCGCCATACCTACTTTAAAAACTTGTCAAAAATACACTCATACACGCTTAGATTATGTATCATACACGCACAATCCGAAGACAAAATGGCGCGTGTTCATTGTGATGTCTCAAGTTGTGCGTGTGTGAGTGTTTATGTATGACATTTAAAGGAGGCCATCTTTTGCCTTGAGTCTGCCGCAAACTGTTTTATTATTGTAAATGTTAAAAATGTATACCCGTATTACTAATTCCCTGGAATTCTGACGTTTCGTAATGTTACCAGAGATAAAACAATTCCTACAAAAAAGATAAAAAATTCAAAACTTATGCAAATACAAATCAACTGCCGCATGTAGATATGACAAATTCCTAACAGACACTTCATGGTGATAATGTCATTCGACATTCATTTGTGAATAAATTTTTTCAATGTGCTTCTTTTGTTTTCTGTTGCTGTCAGTGTACACTTTCTAGTTTCCACTCTTGGTGTTATCTATTTTAAGGCGGAACGAGTAATATTATTACGCGGCATATCGTTTTTTATGATGACGGGGAATTATAGTAGTTTGGGGTAAAATTGTACTTCGTAGATGTTAACCCTGTTCTCCATACAAATAACTCATCTGTAAATGACAATGACAGCTGTCAGAATTCCGGGGGGCGGGGAATTAGTAATACGGGTATATTATTGTCTCTTACACACTTATGAAAATTTTAATAAGCTTGAGCTATTTTCCAATCCACTATTTTCTATAGGACATTATTGCACCTCGATATTATTAATTTCACAATGGTTGTGAACCGCCCTTCCCATCGATCCGTGGTCATCCGCGTGGACCCTCTCGAGTCTCGGGGTATCTGTTCAGGGCGTTGACCCTTTTCAGAGGTGTCAGCGCCACCTGCAACTACAGGCGGGGCACTGGGTTGGTCTTGTCCGTGGTGTCAAATCCGGTTAAAACTGCCGCAGGGCGATCGAGCCCGCGTGAGATCGCGGGCGATCAGCAAGCTGCGGCAGAGTGGGTATGTCCGTGTGGGGCTTACGCCCGCCGCTCAGCGAGGTCGAGCTCACTGGGAGAATTCCGGCGAGCGCCCGTCAGCCAGCGGCGAGGAAGCAGTCATGTCCGGTGGGGAGATGAGGTCACGTGGCAGGCCTCTGACGTCCGGCGGCCTCCGATGGTATGGCGCGATGCCGCGCAAGTGCTGGGCTCGCGCTCCATCGGCGTGCGCGAACATCGAGGTGCTCAGGCGGCGAACGAAGTCGTCAAGGCTCTCCATGCGCAGGAGCGGGCGGCCAAATGCTTCGGGAAGATGTCGCGCGTGTCGACTTCTTCGTGGGGCATTCGCTACAGGGCCCTCCGCATTTTATACCAGGGCACGTTTGTTGCAACGATCACGTATGCGGCCGCGTGTTGGGCCGAGAGGGCGACGCTGCACGTCGTGCGGTCACTGCTCCTCAAGGCGCAGAGAGGTCCGCTGGTGCTCCTTACCAAGGCGTACCGCACGACCAGTACCTCTGCGCTTGCGGTCTTAGCGGGCGTCCTGCCTGCGGACCTGGAGGTGATCCGTGCTGGCAAGATCGGGCTGGCGCGCAAGACCGCGACCAAGCGGGAGTTGAGCAGTCGGAAGCGCGAAATAGGAGACGAGATGGTTGACTTGTGGCAGCAGCGCTGGGCGAGCGATGAAAGGGGCAGTCATCTTCGGCGATTTTTCCCTGCGGTGTCTGGGAGGCTCAAGGCAACTTGGGTCCACCCGGACTATCAAACCTCGCAGATTTTGACGGGTCACGGATGCTTCCGATGGCGCTTGCATGGTTTTCGGCTGTGTGCGAGTAGTATGTGTGATTGTGGCGAGAGTGATGAGGATGCGCACCACGTCCTGTGGGAGTGCAAGCTGTACGAGGACCTCCGACGCAAGATGCTGGACGGGATAGAGTACGCGGAGGCGGGCCCGGTGTATTACCGGGAACTTGTTTCCTCGGAGGTAAACTTCCGAGGGCTACGGGAATTCGCGCACGCGTGGCACAGGAGGCGGAGCGGCTCGGAGACGCGGCGACGGCGACGAAGAGGTGGACGCGGAGAGGAAGAGAGCGAGGAAGAGAGTTCGGAGGACTCTGAGGAGGACAGTGCAGAGGAGGAAATTAATGAGGAGATTATAGAAGAAAGCGAAGAGGAGCACGAAGAAGAGGAGGGAGAGGAGGAACAATCGGAAGGAACCGCTATAATTGCACGACCGCGACGGAGCTGCGGGCGAGTGCGTGTCGTGGCGTCCGCCCCAGAAAGGGGAGAGGGACACAGGGACATGGAGGAAGCAATAGAAAAATAACTTGTAGGGAGTCAAGAAGGCGCTCGGGAACACGCCCAGAGCAAGTACCGAGCGCTCTCCCGATGATTCGGCCCGTATAACCGTGAGGTTGGTGGGGCCATGGGTGGTGGTGGGTCTCCATGCGCAGGTCTCTGGAGATGACCTGGTTCCGTACGAAGCGCGGGGCTCCGGTGATGGTGCGTAGCGTGAGCGACTGCTGGGCCCGCAGCGACTTGCGGCCCGACTCGCTGACCAGCGCGTACCACGCTGGGGCCGCGTATGTGAGTCGCGTACGGACGTACGCCTTGTAGACGCACAGCTTCGTACGGAGAGGCAGGTGGGATGCCAGGACGGGGCGCAGGAGGCTTCGAACGGCGCGCGACTGCGCGACTGCGTTCTTGACGTGGTGTCGCATCGAGAGGCTCCTGTCGATGGTCACTCCCAGGTATTTGGCCACCGGGGACCATGCGACGGTCTCTCCCAAGAGCGACACCGGAGGCGGTAGGGCGGACCGTCCTACGTACATCGCCTGAGTCTTCGCCACGTTGACCTTCAGTCTCCAGTCCTTCAGCCAAGAGGGAATTGCGTCCAGTGCTCGCTGCATCTTCACCGCTGCGTGCGAGGCGTTCAGTGACGTCGTGATGAAGGCAGCGTCGTCGGCATATAGTGCCAGCATGGCGCCGCCAGCAACTGGGATGTCGTCCGTGTATCTGCTGTAGCAGACGGGCGACAGGCAGCTTCCCTGGGGCACACCGGCTCGGATGGGGCGCTCCGTGGACAGGGCGTTTTCAACCGCCACATGAAAACGTCTGTCTTGCAGGAAGGTGGCCACGGTCTTGACTACTCGATGGGGAGTAGTAGACGTGGACAGCTTGTAGACGCGATCGAACGCTTTCTCCATGTCGAGGAGTACTGCGATGGAGTGTTCTCGCTTGTTGTAGGCGGCAGCGAGGTGGTGCAGTACCTTCGTCACTTGCAGCGCTGTGGAGTGTTCGGCACGGAATCCGAACTGTTCGTCGCGTGGCTGAAGGTGGGGCGTGATGTGCAGCAGGAGCAACTTCTCGAAGATCTTCGAGATCGACGACAGCAACGTGATGGGACGGTAACTCCCAGGCAGCAGGACGTTCTTCCCCTGTTTCGGGATCAAGATGACTCGGCCAAGCTTCCACGGGGACGGGAAGTGCCCGGTACGAAGGATTCCATTGAAGAGTCGCGTCAGCGTCGCGATTGCTCGCGGGGGAAGGTGACGCAGGGCTTCGTTGGTGACTCGATCGGGGCCGAGCGCTTTGCGCAGTTTAGCTCGTCGAATTGCGCAAAGCATTGCTGCAAATCAAAAAAAAAAAAAAAGCGCTCGGCCACGATCGAGTCACCGCCCTTCCCACTTTAACTTTGCACCTATTTGAGCTGGAACCTTCCTTAGCGCGGGTTAAAATTTAACAGCGCCATCTAGATATAACTACATTTCGAAACCTGACACTTAAACACATAAGCCCAAATTGGACGGTTCATTTTTCGGGATTTTCGCTTTCATTTTCGAGGCTTCATCGATGAGTCATCGAAAATGAACTGTCTAAGCACCGACCGTTCGTCGTTCACACGCACTCTGCCATAGCAAATATCGTATCGTGCATCGCAAAAATGAACGATGAACGGGTCACCGTCTAATTTGGGCTTTATATTATTTAGTTAATCCCAGTACAAACTTACCGTATTTTCTCCAGCAACCCTCTCATCGGTTTTCATCTCGGAGAACTGCAGGTCATAGGGCACGTCGCGCAGCGCGATCATCCGCAGGGTGTCGCCGTCGGAATTGTTGATGGACAGGTTCTTATCGTCGGAGGCCAGCACCAGTATACTGTCTCTGTTCCACGCGGCGCAAGTTATCTTTTTTGTGTGCTTGCCCAATATGGGTATCCTCCTGTAAATATTACATTTTTTTTTAGGTTTATTTTTACGTGATATAGTACCTAGTATGCATCAGTCACAAATTCGAATTATGTTCAAAGCTCTCTGTGCAACATAACCTACTATCCTACTAATATTATAAATGTGAAAGTGTGGATGTTTGGATGTTTGTTACTCTTTAATGTTGCAACTACTGAACCGATTTGCCTGAAATTTTGAATAAAGATAGGCTACTTTGTATCCAGGAAAAATCTACAGTTCCCGCGGGATTTAAAAAAAAACCGAAATCTACAGCTATAGGTAGATTACTATAGCAAACTTCCTTGAAAGTAAGTATAAAGGTTGGAAAAGGGAGCGGGAACAAGAACCAGAAATCCACAATTCCCTCAGGATTTGTGAAAAACCGAAATTCACGCGGGCGAATCCGCAGGCAAAAGCTAGTTTTATATAAATACTTTAAAATTGACCAGTTTTTAATGTTCACACCCAGAAATGTAGGTACTTACTTCGTAGTATGATGATTATACAGTGCCAAGTTTCCCTTCTGCGTCCCGATAGCCAGCAATGGCTCACCGTATGACCAGGCCAAGCAAGACGGAGGCTCGCGGAGGCCTGTCTCTATGTTCACTCGTTTGTTAGCATGGCACTCCCAAAGAAGGACTGTGTTACTGTTTGGAGTTATTACAGCCAAGTAGTCTCCGTCATTGTCCCATTCCATGCCTGCACAGAGCCTGGAATTTTTTGTTTTACTTAGTTCTCATAGGGGGTGTAGATGACAGGTGCTACGCTCAGGAAGGCAAGCTGAGCTACAGGGCACCGTCATAAGTCGAACCACACACGTCCCCGATGCTGGACCTCCTGATCTCATTCGGGCTCGGAGTAATCTGTGCTTGGGTGGGCTCAGGGGGCTCAGTCGTACACCCTGGGCAATGTTGCAGCCAGTAACGAGCTTGCCTAATTTTACACCTTCCTCGGGTTGCAACAGCCAAATGTGGTCAGGGCGGTACAGGCAGCGATCTCCCCTCGCAGCAGGTACGTCCCCTATCCCCCTCCCTAACCTAACATCCCATGTCTCCTATCCTTCCCAAATACAATTCCTATCTACCCCCCCCCCCCCCACAAAACACAAATGGAAGCGAATCAAAAGAAAATAGAACTACTCCAGAAGGGTACCGGAAACGGAGAATCCCTTGCTGAGGCGACTGATCGGTCAGCCCGAACAGTCGCCTCAGGCTGCCCCCCGTATTCTGGAGAGGGCAATGTTTCGCTTGTAGGTGTGTCGCGCGCCGTCGAAGGTTCGGCCAAAGACCTTCAATTAGGCATTGGTAGAACCCTTCAAATAAGGGACGAAGAGGACCTACTGAGGTCGCCGTCACCAGGGCCGTCAGGCCAGGGTGAGGGCGCCTTCACTACGGTTCGTTCAAAGAGAAGTCTGAAGCGAGAACGAAGACTTAAAAGACAGCAAACGGTGTCGGAACAGCCGCCGAATTCCCAACAGCCATCGGGGAGTACCTCGGCGGAAGCTGGGCGGACGGGGCCGGTACGACCACCGAAGAATAAGAGGCAAAGCACCGACCCAGATGAGCGTCGACCAGCGAAACGCCGAAACCAGGGGATCCGGGACGGGCCGCGCTGCTCTGCAAAAGAGCAGAGCGATCTGGCCGTGGCCATACATCGCGCTGACGGCGCCCTGGTCGATGCTGATCTGGCGGAGGTCATTAGGACTAGGCTTAGCAACTTTATCCTGAAGGCGGGTAGGGAACAGGAAGACAGTGATAAGCTGAACTTCGCCACATCGCGGTTGGTGTCAGAAGGTTTCTTTCTTGTGACACCAATGAACGTTCTGGCGAGGGATTGGCTACTGTCATGCGACCTGGGCCTGTACAATGGTGTTCAGATAAGGTTGACAAGACGAGATAGGGGCAGGGTTGCAGTATAGATCCCAGGGATCAAAAAACTCGACAACCCTCTGGAATACCTACAAGTCCAGAACAGGAAGAGACCAGAGCTGCAGCTGCCTGAGTGGAGTCTCATTGTCAGGGAGCCCCTTCCTCTGGGGGAGCGACTGATACTGGGAGTCCCTCAGGAAGTCTGCCAGCTCATAGACAAGGAGGGGGTTTGGCTGTACTATGAGCTTACTCGGGTACACGTCAAAGTCCTAAAACCAAAGGCAAAGGGTAGCACGCCGGACGTGGACATGGACGACACAACACAATGCCCACAGTCGGGTGTAGCCGGTGGCGAGTCGGGACGAGCATCGTCGGGTAAGGCGGACCAAAGCTGCGGAGGTGCCAGTGGGGACCAAAGGACCCCCCCACAGTGCCCTCCCGGTACGGAAGAGCCTGGAACGGCGGGCCCGTCGCGGGTCAATACCGGTTCACAAAAGAGCCGATACATGAGTGATGCTGAGAAACTTGCGGGAACCTTCACTGGGACCCGTTGACGGACTCAGCATTGACATGTATTGGAGGAGACACTACACAAAGGACGCATCACTAAACACATCATAATAAAAAACAAAACAGACAGACACACAAACACAAAACACACAACACATACACTAAGAATACTTCAGTTAAATCTGCACCACTGCAGAGAGGCCATGAACGAACTCTGCCAATTTGTGGTCAACAAGAAAATAGACTTAGCTCTATTACAAGAGCCATACGTCTTCAAAGGGCGCGTGACCGGCTTGGGACGCTTGACTGGCGACGTGATTTACTAGAGTAACGGTGAGTCCAACCCCAGAACATGCGTCTATGCCAGTAATAGAATTAAGTCCTTAGGACTAATAGTATCTGAGCATTACAGAGACCTGGTGGCGGTTGAAACAACCATACCGCTAGCTGATGGGAGCATGAAGAGAGTGGCTTTCATATCGGCATACATTCCCAGCGAGGCCGACTTCAAACCACCAACAAAGGAACTTGAAGAAACTGTAATTAAATACAGAGGTAAGAGAATTCCCATTATTATTGGGTGTGATGCAAACTCACATCATGAGGCGTGGGGCAGCACTAACACGAATAGTAAAGGGGAGCTACTAATAGATTTTATTGTAAGCAACGGTCTTGAAATTATGAACATTGGAGACAGTAGCACCTTTGTTACAAAATCAAGACAAGAAGTATTAGATATTACACTAGCAACTGGAGATATTTCCAAATATGTCAATGAATGGAAGGTTGATAAGGATGAATCTTTTTCGGACCACCGAAGAATAACCTTCAACATTGACAGTAAAGTGGAAAATGTAAAAGTTAGGAATATTAGGAAAACGGACTGGGAAAAATTTGCTTCAACAGTAAGCAAATGGAAGCCAAGCCGTACATCCTTTAGTAACATAGAAGAATTAGAAACAGGTGCAAGAGAACTAGTAACATGTCTGGTGGAAGCGCACAATGCTGCATGCCCACTGAGAGACATAAGAACTGGAAAAGGACAACCTTGGTGGAACAAAGAGCTGAAGAAAAACAGGAAAAAAGTACGTAGAGCTCTCCGAATTGCACTCAAAAGAAACGATGATGCAAGCTGGGGCGCCTACAGAGTAACAAGATCTGAATTCCGCACTATGTGTAGAATAGAATAGAATAGAATAGAATAGAATAGAATAGAATAGAATAGAATAGAATAGAATAGAATAGAAAAGTTTTTTATTCAAATAAACTTAGTATGGTAAACGTAGGAAAGAAGAAAGGACTGGTTGGCACTTGTACTGCGACGGAATAACAAACTATCCAGAATCCGCACGCTTAATGAAAGTACTTGCCAAAGAAAGAACATGTAGACTCGGTACCGGTAGCATTAAAATAGACAATGAATTAGTATCTGAGCCCAAACTGGTACTTTGCAAAATGTTAGAAACACACTTTCCAGAGTGCCAGAATATAAACGACAAAGAAATAATGATGCCCAATGCCAGCTATGATTGGCTGGCAGCTGAGACAATCATAACAAAAGAACAACTAGGATGGAGCATACACTCATTTGCTCCATACAAGGCAGCTGGACCGGACGGAATATTTCCGAAAATGTTGCAAATAGCATACAAACACATAGCAGATATACTATTAGTACTATTTAGAACTAGCTTGGCTAGTGGATACTTACCAACCGACTGGCGCCGTGTCAGAGCGATCTTCATCCCTAAGCCAGCAAAGAAGACTTATCAAGAAGCAAAGTCTTTTCGATGCATAAGTTTATCATCTTTCATACTAAAAGCCATGGAAAAGATAATAGATGGACATATGAGATCCAAAATAGACTCGAGTATCCTACCACTACACAGTAATCAACACGCATATATGACGGGCAAATCCGTAGAAACTGCCCTGCACAATTTAGTGGTTAGGATCGAAAGATCAATCAATAACAAAGAATTCGCCCTCGGATGTTTCTTTGATGTAGAAGGAGCATTCGATAAAGCGAGTCGGGAAGCAATTAAAACAGCATTACACAGAGATGGCATAGAGAATGCAGTAGAAGTTTGGATTATGAACATGCTACAGCATCGCTCTATATCAGCGGAACTAGGAGGAGAAGAGCACACAATAACATCCACCAGAGGTTTCCCTCAAGGAGGCTGTTTATCACCTCTGTTATGGTGTCTCTTACTAGACTCATTGTTAATCAAAATCAATGAAATGAAGATCTATATGCAAGCTTACTCAGATGATGGAGTACTACTAGTGACAGGCAAGGACCTGAACACGGTGAGAAACATTATGAATAGTGGTATCAAGACTACAATACACTGGTGTAGAGAGAGGGGCCTGAACCTCAACCCCTCAAAAACCAAACTAGTTCTTTTTACCAAGCGAAGGAAAATAACACATCTTATACCTATCGCAATAGATGGCGTAGTGTTAGAATTGACTAAAGAAATTAAATATCTTGGGGTTATTCTAGATAACACCCTTAGATTTAAAAAGCATATAGAAGAGCAATGTGCAAAGGCAAAAATAGCCCTGATGCAGTGCAGAAGAGCAGTCGGCAGAACTTGGGGTATGAAACCGTTTGTAGTAAAATGGATATATACGTCCATCATACTACCAAGAATTCTATATGGAGCAATTGTATGGTGGCATAAAGCAGCTGCGGTAACAATTAGTAGAGAATTAGCTAAAGTACAAAGGATGGCCACGTTGATGATCTCAGGTGCCTTGAGGACAACACCATCCGCGGCGCTGGAGGTTCTTTTGGGACTGTATCCTTTGGATCTAGTAGTCAAAAAAAGAGCACTAGAACAATGGTATAGGATGAAACTGTCGAGACAATGGAAAGGCAGGCTCACGGATGAAGGACACACCGATATAGGAAAACTATATGGAGATAAACTGTCAATGATAATCATTAATAATGATCTTATCAGAAAACAGCGTATCTTCGACAAGAAATATAGAGTGCACATAGGACAGAAGGATGAATGGAAGATAGAAACCGCCTATGAAGAAACAGTCATCTGCTACACGGACGGCTCACGGCGGGAATCCACAAAGCTCAGTGGTGCTGGGATTTTCCTCGAAACTACCCCTGAAAAGAGTCAAGCAATTAGCCTGGGTAAATTTGCAAGCGTATTTCAAGCCGAAACATACACGATTATGGAGTGCGCGATCGGCCTAATAGATACGGTAGGCAATGACACCAAAGAAGTTATCATATATAGTGACAGCCAAGCTGCTTTAAAAGCTTTAGAAAAACAGGAGACCAATTCGGCCCTAGTGAAAGAATGCAAACAAGCATTGAACTCACTAGCTGAAAAGACAGAAGTGACGATTGCCTGGGTCCCTGGACATCAAGGAAATAATGGCAATGAAAAAGCAGATGAATTAGCAAGAATGGGAGCAAGTGTCCAATTCTACGGACCCGAACCTTGCTTACCCATTCCATACACGATCACCAAGAGAGTGATAGAAGGAATCGTGGAAAGAGAATCGAACTCAAGATGGAACGAGTCTACACAATATAGACAGTCAAAAATGTTCCTGAAATCATTCGACAAGAAGAAGACAAAGCAACTAATGTCACAAAGCAGAACTAACATAGCACTGGTAGTAGGTATAACAACTGGACACTATCTGCTCAATAGACATCTCACAATAATGAGACTCGCAGAAGACCCATCCTGCCCAGAGTGTGGTGAAGAAGAAACTAGCTTCCACTTCATAGCTGAGTACCCTATGTACTCACTGGTAAGATGGGAACTACAAGGTAAGGATATCATCAAAAAAGAAGACTTAACAAACCTTTCTATAGGGCACATTGTTAGGTTTACAAAAGCCACGGGAAGGTTTGAGGGGGGTAGACTGCCAGGACACCAGTAACCTGTGTCCAAACACGGGGAACTGGGTGAAATGGTCCTCACAAGGACTGATCACCCGCCTGGCGACGGCAGGCGTCCCCTCTATAAATACATAAATACATACATACATAGTTCTCATAAATTAGTCTTTTTGAGATATACATATATAGAATACACTGAACAACTGCTACATTTAATATCCCAAAAATATTTTTGAAAACTCATGACATTTGAGACATTTTCTCAAGCTACAAAATAAATAATTGGTATCATTGAATCTTTTAAATAACTTTTTGACAGAGTTGTTGTCAAAATCACAAATTACTGTTGTCAATCCATAGATGTCCACAGTTTGACAAAGGTTGTTTGTAGGCAATTCCACAAGTGGCAGTCTTGTGTAACTTATAACCATTAACCAGTGACTCCAACCAGGAGCTCCACCTTAGGAATCCTCTCAGGCCAATCTGTCTCATTTAGTAGGCAGGTATAGCAGAGATGGCGAATAGAATAGAATAGAATAGAAAAGTTTTTTATTCAAATAAACTTTTACAAGTGCTTTTGAATCGTCGATTGAGTCTACCACAGGTTCGGAATGCAGTTCCAGCCGAGAAGAACCTGCAAGAAACTCGGCGGTTGCTCTTTTTTAAAAATAACATTATAACAATTATTATTATTAATGTACATGATTGAAATGCCGTCTCGCGCATTGCTGGAACGAGTTAAATCCAAGCTTTTTTATCGTTTATATAATCTTCAATTGTATAATAAGCTTTTTTTATGAGCATACTTTTAATAAAGTTCTTAAACTTGTGTAAAGGCAAGTCTAAGACATATTTTTTATTCAGATAAACTTTTACAAGTGCTTTTGAATCAACAAAAGAATCTACTACTGGTTCGGAATGGTGCTTACAATTCTACACGTTAAGAAGGGCAGACAAAAGTAGCCCCATTTCCGACGGCGGCACCCGTTCACGAGCATGACGCATGATCCAGCCATTGCTTCGCTCAACCATATTTGAGGGAACGTAACAACCCGCACCACACGACACCACCACAGAAATGTTTAAAGAGAGCGTGACATACTTAGGCTACCCATGATTAAAGCATCGAATTGAACACCAATAATCGAATACTCCTCAAGTTATAATAGCGTATAAAGCGAATAAATTAAATCCATGCTTTTTTATCATTTATATAATCTTCATTTGTATAATATGCTTTTTTCATGAGCACACTTTTAATAGAATTCTTAAACTTGTGTAAAGGCAGATCTAAGATTTGTTGTGGAATTTTGTTATAGAACATTACGCCCATTCCCACAAACGACCTTTGGATCTTTTTGAGGCGTAATCGAGGAATCACGAGTCTATTTCTATTTCTTAATTGCCTATCGTGTAATTCACACTTTTTATTGTAACTGTGAATGTTTTGCTTAACAAAAATTATGTTGTTATAAATATATTGAGAAGCTACTGTAAGAATACCTATTTCTTTAAATTTCTCTCGAAGGGAATCCCGCGGTTTTAAATTATAAATTGCACGAATTGCCCTTTTTTGTAAAACGAAAATTTTTTTCAATATCAGCTGCTTTACCCCATAGTAAGATTCCATACGACATCATCATCATCATGATCAACCCATTACCGGCTCACTACAGAGCACGGGTCTCCTCTCAGAGTGAGAAGTGTTTTGGCCATAGTCTACCACGCTGGCCAAGCGGATTGGCAGACTTCACACACCTTTGAGAACGTTATGGAGAACTCTCAGGCATGCAGGTTTCCTCACGATGTTTTCCTTCACCGTTAAAGCAAGTGATATTTAAATACTTAAAACGCACATAACTCCGAAAAGTTAGAGGTGCGTGCCCCGGGATCGAACCCACGACCTCCGATTAGAAGTCGGTCGTCCTAACCACTAGGCTATCACAGCTTTTTTTACGACATAATACTATGGAAATATGCAAAGTAAACAATTTTTGCAGTTTCAACATCTGTTAACTGTCGAATCTTTCTAACAGCGTAAGCAGCAGAGCTAAGCTTGCCAGCAAGCGTTGCTATATGGGTGCCCCATTGAAGCTTTGCATCCAGGGTTATTCCCAAGAACACAGTTGTGTCCTCAGTTTTCAATGGCTCACCACTTATCTTTAAATTATTACAAGTAACCCTTGTATTGGGCAATAGAAACTCGACACACTTGGTTTTTTTTGCATTTAGAAGTAGATTGTTTATAGTAAACCAGTGTGAAACTTGTGATAAAGTATTATTTACATCGTCAAAATTGTCTTTGGTTCTATTGACTTTAAAAATCAAAGACGTATCATCAGCAAATAGTACAATATCGCAAGCATTTTCTACGAAATGTGATAAGTCATTAATATAAACTAGAAACATGAATGGACCTAGAATAGAGCCTTGGGGAACACCCATTACTGAGGCTGATCCAGACGACTTAACATTATTGATACATACTCTTTGTATGCGATCACTTAGATAAGAGGCAATAAGACTGAGTGCAGTTTCTTTAATACCGTAGTGGCTTAATTTTCGTAAAAGAGTCTCGTGCTCAACGCAATCGAATGCTTTTGACAAATCACAGAAAATACCAATGGCATTCTGTGACTTCTCCCATGCATCGAAAATATGCCGTAACAGCCTTGCGGCTGCATCGGTTGTTGAACGACCCTTAGTAAAACCATACTGCTCAGTGTGAAGTAATTTATTTAAATTAAAGTGTAGAAGCAGTTGGTTGAGCATTATCTTTTCAAATATCTTGCTGAGGGTTGGTAGAATCGAGATCGGTCTATAGTTGTTTGGGTCACTTTTGCTTCCCGATTTAAAAAGAGGTATCAATTTACTACATTTCATTAGGTCTGGAAAAGATCCCGAATCTATGGACTTGTTAAAAATAACAGCAAGATATGGTGCAATAACATCAATAACATTATGGATTATTTTTACTGATATTCCCCATAAGTCCCCTGTTTTTTGTGTTGTAAGGACTTGAATGTTTTTATAATGTCATATGGGGTTACATATTTAAATTGAAATAATACATTGCACTCAGAAACATTGCCCCTTAAAATATTATAGGCTTCTGTTGGCGAGGAATTTAGGGAACTAGTCGTGGTAACTGGAATGTTTTTGAAAAAGTTCTCAAAAATATTTACAATATCTATATCAGAATCAATAGTTTGATTATTAATTTTTAACTCAAGTTTATTATTATGCACTTTATGTTTCCCCATTTCATCACTGATGATATCCCACGTTGCTTTTATTTTATTATCAGAGTTAATAATTTTTTGTTTTATGTGAAGAGATTTTGCTTGTATGCAAACATTTCAAAATAATTTGGAATAATTTCTTACGTATTCAATAAACGCGGGGGTATAGTTATATTGTTTTTCTGCATACAGGTCAAATAACTTGTTTCTACTTTTATAAATGCCAACAGTTGCCCAGTCACTAAATTTAAGATTTTTAAACAATCGTTTTTCTATAATTTTAAAGATGGATGTAAATTGAGTGTTTATTACATCAAAAAACTTGCTATAAAGTTCATCCGGACCACCCTGCGTAAGGTCAAGCGTCGGTCATATAGTTGAGATAGTATTTTTGAATTGTCTTACTTTTTTAGTGGTAACTGGCCTATAATTTATTACTTTTGTTATATTCTGGTCGCTGCTAGAAATAGATATCATTTGTCCGCAATGATCAGATCTTAGATAGCTGATAATTGATTTTTCGATGATTTTACAATTACAGAAAATGTAGTCAATACAAGAACCAATGGCATGTGTGGCATTGATGGCATGCGACACAATATTTTGGGCACGCCACCGATCACAAAGCTCAACATGAAGTTTCACCATATTAGGTATGTTAATTTGAATAATGCGTTTAACTAATTTTTACACATTTTAACATTTATTATTATACATCTCAAAGTTTTTTTTTTTTGTATTAAATAAAGAGTTTTTAGTATTTAGTAAAATTATTTTCCTGGTAATCACGAAGTCAAAATTCTACAGCATGTCTATGGCCTCATTAAATATTTGTTTAGAAAACAATGGCATGTTGATACTTAAAGGTTTGCCACCCCTGTCACAATGTCACATACCCAGGTAACTTCATTCTTTCGAGGAGTTGCCCAGAACGATCATGGATGGCGACTGTAGCATCAGTTCCAGTGGTGGCCAGCATCGAGTGTGATTCACCCTTCTGCCACAAGAAATACAGCTCGCCCAGGCCATGGGGCTGATCTATTGTGTACAACAGCTGTGAAATATAGAAAAACAAATAGAACATTTACTATGGTATAGTTAATTACATTTTAATTGAATAAATGGTTGTTTATTATTTAAGCTAATAGTTTTAAATGAAAAAAATTTAAAAACCTTCTTTTGAATAAATTCGTATAAGTGAAAGCTGTGCCATTATACCAAAAATAAGATGAGATAATTTTACAACTTACTTTGGGAGTCATGTTAATTATTCTCTTTATTTATGAACTAATATTTTCAACTTTATCCAGTAGTTTATCGGTAATGAATAAAACATCACTTAGCACATTCATTAGAACAGAAATATCATTTTAAATTAAAAACTTTTCTCATTTAATTTTAAAGCATATTTTATTTTTATTTTACGCAAACACCAGTTTAAATAATGTTCAAAATAAAAAATCGTTGCTAGGCAACCAATAGTCCAATTCACCACCATAAAGTATAATTATACTCTGTGTCACCACCGAAGAGCCAACATTTTTTTGCGATGCTATTTGTATAATAAAACGCAATTCCATGATACGTTTTTAAGCCACCGGTCACTTTTCGCTCTTCATTTGATGGACAGTTTTACGCAATTCGAATTTTTCTTGACCATCAATGACCGATCGTCTAAAATAACCATCATGGTTCAAACCTTACACAATCGCACTTCTGTTCTGGTTCATGGTTCTGAATCGCAGTTCACAGATGGATTCACCATCTGTGAACTGAAGGAGGTCGTTAGTGTCACTTTATTGTTGCCATAGAATCGTTTTTTCGACTTTACGGAAATACCATAGCAGTACCATGGAATTAATAAGTAGGTATAGATCGACCAGAATCTCATGAAAAATAGGGAAATGAAATTCCAAGGTTAGCAACACTACGGCTGCCCTAGCGATAAACAAAGTAACCGACATTTTTTGTGAAATTGACTTTTTGCATTAACAAAAGTTTTATGTCGAGTAGTTTTCTACCACAGTTTAATATTTCAATTAACTTGAACCGTTTACTGAAATTTAAATTGTCCAAACAAAGTAACTGCACTCACTAACCCGGAATATAAATGCAAAAACCAAGTAAACAACAAGCACAACACAAAAACAAAGTAATTGGATGTTGATTACTTTGTTTTTGTATTTAAAATGCAGTTGCTTGATTTTTCGTTTCGTGAAACGATCCCAGGTAAGGTGTTCTGAATGTAATTACTTTGTTTATCACTAGGGCAGCCGAGTTAACCTAGTGTTGCTTACTACAAAATTTAATTTCCCTATTTTTCATGCGATTCTGGTCGATCTATACAAAAGTAAATTTTGTGAGTACGAAACTCACTACACGAATTTTCAGAAATTATATTTGTAGTTAGAGTTACTTGCTTAGTTAAAAAATAATAGACCCTGTAGTTATTACTTATTTCAAAGCTTATTTCATTCTCCTCATTGACAAGGGCTCAAATGGGTTAATGGTTGGATGAAAATAAAAAATACTAAATTTATTAAAGTACATACTTTTAATGACATTTTAAAATTAGTGCTGCCGATGGTGCTGCCACTAGTAAAATTGGTTCCTTGATTTTCCAGAACATGGCAAAGTTTTTATTAAATTTTTTACAGAATTTTACGTTTATCAATTATATGAAAGTTCAGTAGGTATTTAATCATACCTACTGAACTTTCATGCCTCATTATAAATTACACTTAATTAAATAATATTTTAATACATACTTAAATTACAACAAAGACTTGAAACAATTTGAATGCGATTTTTTAGATTTTTCTCAGATCAGAATCTCATGAAAAATAGGGAAATTAAATTTTGTAGTAAGCAACACTAGGTTAACTCGGCTGCCCTAGTGATAAACAAAGTAATTACATTCAGAACACCTTACCTGGGATCGTTTCACGAAACGAAAAATCAAGCAACTGCATTTTAAATAAGTACAAAAACAAAGTAATCAACATCCAATTACTTTGTTTTTGTGTTGTGCTTGTTGTTTACTTGGTTTTTGCATTTATATTCCGGGTTAGTGAGTGCAGTTACTTTGTTTGGGCAATTTAAATTTCAGTAAACGGTTCAAGTTATTTGAAATATTAAACTGTGGTAAAAAACTACTCGACATAAAACTTTTGTTAATGCAAAAAGTCAATTTCACAAAAAATGTCAGTTACTTTGTTTATCGCTAGGGCAGCCGTAGTGTTGCTAACCTTGGAAATTCATTTCCCTATTTTTCATGAGATTCTGGTCGATCTATACCTACTTACGAGGTGCGGCAAGTCGTCCTATTTAAAAAACCTTAAAAGATATACAGTTGAAATTTTCACAGAGGGTATATTTTTGTTGCAGCTTTATTAATAAACTAGTGTTGCGCTCGGTGCGCGAGCTGCAAGCAGCTCGCGTGCCTTGTAGTCTCTTCAATATTCGTAAAATAAAGAAATGGGAGGCCATACCAAATACCAGAATATTCTGGTGAGTCTCTTGAAAGATAGAAAGAAATATTGGTATCACGTTTCATATCTTTTCTGAAAGGACACTAATCAGTTCTATGCAATGCGTTTAGTGGAAAAAAAAGGATCTATACAAAAATGTTCTGGAGAGCCACTTGAAAATTAAAAAGAAATTTTGTATGGACACGAATTTTTTTGTTCCGTAGCTATCTTTTTTTTACTGGCTCACCAAAGGGCCTAAGCTCTTGAAAATTTTTAGTTTCAGGACCATGCCTCTATGATTGATAGTTTTTGAGGGCCGTTAGGGTGCTCTGGTAATTTTTCCACATTCACTACGTTTTTGTGATTTTTGTGAAAAAAAAAACTTTAAGTTCTATTTATAAGTGTAGTAGGGGGAAAATTTTTCATACAAAAATGTCTAAGAGAGCCTCTTGAAAATAACCCAAAAAAATTGTATGGAGAGAATTTTTTTTTGTTTGGCGGCCATCTTTTTTTTACCGGTTCACCCAATGGCCCAAGGTTTTTAATAACATTTGTTTGGGACCATGTCTGTATGACTGGTAGTTTTGGAGGACCCATGAGGTACTCTGGTAAATTTTCCACATTCATGATGTTTCATAATTTTCCTGAAGGAAGACTCATAAGTTCTACGCACATAAATAGTGAAGGGAAAAAGTTCCACGCAAAATTGTTCTGGAGAGCCTCTTGAAAAGAACCCAAAAAATTTGTATGGAGAAAATTTTTTTTTGTTCGGCGGCCATCTTTTTTTTACCGGTTCACCCAATGGCCCAAGGTCTTTAATAACATTTGTTTGGGACCATGTCTGTATGACTGGTAGTTTTGGAGGACCCATGAGGTACTCTAGTAAATTTTCCACATTCATAACGTTTCGTATTTTTCCTGAAAGGACACTCATGAGCTCTATGCATGCGCTTAGTGAGATAAAAAAAGTTCTATACAAAAATGTTCTGGAGAGCCTCTTGAAAATTAAAAAAAAAATTTGTATGGACGCGAAATTTTTTTTTGTTCGGTGCCTATCTTTTTTTTACTGGCTCACCAAAGGGCCCAAGGTTTTGAACATTTTCAGTTTCAGGACCATGTCTCTATGACTGATAGTTTTTGAGAGCCTTTGGGGTACTCCGATAAATTTTCCACATTCATGACGTTTCATATTTTTCCTGAAGGAAAACCCATAAGTTCTACGCATATAAATAGTGAGGAGAAAAAAGTTCCATACAAAATTGTTCTGGAGAGCCTCTTGAAAATTAGGAATTTTTTGTATGGAGATGAAATTTTTTTTTGTTTGGTAGCCATATTTTTTTCATCGGTTCACCCAATGGCCCAAGGTTTTGAACATTTTTTGTTTGGGGACGGTACCTCTCCGACTGATAGTTTTCGAGATCCCTTAGAGCACCCTAGTCAGTTTTCCACGTCCAGGTCTCTCTATAATTTTGTAGACCTTATATTTTTGAAATTTACACACACGAAAAGTATGGTGAAAAAGTCCCATACAAAATTGTTCAGGAGAGGTGATCAGTACCTGACTTCAAGTAGCTTTATATATATAACTAGTAGGGCGCGTGGGTGCGCGGCCCGCAAGCGGACCGCGAGGTTTTGCTTTCGGGTATTTTGGTTTGAGCAGCCTCCACCTATCTCTCCCATATTCCTAATCCTCGATCATTATTACTCTCCATATTTTTTCTTCGAATCATTCTGCTCATCAAGTAGATCTAAAGGTCTTGATCATCTTTTGTCAAGAAACCACTCTTCGATCTTTTATACGTAGTCTCTTTAATATTCGCCATACATTTGCTATGGAAAAATAAATTCCGCCATTTTGAATTTTTTTCTATTAATCGAGTAGACCTTTGGATCCTGATTATGTTTTGCGAAGAAACTACTCGTCCATCTTTTATATCCTCCGAGATGGAGACCAACAAAAGTTGTATGGCGGCCATCTTTTTTTCGCCATTTTGAATTTTTTTTCAACTCACTGCCAATTGGATGACGTTTCGAGTGACATTTGCTCGAGCACCCCCCACCTATCTTCAATACCTTAAGCGTGCCATTCGCTCGTCTCTGAAATCCTCAATCATCAGCTCTCTCCATATTTTTGTTCCGAATGAATTTTTGTCTTCTATACGAAACCATTAGTGAAAAAAAAATTTTTCATACAAAATTGTTCAGGAGAGGTGATCAATGAGTCAGTGAGTGAATCAGCACGAGCAGCTATATATATATTAACTAGTGTTGCGCTCGGTGCGCGAGCTGCAAGCAGCTCGCGGGCCTTGTAGTCTCTTCAATATTCGTAAAATTAAGAAATGGGAGGCCATACCAAATACCAGAATATTATAAGAGACTCTCCATCTCTTGAAAGATAGAAAGAAATATTGGTATCACGTTTCGTATCTTTTCTGAACGGACACTAATGAGTTCTATGCATACGTTTAGTGGAAAAAAAAGATCTATACAAAAATGTTACAGAAAATGCTAGAGAGCCACTTGAAAATTAAAAAGAAATTTTGTATGGACACGAATTTGTTTCTGCTACGTATTACTATATACTTATTTAGTTTTGCTACGTAGCTATCTTTTTTTACTGGCTCACCAAAGGGCCTAAGGTCTTGAACATTTTTAGTTTCAGGACCATGCCTCTATGATTGATAGTTTTTGAGGGCCGTTAGGGTACTCTGGTAATTTTTCCACATTGACTACGTTTTGTATTTTTTTGTGAAAAAATCTTTAAGTTCTATTTATACGTGTAGTGGGGGAAAAACGTTCCATACAAAAATGTCCAAGAGAGCCTCTTGAAAAGAACACAAAAAATTTGTATGGATACGATTTTTTTTGTTCGGCGGCCATCTTTTTTTTAACGGTTCACCAAATGGTCCAAGGTCTTTGACAACATTTGTTTGGGACCATGCCTGTATGACTGGTAGTTTTAGAGGACCCATGAGGTACCCTAGAAAATTTTCCACATTCTTAACGTATCGTATTTTTCCTGAAAGGACACTCATGAGTTCTATGCATGCACTTGGTGGGGGAAAAAAGTTATATACAAAAATGTTCTGGAGAGCCTGTTGAAATTTGAAAAAAAAAAATTGTATGGACACGTAATTTTTTTTTGTTTGGTACCTATCTTTTTTTTACTGGTTCACCAAAGGGCCCAAGGTCTTGAACATTTTCAGTTTCAAAACCATGCCTCTATGATTGATAGTTTTTGAGAGCCGTTGGGGTACTCTGGTAAACTTTCCACGTTCAAGACGTTTCATAATTTCTTTGAAAGAAAATTCATAACGTATACGCATATAAATAGCGAAAAGAAAAAAGTTCCATACAAAAATATTCAGGAGAGCCTTTTGAAAATTCAAAAAAAAAATTTTGTTGGGCGGCCATCTTTTTTTTGCCGGTTCACCAAATTGCCTAAGGTCTTTAACAACATTTGTTTGGGACTATTCCTGTATAACTGGTAGTTTTAGAGGACCCATGAGGTACCCTGGTAATGTTTCCACATTCACTACGTTTTGTATTTTTTGTGAAAAAAACCTTTGAGTTTTATATATACGTGTAGTGGGGGGAAAAAGTTTCATACAAAAATGTGCAGGAGAGCCTCTTGAAAATAACGTAAAAAATTTGTATGGAGAAAAAATTTTTTTGTTCGGCGGCCATCTTTTTTTTACCGGTTCACCCAATGGCCCAAGGTTCTTAATAACATTTGTTTGGGACCATGCCTGTATGACTGGTAGTTTTAGAGGACCCATGAGGTGCCCTGATAAATTTTCCACATTCATGACGTTTCATAATTTTCCTGAAGGAAGACCCATAAGTTCTACGCACATAAATAGTGAGGGGAAAAAAGTTCCATACAAAATTGTTCTGGAGAGCCTTTTGAAAATTTAAACAAAAAATTGTATGGACACGAAATTTTTTTTTGTTTGGTACCTATCTTTTTTTTACTGGCTCACCAAAGGGCCCAAGGTCTTGAACATTTTCAGTTTCAGAACCATGCCTCTATGATTGATAGTTTTTGAGAGCCGTTGGGGTACTCTGGTAAATTTTCCACGTTCATGACGTTTCATAATTTTCCTGAAGGAAGACCCATAAGTTCTACGCACATAAATAGTGAGGGGAAAAAAGTTCCATACAAAATTGTTCTGGAGAGCCTCTTGAAAATTAAGAAATTTTTGTATGGAGACGAAATTTTTTTTTGTTTGGTGGCCATATTTTTTTCACCGGTTCACCCAATTGCCCAAGGTTTTGAACATTTTTTGTTTGGGGATGGTACCTCTCCGACTGATAGGTTTCGAGATCCCTTAGGGTACTTTAGTCAATTTTCCACGTCCAGCTCTCTCTATAATTTTGTAGACCTAAATTTTTTGAATTCTACACACACGGAAAATATGGTGAAAAAGTCCCATACAAAATTGTTCAGGAGAGGTGATCAATACGTAACTTCAAGTAGCTTTATATATATACTAGTATGGCGCGTGGGTGCGCGGCCCGCTAAAGCGGACCGCGAGGTTTCGGGTGTTTTTTTTGTTTGAGCAGCCTCCACCTATCTTCATCCATCTTCCAAACCCTCGATCATTATCACTCCCCATATTTTTTCTGCGAATTATTTGTCAGAATGAGAGTTCTTCCATTAAACAAATTTTGAATAGAAACTGTACCAAAGTCTTGCATAGTTCCCAACTTGTATTAACTTTAATATTCGTCGTATATATTGTATAGATAAATAAATTCCGTCATCTTGTTTTTTTTTCTATTTATCAAGTAAACCACGTCTTGATGATCTTTTGCCTAAAAACCACTCTTCCATCTTTTATAATCAGTAATATAGACAGCGACGAAATTTGTATGACCGCCATCTTGATTGCCATTTAGGACTTTTTTTTCAGCTCACTGCCAATTGGATGAGGTTTCGAGTAACTTTTGTTTGAGCACCTCCTACCGATAGGTAGGTGTTGACGATAGTCAACACCCTAGCCGTGCTGTTCACCCGTCTCCAAAATCCTCAATCATCAGCTCTCTCCATATTTTTCCTCCGCATGAATTTTTGTCTTCTATACGAAACCATCACTAAAAAAAACTTTGTATGAAGACATAATTCCGCCATCTTGATTTTTTTTTCTATTCATCAAGTAGATCTTTAGTTCTTGATCATATTTTTCAAAGAAACTACTCTTCCATCTTTTATACTTGGTGAGATAGACACCGACGAAATTTTTATAGCCGCCATCTTGAATCCGCCATTTTGGTATTTTTTTTAGATCTCTGCCAATTGGATGAGGTTTGGAGTCATTTTTGATTTAGCACCTCTCACCTATCTTCAATACCCTGACCGTGCTCCTCAGCCATCTTCAAAATCTTCAATCATCAGCTCTATCCATATTTTTCCTCCGCATGAATTTTTGTCTTCTATACGAAACCATCACTAAAAAACTTTTTGTGTGAAAATATGAATTCCGCCATCTTGTTTTTTTTTCTGTTCATCTAGTAGATCTTTAGGTATTGATCATCTTTTTCCAAGAAACCACTCTTACATCTTGTATACTTGGTAAGATAGACACCGACGAAATTTGTATAGCCGCCATCTTGAATCTACCATTTTGGGGTTTTTTCAGCTCGGTGCCAATTGGATGAGGTTTCGAGTAATTTTTGTTTGAGCACCTCCCACCTATCTACAATACCCTGCCCGAGCTGCTCAACCGTCTTCCAAACCCTCAATCATCATGTTTTCCCATATTTTTCTTTGAGAGTTCTCCAAAAAACCGGATCACAGCCTTGCATAGTTCACAACTTGTAGTCTTTTCAATATTCGCCATACATTTTCTATGGAAAAATAAATTCCGCCATTTTGAATTTTTTTTCAATTCATCAAGTAGACCTTTGGATTCTCATCATCTTTTGCGAAGAAACCCCTCTTCCATCTTTTATACCCTCCGAGATGGAGAACGACGAAATTTGTATGGCGGCCATCTTTTTTTCGCCATTTTGAATTTTTTTTCAGCTCACTGCTAATTGGATGACGTTTCGAGTGACATTTGTTTTAGCACCCCCCACCTATCTTCAATACCTTAAGCGTGCCATTCGCTCGTCTCTGAAATCCTCAATCATCAGCTCTCTCCATATTTTTGTTCCGAATGAATTTTTGTCCTCTATACGAAACCATTAGTGAAAAAAAAAATTTTCATACAAAATTTTACAGGAGGGGTGATCAATCAGTGAGTCAGTCAATGAATCAGCACGAGCAGCTATATATATATTAATAATAAAAATAGGGTATTTGACTAATTTTTGGAAATTGTTTTAAATTATTCTTTATTACTTATTAAAACACACTACATTGATATTTTTCGCAATATCTACAGTATTAAGAATTAAATCAATGATAAAGTTTAAGTTTTGAAAACCACGCCAAAAACGACATTTCTGATCACATGATACGCGTGACGTCACAAATCGCTATGCAATTCACTTCTCTCGCTCGCTCCTTTTCGGAACTCGGTGCGTGCGACAGAGACGCTACGCAAGGCGACTGCTGTATCGTAATGTTCTAAATTGTTATACCTACTCATTTTAATATCAATCTTATTCTTTCAAGTATAAAGTTTAGTTTCGGTTGACTTGATAAACTTCAATTATATCAACCAAGTTACGTGCTATCAAGTGACATCACAAACAATCCCAGAGCGTTCACGTTCCTGATAAAATTTCAAAAATTATTATGTTTTATTTCGTGCAAAATATCGCGTAAAATTACATAGTTTAGTTTGATTGAGTGAAATATGTCTTTTTTAGGCTATTATCTGATAAGATGACCACAATCAATAGTATATTTTCAATGTTGTCAAATACCCTATTAAAATTAAAGGGGGTCCTCATAAAAGAAACATGATTTTTTCGGCGTTATTTGTTTGACCTTAACAATTGATGTATTTCTTAAACCGTTATAGGTAGACATTTGGAATTTTCAGAGAGTGAGTATCATTATAGTCTTTATAACCACAAAATAATGAAAATAAAATAAATTTGAAATTTAAAGGAATTTCCATACAATAAACTTTTCTTTTTGCTGTATGGTACGGAACCCTTTGTGTGTCAGTCCGACTAGCACTTGGCCAGTTTTTATGTTGGGTCGGTAGATGACTATGAGCTTGCTTATTGTAAACTAAAAATGTGAGCGATAGTGAATATTATTTTTATAAACGACGCCGTATTCTTAAATACCTATTTTTTATCTCTCTGTTAACTTAAACATCCTGTAGCTCCTAAAGTAATAACCTTAGAGTAAAAATGAATAGAACCAATTTTGTAGTAAATTTTATTTAAAAACCTTTGTCAGAAGTAATCATAATGCTAGAATTAGAGATTTTCGAGATATGTGCAAAAAACCGAAAAAAGGGACCTAAAATTCAAAATGGCGGCCGGCCGGTTCCGCACCCCCCCCCCCCCATATGGGGGTTTTTTTATGTTAACGAGGAAGGCCCAAAGAACAGCTTAGGCCAATTTCCAAAACTATAAGAGTTTTTATTTTTATTTCTCGTAGATTGACTGGGCTATTATACGTCTGTGGCACAGTTTAAAGAAATACTTCTGTGATCCAGCAACGGCTCAGCACGTGCTCAGCATAACATTTAGTAGATTTCTACTTTTTTGGTAGATTTTGAGGTATTGGTGGCACTATCTATCTAGTAAATAAAAAATATTTGGTATAATAGTATTTTGGTAGAATTCAAAATTGGTAAAAAATATTTGATATAATATTTTGGTAGTATTCAATTTTTTTTACATTATTTTGATATTTTTTTTCGCTTGAGATGACAATCCTTTTTAATATGGGATATTCCTCTTTTATATGTAATCCAAAGACTATCTCTTTCAAAAATTATTTATACGAGCGAAAAAGCATTCGGAAAGTTCGACATTTGTTAGTAAGTTTTGTTGATTTTGTCCTTGTTAATTCTTCATGTTGTTATTTTTTTTTGTTTTGGACTAAAGTTTGTCTGAAGGGACTCAAAACATCTGTATGAAAATAAAACCAAATTAAAGATGAGGAACACAAAATTATGGTTCCTCGTAATATTATATTATCTTTATTTTGATTTATAGGTATTCAATCAATTAGTATCATCAAAATTGTATCTACTACAGGATTATAAAATATAATAGTAAACATTTTTAATTCAAGGTGATTTTTTTTCTTCACTTTATTGTTAAGTTAACATATAATATATCGATGGTAACACAACAGTAAAAATGGTGTGCCAAAAAACGTAGTGATTATAATATACTCTTTGGGTGTGCCTAGTTTTTCAATAAGTTTATTCCATTTCCATTTTTGTAGATTTTCACCGCAAAAACAGTAGATCCGTCAAATAAAATCTGGTCACACTGGATCTGCTGTCTGTGGAATGTGGGTGTGCTTGTTTTTAATTTAAATTCATATTACAATAAATCGTAAATATTTTACCCAGGTATATTTTACCACAGTATTTTAGCTTGATATTATTCATTTTATTTTAAATTAAAAATGTAAAAACCACAATTTTAATACTTAGCATGTAATTAAAATTAATAAATTCAAAATGGGAATAACTTCTAGATTATTAAATATTTTAATAGATCAGGTAAGTAACTGTTATTTAAATTTTAATTACTTATTGTAACTTTATCACTAGAATTATTATTATACTTACTTAATTTATTTATATGATTCACTGAAATTATATTTTCAGGTCATTAATCATTCATTTGATAAAAATGGAATTGGTAGAAATTTTAAGAATATGCATATTTCTTATAAACATAAAGAAAGAATATTTACTGTGAATTTGTCATGTGATTCCATTCAAAATTTGGAAAAAAATAATTTAAAGTTGTATCAAAATGAAACTGAACAAATCGTATTTAATGTTGAAAGAGATACATTTATAAAAAGTGTTTTGGAAAATATCAACGAGAGACCACATTTGAGTACTAAACCGAAGAAAATTGTGATAGATTTTAGTTCACCGAATATTGCAAAACCATTTCATGTTGGACACCTTAGATCAACTATTATTGGCAATTTCATAGCTAACATAAATGAATATTTTTACAATGATGTAATCAGGCTAAATTACCTCGGCGATTGGGGCACACAGTTTGGCCTCTTACAATATGGTTTAGAATCTAGAAATACAGCAATTAACGAACTGGTTAATCCCTTAAAACAATTATATGAAATATATGTAGAGGCAAACAAACTTGCAGCAAGCGATGAAAATGTGCAGAATAAGGCTAAACAGTATTTCTGTGATATAGAACAAGGTAGAAGTAATTTGGACAATTGGAGGAAAATTCGTGCAATAACTGTCAAAGAGCTAGACAAAGTTTACCACAGATTAGGAATTAAATTTGATGATTACCACTGGGAATCAGATTATAATGGAGAAGCTATCAAAGGTATAATGCAAAACTTAGAGAGAATCAATATAATTACAACAGATACTTCAGGCAAAAAAGTGGCAAAAGTAAGAGACAAAACTGTTACAGTTATAAAAAGTGATAATTCTACTTTGTACCTTTCAAGAGATATTGCAGCTTTATTGGACAGATATAAGCGATACAGTTTCGACAGAATGCTTTATGTGGTAGATAATGCGCAGACAGATCACTTTGTTAATGTTTTTGATATAGTTAAAAGGCTTGATGAAAATTGCACTAAAGGCTGTGAGCATATAAAATTTGGTAGGATAAAGGGTATGAGCACAAGAAGTGGAAATGTCATATTTCTGAACGATATATTAGATGAAGCCAAAGAAAAAATGTTTGAAAAACAAAAAGAATCTAAAAGTAAATATTTCCAATATACCTACTCTTAAGTTGCATCACTTGGTTTTAAAATTTTCTATTTTCTGGTGGGTCTTATGATATTTTTTTCAGATAAATCCTTCTTTCTATTCAGATCCCTTGTCTGTTTCCAGGATGCAAGCTACCTCTGTGTCTTTTCTCAAGATCAGTCAGTCAGACCCATTTTGTTACACTTTTGTATTTAAATAATATTATCATAAGTATTGATAATAATCAAGTTTTTATACTAAAACCTGTGAATTTTAAATTTCAGACACAAGAAGCTCAGCTATAAATGAAGAAACCTGTGAAACATTGGGCACTACAGCAGTAATCATTAATGATTTAAAACAACGTAGACAAAAAGACTATATTTTTGACTGGGATAGAGCTTTACAAAGTGAAGGAGACAGTGGGATTAAATTACAGTACCTACACTGCAGACTTTGGAGTTTAGAATCTAATTCTGGGGTTGCCCTTCCAAATGAATGTAATCCTGACTGCCTAAGTGAAGAAGTCATAGGAGATGTTGTGAGCGAACTGGCAAAATTTGAAGACATACTTAATAGAGCTCTTTTGGAAAATGAAGCGTGCATAATAGTGAACTATTTATTTAGACTAGCGAAACAAGTTAATAGAATGTTTAATGAGCTCAAAGTAAAAAATGTTGATTGTGATGTTGGTGCCCAAAGACTTCTTGTATTTCATTCTGCCAGGCTCACTATTAAAAGAGCTTTAGAAGTATTAGGAGTTAAAACCTTAAATGAAATGTAGTTTTCTTTATTAAGCTGTCAAATAATAAAAGGGTAAGTGTAACTCTAAATTAAAATTTTTAATAACCATCAACCTGTAGGGCAACAAGACATCCCACCACCCTCCTGTTCCAAACGTCAAAACCTTGATCACTATGATAATTGATATTGTGTCTACCAAGTACTACTTGTCGAGAAAAATCTAAAAAATCGCATTCAAATTGTTTCAAGTCTTTGTTGTAATTTAAGTATGTAGGTATTAAAATATTATTTAATTAAGTGTAATTTATAATGAGGCATGAAAGTTCAGTAGGTATGATTAAATACCTACTGAACTTTCATATAATTGATAAACGTAAAATTCTGTAAAAAATTTAATAAAAACTTTGCCATGTTCTGGAAAATCAAGGAACCAATTTTACTAGTGGCAGCACCATCGGCAGCACTAATTTTAAAATGTCATTAAAAGTATGTACTTTAATAAATTTAGTATTTTTTATTTTCATCCAACCATTAACCCATTTGAGCCCTTGTCAATGAGGAGAATGAAATAAGCTTTGAAATAAGTAATAACTACAGGGTCTATTATTTTTTAACTAAGCAAGTAACTCTAACTACAAATATAATTTCTGAAAATTCGTGTAGTGAGTTTCGTACTCACAAAATTTACTTTTGTATAGATCGACCAGAATCGCATGAAAAATAGGGAAATTAAATTTTGTAGTAAGCAACACTAGGTTAACTCGGCTGCCCTAGTGATAAACAAAGTAATTACCTACATTCAGAACACCTTACCTGGAATCGTTTCATGAAAAGAAAAATCAAGCAACTGCATTTTAAATACAAAAACAAAGTAATCAACATCCAATTACTTTGTTTTTGTGTTGTGCTTCTTGTTTACTTGGTTTTGCATTTATATTCCGGGTTAGTGTGTGCAGTTACTTTGTTTGGGCAATTCAAATTTCAGTAAACGGTTCAAGTTATTTGAAATATTAAACTGTGGTAAAAAACTACTCGACATACAACTTTTGTTAATGCAAAAAAGTCAATTTCACAAAAAATGTCAGTTACTTTGTTTATCGCTAGGGCAGCCGTAGTGTTGCTAACTTTGGATTTTCATTTCCGTATTTTTCATGTGATTCTGGTCGACCTTTACTACGCTTTCGTATTTTAGAACCTCCCAAAAATAACTCATATTTTTTGACATTGAGGTTTAAACTCTATAGGTAGGTACTTTGTGCTTTAAAGAATAGACTAAGTACTCTCTACCGAGAATTGAGGTTATTTGTGGGTTATTTCTATTCACTAAACTACACTAAAATGACAGGATTAAAATCTATTCCTAACTCTTTCACAATGCTCCCTGCGGAAAAAGATAGCACTATTTTCAAATCTGTCATTGTGGCTAATTCTGTTGTACAGTTGTACACAATCTCTACACTAAATTGATCGGCTTAAAAATAGTGCTAACCTTTTCCGCAGGTATCACTGTGAAAGAGATAAGAATATATTTCTATATATACCTATTCTTATCTCTTTCACAGTGATACCTGCGGTAAAGGATAGCACTATTTTTAAACCTAGTTTTAGTTTAGAGATTGTGTACAACAGAATTAGCCACAATCTCTTAACTAAACTAAATTGACCTGTCATTTTAGTTTATACCCGTATTACTAATTCCCTGGAATTCTGACGTTTCGTAATGTTACCAGAGATAAAACAATTCCCACAAAAAAGATAAAAAATTCATAACTTATGCAAATACAAATCAACTGCCGCATGTAGATATGACAAATGCCTGACAGACACTTCATGGTGATAATGTCATTCGACATCCATTTTTGAATAAGTTTTTTCAATGTGCTTCTTTTGTTTTCTATTGCTGTCAGTGTGCACTTTCTAGTTTCCACTCTTGGTGTTTTCTATTTTAAGGCGAAACGAGTAATATTATTACGTGGCATATGGCTTTTTATGATGACAGGGAATTAAAGTAGTTTGGGGTAAAATCGTACTTCGTAGATGTTAACCCTGTTCTCCATACAAATAACTCATCTGTAAATGACAATGACAGCTGTCAGAATTCCGGGGAATTAGTAATACGGGTATAGGTTTAGAGATTGTGTAATTGGGGCTAATTCTGTTGTACACAATGTGGCTAATTCTGTTGTACACAATCTCTAAACTAAACTAAAATGACAGGTCTAAATTTATTTCTATCTCTTTCACTGTGCTCACTGCGGAAAAGTCATTTTAGTTTAGTTTAGAGAATTGTGTACAACAGAATTAGCCACAATCTCTAAACCTAAACTAAATTGACAGGTTTAAAAATAGTGCTATCCCCTTCAGCAGGGAGGATTGTGAAAGAAATAGGAATATATTTAGACCTGTCATTTTAGTTTAGATTTAGAGATTGTGTACAACAGAATTAGCCACATGTCTCCATAATGTGTACAACAGAATTAGCCACGTCCTTATTTTTCGTGGTCTGTGTTTAATTTAAACCTTTGCATTGATATATATAAAAAATAACTATTTGTCTATGTTGACCTAGAGACCATAGATCTAGAGACACGTCGTATTGACGAAGACCCCTCCCGATTAGGAGGGAAAATTTAAATACTTTCAGAAAATATCTTTTTTAGATAATGTCATTTAACCTTATGATTGAAATAAGCCTCAAAATTGAAAGAATATAACTATATGAGTTGTGTGTGATAAAACAGCAATAATTTTACTGTATTTTTATATTTTATTTTGAGCAGAAAAATGTTCGGGTCTTTTCGACACCTCTCGGATTTGTACGCGTTGACGTCAGAATTATTGGACCGATCCTGCGTCAACTCGGCACTTCCGGCGATCACGTGGTATACTCGGGCCAATCACAGCGCTTTGTCTCTTTATAGGCCGACATTTTCTGACAAGCGTAGAAAAAGTTTTCATCAACAGCCGCCATTTTGCGCTGGAGAGACGGAATTTCGGAATTTGTCGTGTAAATTTTCTGTTTTTTTCACTCATCATTTTCATAAACTTTACCATTCCGTATATTTTAAAGTGTTTAGTTAAATTGAGTAGTTCGATTGGTAAAATAAGGTCCATTAAGTAGCGAAATCTGGTGATATTGTTTTCATTTATTGTGCTAGTTCCGTCGGAAGATGGTGAGAGGGTCTGTGTAGCTCTTCGATTCGGAGCTTTGTAATGGCGAATACTTGAGTTAGAAATTTTAATATGTGCCTTCAATGGTTCGGAGGACATCGAACGATCGGGATGTGGGTGAATTACGTTGTGATGGATGACAAATCGCTCTAAAATGTTATTTCTTGAAGATATAAGACATAAAAGTGTTATTTGAATCGGCGGGCCGAAATATTCAAGACGGCTTACGTTTAGTAAACAGAGCCATGGCCGATCATCATGTGGAAGAGCCGCCTAACAAGCGGGCAAAGATGATGCGGGACCCTTTCCAGGGGTCTTCGGACGCCGGAGGTCAGTAATTTTGAGATATTTTGAGTTTTTTGAGGTGTTCAAACTCTGCTGTCATTATTACAATACTGTGATTTTTGACATTTTGCCGTCGCTCTTGTTAGCGCCGTGCAAGTTTTGCGTCGTATTATTGTTTCTTGAGCTGCAGGGATCGAATAAAATGCTTAAATACTTACATCATTAGGTTTACTTTATTAATATTTAATATTTTTGTGTTATGAAAAATATTTACGATACATTTATTACTTACATTTTACCTAGTACCAAATATTACGTTCAAATAAAAAGTTTTGTAACAAAGTATCAAGAAAGCGAATTAAAAATCGAGGATAAAACTTTTTTCTTTTGAGTAGATAATTGCTTATGTTTTATATAAAAAATCCTGACAAGAATTCAACTCCTAAAAATTATTTTATATTCCTACATTAATTTTAATTCATCAAAACTCGCAACTATACAGCTATCATATTTAGAAAGAATGTTTGTTTCATACATTATACTTGATATTGACATTAGATTGTTAATAATGATGGGTGACCTACATTTTACTTTTGTTATTGTAATAATCAAATACTTTCTTCGTATATGATAATCTAATTAATAATCCTACAATTTAATGCTCAGCATCATTAAAGTTATAAACTTTTATTATGTTTAACAGTGAGACAAAAATTTATTATAAATAAACTAAACTTGGTCAAAATTTATAGAAGTTGAAGATGTATTTGTAAGCATCAATAAATTACTTATGACTGAGCCAAAATCCTTATCACTTCTTCCATAAAATACTTCTTACATTTTGAACAACCAATGTTTTATTTAACAGGTTCATATTTTATCATATTCGTATGGATAGATACAAGAAATATCGTAAAAGACTTAATTTTTTATGCATTAAAATGTGAAAAACTGTCAGTGATTTGAAACAGCACACCAAAGTGTTAAAATATTACTTTAAAGTATATGTAATATCAGATATTGAATCACATACATTTCAGTTCAATAGCCAACCAGTCCATTTCCATGATTACTTATAGTCTGATTTTAAATTCTGTGGAAATCTGAAGTTTCTTACGTGGTACCAGAGAGTTCCCCCAAAAAAAGATAACATCAAAATAAAAAGAAGGTAGTGGCTTCAAAGGATTATAAATTTATAAAGGCCAAAATTTGTACATAATTGTTATTTAATAATTTTAATTTTAAGTGCCCCACTATTAAATACGAAAAAATTAATGTGGTAGATAAAAATAATAGGCCATACCAAGGTAGGATGCATATTTTACAAACCTCTTTAATTTAAAAATGAAATATTATTTTTGCCACAGTTGACTATTAAATCCTTCATTATATAAAGATACATCAAGGTGTCTGCCACCCTGGTTGGTGATCATGTTGTTCTTCATGGTGGTGACGACAATTGAGAAGATAATTATGATGATAATAATTTGAATGCTTAATTATTTACAATTAAGTTTACCATTACTAATTATTATTGATTTATCATAAAGTATTTGGATTTTGGTTATGAGAAATGATAAAATATTTAATCAGTTTGCTTCATTCAGTGAATTTGAACCTATATTGAATTGCATTGAAAAAAAAAGGCACACAATGTTTGTTACAACTGAAATGTCATAAAAGGATAGCTGTCAGAATTCCACAGAATTAAAAATCAGACGTAAGTTAAGACAGCAGAAATTTTTGTATGTTTAACTTCTGGATACTGGTTAATGTGTAGTTTATGCTTTTAAAGATCAATGGCGAAATCTTAGTTGGCTAAAATTGTAGCATCTAGAACTTGGAAGTGTGCTTATACAAAGCCAAAATCAATAATTTTTCGAGTTATCTCCTTAAACAGTTAAAGCCAGGCAAAACAATATTTTAAGAAACTTTTGATCATTTTAGTGTTATCACATTTTTATGTCTATTTTATTGTAATAAATGTAATAGAAAATTGCCCACATTATTATTATATTTTTTTTTAGAGATATATGCCTTAATAAATACTAATGTTTTTTGTGTAAGCATATTCATATTATTTTTATTTTTCATTAATAAATGTATTTTCCATATTATAAATAAAAGCTGTACCACAATCTCTTATCTCAGTCTTATATTTAACTAACTGCACCCCGCGGTGTTACCTGTGGTGGTGAATAAGTTATCAAAGAATGTTATACACAAATAAGAACAATACCCCTAATAGCCAAATTTAACTTATTTGCCGATAGATGATGTTGTTTTAAGTCCCACAGGAAAACATTTTTCTGGGATAAAAAGTAGCCTATGTTACTCTGCATCCTTTCAACTATCTCTATGCCAGAAATCAAGTTGATTGGTTGCTTAGTTAGGGTGTGAAGGAAGGACAAACAAACATACACACTTTCGCATTTATAATATTAGTATTGATTTAAAAAGATTTTTTTCCCTTACAGATCTTTGGAATCTTAATCTTAATCCAATTTATGTAAATTCGCCATTGCTCTTCATATTTCTGCCAAAACATATTCCCTAAAATTACCAGAATATATTCCCTATTCCAGGATTTTCCCTGTATATTCCCTATATCAATTCAGAATACAAGCTTTATTTTGTATGCCAAGTTTCAACAAGTTCAGTTGAGCAGTTGTGCCATGAAAAGGTACTAAAATTGTGTGAAATTTGTCAAAATTGAAAACATATTGATCTTTGATCTTCATTATTTAAACACTCATTTTTTAAGATATAGAAAAATAATAATTAATACAGTTTTTCTTGTAATTTTTCTTATGTGATTTTGACATAGTATATAAATAAATAAAATTGAAGTTTCTGTCTGTGATTTTTCAAAAACTGCTTCTTTATTAGGCTCATATTATGATTATTTGAATGATAACCTTACAGATGTTTTAAAATTTTTGTCTGTTTGTCTGGTTGAATTGAATGGCCAGAAAGGATGATCCGATTTTGTACTTTACACAGTACTTTTCACAAACAGGTAGATAATTATATGTAACTTACGCTCCTTTTATTACTATAGGGTTCCTGCATAAAAATAAAAATAAAACTTCTGCCGTCATAAGGAAAAAGGGCACAACTAACATTTTTTCCGAAATTGAGTTATATACATATTCGGAATCAGAAAAAAAAGGCCCATCTGCCAATATTTTTTGTACAATTTTAGGAACAATATAAACAAAAATACCATAAGCTTAAAAGGCACAACTGAGCCATTTTTTATGTTTGTGTACGTAAAAAGGTCGCATCTGACATGTATTAAATATTAAAGGCATAACTACGACAGATGTGCTCTTTCGTTTAAAGTTTACCAACTAGACCTTCACATTTAATTTAAAAGAAAAGTCATAACTAGCAGTTATGCCTTTACTACCAAAAATCTTTGACTAGAGGTGAAGTGAGGAGGTCGAGGTACGAAGCGAATCCCGCCAGTTGTGCCTGACGTATCTTGGTGAGTCTACGTTTGTCTGTGCTGCGATGGTAAGATTAATTAGTTTTTGTTACATTTGCATGCTTTTATTATATAAAACTTCTTTTGTGACACATTAATATGATTTATTGGCGAAATTTTTGAGTGATTAATTGCGATTTAGTTTTAAAAATATGACGACATTTTTAGTAGCACGCAATAATTGTTAACTGGTTTCTGTCCGTTTATACTACAAAATAAACTTGGTTCTTTTTTCAGCAATATGGAATCACGAAGCGCAAGATTAGTTAGTGCTGCTTTACGCAACTATAATTCTGTAGGCGAATGGTCTCCCGCGCCGTCAACAAGACGTGGCGTTCAACACTCGGTGCAAGCATCAAGCTTGGAGCATGTTGTAGTGCCGCACTCTGTGTTAGATACAGGGTATATAATGAACACAAATTTACTTTGCTATAATCCGCTAACAGTGACAAATTTGTAGGCACAACACCACACAAATTCACCACTAACTCGACGATCGTTTCGCTCCGACACCGGAGCATCTTCAGGAGATGTCGACTTCACAATTACGGACGATTGCAAAGACGACTTTGCAATCGTCAGTTGACAAAGTGGTGAATTTGTGTGGTGTTCTGCCTACAAATTTGTCACTGTTAGCGGATTATAGCAAAGTAATTTTGTTTTCATTGTATATCATGGAATTCCGCAAAGTAACGCCTGCTTCTATTCAACATTTAGATACAGGGTCCGATATTGATTCTGATGACTCAGTATTGGATAAAAATTACGGATTACCAAAAGTACGGAAAAAAAGCAGCGATAGTGATAGTCCTGACTCAGACTTTATATGTTGTGTTCCATGTTCGCAGCCAGTTTCAGGAAGAACAATTTTAGAATCATTGGAAGAATCAGATAAAGAAACAAACCATGTTCGACTGACTAAGAAAGAAACTATTAGAAAGCGCAAAACTTATAACGTTAGCATAAAAGAACGAAGAAGACGGAGGAAATGATTTTTATAAAAAAAAAAACAAATAAGTTCCTTGATGACTGATAATTACAGTTAATTTATGTTAATTTGTTAAGTTACAGTTAATAAATGTAATTTTTTTAAGTTTTGAGACGATAATTTTTGTTACCTTTTTAAAATAAAAGTTTTATTTAAAAGCCCTAATTATTTTTTAACTGTTTTTTGTATAATTATTATCAAAATGAAAAGGCAAATTGTAATAAATATGCCTTTTCATTGAATAATTTCATATTTTTTCTCAAAAAGTTAAATTGAAAAGGCACAATTGGGTAGTTATGCCCTCTATTCGTAATATTAATAACTTTAATTTATTTTTTATGCTACGTTGAAAGAGAAAATGTTGATTATTTAATAAATGCAAATAAAATAAAAAACTTCTATTTCAGTAATCGTATAGGAATCGTGAAAATGAATTTATTTTAATTCATCTTTTTTCGAAAAATAATATTAGAATCGATATTTTTCGCCGAAAACCAATAAAAACTTTAAACTTGATTTTCTCCATATTTATAAAATGTTAGATGTGCCTTTTTTCATTATGACGGCAGACTTGGTATCAGGAACATCAAAAATGTTAATACATTTTCACAGTTAACTCTGAACCAATGACTGACTGACATGTGCTGAGAAATTCAAAGGTTCCAACAGTATAAAAAAACCTAAATTAATGCAAAAATTATACCTATAGATGTTTATGGGTTTTTTTTTTTGTTTGAAATAATATTTTAGTCTTTAGACTGTCAAGTTGGTTTTGATGAGCAGATCTTGGTGACATATTATTCAAGAAACATGATAAAATAAGTACAGTAGTAGTAGTGTTAGTTTGAGAGAGACAAAGATAAACTTATCTAAGATCCTTTTTTTAGATTCTGGTTTCTCAAACCTGGACATGTTCGACCTCGAGAAAGATCTGCCTGATGAGTTGATGGGTTCTTGGGGCGAACAGCCCGGCGTGGCGGGGCCCAAGCCCCCGGCGCAAGGGCCCGGCCCCGGGGGACAGATGGCTCCACAGCAGCTCAATGGGGACGACCCAACAGCTGCCATGCAGAGACAAATAAACAATCATCTTATACAACAAGTGAGTATCTGGGAACGATGAATTTATGTACATGATGAATTTATGTGCATGTTACTATGTTAGTTATATTTAGGCTTAAGTTTACCAAATTGACACCAAAACATTGAGGGATAATTTTACTGTGTTTACATACTCTATTGATTGTCAAAGCCAAATAAACTTTATTCAAAATTTACACTACACTTTTTGAACATCAATTTAAGAACATTGACGCAATGGTGATAAATACTTACGAAAACTATAAATACGAGGGTTCCAAACGCGCCCTGGTCTGAGTAGAGCCCACAACAAACTCAGCTGGGTTTTTTTATTATCACCATCTTACAACATGGTTTAGACTTCTAAATGATTTGAACTGTTATTATAATGTTGATTGTCCATTTTAGTTTGCAAAGATCCAAATCTATTCATTAATTAATTATGCTAGCAACATATTTAATAATACATTGAGATACTAATATTTTGCATTAACATAATTAAGTTAAATATTTACAAGTATGTATGTAGTTTTAAGTAAAAACTGGAGAGTATCATATACTAATGATGTATGTCGTTTGCTGGTCTTTTCACAGGGCAACAAGAGTGGCTTAGTTGGCCACAACAATCCGTTAGGGTTGAGCCTAGGCAGTAAGAGTCCTAATTTACAGTCGCCGCCCAACGTGTCTGTCTCAAAGGACCTGATGGGCGGCATGCATCAGCAACTCATACCAAATACAAGCCATCCAAATCAATTGCATTCGTCGATGCCGATGAGCTCCATTCAAGGTAAGTGCCATGCTAAATGTATCAAAATTATTGTAACCACAAGTGTGGTCAAGCTGTGGCAGCCAATCGGACAAATGATGGTTCATTGAAGTTCGCACTTGGCAGCCAATGGTTCCTGGCTGCGGCCGGCGTAAGATCGCGCGTGATTGCATGGCAACCAACTAGCCTAAACTAGTTTTAAGTCCCTAGAGCATTCATAGCGCGACAAGACGAATCTTATGTGTTTACTTCCATTCTCTAAGCACTTCAGTCATAGCAGCCAGATATATTTCGTATAGGTACATAATTACCAATTTTTCTTCTGGATTTGTATAAACTCGCATTCGATTTTTATCAGTAACTATTATTTTACTATATTATAGTTAAAAAAACGATCAGACTAGTTTCGAATTTAAATCTGTAAAAATAGTACTTAAACACAGTAGTTAAACATAACGCGCGTATGAATCATTGTACTTGCTGTCGACTGGCTGTTAACAACTGGCTGCCTAGTGTGTGGAGGCCTTAAAATTAAAAAAAAAAGTCTGTAATTCACACACAGCAGAAGTAAAATTAAAACTTAATTTTTCGAATGCTCCAAAATACTATATTAAACATTAAAACCTTGTTTATATATTTGAAATAGGGTTCAAAAACGGAATGTAGGCGGAGCAGTCCTCATGGAAACCAAGTTGTATTCTATCTCATTCTCTTGCAAGCTAAGTCCTATTTCTGGCCCTCTCTGTCACTTGTGCAGGGCCTGGGAACTCAAACAACCTCCTGTCACCTTATGGACTCCTGGTACGCAAGGGCAGAATTTGGTGTCGCTTTTTCGTTTCATCGATTTTCAAATGCACAACGATACCGAAGAAGTTTCACTTCAAAAAACTATGCCAATCTGAAGTAGATATTGCCCTACAACAACTTGGATGTTCTGTGTTCAAGTTTTGCTTTACTTTATATCTCAAGCGAATGTCTAGGAAGGCGTCATCTTTACATCAAGATGTGTGACCTTCGTTTTATACATTCTTCTAATTTATTTAAAAAAAAAATACTACTTGTGAAAAATAAATCCTTAATTAATTTGTATAACCTATGGTCATATGTAAAGTCATATATGAAAAAGATATTTAAAATCTATATAAAAATTAATGTTTGTATGTTTCTTTCATACTTTACGTGGATTGCAACGCATGTCGGGAACAGAACATTATAAAAAGTAGACAATGTGGTCAATTCTGTTGTACACAATCTCTAAACTAAACTAAAATGATAGGTCTAAATTTATTCCTATCTCTTTCACAGTGCTCACTGCGGAAAAGGATGGCAATAGATTTAGACCTGTCATTTTAGTTTAGGTTTAGAGATTGTGTGCAACAGAATTAGCCACAATGTCGAGCAAATAGCAATCCTAAAAATCAGCCAAGTGCGAGTCGGGCTTTGCTCTTTTAGGATTCTTAGGATTCCGTACATAATTATGAACAATATAATATTTTGGGTCTAAGAAATATTTAATTTCCGAGCTATACATCGCAACAAACCGTGAAAGAAATACCCAATAAATGTTCGCTTGTTTTGGTCACAGCTTATAAACTATTTTATGAATCGTTGTTTTCAGTATTTGTTGTAATGTTTAAATAGAGCATAATATGGTACATAATATACTGAAATATCATATTCCTAACTAGTTTAGTTTTTGAGATAGCCCCCGTCACAAAAATGATCTAAACTGACAACTTTGATGACCCCCCATTTCCTTATTTTTTGAACAAAAAATTAAAAAATATATATTCGTACTCTGCTCAATGAGCTCTAAACAATGATACCCCACAATGTAGGGTGAGAAAAAAAAATATTTTTCGGTTCCTTTTTCATGTATTGGAGCCCCCCTGAAAAATAATTTAATTCAATTTCTAATTCAATATTTAGTTTTGGGTTAACGTTCTACACCAAATACCAAAATTTTAGGTTTGTAACTCAGTCTACGAGCTAGAGACCTGTGACCGGCGGACGGACAGACAGCCGAGTGACATTAATAGGGCTCCGTTTTTACCCTTTGGGTACGGAACCCTAAAAAGGCGTTATTCTGCAATAGATAGGTGTAATGGTCTGAGCTTCTTATTTCAGATACTTGACTCTTAGAATCGTCCATTTTCGCACCTCAGCCGACATTGAACGATCATTCGTGATATAAAACAATTCCGGATCAGACATCCAAGATGTTTCGTTTGCTGTGAAATACAGGCCTATAATCTGTATTCCTCAGTTTATGAGCTCCATACGAGCAAAAAAGCACTGACTGTGCAATTAATAAGGGCATATATGGGACTAAAAATGATCTTTGCCATCGCAATATAGCAGATGAAAACTAATATTCAATGTATGCACCTTGGTGTGACAAGGTACTTGCGAAGTCAATGCATACATACGTGCCCCGTCCCTGCTCTGCGACAAGTAATAAGACTAGCTGCAGTAGACGTACTGCGTATGAGCGGAGATACGTAGCAAGAGATGTGTGTGTGAAATATGTGAGCTCATAGCCTACTTCAGTATTTCGATCGGCTACTTCATTGAGGTAGAAAACTTGTCTGATACTAGGCAAACCCAAAACATGAGTTTCGTGTCCGCCTTGTATCAGAATAGGCTTAAGGCGGAAACATTGTTAAATATTACAATAAATCCATGAGCGAGGTGCGTCTGGTTGTATAACCCCCGCAGATTGCTATTGCGCTGGAACCTTGTCATATTAACATCGGCGTGACGTCAGACAAAACTAAAAAGTAACGTCGGCAAAAATTTTTTTTTTAAATTAAACCGAACCAACAAATAATTTTCTGCTTTTTTATGTTGTAAACCAGTGGACCCGATAGACGTCGTCCTACCCGGTGACATATCGACATCAGGGCCACCTATGGAAACACGGTACCTGATACCTGTACCTACCCGGTAATTGTGTTTTCAAACCATCCAGGGACCCATTGAAATATACACACAATTTCATCCAAATCGGTCCAGCCGTTCAGGAGGAGTTAGATGACAAACACACGTACAGAAGAATTATATAGGTACGGGCGAGAGAGTTTCCCGTATCGATGGGATGAACATTAAATACTTGAGTTACGAAACCCATGAACATTTTGTATGGGAAAGTGTTTTTTCTTTTACTTTATTTTGTCGTCAATTTTTCAATGTTTTTAATAGTTATTCTGCTATTCGGGATGGAGACAAATACAACAAATCAAAAACTGAGAATCCGTCCAGCCGTTCTTGAGTTATAAGTGTTGGAACAAACCCGAATTTGTTTTATAAGATGAAGAAATTATCCTAACTCTTCAATTCCGCTCATGTAATCACATTCTTCTAATTCGAATTCCGGTTTTTTTTTCAGTCTGTTGTGTCTGAATCACTATCATTTTCTGTGTTAATAATTAATACCTCGTCAATTAATCTGTCTTTGCGCGAGTACCTATTAAACAAAAATAACAACAAAATGTGTTTTACAATAATTACTCAAAACTCAATACGCATACTCTACCAACAGTTTTGTCAACGGTACCGACATCTGTCTAGTCGTGACGTCATACTAACATGGCGGCCAGGCGCAATACCAATTTGCGGGGGCTTATAGACTCTTAGCACGTCGCATCGAGTCGCGTCACGTGTTATACCGCCCTTACACGAGTATACTCGACCGGAGTTGTGTGTCCATCTTAACGAGAGCTATACTTTCTTCTGGCCTCAGGTGGGATGAACGTGGCGAGTGTGGGCAATATGGTGGTAACGAACAGCAACATGTCCGGGCCGGGCATGCTGGGCGGTGGCATCATCAACAACGTGAACAAGCAGCTGCCCACGCTCATGGCCAACAGCCACCACCCCGCCCACGGCGCCCACAACGCGCCGCAGCACCATCCGCACGCCCAGGTAAGTACTCACTCCCTTGACATCAGTGGTGATTTTTTAGCAACTTTTTTAATGTAAAAGTCCCTGGTACGTTCCCGGGCTTAGGCACCAACGTTGGCAACTAGAAATATTTTTTGTTATTTTTTAAATAAATCTCGTTAGAAGACAAAATATTTTTTTTATTTTTCACCAAAGAAAAAATCAATATTTAAAGTACCTAGACCTAACAGAAACTCGGAAGAACTCAGAAGTCATAACATAACAGATTTAAAAAAATACGTTTTTAAACAGACTGATAAGTATAAAATAATTTTTCCTATCCCCCATAGAGATTCCTAATTAATAATTCTCTCCTATCTCCCATAATTTGTGATCGTGAAATAATATTTAAAACATAAAAGGCGGGGCGTAAGGATAGGTACACTTCTTGGTCCTACGTTGTTCGGTAGTATCTGTTGTTGAGAAAACTCACGCAATAGTTTATATTATCATTTGAAGTGCAATAAATATGTTAGTGACTTATGTGAACTATTCATGCATTATTATCTACTACATGCGCCCCAGGTTTTTCGTTTTTATTAAATAGTACAAATATTTGTTTTAGCTAAATTCTCAGCCACAAATCAGAACAATCTATGTGAGGATTGGGAGAAATTATTTTATACTTTTTATTCAGCGTGGGCCTTCCCGCAATCCTATTAGAGAGAAGGCCAGCCCAAAAGTGGGACGTTAAAAGTGCTGTAATAGTGGTAGTCTGTTTTGAAAATGTGTTTTATTTTTTGGTAATTTAAAATATTTTTTTCTGCTTGTGTGTAAAATTTTGCAATCGATTTTAAACATCTTGATGATTATGACAAAATTATTAGTATCAAACGGATAAAAAAAATATAGTTAGACAAGATAGCAAATACCTAAATGTTGCATTTTCACTCACAATCAGTTCAGAGTTGTTTAATGTTTCAAGTCTCTAGCTGATTACGAAGTTAGTTTAAATTCGATTGCAAACAAACACACGGACAAGAAAACGAATCAATCCAGTCATCCAGTTCCTCTCCTGCCTGTACTGTAGGTACATTCCAGCTAGGGATCTCATTAATTTCATTATAAATAAAAAAAATCTAAAAGTAAAATGAATTGTGCAATACTGTCGTATATTACAGCGAGAGTATGAATCGTGAATACTGTTTTTATCATTTTTGCTTCCCATTGACGATACTAAAATTTTCGTAAAATTTAACTTCACAGCAACAATAGAGAAGATCCACTAAATAAAAGAATATAAAGTAGAGGTAGATTTTGGGTAAAATCAGTAGAATATTTTGTGGTGTACTGGTTATTTGAGGACACCCGACAATCACGGTCCAGTGATACAGCTTTTACTTTTAAATTCGACCGTTTTTCCGACCGTTTTGGGTTCCGTATTTTTTATTAATGTTACTCCCCCTTTCCCACAAATTAAATGTCATGCTTTCAGTTTGTAGGCTGCACCGATGAGCTATTGTGGCTCTATTTGTGGCACGTTTTCATTAAATCATGCTGACCTGGCTGTGTAGCTACCAATTGTAGCTTTGGGGAGCCGATGTCCTAGCCCAGTTTCTCAATTTCAAGAACAAGTATTTTTCAATTTCAAGATTATGATGCAGAAATTTGACAAGGGTTTTATCATCATCACCATCGCGTGGTGACCACGACTAGTTTGGTGGTTATTATGCAAAAAGTATTTATTTATTTATTGCATATGACACAACATAGGCCCCGTCAGGGCATTGCAAATCATTCTTAACTTAGTTATTTTCTTATATTAAACACATAATAATATGAAATACAAATATTACAATTAAATTTAATAGCTACAAATATAGTTAATTAGATCTAGGCGCACGAAGTGCGCCAGGCCAAGTTCCTCCGGCCTTGTCGCATGAGTGTGTTATTTACACGATCCATTTCGAGCTGTTTTGACCCCCCTCATAACTCTGGTTCGCGGGATAGTAATCCTACGAAATTTGAAATATAAGTTAAACTCGTGGATGTGATGATAAATTGAAAGTTTCAAATTTTCAAGTTGAACCGTTTCTGAGATACAGAGGTTTGAAAATCACATAAAACAAGACCTACTCACTGACTGATCAAAATTATGACGCACTTCCCGTGTATGTGGAATGTTGAAATTTGGTAAGAAGATGAGTCTTAGTGTGTATATGAAGGAAAAAATCGAAAAATGTCCAAAAGTTGCATCAGACACTGACCAATTCAAAGATATATAAAAATCTGTCTGTTCCCACATCACACAAAAAATACTGAACAAATTTTCATTTTGTTTTAATAAATGTATTTTACTTTATTCGAAGCTATATATGGTTCTTGTTTCATCGAAATCGGTGCACTATTTAGGGAGATGTGACTTTTTAAGTTTTCTAGCAAGGGGTCAATCTTACTGGTCTTGAGTTCTAATAAAAAGTAAAGTGTAGGTAAATAATAAAACGCCAAGAGGTATATTTTTTTATCGAAGTCGCGGGCGCGACTTCGTCGGCGTGGACTACACAAATTTTAAACCCCTATATTACCCCCTAAGGGGTTGAATTTTCAAAAATCCTTTCTTTGCGGATGTCGTTCGCCACATTAATAGCTATCTGTGTGCCTAAGCCCGTTCCTTCCAGTAGTTTGAGATTCGTCTTTGCCAATAAAACCAGAAGCGCGATTTTCTTAATAATTTTGATAAGCAACCTTGGCCCAAGTCAGGAAATGGATGGGTGGCCGACTTTGGAGGTTTGGAGGAGACTTTGGTGTCCTGTTGATTCCGGCTACTAGGTATCACTAATATCTAATACTATTCATTAAACTTAATGAGAGTCAAATACTCAAAATCTTCTCTTAGTTAAGCCGTATGGTTCTAAGTTCTGAAACTGACCACTGAGTGGAAATACTCTGGAGTGGAGTTTCTGTTATCTGTGATTTTGACAGACAGACGAACAAAATAAAAATTCACCCAATTAGAACAGAGAAAGCGACTTTGTTTTATATAATACTATGTATTGAAGATTAAACCACATCTAATCAGACCGTAAAATGTGATAGGGTTCTATTCCTAATTATACTGAAATATAGTTTTATTGTTTTCAACTTGGCAACATTTTTTAAATTAAACAAATTCAAAGGAGTGCAAAAATGTTGTCAAGTTGAAAACAATAAAACTATTCTCAGTCCCAAATGAGCTTCATATTATAGTGTTATTAGTAAGACATAAATTATTTAAAAATATTTTAACAGGATCATTAGGAATGGTATGACAGCTTGAGGGTGATCGAAGAAGATATACCTTCTAAAACTGTATGGTTTCATTTATCGAGCCTAGATATCAAAAATTATGACCAAAGGACTTGGTCATAATTTTTGATATCAGTACTTTTAATGGCCGAAACTTTTTGATAGGAAGTTGGCCTTATTATTCACATGAAATGTTTTTGTTTGGATTAGAATTACAAGATTACAACAAGAATTATTTCTGTCCAAAGCAGCCGAAATGACATCTTATATGTACATACATAACAGATCAATCGGATATGTTTGAAAATTTGTTTTCATGGTCATTTCAATTCACAACTTTAGTCTGACAAGCACAAGCCAGGTTAGAATTTTGCACTAAGTCGAATGATTTTCAAAACTGGTCAAGTGCGAGTCGGATTCTCAGAATGAGGGTTCTTTACCATACCAAAGCATAACTCCGACTCTCACTTGGCCGTTTCTGATGTTGTTGTTTTACAAGAAATTAAGTTTTTTTTGGTCACAGCTTACAAGTAAAAATAAAATGTTTTGAGCTCCACTCTAAAAGTTATTTTTAACGATAAAGCTTATGTCAAGCTAAAAGTATTTTTGCCTTCTATTCTATTCTATTCTATTCTATTCTATTCTATTATTTATTGTTATAGCGGCAATAGAAAACGTCTAGTTTCCCGCCTCGTTCAACTTGAGTACCTCCAAGGCAAGAGTGAATAGACATTTTCTAGGCAAGCGCGTTCCAACTTAGACGTTTGCTTTTCATCAGGCATGATTGTCATCAAGCCTATCATACAATAAAATAAAATAAAATCAAATCTACCTATTTAATGAGATACTGCCTGCCGGTTGTCCCGTTGGCACCCTTTGGGTACGGAATTCTAAAACATACTCCGCTTAATTTTTTTTTACATGGGAACATTTTTAGTTATTTCATAATGCCACACCCATTTTAAGTCAAAATAATTTTAGTCTTAAACTGACACTCATGAAGTCGAGACTAAAGACACAGTTATGCTTGCAGGCGATGCAAAACGGCCCTCTCACCGGGAGAGTGGGGGGTGTAGGCGGGGTGGGCGTGGGCGTCGGCGTCGGCGTGGGCATGCAGGCGCCCACCATGCGCACGGGGCTGGCGCACGGCGCGCACGCGGTGCACGGCGCGCACGCGGGGCACGGCCACGCGCGTATGGTCGCGCCGGGCGGCGGCGGGCATCCTCTGGCGCCGTACCACCCCGCGTACGGGCAGCCGGCGGCGGGCGGCGCGGCGCAGCGCGCGGCCGGCGTGCGGTTCGGCCCGCCGCCCGAGGCGGGCGGTGGGGCAGCGCAGGCCGTGCCGCCCGCGCCCTCCCCTCAGACGCCGGGCGCGCCCTCCGGCGGACAGGTACTGCACTACCTTACTTTATCCGTATTTCTCCTTCTAAATGCTTGTTCGACTTAACTGATTGGCGCCACCGCTAGCTGGCGCCACCGTGTCCGTGTTACAATGTTGAGTGATGGTATACGCGGTTCAGTCGCAGCCGCAAGCGGCGACGCAGGGCGCGGCGGGCGCGCCGCCGGCGCAGGCGGGCTCGGGCTCCATCGCCGACCCCGAGAAGCGCAAGCTGATCCAGCAGCAGCTGGTGTTGCTGCTGCACGCGCACAAGTGCCAGCGCCGCGAGTCGCAGTCCAACGGCGAGACGTGGCAGTGCACGCTGCCGCACTGCAAGACCATGAAGACCGTGCTCAACCATATGATGTCCTGTCAGGTGAGTGCTGACCGTTATCAAAAGGTGGTGAAACAGGCCCTTATGGGTCTATTACGCGTAACGAGTACAGTGGTGTGAGTACTCGGTACATATGATAATTTTGACGAGTGTCTCGGCCGAGCAGAGAGCACCTCCCCGCTTCATTGCTCCGCCCCCGCAGGGACCCGCTATCCCGCTCGACACGTTTGAACATGCACTCACTCGGTCTTTACTCGCCACTCGTTTGCAATTGCATTAAAGTCTGTTCGTTTTCTTACGATCACCTTTGTGTCTCGCCGCCTCCGCCGCGCGGCGATTTGTCAAAGGCACCGCCGGTGACTTCAAAACATGCCGCGCTGAGTGTACAGGCACAAGGGATTTTGGCGTTTTATACCTACTCGTATTTTTTTATTAAAATTCTCTTTCCTTTTTATATTTTTTTATATTCGTATTTTATTACAATATAACCATAAACATAAAATACTAGCTGACCCCCGCGACTTCGTTCGTGTGTTTTTCTTTGCTATAAACCTCACGGAGCCCAAGACCTTTCCAACGAATGCAAAACCATGGAAATCGGTTAGTGCGTTCTGGAGTTATAGCGTCAGGAAGGAAAACCCGACTTATTTTTATATAGTAGATAATATTATGTATCGCAGCTTCTTTCTTTGCGATTTTGGTTTACATGTTGTATATAAATCGCTTCGAAAGAAGCTGCTCACATAATTATCATCGAACTTCACTTGGAACACGGGTCTTCTCTCAAAATGAGAAGGATTTTAACCATAGTCTACTACGCTGGCCAAGTGCGGATTGGCAGACTATTCGGAGATTCTGTTAGAATAGAAAAAAAAAATACAAACAGAAAAAAAAGCATAATACTAAGAGCACCTGCGCCTGTACCGACACTATGTTACCGAACGGACTATACATATAAACAAAAATAGCAAAATACATATAAACACCTACACGTCGTTGTCTACCCGACTCCCTCGGCCTAGTATCGTTTTACTGGCTCGCCACTGTTCTCGTTACGTGTAATAGACCTATAAGAGTCGTGTTTTGTTGATCATCCAACTAAGCGTTAAAACTCGTGCCAGAAAATGATACGAAAATAGTATCCATTAAACTGAGTTATAAAGCAAAATATTGCCGTCTAAAGGAAAAGAATGACTGAATACAGCCCTTCCTATTATAGATTGGGGCCTAGAATCCGGGTATAACTCGCGCTTTTTTTTTGTTAATTTATTTAATCAAAATAAATATACAAATAAAAGAAATAGTTGTAACAAGTGTAAATTAAAAATTTAAAAACCCCCGACATTCGGCATTTTGTGGCGGCGGCCATCTTGGATTTGCATAGTGCTATTCTACTAGTCGAGCTCTTTAATTTGATACCCATATTAAGGGAGTGGTGAACAAATATGTAATCCACCATTTTGTGGCGGTAGCCATCTTGGATCGATTTTTATCAACACTCTCGACTAATTCAACTTTCAAACAAAAAACCGCATTCAAATCGGTTCAACCGTTTGAGCGCTACAGGGGAACAGACAGACACACACACACACACACAGACGCGTCAAACTTATAACACCCCGTCGTTTTTGCGTTGGGGGTTAAAAACTATAAACCGACTATGGGAAAAAATTATGCAACTTTCAACTGCAAATGTAGAATTCGGAAATAGTTATGCTTTGCTAAGTATACCTGCTTATACTACGGTTCACGATACCGTAAGGGGCAAGCCAGTTAGTGGCGCCATCTGTTATGTCTATTCGAAACTAATTTAATATTCAAGTGTAGGGGCGCGAACGTCGCTAATCGATTTTTTTCGTATAAAATGTAGCCTCAGTCACCCGGACCCTTTTTAACCGGTGTTTAATTCACAGGCGGGGAAGAACTGTGCGGTGCCTCATTGTTCGTCGTCGAGGCAAATCATCAACCATTGGAAGCATTGCAACAAGAATGACTGTCCCGTCTGCTTACCTCTCAAACAAGCGGACCGGACTAGAACAAACACTATGAACCGTGAGTTATTTCACTTCTATTTCTATCTACCCATCATTTCTCCAATTTTGAAGTGTCGCGCAACACTCAAAAATTTAACATATTTGATGTTCTTTACAATAGGGTAGACGACGCAATTTTTTTTAATAATGTCTAGCAAAAGATTATGTTACCCAAGATCTAAAATAAAGATAATTTTATAAATCCGCTCAAAAATAAATAAGGTTCAAAAGCTGTTTCAAACAGCAGGGCCAGGGGTGTCAGAATAGTGTCAAATAGCAAGAAGGTTATAACAGTTATATTCTTTGACACTGGAGACTGCGCCTAAAATTGTAATAAAGACAACATTGTAGTGAATTCATCTTAGTGATGTTTTTCTCTTGGTTTTTCTATACTTCACACACTATTTAAGTAGGTGAGAACAAGACAAAAAACAAGAGACCTGTTCAAGGCCTTCTATGTTTTGTTTGCATTTCATTCTCCAGTGTTATTCTTTAACCTTGTCGAATAGTGATAAACGACACTAGACGTGACGTCACCGTCATTTAAATTTTTTAAATAACTGATGTCACGGCTGTGGGTTCTAGCCCTTTTGAGCCTACCGCCATTTAGGTGAGGGCGTGCGAGGGAGAAAAACATGTTTCCACTATGCTCCCACTTTTCATACATTCGTTTAAAATACTGCCTCTAAACTATTGATTACTACAACCAATTTTGATGGAGTTTTCTATTTATTTGTATTTGTTGTTACATTAGTGTCTACCTTATTGGGTTGTGTTTGTGACCTTCAAGTTGAGCAATGATGTTTTTGGGTCCAAATGTTTTGTCTAACTTACTAATCTGTATTATAATATTATGTCGGTCGCTTTTGTGTTAACATTAATTTTCTGTGTGTTACACTGGTGAATATAAATGGTTGTGATAATCTATTTGTTTGTATTGTATGGAGTAATAAGTTTAGCAAAGTATCTCAAAATATGAATTGTGGGAAGGGATTTATATTATTTGAAGAGTTTTTAGTGTCACATTTTATTTTTCATATTAAAATGATTCATAAATACACTAAACAAAATATGATTTTACATACATTTTGCTTAAATTATAAACATGGTTTCATCTTCATGGGCTACATAGTTGTGAACGGAACTACATTGTACAAATGGATAGTAGATTATTATTAATCTTTACCTATGAAATTGCATTTTGTCAAGCTGGCCACTTTGATCTGGAATATCTGCCCTTTGACTTTCAATTCTAAATTCAAATTAATTTTGCTTTTATTCAATTTTCAAAAATAGTTATCCATTTGTATTTTTTGGTTTTGTTTACCATCCGATAACATTACATTTGCAATCACGACCTTTTTACTTTCGCATTAAATTATGTCTAATTGAGTCATTAACAAATTACCCTTAAATCTCTAAATGAGATGTTATTAGGCTGTACTAACGAAGCGTTAACTGACTCTGAGAATCTTTTAATGAAACTGAGTGCGGTAATAAGCTACCTACCTAAAATTACTTCGTTGAAAAATCTATCGATCTCATAAGATTTTCTCAACAAAGAAATGCAGACAATTGGTGTACCAACGTAAGTACATTTACGTAGAGTGCCATGAAGTTTGTTGCAAGTCATTGGGACTAATTCAGTTGTAGACGAAACTAATATGAAAGATGGGTGCCATTTTGGCATAATTTGTAGTTGTTTGTAGTTTTGGGGGTTAGCATGACCACCAACAAAAGTTTCACATTGTCGACAATAAAATAGAACTCATAGCTCATAACTGTCTTAGAGAGAGTTTTTGCTAGTTTTTGAGAATGAAAGTCCCTATCGTGTTCCTCTTTATAGAAATAGATAGATCCAAGAAAAATTTTGTGAAATGATATTCGTAATTGAGAATGTGACTTTAAAACAGTGGACCAAATGGCCGTTTTATTTGGATGTTACAATATCGAAACTCATGTGATGTCAAATTTTTTTTGCACTATCCCGCGATTTGGTTAGATAACTTTTTTCTAAACTTTGTTTTGTAAAATATTGCTCTTAACAATAAGACAGCCTTTGCACTCTTCTGTAGTGATGTCCCTGTCTTTCTTATATGTATGTACAATACATTGTCTCCTTCAGTGTGTACAATAAAGAGTATCTATCTATCTATAGATATGTGTGAACTCGTACCAGAGGTACAGGTATTTCAATTTTGTGTCGTCAAAATACGTGATAGCGTTGTCACTGTGGTCATGCTAGTTCAATATTGGGGAGATGGGAAAAGGTGTAATGGTGTAGTTGCAAGTGTAATTGTACGACGGAATGAGCGGCAGCGAGTGTGTTTGTCCATTGTTAGCGGCCGCGGTGTCCCACTCGACGACGGGCGTGGGGTCGGTGGGCGGCGTGGGCGGTGTGGGCGCGACGGGCGGCGGCGGCGTGGGCGTGGGCGCCGTCAGCGTCAACGTGGCGGCCGCGCCCGCACCCAACGCCCTCCCGTCCGTCAACCCGCTCTCAGGTAAGTCGCGTATAGTCGCGTAACACCACATTTGACAATAGTAGAACCATAGTGGTCCAAATGGCATTTCTTTTTAAATATCGCCAACTATTTATTTTTAAAATCCGGTAAAATATATCCTACTTGCAAAAAGGGAGTCAAATTTTCAACTACAGTTGGAGCGAAGAAGCATATTCCTGTCAAATTGGCGGAATTCGATGTTTTCTGCTAAGATTGGGAAGCCCTGCGAGAGTTAATAAATAGTTGGAGATATCTAAAAAAAAATATATACTTGGATCACGGGTTCAACCATCGTGATTTACACTATACGTTACCCAAATTATTACACAGAAGTTGGACGCTCAGGTTCACATCAGTTCAGTCCGAATGACAGCAGATTACACGTGCAACGGAAGGACAAGTTCAAACAAAACAGGCCCAGAAATTAAAGAAGACGTCTTTATTGTGTATCATAGCAATATTTGTGATCATGTACTTACAAGTACTTCAGAATAAATAATGTGCATCGGAAAACGATCGTAGTGTACATTACACGAAAGTAATTTGATTCCAAAGAACACTCGCAATTTGAACTATATCACAAACGAATAAATGTCAATGTCATTTCTAAGAACAGCAACCAGTTGCAACTTCAAGCCGTGCGAGCCGGCGCGATAAATGAGTCGATACTCAGTTACGATTGGGATTGAACGAAGTGCTGACGTGTGCATCGGCCCACGGCATCACAAAGAGCTGATAAATAAATAAATAAATAATAAATAAATAAATAATGTTATCCAGTAATCCCCATTGTAATTTGTTTTTCAAAATAAGATTTTTTTGAGTTGTTTAAATTATGTACATGTATGTCATCAATCAAAAGTGTACTATTACAACTTAGATAAAATATAATAATCGTGACATTAGATCAACTTTATGGAAAAAATAACAATGGACCCCGAATCAATTGGTAAGAGCTGCTCTATATTTCTATCTAATATCGTCTCTATGCGGTTGGTTATATTCTTCCGAATATGTAATACTAGTAACAAAAAAAATCTCGTAAAAAAAATACTAGTACTCTAGTAAAAAAAAAATACTAGTAAAAAAAATGTCGAGTAATTCTTCTGTACATCTGTTTATCACCTAACTCCTAAATGGCTGGAACGATTTGGATGAAATTTTGTGTGTCCATAATATATTCCAAGAGGTTCGTAGATTGTCTGGTTCGCAGTTGGACCAGGTAGGTGGCGCTGGTGTCGATTTATTGTCACGTAATTCCTCCTAAATGACTTGACCGATTTGGATGAAATTTTGTGTGCATATTCCACAAATGTGTGCAGCGGGATGGTTTGAAAACACCAACTGTGTTTTCAAACCATCCCGCTGCATACCGGTAGCTAGAGCGCTGCTGACGATTTAATTTGCTGCCCACCTAAACCATGGAGATTTGAGAACTGTCCATTATGAATTCATATACTTAGTAGTTAGTACAAAGCAAGAATATATTGTTATTTGTGAATCTCCGGGTACCAGCTGCTGCTACTGAGAGCTGGTGGGGAAATGGGCATATTGTAGGTGCCAAGCACAGACTGAAAGTACAGCAATTTATTTTTATACATATAAGTAGATAAATTGTAATTTGTAGGTGATACGAAGTTTTCCCAGCCCTCTAGTAATGTATATCCCAAACAAAAACATTTCATGTGAATAATAAGGGCAAGTTCCTACCCAAAAGTTTCGGCCATAAAAGTACTGATATCAAAAATTAAGGCCAAGTTCTTTACTAGGCTCGATAAATGGAACCATACAGTTTTAGAATACAAGTATTCGACCACCTTCAAGGTGTCATCGCATTCCTAGGGATCCTGTTAAAATATATTTAAATAATTAATTTATGTCTTAATAATAACACCGCAATTTTTGAAGCTCATTTGGGACTGGCAATAGTTTTCTTGTTTTCAGTTTGACATCATTTTTGTACTACTTTTGTTTAATAAAAAAATGTATCAATACAAATTTCAACATTCCAAATACATGGGAAGTGCGTCATAATTTATATGAGTCAGTGAGTAGGTCTTGTTTTATGCGATTTTCAAACCTCTATATCTCAGAAACGGTTAAACTTAAAAAAATGAAACTTTCAATTTATCATCATATCCACGAGCTTAACTTATATTTCAAATTTCGTTAGATTAGTTATGAAGGGGGTCAAAACAGCTCGAAATGGTTCGTGTAAATATACACACTGGCGTCTGGCATACGGCCGGAACTTGCCGGCCGCACTTCCGTGCGTCTAGATAATCCGAAGTTAGCCGATGCATATTATTTATTCTGAAGTACAGTATCTAAGACATGTGGCTGTGCCTGGGTCACGGCTCTTGTTTTAAACTAATGCCACACAAGTATGGCTGAGAGATGTTATATTTAGGACATTACAAACGTGCGAACTGAGTGAAATTATTTTTATCGGACTTCTCGCTCGCATTTACAGGACTTATGGAACTGGAACCTGTTTCTCTGGTGTTGTCTGGTAACAGTAAAAAACTATTTGTCGACAACCCTATGATCGTACTGTTTTATGGCTCAATTCGCACGTTTGTAATGTCCCAACTATAACTGATGATTGATAATTCGAACTAGTGGATTTTTACTTATACTCTGATTTTTAATTCCGTGGAATTCTGACGTTTCTTAATGTTACCAGAGATAAAACAGTTTCCACAAAAAAGATAATAAAATCAAAACTTAAGTTTAACATATTATAACAATCAATTGCCTCATGTAGATATGACAAATGCCTGACATACTTCAGGTACTTTAGTTTGGGGTAAAACCGAACTTCAGGTGTTAACCCTGTTTTTCATACAAATAACTCATTCTATTTTTAAATGACAACTGTCAGAATTCCACCGAATTAAAAATCAGACTATAGAGATTAAACTCGGAAACAGCATCGAAGGTTTACCCATAAGTCGAAGTTTAATTGTGATCAATGTCATGAACTGAACTGATGTATATTCGATCGGTTTTCCTGGTAGTTTGTAATTTTTTATCATGTCATCGTTTTCCAAGCGGGTGTAGTGTTACAATATTATGCAATTTTGTGGCCCTCGTCGTTATTTTCTACTTACATTTAAATATAGACGTTTTATGTTCTGATTTCACAACTCGATAGCTTAGAAAGCAACAATGTTCAATGGTAATACCTGGGTTTAATGTTATCATAAATATGCATCTTGTTTCTGTAAAACTGCTTGCTTTATCTAAATCGCGATGAAAATGATTCAAAGTATTGTATTGTTGTGTATGTGTTAATTTTTAATTTGGATACTTTTGGTACATAACGAAATCTAACTAATAATAAATCGTTGTGTTATAAACCTTAGTATGTGCTACTGTTGTAGCTTAGTATGTGTGTTTTACTACTATTAGTGTACATGTGAGGGGGCTGCATTACTACTACCTTCTACATACTCATAAACAGTGTAGGAGATTAAAGTTCCAAGTATTCGTAGGCGGTGTCACCGCGACGTCAGCGCCCACGGTCAACTCTGTCGGCGGCGTGGGCGCGGTCGGCTCCGTGGGCGGCGTGGGCGGTGTCGGCGGCGTGAGCACCGTGGGCGGCGGCGCGGACATGAAGCGAGCGTACGAGGCGTTGGGGATTGCGTGTCCGACGTCCGTCTCGGGGATGGTGGGCGGGTTCGCGAGGGCGCCTTTCACCCGCCTGCCTGCGCCGCGGCCGCCCGGGCTGTCGGACGTTTTGCCGCAGCAACAATCCATGCAGCTGTTCACGCATCAGCAACAACCCGATTTGCAGCAGCAATCTCAACAGCAGCAACTGGTGAGTGAATGAATAAATGAATGCCAGTTTATTTGTGGTGTTGTTGTCTTGTTTGTTCTGTGATTCCAAAAGGCGTCCACGGCTTTTTGCTTCTTTTTAACCCAGACCTCATTGCTTTTCACCAGATATTAATGTCGTCAAACGCAAGCCAATCTTGCAATTAATTAAAAAAAAATCTTAGTATGTTTTTAAATGCAAAAAATATTTTTAAAATGTTTGTACGCAGATGAGCAATACGCTACAGCTGCCGGTGGGGCCCGTCACCGCCAACCCCGTGTCTGGCACGAAGGAGTGGCACCAGTCTATAACACCCGATCTCAGAAACCACCTTGTTCATAAACTGTAAGTACTTATATTGCTACGTATTTCTGTCTGAATAAAACAAAAATTACGTTATCTCGGGAAAATTCGCTCCGAATGCCTATAATAATTTTTGTACACCCACTTTGATTTTAATACTATAGGTTATTTATTAATAACTTAATATTAATTTTTCTCTTGTGTCTCGTAAAAGGGTGCAAGCTATCTTTCCGACGCCGGACCCTACAGCGATGCAGGATAAACGAATGCACAACCTAGTGGCGTACGCGAAAAAAGTCGAGGGCGACATGTACGAGATGGCGAGCACGCGCTCCGAGTACTACCACCTGCTCGCCGAGAAGATATACAAGATACAGAAGGAGCTGGAAGAGAAGCGGCAGAAGAGGAAAGAGCAGCAGTTACAAGCGCAGCAACAACAGCAGCAGCAACAGCAACAACAACAACAGCAGCAGCAGAACCAGTTGCAGCAGCAGCCTGGCGTGCTCGGCGGCGGCGGAGTGATGGGCGTGAGGCCCAACGCGCCCGGCGTGGGAGTCGTGGGCGGGGTGGGAGGCGTGGGCGTCGGGCGGCCCAACCTGCCCACGCAAGCCGTCCTGCCCGCGATGCGCATCCCCTCCCCCGGCATGCCGCTGACGATGCAGGGCAACCGCATGACGTATCAGCCCAATCTCGTCGGCCCCCCTGGTCCTAGCCCTAATCAGGTACGTTTTTACGGCTACGTATCTAATTTGACCTATTTTTCCTATTTTTTGCCGAGGTCTATCTCAAAAACGGCTTTATAAAAAAAAAACTAACTTATGCATAATTTTAGCTATATTCTGAAGAAAAACAACAAATACATAAACTCTGAATAATACTATAACAATGAAAATAATGATATGGTAGCTTATTCACAACTTTTATCTTTTTCACTCGACATAAGTAAGAAAGTGACAAAACTTACGGTTAGGCTATCCTATGTTAATCAGAAGGTGGTGAAACAGGCGCTCAGAGAGGAAGAAAAGTGGATAAAGTCAATGTTATCGTTGCACTCAGATGCCGCAGACGCCGAACGGCGGCAGCGTGGGCAGCGTCGGCGGCGTGGGCAGCGTGGGCAACCCGGGCATGTCGCCGTTCGGGCAGCCGATGACGTCGCCCGCGCCGCAGTACCCGCTCGCGAGCAACGGGCCGCCGCTCGCGTCGCCCGGGCTGGGCGCGGCGGACGTGAAGCGCGGCGTGTCCAGCCCGTTCATGAACCACTCGGGCGCGTTCCGGACGGACGCGGGCGGCGCGTCGCCGGCGGGGGGCGGCGCCGCCACGCCCGCCACGCCGCTCGCGCACGCCAGCCCCGCGCCCGACGCGCGCCCCGCCTCGCGCCCGCCCTCCGCCGCCGCGCCCGTCTCCGCGCAGATGGCCGCGCTGCAGGTACCGCACACAACTAAATAGTCTTCTTCTTTTGATTTATTGGCTATCTAACATTACTATCGATATATTTGTCGACAGAAAATAAACAAATACGGCGATACTGATCGTGTGACTCTATTTTGGCATTACCTCGAAATTAAATACGAGCTTTTCGCCTTTGTTTAATCCTTCGTAGCCAAAGCCTTTTTTAAAGTTACTGGGATTTGATTTTTTTGTGGTAACTGTTTTACCTCTGGTAACAGTTGGTAACACCTAGACACGTCAGAATTCAAAATCATACTGTAGATGTTGTTTGTACGTGCGTGTTTTTAATTGTTTTATCATTGTGAAAAGTGTCGACGAAGTAGTTACTGTAAAATTGATTGCTAAACCTATCGTGTACGTGTAATGGACGCCTTTTAAAAATGGAATGTAACGTGTCCGTATGAAACAAAACGGACGGACGTATCATGTAACATGTCCGTGTGTTACAGAACGCAGCCGCTGAGGACAGTCCGCCGGACATCAAGCGCGAGCCCGAAGACATCCGTATCAAAGAGGAGCCAGAAGAGGACTGCGGCGGGAAGGGCATGCGCGACGAGCCGCAGGACAAGGAGGCGCAGGAGCGCTTCGACAGGCAAGAGCCCTACATGAAGCAGGAGAGACAAGAGAAACAGGAGAGACAAGAAATACAAGACATCAAGAGAGAAATCAAGGACGAACCCATAGACGGCGTCGCGTCGGCGGACGGGACGACCGACCGGGGCCCCAAGAAAATGTTCGTGTTCAAACCCGAGGAGCTGAGACAAGCGCTACTGCCCACGCTGGAGAAGCTGTTCAGGCTGGACCCGGAGTCGTTGCCGTTCCGGCAGCCGGTGGACGCGACCGCGCTCGGCATCCCGGACTACTTCGACATAGTGACGAAGCCGATCGACCTGTCGACCATCAAGTCCAAGCTGGACCGCGGCCAGTACAAGGACCCGTGGGAGTACGTCGACGACGTGTGGCTCATGTTCGAGAACGCGTGGCTCTACAACAGGAAGAACTCGCGCGTCTACAGATACTGCACTAAGGTTCGTGCTACTTATTATATACGGGGTATATCGAAAACTTTGCGATATTATTATGCTATCTAAATACAATCCAATACCAATAACCCTTCGTCTTATATTTGTAGTATTAGTGGTTTAGTATTAACGTCGCGGCGACAACTTTAGGAATTTGCCCAATATTCGTCGATGGCGTTGTTCTCTAACGTCAGCTGATTGCTTTACATTGCATTTTTTTTTCTGTAGTATCTTGTCAGTAATCATCGCTACTATTACCTGTCTTAGTTTCCGATAGCAGTCCCCTTACACCCGTTAGAAGACTAACTTGCCAACCTATGATCTTACCGAGCCGTGTTGGTTGCGCAGTTGTCGGAGGTGTTCGAGGTGGAGATCGACCCGGTGATGCAGAGCCTGGGCTACTGCTGCGGCCGCAAGTACACCTTCAACCCGCAGGTGCTGTGCTGCTACGGCAAGCAGCTGTGCACCATCCCGCGCGACGCCAAGTACTTCAGCTACCAGAACAGGTGATTATACTGTACCCCACTGTAGTCTGATTTTTAATTCGGTGGAATTCTGACAGTTGTCATTTAAAAATAGAATGAGTTATTTGTATGAAAAACAGGGTGACCACCTGAAGTTCGAAACGAAAAAACGTAGTTAAGAAACGTCAGAATTCCACGGAATTAAAAATCAGAGTATACACACCACACACACACTACACAACCATAGTCTGACCGGAAAAATAAAAAACCTGCTCTAGACGTGCCGCTTTTGGTTTTCACGTGATAAAATCTTAAAATCAATGAACACCGTCTGCTCACACGAAAAAGTGACACGATCGGCCTATATATGTGTTTTATAATGTTTTCCTGTATGTATTTACGATATCACGTAAAATTATCGTCCGTAAACCGACTTTACAGACAACCAATTTTTGGACACATTTTTTTTCATTGCATCACAACCCATAGAGAAAGTAGACATGAAGTAATTTCTTACAAAAAGTGGCGGCCATGTTGCGGTAGATCCGCCATTTGCATGACATCAATTAAAACGTGTACGTGAACACTCGCACGCGCCCAAGACATCGTAATGAACATTCGCAATATAGTGCAGTCAAATTTGACTCCAAAAGTGGCTAAAATCGCAAACGAACGGCTAGTTCTGATTTTTTAATATGTTGTTAGGACCACTACCAGTAGTGTAAATCCAATTTTGCAGCTTCGAAAGACCTGTGCTAACTTTGCAGCACTCGAAAAACCGCGAAAATTTCGCACTACTTTTGGGTTTTTCAATATAAGTCCTAAACTATGGGTTTAAAAAAAATATTTTCTATACGTTTTTAAAGAAGATTAAAATTGCTACAATTGAATACCAAAACTAGCTCTTTAAATTCAATATTTGCTGAGATACAGCTCTCCAAAAATTGACAATTAATTCCGAAAAAGTGAAATTTTAAGATTGATATTTATTGATTTTTATGAAACATATTAACCTGTATTAAAAGGACATTATGAGTTCCGAGCAATATAAGTCGTAAACTACGCATTTTTTTTAAATATTTTCTATACATTTTTAAAGTAAACTAAAATTGCTACAATTTGACACCAGAACCAGTTCTGTAACTTCAATACTTGCCGAGATACAGCTCTCCTAAAATAGAACTCTTTCCAAAAAAAGTGAAAATTTAAGATTTGGTCAATTTTCGACCGCCATTTTGAGGATAATACTCATTATAAGGGTAAAATCATAGTCAAAATGTTGTAGTAAATCTAATTAGCTTTAATTTAAGGGTGAAACGACGTCTCTAGGCCATATAGTTTACTCACAAACCTTAATGAACAATTATAACCAAAAATAATATATTTGTAATGCAGGTTAATGCTTCATAAATATCAATAAAATAAGATAAATAAATATTTTTTTTTTCATAAATAACATTATGAATACTATAATAATAGATTATATGTACATTTCTTGTGGATGTTCATGGTTTTTCCTTTCAAGGTACTCACAAACCAAACTAAGCAGAGCAAATTTACGAAAATTGTTTTCCCATTTTTTGGACTTTTAAGATTTGTGAGTAAACTATATGTCCTAGAGATGTCGTGTTACCCATAAATTAAAGTTAATTAGATTTACTATAACATTTTTACCTATAATTCTACACATAAAATGAGTATTATCCCCAAGATCGCGGTCGAAAATTGACCAACTCTTAAATTTTCACTTTTTTTGAAAAAAGTTCAATTTTAGGAGAGCTGTATCTCGGCAATTATTGAAGCTACAGAACTGGTTCTGATGTCAAACTGTAGCAATTTTAGTCTACTTTAAAAATGTATAGAAAATATTAAACAAAAATCCGTAGTTTACGACTTATATTGCTCGGAACTCATAATGTCATTTTAATACAGATTAATATGTTTCATAAAAATCAATAAATATCAATAATAATATAAATAATTTTTTTCTTGAATAAATAACATTATAAATACTTAATTTAAATACTTAGTAATAGTTTTAATACATATTTCTTGTGGATGTACATGGTTTTTTCTTTCAAATTGCATTCAATACAAACTAAAGAGAAAACTGCAATTTTCGCATTTTTTAAACTTTAAGGATTTGTAAGTAAACTATATGGGTTACAGACATTGTTTAGTGTTTAAATTAAAGCTAATTATATTTACTACAACATCTTTTCAATTAACTTTACTCGTAAAATGAGTATTTTCCCCGATATCGGGGTTTAAAATTGACCGAATCTTAAAATTTCACTTTTTTGGAATTAATTGTCAATTTTTGGAGAGCTGTATCTCAATAAATATTGAATTTAAAGAGCTAGTTTTGGTCTTAAATTGTAGCAATTTTAGTCTACTTTAAAAAAGTATAGAAAAATATTTTTTTAGAAACGCATAGTTTAGGACTTATATTGAAAAACCCAAAAAAAGTGCAAAAATTTCGCGGTGTTTCGAGTGCTACAAAATTAGCACAGGTCTTTCGAAGCTGCAAAATTGAATTTAGACTACTGGTAGTGGTCCTAACAACATATTAAAAAATCAGAACTAGCCGTTCGTTTGCGATTTTAATGTCAAATTTGACTGGCGTAATATTTATGTCGTGCTATTTACACTCACACAAGTGTTAAAGACATGTTTCTAAAGTAGCTATGGCATGTTCCCTTGTTCGTGCTCTACGGCATATAAGCACATGTTCATGTATTTATATGCATTTAATGATGTCAAATGACGTTTAATTACGCTTTAAAATTAGTGCTGCCAGTATGAGAAATTTTTTCTTCGGCTTTTCAACATGGCAAGGTTTTTTATTTTTCTGGTCATTATACATATACAGAAAAAAATCAGGAAGTTTGGATCAAGTCATTGTGCAACATAAAATAGTCTAAAGTATGCTCGCCGGATTTATCCTTTTGAAAGTGCTCTCATCTGAAAAAATACTAATAGTTTTAGAACAATTTGTGGAATTCTGTTCAATGACTTGGCCCAAAAGGAATCTTTATCAAAATCGTATATAAAATTGTTAAATTGGTGGCCTCCACATACATTCAATATGTCGAATATTCATTTTTTTTTTTCATTTTGAACCAATATTTCTTTTTCTTTTCTTCGATAAGCCAAACTACTTTTAGCATTTATGCAACCTGGACACGTATTGGTCGGCCTGAATATGTGTGGAAGCACTATATAACCAAAATGTTAGGGTTGTTATACACATAGTCAGCTTGGTATAGACGAGCGGTCAATTGGATATAATTATCTAGATAATTGTTCCCGCATATATTTGTAGGTAAAAGCCGATCCGAGTATGAAAATTTACTCGGTTCGGTTTAAGTGACACAGCCGGGCGAAGAATCGGCTACCAAGGTTGTGTCAAGTGCTAAAAGACCAATAGAGCTCTAATAAACTTGGACGGTATGACCGATCGAGTGAGCCGAATGAAAGTCGAATATACCTATTATGTCATATGTTCAGTTAAAATTGCCGAATCGAATATGGCGCGCCGACCCGACTATGTGTATAGCAATCCTTATTCACAAATCCATCCAACGAATATCTCATTTTGTAGCAATGGAATGGGAATTTTAATCTGTATTCTTCATTGTGTTAACAATTTTTTATTTTAGTATAAAATAAATACTGTTTTTGAACAAAATAGTAACATGAGGAATACATGTATGGGTGTGTTGGGATTATATTTCGATAGTTTGATCTCATTCTGTAGTAATTCTTAACATATATGTCGCTTTCCTAGCTGGCAACCATAGACGCGTAGACCATTTTCTTATATGGACCTGTACATAACAGACAGCCTGCATTAAGGGCCTGTTTCCACCACCACCACCTTCTGATAAGTGTCAGATAGCTTAAACGTAAGTTTTGTCACGTTCTTATGTCAAGTGACAACGACAAAGGTAGTGAATAAGCTATCCGACACTTATCAGAAGGTCGTGAAACAGGCCCTTAGTGCCTGTTCCACCACCTTCTGATATGTATTAGATAGCTATCTACAACTTTTGTCTTTGTCACTTGACATAAAGTAAGAAAGTGAGAAAACTTACGTTTAGGCTATCCGACACTTATCAGAAGGTGGTGAAACAGGCCCTTAGACTACAAAACTTCAATTTTTATGTGTGTTCCATTGAAGTTAACATAACTGAATCTATCTAATGCAGTAATCTGTAAAGTTGTAAGTTAGGTGGTAATATTTTATTCACACGAGTGCGATCAAAGTAGATAGATGAAAAGATAGATCTTGATCCATTTTACAAAGAAAAAGCTAATATTAAAAAAAACTATCCACTTTATACATAGAAACAAAGACATATAGTAATCCTGGCTACGCTCATACATTACCTTGTGTTTCGACTTTCAGATGCGATACATATAATGTGTAGAACCTATGTAATATTAAGATTGTGAAGCCATTATACAGTACCGCGGCGGCGGGGGAACTTTCTAGACTATTCGAAAACAATTGGATCCAAATAGGTAATAGAAATACGCCTGTGGTGACTTTCATACTATACATATATTTCATACTTTCTAATATCGCAATTTTTTGTCTTTCATATTACTATCAACTCATAAATTACAAAATATCGTTATCTCGTACTTTCGTGCCATTTATTGTAGTTGATGATATTGTTATAAATATGAAATGTGGCTCGTGCAGTCCGATGCAATGGAGAAGTTTCATAATATTGATGTTATAATATTTCGTTGTACAGGGTATATGGGGACCGCTGTCGAAAACTTAGCGCTATTATTATACTACCTAAACAATCTATACCAATAACCGTTTGTGTTGTACTAATTGAAGTATTAGTGGTTTAGTATTTAGTATTTTTCAAACCGGCAATGTAAAGCGTGCACAACTGGGGGTCGAAGCCCGGCGCGTGACGCCCAGCCTGCGAAAACTTTAGATATTTAAGCATTAGCTGATTGCATTACATTGCGAACAAAAAAAAATACTTACAGGAAATATTTTAATTTTCGCGTTTTTTTATGGAATCTTGTCAATAATCATCACTACTATTACCTGTTTTCGTTTCCGATAGCGGTTCCCTTACACCCGGTACACAAACAAAATATAGATGAAAACTAGTAAGTTGCGGAATGATTTGCGTGTGTTATATTATTATGACGCCAAGTTATAGTACCTATTCCGTTACGCTGAGCTTTTCGCACTGTGACTCTTGTTATATCATACATAAACAATAAACATATTAAACTTTGTGTTAATAGAGTTGTTGTAATATTCATCATCATCATCATGATCAACCCATTACCGGCTCACTGCAGAGCACGGGTCTCCTCTCAGAGTGAGAAGGGTTTTGGCCATAGTCTACCACGCTGGCCAAGCGGATTGGCAGACTTCACACACCTTTGAGAACGTTATGGAGAACTCTCAGGCATGCAGGTTTCCTCACGATGTTTTCCTTCACTGTTAAAGCAAGTGATATTTAAATACTTAAAACGCACATAACTCTGAAAAGTTAGAGGTGCGTGCCCGGGATCGAACCCACGACCTCCGATTGGAAGTCGGTCGTCCTAACCACTAGGCTATCACAGCTTCAATTCTCTCTTCTCTGAATTCTCAATTCTGTTGTAATATTATTATTTATTAATTATTTTTATTATTGTTTCATTTTTCTTATTTGATTTCGTTGAAATAAAATTATGAACTTCTCTGTTGGCGTATTTAATTCCTAACTAGCATAAAACGAGCATTGCGTAATATTTTAGTAGATAATATTATTAAATCGTGTTAATTCCTTTGAACACAATATTTTCAGGTCTTAAAGTATCCTTTAAGACCGGGAATGTTGCATTATTACTTTTCACAACATTCCCCGTAGAAAAGGATGACGCTACAGTAAGACTTGTATATTAAGATTTGTGTATAAAACATATTTTATTCATGTTACCAAACTAGTAATCCGGAGTAGAATGGTTCTCTAGAACTGTGAGTTCCTCCATCGCCGCGGTTTCTTGCGAGTGTTCCGGCTCATAGAGTCTGTTCAAAAAGAGAATCGGCGTGGCCAAACAGCGAACTAACGCGCTTTAGTATTGTACTTGTATTGCCCGCTAAACAAAAGCACAGCAACGCCCTCAAATCCCACGCCGATTCTCTTTTTGAACAGACACTACCTCTACGATTCACTGTCTATTACCTTACCGAGCTTGGCGATCATACAATTCGTCCGCAAAATGTTATCGCGTTTGTGGACTAAGGGTGTGTCTATAGAGCGTACGACTCTACTCGGACTCAAGACAGAGTTAAAACAGGACATAAATATATGTCTGACATAAATCTGTCTCGTTTTAACTTTCGTCAGAGAGCTCTATAGGTCTCACCCCTAGAGTCCTGATTCAATGTGACATTTAAATACTGCAACGATGTATAAAAAGCACTATTAAATCGTCGGGTTTGACATTAAGTTGCACTTTCTTGATTTACTTTCAAGCCATCATACCTGAGCTAAATCTTTTAAATTCGCCATATTGAAAAACTGTAGACGGGATGTATGATCGTCAAGCTGTGACATTACGTGCCGCGAAAGTTGAACATTGTAGTACACTTATCGATTTTAACTCTTATCTGAGGGGCGCATGGTCCTGACCACAGAATTCAGAATAATATTAGATGTGTTAAAGAAAGAAACAAAAAAAAAACGTTTAAAACGTTAAGACACACATCACTTATATATTTTAAAGGTAGACAATGGCGCTTCTAAAACTTGAGCATTTTAACTTAAATGCCACAAGCAATAAAAGCGCCGCCTAGATAACTTGTGACACAACCCTAAACAACGTATGTAGCCAAGTGCTGTATGCTTTGTACAAACACTAGAGCATACAACGCTGATTTTCAGCATTGAAAGGACCGTGAGATTGTCTCCGCGCAGAGTGATAATGAAACACGAGTGCGCGTTATTGTAAAAACAGACGTATTAACATAGCTTTACGATTTTTAGAAACATTTTTGTGTGAGCAAGTTTCTCAAAATAGGCAATATTGTTCCGAACATTATTATAAATAACAAATACCCTTAATGAGAAAGCAGATGCCATTTCTATTACCTTACTAAGAATTCTGTGGTCTCGAGGCACCGGCTCACGCGTGAATCCGAGAAAGATTTTAATAGGTTACAATCTAAAAGGTCATAACTTTGGTAACGACATCCGAAATAGCTTGTTCTGGGTTCACATGATATAGAGCCATTATTTCGGAGACCCATTACCAAATTCTTGACTCGCAACCTATTACAATGTAACAGGACCTTAAGTTTTACTTTGTTCTTGGCATATTGTCAGTACCACCAAGAACCCAACGATGTCAGAAAAACAGCTACAAACAGTATTAAGCCGTTTGTACCCTCGATGTGTGTCCGTTCAACTTCCGCGGCGCGCTCTTTACCACCGTCTGTCTACTACTACATACTAATCCTCTTCGTACGTGGCTTACTAATGTTGTTTTGGCCTCCATGCTCGCTCCATGCACGCCCTTGCCCGCGCACGCTTCACCACCACTACCACCGCCGCCTCCGCCGCCCCCGCCTCATCGCGCCGCTCTCGTTGCGTTGTGTGCAATAGTCTAAAAGCGTATGGGGTTGTCTCCGATAGATACACCTTCTGCCAGAAATGCTTCAACGACATCCAGGGCGACACCGTCACGCTCGGCGACGACCCGCTGCAGCCGCAGACGTGAGTATACACTTGTATTTATTCTTATGTATTCCTGTTAGTGTATTTCATCTATCCGTAAACTATAGTTTAAAAGCCATACTACTAATTGACAATTGACGTCCCACTACTGGGAAATAGGCCTCCTCTCTTGTAGGAGAGCAGGATTAAACCTGAGACCCGCCACACTGCTCCGATGCGTGAAGCAGCAGATACATGGAATAAAATGATTGAAAACCCGTGCTTTGTTCGTTCCTTTTTTTGTCAAATAACAAAGTTTCTGTAGTTTATACATTTATTACAGAAATAATAAATGTAAGGAACGGGTTTAAGTCTAAGATGGAAGCGGTCTAACCTGGAATAGGTACGGCAATTTTTATACCCGGCAGCCAGAAAGGAACGGAGAGCTAGGGCGAACCTGCGCGAGTTCGCTCTTACACGACGCTCAGGGACGAATATTTGTTTGGCGTTATCTATATCAAGCCATGAATATAGTAATGTTAATGTCAGCGATCGGGTTTCAGAGCAATAAAGAAGGAGCAGTTCAAGGAGATGAAGAACGACCACCTGGAGCAGGAGCCGTTCGTGGTGTGCATGGAGTGCGGGCGCAAGCAGCACCAGATCTGCGTGCTGCACCACGACCAGATCTGGCCGCTGGGCTTCTGCTGCGACAACTGCATCAAGAAGAAGGGCGCCAAGCGGAAAGAGAACAAGTTCAGCGCCAAGAAGCTGCCCACCTCCAAGCTCGGCATTTATATAGAGACGAGAGTCAATAATTTCCTTAAGAAAAAAGAGGCTGGTGCCGGTGAGGTGCATATCAGGGTGGTTGCGTCGTCCGATAAGGTAATATTACTCTGTTCTCTTTTTTTTTCAATATAAGACATGCTAAACATGATTCCTCTTTCCCCTCTGTACAACTGGTGGGATTTAAACCTTTCGGTTTTTAGTCCATAGAATCGGAACGTTCTATTAGTACGGAAAGTGGATCTACTGTCCATACTGTTTAGGATATATTATATTCTTTTTCTATGTGAGTCAACTATGCAAGTCCCTAGTTGCCTGTGACTGGTCGACCATCGCCGATCTCCGGCGCTTACCGTTTTAAATCTTACCGATACTCGCTGCAGCCCCGTGCAGCACTGTCTGACTAGAAACAGTGTAGTTTTCTCGGGGTTAGTGTAGTTTAGTGTAGTTTTCTCAAGCTTAATAAATGAGGCAGTTATTAGGAAATAAACAGACGGACACTTTAACCTTATTACAATAAGAATGCCATTATTAATAATTGAATGGCATTTGTTACAGATGGTGGAAGTGAAACCCGGCATGAGGTCGAGGTTTGTGGAGTCTGGAGAGTTGTGCGCCGAATTCCCGTATCGGGCTAAGGCGTTGTTTGCGTTTGAGGAGGTCGACGGAACTGATATTTGTTTCTTTGGGATGCATGTGCAAGTACGTATATCTTCAGCCTTAGGACACGGACAAATCTAACAGAAAAATTCTATGATCGTGTTTAGCTGTGATTGTATTGAAATCTTAGAACCGCGCCGTATTTGCGCGGCCGAAATACTGAAGAGAGCTTTTACGCGCCGAATTCTGTTAGATTTTCCCTGGCCTTTTTACTTGTTTAAAATTTTTATTCCCTGATTTAAAAGAGGTGTGTTTTAAAAATTATGAATACATTACTTTTGAGTAAATTTAGCCGTTAGCCTAGGGTTCCCGTAATTTATAATAACGTTATTCGAAGGTGTTCCTAATACTAGTATCAACACTTACTACCAGTGCAGCTAAGACCTATAATTTAATCATTGAATAAATAACTATTTATTAATAGAATACACGTTTAACCATAAAATTATAATGGTTGTTTCAGGAGTATGGTAGCGAGAGCCCCTCACCGAACACGAGGCGTGTATATATAGCGTATTTAGATTCTGTACATTTCTTCCAACCGAGGCAGTATAGGACGGCCGTGTACCACGAGATTTTATTAGGGTATTTGGATTACGCCAAGCAGCTGGGCTACACGATGGCCCACATCTGGGCGTGCCCGCCCTCCGAGGGCGACGACTACATCTTCCACTGCCACCCGCCCGAGCAGAAGATCCCCAAGCCCAAGAGGCTGCAGGAGTGGTACAAGAAAATGTTAGATAAGGGCATCATAGAGAGAATTATATTAGACTACAAAGATATTCTTAAGCAAGCCATAGAAGATAACATATTGTCCGCGGCGGAGCTACCTTATTTCGAAGGGGACTTTTGGCCCAATGTTCTCGAGGAGTCGATCAAGGAGCTGGACCAAGAGGAAGAGGAGAAGAGAAAGCAGGCCGAGGCCGCCGAGGCAGTGGTCAGTATATTCATCACTTTTTTTTGGTCATTACTTGCTGATAATCCTATTCAAATACTGAAAGTCAAGCTTCTCCACCCTCTCGATCGGATATGGCCAATTGGCCTCGAAGGTGTTTCTCCACCTCATCTATCGGGCATGGCCGTACATAGCATGGCGTACTTGTTTCTCCACCTCTATAATAGGGCATGGCCAATAGGGTATTTGACTAATTTTTGGAAATTGTTTTAAATTATTCTTTATTACTTATTAAAACACACTACATTGATATTTTTCGCAATATCTACAGTATTAAGAATTAAATCAATGATAAAGTTTAAGTTTTGAAAACCACGCCAAAAACGACATTTCTGATCACATAATACGCGTGACGTCACAAATCGCTATGCAAGTCACCTCTCTCGCTCGCTCCTTTTCGGAACTCGGTGCGTGCGACAGAGACGCTACGCAAGGCGACTGCTGTATCGTAATGTTGTAAATTGTTATACCTACTCATTTTAATATCAATCTTATTCTTTCAATTATAAAGTTTAGTTTCGGTTGACTTGATAAACTTCAATTATAACAACCAAATTACGTGCAATCGAGTGACGTCACAAACAATCCTGCGAGCGTTCACGTTCCTGATAAAATTTCAAAAATTATTATGTTTTATTTCGTGCAAAATATCGCGTAAAACTACATAGTTTAGTTTGATTGAGTGAAATATGTCTTTTTTAGGCTATTATCTGATAAGATGACCACAATCAATAGTATATTTTCAATGTTGTCAAATACCCTATTGGTCTTGTACTTGTTTCTCCATCCCCTCAATAGGGCATGGCCAATTGGTCTCGTACTTGTTTCTCCACCCCCTCAATAGGGCATGGCCTTTCTTTTATATTAGAAACTGAACATAATATAAAAGAACTATGCCACATTCTTTGTTGAACATAAATTGTAACAGTTTTCATATCACACCTATCGAAAACATTTTTTGACTTACTAAATTGGTTGACCTATACACAATACAATAATTCGGTTTGTTTCTCGTTCCTGACTGTTATAGTTTTTTATTTAAAACATGAAACCTCATGTGATGAAGCCTGACCAGAAAAATAAAAACCATCTCCAAGTTGCGGACACCAAACAACTAATTTCTTTTGCCAGTAACACTATGTGACTTTCGGCATTCAGCATCATCTGTGAACATTTAACGTTATTAAACTAGTACCGCAATTAAATAAATATTTAGCTGAAACTATAAACAGCAGCACTCACAGCGAAAAGGATACTAAGGTCTATGGTCCCTATTAGGTGTATAAAAATTAAGGTCCTGAGTCTACACAATGAAAAGATATGGGTAAATTTAGATTTTCACGAAAACTTGTTAGTACCAAAATTTACCTTAATTTTAAATTTTTTTTATTTTTCGGAATTTGTCCTTTACTTGATCTGTAAGACCTTGCTTTTGACCAAAATTGACAAATCTAGGTCAACCGGAAGTACCCTATATTTTTTGGGTCGAAAACCTAAATGGTAGTTCCAGTTGACCTAGAATTACAAAATTTGGCAAAAAGTCGGGTCTTACAGCATAAATAAAGGAAAAATTCCAAAAACTAAAAAAAGATGGAAATTAAAGGGTGTCCCCATACATACATAGTTGAGCCAATTAAGATAGACCTCTGAGTTGTATGAGTGCTCATACAATTTAGAGGCCTAGCTTAATTAGCACCTTACCTTCTAAGACAAACTAATGAAAAACAGATTGTACTTATACTTCTGGAGTACGGAACCCTCGGTGCGCGAGTCTGACTCGCACTTGACCGGTTTTTTTTTGACGTGATAACGTCTTATACATCGATGAACGCCGCACACGCACGAAAAAGCATGACTCATTGTCACGTACCGCGTGCACAGTGGCGTGCATAGGGTTCCAAGTCAGGGTATGCAATAGCGGTGGTCTGTACCTACTCTGTATTGGGTTCAACACCCGATAGATACTATGTAGGTATTTATAGGTGGACCAAGTCGCGATCAGTCCACCTATTTTAATTTATAACTAGTGGATCCGGCAGACTTCGTCCTGCCCGGTGGTGACATACCTACCGACATCAGCGTCACCTACCGAGACCCGGTAGGTTACCTGTACCTACCCGGTAATTGTGTTTTCGAACCATCCAGGAACCCATTGAAATATACACACAAAATTTCATCCAAATTGATCCAGCCGTTTAGGAGGAGTTAAGTGACAAACACACGTACAGAAGAATAATAATATATGTAGGTACGGGTAAGAGAGTTCACCGTATCCACGCGACGGGATGTTTGACAGTTACGAAACGCGTGAACATTTTGTATGGGAAAATATTTTTTTAAATCCCTTGAGAACTCTTTAATTTTCCGGGATAAAAAGTACTCTATGTCCTTTTTCAAGGCCTTGTCTACCTCTATACCAAATTTCGTCCAAATCGGTAGATCCGTTCTAGAGTTATAAATAGTGTAACTAACACGCCTTTTTTTATATAATATATAGATTAAGAAGGCACTTCGTTGTGGTCATTTAAAACTGTCATTTAATAGTTACAATCAGAATAAGTAGGTAAGTATAGTAGTTAGTACTATACATTACCATTTTACTTCCTGAAACGATGTTTTAGTTTAGATAACTACTAATAAAAACATTAAGTAAGTACCTTGAAACTTCGTTACGTTCCCCCGTAAACATAAGTTTTCAAACAAAATAACAATTCCAATTTCTTATTTTGGGATCACTAATCACTATAATATTATACACTTCACACACTTTCGTACGTTACATCGCAAATATTAGGGCTTAACACTTTTTGCACATTTTCACAAGCTTTGAAACACAGCTTTGAAAGAAACAGGAAGATACCTATAACCTACCTATAAAATGGCATTCGTAATAATCACTGCTTCTTTTAGACGCACACAACAACAAATTCACTTTTAAAACATGTGTTAAAACATAGGTTAGGTACATGCAAGGTTTATCAATTAAACGAGGCTATTTGCCATTACAAGTTCTTTTTATTTTCCTTCATGCTATATTTTCACATAAACTAGCTGAATTAAATCTCTTTTTGATTTTAATTTGAATAACAATAACAAAGCCTCATAGGTAATTTTCACTAAGTCAGTACATCACTTTAAAAGTCCGTTACCTACTTAAATAATTTACATTAGGCAGCAATAATATTATAACCTCTCTTTTACCCAATTAGCTACCCGAACAAAAGCTGAATCTAACCTCTAAGCCTCTAATTCAAGATCCTAAATCCCGTTATTATATTGGTATCAAGTAATCACATAACTTCGCCTCACTGCCTCCACTCCCCGTCACTACCTACACGATTCTGCCCCCTTTTCCCTTTTGTTTTTCCTTTTATATATCCTCAGCACTTTCTAAAATAAATATGTAATTTCCCTCAAAGTTACTTACAATGTCCAAAAATGTTTTTTCCTACGTTTTTATCTAAATTTCAATATGTAGTAATTTCTTATTTGTCCTCCGTCCAACCAAAACATAGACTCCTAGAGTATCATCACATTTCCAAGTGGCAGCTGTCATCCTAATCACCGATTATAACACACAGATTATAACAGCTCGTCCATCCTGACGAAATTTGATACCACGCAAATTAGCACTACTTAGTAAAAATATACTGATTACAAATATATATATATATACAACTAACTAATTGCAACATAATGTCTTAAGAATTTACAGCTCTACAAAAACATTCATATCTCTAATATGTAGCCTGAATAGAATTTTAATTTAACATTTATTTATAAATCAGTTTACATTTTGATGTAATTAAATGGTTGAGCTGTGTAGGGACTCATTGACTTTACCGGTTGGAGACATCTGTAAAAGTAAAACGAAAACATTTATGATTAAACTTATTTTCATTTAGCTAGTCTTATTCCCATTTTTTTTTTTTTTTTGTATCTATTTTTATGAGTTCTACCCATTTTGCATATTAATAATATAAACTTACAAAAGGTACCATCATCACTGTTATAATGATTTGTCATTACAGTGGTCCATTTATTTATTTAATATGATACCCCTCTACTAACTATTTTCATCATCATATTTACAATATCATGATGGTCCTAGTTTTCTCATCGTCTAATAAGACGGCCCTTTATTACTAATGTTCATCATCATGTTTAAAATGTCATGATGGTCCTAGTTTTCTCATCGTCTAATAAGACGGCCCTTTATTACTAATGTTCATCATCATGTTTAAAATATCATGATGGTCCTAGTTTTCTCATCGTCTAATAAGACGGCCCTTTATTACTAATGTTCATCATCATGTTTAAAATGTCATGATGGTCCTAGTTTTCTCATCGTCCTAATAAGACGGCCCTTTATTACTTATGTTCATCATCATGTTTAAAATGTCATGATGGTCCTAGTTTTCTCATCGTCCTAATAAGACGGCCCTTTATTACTTATGTTCATCATCATGTTTAAAATGTCATGATGGTCCTAGTTTTCTCATCGTCCTAATAAGACGGCCCTTTATTACTTATGTTCATCATCATCTTTAGAATATCATGATGGTCCCAGTATTCTCATTGTCTAATAAGACAGCCTTTTACTACTAATGTTCATCACCATGTTTAATCATGATGGTCCCAAGTTTTCTCATCGTCATCGGTCCGTTATTATATCGTTATAACCATATCGAGTATCTTTCTATATTGACATACCTTAACTTTTTATCCTTCTAACAAATCAATCAGTTCCTCCGTGCTGTCAACTTTTGATTCTTCTGATTCACTCTGACTATTTATACTATCTTGATTTATGAATCTTCTTAAAGCATCTGAGGCCACCGTCGCACTATATTTCTTATATCCTTTAATACCTTTTACTGATGTAATTATGTATCTGTCATTGTCCAGTACCTTTTTAACCTTATAAGGACCGCTATATGTATCCTTAAGTTTGCGCACAGCATCTTTGTTTTTGCTTTGTGCACCCTTCCACAGTACTAAATCTCCCAATTTATATTTCGTAGGTTTCTTTCTTTTCTCATCAAATCTTTTCTTCATTGATAGAGATGTTTTAGCCATATTTTGTGAAGCTTTTTCTTTATTATGAGATGCTGTGGCTGCGTCGTCATATGTGTTGGACGACATTCCTTGCGTTAAGGAACGGCTACCTTGAAACATTAATCGGTAAGGTGGAAATCCTGTTGTAGAATTTATGGTGTTGTTGATACCCCACGTTACTTTGTTAATACACTTGTCCCAGTCCCGTTCATCAGTGGTGCTTTTATTAACAGCTTCAAGTAATGTTCTGTTGTATCGCTCCACCTGTCCATTGGAACGAGGTGAAGCTACCGAATTAATCACGTGCTTTATTTGATTCGACATGCAGAACTGTTTGAACCTTTTGCTTTTAAACGCTGCACCACTGTCTGAGATTATCCGTTTGGGATAACTAAAAGAACTGAATATCTCTTCCAGCTTCTGCTCTACTTCCACAGACTTGGTCGTGCGCGTTGGTTTTGCCCATATAAATTTTGTGTATGAGTCTACCACTACAAATAAGTATGACATGCCCTTACCACTTTTACAGAATGGTCCAAGATGGTCAATATGTAACGTGTGCAATGGTTCTGCTATCTTGTCTAGAGGATGTAACTCACCTTCTTTCTTACCATATTGACCTCGTTTATAAAGGCAATCTATACATGCATCAACATACTTCCTTATGAATCTAGTCATGCGTGGGAACCAACAGTTTTCCTTAACCAAAGTGTCGCATTTCTTTAGACCAGGGTGACCTATATCGTCATGATATTTGCGCATTATGTTCCATCGAGCAACCTTTGGGACGACTATTCGTAGGTTATCATCTTTAATCTTCCTGTATACTTTGTTATCTTGCAGAACATAGTTGTTTATTATATCAGGATCCTTGATATTTGTTTCTAGTTTTTGCTTAATTATGCGAATAGTGTCATCTTGTCTTTGTAAACAACAAACCCAATCTAGTAAGTCGAGAACCAGCACTTGTTGGACATCAAGTGGTGACCTGCTGAGAGCATCAACATGTTTATGGCATACTCCTGGTTTATGGACTATATCCATATCATATTCTTGGATGCTAAGCCACCATCTAGCAACTCTGGGCAAAAGGTCCTTCTTTTCAAAAGTTTGTCTTACGGCAACACAATCTGTGACAACTGTAAAATGTATGCCAGCCAAATAAACCCTAAATCTCCTGAGCGTTTCTACAACAGCTAAGGTTTCAAGCTCAAAGGAGTGGTAAAGTGCTTCTTCCTTGCTAGTTTTACGGCTAAAATATGCCACTGGTCTCAAGAGTTCACCGTGTCTCTGTAGCATGATTCCTGCAATACCTTTGCATGAAGCATCCGTGTGGATTTCTGTTTCAGCCTTAGAATTATACACTGCTAAAATTGGCCTTTTTGTCAGAATTTGTTTCAAGTTATCAAAAGCTTCCTGTTCAGTTTTGCTCCAGATCCAAGTGCAATCCTTTTTCAATAACTTGTACAAATCGTGTGTCATAATTGCATAATTGCGTACAAATTTCCTAAAATAACTTGTTAATCCCAGAAACATACGTAATTCATGAACATTACTTGGTACTTTATACTTCGTGACAGCCTCAATTTTCTTTTCAGATGGTCTTATGCCTTTCTCACTTATATCATACCCAAGGTATTCGATCGTAGTTTGCAGGAAAGTACACTTATCGATGTTTAGAGTAAGCTTGGCATCTCTTAGGATTTGTAGAACTTGTTGCAGTACATTAAGTCCTTCTTCTTCTGAAGTGCTGGGTATAAGGAGATCATCAATATATGGCAACACTCTGTCAAATCTAAGTGGTCCTAATATTTTGTCCATCAAACGCTGAAAGACGCATGGTGAGTTTGCCAGACCGAAGGGCATACGCAAGAACTCGTAATGCCCTTCTGGAGTTACAAATCCAGTTTTTGATATTGACCTTTGTGCCATTGGGATCTGGTAGAAACCTTGTGATAGGTCTAAGCTAGTAAAAAATTTCTTGCCGGATAACTTTTCCACTTGCTCTTCGATAATTGGTAGTGGGTATTTGTCCTTGACCGTAAAACTATTCAGCTTCCTATAATCTACACATAGCCTGTAATCGCCTGTTTTTTTTTTTACTAAGATGATGGGACTGGCAAATTCCGAAGTGGACTCTTGGATGACTTTGTTTTTTAAAAGGTCATCTATTTTTTCTCTCACTATTTTTTTTTCTGCTTCTGCCAATCTATATGGGCGATAGCACACTGGTTTCTCTGTGTTTAGTTCAATATTCATCGCTATCTTATCTGTACAGCCTAATTCCGTTGTATCCATCGAAAAACAATCACTATATTCTTTGAGTGTAGCTAATAGTTTTTCTTTGACCCCAGGGTCTACTGGGCCACATTTTAGTTTACTAAAATCCACAGTCATTATTGTATTATTGGTTGGTTGTAGCATGGAAAGCTGCTCTTCCCCTATTTCGTCACATCTCAGGGCTCTGGCTAAAGTTTCTCCTTCAGATAGCAGTAAGGGAAACTTAGAATTGTTCCTAATCTGAAGCATAGTTCTATCTCCATGTAGAATGCCTGAAGGTATGCTATAGTTCTTATCACCGTGACTTCGTGTGCATGATTCTATAAAAAGAACTTCATGCGACATGGCATTTGAAATAACGTTTATTAGCATGATGTAAGCTGGTGGTACTACGATGTCATTTTCACACAATATTTTTACCTTACAACTTTCTTCGAATATGGTGTCAATTTTCAGTATCTCTTCTACCGCCTGCTTCTTTTTGTTGATTGTAAATACATTGCCAGAGATCATAAAAACATAATCGGGGTCATTCATAACTGGTTGTCCTAATATAATATCCATCATGCCTATAGGACAATCGGTGATGATGAAATTAGTATTAAAAGAATTGTCCTCTATCTTAATTATCGCGTTGATGGTACCTTTTGCTGGAATGGGGTGCCCACCAAGCCCCCCTATAGCTATTTCACAATTATTCATTGGCATGTTGAGTTTTTTATAAAATTCAAGACTCATTAAGTTAACCTTTGCTCCAGAATCAAAATAAGCAGTAGCAGGGACATCATTCGCAAAAGCTTTCTTAAAATAGATGTTATTTACCTCATTTATCATGTGAATAGTCTCCGGTATTGGTGGTCCCGCGACAGACGATGAAGAAGTCGGTTTATGCCAGCATCTTTCTGGTAGGTGGCCCCTCTTTCCGCAATGTGTGCAGGCAGGTTTGTTATTCATGGAGTTCTTTGGACACCTTCTAACAGAATGACCTGGTTCCTGGCAAAGAAAACACACAAAGGGCTTTCTTGGTTCTCTTGAAGCTGAGCTCGCATTTGTTGTGTCATCACTGATCTTTTGATATGGTGCCTGTCTCTGATTGGGCTTGACTTCTGCCGACATTACCGTGAGAAACTTGGAATATAACTCGCTAGAACTTGTGTAGTTTCCTGCCCTGGCTGGTGCTTTCATGTGTGGTGGCAAACCATCAATAATGCATGCAACTGCTTTATCACCACGTATCTCAAGCCGATTTAACATTGCCAATTTACTATAGAAATATTGTGTCATACTCTCGGTTGGAAGTTTTCGCTTATTGAGCATATCGCGCAAGAGTTCAACAAAATCCAATTTTTGAGGAAAAGCTTCCAATAATTGGCCCTTCCACTGACTCCAAGTAAATTCGTAGTCTTGTAGTGAGGCATGCCAGACTTTAGCCATGCCGGATAGTCTGGATTGCATAAAATAAGATTTCATTTCATCGGTCCAATTGTGGATTGCTGCTAACTGTTCAATTTTATTCAGCCACTGGTTTGTTTCCATGTCATTTTTTTCAGGATCAAAAAGGGGTATTATGTCTGCCTTGGCCGTTACATTATTCAAAATATAAGGAATTGACTCACCAAATGACCGTTTGCTTACGCGGTGACGGTTTAGTGTGGTCTCGATTTCTGTGCTGGACTCTTCGGATGATGAATCCGGTGGTTTCCAAGGGCGCCATCTTTTCTCACAATCTGGTTCAGGGCTTGTTGACCTGTCTCTCAACCGCTTTCGGGCACGTTCGGCCATGATCCCACTTCTGAAAAACTGTTAAAACATAGGTTAGGTACATGCAAGGTTTATCAATTAAACGAGGCTATTTGCCATTACAAGTTCTTTTTATTTTCCTTCATGCTATATTTTCACATAAACTAGCTGAATTAAATCTCTTTTTGATTTTAATTTGAATAACAATAACAAAGCCTCATAGGTAATTTTCACTAAGTCAGTACATCACTTTAAAAGTCCGTTACCTACTTAAATAATTTACATTAGGCAGCAATAATATTATAACCTCTCTTTTACCCAATTAGCTACCCGAACAAAAGCTGAATCTAACCTCTAAGCCTCTAATTCAAGATCCTAAATCCCGTTATTATATTGGTATCAAGTAATCACATAACTTCGCCTCACTGCCTCCACTCCCCGTCACTACCTACACGATTCTGCCCCCTTTTCCCTTTTGTTTTTCCTTTTATATATCCTCAGCACTTTCTAAAATAAATATGTAATTTCCCTCAAAGTTACTTACAATGTCCAAAAATGTTTTTTCCTACGTTTTTATCTAAATTTCAATATGTAGTAATTTCTTATTTGTCCTCCGTCCAACCAAAACATAGACTCCTAGAGTATCATCACATTTCCAAGTGGCAGCTGTCATCCTAATCACCGATTATAACACACAGATTATAACACATGTGTACAACAAACGCTTCTTCATGTGTTAGTTTCCTTTAATAACAGCACACATACAGCAATTACTAATGTGTGAGTGCGCAAAAAAAGCTGAATTTCTCGGTGCTTATATCTAATAATTCCAACCGGCAAACCATTTATTAGACAACGCCATCTACTAGATTATCATAAAACTTTTACGCTAAATACTAATATGGATGCAAACCATCAACTAGATGGCGCTTTTATGAATTTTTGACCATAAATATTTATTTTTTATTTCGAATATTTTTTAATTACTAAATGACTAAAATAGGAGTTGTCTAGAGATGTCCAGGGTATGCTCTGCTTTTCTGCATGTAAGATCCGCACGCCACTGCGCGTGCAAGCGAGAACGCGGAACAAGCGATAGAGAAGGCACGATCGGCCTAAAACGTTCGGCTTGTGACGCATCTATATCTATTTGTTTTCTTATGACGTTATCACGTTAAATTATCGTCCGTAAACCGACTTTACAGAAAAATCAATTTTTTTTCTTTTCTTTTCTCATCTGGCCTTACACATATTAGCCAATCTAAAATAATTGTTGTTTATATAATATTTTAGCTCTATAAGCGCAAGTAGCGCCCCTAAAGCAGGTTTTCTATTTTCCTGGTGAGGCTACAACATTTTCTCCACTAGTCATTTTCTCACTCCGCAACAAGCCACGAGTCGCACGGGAGGGTCACGTGAGAGAATATCTCGTAACATGGTTTTAGATATTCCAGTCTTCCGAGGAGAGCGAGCAGGGCCCCGACGGCAAGAAGAAGGGCCAGAAGAAGGCGAAGAAGTCGAACAAGTCGAAGGCGGCGCAGCGCAAGAACAGCAAGAAGCAGAGCGACCAGCAGCAGGGCAGCGATCTCAGCGCGAAGATATTCGCCACCATGGAGAAGCACAAGGAGGTGTTCTTCGTCATCAGGCTGCATTCCGCGCAGTCCGCCGCTAGTTTAGCTGTGAGTAGCTTTTTTGTATTCATCATTCTACAAGTCAGCCCATCGCTGCAATGTCACCTATCTCAACCGTGACTTCTCCTCCGTCAATCACTTCCTTCACTGCTTCCACATACCTCAACTAAATTTGGACTTGCTCCCTGTGACATGTTTGATTTCGTTTGTGATTAATAGTTCTAGGTATACTGCTTGAGTGAGATGGGTCCTGAGTCTATGCGGACTGCAAACAAGTTGCTCTAAATATACCGTTATGGTTGTCGGCAGCCCATCCAAGACCCCGACCCGCTGCTGAACTGCGACCTGATGGACGGGCGCGACGCGTTCCTGACGATGGCGCGCGACCGGCACTACGAGTTCTCGAGCACGCGGCGCGCGCGCTTCAGCACGCTGTGCATGCTGTACGAGCTGCACAACCAGGGCACGGACAAGTTCGTGTACACGTGCAACAGCTGCAAGTCGCACGTGGAGACGCGCTACCACTGCACCGTGTGCGACGACTTCGACCTGTGCGTGCCCTGCTACGACAAGGAGGGCCACCCGCACAAGATGGAGAAGCTCGGCCTCGACCTGGACGTGGGCGCCTCGCCCGGCGACCTCAAGCAGAACAACCCGCAGGAGGCGCGCAAGCTGTCCATCCAGCGCTGCATCCAGTCGCTGGTGCACGCGTGCCAGTGCCGCGACGCCAACTGCCGCCTGCCCTCGTGCCAGAAGATGAAGCGCGTCGTGCAGCACACCAAGACGTGCCGCCGCAAGACCAAGGGCGACTGCCCCATCTGCAAGCAGCTCATCGCGCTCTGCTGCTACCACGCCAAGCACTGCCAGGAGACCAAGTGCTCGGTGCCCTTCTGCAGCAGCATCAAGCAGAAGCTGAAGCAGCAGCAGGTGCAGCAGCGCGTGCAGCAGCAGCAGCTGCTGCGGCGGCGCATGGCCGCGATGAACACGCGCGGCGCGGCGCCCGCGCCCAGCCCGCCGCCCGCGCCCGCGCTCGCCTCGCCGCCGCCCGCCAAGCCCGCCGCGCACGCGCACAAGCTGCCGCACAACGTGCAGAAGGCGCTGCAGCAGGTAATACACTATGTACACTACACTATACCCATTACCCAACTTATATGAACACATTGATACACATTGAATTTACGAATTGAGGCGCGCTTGTTGTGTGTCCATATATTGATCCCACTATTGCTAAGTAATGCGTAATTCATGCCTTTTAAATTGGTTTCATCAAATAATTTCGCATTTATAATATCGGTAGTGGATGTGTGTAACATGTAATTTTTGTTTTTAAATTTAAAGTACCATAATATTATGTCCATACCTAGGATGCAAGTTATTTCTGTACCAGTTTTCTAGTATTTTTACCTAGATTTGATTATTGTTATACCAGCCATTGAGACAGACTCAATTGAGAATAGGTGTGCAGAGCAGCAGTCAACAGAAATCAGAATAAATAATGGTAGCAGCAGTAGTACCGTCGTCTGCTCCATATAATAAGTCGATGTGGTGGCGCAGGTACAGGAGGAGGCGGCGCGGCAGCAGGCGCCGTCGTACGGCAAGCAGGCGGCGATGGGGCCGCCGGTGGTGGGCGCGGTGGGCGGCGTGGGCGTGGGCATGGGCGCGCGCGGCGCCGAGTGGGGCGCGCGCTACCGGGCGCCGCCGCCGCTGCACCACGCGCCCCACCGCCTGCCGCACCACGCGCAGCACCAGCAGCTGCACGCGCAGCATCCGCAGCACGCGCCGCAGCAGATACAGGTACCTGTCCTGCGAATCTGCAAATCTCCATGGAGACAATGACAATATTATAAAATGTATGGAATTTATACAAGAATTATATCTAATCTTGAGTCGGCAATGCCTACTAGAATATTTATTCTATAGGAAAACCAGGATCCATTTTCCATTCGACATTCCAAACTCGAGCACTTGAAGTCCAAATTCGACCATGTTTTCTTTGTATGTTGTGTTGATATTAGATTTTCATCAGATTTTTTCAATTTATTTTTGATACGAAGAACTCTCTATTTGTGGTATTTCCACAAACAAAAGCATGACATTATCTTGCGTACATTTTACCGCCTTAAAATACGGAACTCAATAGGCGCGATTACAGCGATGACAGCTTGTCCCGTGAATCAAACTATGTATGTATATTATATGAACCACTATGACGTTGGACAACACGTTTGACCTGCAGCAACAAAGAGTGGCGGTGGTTCCGCCGCAGCAGCAGCCGGCGGCGGCGATGCAGCAGAAGGCGCTGCAGCAACTCATGGCCACGCTGCGCTCGCCCACCAGCCACAACCAGCAGGCGGAGATCCTGCAGATCCTCAAGTCCAACCCGCCGCTCATGGCCGCCTTCATCAAACAGCGAGCACAGGTATCACCTTATGTCCCAGATACATTTAACACTTTAGTCATTCTCAGCAACGGGATCAACTCACTACCTACGAGATAACAAACAGTTATCAAACAAAACGGCAATTTGTATTTGTATATAAAATACGAAGAACCTTTTTCCCCAACCTTATAATAATGTGTTTTCTCTGATAACCATTAGATCAGAATCAAAATTACTCCTGTGGCGAATGAGTTTGTTTTGCATTTTCAAAATTAAATGGGTGACAGCAGCCGCAGCTAGTTGCCAAACGTGAGCTCCTCTAAAATACAATGATAAAGTGGACGGATTTTTTAAATTATTTCGTTATTATTGTTTCTTTCACAGAATGCCCAAAACCAGCAGCAGGCCGGCGGCGGCGTCCCCGTGGGCAACGTGGGCGTCGGCGTCGGCGGCGTTGGCAACGTGAACGTGGGGCTGGGCGGCGTGCAGCAGCAGCCGCAGCAGCTCCAGCATATGATGCAGCCGCAGCAGCAGCGGTTGCAGCAGATGCACCAGATGCTGCCCCAACAGTCACAGGTAATGCCGACCTAGCAGACTCGGCTAGTTAGTAGTTAATCTGCACTTCACTACCAACAGTACACTATATGCACGGTCTGTTACAGGTGGGCGGAGTGTCCGGAGTGGGCGGTGTGTCCGGCGTCGGGCTCGGCGGCGTCGGCGTCGGCAGCGTGAGCGGCATCTCGGGCGGCGCGCCCGCGTGGTACAAGCCGGGCGGCGGGCCGGCGAGCGGCGTGGGCGCGGTGGGCGGCGGCATGATGGGCATGCGCGGCGCGTACGCCGGCGGCGTGGGCGCGGCGCCGCGGCTCGCCACGCGCTACTTCCCGGGCGGCGGCGTGGGCGCGGTGGGCGGCGTGGCCGTGCTGCAGCGCTCGCCGCCCGCGACGCCGTCGCCGCGCCCGCCCACGCCCTCGGAGCTGCTCATGATGCGGCAGTCGCCCGCGCCCCCCGCGCCGCACCCGCCCGACGACCAGCTGCCGCCCATGACGCCGCAGGACCAGCTCACAAAGTTCGTGGAGCAGTTGTAGTGTACATAGTGGAGGCGCGTCCGGTCGCCCTGTAACATATAACATATCGCGGCCCCGCGCCCCGCCCGCCCCCTCGACCCGACCTCCCCGCTCCCTCGACCCCCGACCTCCCCGCTCCCCCGCACTATTTATTGTCAGCCGATGAATCGTTAGCGACGCGAAGGACCTATTAGTATTACGATGAGAACGAAACGAGCGCTCAATGTACAAATGTAAATATGAGAAGAGTACATCCTGTCCGCTTTTGCGTATTGTAAGTTGTTCGTAGTGTTAGGGACATTTAAGTATGATACTTATTCTGTTTATGTAATTAAATCATTTTATAATATAATTATGTGATGATTATAAACTGTTGTTTCTGTTTTTCTATCCCCGAAACCAGACGTCCTTCCTAGTAAAATTGTTTTTCAAAAGGCAAGTATCTACGTATTTATTACGTACAAGCGGATACCCGCGACTTCGTTCGCGTGGATATTGGTTTTTAAAATTCCGTGTGAATTATTTTGTTTTTCCTAAGCTCATTTGAACTGATTGATACCTTCCTAAAAACTGTTAAAAGTTCACTGACGGATGTTTAGGTAGATCAAAATGTAAACATCCGCCAGTGAAAATCCCATCAAAATCGATCCAGCCTTTCAGAGATTAGCCAGTAATCTTTAAAGTATTTCCTTTCTAACAAAAAAAGAATGAACGAATACGGACCACGCGTTAACGAATTACAGCTAAGTACACATCTTAGTTATCCCCTCTATATGAGGGGATAACTTTCATCCCCTCTCCCAAGGGAACCGAAGGGAATTTCGGAATAAAAAGTATCCTATATGTTATTCCGTAGTATGAACTTAAATCATGCCAAGTTTCATTTCAATCCATTCAGTAGTTTTTGCACAGACAAAAATTTCAAAAATAGCTTTTTTACGTTCTATATTACTTATCCCTAACATCCCCCCGTTATTATTTTGCAAAAATCTTTAATGTACAGATACGGCAAGTCTACGATTTTATTATAGTATGTATATTAATTTAAAACCTCAGCTGTTATATTACAGCTATTATAACAAGTATAAATTCAAAATTTTAAAAACCCCCGAAATCGCCATTTTGTGGTGGCGGCCATCTTGGACTGATTTTCATTAAACAGCTAAGAACACTCAAAAGTCCCGTCCCGACCTTTCAGAATAGAATAGAAAAGTTTTTTATTCAAATAAACTTTTACAAGTACTTTTGAATCGTCAATTGCATCTAACACTGGTTCGGAATGCCGTTCCAACCGAGAAGAACCAGTAAGAAACGGCGGTTGCTCTTTTCAAAAATAACAATTTATGTACATGATTGAAATGCCGCATCGCGCATTGCTGGAATCAGGAATGAGTTAAAGCCATGCTTTTTAGGGTTCCGTACCCAAAGGGTAAAAACGGAGCCCTATTAATGTCACTCGGCTGTCTGTCTGTCTGTCTGTCTGTCTGTCTGTCCGTCTGTCCGCCGGTCACAGGTCTCTAGCTCGCAGACGAAATGAGTTACAAACCTGAAATTTTGGTATTTGGTGTAAAACGTTGACCCAAAATCAAATATTGAATTAAAAATTGAATTAAATTATTTTTCAGGGGGGCTCCCATACATGAGAAAGGAGCCGGAAAAAAAAATGTTTTTCTTACCCTAGCTTGTGGGGTATCATTGTTTAGAGCTCATTGAGTAGAGTACGAATATATATTTTTTTAATTTTTTGCTTAAAAAGTAAGGAAATGGGGGTCATCAAAATTGTCAGTTTTAGACCATTTTTGTGACGGGGGCTATCTAAAAAACTAAACTAGTTAGGAATATGATATTTCGGTATATTATGTACTATATGATCTATTTGTACGACAAATACTGAAAACAACGATTCATAAAATAGTTTATAAGCTGTGACCAAAACAAACGAACTTATTTTGCGTTTTTCTTTCACTTGAATGGTCTTCACTTCACACTTCTTTTAATTGAATGGGTACTTGCAACTGCATGATAACCAGTTTGGTTTTCGGCAGGGACTTTCCACAGAGACTGCGATATTGTGCTTGAAGAGTGCTGTCAAATACTATACTGTGAGAAATACATCAGTTTACGCTTGCTTCCTTGACCTTTCCAAGGCTTTCGACCTGGTCGCATATGATATCCTATGGAAAAAGATGAAAGAATCCAACATACCGGAAGAACTTATAAACATCTTTAAGTATTGGTACGGGAACCAGGTGAACAACGTGAAATGGGCGGGCACCATGTCGGAGCCGTACAGGTTGGAATGTGGCGTGAGGCAGGGCGGCCTGAGCTCACCCTCCATTTTTAACCTGTACATTAATGGTCTGATCGAGGCGCTCAGCGAGCAGCATGTCGGTTGTCACATAGATGACGTCTGTTTCAATAATATAAGCTACGCGGACGACATGGTGCTGCTGAGCGCCTCGGTCTGTGGACTCAGAAAGCTGCTGAGTATTTGTGAGGGCTATGCAGCTGAACACGGTCTAATTTATAATGTTAAAAAGAGTCAGTGTATGGTCTTTCAGGGGGGACCTAGAAAAGTATCGGATGTACCACCTATAAAGTTAAATGGAACACAGTTACAAACGGTTGAACTTTTTAAATATCTAGGTCATTTAATAACACCTACCCTGGACGACGCTGACGTTGAACGGGAACGAAGGGCGATGTCGGTAAGAGCTAATATGGTGATCCGCAGGTTTGCACGGTGCTCCACAGATGTTAAGATTACTCTTTTTAGGGCTTACTGCACATCATTTTACACCTGCAGCCTGTGGACTGCCTATACGCAAAGATCGTACAGCGCCCTTCGGGTCCAGTACAACAATGCGTTCAGGATGTTGTTGGGGCTCCCTCGCTATTGCAGCGCATCGGCGATGTTTGCCGAAGCGCGCGTAGACTGTTTCTATGCAATAATGCGCAAGCGAGGCGCGTCGCTGGTGCGGCGCGTGCGGGAGAGCACCAACAGCATGCTGGCCGCGCTGGCGGATCGTTTCGACTGTGCCTACGTGAATCACTGTTGCAGACTGCACGTTGCACACAGGGACTAAGTTACGGGGCCCACTTTGAATGAATATTTTATAAATAGTATTTTATTTTTGTAATATAATTTGTACCTAATCTAATTTAATGTCTCTATAATTAAATTTAATGTTATTTGTAATTTTTAATGTATCCTGATTATTGCAATGTGACTGTGAATGTTTATTACTCTATTGTATGGGCTCCTTGAATTGCCTGAAATAAATGACATATTATTATTATTATTATTTCACGGTTTCTTGCGATGTCTAACTCGGAAATTAAATATTTCTTAGACCCAAAATATTATATTGTTCATAATTATGTACGGAACCCTGAAAGAGCGAGGCCCGACTCGCACTTGGCTGATTTTATTTTATCATTTTTACAATCTTCAAACAAAAAAAAAACCTCATTCAAATCGCAGTTTGAGTGCTACGGTAGAACAGGCAGACACACATAGATACGTCAAACATAACACCCCGGAGTACACTTCATATTGAAACGCCTGTCTGTAATTAACCGACTTCATTTATTCTAATAAATGTATTTTGAGCAAGGTTACAAGCTATAATTTAAAAATTAAAAAACCCGACTGCCATGCTAAAAAACGAACTAAAAAATTAATAAACTACCACCGTACCACTTACAGTGTAGTTGTTATTTATTTTGTTTTTCATGATTTGTCACTCCAAATTGATTTAAAACATATAGATTGTATACATTTTCGTACTCGCCTTTTAAAGCCCTTTATTTTGATACCCCACTCGAGGGTCTTGAAGAAAAAAATTTTTTTCAGCCCGCACATTAAAGTGCATAACATTCGCCATTTTGATTTTTATAAATTTTATGTACCCAGTAACATTTTTGCCGTCAAGACAAATCTAATGACGTATAATTTATCAAAATAGGTTGAGCCGTTAAGTAGTTACGAACTGACATAGGAAACGGTCATTTTCTACGATTTATCACTCCAAATTGTTTCCAAATATATAAATTTATACATTTTCGTATTTGCCTTTTGAATCCCTTTATTTTGATACCCCACTCGAGGGTCTTGAAGAAAAAATTTTTTTTCAGCTCGCACATTAAAGCGCATAAAGTCCGCCATTTTGATTTTTTTTTAATTTAGGTACCCTATAACACTCGCGTCATTGAGACAAATCTAATGACGTATCATTTATCAAAATCCGTTGAGCCGTTGATTAGTTACAAGCGGACATAGGAATGGACATACATACACACAGGTGAAACACATATACCCAGTCGGGTAAAAAAAAGAAAGTTATTTCGAAATCACATCGAAAGTTTTGATTAAACTAAGAATAAGTAAAGATTATTACGAAATCAATATTCGTACAAAGTTACAAACAAAAGCAACTAATAAGTAGTTAGTAGTATTGTCTTATTCATTTTATCTATGAGTATTACCTACACGATCATTCGCTGTTCGTGTTCAATTAACGCCACTCGAAATCCTATCAGGCGCAACGCAGCGATGACCTTATGACGACAGACACGTATAGATCATGTTAATTGTTTAAAGGTCATGCCGTATTGAGCGTTCGGAGCGAATTACAGCTAAGCTTTCCGTTTTTTAAGTCAAAGAAGATACAGTGCTCGGCAGTGGCGGGGCAAGACCTAAAGTTTATGTGGGCAAGATATATTTTGCGAGGCCCTCTGAAATTTTTATTCATTCAAAATCATAGTAGGCACCTACTATACTATGTAGGTAACATCCGGGGCGCGAGGTCCTCCGGAGCGCGAGGCCGTGGGCCTGGGCCCACGCCTTCCGCCGCCTCTGGTGCTCGGCAATCTTTATGGCCGCTCTGAACCACGCAACGACAGCCATCAATAAACGAGTACGAACTTACGAAATTAATACTATTTCATAAAATAAGTACTTACGGTGCTACTGCTAAGTTTATGTACCGTACCTACCCTAACTCTAAAAAACATCAGCTGTTATCGCAATGGTATAGTATCGCAGCCACTGAGCACGTGTAGATAAATGTAAGTACATAATCGTACTTTGTACGTTGATAACTCGGAACAAGTTTGTCGACGGGGAAGGGAGGCGCTTCTCAGTCAGTTCTCATACAACCTGTCCAAGCGACCGACTGTTTAGTCAACACTCGACATTATAAAATATTACGAATAAATAAAACTGTTAACGACGCACAATGTCTGAGCAGTCTGAGTTAAAACGGTTCACGCGCAAGGGACTAGCCGAGAGGAATACGAAGACGGATGCAGTGTTCGTCATCGATAACATAGTGTACGATGTGACCAAATTCCTGGACGACCATCCCGGTGGTCACGAAGTACTCTTGAACGTCGCTGGTAAAGACGCGAGCGAGGATTTCGACGACGTGGGCCACAGTTCCGACGCCAAGGACATGATGAAGAAGTATATAATCGGCGAACTGGTCGAGGAGGACAAGGTGCCGACGAAGAGGAAAGAGTACAAATGGTCAGAAGCAGACTCCAAGACGAACGACGGCAGTTTCTGGACATCGTGGAAGTTCCCCGTGGTGCTGGGGCTCGTGATGACTGTGCTGTATTCTTATCTGTTCGGCTAGTGCGTGCTAAGTAGATATTTGTAATTGATTATTGTGGTGAATATTTCGAGAAGTTTCTACGCCTAAGATAAAAAGATTTTAAAAAATCGGGTTAAGTATAGCTGATATATTATTTTAAGTAGCGTAATCTACAGGGTGACTGGTAACAGGATACATTCCTTGCAGGGGCTTAAAGTAGAGCTCATTTGCAACAATTTTTTTCATATAATGTCCTATCCGAAACTTAGTCGTTTCCGAGTTATTGAAGATTTAAGATTTTTAGCAAAAAATTCCAGTTTTAAAGTTAAAATTAGTTGCTGAAGAAAATCATACCCGGTTTTGTTGGTTTTTTTGTAGTTTTCTGATAGAAAAACGTTCAGAAACTCAATCAAAATCAAAATAAGCTAGAAAATACCGTTAACTTTTCAGTTAAGGCCTAAAAACCACGTATTATTTTTAAGGAAAAAATCGAATTTGATGAAAAGCAATAGTATTTCTAAAAAAAAATGTATGGAACGTTACGTACACATTACTGAAATAACTTCCTTGATTCATTAGCTATCCAAAAAGGTACAGATGTCTACGACTTTTTTCAAAACCTCGATTTTATTAACAAAATTCTGAGGACTGACGAGTTTCAATTTGACTGGGATGGAATCACAAAGTATCATAATTTACGTTATTGGGCGGCAAAAGGAGAAAACCTAAAAAAGAAAAAGAAAGGGCACATCAACGGAGGTATTATGTAAAAGTATGGATAGGATTAATCAATTAGACATCTAATTGGCCCGCATTTTTCCCTCAGAATTTAAAAAATACGAATTAGGTGAAAAGAATATTATTTCTAAAAAAAAAAATTTATGGAATGTTACGTAAAAATTACTGAATTAACTTCTTTGATTCATTAGCTATCCAACGAGGTAAAGATGTTTACAAAAAACTGCAAGCTTGTCCAGATTTAACGCCTTGAAACTTTTATCTTTGGGGCCACATGAATGATTTGATGTACGCTTACCCCATGATCACAGATGAGCTTCGCGAGGACTCTTCGTGCAGCTCATGAAATGCGTAAGAATTAGCCAACAAGAGTAACTAAAACGGAAATACGAAAAAGGCTTTGGGCTTGTATCAGACAAAGAGGTTCACATTTAGAGCAAGTTTAAAATTAGATTTAGATTAAGATTAAGACTAACACTAAGCTTTAGAATAAAATAAAGATTAAAATTTAGATTAAAATCATAACTAGTTTTTCTTTTGCGAACCTAAAATATGTAATCACTACATAGTATAAAACAAAGTCGTTTTCTCTGTCCCTATATCCCTTTGTACGCTTAAATCTTTAAAACTACGCAACGGATTTTGATGCGGTTTTTTTTAATAGATAGAGTGATTCAAGAGGAAGGTTTATATGTATGATAACATCCATTAAATAGTGGAGAAATACTGTTATTTTTGAGGTTTCTAATGTGATGTCGTAAATAATTACATTTTTTCCGCTTACATTGCAAACGCAGGCTGAGCCCTACGAGATTTATCAATATAATGTACTAAGTATTGTACACATTGAAAAGGTCTATAGAAAACTCCGCGATGGTATATGTCTATCTCTTATGGATATCCCACAATAACATTTTTTGTCATTTACTTTTTTACGACAAATAATGGCTAATTTTAGAAGCGATTTTAACCAATACAGCATAAATCCTTATCTAATTAAATACCTTAAGTACATTGTTGATTTATTATAGATCTATATGGCCCTTTACAGCATATGATTTAAATGAATATTTTCGAAGATATTACAGATTTAAAAATTGCGGGACATAGACTTTGCGCGCGGCGCGCGGTTCCAGCCGGCCGGGGCGGCGATGCGTAAAGTTCTCCTATAGCATTTTGAATTTAGCAGCGATCGGACGCGTATGCTATCGAGTATCGGAGCTTTCTAGCGATGAAAATAACAATCACACTAATATTATAAAGGCGTTATTAAGTTATTAAGTTTGTGTGTATGTTTGTTCCTCTTCTCCGCCGCAACTACTGAACCGATTTGGCTGAAATTTTAAATGGAGATAGCTTATGCCCTGACTTAACACATAAAGTAACTTTTTATCCCAGAAAAGTATTCCTGTAGGACTAAAATAGATATAGACCTCCAAAACGCCACAGAGGGCGGGAACGGGAACCGGAACTCCACGATTCCCTCGGGATTTGTTCAAAACCGAAATTCACGCGGGCGAAGCCGCGGGCAGAAGCTAGTTACTAATAATTATTAGTTAGTTTATTGTTATTCCTAAAATTAATCAATTAGTCATTAAACTACTACAAGTTTCAAATTGAATTAAAAATCGTTCTTGCAGTTTTTTGTAAACATCTTTACCTCGTTGGATAGCTAATGAATCAAAGAAGTTAATTCAGTAATTTTTACGTAACATTCCATAAATTTTTTTTTTAGAAATAATATTCTTTTCACCTAATTCGTATTTTTTAAATTCTGAGGGAAAAATGCGGGCCAATTAGATGTCTAATTGATTAATCCTATCCATACTTTTACAGAATACCTCCGTTGATGTGCCCTTTCTTTTTCTTTTTTAGGTTTTCTCCTTTTGCCGCCCAATAACGTAAATTATGATACTTTGTGATTCCATCCCAGTCAAATTGAAACTCGTCAGTCCTCAGAATTTTGTTAATAAAATCGAGGTTTTGAAAAAAGTCGTAGACATCTGTACCTTTTTGGATAGCTAATGAATCAAGGAAGTTATTTCAGTAATGTGTACGTAACGTTCCATACATTTTTTTTAGAAATACTATTGCTTTTCATCAAATTCGATTTTTTTCTTAAAAATAATACGTGGTTTTTAGGCTTTAACTGAAAAGTTAACGGTATTTTCTAGCTTATTTTGATTTTGATTGAGTTTCTGAACGTTTATCTATCAGAAAACAACAAAAAAACCAACAAAACCGGGTATGATTTTCTTCAGCAACTAATTTTAACTTTAAAACTGGAATTTTTTGCTAAAAACCTTAAATCTATAATATAATAAAACTGTAACAGATCCAATTCTGTACATTGAAGATATTTTGAAAATTTTTATTGGAGGGCACTCTATAATCGATACTGAAGCCAAAACTGCAATTTTTTTCATTTTTGTCTGTCTGTCTGTCTTTCTGTCTGTCTGTCTGTCTGTCTGTCTGTCTGTCTGTCTGTCTGTATCTTGGCCGCGCATCACGCCGAAACTACTGAATGGATTCGAATGAAACTTGGTACGATTTGAGTTTATACTCCGAGGTAGGACATAGGATACTTTTTATCCCGAAATTCAGCAAGGTTCCCTTGGGAGAGGGGAAGAAAGTTAAAACGTGTATTTAGCTGTAATTCATTAACGCGTAGTTCGATTTAACTCATTCTTTTTTTGTTAGAAAGGTAGTACTTTAAGTATTGTCCCGTAAATATTTCAAGGTCATAGGTTTTTTAGTTCAGAAATGACAGGCATTTATTGGGTTCAAATAACTTGGGACCCGGATCTTTGAACGTACGGCTTATTTTAAACTGGTGTGCATTTAAATTTATGTTTGTCGATCTGTCTATTTGTTCCAGCTAATTTCCGAAACGGCTGGATCGATTTTGATGGATCTTTCTGGTGATGTTATAAGGAGTAACTTAGGCTACATTTAGTTTAGGTACAAAAAAGGATTATGGGATCCAATCCGATTCTATATAAAAGGCTATATCCACGCGGACGAAGTCGCGGGGATCAGCTAGTCTTCAATAACTCGGAAACGACTAAGTTTCGGATAGGACATTATATGAAAAAAATTGCTGCAAATGAGCTCTACTTTAAGCCCCTTCAAGGAATGTATCCTGTTACCAGTCACCCTGTATACTAATATTATAAAGATGAAGAGTTCGTTTGTTTGAAAGCGTTAATCTCAGGAACTACTGAACCGACTTCAAAAATTCTTTCACCGTTGGATATGTACGTGATCCCTGAGTGCTATAGGCATATTATGTACCATGGGCGAAGCCGGGGCGGACCGCTAGTGTTTATTATAATGCGAATTATTTGTTATAAACAGGGGCCATATTTTAGTTTGCCACCCGGACCTCCGATGAGCTTACTCCGCCCCTGACATAAATCTGATGTATAGGTTTTAAGGCAGCCTACCTGTGCTACCTATTTATCCTATGATTTGGGTTAGGAATCTTTTTCATCCACGGTGCGAGGTACCCAGTGGCGGGGCAAGACCTAAATTTTATGTGGGCAAGATATATTTTGCGAGGCCCTCTGAAATTTTTATTCATATAAAATCTATTTACTGTGTATGTAAGTAACCTCCAGGGCGCGAGGCCCTCTGGAGCGCGAGGCCGTGGGCCTGGGCCCACGTCGCCCAGGCCTTCCGCCGCCCCTTCAGGTACCTAGGTATTCGTAGCCCGTAGGTTACAGCCTATAACCTACGGGTACTTACAGGTAAGTATATTTATGTCGTATTAGGTAGGTACAATAATAATTATTCTAATTAGATAGCTAGGTACTAAGGTCGGCCACTAAAAATAAATTACTTACCTACCTACCTATCTTTTAATCAATGCTACGAGTAAATACTGTCTTGTGGGTTCAGGGCTGCCACAGGCCATTTATTATTGTGTCAGTTGTAATTAAGATAATATAAATATTGTAAATAAATAAGTAAGTAGGTAGGTGCTTTACTAACTACGTAAATATACTAAAGTAGTTAAGTAAGTCGTTACCACGTCGTTACATCGATTTATAGCTACACTAGCGCCCATAAGGGACTACCTACACTTATTCAGCTCCATTCGCGTTTCACTGGATCATTTTGATTAAGTATGAAGTACCTATCCACTTTTATCAGCCGCGTAAAGCATTGTTAGATTGAGTTGAAATTGATTCCTACATACATATGTCTTATGCGGATGCGTGTGCATCTCTACAGTAAACACCAGTTTTGCATAGACAAAAGATGAATCGAACTGAATAAGTGTAATACTAGTCCCTTAGGTGTATAATCTATATTCTATGTAATTAGGTAGGTACTTTCGAGATCATAAATACGTTGCAACGTTACATAAGTAGTAGATTCATAACGTTATTGTAAGTATATGTATAGACCTACCTACCAATCATTGGACTATAACAAGGTCTAGGTTACCTATAACACACTAATAAAGGCGTAAGTTTCTGTGTGTGTGTATGTTTGTTACTCTTTAACGCCGCAATTACTGAACCAATTTGGCTGAAATTTTGAATGGAGATTGATTATGCCACAGGCTACTTTTTATCCTGGAAAAATACACAGTTCCCACGGGATTTTGAAAAACCGAAATCTAAAGCTACAGCTATAGGTAGATTACTATAGTAAACTTCCTTGAAAATAGGTATAAAGGTTGGAAAGAAACGGGAACGGGAGCGGGAAATTCACGATTCCCTCGGGATTTGTGGAAAACCAAAATTCACGCGGACAAAAGCTAGCAGTTTATAATATATCTACATAGCTACCTATTGTTTTAGAGAATTTTGATGTTTAAGTACCTACCTACTTCATCTCGTTATTTTAAAATTATATAGGTAAATACGCACCTATACCTAAGAGCGCAAATCTTTACCTAGGTATAACCCCCGGCACGTAAGTCGAGCGGTGACCTTCAAGTGCGCGCCTCGTCCTACAAGTGAGCGGGACACAATACGATTGGAGAGCCAATCAGCGCTTACGAGGGATCCGCGAGAGCTAATCAGTGCTTATGAACGATCCCCACGCCCTCCCCGCGACCCCCTCACACCCTGAGATACCTCATTTTCGACTTCTGCGCATTCTGGTCAACGCTAGACTTATTTGCCGTGACTTGTACCGGTAGGTATTAGGTATAATAAAAACGATTGCCGTTTTTAGCATACAGAGTAATCACCTATTATATAGGCAGCGTTTTTAGGGTTCCGTAGTAAACAAGGAACCCTTATAGTTTCGCCATGTCCGTCCGTCTGTCCGTCTGTCCTCGGTTAATCTCAGAGACTATTAGTGCTAGAAATCCGTAATTTGGCATGAGTATAAATATTAATCACGCCGACCGACAAAGTGGTGAAATAAAATTTTGATAAATATTTTTTTTAGGGTAGCTCCCCTACATGTAAAGTGGGGATGAATATTTTTTTTCTCGTCTACCCCATAGTGTGGGGTATCGTTGAATAGGTCTTTTAAAAATACTGTGGGTGTGGGAACATCATTTTTCGATTTCTAGATCCGTTTGTAAAATATGATGTTTTAAAGTGCAAATTTTTATTAGAGTCAAGTTTCCCCCCCCTCTATCAGCCAAATGGCAGTATATAGGAACTTGAAAAAATTCACAGCAGTAGGGTATATAATCAATTTTAAAGGAAAACTATCACGGCTGAGTAGGGTTCACAGGTTAAGGAGTTATATCTGTTTTTCGAGGATTGTGACTACGGAACCCTACACTGCGCGTGGCCCGCCACACACTTGGCCGGTTTTTTATCGTCCAAAGGCCTTCCTTAGGCTTTTTGCCTTGAATCGTTTCGCATTTTGTTGACGACCTTTATAATAAATTGAAAACAATAAACGAATTTAACTGTATTCAGCTTGAAAGTTTGTATTTGAAATGAGACTACTTAGTTATTTCTTTACTTACTTATAAGTAGAAAAATATTAATCTAGGTAGGTAAGTACTTAGTTAATATATAACACTGCTCGATCGCAAATCACGATGCACTAACAACAACAAAACGCTTAGATAATATAACATGATGTAAGTATATAAATTATGCAGGTATATAATAATAAGTAGGTAGGTATAAGATACAATGAGCAATTAAAGCTTGAGTAGAGTTTGATTTGATTGAGTAGCGTGAAGTAGTCCTAATGATTGCCAACCTTCGAACTTGGGAGAAGTTGCCCGTTCACGAGTTATAAGGTTCACAACTTTGGGTGCGCGCTGATAGCGTAGAATTATAGCCAACAAGCAAAAAAATAAGAATAAAGTAGTTTTAAGGCAAGACCTGTCAGGACTTGGCCAATTTTTAGCAGTTTATGTTTCATTCCGTGCAACAAAAACTGAAAATAATTTTTTTTCGGGCAAGATACCTATCAGTTTTAGAGAAAAACTTTTAATAACAATTTTATTGTTCATCAGAATGACAAGATCTTTCGATAGGTATATTTTTTAAATGGAATTTGTAACGCTACAGCTATTAAGTAAACATGATAGTCTTATCAATATGTACACTTGTTATTTGAACAAACTTATCAATGTTTTAAATATTTACCTACATATAAGTAGGTACTAATTATTATAAACTGTATTCATCATGACTGTTATAAATGTTGAAGTAAGTAATTATTGTGATTAAAGGGAATTGTGCAATGTTTTATATCTTATCACTCTTATCACACACAATTTAAACAACTTAATGTAGGTAATAAATAATGACAACCCGAAAAAATCTTGACACAGATCAAGATGGAGATATACATATTCTTGTCCTACTTAATGAAAATGTTCCATGTTTCGAGGAAAAAATTTCAAGGAAAATACCATGAAAATTTGAACTGTTACGCTAAACTTTATATTCACCTTACAAAACCCTCTTATATTTATCGTGTCATCTTTTAAGAGCCCTCTCCATGAGAGCGACAAATCGTTGGTGGGTGGAGTCTAAAACAGTGATTTCTGCATTTAGAGAGCGAGACGTCTTCAGTAAAAAAGAGTACATATATATATATATACATAAATAAATAATAAATTAATTAAATAAATAAATTTTGCTTGAGATATTATGATTTTTAGTGAAAAACGGCAAAGTAAAAAGATGCAAATCTAGGTTTGGAATTACGCCTATTTTAGCAAATATTTGGCAATTTTTTACATGAACTAAAGACATTTGAAATTATTATGAAGTAACGTATGATAAGACTTTGGTCGTTTTTCAATTTTCTAGTTTCTTATATAGTTTATTTACGCACGAATTTGCCTCAAAATTTGTCCAAAAATAGTGATTTTTCAAGCGTCATAACTTTCAAAATAAATACAATTTTACTATTTTTAGGGTTCCGTAGTAAACAAGGAACCCTTATAGTTTCGCCATGTCCGTCCGTCTGTCCGTCCGTCCTCGCTTAATCTCAGAGACTATTAGTGCTAGAAATCCGTAATTTGGCATGAGTATAAATATTAATCACGCCGACAAAGTGGTGAAATAAAATTTTGATATTTTTTTTAGGGTAGCTCCCCTACATGACGTAAAGTGGGGATGAATATTTTTTTCTCGTCTACCCCATAGTGTGGGGTATCGTTGAATAGGTCTTTTAAAAATACTGTGGGTGTGGGAACATCATTTTTCGATTTCTAGATCCGTTTGTAAAATATGATGTTTTAAAGTGCAAATTTTTATTAGAGTCAAGTGTCCCCCCTCTATCAGCCAAATGGCAGTATATAGGAACTTGAAAAAATTCACAGCAGTAGGGTATATAATCAATTTTAAAGGAAAACTATCACGGCTAAGTAGGGTTCGCAGGTTAAGGAGTTATATCTGATTTTCTTTTCGAGGATTGTGACTACGGAACACTGCGCGTGGCCCGCCACGCACTTGGCCGGTTTTATTTTATTTTATGGCATAGATAATGGAGATATAAATGGATATCTGGCTTAACTTTAGATCTATTGCGACAAATCTTAGAATAATAGGCGTAATAGGTTTGTATAGAGAAGAACGTGAGGAGAGCAACCTTAAGTAAGTATCAGACGCAGTGAGAGAACGGAATTTGCGACGGAGGATTTCGCCTATGAACTTATAACTTGGTCACTACACAAAAAAGTGAGACAAGCCAGGCCTAGTGGGAATTACGAGTTAAATACCATGAAATACTAGCGCATCTCGATTCTGACTTGAATGCGTCGCTGGTCCAACGGTTAGCATGTTCGACTTCAGATCAAGAGGTCGGTGGGTTCGATTCCCAGATCGAGCCAAAAATGTTGTTGGTTTTTATGAAATTCTTATTCCGGAAATGGTAGCCGAGATAGTTAATTGACAACATTTAAAACAAAAAAGAAACCAATTGTTAAAAAAAAACACTATAATTAAAGTGACAATTATTACGTAAAATATTAGGTACTATAATAATTAATTATATCATTTATTTCAATAACATTTTTCTGTGCTGTGCAGTATTTGTTAATGTAGGTACATAGATTAACAAATATGTAAACTTAAAAAAGTTAGAAAATGTGCAAAGCATATTTTTAAATTGTGGATAGAAGAACCGCCATTAAAAAAAAATAGGCCGCATACGTATTAATACCTAGGAGTTCTGTTTATTTTATTCATAAAGCGTTTCGATTACATATTTTGCACCAAATTCTATGTGCAGTTCATTTTTCTCGCTCGCTCTTCTCTCTTTTGAAATAATAAAATCATTGAAGTACTTATGTGTTTGCTTACAATTTAAGTAGGTAAGTAACTAAACTAAAAGTTTCGCCAATAAAAGTGTAAAGTTCATTGTTAAAAATTTAAATTATTATCGAGAGAGTTCCCCACACTCAGAGCGAATCTTATATACCTAAATAACTCTACTCTGTAACGTGGTGTCGCCAGGTATGGACCAGGCACCAGTAGCTGACCACCTTCACCGTTTTTAACAAAAATAAGAGCTAGATTAGAGTTTTACCGCTGGCAACATTTAAACCATGTAGAATAGGGATCTGTTTGTCATATTGACAAATATCATATGAAACGGCCATTTTGTTTTAAAATGGCAAGGCGAACAAAATGTTGTGTTCAAATATCTTTCGATTTCAATAGTTTTCTTAAGGTGCATGTGCGGAGAGTGACTTTCATACATTTTTCTTATTGATTATTCTTGAAATGTATACATGTTTTCTTTAATTTAATTTGTTTTATCAGTTCTTTAGGGCTTTCTATAGATGGGTTTATCATGTCAGGCAAATGTTATCATTATATACAATATAAAAACAGCATTCAAAAAGTGGCGAATTTACGCATGTGTGAGTGAATTTTGTAGCGCCATCTATCATTATAATATAAAAATACTTCGCACTTATAGAGTATGAGGGTCATATCTGAGCACGAAACAGGTAACTATTTTTGGCGCCATCTATCATGATAGTTGAAAAGTACTTCGCACTTATCATGAGGTTCCTTCCTAAGCACAAGGATACAGAGTTGCCATTTTCACGGAACGGCGCGGTGACTCTCCTAGCATTTTAAAATTTTGTCATGGCAACCCATCATCAAAACTATCAAACGATTAACGAACTTTCCACTTTAACGAACTTTTCTTAAGCAAATCGCTAAGAAGGTAAATAAACGTTTTGATCGATGGATTCTCGTTTCTGATTAAAATGTAAATTTACAATGATTAAATCACTTAGATATAAACTTTAAAACATGCTTGTGAAGGAATAAATGACACATAGAGTTATTTTCACGTTTTAGAGGGGATGTCCATTACTGGATCGGAAACACATCAAAAATCCAGTCATGGACCTATCTATTCTTATCATTTAAACACAATTACAAGTCAAAATTAAACTTGTATAGTTTAACTAGCTTCTGCCCGCGTGAATTTCGGTTTTTTAACCCCCGACGCAAAAACGACGGGGTGTTATAAGTTTGACGTGTCTCTCTCTCTCTGTGTGTGTGTGTGTGTGTCTGTCTGTTCCCCTATAGCGCTCAAACGGATGAACCGATTTGAATGCGGTTTTTTTTGTTTGCAAGGCGTATTAGTCGAGAGTGTTGTTAGCTATGTTTGATGAAAATCAAGATGGCCGCCACCACAAAATGGCGAATGTCGGGGGTTTTTAAAATTTTTAATTTATACTTGTCACAAATCCCAAGGGAATCGTGGATTTCCGGTTCCCGTTCCCGCTGCCTTATGCAAATTTTATAGCTACTTTCAAGGAGGTTTGCTATAGTAATCTACCTATAACCGTAGCTATAGATTTTGGTTTTTTCAAAATCCCGTGGGAACTGTGGATTTTTTTCAGGATAAAAAGTAGCCTATGTGTTAAGTCATGGCATAATCTATCTCCATCAAAATTTCAGCCAAATCGATTCAGTTCGGTATAGTAGAAGGATTGCATCTTAAATTTTTTTTTCCTTCAAATCTTATCAAGTGGGGTGTCAAATTAAAGGGGTTGAAAAGGTGATTCCGAAAATATAATTTGTTTGACTAAAAAATATTGTGATCAAAAGTGAAAGAGAAAAAAAAATTATCACGCAGTTGATATTTTTTATTTTTTAACAATATTATACTTGTTTAAAAAAATAATTATGGTTTCCATGCAAAAAAAAACTGATGGGTGGGAAAGGGTTAAAAAATTAATACCTATTATTGTAGTTCCATTTAGATGCGCCACTTTTAACATTTTTTAGAAATGTAGGTATGAGCTCAAAGGAGCTTAGAAAAAACAAAGAGTTCCCGCGGGATTATAATAAACCTAAATCCACGTGCACAAAGTCACAGGCATCCGCTTGTATGCAATATGGGGCCTAGCTCTATATTAACACAAAATAAAGAAGTGTTAATAGTAAAACGTGTCATACGAGTAGCTATGAATGAGGAACCTTCTTTCACCTAGAAAGAAGATTCTCCATAGCTAAGGATCACCTTTTGCCCTCTTGGACAGTGTCCAAGTAAGCAAGAAGAAAGGAAACCTTTTACAGGTAACAGGCCTAAAAAAACACTTATTCATCTTTTCAAAAAACAGGTGAAAATTCCTCGCTGGTTATGTGAGCAGTATCGTGCTGCATCAGGATTAAGGAGCTGGGACTCAGAGGTCCGTGATTCAATCTAAACTTGGTACCAAAAATATGAAGGGTAGTACCCTACAGCATCAGGATTAAGAAGTTGAAGCAAATAAAAAATTATGGAACCATTTTGTAAACGTCCTCAAATAGACAAGTGTCAAATTGAAATGTCACGAACCTTGGTTGTTTCTACGTAACTTTGATATTTATATATTATTCGAAATAATCAAGGAGCGGATCAACAAATTCTTTAAAAGCCGGCAACGTATTAGTGGTTCCTTTGGTGATGCAAATGTTCATGGGCAGCGGTAATCACTCAACATCAGGTGACCCGCTTGCTCGTTTGCCCACAATCCATATAAAATAAAACAAGAGATAAAGTTCGTAAACTAAAACCCATCATCATCATCATGATCAACCCATTACCGGCTCACTACAGAGCACGGGTCTCCTCTCAGAGTGAGAAGGGTTTTGGCCATAGTCTACCACGCTGGCCAAGCGGATTGGCAGACTTCACACATCTTTGAGAACGTTATGGAGAACTCTCAGGCATGCAGGTTTCCTCCAGATGTTTTCCTTCACCGTTAAAGCAAGTGATATTTAAATACTTAAACTAAAACCCTACTACTCATAATAGTATACAAGTATAAATTAAAAATTTAAAAAACCCCTGACATTCACCATTTTGTGGCGGCGGCCATCTTGGATTTGCATAGTGCTACTCTACTAGTCAAGTCCTTTCATTTGATACCCATATTAAGGCAGTTGTGATAAAATATGTAATCCGCCATTTTGTAGCGACGGCCATGCTGGTTCGATTTTCATCAAACATAGCTAACAACACTGTCGACTAATTCACCTTTCAAACGAAATAAAACTGCATTCAAATCAGTTCACCCGTTTGAGCACTACAGGGGAACAGACAGACACACACACACACACACATACACACACAGACACGTCAAACTTATAACACCCCTTCGTTTTGCGTCGGGGGTTAAAAATAATAATTTAGAAAAACGTGTATTCAATTGTGTACTAATGTAAGAAAAGGCGGGGCAAGCGGCTAGTGGCGCCATCCGTTATGTCTATCTAAAACTAACTTAATATTCCAATTTAGCTGTGCGAACGTCACTTCTCGATTTTTTCGCATATAAAATGTAGCCTATGTCACCCCCAAATTGGCCCAGTAGTTTAGGTGCTTCGCTAGAACAAAAAATTGGATACATACATACCTACATAGACTACAAAAATCATAACCCTTCCTTTTGGCTTTGCAGTAATCGGATAAAAACGAACTGTCCATCACTGGGTGTCCATAACTGGATTTAGACTGTCCATCATAAAGATTTTTACATATTTCAGTTGATCGTTTTTAGGTTTCCATATTTCAAAACTCGTTCGACTATTTCTAAATTTTAGCAGTTAGTGAGAAGCTCTGTATATCTGAGTATATCATTGTAAAATTATAACACTCTAGATTAAATAATAAAAAAGTTATAGCTCCTCATGTTTGACTCGGCGCTTAACCCTGTCCATAACTGGTGCCACCACGTTAGGTATATTATGTATCGGTACCTAGTTAACATTAGTTAATTTCCATTCCCCAACCTAATTATCACACGCGACAAGTCTTCCATTTTGTATTTTCAATCTATCTGCAATCTATAGGGACTTTGTACGAAGACGACAACGCCATCTAGTGTCAAAAATACGAAGCCATGGAAGATAAGATGTAATTTGTCAAATAAATAATACTCGAGAATTACCTAATTGAAAAGCGTTAAAAATGAGAAAATATCTAGTGCATGTTTAAAAACTAATAAAAATAAATAACCGGCCAAGTGCGTGGCGGGCCACGCGCAGTGTAGGGTTCCGTAGTCACAATCCTCGGAAAACAGGTATAACTCCTTAACCTGTGAACCCTACTTAGCCGTGATAGTTTTCCTTTAAAATTGATTATATACCCTACTGCTGTGAATTTTTTCAAGTTCCTATATACTGCCATTTGGCTGATAGAGGGGGGGGACACTTGACTCTAATAAAAATTTGCACTTTAAAACATTATATTTTACAAACGGATCTAGAAATCGAAAAATGATGTTCCCACACCCACAGTATTTTTAAAAGACCTATTCAACGATACCCCACACTATGGGGTAGACGAGAAAAAAAATATTCATCCCCACTTTACATGTAGGGGAGCTACCCTAAAAAAAATATTTATCAAAATTTTATTTCACCACTTTGTCGGCGTGATTAATATTTATACTCATGCCAAATTACGGATTTCTAGCACTAATAGTCTTTGAGATTAACCGAGGACGGACGGACAGACGGACAGACGGACAGACGGACAGACGGACAGACGGACAGACGGACGGACATGGCGAAACTATAAGGGTTCCTTGTTTACTACGGAACCCTAAAAATGCCTAATAATAGAAATGTAAAATGTCATTATTTTCCATCGAAAAATCTATACTTTCATGAGTTGGCTGCAACAGAAACGAATTCAATGTATTTTAGTAAACAGTAGTTTTAGTAAACGTTCAGTGTGCTTAGTCTAAAGCGGAGCACTCGAAAACGAACTCGAAAACTATTGATCGATTTCAGAGTAAAATAGACCTAAAATGTCTTGTATTAAGGTTTGAGTTCGCCAATACATTCAGCATTGTTCGAATGCTGAATGTATTGGCGAACTCAAACCTTAATACAAGCCGTTTTAGGTCTATTTTACTCTGAAATCGATCAATAGTTTTCGAGTTCGTTTTCGAGTGCTCCGCTTTAGACTAAGCACACAGATGACTGGAAACAAGAAGAAGAGGGGGTGGGGTATAATTTCTCTTAGCAAGCAACATACACACTCATTTATTATTTTTATTTACATTTGGTAATTGGTAGCACTCGCGGCATTGTTATCGCAGGAAGTGCTGCCCTCTATCCTTAGTCCTTTAGAGTTAGTTATTCCTTGGAACGTCGTATGTAAAAAAGTCTACAATTTCTTTGACAGATTGCCAAGTAACTCAGATTACAGATAGACTGAATGTTGAAAACGGTCGTTCATGGGAAAGGAAATGCAAAGCAAATGGCCCTGCATTCGCTTGACTCGAGTCTCGACATAACAAAATATCTGACACCTTGTATCGTTAAAAATCCGAACATAAATCAATTTGACAGTGGTAAGTACCTAATTGACAGTTCTCATGGGTCAAGCGATAAGAGCGACATCTGTAGAGAAAACTGAGCAGTTTTTGTCCCCATAATGCTAATAGTACAAAAAAAAAACAATATATTATATACTTAGTAGTACAACATTCAACACCATATTATCATCTCACATGTAACACACATCAACACTATTCTAAATCGAAAATTAAATTGGCTAAACTTTTTTAATAAAGTCGTACCCATAATGCGTATTGATGCAAATTGTACACAATCCCTAAACTAAACCGGATTAGCAATAATGTTTCCAGCGGAATAATAGTTTTTAGTTCTGACAAATTAATTAAGCTTTTATATTACTGGTTTATAATTATTTAGATGTGTGTTACAAAGGATACCGAAGGACAAACAAAAAAAAACTAACAAGGAAATCATACATCACTGACCACAAATTTTTTATTTTTAACTTATTTACAAACATTAATAACCATTATTATGCACATTTTTTTTTTGATTTTTTTTCTTCTACACTTGTAACATACACATTATGTAAGTAAGTTTTAAGTACCGAGGGGTGGATCCAGAAGCACAGTAGTAGTCTTAGTAGTCCATTTGTAAAATATTTCAACATTATATTATAGGGGTTGAAAAAAAACAACAAAACTCACAATAAATGCAAAACATTAACACAACAAACATGGCAGTTGTAATTAGTTGACGTAAGACACAGGGTGTTTTTATTGACAATGTAAACTTTTGAACGACTGTAAAATACCATACAAATGTCCTTTTGGTAACTCCAGCACAACAATCAGTTTCAAACGTGGCAACAAGCTAAGATTTTATTTTTGTGTATGTTTGTTTAAAACATAATTAATTATGCATGGAACTTCACTTGTCACAAGGCCTAAATACCTGGCCCTAAATGGATAAAACACAAAAGAGCCGCTGGAATGAGCCATAGAGCCGCAACCGACGGGCAACCGCCTGGCTCCCAATATCTACTCGTTCTATTAGAGATGATTTTGAGTGGTCATACTTAGACCAATGATAAAGAAAACACCCTGTATATATATATGAGGATATTTCTAAAATCGAACTAAACTGGGAATGTGCAATTTATAAAAAAAATTGTTCGAGCCCCATGATGTTATCAACTTTACATCTCAGTCTTTCATTTCATTAAAGCTGATCGTACATCGGGCAGCACGTGCCGGCCGAAACGCATTTTTTAGAACACCTATTTCTAAAGATGTCGACATCGTTCTAATTTCTACATCGAGCCTATAAACCTTTGAGCAGCCCTACTGAGACGTAAATTACTCAAAAGTCACCGAGTTGTTAACAGAAATTAGTGAATGTGAGTCACTGATTAATTGAAAAACCTTTTCTCGAAGTCTAAGGCACTGTAAAATATCGACACATATTTTGGCACGATATAAATGTATAAACTTTCACAACAATCAACAAGTTATTTCTTGTGACGTCGGCTTATCGGCGTCGCGGGATAATTGGCAGAACACTTTCAAAGCACACGTTAGCTCAATACATGTTTAGCTGTTCTAAGGCTGACAATGAGATCTACAGAGCGTGATAAAACGAGACATAAATCCGGGCCCGCACTGCGAAAATTCGCGTGATTTTTTTCGCTAAATTCTGTGACATATGGTAATGTATGAAGCTGCGATTTAAAATTCGCGAGAAAAATATATTAAAATGCGGAATATAAACCGCGCGAATAAATTTTGCAGTGCGGCCCCGCTCTATATATGTGTCTGACATAAATCGTTTTAACTATGTCTCGAGTCTGAGTAGAATCACAGTACTCTATAAATCTCAGTCTAAGGATTATGTGCTCGATTAATTTCTGTTGCGTGTGCGGTTCGTAGGGCTCTTACTGCTCAGATATGCGCTCAGCTTAAATCTGTAAATATATAATTGCTGTACACATGTTATATATATAAAGATTTTAAAAATTCGCAATAAATAACAATTTATATATTATTATTTATTTACATTCGATTTATTGGTTGGTCACTGCGGCTTCATGTTGTCTTGTATCAAAAAGGATAGACAAATAATTATATTCAAATCTCAGGCCCTCTTAAGGAGATCCTTTGTAACTTCCTAGTATCTCTTAAACGGACTACGAAAATTGCCGTCATTCTTGCTGGCGGCAATAACGCCTGGTTGCTATATTCAATCTATCAGTAATCTGTCGATAAGTTATTTAATTATTTGTCAAAAATTGTGAGGACTTTTTTGACAATAACAACGTGGCTCAGAAATAAGTCAATATACATATGTATTATATAATACATTATTAATCTAAAGATGGAATATGGAGCAACTGGACGTAAGTATTTTACACAATAAGGCATAGAGCAAACAGGAGGCGTCGGTCAAGCGTTCACCGTTTGCGAAAACACTGAGTTATATAAAGGTCGCTCATGCCGCTACCGCAAATCTTCATAGAATATAATAGAAAAGTTTTTTATTCAAATAAACTTTTACAAGAACTTTGAATTGTCAGTTGAATCTACCATCATACCGCGAACTACAGAGTTAAACGAAGCCAGCGATGCGAACTTGCGAGCTCTCACAGTCTGGCGACATGAGCGCGGCTCCCAATGTGACCTGCGCTTCAAGATTTGCTCTAGAGATTGCCGAAAAACTAGCCCGTTAGTGAGCGCCTTAAAATTTGAATTTCTGTTAAATGAATGTGAATTTCTGTTAATGTACAATGTTCTGTTAATACAGATCATAATATAGATAAAAAATTAAAAAGTTTATTATATATATATATTAGACCGCGTTCATGAAACCCCAGCGACGACAGACTATTGTGGTTTATGTATTAATTATTATTATTAATAAAGCACTAGAAATCCTTGCTCTTCGGTTATTCAAAAATTAATACTACAGTTTCATGGAATGAAACTGTACCTATGTGCCATTATTTATACACAGGGGTGAAATCACACGTGCCAGCATCGACTCACATTTTATCAGTTGAAAATGGCTATTCTGTATGAACATGAACATGTATTGAAGAGTAATTCAAAATAACTATTTTTAAAAACGAAATGCGTATCGATACTGACAGGTCTGATTTTTAAAGGAAAAAATGCTGACTATTAACATACTGCCTAAACCTTTTGGGTCTAGGAAATAGATCAATACCAAAAAAAAAAACATTTTTAGAAATTCCACCCGAGCGAAGCCGACCAGGCGAGATAACCCGACAACTCAACAATGATTTAGTTGTAGGGTTAAACTCAAGTGATGATCGCATTGCAATTATCACTTGTTAATATAAAAGGCCTAACAAGCAAGAGCGTTACGCAATTGCCCCCTGGTTTGGCCGTGATCTCCGATGATAATAATTGATGATGCAATATACAACGCTCTAACTGGGCCTAATTCACTGTACAATTTTTGAATCAGCGCTAAGGTAAACTTAAAGGCACGCGACACCCGAGTGCTATCTATCTGAAAATCTACCTTAAGAAGAAGAAATAAGAATTGAAGGCCATTGCTTAAATAAAATAAGGCCGAATATCGAGACGTCTTTCGAGTACTAAAGAAATTCTTAACACTAATGACGGAATCACACTCAGTCTTTCGTCCGTATTCGGCCACCCGACACTTTCTTTGCACTTAAAGCCTTTTGCCGCTAACCCGCTTAGTTTGTACAAACATTTTTTCAAAGAAGGGCGCATTAGGCACCGTTCTTAAGTCTTAACACTTTGGTCATGACCACAAATGTAGATTGCATAAAATTGGCAATTCATTTGTTTAATGAATGTTTCGTAATTATTTACGTTTTTTATAAAAAAACTACTATAAGACATTTTAGAGATGTCTTTTCACTAAATGATAATGAAACTACTATCGAAAAATTCTTTAACAGTCTTTTAACAGACTTTTCTTTAACGACAGTTTAAATGTACTACTTGGGAATGAGTTGATCTAATAGCCAATAGTTGTAATACTTAGTCCAAGTGATTTTGTGACATGATTATTATAAAAAGAATGCCTGGTTGAGTTTGTTGTGAACTCGGCTCAGACCGGGGCGCCCCCCCCCCCCCCCCCCCCCCATAGCTTAAGTAAAGTTGTCCTCAATAATTGTCATTTCACTAAGTTCAAAAAGTGTACAGTGCACCGATTTTGAAAAATAAATAAATCGGAAATATTTTACGGGGGTAAAAGACCAAGTGTAATAAGCGCCTTAAGTGCATGATTTTTTTTAACTTTTTCTGCTTGTATTAACATCAAATATCAGTCGCTTAGTATCAAAACAATTTTTGTTTTATTGTTCGGTCGACAGAGCCATAAATCAAGACTTATTTAAGCAGCTCAACCATATTATAATTATTTAGCTTTATAACAGTTTTTTATCGCATCTTAAAAGGCTAAATTTTTAGTCGCAACATTGTCTTAGTCAAGCTATCACTTCGATTAATGACAATGATATTATAATCAATGTAAGAATCAATTATAATCATATCATACAGAATATGTAACATTTTTTTTTTTTAATTTAAGTACTCAAGCATTTAGAATTTTACTGATGATTTCATTAGCATTAAAAATTAAAAAGTTCATAAAAATCTATTGACTTCATTGCAAACAAACAATTTATTAATAAATAAAAAGTATTTATATAAAACAATTAAATACTATTTAATTCATTGCATACAATAAGAAAAAAATTGTCACTTTATCGAAATAAATACTCAACTAACTTATAGTCCAAACCAAATCCTAGAAACTCCACTCTGAAACACATTTTTTCGGAGTTGGACCACTCTGTCACTATTAATCATCATCAAAGTGTTAACTATGAGTTTGTGCATCTCGACAACATTGATAGATTTTGAGTATCAAAACTCTGTCTAAGTAAAATAGACCTAATATTCTTTGTTTCTAAGCTCAAGTTTGTCCAAACATCTACAGGCAGCTTCCAAAGCAGATGAAAAAAATAAAATGTAAAGATCTACTTTAAAACAAAGCCTTTCAGTTTTGATTTAAGATTAATGGGTTTTGATGCTCGAAATCTATTAACGTCAACAAAATGTGCAAACTCATATTAAGAATACAAAATTCAGTACAAAATTTTCTCAGACTCTGAATGGACTAGTACACAGAGCGCCTTTAAAGTGCATGGAAATATCACATCTGAGGTTTGTTTGGTTGAACTGCTGGAGGCCTGATATTCTTCCTTTCCGTCTATTGTCCTTTCTTATCTTCTGGGTTGCTGGTGGAGTTATCGGTCTCCTCTGGCTCTTCGTCTGAATAGTTTGTTGGTTCCTCTCCAGGCTTTAGCAGTTTACCCACAAGCTCATATTTTTCTGTGAAATAAAGAGTAACCGGTGGTAGAATCTCGACTTATCATAGGAGCCACAACTTGTAAGAAATACAAGTTGGGTACAAATAAATCATTTTGAATTTCTCTTTTGAATCTATACTCTATACGATTATCTATACTAATATAATAAAGCGGAAGAGTTTGTTTGTTTGAACACACTAATCTCAGGAACTACTGGTCCGATTTCAAAAATTCTTTCCCCGCTCGATATGTATGTGATCCCTGAGTGCTATAGGCTATATATTATGTACCACGGGCGAACTTACGAAGCCGGGGCGGACCGCTAGTCAACAAAATAAAATTCCAATTACTCTAGCGGCACGCTATGATGGCCGGTTTGACGTTTGTCCGCTCATGAAGTTCCGTATTAATTGATAACGACTTTGAAGGAAATAATTGTATTACTTTATTGACGATAGTGATGTGCAGAGATTCATAAATTTTATCGAATGTAGTTTTAGGTTTAGGACTCAAAATTTATTTATTAAATTGATTTCTTAAATGTATACAAGTGTAGAAAAATCAGTTTGCACCATTTAAGGGGTGAATGTACTTGTGAATATGAACAATTTTCACTATGTGGACAAACCTGTGATTATGAAAGAGATGTGAAAATAGATAATATTATAGAAAACGAACATATAATTATTAATGTATGTGATGATAGCAGTGACGACAGTGAAAATAGTAGTATGGACGAATCTGATTAATTATGGCCTTTTGTGGCACCTTTTTTGGTATCTTTTGTATTCATATGTTTCTTGTGTGCATATAAAGTATGTATATTCATTTTCGTTCAAATATTCAGTTCGTTCAAATAAATTAAATAAACATATACATTTTTGTTTTATTAAACCTATTTAATCAGGTACAAAAACAAAACTTAATTGTTTTTTGTTCGAGAATAAATTGACATTCCACATCACTATTGTAATGTGTCAAACCGGCCTTCATAGCGTGCCGCTAGTGTACTTTATCAGCTATCCCAGGTAGTTTTTGCCTGTAGCTGTTTAAATTGTTGGATGAGCTTTTTCCACAAAACTACAATATGAGGGTATTCAAGAGGCAGATTAGTAAACATGCTGAGTGTAAATACATTTTTAAAAGATTTTATTCTTGGTTCCATTCCAATAATTTAGGGAAAATCTTGATGTTGATGACCACAATTAGTGTTAGTTAGTGAACAACATTATGCACGATGGGCAGTAAGATGCAAATTTATGTTAATAGAATTTCCTACATTGGTGTGTAAAAATATTTAAATTCATAATGAATAATTTGTAAGTTAACCTGTATAGAATAATTACTTGCTCTATAAATAGTTTGAATAATATGTATTGACAAAATGATGCTTATTTGTTTGTTAATAAAATCTAAACTCAAGACAAGTCTTAATGTAGCATCCTACTTCACAAGACTGGACAAGTAGACAAGGTTCTTTTCAAAAAATCTGTAAAAGATAGTGTTACTTTTAGAATATGAACTTTGTAATGGAATATAATATGTACCTTTTGTTTGAAGTTATCATCTTTCAAAATAAAAATCTATAACCTTCAACTATTTTTAGGCTCATGTAGTGTTCAGAAAACAGATTCTTCTGAGAAGAAATTCTTCAATAGGGTATAAAAGGTAAAGGTAGGGATTTTTTTTTTTCAAAGGATCATGAAAATTTACCTACTGAAGAGTAACAACAGAACTCAAATATCTTGAAAAATTATAGAACTTTTAGGACATTATGACCTATTATAGGCAATGAACTTCATAGAAATTCAATACAAAAATCCATTTTTCCTGATTAATTGATAAATGTGATTTATTGACCGACTATAGAGGACTTTTTTGAGCCAATGCATTCTGTTTTATTCATTAGCCATTTATTAAAGTAAATAATCTTGAATAATAATTATCTATTTTCAATGATGGTCAACTAACTACCATATATTTTTTTCAAAAAAAAAAAAAAGTTAAAATCAATAATATTATTATTCAATGTTGTGGGCAGCTAAAAGAGCATCTGCATTTTGCTTATCAAACAAATCGTCATTTTTATTAATATATATTACATATTATGTGCAATATAACTAAATCTGAAAAATCAGTGACTGGTATCAGGTTATGTGACATAAGATATTTGATTGATAAAATAATGATAATAGATTAAAAATATCAAAAAATAAAAACTGTTACTTTTGATTAAGCATAGATTGAGTTTCCAGCAAAATTTAATGCATATTAATTATTGAACTAATTTGAATGATAACCAGAACAGATGTTTTTAAAATGTTTATCTATCTGTTTGAATTGATTAATCTTCGGAATGGCTGGAGTCTGGGCCGATAATGAACTGTTGGACTGTGCATTTGGTCTACAGTTGTAAAGCAGTTATGCTGTCTGCTATAGACCTGCATCTAAACTGCAATAGTGCAACAGACATGCAATCTAGAGTCTAGACAGACATCTAGACATTTAGTGGTAATTTAAGTGCAACTGACTCTTTTTATTGTATGATATGCTTGAAGACAATTATGCCTGATGGAAAGCAATGATGAGGTCTAATGTGGAACGCGCTTGCCTAGAAAATGCCTATTCACTCTTGCCTTGAAAATACTCAAGTCGTAGGATCTCACCTCTAAACTGTGCCTCCCACTCCTTCACAGAATCCATCTCCATAGAGTTGAGATCACTGAGGTCATCATATTCCTTATCTGATGATGTGACAGAGAATGTGGCAAGACCTCTGGATGCATCTTTACCTCCAAACGCAGCATATGGCCCTCCTGAAATCCATTGAGACTATACATTAATAGATATTAGCTAAAGGTACCTCCTCTGTGTAACTGAATTATTCGTAAGTTTTTGGTAATGGAAAAAATACCTGTACCAACAAAAAGACATAAGAATGATTAGTTCTATCAATATAGATTTTGTGTTGAATTACTTGAATTAGCATAACCAGCGAATCATACTTTCAGATCACATAGCATAAGTGATACTATTATTTATACTAGTCACTTCGCCCATGTGGGTGTTTTAAAAATCTTGTAGAAATTCAACTTCCCTGGATAAAATGTAGAATGTATCTATCTGCAGGATGCAAGCTGTGTGCTAATTTTGTCAAGATTCTTTCAGTGGTATAACAGAACCCTAAATATTTCAGTGAAAGTCCTATCAAAGTTGTTCTGGAGATGAACAAACAGACAGAAAATTTAGTTAAGTAATGCTCAAAAAATTATATCATGAGCTGCAAGAGGCTGTTATTTAGAAATCACAGACATACACTTCAATTCCATTTATTTGTTTAGATAGAATGCTAACTCCCAATATTAGGTTTCTCAAAAAAACATATTAGGTATGAAACCAAAAATCAAGTTAACAGGAACCTTTGAACCATATAGTATTACATGGCTATTGAAGTGTTCTTCGAGCAAGGTCATTTTTTTAGGTATCTCATTACAGAATATATCAACTGCGCCACCGCGTCGGATCGGCTCCTGTATTCATATCGAATATGATGAATAATAACTGAATAAACACTGAGTCACACAAAGTTGCAGTCAACGCTATTAATAAACAAAAATGCACGCACCGGGCCCGTAGAAGCGACGACCTCGGGTCACGTCGAATATCCAGCCGTTCACCGCCACGAGCACGCGACCGTCCGCCTGCGTCCCGTCGTACTGGCGAAGCTCCGCCACGGTCATATCCTTACGTATCTTAGGAAGCTCGGGCCCCTGCTGCTCAGCCGACGACTCACTGAACCTTCGCCTCAATATTTTGTACACCAAAGCCACGATAATCAGAGTCAAAACCAAATTCACCGGATTTAGGAGTTCGTCAAAAATACCGGAGTCCGCCGCAGGACTCTCCGTTTCCACGCTGTCCGCAGATTTGGTTTCAGGCGCTGATGCCATTTTAGCTCTTCTACAAATTAATTTACGTTTTGAAACACTGAAAGTTTTATTTGTGTACAAATTTTATAAAACTAAGCCGATTTTGTCATTAAAAAAAATCGGTAGGTACAAATTACAAATTGACGTCAGCGACTGATTCACAGACATAGAAATAATAATAACATATAGAAATGGCATAATGTCTATAGAAAATAGTGGATCGGAAAATAGCTCATGGCGGCTCCTCACTTCGCGTATTCGTGTTCGCGTATTCGTATAGCTTTATTCGGCAAAATATTTGACGAACACGCGAATAAACATTACATGACAATTAGACCATCCACACATGGAGCAAATAGCCAAATACCCGAATATTCGCCACAATGTGTTACCAACTCTCAAAAATATTTTTCCTAAAGCTTGAGTCAAAAACACTAATAAAAAGGCCAAGATTTTTGCTTTAAATTCGAAATTAATGGTTTGAAATTATGATGATAATATTGGTCTTATAAAAAAATTGTAAACAAGAATTGTTTTAACGTAATTCCAAAATTATGATTCCTAATGAATGATTCAAATTGCTAATTTTATGAAAATTTAATTTTGAAATTACGGTTTTCATGATAAATAGTTCTAATAAAAAATACGAGACATTTTTTTTGAAAATTAAATTTTGAACAACTTTTATTTAAAATCTAAAAAGACAAAATACTTAAAAATACCCCAAAAATATAAGGCCCCTACTGGGGACGCCAAGAATTTACGTTATTTTATTTTATCGACAAAGAGTGGACTGTATAGATTTAATTCGAAGCAATGACTATAAGATAGGTGAATAGTGAATTCGTCAAGGGAATAAGGAATATATAGGAAACACAGCACTCACTTGTTTGTCTGGAACGCGTTGTCTCCCGAACTTTCTTCCCCGTGCACGGGTCACGATCCACCACAGTCTATTCTTCACTAAGTAGGCGTCTACCATAAGAGTTATGGAAAAGGAGTCCCGAAATGGCACACTTGTCACTATACGGGAGTTTAACCTTTTAATTAAAATTGTCCATTTGCACCATTGCATTTGCATACGCGCGGACGGTGACTTTCAAGCAAGAAGCGTAAGGTAAAAGGAGTGATTTTTTAAGTTATGTTCGTAACATCGTAATTCTTCGGCTCTGGTCGTTGGTCTTCGTGTTCGCAGCGATTCGCTCCACAATGATATTTTGCTGTGTTCAGGTGGATAGGGATATATGGGTAGGTTAAGGATTACGATTTTAATTCGAATTTGTATAAAAATAAATAACTAAATTTAATATAAATTTCTGGCGTAACCATCCACCCGCCCTTAAAGGGTCACCTTTAAGAAAGTTCTCATGAGGTGTAAAGCGAACAGAGCGCTAAGAAGAGACGCACATTGCGTATAAATTAGTCTAAAGAGACATGAGTTAGTATAATATGATTAGAATATTAATATATATAAAAATATAGTATAAATTTATAGTACAATATAATATTTTATGTTAACTTACTATATAAACTTGAAGCTATATCAATGCTTACTGTGTTGGAAGAAGGCATAAACGAACAACCGGACGGAGATAAGTTCTCCCAGAGATTTTCACAGTTGCTACACGTATAATACCATCTTTTGCCGGATGCACTTTCTCGACTACTGCTAAAGGCCAAGCCAAAGGCAGTACGATATCATTTATAACTACAACGATAGTTCCTGGAATGATAGGCACGGAAGGCGTATTCCATTTTTGTCTAACTTGCAGACTATGTAGATACTCCATCCTCCACCGATTCCAGAAGGATTGAACCATTTTATCCATTAACGAGTGCCTGTCAAGTAAGTTTGACAGGCACTCTTTGAACTGACATCAGGCGCAGGTAAGGAAAGCAAAGGTGCAGTATGTAGAAAGTGACTCGGCGTAAGAGCTGAAGTGCTACGTCGCGGAAGTAACTTTAGACACCTACAAATTATAAGTAAAAGTTTACTCCACGAGGAAGTACGGAATGCAAGCTCATATAAAGCGCATTGCTTTAAAGGCGTACACAAAGGGTGAGTCAAAATCCTTTGTTCGGGTATGTCTTGAATACATTGCCCATCTAGATTTTCGAGTGGCCACTGAGACGGGTGCAGCGACGCCCACGGTGGACCATGGAGCCACAGAGGGTGTGAGACAAGTTTCTCAGGAGTTATACCTCTGGACAAAACATCAGCTGAGTTCTCAGTGCCCGCGCAATGATAGAAGTTATCAGGAGAGATGTTCTCCGTTATTTGAACAACGCGATTCGCGACAAAGGTCTGCCATCTATGTGGAGAGCTTTTTATCCAGTATAAGGCGACTTTAGAGTCGAGAAATGCGTATATTGATTTGATTGGGATGCGCTCAGAGTAATTGTCATATACCGTGCGGAGCAATTTTGACAGTAGGACGCCACCTAGTAGCTCGAGACGTGCGATCGAATGTGGTTTTGTCGGCGAAACTTTACTTTTCGCGCAAACGAGACGCACAGTATTACCGGAAGGTGAGCTCACGTGTAAATAAACTACAGCACCGTAAGCTACGAGACTGGCATCTGACAGTCCGAACAGGGTAACCTCGCAGTCTTCGGTTACGCCCACATGACGTGGTATGTGAAGTTTATTTAGAGCTGGTAATTCGTCGCAAAACTGTCTCCACATCTTAATGATGTGAGGCGGTGCTACAGTGTCCCAATCTAGATTTAATTGCCAAAGCATCTTAATTAATATTTTGGCATACACGACTGTGGGAGCAACGAAGCCCATTATGTCCCACAGACGGGCAACAGTCGACAAGATGGAGCGCTTAGTGCATGTCACATCGTCGGGTGGAGAAATTTTGAAATGAAATGAATCATTTTCAGTGGACCAATGTAAACCAAGTATTTTATGGTGCATTGTTTTATCAAACTCCACTTCTGTAGGAAGTTTGTGTGAATCTGGTAGATGATTTAGAACCTCGCGAGAATTGCTATTCCACTTAATTAGATCCCACTGTGCTCCTTTAAAGAGATCGATCATTTGCTGTGACGCAATTATCGCTTCACGCTCGCTAGGAAGCGAAAAGGCAACGTCATCCATATATAGCGCAGGTAACACTATGCTACTCGCTAACGGATATTTCGCGCCGTCGTCTTCTACGAGCTGTCGCACCGTGCGCAATGCATGGTATGGACTTGAAGTGAGGCCGAAACAGACTCGATTGAACTGATATAGTACCAGGGGGTCTTGTGGTTTAAAGCGATATAAGAAGCATTGATAGCGACGATCAGATTCGCGCATAATTATTTGCAGAAATTGCTCGCGACAATCGGCTGTCAATGCTATCCCATGCAAACGGAAATTTAAAATTATTTTAAAAAGATCTCCCTGTAAGTTAGGGCCGGAATGTAAAAGATGGTTCAGTGCTTTACCAGAGCTGGAACGGCATGAGGCATCTACGACCATTCTCAATTTCGTCGATTTATCTTCTCGTAAGATTCCCGTATGCGGCATCACATAGACGGGGACGGGATCCCGAGAATCGTACGAAGGAGCGGGAGAAATATAATCTTTCGCGAGATAATTTTTTATGACATCGTTATATGCTGTCCTCAGTTTAGGTGAAGCTTCAAGCTTTCTTTCGAGGCATGCAAAACGTTTTTTCGCTACATCCATAGAATCCCCTAAGGCATGTACATCCTCTTTAAATGGCAGGCCGACAACGTATCTGCCAGTGACAGGATCACGGATTGTAGTCGATGTATAGAAATCTTCACATTCAGCATCGCTGGGATGTTGAACGGAACCGGAAGGCAGCTCTTCGAGTTCCCAGAAACGCCTAACTATCGAGTCAATAGCGGGAGGCTCTTGAACGAAACAACATGTCAAGGCCGAGTATGTATTTATGGAAGGCATCGTAGGCGCATTGCCCATGAGCACGAGACCTAAGACCGTATGCATTGCAACCGGCATCGACGGGTCGCGACGTGACGTATGGACGTCGTCGGGCAGTAGCAAGTGCGGGAATAGGGAAGCTCCTATCAAAGCATCTATTTTATTAGGTATGCCGAAACTTTCGTCAGCAAGCGGAATACCTTTCAGGTGTGATAGGACAGACGTATCTATCACAGCCGTAGGCAATTTATCAGTTACTTTATCAACAACAAGAAACGAAATATCAAAGCTAATGTTATCATCGAAACGAGAATAAAACTTTAAATTAACCGAGTTAGATTGTACAACTTTTTCAATTCCACCGAAACCCCTAACTATAGTACGTTCCGTATCTGAATATTGTAATCCTAACCGATTACTGCACTCTCGTGAGATGAAATTAGCTTGAGAACCGTTATCTAATAAAGCGCGTATTATTTGACGCTTACCGTTGACATCATACACAGCAATTTGTGCCGTAGCAAGTAAGACAGTAGGTCGTTTATCTCCGACGCTCGTAACTTGACTGCTATAAGAGTGCGTAGCGCTGGTAGAAGCGCCTACGCTCGTAGCGCTCAATGCTACGTCGGCGCACTCGCCTGCTACGGGCTGCATAGCGGTATCACGTTCGCCTAGCGTGGTCTGCGGTGACGTCACGGCATTATTTAATTGCGGCGCGCGAGTCTGTTCGCGGCGATCGAAATGCAATTTTTTATAATGTTTTAATCCGCAGGAACAATGGGCTGGGACAGTACATTGTCCCACCTTATGTAAGACAGATAAACAATTTACACAAGCGTTTTTGTTTTTGACGCATTTAAAACGTTCCTGAGGGGATGATATTTTATTAAAATCGGCACATTCATATAGAAATGTATGCGATATATTTTTACATAAGCATTTAGACGATACAGGCTTATCAACTGTATTTACATGAGCGTGATATTTCGGCGCATTGCCGCTATTGTTTTTCTGTTTTATATTTTTACTTTGACTCGTATCCGAAGCGCTTGTAATATTTTTATTCGTGCGCTCGTATACCTTCGCACGAGTTGTTATAAATTCTACGAAGTCGTCAAAGGTAGGTATTTTCTTTCCGCATTTAATTTCAAACGCGCGTACTGTCTCAGTGTCTACCTTTTGTGTAGCTATATGGAGTATGATAAGATCAGCTAAATTATCTAATTTTAAGTTTTTTAAGGCGCTCACTGCACCAGCAAACCGATCTATGAAAGATTCAAAATTAGCCGCTGAGGGGGTTTGAAAACCTTTATAACGAAATAACTCTTGTAAGTATGCGGAAGTCAACATCCGTTTATCATCGAATCTATTGATAAGTGTTTGTAAGATTAACTCATAATTTTCGGCACATGGAGAAATACCCGCGACCGCGCCCTTCGCTTTCCCCTGAAGTTTCGGTAATAAATAAAACAGTTTCTCCGCATCGCTTAATAACGGATTATCATGTACTACCGACTTAAAGGTTGTATAAAACATCTGAAAGGATTTTATGTCACCATCGAAATCTAATATCGAAATAGGCGGTAACTTAGGCTTGGCTTTCAGCAGCGCGGGAGTTTGCACTTGCGGTGTCGAATCGGAAGTTGAACATTTCGCTTGTACTCGTTTGACCCTACTATATAAAGTCTCAAAAGCGTACAGACAATTGTAGTTAGGTTTTGCATCAGAATCTAATTGCAGCAAACGACTGTTATAATCGTCAACGATAGATTCATATTTTAAACGCAATGAATCTATTTGTGATGACTCGTCGAGAAAATTCTCTCTCGTCTCGTCATCTGTGTATATATCGCAATCACGAGATAATTCGAAAATATTTTGCATAATTTCAAATATAGCTTCACGTTTAGCAAGCAAGATAGACAGTTGAGGGTCTTGAATATCTTTATCACTCGACTTTGAGTCTATTTTAGGCGGCATTTTGATAAAATATAATTAATAAGTTAACAGAATAACAATATGTATAGGTAATTTACACAAATACTTAAATAGTCAAGCAAAGACAAGTAAATTGAGTAGTTTACGCAATCGTTGATCGAAAGTCAAGCGCATAGATTCGATCGCGCGGTGAATTGTGGGTATGTTCGCGACCCGAGTTTTATTCAAGCGAATGTCGAACTTATGCGTTAAGACTTAAGGTTCAAGTAACTTGTAACTTTATACCTTGCCGTTGAAAAGACGGTGTAACGATATTCAAGTTTCTTCGAAATTATAGTTAAAGTTATTTGTTAATATTATACAAATAAACTGTGTATTTATCAAAATATACATAAATACGTGTAGATAATTAGTATGTCTAACTGGGGAAACGGCTAGCTCAATGTCATATGCTATTTATGCCAGTATTTTAGACAATGAAAAAAGATGACGCATTTGCCACGATTTTCTTTTAATTCATAAATACATATATTCGCAATGAATATTATATGTACATATTATAAATATCAGTTATTAGAGCCTATATAAGTATTCTAATAAACAAAATTATATAAATTATATATAAATATACGGTTATATTATCCGGTTCGAAGTAACCACTTTATGGGGACGCCAAGAATTTACGTTATTTTATTTTATCGACAAAGAGTGGACTGTATAGATTTAATTCGAAGCAATGACTATAAGATAGGTGAATAGTGAATTCGTCAAGGGAATAAGGAATATATAGGAAACACAGCACTCACTTGTTTGTCTGGAACGCGTTGTCTCCCGAACTTTCTTCCCCGTGCACGGGTCACGATCCACCACAGTCTATTCTTCACTAAGTAGGCGTCTACCATAAGAGTTATGGAAAAGGAGTCCCGAAATGGCACACTTGTCACTATACGGGAGTTTAACCTTTTAATTAAAATTGTCCATTTGCACCATTGCATTTGCATACGCGCGGACGGTGACTTTCAAGCAAGAAGCGTAAGGTAAAAGGAGTGATTTTTTAAGTTATGTTCGTAACATCGTAATTCTTCGGCTCTGGTCGTTGGTCTTCGTGTTCGCAGCGATTCGCTCCACAATGATATTTTGCTGTGTTCAGGTGGATAGGGATATATGGGTAGGTTAAGGATTACGATTTTAATTCGAATTTGTATAAAAATAAATAACTAAATTTAATATAAATTTCTGGCGTAACCACCTACAAAAATCCCACCGATTTTTTTTTACTCCCTAAATTTAGGGAGGAATCCCTAAGTTGGCAACTATGATTGGCCGAATACGATCGCACATAGGTAGTTACTCTATGGTAGATAGATAGGTACTCGCTAGTAGTCTGTGTTCTGTACTCCGCTAGGAGTAGGTACCTAACTATAAAATGTATAATATGTTCTGTGGTTCTGTGGATATGTCGGACCAGAAGTGCGATTGTCTAACTTTAGACCATGAAAATTGTATTCATTTGACAGCTTAAACGTACGTTTTCAGCTGTCAAACGGCCAATTCGAATTGTGTACGGAGTTCATAGATGGTTGACGATTGCATGGCTATCATGAATGTCATGGATCGTTATTTTAGACGATGAGTGAATGATTTCATACGATTTGACAGCTAATTCGAATTGTCTAACTTTTTTGAGATCATCGCCTATGTCAAATAATAGCGGTGAGTCTCGGGCCATGATTATCACAGAACAAAAATACTCTCTAACGAGAGAAGAATGTAAACTCCATAGTAAAAAAAATGAGAACAGTTCAGCGCCATCTAGATTCAGCCCACCAACAACTCTGACGGCGGGAGATTCTATACCTACTTATCCTAAATAATATTTTTAGATAAGGCATTTTGACTCGAGAGAGAACTGGTGCAATAAAATACACCAAGTTCTCTTTCGAGTCAAAATGCCTTATCAATAAAGTTTTAGTTAGGATTCAAAATAAAACAACAGGTTTTCTTTCTAACAATTCACATTTATTTATGTGTAAGGATTTTTTTTGAGTGTGGTGGCTGACACTTCTTCTGAAAACGATCTATTTTCCAAATACATACAAAATCATTTTAAACATAATATGTATGAGACACTATTTACAATGCTGTTAATATTTTCATATTCAATTACATCACATGGAACAGCAGTTCTTTGTAACTTCCGTTTAGTACAATCAGTAAAACCTCTGTTCAATCACATACTTAGTTCAAATCTGAAAAGAAACAATTTTGTTGATTCATCATGATCAACCTATTACCGGCTCACTAGAGCACGGGTCTCCTCACAGAGTGAGAAGGGTTTTGGCCATAGTGTACCACGCTGGCCAAGCGGATTGGCAGACTAGATTTTGTTGATTAATTGGTACTAATTATTACAAATAATATATACCATAACATATAAGTATTTTTACTACCCTATATGTACCTAATAAATAGTAAACACTAAGGGTGGGCTACCAATATTATTTTTCCTAACTAGTATCTACAATGTCTGGAAAATGGTTGACAGTAACACATCAGTATATTAGCAGGAAACTATAGACATAAGCAGTAAGCACGCCTGTTGATATCACTATAAATATCAAAATGTGTGCTTGTGTCTGTATAAAATTTATAGAGAATGAATTTAAGTAAGTAGAGATCGACCAGAATCTCATGAAAAATAGGGAAATTAAATTTTGTAGTAAGCAACACTAGGTTAACTCGGCTGCCCTAGTGATAAACAAAGTAATTACATTCAGAACACCTTACCTGGGATCGTTTCACGAAACGAAAAATCAAGCAACTGCATTTTAAATACAAAAAAAAGTAATCAACATCCAATTACTTTGTTTTTGTGTTGTGCTTGTTGTTTACTTGGTTTTTTTATTTATATTCCAGGTTAGTGAGTGCAGTTACTTTGTCTGGGCAATTTAAATTTCAGTAAACGGTTCAAGTTATTTGAAATATTAAACTGTGGTAAAAAACTACTCGACATAAAACTTTTGTTAATGCAAAAAGTCAATTTCACAAAAAATGTCAGTTACTTTGTTTATCGCTAGGGCAGCCGTAGTGTTGCTAACCTTGGAATTTCATTTCCCTATTTTTCATGAGATTCTGGTCGATCTATATAAATCTACTAAGTTAGGTTAGGTTATACGTACCATGCAAGATTCCTTAAGCAGGTTTTAGGAAATCGAATCAACTTGATGTTGTCTTTACCGGCGAGTTGCTGCTGTTTTATTTGTCAGGTCAGATAATGAAATAAAACATGAATTCCACATATGAGTCTTGTTTCAATGAAACAGAATCAACGTCTCAAATATAAATAGCACTACACTATAAAACACAAACAGAGTAACAGAAGCTCGACTCGACGTATTTAAAGTTTATAATATGATCGCAAGAAATCTAAATATTTTAATTGTTACGAAACTTATCCACACAATAACAAAGACGCCATTTTGAAAAAAACAATTATTACCAACATTACTAGTGATGTGCGGAATCGATTATCAATAATCGATTAATCGATTATTAAAATGATCGATTGCAATCGATTATGATTTTCGTATATCTTACGTATATCTTTATAATCGATCATGATCGATTATAAAGATATACGTTAATTACCAAACTTTACTACCAGCTTTCTGTTATTAATTTGCTTGCTAAAATATAATATGGTTTGGTATAGATCGACCAGAATCTCATGAAAAATAGGGAAATGAAATTCCAAGGTTAGCAACACTAGTGCCACCCTAGCGATAAACAAAGCAACTGACATTTTTTGTGAAATTGACTTTTTGCATTAACAAAAGTTTTATGTCGAGTAGTGTTTTAACTACCACAGTTTAATATTTCAAATAACTTGAACCGTTTACTGAAATTTAAATTGCCCAAACAAAGTAACTAGAATAGAATAGAATAGAAATAGAATAGAAAAGTTTTTTATTCAAATAAACTTTACAAGTACTTTTGAATAGTCAAATTAATCTACTACTGGTTGGGAATGCCATTCCAACCGAGAAGAACCAGCAAGAAACTCGGCGGTTGCTCTTTTCCAAATTTACAATATCAATATAACAATTTTATGTTAAGTACATGATTGAATTGCCGTCTCGCGCATTGCTGGAACGAGTCAAATCCACGCCTTTTTATCATTTATATAAGTAATCTTCAATTTTATTCAGATAAACTTTCACAAGCGCTTACGAATCGACAAATGAATCTACCACAGGTTCGGAATGGTGCTTACAATTCTACACATGTGAAGAAGGGCAGACAAAAGTAGCCCCAAATTGCTCCATGCTTTTTTATCATTTACTAGCGGTCCGCCCCGGCTTCGCCCGTGGTACATAATATATAGCCTATAGCACTCAGGGATCACGTACATATCCAACGGTGAAAGAATTTTTGAAATCGGTCCAGTAGTTTCCGAGATTAGCGCGTTCAAACAAACAAACTCTTCCACTTTATTATATTAGTATCTATAATCTTCAATTGTATAATATGCTTTTTTTATGAGCATATTTTTAATAGAGTTCTTAAACTTGTGTAAAGGCAAGTCTAACTGCACTCACTAATCCGGAATATAAATGCAAAAACCAAGTAAACAACAAGCACAACACAAAAACAAAGTAATTGGATGTTGATTACTTTGTTTTTGTATTTAAAATGCAGTTGCTGCATTTTTCGTTTCTTGAAACGATCCCAGGTAAGGTGCTCTGAATGTAATTACTTTGTTTATCACTAGGGCAGCCGAGTTAACCTAGTGTTGCTTAATACAAAATTTAACTTCCCCATTTTTCATGAGATTGTGGTCGATCTATAACCCTATCATTGCAAAAAGGGTATTCCCTCAAAGTTAGTTTTAGGCTTTGTTCACACCAAACGGATAGTCAGCCGCCGACTGTGAGCGAGCGTTATGCAGCTTACAGCTTTTTCATACATACTCAACTTTTCGAACACACCGAACCGACGATACGCCTTAACCAACTGTAGTGAAATTACCCCCGCTATGAGTATCTATATATGTACAAGCTGTGCCCCGCGATGTTACCCGTGATTAATAAGTTTGTACACATAAAAAATATTTTCATCCCATCTATTCGAAAAGGACGACTTGGTTCGCCTTTAAGTGCACCCAAAGGTGGTGTTTGCGGCGTACTTATTTATAAGTGCGCGTAAAAGATAATTGCCGCGCACTTTTTGAAGATGAAGGGCCCGTGGTCCCACCGGGCTAGGCGCGAATGATATCGATTGTTGTTGTACACATACATACACACACACACAAACTTTCGCCTTAGTGTAATAAATAGGTACATAGGTATGTATATTTAATTTTGATCAATTACATTATTTTTTAATTAATCTATTTAATTTTCTAATTTCAATTTCAAAAAATTTAAAAAATAGTGTTTGTTTTTCTTTTTTCAGAACAGTCTAAAAGGTCATAATATAGATGTTGCTACTAAATGCAAGGGTTCAGATTTTTTTCCAGAAAGTAGAATTGTTTTTTCAGTTCTTTCTAAGAATTATTTCATAATCGATCAATAATCGATTAATAATCGATTATTATTTTATAATCGATTAATATAATCGATTAATCGATTATCAAAATAATCGAATCGGCACATCTATAAACATTACGTACTATTACGTCAGTGACTACCAACTTAAAAACACTTAATTGACCATGAACAATTGAACCTATGGAATTTGCAGAGCGATTCAGAACACTTCGATAACTTACCGTGTCGATACGACTTGGTATCGATTTTGTATCCAATTTTTTTTTCGTGCAATTCAGAACGATAAAAGCATACAATTGGATATCGATTACGATACCGGTATCGATAAGATACATTGCGATTAAGACATGTGCATTTATGAAGTATGTTATTTTACCAAAATTTTACATAATATACATTCATATTAAGCATTAAAAAATAACTTTTAATCATCTTGAAGGTAATTAAAGTCATTATTTGAAATGATAACATTAAATTATTGATTTAGAGAGAAAAACGTCGAAGTGTACTACAAAAGTATTATTACAGCTATTCTCGTAAATACCACACAGATGTCCGTACCCAAAGGGTAAAACGGGACCCTATTGCTAAGACTCCGCTGTCAATCTGCCTGTCTGTCCGTCCGGACAGACGGCAAGCAATATACTACTCTCTACCGAGAGATATATTATGGCATTGGTTGGTAATCATGTACATACCAAAAATATAAATCTACATGATTACGTGTTGCCTCCTGTAATGCCCCCTCTTATTAGTTAGTAAAATTAACGCAAATTCTGGCGAAAGTTTTATTATATTTTCCCATAAAAGTTGAGGCATTTGCCTCAAATGGGTTAAAGGTATCAAGCAATGTCCGTAGATACCTACGTCTCTTAAGAATCCTCTTCACCGCGTCTTCTTCGCCTCGGTGATTTACTGCGGCTATTGCTATCTATTTTAATTGCGGCTCCGAACATATTTTTCACGAAATAACAGTAAAAGTACCTATCTGACGAGTAGATGAACAAAAAGATTAGGATATCGAATGCCCTGTAGCTTTCGATAAATAATCGTAAAAAAATATCGGATGTTCGGAAAATATTATTCGATAAAGTTGTTGTGAATAGCTTTTGATAGCGTTTGATAAAGTTGTTGTGAATAGCGATTATGACAATCGAACGATATCTACGTCGGTTCGATTCAGTTTCGGTTTCGACAACTTCCCGGTTGATACGGTCATTCTGAATTGAAAATACATCTTATCGTACGATAACTTACCGAATCGATTGATGATTATGTTATCGAAGTGTTCTGAATCACCCTGCCGAGCTTCAAACAAAATGTTGAAACAAAGAAATGTGGCCTTGAACAGGCTTTATCTCGTTCTTAACTACTTAAATAAAGTGTGTGAGGTACAGAAAAACTAGAGAGAGAAAATAGCCCAGCTGAATTATGGACTTTGTCTTTCCTACAATGTTTCAGGCGCAGATTCCAGTATCTACATAAAGAATTATAACCGTCTTGGATATGACTTTAGAAAAGTTAGTGTTGCAATGCTTAAAAAATGTACAATTATTATCAGAATGTTTTAACAATGGCAATTTCAGCCCCCGTAGGTATAAATTTTCTTCTAAGAGAGTTTACACCCCCTGATGATTATCGTTAATCGTTTGATGGCATAAGTGTATTGAATTGATTAAAATCTAATTTTCTAACTTTTTAAAACAAATTCCTTAATAAAAACCGCAGTAAATATAACTTTTAATTCGACTACGGCAAAGAGACGGACTTTACGACAAGTCAAGAAGAAAAAAATCGATGCTCTGGAGATGTGGTGCTGGAGGCGAATGTTAGGAATCTCATGGACCGAATTTCGCACCAACGTCTCGATACTCCAAGAACTCGGCATCAAACAGCATGTTTCGACGTTAGTACAGAGTCGTATTTTGAAGTTTTTAGCACACGTCTCCCGACATGAGGGTGACTCCATCGAGCGCCTTGCCGTGCAGGGCGAAGTTGAGGACACCAGACGGCGAGGAAGGTCGCCCATGCGATGGACCGACTAAATTAAATCATGTGGGCGCTCCCTTGTATGAAGGCTCCAGGCTGTCGTCCAGCAGCGAAAAGTGGCGAATAAGTGGCGAATGCTCGTGAGGCGTATAACATCTGCCCTTAAAGATGTCACTTCTGGATGACCACGACCGCTCTACCAAGAGCGTAACGAAGAAGAATAAGTACCTAGGTGTTTGTGTTTAAATAGGTATGTTCGACCATAGTGATTACACTACTGAGTCAATGTCGATAAATAAGGTGTCAATAGATTCGTTAGTGGGTACAATATTAAGTAGGTAGGTACTTACCTAGGTAAGTATTTTTGTTTGATTGGCCATGCCAGTTTAATCAGTTAGGTAAGTACCTTGTTACAGTTTTATTTAATTAATTGCTATGTTTTAAGTAAGTTTTCTGTTTCATCATAGTATAAACCTTGTAAGTAAATATTTGGTGACAATCTTTTTGCTATTAAATCTATTCATATCATTTAAGGAAAGTTTTATTTAATTTATTGTATAAGGTCTTCTCTATAGGTAGCTATATTTTAATATTTAGGTAGGTAGGCTACAAACACTATATCTGCAGTTTTCACCACCCCTACCCGTTTTGCTAGGCACCCCAGCTAGGTACTCCTAGTACAACACAAGTGTGTGGCCTAAGTGACTGATGCCATTAACCAGCCACAAGTGTTGCAGCAGCCCTTAAAATTCCTCAGTAACATTCAAGAGAGAAGGGCTGCTATGACGGGGTAAAAGCAGCATGTTATACTTTTTTATCCAATAGTACAAATCATCAAATACATACCTACTAGGATAGTATAATAATAAATATTTTTTAGGTTCATGGACACCACCATGGCCCCACCTTTTTTTTTATTAGGATCATTAAACTGGTTACAATTTTATGAGGAAACTATCTTTAATAGCAGCCTAAGGTGGAATGCGCTTGCCTAGAAGGTATTCTACACCTACCTACCTATTCAATCTTATTTTGAAAGTCCCAATATTATCCCCACAGATTATGCTCCTTAATCCTTATCGCTGCCGCCGCCGATATTATGTAAATTGATATAATGAGGTGAAATACTTAATGTGTAATGATTGAATAAAACCTGTATGAATATATATATCTTTTTTATTTCTGATTATTCATGGCAGGTTACACTGGAACTGTAGTGTTCTAGAGTGCTCTGCCCCAACAAAAGAAAAACAATAAATAAACTTACATTTTAATCTAATCTTACCTACTACATAGGAATTAAATATATAGGACATTAAATAAAGGAAATTAAATACATACATAGGAAGTTAAAAGTTCCTATGTAAGTAGGAAAATAATTTACCTACATATTATATAGGAACTTTTAACTTAATATAATTTACAAGTTCCTCCTACATTGGTAGGTAATTAACCTACTTACATGCTAAATACATAATTTAAAATGTCAATCACAGCCAACTTTGTACTATTAGCATGGTTGTTACATTTTAACCAAAAATTACATAAGAACAGCCACTTTTATTATCTTTATCACTACCATGCCCAAGGCCATCACGGCAATCATGGCCATCAAGGCCAGGCCAGGTGTCACTTACACAAGTGAAGGCTCTATTAGGCCTCCTGGACTAGACTAGACTTGCCTTTACACACGTTTAAGAACTCTATTAAAAGTATGCTCATAAAAAAAGCTTATTATACAATTGAAGATTATATAAACGATAAAAAAGCTTGGATTTAACTCGTTCCAGCAATGCGCGAGACGGCATTTCAATCATGTACATTAATAATAATAATTGTTATAATGTTGTTTTTAAAAAGAGCAACCGCCGAGTTTCTTGCAGGTTCTTCTCGGCTGGAACTGCATTCCGAACCTGTGGTAGATTCAATTGACGATTCAAAAGTACTTGTAAAAGTTTATTTGAATAAAAAACTTTTCTATTCTATTCTATTCCTGGAAGCCAATGTGGGTATGGGCAGGAGGACGTATACTGGGGGATGCCTTGGCCAACCAGCATGTGGACTACTTTTGGGCGAATGTGACAGCAACACTAACTAGCCACTGTACAAAATAGGGTTTGTTATTATCTACAGAAATATGTGTGTGTATCTATAAAGCTGTGATAGCCTAGTGGTTAGGACGACCGACTTCTAATCGGAGGTCGTGGGTTCGATCCCGGGCACGCACCTCTAACTTTTCGGAGTTATGTGCGTTTTAAGTATTTAAATATCACTTGCTTTAACGGTGAAGGAAAACATCGTGAGGAAACCTGCATGTCTGAGAGTTCACCATAACGTTCTCAAAGGTGTGTGAAGTCTGCCAATCCGCTTGGCCAGCGTGGTAGACTATGGCCAAAACCCTTCTCACTCTGAGAGGAGACCCGTGCTCTGTAGTGAGCCGGTAATGAGTTGATCATGATTATCTACAGAAACAGTTTAATTAATTATTTACCACAGTACAGTCGTTGAATGGCAATCAAATACAACTAGATATTATATTAAAGTGAGATAAAAACTCAACCGAGTAGTTCCTAAGGTTTTTGTCATCAAAGTAGTTTCGTACAAGTAATAAGATTTTTCAATAAGCTTAAATAGGTACTTTTATAAAAACAAGACAAAATATCTTAGTTTATTAAAAAAAAAACATGTACAATTAGTGTAGACAACCATAATATTATGACCAAAAGCAGTCTTGTTTTCTTGAGACGATAACGAGTCAGTGTGTCTAATCACTTTATTTATTTAAATTTTACACATAAATAAGTAATAAGTTTAACATGAATTCCATGTATAGTCATATCATGTGTTGCATCTCTCTATTGCAGTGTTCAACTGCCTCATTGGTCTAGTGCAGTGTTTCTTAAGTTACAAGTAGTTACAAGTAAGGCCATGGAATTAATACAGAGGGTCTACGGCAAGCCTACCTAACATAATGCATTAGTGTGAAAATTGGTATACAATAATTATGTTGTGAGTAAATACTGTGTACAATTTGATGTTCCAATCCAGCATAAGCAACAGCAAATAATAGAAGCTGGTAAACATTAAACCTCATTTTTTATCTTTTCGGAAAGGGTCAGTCGGCTCTTTCATATTTTGAGAGAGGTCCACGACTAGAAAAAGGTCAAGAAACTACTCTAGTGGTTAGCTCGTTCAGCTGCGGATTGTGGCGTTTTTGCTGTTAGGAGTCACCACGCTTGCCTGAAACAAGAGATGGTTGTTATGAAGATAATAAAATATGAACAATATTTATTTTTTGTAGGATAATTATGAATTATGGTAAAGCTTACTTGGTTGTTGTTGTTGTTTGTTTGTAGTATGGCTTTTAGTTGTGTAGTAACACAGCACAATTCACTTCACCAGTATCGAGTAGCTTGGAGAAAACACAATCTACTGCTGACACTGAATTTTCCATATTCACGATACAATAGTGGAGTTATTGTAAGTACTTGAGAGTTGATAGCCTAAAACATCACAATAAGCAACATTAAACATACATTTACGTAAACATAAATAATAATCTTACGTAAATCTATAAAATATACCTACTACATAATATATACAATTTTATTTTGTTAGATATAGGTGTAACTAGATGATGACCGCGGGCCTGACTTCGTCTGCGTGGATTGAGGTTTCTTCCACCTCACTGAGGTTCCCGCGGGAATTCTTTCATTTTCCGCGATAAAAAGTTACTTGCTTGTGTTAATTCAGAGTATAATCTATCGCCGTTCCAAACAGCCAAATCCGTTCAGCAGTTTTTGCGTGAAAGAGTAACAAACATCCATACATACAAACTTTGCCGTTTATAATATTAGTTAGAATAAAATACACAAAAGTTTTACATAGGGACTAAACACTCAATAAAATACACTAACACCCGTTAGAGCCTATGGAGAAGTTTGGGCAGAAGAGGATAAGAGAAGAAGACCCTTCATCCAAACCACATTCACATATAGAGCTATCTTTGAAAATTTGTGGCTGTCCTTCTTTATTTTTTGTTGAATTTACGAAAATTTATAAATTCGTAAAATAACACTAAACTGTCATAAATACATTGACATTGACACTTACATTGACACTTGATGTCATAATTAACCATTATACAGATAACAAAACAAGTCCACTAACGCCAACTATTGTTCAGAATTAGTAAGCTCGATCATAATTCACTGGTCTGCGTTTTGTTACATAATTTGCTTATAGATATTAACGTTGGAATTCTATGTTTGAAGTTATGAAAGTTAATTTTCATTATGAAATTAGTATGCTATCGTAATAAGTTCCATTGTTTTTGTGTCTGTCATAATTGTTAATAACATAAAAAATTGAGTTTCACTGATGCTATTTGTATAATAAAACGCAATTCCATGATACGTTTTTAAGCCACCGGTCACTTTTCGCTCTTCATTTGATGGACAGTTTTACGCAATTCGAATTTTTCTTGACCATCAATGACCGATCGTCTAAAATAACCATCATGGTTCAAACCTTACACAATCGCACTTCAGACCGTCGGACGAGATAGCACTTGCAGCGGGATTTTTAATTCTTGTTACTATATTAAATATAGATAAATTTTATGTGATTATTTTTTTAGGGTCCCAGATACAAAAATTAATTTGGTGGTCGTCGTCGCCGTTATCAACTGATAGATATCCACTGTTAGATATAGGTCTCTTGAAGGGACTTCCACACGCCAAGGTCTTGTGCCGCTTGTATCTAGTGGCTCCCTGTGACTCTTCTGATACCGTCGGTCCACCTAGTGGGGGGTCTACCATCACTGCGTTTTCCGGTGCGAGGTCGCCATTCTAGCACCTTGGGACGTCACGGGACACAACGTCTATCGGTTCTCTGAACTATGTTAATTTGGTAGTTCTAAAAACCCTAAAATGGTCCACCACCACCACTACTACAGTCTTTCTAACGTCCCACTGCTGGGCACAGACCTCCCTCTCTCATAGAAGAGAGGGATTTAGAGCTTAGACCCGCCACGCTGCTCCAATACGGGCTGTAACGACTATTGTCGCATTATAGTGATAATAACCGGGACCGAATGTTTTAACGTGCTCTCCGAGGCACGGGGGTGAAACACCGCCATCTACCAACTCCGAGATGGCACTGAGAATTTCTTGACAGAAAAAACCAAATGATTTGCCCGACCCAGGAATCAAAGCCGGGACCTCGTGATCTGCAGTCGAATATATTAACCACTAGACCAATGAGGCAGTAAAATGATCGCAATGTAATTCATGGTAATAAAACGTGTTAGTAACGGCACAAAAACAAATACAAGTGACGCTCGTATTAGTAAGCGGCACGCGAGCGCTATATTAGTATATTATTAGCTATGCGTTTATCCTGAAGAGTATGTTCCTTGATGTGAATAGGACGAATATGTAGTCACAGTATTTGTGTATTTGTCTATTCGGCTCCTTTGATGCGCGTTGAAAAACCGACAGCTGTGCGGATAAGCGTGTTTGTTATTCGTCATAATCTAGATTATAATTATTAATCTGTGGTTAGTATATGATCTATGTTGCCAAATAGGCAAATAACGCGAATATTCGTCAATTACCATCCACACATCGCCGTTTTCGGCAATTAATGTTATTCGTCCTATTTGCCGAATAGGCAAATAAATTTACCCAAATAGGCAAATAGCGCGAATGTTTCGTCAAGTATACCATCTACACATCGCCGTTTTTGGCAAATATGGCAAATACGCGAACACGAATAGCGAAGTGAGGAGCCGCCATCAAGCTTATCAAAATTTTCATAAGTGTGTAAGAGACAACATTACATTTTTGACATAATAATAAAACAGTTTGCAGCAGACTCAAAACTAAAGATGGCCTCCCTAAAATGTATACATGAACACTCACACACGCACAACTTGAGACAACACAATGAACACGTGCCATTTTATGTTTTCGGATTGTGCGTCAGCGTCTACGGTCAGCGTGTATGATACCTAATCTAAGCGTGTGTGAGTGTATTTTTGACATGTTTTTAAATTAGGTATGGCTCCTCCACTGTTATTAATTTCTCATTGGCAGTGGCACTTGAATTTAAACCTTCCTATCATAGAGATAATAATAATAAAGAGAGCTGGCATAATGTCCTATAGAAATTAGTGGATCGGAAAATAGCTCAAGCTTATCAAAATTTTCATAAGTGTGAAAGAGACAACATTACATTTTTGACATAATAATAAAACAGTTTGCGGCACACTCGTGACTTAAGATGGCCTCCCTAAAATGTATACATGAACACTCACACACGCACAACTTGAGACATCACAATGAACACGCGCCATTTTATGTTACAGGATTGTGCGTGTGTGAGTGTATTTTTGGCACGTTTTTAAGGTAGTTATGCCAACTCTATTTATTATTATTATCTCTATGCTTCCTATAGAGTCAAAAACTCGCACGTCAAGTTGACACTGACATAATCAGGTGTTTCAAAATAATAAACCGCGGCAGGCGGATTATTATTATCTCTATGCAGGCGGCGGTGATGTGGATATGTGGATTGATATTATTTTATTTTACTGTGTAAAAATAAGTAATTATATCGTGAATTCAGTTCTTTATTAATGTGAACTCTATAATCTGTCGTATATTGATTTTAAAGTACATTCAACACGATGAAAATCGTACATCAAACAACATGAGAGACCGTCAGTCAGAATTGTGTTCAAAATACATCAAAATATTTTTAGTTGTATCCTGTTACTGGTAAGAATTAATAAAATGGTTAACTTCAAAGTAATATTCAACATTCTAAATCTATTCACTGTTCAAGATGTCCGTTTCTTTGTGCCTCTTTATCATATTTTATCTATAACATAAATGGTTTTTGTAAGTACTTTGCGTGGTTAAAAGTTGTCTTATCGTGTGCAATCAGATGTAATATTTTATCTTCCATTAATTGCCTGATCAATAATTCCTAGAAGTGTCTGATGACATTGACAAAAAATTGCTTTTCTACCTTGTGCAGAATCAGGCATCAAATGCAAGGTTACCAGTTTTTTCACCTGTCCGTTAGTCTTTCCGTTTGATCTTAGTAACCTCGCTAAATAAACTTTATCAGGGGAAATTGTATCTAAAGTTAGGTAGGTGTGAACCTGTTGGATTATTATTCTATGCACTATATTAAACTGATATTGTGGCCAATTCTGTTGTACAGAATCTCTAAACCTAAACTAAATTGACAGGTTTAAAAATAGTGCTATCCCCTTCAGCAGGGAGGATTGTGAAAGAGACAGGAATATATTTAGACCTGTCATTTTAGTTTAGATTTAGAGATTGTGTACAACAGAATCGGCCACAATGTGGCTAATTCTGTTGTACACAATCTCTAAACCTAAACTAAATTGACAGGTTTAAAAATAATGCTATCCCCTTCAGCAGGGAGGATTGTGAAAGAGACAGGAATATATTTAGACCTGTCATTTTAGTTTAGATTTAGAGATTGTGTACAACAGAATTGCCCACAATAAATATATAATTATGATAATGTCTGTCATGTCAGGTCAGCTGTCTGTTTGTTTGTATGGACTAATCTTTGGAATGGTTGAATTGATTTTGACTGTTCTAAAACTGTAATAAAAACTAAAATCATTGGTACCAAGCCTAACTGTTGAACCAATTTTGATGTAGTTTGGCACAGCGATAGCTTGCATCCCAGAGACAGTTATATACTACTTTTTATACCCAGAAATCAAAGAGTTCAATAAACATGTATTGTTTTTGTTTTTATAAAGTTAAAATAGATTGAATGTGTTGGAACTTAAGTGACATTACACCTTTAAACCCCAAATATAAGCAAGTGTTAATTCACAGTTAAATTACAATGCCCCAATCTTTACTGCTTAGTCATTGTTGTTAGACGGCTGTTAGTTTTCTTACAACCTATAGTATTTAAATTGTAAATATAAAGTTTAACATTTGGCAATGGTTACAGGGTTGTATCAATAGCAACAGTGTTTGTAAACAAGAGTCTGCTGAGCGGCCAGTCAGTGCACTTGGAGGCTCCATTGTTCATCACATGGTTTCAGTGCATAGTGTCATTTGTTATATGCTTCACACTGAGCAGTACGGGAGGGATTCCCGGTGTATTTAATTTCCCTAAAGGCACCCCTTGGTGCAGAGAGGTTGCTAGAAATGTAAGTGTTTTATCATATATCTAAATGCATAATCACACTATCACATCACACTAATATTATAAAGGCATAAGTTGTGTGTGTATGTCATAATATACTCTTTAACGCCTCAACTACTGAACCAATTTGGCTGAATTATAGGTATTATTATTATAATATATTAGGTATAAACGTTGGAAAAGGTAGCAGGTACAGGAACCGGAGATCTATGATTCCCTCGGGATTTGTGAAAAACTGAAATTCAAGCGAGCGAAGCTAGTAATATTATAATCTTGATAGTTTGACTGTTTAATCTTTATGCAGCTCAAAAGCTTTTCGGCAAAATTTGGCACTTACAAATAGTTTGTATTGAGGAGATGAATATTTTTTATCCCTGAAAATTAAAAATTTTCATCAGTGTTTTAAAAAAGCATCCAACCAACCACTAAATAACTAAATACTTTGTTTTAGGTGGTCCCTCTATCAATAATGTTCACATTGATGATAGCTCTAAACAACCTCTGTCTCAAGTATGTTGGGGTACCATTTTACTTCATAGGTCGTTCACTGACCACCGTGTTCAACGTAGCATTGAGCTGGGTTCTGCTGAGGCAAGCGACATCACTGAGATGTATGATGTGTTGTGCTTTCATAATATTTGGGTTCTACCTTGGAGTTGATCAGGAGAATTTGTTAGGTAAGATTATTATTGACATTGATTTTTCAATCACCAGTTCTGGTTCATTACTTTAAATAAGAAATAAATTTTCTACAGATTTTGTATTGGAAATATGTGAAATTTATATAATATTTCGAATCAAATACTTTATTCAAAATTGGTACACTGTACACTTTTTGAATGTCCACTTTACAAGTAGGTACTATAACTTAAAATTAGATATTCTAAAAATATATATTCTGATAATAAAGATGCAGGTTTGAAACATGTTCTTGGCTGAGAAAACCCCACAACAAACTCAGCAGGATATTTTTTACTATCACCAATATCATTTAAAGTATTAGTATTCTTCAGTTAGGTTATTATCTATGGATTTATTATGATTATTTTGGCAACTGAAAAATCATCTCTAATAACCTTTAACTATTACATAAATGTCCCTGATCTGTGGAAATGATTGTTTCATTTCATTTTGAGGTATTTATATTTTGTACATAAAATGTCACAAGCTGAAAATTTTTTACATCTGCTCTACTTTCAAGATAATCAAGAACTTCTTGAATTGTTTTCAGGTTCCTTTTCTCTCCTTGGGACGATATATGGTGTGGCTGGTTCTCTTATGCTGTCACTATATTCTATTTACACAAAGAAGGTATTACCAAACGTCAACCAGGAAGTTTGGCTTCTATCTTACTACAACAACGCATATTCAATAATAATATTTCTGCCACTGATTGTGGTTAACGGAGAACTCAGTGTGTTGTGGAATTATAACAATTTTGATAGCACACACTTTTGGATACAGATGGTTATCGGTGGAGTGTGTGGCTTTGCTATTGGATATGTGACATCACTGCAAATAAAGGTAAGGATTTAGTCATGTTCACCTGGTTGCCTTGAGATAGTTTTAAAAATTCACATCCCTATTATTATTAAACTCTTAATGATTCTAAAATAATTTAATAATCCTAGTAAGAAAGGTTTTACGCAATCAGCCCATATTCAGATTGCAAGATTTTTGACTACTTTTTTGCTTGGTCCTATCTGTTTTAATATAATACATAGGTGCATTTGGTTTTAATATAATACATAGGTCACTGGCCCGTTGGCGCGGTTGGCAGTGACCCTGCCTTCCGCTCCGGGGTCGCGGGTTCGATTCCCGCCCCGAGTCTGGGTGTATTTATAATATGTATGTATATATACCTTTATTAAATGTATATATGTATTTATATGTAAATATGTAAATATGTCTATCAGTCGGCTGTTACCTATAACACAGGCATTAAGTTGCCTACTTTAGGAACAGACGACCGTGTGTATATGTGTGAGTATTTATTTATTTATTTAGAATCTATACTAATAAATAAAATTGAAGTGTCTGTCTGTAACCTTTATTTAATGTATATATGTATTTATATGTAAATATGTAAATATGTCTATCAGTCGGCTGTTACCTATAACACAGGCATTAAGTTGCCTACTTTAGGAACAGACGACTGTGTGTGTATGTGTGAGTATTTATTTATTTATTTAGAATCTATACTAATAAATAAAATTGAAGTGTCTGTCTGTAATATCGAAATAACTACCTCATATTAAGCTCATATGGTTATTTGAACGGTACCATAACCGAATCACACGTTTTTAAAATTTTTGTCTGTCTGTCTGTCTGTCTGTCTGTTTGAACGGGCTAATCTTCGGAACGGCTGAACCGATTTTGACGGGACTTTCACATACAAGTAGAGAATTAACCAGGGAGTAACATAGGCTACTTTTTTAACCGACTTTCAAAAAAGGAGGAGTTGTGTTTTTCTACCTATGTACACCGATATCTCCGAGATTTCTGAACCGATTTGCGTAATTTTTTTTTTAATCGATAGAGAAACACTGCGACACTGTCCTACAAAAAATTTGGATTCCAACTCCTCAATCCTGATGCTGTAGGGGAACTGATCCCCAAAACTAATGGGATTTAGGAACTGTCGGTTATTTAAATTGATATTGGGGGTACCAATTAAAGACTTTATCGTTGAATGAACTCGAGTAGGTACATATTCAACTCCTCAACCCTGATGCTGTAAGGAATTGCATTCCGAAATCATGGGGATCCCACGGAATTTTTCCGTTTTGGTGACGGGTTACTACAGATAGGCTACTTTTTGTTCTGGAAAATCAAAAGTTCCCACGGGATTTTTAAAAACCTAAATCCACACGGGCGAAGCCGTGGGCATCATCTAGTATACAATAATAATTTAGTGTACGCAACGTATATAAATCTATACTAATATAATACAGCGGAAGAGTTTGTTTGTTTGAACGCGCTAATCTCAGGAACTACTGGACCGATTTTAAAAATTCTTTCACCCTTGGATATGTAAGTGATCCTTGAGTGCTATAGGCTATATATTATGTACCACGGGCGAAGCCGGGGCGGACCGCTAGTTTGTAATAAATTGTAAAAATCACAACTTGAGAATTGTTAAATGTTGAAATAATGAGTCCCCTGTACCTTTCATCCAGATCCATATATCTGATAGACCCATCACCCAAGGTGGTAGAATGGCGACCTCGCACCAGAAAACGCAGTGTTGGTAGATCCCCCACTAGGTGGACTGACGACATCAGAAGAGTCGCAGTGAGCCGCTGGACACAAGCGGCACAAGACCGCGACGTGTGGAAACCCCTACAAGAGACCTATGTCCAGCAGTGGACGTCTATCGGTTGACGACGACGTACCTTTCATTTCCTAAACATACTTTGAATAGTTGATTTTAAATATTTAACAACTTTTCTACTTAAATGAAATGAATTATTATTTATTCCAGGTCACATCTCCATTGACCCACAATATATCCGGGACGGCTAAAGCGTGCGCCCAAACAGTGATAGCGACCCAATGGTACAACGAAAGCAAGAACACCCTGTGGTGGACGTCCAACATTATTGTGTTGGGGAGTAGCGCGTTGTACGCGAGGTTCAAACAACTCGAGATGGACGAGCAATCCAGGAAACCCATTCCCGAAGAGAGAAAGAGCTTAGTATGACCGTTCTCTTGCGCAACGATACTTAAATTATCTTCTAGTAATTAGTCAAGGTTATTTTTTGTTAATAGAAAAGCCGTAATGCGTATATAAATATTGGAACGAAGTTCCTTATCGCGCGTTGCGAAAGGGGGCTAGACGGAAAAAAATAAGAGAAAAAGTTGTAACGACACTTTTTGCTATAGTTGTAAGCCGTGCGGCGTGCGCGTGTTTCTCTCTCTCTCTCTCTTATAGAAAGCAAGCCAGTTATTTTCGTTTTGTCTTTCTATTTCGCATTGAACAGTGTGGTGTCGCGACGATTATTTTTGTTGAGTGTATGCAGGTTTTTTGTACATAATAAATAATAAAAAATAATAACTTTATACAGTTTTCTTATTTAAATTTTGGAAATGGAACTTCGTTCCATCCGGGTGTCCCTTGACACCTCTCAAGTTTTTTTCATTCAGAGAATCTGTGCATTTTTTTTTTCAAAATTTAAATATGAAAACTGACAAAGTTATGACCACAGACCAAAATGGTTATGACTTGGTTTGGGCTCGGGCTTACAAAACAAATGTCCGCGCAAAACAATGAGTGCTAAGTCTTGCTAAGTCAGCGCGGATAAATAAAAATACATAGTCACCACACGCCTGCCGCCGCGTTAGTAAACAAGTAGTGTACCCACTTCATATTACGTCTTTATAACATTTTCACTGTTAACAAAAAATAACATTGTTTAATATATTTTTATCTACACCCATGCTTTAAATCCTCTATTAAAGATCCTGAAACAGTTAGCTTATTGCCAACTTTAGAACACACAATGTTGTAACAACCATTACATCATCCAAACGAGTGTTGTAATGAAATTCAGTACAATATTACATCATCCGTTTTTACCCCGACGCAAATACGACGGGGTGTTAAGTTTGACTTGTCTGTGTGTGTGTGTGTGTGTGTGTGAGTCTGTGTGTGTGTCTGTTCCCTCGTAGCGCTCAAACAAGTGAACCGGTTTGAATGCGGAGGTGGGAATGGGGATGTGAGCGTGGGCGTGGGCGTGGGTTGGGCGTGAGTTGGGAGTGGATGTGGTTGTGGGTGTGTGTATGTGCGTGAGTGTGTGTGTGTGTCTGTCTGTTCCCCCGTAGCACTCAAACCGGTTTGATGCGGGGGTGGGGATGGGGGTGTGGGTGTGTGAGTGTGTGTGTGTCTGTGTCTGTCTGTCTGTTCCACCGTAGTGCTCAAACGGGTGAACCGATTTGAATGCGTTTTTTTTTTGTTTGAAAGGTGAATTAGTCAGGAGTGTTCATAGCTATGTTTCATGAAAATTGGACCGCCACAAAATGGTGGATTACATATTTTTTCACAACTCCCTCAATATGGGTATCAAATGAAAGGGCTTGACTAGTAGATTAACACAATGCAAATTCAAGATGACTTCAACACAAAATGGCGAATACCGGGGGTTTAGCAGTAAGCTAACTGTTTCAGAATCTTATAGAGGATTCATATTATGGGTGTAGATAAAGTCTTGTATGCAACTGTTGATAATTAGGTATTAAAACACTCATGTGATACTATTATCACATTCGGCTTCGCCTCATGTGATAAACCCACATTCGTGTTTTAATACCCCTTATTACACAACAGTTGCATAAATAACTATTAACCTCGTAAGCCTTTTTATTAGATCCAGGGTGCATTGATGGTGCTGATTGATTTGTGCACAAATCTCTAAACTAAACCAAAATAATAAATGTAAATACATAGCCACAAAGAACATTGTGAAACCTTTTTCACTTTGGCACTGTAATTTTAGACCTGTCCAACTTAACTAAAAACACAATCTTATTAAAATTAATGTCTTAATTATTAAGGCTGGAACAGTGGTATGCGAATGTTTTATACATTATATTGTACATTGTGTTCTTTTAGCATTGCATTTTTTAAACTTGTCTTACAAGGTTTATATTGGTAATCGAAGTGATGAAATGTGTAGTGGATTATGTGGAAAAGTCAGATGAAGTATTTGTGTTACTGAGTTATTTTATAAAATGTCTGAATTTGTAAGTTCATGTTATTTCAAGATTTAGGCATTATATTGAATGGTAATATATTGCCATTAAAAATACTACATATTTAAACCAAAGTTTTAATGATAACGAAATTGAAGGAATAATCCTTTTGTTTTATATCATGTTACATGTTATGTATATTTTGCATTTTGAATAGAATATTTAGAGCCTGTTCCTTCTGATAAGTGTTGGATAGCCTAAACGTAAGTTTTGTCATTTTCTTACTTTATGTCAAGTGACAGACAAAAGTTGTAGATATCTACTCGTATCAGATACTTATCAGAAGGTGGTGAAACAGACCCTTAGTATATTATATTATATTATTTATATATTACTAAGTGTAACTAAAAGTACGATAAAAAAATTGAAAACCGTTATTTTAAACTAACTCATAGTGAGTTGCATATTATTAAGACTTTCAAACATATTGAATCGAGTATTACCAGATACTTTTAACAAGTAAAGAGTAATTTCTTTACTTTTGGTAATCCGCCCACTATAGTTGACTTTAAGGGTGGATTCATATCTGCGAACGTGCATTCAACGTGTTCACGAAGCACAGCGAACGTGCGGTGGGCGCATTACTTTCAGTTAGCGCACGCGCACGGCACACTTGTATGTTCTTGTTAGTTGTCACTGAAGTGTTCGCCAAGTATTTATACTCACTCAAGTAACTACTTACGAACGTTGTGTGTATATAGCGTGAATGTGGAGTCAAGTACGCAAAAATCGCGCGCAGGCCGCTCACGAACACGTACTTACAAAGTCACGGCAAATAAGTCTAGCGTTGACCTTCAATGCGCAGAAGTCGAAAATGAGGTATCTCGGGGTGTGAGGGGGTCGCGGGGAGGGCGTGGGGGTCGCCGTTCGTAAGCACTGATTAGCTCTTACGAATCCCTCGGAAGCGCTGATTGGCTCTCCAATGTTATTGTGTCCCGCTCACTCGTACGACGCTGCGCGCACTTGAAGGTCACCGCTCGACTTACGTGCCGGGGGTTATACCTGCTACGTTCTTATGTACATATATGTAGAACTAAGGGTATACTATATATCTAACTAAGGGTATAGGCACGTGCGCTCATGTGGATCCATCCTGACCCCTAAGTACAATTTTTGATTCTCTTGGCGCGTACTATAACTTCGTTTGCACGACAGCTTTAACTAGCGGTTGAGACGCGTTGCAGTGAAACATGCATTTATTCACAGAGCTTTCTTAAAATGTTTTCGCTTTTCATTTGATCAGTATTGGATTTTCTACGAACTTTTCACAAAACGCGTTGAATCGAACGCTTTTTAAAGCGCTTTAAACAAGCTCTCGTGGGGTCTTATATTCAGGGTCTATTTGTAATCTAAGTAACCTAGACAGTTTTTGTCTAACACCTGTATATTTTGGATCCAAATGTAAATTGTTCGACTCTTCACCATCCAATATGTGATTGTATAATTCAATGCCATAGACTTCATCCCAGTTCCTAGTAAACTGTGTGTTATTAAACGATATCCATTCCGTGTATCTGTACCTTTTTGTCCTTACACTGTACCCCATTATTTTTATGTCTTTTAACCTCGGTTTGTCAGAATTCAGCATTGGATAAACTCTCGGCCGTGGATATTGAGATATCGCGAAGGATTTCCGATTATGGACACTAAAAGGTACTTTATGATTTTTTCTCATTAATGGCACTAAACTTTTACCATCGAAACATAAAGTTGACTTGTCATTAAACCCTTTGCATTTAGGTGTAGGTATTTTTAAACCCGCAAGTTCTACTAGGGTTGGGAAAATATCGATCAGTTCGATGGGGGTAGTTATGGATTTCGGTGGGAACCCTGGTACTTTGAATATTAAAGGCACTCTCAAAGCCACGTCAAAGTTGCTGTATTTAGCCCAGAGACCGTTTTCTCCTAGTGACCAACCTGAAAAAATAAAACGACAAGATAAATTCATTTTGCCACCGAAACAATAAGTATGGAGAAATTATAGTTTCTTGTTTAGGTAATCTTGAAATATGATCATATTGAATCAGGTTGCTAATTTTAGAAGGGAGTTAAAAACTGCATCTTTACGGCCTGTTTCACCACCTGATAGGTGTCAGATAGCTTATTCACATATTTTGTCTTTGTCACTTCACACTTGACATAAAGTAAGAAAGTGACAAAACTTACTTTTAGGCTATCTGACACAATAACAGAAGGTGGTGAAACAGGCCCTTATAGTACTCTTTTTGAATGCTCTGAACATAGCCATAACAGAAGGTGGTGAAATAGGCCCATATAGTCCTCTTTTTGAATGCTCTGAACATAGCCGCGTTTTGATTTGCAGTATAGTAGAATCAGCGAGACAGGCACCTCGCAGGCAACGGTGGAATTCATTGCATGGTTCAAAGCATTCAAAAATATTGGCGAGAACTATAATAATCCGCTCTTAAACAGATTATAACAATGAGATATTAGATGCTGATTATTTATAGGTATATTATTGAATACATACCGTGATCGCTAGTAAGGATGACAATGGTATTGTTATCGATATGTCTGATCAGTTGTCCTATAAGGTCATCCACATATAGCGCCGCGGCATAGTAACTCTGCCTGATTCTCAGCGCCCATTTGGCAGGCATTGTACCGAAAGGGAAGGATATGTTTAGGGCTTTCATGTCGTCCCTGCGGCGGATGTCCGTCCATGGATGCCATGCTACTAAGGGCATTCCTTTAGGCATCTGAGCATGGCTGGGAGGTTTGACTTCGTCGATTGGAACTTTTTCTGAAAATGATCATATTATTTTATATCGATAGATATCAAGATCTGTCGATCGATTGCAATTTTAATTAAAAAATATATTTTTTATGTTCGTATTAATTGTATCGTAACTTTATAATCAGCACCACAAGAAACTCAGAAACTATATTCATATTAAAAAAAAATGCTAAACGTATGCCGATTTTTGCCGTTTGAAAATCTCCCGCGTCTCCAGTCGACCCTGTCACCCCACACGATTGACGCCTCCGTTGGATGACTTGTTGTTAGACTGTGACATTATGTTTTGGGGTGCTGCAATCTGGCGTGAGTGAAGGTTGATCAATCGGAGTACGTGTCTATCTGTACCTTGGAGACAAACTTATTTCATCAAAATCGATCTAGTAAAAAAAAAAACTAATCTTATTGAGTTTTAGATAGGTAGGTACTTACTGAGATATCGGTGAGGGTATTTCAATGGAATATGCGGTTTGTGGAATCCAACTGCGAGGAAAAACGGTTTACTTCTGTTGTTCCTTTGATTTAAAATATCAACAGAAAACCGTAAGGTTTCCAAATCAGGTAAGGTGCTATCGGGCTGAGTTCTGACAGTTACTGGGCATATCAGATTACTTTGTAGTTTTTTAGTCTGTCTACTCTTACAAACTGCTGAATTTCGATACTTTTCTGATGGAGGATGGTAAGGAAATCCGGACCAGCTATACGGATAGTCATCGCTAAAATTGGAACTTTTTCCCGGGTGAAAAACTTTACCAGCTGAATAAGTATCGAAGCCAAATTCTTTAAATATTTGAGGCATAGTGGAAAAGTTCCCAACAACATTACGCCAGTAGCTGTAGAAATCGTATAGGTGTAATGCATCGGGTCGACGACCTGTTAGTATCGAATTTCTACTCGGAGCGCACAATGACTGCTGGAAAGATAAATAGTATACAATTTGAAATATGTACGCAATAACAAAGCAAATAACAAGTATAAATTGAAAATTTAAAAAACCCCCGACAATCGCCATTTTGAGGCGGCGGCCATCTTGAATTTGCAATAGTGCTATTCTACTAGTCAAGCCCTTTCATTTGATACCCATATTAAGTAAGTTCTGAAAAAATATGTAATCCGCCATTTTGTAGCGGCGGCCATCTTGAACCGATTTTCATCAAACATAGCTAACAACACTCTCGACTAATTCACCTTTCAAACAAAAAAAACCGCATTCAAATCGGTCCACCCGTTTGAGCGCCACAGGGGAACAGACAGACACACACACACACACAGACACGTGAAACTTATAACACCCCGTCGTTTTTGCGTCGGGGGTTAAAAAGAATTGAATTATAATATCATTCAATTCTTTTTATTTGCTCATGTTTATTTAAAATATTATTTTAATTAGTAGGTAATTACCTGCGCAAAAGCATTACGAAATTCAATGCCCTTTCCCGCCAATTTTCGTATATTTGGCAAGTCCACTTCCTTTTCCGACAGATGTCGCATGTCGTCAACAAAAATAATCAATACATTACTCTTTAAAATAGTAGTTGTTTGTGTAACTGAATTGACTAATATATTGCAAAAGAATACATAAAGAAATATTAGAAAATTCATGATACATTAAACTGCCGACTCATTACCAATTTTTATAAAAAAGTATTTTTTTCTACTGCTGTCAGAGTTCCACAGACGTAGAACAGAATATGAGAGAAAGCACAGAGTAATTTAATTTTTAATTTTTACAGATAATTAATTCTTATCGCAGCTCTCTATTATTAACAGTCAAAATAACATTTTCATGATAACGTTATTAGAGTAATATATTTTAGGCATTATTTTTAATGTTACTATACCGTACCTGTCCTACGATATCAGGCTAAAACGTTAAAATGTTAAAATTAAAGTTAAAATGTTAAATAAACTGTTAAAAATTACAGTTAATGTTATTTATTTGGTTACTTGGTAACGTTAATAAGTTTTGTTTAATGTTGAGATAATCTATGGTAGGTACACACTTTGACAACTGCACGACAACTGTGATCTATGGATTCTAAGATATTGTAATATATACTCTAAATAGATGTCAAGTTTACAGCTGTCTGTGGTCACAAGTTTTTTAATGACACGTGACGATGACACGTGACGTGCTAGTGATGTAACTATCGATATTTTGACTGTGAGGATCTATAGGGACACAATATGCGTGTTTAAATATGTGGACAATACTCTAATATTACATTATGCGAAAGTGTGTCTTTCTGTCTTTTACCTTTTCAGGGCCCATCCGATTTGGACGAAATTTTGTACACAGACAGCTTGCATCCCGGGAACCGATATCTAAGGCTACTTTTGTCTTGCAGTATCAAAGCGTTCCTACAAGATTAATAAAATAAAAACCTAAGCTCACGTGAATGAAGTCTCGGGCATCATCTTGTTAGGAAATACAAGAATAATATGTTTCATATTATAGTATATTTTTAACCGACTTCAAAAAAGGAGGTTGTATGTATGTATATATGTATGTATATATGTATGTATATAAGTATGTTCGCGATTATCTCCGCAACTAATGAACCGATTTTGATGATTTTTTCACTATCATAATCTACATATACTTTCAGAAAGGTTTTAGTGTACACATCGAAAAATATACATATATATATATATATATATATATATGTATGTATATATAAAAACACAAAATATACATATCCTTCTAGAACCTTTGTTGTGCCTTCTAGAACTGAAATAAAATCGAGTCTTTTTGGAGTCGATGAAACTTTATAAACGGTGTTTCGAAAATACGATCATACAAGCTATTTTTAAGAAAAATTAAACCGACTTCGGTCCAGCAATCTCAGAGGAACCGCGGTGCACTAGTCAAAAATATTAGTGACATGTGGGTACATTTATGCGTGTAACATCGCACATAAGAATGGTAACTAGGTGTGTTATACATATACTAAAACCTTCCTGAAAGTACTATGTAGATTACAATAGTGAATTGTTTTGTCTCGAAATACAAAATATTAAACCTATTTATATTAATAGGTAGTAATATTAATAGGTAGTAATATTATACTTCGTGCAATTTGCACATTGCACACGTTGCACATTGCACGAAGAACCGATGGACGTTGGGGTCCCAAGGTGCTTGAATGGCGACCTCGCACCAGCAAACGAAGCGTAGGTAGGCCCCCCACTCGATGGACAGACGATCTCAAGCGAGTCGCTGGTAGCCGCTGGAATCAGGCGGCACAAGATCGTGTGTTGTGGCGATCCTTGCAAGAGACCTATGTCCAGCAGTGGACGTCCATTGTTTGAAACGAACGAACGAACGAACGAATATTATACACTTACTAAATTTCTTTGAACATTAATGTTTATACGTCACTCCGTTAATGTGCGAATGGAAACTTCATTGGCGGAATTTTCTTCTGCATTACAGACATCCATTGGTAACGGTTCTCTTGCCTTAAATAAAAAAAATCAGACGTGGTAGATCATTTTTCACGTTTCGCTTCAGCGTTTTTCATACACCAATAACAGCTTTTAGGGTAAAACTTTTAAAACGTGCCGCCTTGATATGGGTTATGGGATGGGGGGAGGGAGAGGGTAAATCATCCAGTGTTGAGGTTAGAATTGATTTTCGTTGTTTTCTTGAAAACGATGAACTACCTTATTATAAGAGTGTTAGCATTATACTCGTGGACCAAACATCTATCACTAATGACTATTTTATCTCTGAATTCGTGCCAAAGACTATTAAGTCCAACCCTAGTATTTGCATGTATTTTGCACCTTCACACAACACTAGCATGAAATTATGGTATTATTACAAATATTTGATACTAGATGATGCCCACGGCTTCGCCCGTGTGGTTTGTAAAAATCTCGTGGGAACTTTGATTTTCCAGAACAAAAAGTAGCCTATCTGTAGTAAGTAGTAACCCGTCCACAAAACGGAAAAATTCCGTGGGATCCTTACGATTTCGGAATGCAATTCCTTTCAGCATCAGGGTTGAGGAGTTGGACATGTACCTACTCGAGGTCATTCAACAATAAAGTCTTTAATTGGTATCCCCAATATCAATTTAAATAACCGACAGTGCCTAAATCCCATTAGTGTTGGGGATCAGATCCCCTACAGCATCAGGATTGAGGAGTTGGAATCCAATTTTTTTGTAGGACAGTGTCGCAATGTTTCTCTATCGATTAAAAAAAAAATTACGCAAATCGGTTCAGAAATCTCGGAGATATCGGTGTACATAGGTAGAAAAACACAACTCCTCCTTTTTTGAAAGTCGGTTAAAAAAGTAGCCTATGTTACTCCCTGGTTAATTCTCTACTTGTATGTGAAAGTCCCGTCAAAATCAGTTCAGCCGTTCCAAAGATTAGCCCGTTCAAACAGACAGACAGACAGACAGACAGACAGACAGACAGACAGACAGACAGACAGACAAAAATTTTAAAAACGTGTGATTCGGTTATAGTATCGTTCAAATAACCATATGAGCTTAATATAAGGTAGTTATTTCGATATTACAGACAGACACTTCAATTTTATTTATTAGTATAGATTATTATAATTACCAATGTGTCTATATGCGGCAAAAATAATAGCGTTTGCTTTTAAGCGCCTCCATTTTAAATTGTTTTTGGGCACAAATCAATTAAGTGTGAAGTGTTTTGAACAAATATGACTATGTTTCTGCGATGTCCAATATTGCGGTCTTATTCTTTGTGCCCATTCATTTCTTATTTTTGGGTTCTTTGGAAATCTGTAACAAATAAAAATTTAGCGATCATGATACAACAATCTAGCACGCGGAAATACACGTAAGTATTCATTGTGTGTAGTGGCTACGGAATCTAATGTTCAAAAATTAAAAAAAAAAACCCGACATTCACCATTTTTTTATCGCGGCCATCTTGGATTTGCATGGTGTTATTCTACTAGTCAAGCCCTTTCATTTGATACCCATATTAACAGAGTTGTAAATAATAAATAATCTACCATTTTGTAGCGGCGGCCATCTTGCAGCGATTTTCATCAAAATAGCTGACAACACTTTCGACTAATTCACCTTTCAAACAAAAAAACCGCGTTCAAATCGGTTCACCCGTTTTAGCGCTACAGAGGAACAGACAGACAGACAGACAGACAGACAGACAGACACACACACATACACACACAACACACACACACAGACACATCAAACTTATAACACCCCGTCGTTTTTGCGTCGGAGGTTAAAAATTTTATCGCACGTAATCGATATGCAATTTTAGTACATCACTATGCTAAACAACATAACCTTTATTAGTCAACAGAAAATATTTAAAAAATAGGCAAAAATGGGTGTAGAATTGAACACGATGATGGTTTCCAAAAACTACAAATAACGTTACATAATTTTAGATTATATTTACATACAAAACTATCAAAACTCACCGATGAAATGATAATATTTCTTTAAAATTTTCTTTTCGGCCCCTATAGGAATTACATTCTTTCACAGCACAGGACATTATAATAAAACTACGGAAAATTTATCAAAAATAACTTAAGATCAAACATTTATAAATTCTTGGAAGAAGAACACCAAAATAATAAACATTTATCAGCCTCGTGATTGATGTTTTTGGAAAATTATGATGCGACTAAATAAGGACTAAATTCAATTATGACACATCCAAAAACAATATAGTAATGATGATTTATGAGACATACCTATTTAATTTGGTAGGATTAAATTTATTAAAATATAACAAATAAGTCCATTTGACAATCAATTTAGTGACACGGTTAGAAATAATAAAAAGCAAGTGCGATTCGGTGTTTCATTTACACCTAGACAGGAGTCATTTAGGTTAGGTGAGTACAATAACTGTACCTCAAGTTAATTTTTAGCTTCAGATCTCTTAGTTAATAGATCAATGTATGGATTCGACGTCAGACCATAGAGATAATAATAATAAGTAGAGTAGGCATACCTACCTTAAAAACGTGCCAAAAATACACTCACACACGCACAATCCTACAACTAAAATGGCGCGTGTTCATTGAGATGTCTCAAGTTGTGCGTGTGTGAGTGTTCATGTATACATTTTAGGGAGGCCATCTTAAGGGAAGTGCAATAAAATTTCTGCCACGATCTGTTTTATTGTTATGTTTAAAAATGTAGTGTTGTCTCTTACACACTTATGAAAATTTTGATAAGCTTAAGCTATTTTCCGATCCACTATTTTCTATAGGACATTATGCCAAGTCCACTTCTATAGGTTCATGCGTCAGACGCATAGAGATAATAATAATAAGTTCATGGTCAGACGCATAGAGATAATAATAATAAGTAGAGTAGGCATACCTACCTTAAAAACGTGCCAAAAATACACTCACACACGCACAATCCTACAACTAAAATGGCGCGTGTTCATTGTGATGTCTCAAGTTGTGCGTGTTGAGTGTTCATGTATACATTTTAGGGAGGCCATCTTAAGGGAAGTGCAATAAAATTTCTGCCACGATCTGTTTTATTGTTATGTTTAAAAATGTAGTGTTGTCTCTTACACACTTATGAAAATTTTGATAAGCTTAAGCTATTTTCCGATCCACTATTTTCTATAGGACATTATGCCAAGTCCACTTCTATAGGTTCATGGTCAGACGTCATTCGTGGTTCGATTTCTATATATTACGTACACGCACACAATCACATAGCTCCACACAAATAAACAAACAAATGGATTGACCACTGTAGTTCGTAGATACTAATCATTAATCTGTGACTGTAGTTGTACGCGAGTGTCATTCAACAAAAGTTCAAAACATCTGTTGTATGTTGTTGTGTTTTGTATTTTTAATTATAATTTAATTCCTGCTTAGATAATTTAATTTACAAAGCATTTTATCCAAATTAAACCGTGTGTTTGAGTGAGTGCCGTATTATTTTTTATTGTTGTGACGTCATTATTGTCGACTGCCAGTAAAAACTACGCAATTACACTATTTAATTGAAATGGAATTAAAATGAGTCATAAATTTATAAACGAGGTAAGTTTTATGTCATATAAACAAACAAATTTTCGTAGTTCGATTGGGAATAGGGGTGTCGATCGATCGTAACAGTCGTAATGTCAAAAGGTATATCTTGCATCGATTTCCTTTGTCCTCGGTCTCTTGCTCAAAGGTTCGCCTCTGCAGCTCGCTACACAAATAATTTATTGTATGCGGTCGATTCCATACACACTACGTGCCCTACAATGATTAAAGCACCAGCTGTTTCGCAATAATAGATATGAAAAATTGATTATTAAGGCTTGTGGTGCACTGGTATTGTTTATTTTCTGCTCTTATGTAATCTGCCTTTGACAGTGTTTTGTTTTCATTAACATTACGACTTGTTTAGAAAAGTTCTGGATATATTTTGATAACAGCTTTATCAGGCCCAAATTAGAATTGTATATTTGAAAGAAAAATTCTTCACTGTATTTAATTTGTTTATTTTTAACAATGAACAAGTTATTTATGTATGTTTTAATTTTTCAATCGTTTTTATTCTGTTGTACAGTAAGCAAATACATTTATAAACTGAATTTATTAAAGTGGTGAAACGAAAACTAAACTGCAATTAATAAAACTATTACATTTTTAGGGTTCCATATTAAAACAACTTATAGTTTATGTATTAAACAAACATGTATAAACAACCATAATAGTTTCATCCAAGTTCCAACCTGTCTGGTTAAAAATATATATAATTACTTTAAAGTTTATATAAAACGAGCTAAAAATTTGAAAAAAAAAATCATATAAAAGTTGTTAAAAAATTTACCTTACTCCTCAAATGGTGCATCCGTAAATTATTGAGGTTAATTCATAAAACTGCTACTTGCAAAATAATCAGTGGTAGTTTTACGTGAATTGGATGTCCCCTTGGATATCCTCCATATGCTCCCTAAACTATTTTACTCTGGCATCCGAAAAATTCTACAGTAATACCATAGAATTTCATTTAGCTCATAGTATATTTAAAAATATACAGTATATTGATAGAGGTTACAATATTTATAACTACGACTACAGCAAAGCCAAAACGAAGAGTTATAATTTTAGCAGTCTATGTATGTATGTTATAGCTATTATATATACTACTGCTACTACTACTATAGTTAGTTAGTTTTAGTATAACTGCTAAAACTATTATAGTTATGTTTGTATCCGACTTTTGTATGAGATTCTGTGTGTTCCACCATAGCGCCTAATTCGCTGGACCGATTTTGATGAATGAGGTGTTAATTGATTTGTTGTTATAGTCCGGGTGACATAGGCTACATTTTATATACGAAAAAAATTGAGAAGTGACCTTCGCGGCTTAAACTAGAATATTAAGTTAGTTTTCTCAAAACATAACAGATGGCGCTACTAGCTGCTTGCCCTGCGCTTTCTTCCGTTCGAATTCTCATTAGTATGCAGTTGAACATATATTTTTCTGCACACTAAATTAGTGATCGGGTTTTAGTTTAGGAATTTTATTCATAATTCTTGTTTTTCTTGGAACCCTACCTTATTCAACACTTGACCAATTATTTGTTTGTTTTTATTAAGGCCTCTATCAATTTATTAAGGTTTAAAAGTATATATTAGAAACCCGTTTAGTAACTAAAGAAAAGATATTATTTATTAAATAATACAATAATGATTTTAATTTGGTCTAAAAGGCAGTGTCAGAGTCAAGCGATCAGCATGTCAGCGGAGTCGCCGCGGCACGCGCGCTCGGGCGGGCCGCTCACGGTGCCGTCGCAGCCGCCCAGCGACCGCAGCATCATCGACGCGGTGTCTGGCTTCATCAACGACGTCACGCTCTCCTCCTCATCCACTGTTGATCCTAAGGACGTTATACAGTGGGCGAGGTACGTCCTAATAATCCTGCCTTAAAGATAAAAGGATACCTTTGAGATAAACAAAAAAAAAGTTGGTAGAACAGGGTCAATTATGTATGCTTCACAAACTGTAAAAGGTTAATTGTCAGAGGACAATATTAGCAGACATAAAAAACAACAACCAAAAATAACCAGATGTTTATTTATATTTTTGTTATCACACGAGAAACAATCCCACTGTTGATCCTAAGGACATTATACAATTGGCAAGGTATGTCTTAAGGATACCTTTGAGAAAAAAAAAGTTGTATTAGGGTACTTTCGTTAGTGAAAAATAAATTATGAAATTTGATAAAAATAAAAATTTATGTAGAAATATACTTAAATATTCTGATTTTGAGTCATAAAAGCACATGATTATTTTATTAAATTAAAATTAAAAGTCGTAATTTCCCATCTGTATATCACGTGACCTAAAACACGAGCCGCCTTGTTGTGACGTCATAATGATAGAAAATACTAATATTAATCTGTGGTCATATAAGCAAAAACTAATATTAATCTGTGGTCATACAAGAAAGATAGAACCTATGGAATCTAAACTCCAAACAAAAAAGGAATGTTGATATTTTTTAATATAGTATTATATAAATAAATATTTTTGATATATCTATATTTTTAAATATATCGATATCGGAGTTCGATATACCGAAAAAAATATCGATATTTCGATATATCAGCTTTATTTAAAAAATCGTAAGTCACTTCAAAAATGATTACACAGTTATATTATAGTCCAGTATCTTTATCAAACAAATTAAATTATAAATATATATATATGTGTTAGGTTATAGTTCTTAGTAATTATTTTATTAAAATAAGGTACAATATGGCCTGTTCCCGACACTTATCAGAAGGTAGTGCTTCTGATAAGTGTCGGGATAGCCTAAACGTAAGTTTTGTCACTTCCTTACTTATGTCAAGTGACAAGGACTATAGTTGTGAATAAGCTATCCGACACTTATCAGATGGTGGTGAAACAGGGCCTTATACCAATATTTTTAAATGACGTTATCACGTAAAATATTCATCCGTAAGCCGACTTGACAGACAACTAATGATGTTTACAAAGATGTTTTAACATTCTGGAATTCGGCAGAACAGAAGTCTGGGTTACATGCAAAAGTTGTTGCTTCAGAGTACAATGAACTTTATGGTTTTTGTCTATATGACCATAGATTAATGATTAGTATTAACTATCATTATGACGTCAAAACAAGGCGGCTCGTGTTCAAGGTTACGTGATATACAGATTAACGATTACGACTTTTAATTTTAATTTAATAAAAAAATAATGTGCTTTTATGACTCAAAATCAGAATATTTAAGTATATTTCAATATAAATTTTTATTTTTATCAAATTTCTTAATTTATTTTTCACTAGCGAATGTACCTATTTATTACCACAGAGGTATCATCATCATCATCATGATCAACCCATTACCGGCTCACTACAGAGCACGGATCTCCTCTCAGAGTGAGAGGGCCTTGGCCATAGTCCACCACGCTGGCCAAGCGGATTGGTAGACTTCACACACCTTTGAGAACGTTATGGAGAACTCTCAGGCATGCAGGTTTCCTCACAATGTTTTCCTTCACCGTTAAAGCAAGTGATATTTAAATTCTTAAAACGCACATAACTCCGAAAAGTTAGAAGTGCGTGCCCGGGATCGAACCCACGACCTCCGATTAGAAGTCGGTTGTCCTAGCCATTAGGCTATCACAGCTTTATCACAGCTTTTTGTATCTACATTTCGATATCAAACTATCGATATATCGTCCAAAAAATATTAGTAATAAAGAAAAAGTAGCCCAGGTGAATGACTTTATCTTCACTACAATATTTAAGGCGCAAACTCCAGTGTTATATAGAATACATTTATAACCTTCTTGTATATCATTGTTACGTCATGAAATGGCTGACTTATTGGCTGACAGCGTTTTCGCGGCATTAAAAAATGTTTAAAATTTAATTTAATTTTATGGCATGAACGCGTGTTTATTTTGCCGAAATATATTTTTTGTGGCTTTTTATTAACAAAAACAACATTTTGAAGTGCTTTTTCAAACACAGTAGAATACCCTATTATGTACGCTTCACAAACTCTTAAAAGGTTAATTGTCAGAGGACAATATTAACAGACAAATAATTTTTTTCAAAGAAAAATGAACCGACTTCAAACCATTCGAACTAAAAAGTTTAAAATAATTTTTTATTCATTTAGATTGACGATTAAACTACCTAACTCAAATGATATATAATTTTTTGAAGTCGGCGCCAAATGACTCATACTTTTCAAGTCGAAAATATGCTCCCCGAATTCGATTTCGACGAATTGAATGTGGTTTGGCGCCGACTCCAAAAAATTATATATTATTTGAGTTAGGTAGTTTAATCGTCAATCTAAATGAATAAAAAATTATTTTAAACTTTTTAGTTCGAATGGTTTGAAGTCGGTTCATTTTTCTTTGAAAAAAATTATTTTAAGCTTTTTAGTGATAGTTAGATTATATTATAGTGATAGTTTTGTGTCATACTAAGTATAGGTGAATGGTTTCATAATGTTCTAACCCAACCTAACCTAACTTCCGATCTATAACAAGATTAGTTTGTATGCATACTACTTTTGTATAATTTGGAAGACCTTGATTAAAAAATAATTTACAATCTACACGCGACCAGTTTCACACCCTTGCGGTTTGGCTTAGTATAGGATGGAAATACACGTAACCGTGCACTAACTCCAAGGAATCACTCTATAGTACAGCTGTACTGACTTCGGCCCAAAAGTTTTTGCAAAAGGTCAATGTTACGTAGGCGTAGCAGAGTGAAGTCTTTGGACAGAATAGGTATATTAGACTTCAGCAATAGGTCTGGCAATATCAGAGAACATATTAGTGACATATGTATACATTTATAGTTATAACTTCGTATGTAAGAATGATAACTCGATGTGTTATATACTAAAACCTTCCTGAAAGTATGTAGATTACGATAGTGAAACAATCATCAAAATCGGTTCATTCGTTGCGGAGATAATCGCGAACATACTTACATACATACATACATACATACATACATACATACATACGGGTCGAATACAGAACCTCCTTTTTTTGAAGTCGGTTAAAAATAAAAAACAACAAAGGCAAAAATAACCAGTTGTTTCTTTATTTGCGAACACATGAAAAATAAAAACCAACCATCCACTTAGTTGCATGTTTCTTTTTATTGCAACACCTAACTAGTTTTGTTGAATATCGCCATTGATGCATCCAAACTTTGTAAACTACGCCGCAGGTTCGAAACAGCCGACATAAACGAACCCACACCCGAAGGAGACGTGGACAACGACGTGCCGCCGCTGCTGCTGATCCTGGGCTACGGCTCGGGCGTGCAAGTGTGGCTGGTCCCGCTGGCGGGCGAGGCGCAGGAGGTGTTGTCGTGGCGGCAAGGCACTGTGAGGGTGCTCCGTATACTGCCCACTCCGCAGCACGGCGACTGCTTCGCATCTAAGAGGCCCCTCATCGCCTTGTGCGACTCGGCGAGCCCCGGACCGGCGTTCTGCTCACTCAGTTTTATATCTATCCGCGGTGGAGAACAGGTAAGTTTTTTAAGCAATAAAGGCCAAATTTGACGGTGCCCCGTTCATCGTTCATTTCTGCGGTGAACGATGCACAATACGATATTTATTATGGCAAAGTGCCTGTGAACGATGAACGATCAGTGTTTAGACCGTTCATTTTGGATGATTCACCGATGATGCCTCGAAAATGAAAGCAAAAATCTCGAAAAATGAACTGTCTAATTTGGCCTTAAGTGATTGTTAATGATTGTGTACAATCAAAGAAACAGAATAATACACATATACGCATTACCTGTGTTTTAAGAATTTATGCACAAGTTGGCATATTTATTATTATTATTATTATTTATGCTTGTCGCAAAATCAATAGATTTGTAAGCTTGCAAGATTTTTACTTTTTAAAATTAAGTAAGAAACTTATTTTCTATACTTTGACTTTTAATTGTATGCAGTAATGTGAAGTTTCGTGGGTTGTCACTTTTTAACGAAAATAAAATAGGGATGGGGTACAGGTGATTGATTTGAATCATTCAATTATTTTATTCAAATTAAAGTTTTTATTTTAAGTAATTATTATATTTTATGTACAAAAGTTACATATATATATTTATATATACAGTATATATATAAATACGTATATCTTTAATATATAAAACAAAGTCTCGTTTGTTCGAACACTTATAACTCGAGAACGGCTGGACCGATTTTCATGGTTTTTGATTTGTTGTATTTGTCTTCGTCCCGAATAGCAGAATAACTGTTAAAAATATTGGAAAATTGACGAAAAAATAAAAGAAAAAACATTTTCCCATACAAAATGTTCATGGGTTTCGTAACTGTCAAACATTGAATGTTCATCCTGTCGATACGGAACTCTCTCACCCGTACCGATATAATTCTTCTGTACTTTTTCCTAAAGGGCTGGACTGATTTGGATGAAATTTTGTGTGTATATTTCAATGTTTCTCATTTTCACTTAAATTCTTACGCGGTTTTTTTTAATAGAAGGTAAAAATGTATCCTCAGCATGCGATGTACTTGGCTGAGCATTCATTTTTTTATTTTATTGTGCTTTACAAAACCAAATGGCAAATTTTACAAAAATAATGAAAACCAAACACAACGTTACAAAAACTTAACAATTGGTAACAAATATAACGCGCAGTAGGCAAAATGGAAATAGTCACACTCAGAACGTAGAAATGAAAATGGACAGTGAAAAATGAAAATGTCGAATGACAAACGAGAAAAATGGCGACAAAATAATATTCGCCGAGCGTCAGTGTCAACAGCGTCAACAGCAGCCTGAAAAAGCGTAACCTCGGTCATCGGTGTTTAAAAGAATCGACATAAAGAACCTTTTTAAAGGACTGCCTGAAAAAAAGGAGTATATTGTTTTCAGGGTTCATGTATGTTTGTATGTTGTACCATAACTTCTATATATGCCGGAACCGATTTTGATGAATAAGGTAGGTATCGTTAGAATCTTTAGCTTATTCTAGGTGACATAGGCTAGTAAAATTTAAGAAAAAATGATGTGATGACCATGGTCCCGCATTAAAGACTAAAGTTGAAAAAAAATAATTAAAAATCAGATTAAGTTCATAATCATTATCTATTTTTTTTATTCAACTACAAGTTAGCCCTTGACTGCAATCTCACCTGATGGTAAGTGATGATGCTGTCGAAGACGAAAGCGGGCAAACTTGAGAGAGGTATGCATACCCCTGATCGGTTTTTACACGGCATCGTACCGGAACGCTAAATCGTTTGGCGGCCGGCCGGCACAGCTTTGCCGGTCGGGTGCTAACCAGCCACGGCCCACGGTTAAAGCCTGCCACCAGACAGGACCAAAGACAATTTAGAAATTATAAAATCCCAACTTGCCCCTGCCGGGAATCGAACCCGGGACCTCCCACTTATAAGCGCTTACGAGCACGAAGTAATCAATGTAAAAATATTAATATTATGTATTGTAAATAAAATAAATTAAAAAAATAAATAAAAAAAAGACCAAAACCACTGCGCAAGGGAGGTCAAAATCATCTAGAAAATTATAAGTAGATTCCAAAAATATGTAAATATGTTATTATAATGTTAAATATATTTTTTTCGGAATAACTAGTAGGTATTCTTTTAAAAATATTTTTTTTTTGTAATAAAAGGGCAGTAGCAACTTAGCATGTTAACTATGACAGATATCGTCAACACACATAGGCTGTTATTGCAATAGAAATAGTACTTCTTACTTTTTTTTTCAATTAAAGCTCATATAATTAATTGTACCAATAGGATGCGTTTGCCACAAAAAGTCAAGATGACAAAATTGTTAATTTGGCTTTTATACGTAGGAGCCATCGATTTACTTAATAGATAAATAAAATTATGATGATAATGAAAGAGTAACTTTGAACGAAACTTTTGTGAATGAAATTGAATGAATTGAACGTATCACATCACTATAGAAATGGGGTTGGCAACATTATTTTACGAAATGACATTAGGAAACGTCAGATTACTGCAGATAATTAAAAGTTTGACTATAGGATAAAACAGTCTATCTAGCATATTATGTACTTCTCATTATCTAGATCACTTTTAGAGATATGGAAAAAATATAAACAGTTATTCTCGTATTTTACAACCGACTTTAAAAAAGGAGGTTCTGTATTCGACCCCTATGTATATATGTGTGTATAGGTCGACCAGAATCTCATGAAAAATACGGAAATGAAATTCCAAAATTAGCAACACTACAGCTGCCCTAGCGATAAACAAAGTAACTGACATTTTTTGTGAAATTGACTTTTTTGCATTAACAAAAGTTTTATGTCGAGTAGTTTTTTACCACAGTTTAATATTTCAAATAACTTGAACCGTTTACTGAAATTTGAATTGCCCAAACAAAGTAACTGCACACACTAACCCGGAATATAAATGCAAAAACCAAGTAAACAACAAGCACAACACAAAAACAAAGTAATTGGATGTTGATTACTTTGTTTTTGTATTTAAAATGCAGTTGCTTGATTTTTCGTTTCGTGAAACGATCCCAGTAAGGTGTTCTGAATGTAATTACTTTGTTTATCACTAGGGCAGCCGAGTTAACCTAGTGTTGCTTACTACAAAATTTAATTTTCCTATTTTTCATGAGATTCTGGTCTACCTATATGTATGTATGTATGTATGATGTTCGCGACTATTTCAAAAACCAATGAACCGATTTTGATAATTTTTTCACTATCGTAGTCTACATATGGTCTACATACATTCAGGAAGGTTTTAGTTATACATATAACAGTCAAATCCAGTTATCATTCTTATGTTCTATCTATCGTTCAATAATATTTTTGATTGGAAATTGGTTTAATTTTTTCTAAAATATAGCTTTTTGATCTATCATTTTGACATAATTGATGGCTGGATCCCGTGTTTTAGGTTAAAAGCATCAAATTCAAGAACCCGATACTAGATGTGCTGGCGAACAAGCGCTCCGTTGTGGTATCGTTCTCGGAACGCTTCGCTGTCTTCGATGCGGCGACCCTCGAAGACAGACTAGCCGTCACCACCTGCTACCCGTGCCCATGCCCCCTCGGGGGCAGTTCCCCCATCAACCCCCTCGCCTTGGGGGACCGGTGGCTCGCGTATGCAGATAAGAAGTTGAATCCGTCGAAACGTAGCAGCGGGGGATGTGAAAGTAAGTAGATCTGACCCTCTAATGATTGTCCTTAAAGATTATAATTTATTGAAATAAACCATTCTATAAGTTCCTTTAAAATCCTTCTTATAAAAAGCAACAGGTTTCAATAAATTAATTTCAGTGGACTGGTTTTGTAAGGTTTTGCTGTGGGTTTTGACAACTTCCAGTCGGTTGCGATCTGTCATTCCATATAAAACTGTCATGGTGACAATATTGTTCACCTAGTGGGGACAACATTGTCACCACGACATCAGAAGAGTCGCAGGGAGTCGCTGGACATAAGCGGCACAAGACCGCGCCGTGTGGAAACCCCTATAAGAGACCTATGTCCAGCAGTGGACGTCTATTGGTTGATGACGACGACGATGGCAATGTTGACAACGGCGATGGCTGTCAACATGACAGTTTTATATGAGATGACAGGCTGTGACTCTTGCATGAAAGTCCCCTAAAAAGTTCGTCCAGAAGTATCCAACATTTTAACTAGAAAAAAAATAATAAAAAAAAACAAGAACTGAAATATTAGCGTAAAACTATAAATTATACATTTTCGCTATAAATATTAATTGTAATTGTGTTACAATAGTAAAAGATAATATCTTGCGAAAATACCGACATAAGCGCGTTTCCTTTGTTTTTATCGAACGGTTGTGCAGAGGCCAACGCCTGGCGATGACCTTGCACTCGTTATTGCACTATAGTGCATTTTCATTGTTTTTCTACTCGCAACAGAACAAGTTTTATTAATGCACCGCTTACAATTAATGTTACCTGTTCAGGAATGTGATCATGATTCGGCCCGCACAATCGTTTAAACAATTTCAATTTCACTTCCTTATTAATAAATATTCTTTAGTTTAAAGAATCAGTGATGTATGGTTATTATCCTACTAATATTATAAATGTGAAAGTGTGGATGTTTGGATGTTTGGATGTTTGTTACTCAATCACGCCGCAACTACTGAACTGATTTGGCTGAAATTTTGAATGGAGATAGCTTATGCCCTGACTTAAAACATAGGCTTTTTATCCCGGAAAAGTATTCCTGTGGGACTAAAATAGATATAGACTTCCAAAAACGCGATAGATAGATAGTTCTTAGGTAAATCACGCTCACATAGCACATTATTACAATAGTTGCATGCATCTGTATGCGTATGCACTTTTTATCCTGGAAAAATCCACAGTTCCCACGGGATTTTGATAAAACCGAAATATATATCTACAGCTATACGTAGATTACTATAGCAAACTTCCTTGAAAGTAGGTATAAAGTTTGGAAAAGGGAGCGGGAACGGGAGCCGGAAATCCACGATTCCCTTGGGATTTGTGAAAAACCGAAATTCACGCGGGCGAAGCCGCGAGCAGAATCTAGTGATGAATAAAATGTTCTAACAATAAGTACAGTTTCTCTAATATTACTTGTCCAACTGTACTTGTAGCTGCTAACTGCATTCACTCAATTTCGTAATGGTTCCAACTTTATTTTATTTGTGAGTGAAGTTAGCTTCAATACGACGCGTTCTTGCAGCGCTTGTATTTCGTCTGATGTCATCGAGTTCGCGGTCATAACATCCAACATTTACAGCAATAATGTGATATAACCCCCGTCACGTAAGTCGACCGGTGACCTTCAAGTGCGCGCAGCGTTGTACGAGTGAGCGGGACACAATACAATTGGAGAGCCAATCAGCGCTTACGAGGGATCCGCGAGAGCTAATCAGTGCTTACGAACGATCCCCATGCCCTCGCCGCGACCCCCTCACACCCCGGGACACCTCATTTTCGACTTCTGCGCATTGAAGGTCACCGGTCGACTTATTTTCCGTGACTTATAAGTGTAATAAGCCTTTTCGATTGGCTGACACTCTCATACTGCCGGCGAAAATATACAGTTTAAATAATTTCCCAATACAATTATACAGTCAAATCCCTTCATTAGGCGTGTGACATCGCAATGATTGATTAATTATCAAGTTTGGTGGTTGGTTTGGTGGAGATATAGATGGCCTGATCTTAAACCCAATAACAATATGTAATTTGAAAATTTTGTCCCTTTTGAAAACCTTGAAATGTTTGAGAGAATGCTAATCGATATAACATTTTCCAGGCGAAGGCGTAACCAGCTACACTGCGACAGTACTCCACGCAGCAAAATCACTGAGCAAGGGTTTGCGAGGGCTGGGCGAGAGCGTCGCCCACAGTCTAGCGGGCGGGCGCAGCACGTCCCAGTCGCCGTCGCCGCCGCACGCCGACATACAGCAGCCGGGAGTGGTCACCGTGTTGGACATTGAGGTACTACTGAACAGGGATTAACAGGGGTTATGAGGGTTGAGAGTGTGTTGGATATTGAGGTACTTCTGAACAGGAGTTATGAGGGTAGAGCGTAGGTAGGTAGGAAGGTAGAGCACGCCGACATACAGCAGCCGGGAGTGGTCACCGTGTTGGACATTGAGGTACTACTGAACAGGGGTTAACAAGGGTTATGAGGGTTGAGAGTGTGTTGGATATTGAGGTACTTCTGAACAGGAGTTATGAGGGTAGAGCGTAGGTAGGTAGGAAGGTAGAGCACGCCGACATACAGCAGCCGGGAGTGGTCACCGTGTTGGACATTGAGGTACTACTGAACAGGGGTTAACAAGGGTTATGAGGGTTGAGAGTGTGTTGGATATTGAGGTACTTCTGAACAGGAGTTATGAGGGTATAGAGCGTGTGTTGGACATTGAGGTACTACTAAACAGGGGTTACGATTACGAGGGTTGAGAGTGTGTTGGACATTGAGGTATTTCTTAACAGTTGTTACGAGGGTTGTGTGTTGGACATTGAGGTACTACTGAACAGGGGTTATGAGGGTTGAGATTGTGTTGTATATTGAGGTACTAGTACTACTAAACTAGGGTTACGAGGGTTGACAGTGTGTTGGATATTGAGGTATTACTGAACAGGGGTAACGAGGATTGACAGTGTGTTGGATATTGAAGTACTACTGAACAGGGGTAACGAGAATTGACAGTGTGTTGGACATTGAGGTGCTTCTGAATAGGGGTTACGAGGGTTGAGCGTGGGTTGGATATCGAGGTACTTCTGAACAGGGGTGACGAGGATTGAGCATGTGTTGGACATTGAGGTACTACTGAACTAGGGTTACGAGGGTTGACAGTGTGTTGAATATTGAAGTACTACTGAACAGGGGTAACGAGAATTGACAGTGTATTGGATATTGAAGTACTACTGAACAGGGGTAACGAGAATTGACAGTGTGTTGGATATTGAGGTACTACTGAGGTTACGATGGGTTCATCCGCATTCTACTCTACTTTGAACTTTATGTACCTTTTCTTTGTTACAATAAGGTATATTTTATATTCACAGGGCTATGAAGACGAGGACAGCCAGGACTGCGAGGACCCCTGCGACCCCATCGTGGCCCACTTCATTGCGCACTCGGAGGCCATAATCGCTCTGAAGTTCGACCCGAGCGGCATGCTGCTGGTGACGGCGGACCGGCGCGGCCACGACTTCCACGTGTTCCGCATCAACCCGCACCCGTGCGGGCCCAGCCTGGCGGCCGTGCACCACCTGTACGTCCTGCACAGGGGCGACACCACCGCTAAAGTGCAGGTGAGGGGTGAAACTCGCAGAGAGAAAATTAGAGAAGAAAGAATTAGAGAGAAGAACATTGCTCGAAGAACCGATGGACGTTGGAGTCCCAAGGTGCTTGAATGGCGACCTCGCACCAGTAAACGAAGCGTAGGTAGACCCCCCACTCGATGGACAGACGATCTTAAGCGAGTCGCTGGCAGCCGCTGGAGTCAGGCGGCACAAGATCGTGTGCTGTGGCGATCCTTGCATGAGACCTATGTCCAGCAGTGGACGTCTATTGGTTGAAACGACGAACGACGACGAGGGTATAAGGGGACTGCAATCGAAAACTTAGCGCTATCATTATACTTTCTAAACATGGTTTAGTGTTTAGTATTTTTCAAACCCACAATGTGTATAGCTTGCGCAACTCGGGGTCAATGCCCGCGAGCGGCGGCCGGCCGGCGACAACTTTATTTAGATGTCAGCTGATTGATTCATCACATTGCGTTTTTTTTTAATATAGAAAATATTTAAGACTCGTACGGCTCGCCCGTACGGATCCTAGAACGGAGACTCACGCTATAGAACATGGTTTCACAGCGACGCGGATTGTTCCGTACGGGACGCGCTCCGGGTAGTGTCCGTGCAAAGCTAGCTCTCGAGCGTGTTTTCAGTACGGATACAGTTATGAGCACTGCGGGCGCTCAGTACGGGTGACTCGTACGGGTCTCCCGTACAGCCTAACATTGTAACTATTGTCAGGACATCGCGATATCGGGCGACTCGCGCTGGGCGGCGGTGTCCACGCTGCGCGGCACCACGCACGTGTTCGCCGTGAGTCCGTACGGCGGCGCGTGCGGCGTGCGCACGCACACGCAGCCGCGCGTCGTCAACCGCCTGTCGCGCTTCCACCGCTCCGCCGGCCTGCCCATACACGGCGCGCCCTGCGCCCACAGCCCCGTGAGTCACTCCTCCAAACTCTATGTCTATCATTTTTACTCGACTACGGCAAAGCCAAGTGTTATAATTTTAGCAGTCTATGTATGGATGTATGTTTGTATCCGATTTTTTGTTCCACCGTAGCGCCTGAACTACTGGGCTGATTTTGATAGATGATGTTTTGATAGGTGTCAATTGATACGTTGTTATGGTCCGGGGGACATAGGCACACAGTTTATATGTGAAAAAAACGAAAAGTAACGTTCGCGCGACTAAACAGGAATATTAAGTTAGTTTCAGATAGATAGATGGCGCCACTAGCTGCTTGCCCCGCATTTTCTTCTATTAGTACGCAGTTTAATACACGTTTTTCTGCACACTTAAATTATTATTTGATACTTTTATTATTATGTTTTAGTTTACTACTTTATCTCTTGTAGACAATGAAAACTGAACATAAATAACACCACACTTTTTAGTAATATTCCTAGATAAAAAACTATGGCTGGTGTTTGCAATTTGCAGCCCAAACAGACCGTAGTCTGTGCTAGGGCTGACAAAAATCATTTGATAATTAGGTTTAAAAATGAATAATAACTAGGGTCGGTGTAAGTTGTGTGGGTGTGCGCAGGTGTGCGAGGGCCTGGGCGCGGGCGCGTGGTTCCCCAACCCGCGCCTGCCGCCGTACCCGCAGCCGCACGGCAGCGCGCCGCTCGCGCAGCTGCGCCCCACGCACAACCTCGCCACGCACACCATCACCAGGACCAGCTCGGGTAACTATAATCATTTATAATTATACCTATACCCTGATTTCTAATAGGGTATTTGACAACATTGAAAATATACTATTAATTGTGGTCATCTCATCAGATAATAGCCTAAAAAAGACATATTTCACTCAATCAAACTAAATTAAATCAAATCAAATCAAATAAACTTTATTCAAAATTGGTACACTGTACACTTTTTGAACGTCAATTTAGGTACAGGCAATGGTGATAATTATTTACGGAAACTTAAAACTAAAACTACGAGGGTTCCAAACGCGCCCTGGTCTGAGAAGAGCCCACAACAAACTCAGCCGGGTTTATTTTTTTTTATTATCACCATCTTACAATATGGTATAATAGCCATAAAAATGATTTGAACTGTTGGCTTTTAGAGCAATCTATGTCCATGGATTTTTGTCATTAAAAAAATCTTTTAAGCTATAGTAAGACTTTTCAATTAATTTGCGTTTAATAAAACCTTTGAACTTATTGAGAGACATATCCAAAATGTTCTCTGGCAACATATTATAAAAAAGTACAGAATTACCAACAAATGATTTTCCAACTTTTCGCAGCCTAGTAGTGGGCAACACAAGTTTATCTTTATTTCTAAGATTAATGTTATGACAGTCACTTTTTTTCTTAAATTTATCGATATTTTTGTGTACATATATTAAATTTTCAAGAATATATTGGTTATAAACTGTCATAATTTTAACTTCCTTAAACTTATTTCTCAGTGACTCTCTGGGTCCCATATTATATATGGCACGAACAGCCCTCTTCTGCAGCACGAAAATGGAATTAATATCAGCAGCATTACCCCATAAAAGTATGCCTTAAGACATAATGCTGTGAAAGTAACTAAAATAAACTAACCTCGCAGTTTCAATATCAGTTAGTTGGCGAATCTTTTTAACCGCATATGCAGCAGAACTAAGTCTGTCTGATAAGTTATTTACATGAGGGCCCCATTGGAGTTTAGCATCTAACGTTATCCCCAGGAAAACAGCCGTATCCACTAGATCTAATTCCTCATTATTAAGCTGTACAGTGGTTTCAACTTGTTTAACATTAGGTAAAGTGAATTTAACACACTTAGTTTTTTTCCCATTAAGTAATAAGTTATTTGCTTCAAACCACTGTACCACTTTTGTGAGAGAATTGTTTACTTCGTCAGGTATTCTTTGGTATCTATCAATTTTAAACAAAAGTGATGTATCATCAGCAAACAATACTATCCCGTGACTATCCTTAGCGAGATAAGGAAGGTCATTAATATAAATAAGGAATAGAAAGGGCCCAAGAATAGAACCCTGTGGAACTCCTATTTTTACAGCTGATCCGGTAGACCGCTTTCCGTTCACATCTACTTTTTGTGTTCTATCATTAAGGTAAGAATTCATTAAATCCAAAGCTGCACCTTTAATTCCATAATGGTGTAGTTTTCTGAGTAATGTTTCATGATCAACACAATCAAAAGCCTTGGACAAATCACAAAAAACTCCAAGTGCATCATGTGACTCCTCCCAGGCTTCAAATATATGTTTAATTAACTCAACACCAGCATCAGTTGTTGAGCGACCCCTTGTGAAACCAAACTGTTTTGTATGTAATATATCATTAGTATGAAAATGTTTAAGCAATTGATTTAGTATTAATTTTTCAAAAATTTTACTAAAGGTAGGTAGTACCGATATTGGTCTAAAGTTAGTGGGGTCACTAGTACTACCTGATTTAAAATTATTATTATTATATTTATTATTATATTTATTATAATAATAATAATAATAATTCTTTATTAAAGGTAATAACCCAATTTCACAATAATTTCACAATAATTGACAATAAATATACAATTATAGAAACTAAAATAAAGTAAAACTAATATAAAAGAATCTATAATTAAATACTTAAAACAATAAAATAATTAACTCTTGAGTCTACTTACATCTAACTGAAATGGTCAAAAGACTCATTTCAGATGTCACAGGATACGGAAATCTATTTTCTATTTTTGGCCTGGTGAACAGACAGCCAATAGTCAAAGATCTGACTAGGGATCCCTCCGCATACGACCTTGAGTATAGCATTCTTAGAGCTCCGAAGCCTTTCCCAAAAGGATGCTATACGAGCTCTAATAATGGCATAGAAGTCGGGCACCCTCGACTCGGCAAACATGGTGGATGCACTGCAATAGCGCGGCAGGCCCATGAGGGCACGGAATGCGTTATTATATTGCACACGGATGGCAGTGTACGATTTTCTTAGAAAGTTAGTCCATAGCTGGCACGTATAAAAGCATTGGCAGTAGGCGTTAAACAAAGTAATTTTAACTTCCTTACTGCATTTGCCGAATCTACGTGCCAGCATATTGCATCGAATCGAGAGTGCCCGCCTTTCTCTCTCAATGTCGCTGTCATCTTTAAGTTGCTCAGTCAGGATGTGCCCGAGGTACTTGAATTGGTTTACAACCCGAACTGCTTTGCCATTAAGCATGACTTCTGGGAATCTTTCCGGACCTTTACCTGCCTTAAAAACCAACATCTCCGTCTTGTCTACATTATATTTTAGACCATGAGCATTGGCATAATGCTCACACACAGAGAGCAGCGTTCTAAGACCTTTAATAGAGGGACTGAGAATCACCATGTCATCAGCATAGCTAATACTATTAATACATACACCGTTGATATGGCAGCCGACATTGGTGCTTCTCAGTTCCTCTATTAATTTATTTACATAAACATTAAAAAGGTCCGGCGAGGTAATCCCACCCTGGCGTACACCGCAATCCAATTTATAACAATTGGATGTCGCGTCGCCCCATTTAACTGCGTTTGTTTGGTTTCCGTACCAGTATCTCAGCAGGCCCACGACTTCGTTGGGGACCTGAGACCGGTACAATTTCTCCCAGAGAATATCATAATTAACTAGGTCGAAAGCCTGGCTCAGGTCAAGAAAGCACGCATACACAGAGGTGTCACGACTGGTGTAATAGTTTATTGTGTGCTTTAAACTAACGATCGCTGTGTCTGTCGAGAGACCGGGTCGGAAACCAAACTGCGCATCTTCAATCACCACATTCTTAAGCAGTTCGGGCTGTAACAGGCGTTCTAAAATCTTACCCAGAACTGTACCCAAGGAAATAGGACGGTAATTACTAGCCGACCCCAAGTCCCCAGTTTTATTTTTGACAATGGGCACTACTATTGTCTTCATCAAATTTTGCGGTAAATATGAGTATTTGATGCAAAGATTGTATAAGCTACAAATCTTGTCATGCAAAAGCCTACCCCCGTACAAAACGTGCTCAATACTTAGTTCGTCATAACCAGGGCTTTTTCCTCTATCCATGTTCTTCACAACTTTTGTCACCTCTTCACTCGTAAACTGTATTAAGCTGTGATTGGAGTCGGCCAGAGAATAACCTGTCCTGCGTCCAATACCTTTTAATTTTGGGTCCACAGGCAGTGACTGTACTTTAAACCTATCTGCGAACATATTGGCTATCTGTTCATGGCTCTGCAAGCCGCCCACTGATATAGGTACACTTTGTTTACCATCAAAAGCCTTGGTTTCTTTCCAAAATTTCACAAAGTTTTTCTGCTTTCGATGCATGGCCAAAATATCCAGCTTGATAGTTTCCTCATTACGCTGACACCACTTTAGCTTGTTTTTGAATTTTTTACGAGATTTTATCATATTGTCATACGCTAAACCAGAGGACGGCTTGCCCGCCAGTACCCAGGACTCAAAGTCTAGTCTATAAGCTCTGTGACTTTGTTGAACATGTTGGTTCCAGCCCGTAACCTGTTTGCGCTTAGAGTTTACAACCTGACATCTCTTCGATGAGCGTTTAGCACCTGACTGCATTATATCAATAATATTATTATATAAATTACTTATAAATAAGTAATGTTGGTCTAAATTATTACAACAATTGCTATCACAGTCATCACATATCAGGCACTCGTTAATTTTATCTAACCTATTTGTACAGTACGAAAAATAATTATCGATTTGGGTTGCATCCCTAACGCCCCATCGAATACCCGTTTTAGCAGCGATGCTATCATTCATTATTACACCCTCCGTCATGACTGTATTACACACTATTCGCAGTGGAAAGTGATCAGACCATGAGACGTCATATAAGACGTCTACGCTCAATATTGTTTCCCACGCTGCTTGAGTAGTGAGACAGTGATCTAACCACCGGCGACTGCCGTGAGCTTCGCTTATAAAAGTATAGGTGTCAGAATCACTACCCAACTTCGTAATGTCAGCACATATCCACTCTTGTTCGTCACAAAATTGGTTCAGCTCGGTACCAAAACGGGCACTCGGATGGGCGTTGAAATCACCTAAAATACAGGGTGACTGGAAACAGGATACATTCCTTGCAGGGGCTTAAAGTAGAGCTCATTTGCAGCAATTTTTTTCATATAATGTCTTATCCGAAACTTAGTCGTTTCCGAGTTATTGAAGATTTAAGGTTTTTAGCAAAAAATTCCAGTTTTAAAGTTAAAATTAGTTGCTGAAGAAAATCATACCCGGTTTTGTTGGTTTTTTTGTAGTTTTCTGATAGAAAAACGTTCAGAAACTCAATCAAAATCAAAATAAGCTAGAAAATACCGTTAACTTTTCAGTTAAAGCCTAAAAACCACGTATTATTTTTAAGAAAAAAATCGAATTTGATGAAAAGCAATAGTATTTCTAAAAAAAAATGTATGGAACGTTACGTACACATTACTGAAATAACTTCCTTGATTCATTAGCTATCCAAAAAGGTACAGATGTCTACGACTTTTTTAAAAATCTTGATTTTATTAACAAAACTAGCTTTTGCCCGCGGCTTCGCCCGCGTGAATTTCGATTTTTCACAAATCCTGAGGGATAAGTAGATTTCTGGTCCACCCGCCCCCCGCCGCGCGGCGGCGTACCGCGGTACCGCGTACGGCGGGCGCAGGGCGCAGGGGCGCGGCGCGGTGCGGCGCGGGGAGCGCGAGCGTCGGCCGTCGCGATCGCGCGCAGCGAAAATACCTATCAGGGCGTTTTTAACATCTGTATTTACCGATTTCAACACAACTCCTTTTTTGAAAGTCGGTTAAAAAGTAGCCTATGTTACTCCTTGGTTAATCCTCTACTTGTCTGTGAAAGTCCCGTCAAAATCGGTTCAGCCGTTCCGAAGATTAGCCCGTTCAAACAGACAGACAGACAGACAAAAATTTTAAAAACGTGTGATTCGGTTATGGTATCGTTCAAATAACCATATGAGCTTAATATGTGGTAGTTATTTCGAAATTACAGACAGACACTTCAATTTTATTTATTAGTATAGATTCTAAGGACTGACGAGTCTCAATTTGACCGGGATGGAATCACAAAGTATCATAATTTACATTATTGGGCGGCAAAAGGAGAAAACCTAAAGAAGAAAAAGAAAGGGCACATCAACGGAGGTATTATGTAAAAGTATGGATAGGATTAATCAATTAGACATCTAATTGGCCCGCATTTTTCTCTCAGAATTTAAAAAATACGAATTAGGTGAAAAGAATATTATTTCTAAAAAAAAAATGTATGGAACGTTACGTAAAAATTACTGAATTACCTTCTTTGATTCATTATCTATCCAAAGAGGTAAAGATGTCTACAAAAAACTGCAATAACGATAGGTGAACCTATTCCTTGTCCAGATTTAACGCCTTGAAACTTTTATCTTTGGGGCCACATGAATGATTTGATGTACGCTTACCCCATGATCACAGATGAGCTTCGCGAGGACTCTTCGTGCAGCTCATGAAATGCGTAAGAATTAGCCAACAAGAGTAACTTAAACGGAAATACGAAAAAGGCTTTGGGCTTGTATCAAACAAAGAGGTTCACATTTAGAGCAAGTTTAAAATTAGATTTAGATTAAGATTAAGACTAACACTAAGCTTTAGAATAAAATAAAGATTAAAATTTAGATTAAAATCATAACTAGTTTTTCTTTTGCGAACCTAAAATATGTAATTACTAATAATTATTAGTTAGTTAGTGTTATTCCTAAAATTAATCAATTAGTCATTAAACTACTACAAGTTTCAAAGTGAATTAAAAATCGTTCTTGCAGTTTTTTGTAAACATCTTTACCTCGTTGGATAGCTAATGAATCAAAGAAGTTAATTCAGTAATTTTTACGTAACATTCCATAAATTTTTTTTTTAGAAATAATATTCTTTTCACCTAATTCGTATTTTTTAAATTCCGAGGGAAAAATGCGGGCCAATTAGATGTCTAATTGATTAATCTTATCCATACTTTTACAGAATACCTCCGTTGATGTGCCCTTTCTTTTTCTTTTTTAGGTTTTCTCCTTTTGCCGCCCAATAATGTAAATTATGATACTTTGTGATTCCATCCCAGTCAAATTGAAACTCGTCAGTCCTCAGAATTTTGTTAATAAAATCGAGGTTTTGAAAAAAGTCGTAGACATCTGTACCTTTTTGAATAGCTAATGAATCAAGGAAGTTATTTCAGTAATGTGTACGTAACGTTCCATACATTTTTTTTTAGAAATACTATTGCTTTTCATCAAATTCGATTTTTTTCTTAAAAATAATACGTGGTTTTTAGGCTTTAACTGAAAAGTTAACGGTATTTTCTAGCTTATTTTGATTTTCATTGAGTTTCTGAACGTTTTTCTATCAGAAAACAACAAAAAAACCAACAAAACCGGGTATGATTTTCTTCAGCAACTAATTTTAACTTTAAAACTGGAATTTTTTGCTAAAAACCTTAAATCTTCAATAACTCGGAAACGACTAAGTTTCGGATAGGACATTATATGAAAAAAATTGCTGCAAATGAGCTCTACTTTAAGCCCCTTCAAGGAATGTATCCTGTTACCAGTCACCCTGTATATACAGAAGCCACGTTACATTCCTCGACGATCGCATTCATTTTGGCTAAGCAATTAGTGAAATCAGGAAGGTTATCAATTTCATCGGTCGGCATGTACACATTGAACACTAAAAATGAATGCAAACCCAAGTCAAAACGGACAGCCATGATTCTGTCATGGGAGCAATTTATTACTGACACATTATTAAATCGAGTTTTTCTCCACATTAGCGCTAGACCGCCATACGGACGTCCGAGCCGAACCCCTTCCGACAGATCTACAGAAGAACTGGCTGTGCACGCAAAGTCTGAACTAATATCTTGGATAATATGTAAATCATACGGCATCAGCCAAGTCTCCTGTAGTGCAACAATATCCGCTTGTTTACATAGGTCGGCGACACACTGCTTCGATCTCTTAATTGACTTACAATTAAAAGATAGCATGGTAGTATTTTGCTTAAGGGCACTATTCATACTCAGTATAAGTATTATTTGCATCTACTTTAGCGATAGTGGCTCGCTCACGAAAAACTCGAAATTTTACCCCTTCAGGCCAAAAGTCATTCTTGAGAAAGATGTCTAACTTAGCTCGCGGTACTAGAACTTTAAAAGAATTGAAGGAAGTTTCATACTTTTGCTTTAATAGTTGTACATCAATACATTCCTGTCCCATTTCCCTAATATGACTAATCATGTCTCCCGCAGAAGTAGATCTTGATAGTCTCGATACGTAAATCGATGTAGGTATTTCTGCTACTTTAATAACGCTCGCGCGCTGAGCGGTGCCGAGCAAGTTATTCTTTCGTTGTGTACGCAATTTACGCCTCTTCTTTTCCACTAACGTATATTCAGTGTCTGCGTGACGATTCGGAATAGTACTTTCGGGCATGAGCGTACGGTTCATTTTTCTTTGTCACACAGTCGGACACCGAACAATATCGCGGTATGACGGCGCGGGCGCAGTGTCCACGATCGTTTCGGTCGACGCCGATCTGTCCCTCTCTCTTCCGCGCGCACTATATAATGGTGCACTGCATGCATCGTTATTTACACGTCGCTTAGACTTCTTACTTGCCTTCATCGAACTTTCACTCTTATGGTCATGATCTTGTGGTTGACATTGGCGGTCAACGTTCATCCCACTTTTTAAGCTAGAAATATCGGCACAAATTTTTGTCTGCCATGCAACCATCTCTGGTTTTGATACTGACTCACTACGAAGACATTGCAACTCATTTTTCAGGATAACGATATCTTTGAGCAGGCGAGACACGTCAACGTGATCAAAGGAGACCGGGGGTAGGCGATTTAAATTTTTCGCTACAAACGTAGGTTGTCTTGATGGTTCAGTTTCCTTTAACGCTTTGATAATATCTTTAATATTTTTCTTACTTTTATCTTCACCTTTTCTCTGAATATGCTTAACTCCTTCGGACACTAAGGCATTAAACAATTCCGTCTTCCCTGACTCGATCTCCTCTGCAGTGAAATTCGTCACACATATTTGCACTAGACTTAGCTCGTCGATTACATCAATTTTGTTTTGAAGAAATGTTAATAACTCGTTGATAACCACTTTTTCTTCCATGGAGCTTATTACATTATACCTATATACGAATAGAATAGAGCTCACACTCACATAACTATGAAATATATAATTATAATTTTCTTTTTAATGGGCACACGTCCGTACACCGTGCGTCGCGGCGCGCGATCGATTCGATTATTATTAATAATTATTATTATTATTATGTAATTTTACGCGATATTTTGCACGAAATAAAACATAATAATTTTTGAAATTTTATCCGTAACCAGAACGCTCTGGGATTAATTGTGACGTCACTTGATTTGCACTTGACTTGGTTGTTATAATTGAAGTTTATCAAGTCAACGGAAACTAAACTTTAACCCAGATAAGCCTACTGTCCTATATGTAGGACAGTGAAAATAAAAAAATATATCAAAGTACCCATTTAAATGGTTGATTTCTTTTGTTGTGATATGGAGTAAGGAGACTATGTTTATTATAGTAAAAATATAAAATCGACGTTTTATTTACTATTTTTCGATATATTTCACTAAAAAGTGCGCAATAAAAGCGTGTTGCAGAAACGGCCCACAAGAAATATGTATAAAAATCTGAAATTTATGTTTAGGTTGCAAATTTCACATTTCACATGTTCTGGATAACCTCTTCTTTACTTTGCATAAAATTTTTATTGATATAATATTTCGTAAAGTGGAAATAATTTACGCCAAAAGGTGGTGGACTATATATAGGACAGTAGGACAATACAGGTAACTTTTTATGTTCGGACCGCTAACTGCTCATGGGATAATAGACGCCTTGAACAGCTTCCGATGGTGAGAAAAATGACAGAGAGGTAACGATATGTATTCTACCACTCCTTGTTGACCCCAATTACCCTACTGACGATGGTGATGAAGACAAGGGTGATGAAGATGACGTGGACGCTGAATAACTTGCTACGTAACATTTCTTCAACCTGTAGAAATATCACTCCAAGTTCAATATCCCATTAGTGATACCGAAGAGCAACTTGCTGTTAGTTGATCAGCTCAGCGCAAAAGAATTTACGCGTGAAGGAAAAGAGGCTTAGCAACATCTTCAGTGGTTTGGCTTGAGGTGCAAGGAGCTTTCCAAGATAAACTTCAGATTGATTGGTTCGAAAATTTACATTATTGGTTACACAGAGTAGGCATTAGAGTCAAGAAATGGCACATGCCATTACTTACAAATAATATCTTTCTGAACGTTTTTGCATGGCAATTATTGTATAAAACAAAATACGGGAAACTCGATCACCTAAGTTTCCACAGGAGAGTAACAATAGCTTTGATTGAGTCAAACAGAAAATTTGGAAAAATGGGGCCAAGTCAACCGTTCCAATATGAACGTGATGACAGCTGGAAAGATCAAGGCATAACCAATTCAATCATTTGGTTATTATTCAATCAAAACAAAGACTTTACCGTCAATGTCATAAAAATGTTTGACGCGCTGCATAAATTTGATATAGAATTATGTGCTATGTGTTTTGTAACTTATCATTCTTAAGTCATCACACTGCAAAATTGATATACTAACATTAAAATTCATTTTTTGTACCCTTTTCATAAATAGATAAATGTATTAGGCCGTTTTCAGTTAAGGTCAATACTAACCCTTCCTTACTACCTATTATCCTACTGTCCTATATATAGGACGGGCATTTCCCGGAAAACCTTAAGGAAAATATTTTTTTAAATATTTTTTTTATTCATTTTAAAGGTAATGCAACTAAAGAAATTTGTTTATTGTAAAGATTTTGAGTAAAAATAGTTTCAGGCTTATCTGGGTTAAAATTGAAAGAATATGATTGATATTAAAATGAGTAGGTATAACAATTTAGAACATTACGATATAGCATTCACCTTGCGTAGCGTCTCTGTCGCACGCACCGAGTTCCGATAAGGAGCGAGCGAGAGAAGTGACTTTCATACCGATTCGTGACGTCACGCGTATCATGTGATCAGAAATGTCGTTTTTGGCGTGGTTTTCAAAACTTAAACTTTATCATTGATATAATTCTTAATACTTTAGATATTCCGAAAAATATCAATGTAGTGTGTTTTAATAAGTAATAAAGAATAATTTAAAACAATTTCCAAAAATTAGTCAAATACCCTATTCCGTACAATTCTGAGCTGTCATTGTCATTTACAGATGAGTTATTTGTATGGAGATTGGAGAACAGGGTTAACATCTATGAAGTACGATTTTACCCCAAACTACTTTAATTCCCTGTCATCATAAAAAACCATATGCCGAATAATAATATTAGTCGTTTCGCCCTAAAATAGAAAACACCAAGAGTGGAAACTGGAAAGCGCACACTACAGCAATAGAAAACAAAAGAAGCACATTGAAAAAATTCATTCAAAAGTGGTCAAGTCAAATGACATTCTCACCATGAAATGTCTGTTAGGCATTTGTCATATCTACATGCGGCACTTGATTTTTATTTACATAAGTTTTGAATTTTTTATCTTTTTTGTGGGAATTGTTTTATCTCTGGTAACATTACGAAACGTCAGAATACCACGGAATTAGTAATCAGGGTATACTTTTACGTATAGGTACTTTTTTGTACTTTTGGTTTTGTAAATGTCACATCTACTCTTCACTGGTCGTTTAATTGTTACTTAAAGCACTCTTCAATATTAGTTAATGGTGCTGTTTCTGTTTTACATAATTGTAAACAAATTGGCAGCTATAAATGTTTAATAAAATTAAAAAAAAAATCCTGAATGAGCAATGAAAAAGACACAGAACGAGAGAACGGAAAAAGAGAGAGAGATTAGTACAGCCAAATGATAGCTCATTTAAAGATTTATTGATACTTAGTTTATTTAACAACTCATTAGGTACAATTTAATGAATGTCTCTGACAGCAGCAGTAATATATTCCTAAATAAAAATCCTAAGATTAAGTATGTTAAATGAAAAACGACAGAGAGAGATAGAGAGATCAACTTCTCAAATGCTCATTTTTGACCGTGTCTCTATATCTATCTATAATATCTATCTTCTATCTATCTATAATACTTAATATAAAGTAGTTTGTCCTGATTGACTGACTAACTGGATCATCAACACACAACCTAAACCACTGAAGCTAGAAACTTGAAATTTTCACAGGAGCTTCCTTTTATAACGTAGGCGCACACTAAGAAAGGATTATTGTGAATTCCACCCCTAAGGGGGGTAAATAGGGGATGAAAGTTTGTATGAAAGTCCGTCATTTTTATATCAATGAAAATCGGTATTTGTATTGTCGGTTAAAAATAAAGAATTACGTGTTTCAGGAATTTTGGAAATTCCACCCCCAAGTGAGATTTATGTATGTATGTATGTATATACTTTATTGCACACCACATAAGAGCAGAATACAAAGGACATGTTACATAAAAGAATACGTAAAACGTAGGTACAACAAGGCGGTCTTATCGCTAAGTAGCGATCTCTTCCAGACAACCTTAACGCTAGGGAGAAAATGAACAAGTGGACAGTGGGAGGTGGTGTATATGATAAACTTAAACACTAATATTTATAAGACTTCAAGCGAACGAAGTCGCTGGCATCAGCTAGTTAACAATAAGTCTGTTCCAGGTCGTCAGCGGCTGTCGTCGCTGTCGGAGGAGAGCGGGTCCGCGCCGCTGCTGGCGCGCGCGTGGTTCGGCGTGAGCGGCGTGGCGGGCCGCGCGGCCTCCGTGCCGCTGTACCTGGTGGCGGCGTCCGGGGCGCTGCTGCACCTGGCGCTGCACCCGAGACCCGCGCGCTGTCAGTGCACAGATTACATTCACTGTTTACAGCTCAAATCATTTACACTAAGGGCCTGTTTCACCACCTTCTGATAAGTGTTGGATGGCTATCTACAACTTTTTTTTTGTCATTTGACATAAAGTAAGAAAGTGACAAAACTTACGTTTAGGCTATCCGACATCAGACGGTGGTGAAACAGGCCGTAACATTTAGATCAAATAACTACCTGTTATACAGATATTGTGGCCAATTCTGTTGTACACAATCTCTAAACCTAAACTAAAATGACAGGCCTAAATATATTCCTATCTCTTTCACAATGCTCCCCGCGGAAAAGGATAGCACTATTTTTAAACTTGTCAATTTAGTTTAGGTTTAGAGATTGTGTACAACAGAATTGGCCACATTGGGTAGTCATTTGCTAGTCGCGTTTGGTTACTTCAAAGTTTTCAAAATCTATAAACTGAACCTTAAGGTTTATAATAAATCACATTGTAAGACATTAGACATCTATACTAATATAATAAAGCGGAATTTCAAGCGGAAGTTCAAAAAAAATTTGTTTGTTTGAACGCGCTAATCTCGGAAACTACTGGACCGATTTCAAAAATTCTTTCACCGTTGGATATGTACGTGATCCTTGAATGCTATTGGCTATATTATATTACGTACCACGGGCGAAGCCGGGGCGGACCGCTAGTTTTAAATATAAATCTATGCGGACAAACATTTACTTGGATTTTACAAGTGATTGAGTATCTTGTTATTGTGATCGAAGGTCGAGGTGCAATTGATTGCCAAACATTTTGATATACACATTATTATCATTAACTTTTTGATTACAGGCGTACCGAAAGAGAAGATCTGCGACGAGTCTCCGATAGAGTTGGAAGTGGAGGCGATGGCTCAGTGGCCGCTGCAGAGACCGCCCGCCGCCGCTGACCTCTTAGCGCCGCTGCCGCCCTCCAACCCGCTGCTGCAACCGCTAAGCTGCCGGGTAACACGTTAGACAAGACACAGACAAGGCAAGACTAGGACCAGACAAGACAAAGACAAGATAGACAAGACATAGACAGAGCACCAACAAGACAATAGGCAAGACACAGACAAAACAATAGGCAAGACACAGACAAGACAATAGACAAAATAAAGACAATACAATAGGCAAGCCACAGATATGACACAGATAAGACAGAAGACACCGACAGGACACAGACAAAACAATAGGTAACGCATAGACAAGACAGATGGATGATTAAATGTGTTATAGTGCAGCCCCCTGATTGTGTAATTTGACGATGAAATGGTATTCATTTGATGGTCTAAGGCATCAAAGTAAAATAAACCATATAGTCATTGAAATAGAGCTCAATTTCGTGTATCCATTCTTATACGATTAGGTATGTACGTACGATCCATAACGCTCCATGTTGAAATCAGTTGTACTGAATTTGTGACTTTAAGTCAATACATTCAAGGTATATTTTACTTTAATGGCCTTAGGCCATCAAATGAATACCATTTCATCGTCAAAAGTTACACAATCAGGGGGAAGGTTGTGACATCAGCATAAATTCAAGATGGCGAATTCCCTAATTTACAGTATTCGGTTTGTTTCAGAGATGTGCAGATATGTGTATGAGTGAGGAAGAGCGCTGGCTGTCTCAGGTGGAGATAGTGACGCACGCCGGCCCACATCGACGACTATGGATGGGTCCGCAGTTCGTCTTTAAGACTTATAACAGCACTGGGTGTGTATATCTGTCCCTTTCATATACACGTAATATGTGCATGAGTGAGGAAGACCGCTGGCTGTCTCAAGTGGAGATAGTGACGCACGCCGGCCCACATCGACGACTATGGATGGGTCCGCAGTTCGTCTTTAAGACTTACAACAGCACTGGGTGTGTATATCTGTCCCTTTCATATACACGTAATATGTGCATGAGTGTAGAAGAGCGGATATAGTGACGCACGTCGGCTTGCATTGACTATTAAAGAGGGGTTGTATGTGTATGAGGGAAGATGAGCGCTGGCTCTCCATAATGTTCTCAAAGGCGTGGGAAGTCTACAAATCCGCACTCGGCCAACGTGGTGGACTACGACCTTAACCCTTCTCATTCTGAGAAGAGACTCGTGCCCTATAGCGAGTCGGTAATGGGTTTGTAGTACTCGTATATCTGCACAACAGATACAATGCATTGTCTCATGTGTAGAGAGGGTAGTCATCAATCCGGCATTCGATTGTTGTCCGTCGGACCGATAAGGGTCCGTTCAGATAGACCGGCGCGGAGAGCACAGCTAATCGCATTTAAAATAGAATCTTAAGACATTGAAATAAGCTTTATTTTTACATTTTATCTCTTTTATGATAAGAGGATGCTCCCAATACGCTCGGTGTGAAAAATTAAGAGCAGCCACTCCGCTGCTCCATGCTCGTGCTCTTTCGCGCTCGAGCATCCGACCGGCTCCGTTCGCGTGCTCTTTCATGCTCGCGCAGCCGACCGTAGTCCGAATTGCTCTGAGTACAATCCGGCCCAAGAGCGTACGCTCGGCTCCGAACGCATCCGCGTGTCCGTTCACACAGACCGGCGCGGAGAGCGGAGCAAATTTGAACGGTCGGTCTGTGTGAAAAAAAAAATGCTCTCCGACGCTTTCCGCGTCGGTCTATCTGAATGGACCCTAAGACGTGTCTTGCTCTCGGGGCTGGTGTATTGGTGAGTCAATGAAACACTGATACTTTTTGTTATTGATGACTAGCTGATGATTTACTACTACTTTGTTATGATTGACGACTTCGTATGCATTTATTTTTTTAAACATCCCTTGGGAACTCTATAATTTACCGGGATAAAAAGTAGCCTATGTGTTAATCCTGAGTATAATCTATCTCTGTTCTTTCAGCCAAATCCGTTCATTAGTTTTTGCGTGAAAGAGTAACAAATATATTACAAACTTTCGCCTTTATAATATTAATGTGATGACGATGATGATAATAATGATGATGATGATGATGATGATGATGATGATGATGATGATGATGATTGTTCCAGATCCAACTCGTCGTTGTCGGAAGCGGAGGCAGTGGAAGTGGACACGAGTGCGGCGCGCGGCGCGGCGCGCTCCAACCCGGTCAACATGCCCGGCGTCAGGCCCATCGTGCCCGTGCTCATCGACTCTGGTTCTGCAAGTCAGTACATGCCTTTGTTTAGCTGCCCTTCCGAGTCGGTACATGCCTTTGTTTACCTGCTCTTCCGAGTCGAGACATGCTTTTGTTTACCTGCCCTTCCGTGTCAGTATATGTTTTTGTTTAGCTGTCTTTCTAAGTCAGTACATGCCTTTGTTTAGCTGTCCTTCCGAGTCGATACATGCCTTTGTTTAGCTGCCCTTCTGAGTCGATACATGCCTTTGTTCAGCTGCCCTTTCAAATCAGTGCCAACACGTTTCTATTTGACCATTTTCTAACATCATCAATCATCTAATTCATACTTGTTAACGTTCAGAGAAATGTGACGACACTGTCCGATAAACGGAGAAATCGGTGCACCAATCAAAAATATTAGTGAGTTAATATGGGTACGCATAAATATGGGTGTAATTTCGTACATAAGACTGATAACTTGGTGTTTTATATACTAAAATCGTCCTGAAAATATGTAGATTACGGTAGCGAAAGAATCATCAAAATCGGTTTTTGAAATAATGTGAGCATACATACATACATACGGGTCGTATACAGAACCTCCTTTTTTTGAAGTTGGTTAAAGAGGTTTGTTCCTTGGTCAGGTTCGCTGGAGCAGTCGCCGTCGGACAGCTTCCGGCGCAAGTCGCTGCTGGCGGAGGGCGGGCGCGCGCCCTCCGTGTGCGACGTGCAGCTGCGGGAGGACCTCGCCGAGGCCATGAAGGAGGACCACGGTAAATACCCTCTTTGTTTACTTACCTTTAACTGTTACTTATACAGGGTGTAATGGGACCGCTATCGAAATTTTAGCACTACCATTATACTACCTAAACACAATTTAATACCAATAGCCATTTGTCTTATACTTGTAGTATTTAATTTAGTGGTTTAGTATTTAATATTTTTCAAACCGACAATGTATAGCATGCATAACTTGGAGTCACCGCGGCGACAACTTTAAATATTTCATTATGATTTTTAAAAGTTTGCAATGTAATGCAATGCTAAAAATTGCATTGTAATGCATTGCAAAAATTACAGCAAATATTTTAATATTTTTTTTCGCGTTTTTTTTTTGTGGCATCCTGTCAATAATCATCACTACTATGATCTGTCCTCGTTTCCGATAGCAGTTCCCTTACACCCATTATACTTCTATGAGATGTCAAAAGCTCCTAAAATATAACATACTTACACCACTCACTAACGCTTTCTATAAACGTTATATCGGTTTAACATTGATAATTTATTAATGAACAATTAAAATCAAAAAAATTTAAACTAAAAATAAAAGGTAATTTACGAACGCTTAACAACATTTGCAACGTCATGACTTCATAAGCGTAGCATCGAAAAACGGTGAAGTGACACAAGAGAGAAGCATTGCAAGTGGAGAAGTTACCGAAGAAAGCTTAACCGACACAGAACATGAGAGGACGCCGCCCGACGCACGTAAGTCCCGCGCGTCCTCTCATGCGCTCCGGCCAGCTCTATACCGAAGCCGAAGGCACCCTACATTCTTTTTTTTGGCTTTCGAATTAACTCGTCCACTACATTGCTTTTTTCTAAATCCATTCCGCGTCTGCGTTCGAGCGTATCGTATCACCGAGACGCGCGAAGTCGCGGGTCCCTCGCGACTCCGGGCGTCTCGGCGTCGTTCCCGACTAACGTGGTTGCCTTCGGTCTGGTATAGGGCTGCGGGCCGGGCGCGAGGAGGCGCGCGAGGCGCGGGCGGACGGCGCGGGCGGGGGCGCGGGCGCGGGCGGGGGCGTGGAGCGCGCGGTGGCGCCGCAGGGCACGGTGGTGGCGCCGCTGCGGCAGCCGCGCGCGCCGCCGCTCGACGCCGACGCGCACACGCGCTGCAACGCCGACGAGGGCGCGTTCCGGCCCGTGGTGCGCGCGCCCGCGCCGCTCGCGCCGCACATCGCCGCGCAGCCGCTGCCGCGCTCCACCACCATCCCCGTGCAGAGCGTGTCGCCGCGCGAGCTCTCCCCGGAGGACGAGCCGCTGCCGCTCAACACGGACGTCGTCATCCCCGCCGAGCTGACCGCCGTCCGCTGCTGGCTGCCGCCCGCGGTCGACCGCCTCGAGTACGGGACCGAAGTTTTCGAGGAGCAGACGTACGCCTTCCACGACGAAAAGTACATGCCGACCCCCGAGCGTCTCGCTCGCGAGTCGCCGGCCGTCGGAGCGAACGTAGATAAACCCAATTTAGATGTTAAGAATACCGTTGTAAGTAGAGATCTCGAGCGTGATAGCGCGAAGCGTGACGAGGGGCGCGAGAGGGTCTCGGGCGCCGAGACGGAGCGAGAGGACGTATCGATGTCACTGCCAAAATTGAATCGACCGCCGGATGATATTCAACCGGTGGCTCGACCTAGAGTTAAGAAATCTCCCACCGCCGAGTCGGTTAGCGATAGAGCCGCTAGTGGCGTTAGTGATAAGAGTGCGTTGTCTACGGATGACTGCGAAAATATTGTACCTAAACGAGAAAAAGAAGCGTCGAAAGTGAAAACTGAGCCTGAAATTATAAAAGAAGCGGTCCAAATGCCTAAAGTTGAAAAGTCGCAGCCGCAGAAAACCGTTAAAAATTCAGAGACGATAGACGTTAAGAAAGATTTCTCTCGAATCCAAAAAAAAAGTGCTGTCACTACAGAAATAACAAAATCCGCTAATAAAGTAAATGAAAAGCAACGTGAACTAGAAATAAAAACAGAGGAGCAAGCCTGGGATATGCTTTTGAATGAACCCGAAAAATCTGTAAAATTAAATAAAGAGCTATCATGTTCACCTAAAGAAACTAAAGTAGAGGAAACAAAAGTTAAATCTAAGAAAAATCGAAAATCTAAGAAATCGGAAGAGCAACAGGCAAAGGAAGATGATGACAGTTTTATTGAAATACATGCTATAGAGGATAAACAGCAAATATTAAGTGGAGATCTAGTGTCCATTTCAACTCCATTTGAAGAAATGGAACCAGCTTCTTCTTTCCTATCAAAGTCTAAAAGACAACGCTCATCAAAAAGTAGAACTCCTGAAAGAAAAGATGAGACTGTAAAATCAGCCGAAGATGTCACTGAAATTCCTAATGTAACTATTGCTGGCACGAAAAAGAAAATGAACGTTAGCGAAAACTTTTTCAGTGAACCAAAGTCCTATGCCCAATCTATTTCTACCACAATAGAAACTGTCAGTGACTCAAAAAATAAAGAACCGTTTGTTTCAGATACTATGATTCTTTTCGATTCTAAACCTAATACATCCCTTTCAGCTAAAGAATCACCAAAATCTGTTAAAAGCAAATCGTCGTCACCGAAACTTGATGGCCGTAAAGTAGAAAAGGGTTCCGATATTGAAGAAAAGGAGGTGTATGTCATCAATACAACCGAGGATGATTTTCCAGAAATACAAATAACTCGAGGCCATAAATCACTTAAAAAATCACCATTGCTGTCCGACAAAAAGAATCACGAAAGCGATAAAGTTGAAAAGCCAATAAAATCTTGGAGTTCTATTGCAGCGTCTAAAAATGTTACTAAGGTCGAAGAAGTTAAAACTAAAGTTGAAACCATCGACAGTGACGATAGAGGCATTCAAGATGCTGCTACGATTTTAGAAATAAACAAAAGGTCAGAGATATCGTTGCAAGAAAAGCTTATGGAACTGTGTAAGAGAACCGATATTATGGTGGCCGAATGCGATGCCCCCTCTGATCTTAATTTCGTTGAAGAACACCATTCAGTTTTGGCTGATTTACCGCCATTGGAACCTTTGGGATTCGGTTTAGACGACTTTAAACTTGAAGTCATGAGAGACAGTCTTTTAGAAGAAGATCCGAAGATAACTAGCCCCATATGCAAAATTAATATTGACGATATACTCTCGTCCATTAAAGATACCACAAAGAAAACAATCGAATCGAGTACCTTTAATTTGATCGATATAGAAAAAGTGCCAGCGCGCAAGGAGAAAGGTTTTAACGTTGTAGAAACTGACAAAATTACCTCCCAAGACGTTAAGTTGGATGACGATACAAAAGCAGAAAAGGATGACCTAGAGAAATCGTCTGATGATGACATCGCATCTCCCGTGTTGTCGGCTGACAGTGATAAGGAAGATAAGAAAACATCTGAAGCTGCTAATGCTAATTTATCTTCTTCAAAACAATCTAAATCCAAAAAATCACGGAGGAAGAAAAAGTAATAAATAAGAATCGTGTTCAATTCGTGTTTTTGAGCTTGGTTATTTTAGGCTCTATTAGTGAAATTTTTGCAGCTATGATTGTTGTTGTAACTCTAGATAAGCGAATAAATTTTGAATTGGATATGCACAGATAAAATACAAAAAAAAAATCCTTACGAGGTAAAATTATAATTCTTTATAATAATACGGTACACAATACTGATAGTTCTTGCAACAACTTAGACAATGTTAATAGAAATTGTCGGTATCTATCCGTAAAAAAATAAAAATTATAAATAAAAAATTTAAAAAATGTAGGAAAAGCAATAAAAAATGACGACTAGATTTCTTGAGTAGGCAATGTTATAGGCGCCAGTGGTCTTTTAAGATAAGTCAAGTGCTTATACAGCTTGAAATTAACTGGTTCCAATAATAAATTTAACTAATTATATTTCAGGAGTCAAAATTCACTGGTACCTTATTAAAGCTAATGTGTGAAAAACCCTGCAATTTCATAAATTGAATTGGTGCTTATTGTGTTGTACGAAATCTTTAAACGAAATTGGTAGTTCTAAAAATCCTTTACACAATATTCTGTGCGGAAAGGATACCACTATTTTTAGATCCGTCAGATTAGTTTAGAAATTGTGAACAACCGAATTAGCACCATTATATTATTAAATTATAACTCAAGAAATCTGGCACAAACTTTTTCAGTGCTCTTTTAATTAGTACGATTAGGTACTTATTTTGCATAATTTATTTACATAATGCCAATTTTGTTTTACACAAACTTAACTAAAACATCACTTTAGTCATTTCATATGACTCTGCTCCTTCAACTTTTAGTAATTGATTTTAAGCTTTGTGTAAAACATTGGTGAAAGTAGTTTTAGTTAGTTTTATTTTCGAAGCGCAGTGCACTACATCTCAGTAAAACTAGACGAGGCCAGTAAAGGAAAAAAAAACACTTGTGTTAGGCACTTCGCGATATGGTGCAGTTTAGACAAATGGTGCACGTTTGTACATTATAGTCTGATTTTTAATTCGGTGGAATTCTGACAGTTGTCATTATACACATAGGATGATTTATTTGTATGAAAAACAGGGTTACCACCACCACAAGTTCGATTGTACCCCAAACTAATTTAAATCCCTGTCAACATAAAAGAGCCCTAAGCCGCGTAAAGGTGGGTCCAGATATGTATCACTTGCCCGATCCGATCACCGTATCCGTATCAGCGTATCACGTATCAAGCCCCGTACAAGTTGTGGACGTCTCTTTACAATAGTACAGTTTATAGTAGTATCACCTTTGATGATCGGACAAAAACCGACACGAAATGGGTCGGGCCGTATCATAACAGCGTATCGAGATCGCGTATCATCACCCGTCCACATATGCGATCATGACACGCGTCGGCGGTACGGATACGGCGCGGTGGTCGGATCGGGCAAGTGATACATATCTGGACCCGCCTTTAATATTAGTCGTTTGAGTGGATAGATCGTTTGAGTGATTAGATCGCTGAGAGTGGAAAGTGCATACTAACCACAATACTAACAACAATAGAAACAAAAGAAGCACATTGAAAATTCAAAAATGGAAGTTGAATGTCATGATCAACAAGAAGTGTCTGTCAGGCATTTGTCATATCTAAATGCGGCAATTAATTTTTATTTATATACATAAGTTTTAAATTTATTATCTTTTTTGTGTTAAGTGTTATTTCTGGTAACATTAAGAAACGTCAGAATTCCACGGAATTAAAAATCAGACTATAGAGTTATCAAATTAGTTTAGTTTTACGTTCGTATACAACCGAATCAGCACCAATGTCTTCTATATTTAGCAGAATCTCGCTATTCTTAGAAAGAATATCCACTAATGATATAACGAATTTTTGAGATAAATAATTTTATTTTTATAGGCCTTTCTTTTGTTTTTAGATGTCGTTTTATTTGATAATATTTATTTATGTATTTAAAGTAATTTGTCTTAGTCAATGAAATAATATTTTTTATTTTATTTTAATTTATACCAAAATTTAAATACGTAGGAACAATAAATACTTCAGTGTTAGCGATCAATTTTGTCATAATAATATGGACAGTTGGATATATACATAAAAACTATCGGTTTATTTATTTTGTTACCCTGTGTTTATTTATATTTATTAAACAAATAACAAACCTAACAATTGTGGCAATTCTGTTGTACAAAATCTCTAAACTAAACTAAATTGACAGGTTTAAAAATAGTGCTATCCTTTTCCGCAGATATCACTGTGAAAGAGATAAGAATATATTTAGCCCTGTCATTTTAGTTTAGGTTTAGAGATTCTGTACAACAGAATTAGCCACAATATTAGAATTAAATAAGTAGGTTTCATTTACGACTAATCAGCTTTTAACCCTATAAAAACTGTGTATAAGTTGTATATATTTTTTGACCCTATTCAGTGCTCACTTATAACTAAATCTAGTCTGAAACGTTTTATTGATACCTAACATGCATTCTTAGTGATTTACACCATGCGCCATATTGAAATGAGGATGAAGAAAAATAACTTATAATACAAACTAATATTAATTAGCAAATGTATTGGTATCCCTTATATTGAAAATTTAAATCGTATTTCTCGTCTATTATTATTTATAGTCGAAAAATCTCATTTAAAGTAATTATACTGTAGTGTTCAGATTTCAAAATAATACCAACACATATTTTTGGAGTTAGTCCCAGAATTTATAACTAAATACAAAGTCAAGTAATCCAGTCCGTTTCACCTTCGTTATGTATTATTTGCAGTATATTTCGAATGTTAAAAAATAAACCAATAAAACTGTATATTAATAACACATTGATGTATGTATAATGATCATTAAAAAATCTTATTATAACTGTAGTTAACAATAAATGTATTCTCTAAATCTCTAAATATGCTGTTATATATACGTTAATATTGTATAGAATACCTCAGTATTATTTGCTATGTTGTTTTAAAAGTTCCATAATTATTATGACCAAGTCATTTCATTTTTGGTATATAATACCGTGATCTTCTGCTGTCTAGATGTACAAACTCTATGTAAAATCGTTTGCAACGAGTATTATTTAATATGTTTCGTTCATGTTATATTTATTATTTAGACATAATAATATGTTAAATCATGACAAATATTTATTTTTCATGTAATTTCGTCGGGCACCTGGGTAAACTGCGTATAGGCAATTTTTTTATGATATTATTTGTTAATAATGAATGGACTGGTGCATTGTACCTTTATATTTTATTTTATTATATTATATTTTATTAAATGTAATATGTAGTTATTTTAAATTTCATTTACCATATTGTATTTTATAATATTTTTGTGCTACTAACGGGTGCATATTACCATTATTAAAACATATCAATGTCGACAATGTATGATTTCGGTTTGCGACACTCACAAAATGTACCTATTTTAAAAAGTAAAACAATTTTGCACATTAATGAATTAGAGGTTAAATATTGTGTTTAAAGTAATGTGAAATTGATCGAGAACAAAAATGCTCTTAAGGTCATCTGAAATCTATATTACTTCGCTACCAAAAACGGGGTGTTTCATTTAAGTGATACCTACTATAATTAACTACAACTTTAACACCGAAATTGACAAATACCCTGTTTTACCAAAGGATACATAGTATAATCTATTAGGGTTACAAAGAGCTACGATTTCGGATATTCAGAATGTGAAATATTACTTATGAAATGTATTATATTGTTTTCAAAACTAATTTTTATTTTGATTACATTGGAAATTTCATTTGGAAAATATAAACTTTATTAATAGCAGTACTTTATTATACTCTGAGTATCTAGTTATGTACAGGTCCATGCACTACTTTATGATTTATCTAAACTCATATCTTAAATCGATAAAAACTATAAATAATTTTATAGATATGGCATAATAAGTGCTCGTAATATTTACTTATATAATAGCTATATTAAAATCCGCCAGTCCATACAATGATAATCTCAAAAAAAAAAAAAGCAATGGTCGAGGTAGTGTACTTTAATAGAAAAAAAAAATATTTGTAATATTTTGGAAAGCAATGACTTCTGATTGGTTTATGTATTAGAGAAATGTAGCAGTTTAAAATATGAGTTTATAGATGATAAATTACATATTTAATCAAATATGTACTATTGTACCTACATATTATTAAAGAAATTCAACAGTCCAATTTGTCAGCTATGTACACCTAAGTATTATTTTAATTGCTGCATAAGATTGTAATAAAATTGTAGTCTTTTTGACGAATAAATATTCCAAAAGAATTGAAAATTATTTTTGAAATTTTACAATATCGTTCTAAGATAAATTATTGTACACCGTTTTAACTCCATGATATAATTGTTCTTTATTGTAATCGAAATATTCTGAATATATTATAAATTATAACGTAGATAAATTTACTACTGTACATTTTAGATTTGGCACCGCTGCTGTATGAGTACATGTGTTGATAATGTTATGGAGTGTTTTAAATCTTTAGGAAAATTAAAAAGATGACATTTCAACAACCACACATGTCTTTTTATTTGAAAACCTGTTTTTACCAAAAAATATCAATTTTTTTAAACATAAAAGTTAGACAAAACAGTTCTAAACCTAAAGTTCTGGTTAAAAAGGAGGAAAAAGTCGTTTTGTATTTGAGTCACTTACTTATAGTGGTTGTTGAGACCAACTATTTTTGAGTTTTCTAGTTAACAGTTAATGCCTCTCCTATTTAAATATGATATCTATGCTATACTATTATTTGTTTGTTTGAATGTGCTAATCTCTGGAAATACCCTTAAATAGTAGCATTTGATTTTTTTAGGGTTCCGTAGTGAACAAGGAACCCTTATAGTTTCGCCATGTCCGTCCGTCTGTCTGTCCGTCCGTCCGTCCTCGGTTAATCTCAGAGACTATTAGTGCTAGAAATCTGTAATTTGGCATGGGTATAAATATTAATCACGCCGACAAAGTGGTGAAATGAAATTTTGGTAAATATTTTTTTTAGGGTAGCTCCCCTACATGTAAAGTGGGGATGAATATTTTTTTTCTCGTCTACCTCATAATGTGGGGTATCGTTGAATAGGTCTTTTAAAAATACTGTGGGTGTGCGAACATCATTTTTCGATTTCTAGATCCGTTTGTAAAATATGATGTTTTAAAGTACTATTTTTTATTAGAGTCGTGTCCCCCCTCCCTCTATCAGCCAAATGGCAGTATATAGGAACTTGAAAAAATTCACAGCAGTAGTATATATAATCAATTTTAAAGGAAAACTATCATGGCTAAGTAAGGTTCACAGGTTAAGGAGTTATATCTGTTTTTCGAGGATTGTGACTACGGAACCCTACACTGCGCGTGGCCCGCCACGCACTTGGCCGGTTTTTTTTCATTTGATATTCCAATTCTTGAGGAAGGTTATAGGCATAACATCACCATAGAGAAAACATTAGACAACAGAGGCGAATATTTGTTTGGCGATACCTATACAAGTGCTTTTCTACAAACAAAGATTCTATTCTATTCTTCTTCTTCTTCTTGGTCGTTCTCTTCATTACTGAAGGTCGTGTCTTTAAAAGTCCCGCGTTGCATTGGTGGTTACTTATTTCTTTCCATCTCGTTCGGTTTTCAGCTTCTCTTAGCGCAGTTGTTATTGCGAGACCAGTGAGAGCCGTTACCTGGTCACACCAACGGCTAGGTGATCGGCCGCGGGGTCTTTTCCCTTCGACCTTGCGCACCACAACCAACTTATCAAGGCTATTCTATTATTAAAATTTGCAGGAATGACACGATACGAAGCGGAGCCCGAGGAGCTGAGCTCGAGCAGTTTCAGCTCGGCGTCGCGGGCCTCGCTGGACCCGCCCTCCTCGCCCACGCCCAGCTGCAGCGGCGACAACCTGATGCACTTCCCGGGCGACTCGAGCAGCTCCCTCTGAGGTTTCGCTAACATTTGCTGCCTCTTTGGACCTAAACTACATCACAACGTGTAGTGAGTTTTACTGTGGCACGGTATACTCATGAATGGATTAGCTTTTGGGCTACCGCTACCCGTGATTCGACAAGACAATGTGGTCAATTCTGTTGTACACAATCTCTAAACCTAAACTAAAATGACAGGCCTAAATATATTCCTATCTCTTTCGCAATGCTTCCTGCGGAAAAGGATAGCACTATTTTTAAACTTGTCAATTTACTTTAGGTTTAGAGATTGTGTACAACAGAATTGGCCACACTGTGGCCAATTCTGTTGTACACAATCTCTAAACCTAAACTAAAATGACAGGTCTAAATTTATTCCTATCTCTTTCACAGTGCTCACTGCAGAAAAGGATAGCAATAGATTTAGGCCTGTCATTTTAGTTTAGGTTTAGAGATTGTGTACAACAGAATTGGCCACACTGTGGCCAATTCTGTTGTACACAATCTCTAAACCTAAACTAAAATGACAGGTCTAAATTTATTCCTATCTCTTTCACAGTGCTCACTGCAGAAAAGGATAGCAATAGATTTAGGCCTGTCATTTTAGTTTAGGTTTAGAGATTGTGTACAACAGAATTAGTCACATTATGCCATAAAATTAGAAGAGATCCCATCATCAGACCTTGACCTGAGACATGGGACCATCTTTCAAACAAAAGAATTTTCCAAATCGGTCCAGGCGTCTTTGAGCAATCGGGGAACATACATATAAAAAGATTCCGATGAATTGAAAACATCCTCCTTTTTTGGAAGTCGGTTAAAAGTATTGTAAAACGTAACTTAGCCTCAGTTGCGCATCAAACGATTAAAGTTCAATAAGACCATAAAAAAACAACTGGGATGTAGAAGTCATTTAACATGGAGGTAATACCTATTGACTTTTGCAACACACTTTGGTTTTTATTTGGTGGTCAAATAAACATTTAACTCTGAATAATCTTTGATCTAGTGTAGGTGTTCATATAATTTGACAAAGGTAGCCTCCAAAGCCCTCTATGACTACAGGCCTTTTAATTCGGTTGAAATATCCGAAGAGATAACATCTAAACGTAGTTCCCATTTTTCTGCTGAGAAATTTTTTAAAGCGGTGGCACTTTTCTTGAGATTTTTTTGTCTAGAACAGAGGTTCCCAAACTTTTTTTTCTCATGGACCACTTTCAAAATTTTACTAGTTCCGGTGGACCCCCTGCAGCCACATTTCTACCATATTCCCAAAACTCGAAAAAAAATAATATGAAGATTAGATCTTACTATGGAAATTTGCGTCCATCGACCAATTGCAACTATCCATAAATTACGTCGCACGTTAAGGGGGAGGGGGCACGAATTGTGACATTGTGTGACAAGGGGGTGGAAGGGGTCATACATTTTTTGATGTCACATTTCAAAATCTAATATTTTTAAAGTAGGTACTATTAAAACATGAAATAAGAAATTTTAAAGCAAAATTTTGTTGAAAAATTGCAATATGTGACGTCACACCATTGTCTCACAAATGTGACCAGCTGTGACAAGGACGGGGGTAAAGTTAAGCACAAGTAAAAACTTGCATATTCCATAGCTTTTTAAAATATTATCTGCCTACATTGTAAGGTGAAGTCAAGCCAATATTTTAGTTCTTCACTATCGAAACCAGATAAAAAAAATTCGTGGACCCCCGCTTACGACTCGCGAACCCCCATTTTCTTGTCACGCCAACGTAGACCCCCCTCGAGTCTCCCGTGGACCCTTGGGGGTCCACCTGGACCACTTTGGGAACTACTGGTCTAGAACCTCATTAGTTGATATATGCGTAAACCGATTAGTTCATTACCTACTGGAACTACCTCCTTTAATGATAAAAACTCTAACTTGACTTTGTTTACCTTGGCATACGGTTGAAATTGGTATGATGAATACAAAACACGAACCGCGCTAAGTCTAGGCTAGGTTACCTAAGGTCTAGAATCTAGATTACATTTCTTAGTTGGTGATGTTTATGATTGTGTGGTAGCCCTTAGTTATTAAGTTTCAGATAGTTGTTATTTGCGGAATACAAGTGTGATGGCGGCAGCAAAATGTTTTATTAAAAAGGTCAAAAGTTCACGATCTATTTCATTCAATACTTACTATCATTATTATATATTATTAGTGTATTATTTAATTAATCACTTATTTATTATATTATTGTTTAAATACTTAGGTAATGAATATTCACATATAATTAGGTTTAATATTATTGAGTGGTAACATATAATTCCAGGCACACTATGCATTCTTAAGTTCAAAAGTTTAAAATTAAGATTAATGTAATCAAACACATTTTGATAATAATTAATTAATCATAAGTACAAAATGAATCAGTTTCAATAGAATCTAGGCGAAAGTTACCAAATATTCTACTATTGTGTAAAATATACAAATTCATATGGTTCTTTCCGCCAGTTTCCACTTATACTAGAAAATATACCAGTCTCTTTCACTCTTTCAATGAACGATATACAATAAGTATACATATTGTAATAATATTAGGGGCGGAATAAGAAGAATCGTTATTGGTTTCATTTTGTCGATGAAATGAGTCTTCTAAATATTTTTAGTTTTTCACTAAAAAATGTACAATTTGGATGAACCGTCTAATTCCACCTTAATGCTTGTGCCAGCTTCTATTGAAATTATTTACATTACCACTGAGGCAAGAAATGTTTGTGATGGTGTTTTTTAAGAATTTGATAGTGCGCCAAAATATAGCTGAGTAATGTCAAATGTGTTTGTAAACTGTTAATTACTTAAAAATCTGTGTAGTTGTATGTAATAGTGTTAAGTTTAAAATAAATGTACACAAATGTACTTAGTTGTATTCAAAAATGGCATCGGTGTAATTCATTGAAGAAAAATGCCGACACAATATGGAACTTTATTTTCCATTATATTATTAAAAAATATATTTTTTTAATAATATAATTATATTATTAAAAAAAATTATTATTGGCATAGTTTTTAGGGCGAAAGGCCGTTTTAAAAGCTATATTATAAGTTAGGTTGTAAGTAACTTAAACTTCCTTACTAATAAATGTTCTATAGCGCTTGTACAGAGGCGTAGCGTGGAGTAATTTAGACGTGGGTGAATTCGCATCAGCGAGGCTCCTCTTCGGTCCTAAGATATACCCAATAGATCTATCCAGAGACAAAATCGATGGGAGAATATTGAAAAGAGGCCCCAAACAAGCACGCTTTTAAAGCGTTCTTTTTCGAGCGAGGCCCTCGCGAGTGCGAGGCCGTGGGCGTGGGCCTGGGCCCACATCGCCCGCGCCTAGCTACGCCACTGCACTTGTACTTGTCGCCACAAGACGAATGGTTGATGTCTTTTCGAATGTCTATTGTCTATGATGAGCGCGACAGACGGAACGCGGAAATCGCTGTGTAACTACGTCAGTACAATATTATAGTATAATTCAATGTGTAACTATTGCATTCACTATAAAATGTTTATCAGTAAATCCGTTAATCTATAAGAATATTTTTATACTGCGAATAAGTGGAATATAAAAAAATGAGCGTCACATTTTTGTACCATTATATAATTATTATACATTACATAATATATACATTAAAAATTCCGATTTTGTTACGAGTATAAATGTGTTATTGTAAAATAACATATAAAATTGTATGTGAAACGAGGTCACATATATATTATATACACGAAATTTTAACTAAACTAGACATCGACTCATCATTAATTTTGCAGTTTTCCACTGCAAAATTAATGATTGACTTAAATTTGAACTAAAAATCAATTTTAGTTGATCAAATTGAAGATTAATTTTGTATTATTGGTAAGTAGTTCCAATTAATTATTTTCGAGTAAAGTGACGTATAAGTATTTTCTAAGTTGTCATTTCTCTTTGTAGTTATTATTTTGAAGTGGCTATGCTATTTTCATAACGAAATTTATTATCCCTTGGGATCATAATCCATTCCAATATAATAATGCGAGTGTGTGTTTGTTCATCTGTCTCTCTTTCATGCACCAACGAATCGAATTGATAGTTAAAGAGACGGAGAGTTACAAGATATTTTATCACGAAATAAGGAGTTCCTATGAAATAACCTTAATCGACGCGAAGTAAGGCAAAGCAGGCAAAAGGTAGTTTTTTGAATAAAATTTAAAATGTCCCTTTTCATGGTCGTCAAATCGTAAGTTCAGTGGGCTGGATTTAGTTTATACCTACTTAGTACTTACTAATAATTAATTATTTTTTATTTAACTGTTTGCGAAAACGTATCAAATTTTGAGTTGTGAGTTTTATTCCAAGTTATACAATAGATATTTCCTATTCGATAGGTATGTTTAAATTTTCATTATTGTAATTAATTGCATTACTAATTTTCGCTTGTTGCCAAAGCACATTTAATATGATACATTTCATTAAATTAAATAGGTACCTATTCTTATATTTGTATGATGATGTTTAGTAACAGTGCATTTTGTTTAAATCGTAACTGTGATATGTTTTAGCTAATAGGCTTTTCAGCTTTGTGAAGGATCGTGTGACTTACTTTGACGCTGTGTGTTGTTCGCTTAGAATTTTTTTAATTTATTGATACAATATTCATGAAACATTCCGATTGAAGAGACATTATTTTGTTTTATTCCAATTTATTAGAGGCGGTCGTCGATTCTGTGCGAACAAGATAGCAATACTGTTTGTATGCGAACGACAGAGATAAAACAAATTAAATTGACCGTGTTTTTATATTGAAAAATAATATTAATGAACTTATTTATTTGCTTATTATATTTTGCTTAACAAAGTCTTCCTATATTCCATTCGGAATTAAGTTTTTTTTTGAAATAATTCTTACTATAAATATTGGTCACTAGCGTCAATTTGTGTGATGTGTTTTGTGATTAATAAAAAAATTAAAAACCTGAATTCACGTAGATGACGTCACGGCAAGTAATGAAAAAAAAATGTACTTATAAATCATACCTATAACCGGCGCACGTACATCGAACACTGAACGAAACGTGGAGGGGATAGCTGCGTATGAGAACTGTCACGCACGTAATACAATAGCTTACCCCCTCCACTTTCCTTCAGTGTTCGATGTACGTGCCACGGGTTATAATCATAATGGATTTTGTATGTCAAATTAAATTAGGGAATATTGCAAAGACCACCGAGGGATATTTAATACTTTATGCCAAATTTTAAAATATTTAGTCAAAATTGGTATAACTTCTTTTTTTTTAAATTAAAAGTGTTTAGATTTTTTCGATTAATTAAGTAACAATTTAAAAGTATTTAGGGTTTGTGCTTATTTAGAGTGTTTTTAAGGTTTATTTTGCAGGAAACGCTTTGCGTTTCATAATATGCAAGATAAAATAATAATATTATGGTAAAGATAAAGTTACCATTAATAAAATATTGTCAGGGTAAATATTGCCATTAAAAAAATACGGTAAAGTATATAAACGATGTACGCAAAGCTGATTTATGTATGTGGCACAAAAATTAAATAATCACAATTAAATGAAGCTCATTATTTAAGTTAGTATGTAAGTATAATATATTAATATGTGCATTTGGTGCACAAACAAATCCATTGTACACAATCTCTAAATTAACCTAAATTGACAGCTCTAAATGTAATGCTATCTTTTTTGCATGAAACATTGTGAAAGAATAGCATTGTATCAAAACCTGTCAGTTTAGTTTAGAGATTGTGCTCAACAGAATTAGTACCTATCATTAATTATTTAAAATTATGTATTACTGAAATGAAAATAAATTACTGTTTAGTGCACCTCAAATACTTATTTGATAAAAAATACTTTGCTATGTAAGGTGCGCTTTAATTGTACCAAGCGATTCAGTATTTGAAAGCAAAAAGCCTAAGCTTATTTAAAATTAGATTATTCTTAGGAATCTAGACTACAGGGCGCCTGTTCACAAAAGCGGAGCGGAGGCGTGTTCAGCAGACCAATCACATCATTGATAAATGACGTGATAATTTTGTAGTGTCATCTATCGTCTACCGATCACGTCTCCACTCACAGTGGACGGTATGCTTGGTCGCAGTTTGCACAACACCAAAACTTTACCAAATACTACGTATCGAAACACAATGACTCCAGAGTAAAATGGACCTAAACTGGCTTATTTTAAGGTTTGAGTTCGCCAATATATTCAGCATTCGAAAACAGCCCGCACCCCAAGCAGAAATGTTGTAAAATAAATATTCGAAGTATTGAATTACGACTTTAAAATAAGAGTGTTTGGGCTAATTTTGCATTACATATTACAGTTTTTCGATACGTAGTATTTGGTAAAGTTTATTCTAAGGCTGAAATATATTTATCAGCATCGATTCGCATTTAGTTGGATGGTTTACGCGAATGCATACTTAAGCTATCAAACACTTACGCGTATCTTAAGTATGCATTCGCGTGCTCAATCATACTTTTTCTTACGTCGAAGAACTTAAGCTTCATTTAACATCGGCAACCACACTTGTGTCCCTTTTTAACAGACTTTCAAAAAGGACAAGGTTCTCGATTCGATGCGTAGGTACTATGTTTTTAAATATAAAATGCGAAAGCTGAAATGCGAAATTGATGCTGACAAATTAGATTTCGGCCTAAAAAGGTGTTCTTTTTTATAAGGAGGTCAATCCTGTTGCGTACAAGAGGAAATAAAACTACTTTGACAATAAGGCTGAGATCTATAGAGCGTACCTACTCTGACTCTCTCTGACTCTTCTCAGACTTGAAACAGAGTTAAAACAGGACATAAAATCTCATTTTGACTGTTTCAAGTCTCGAGTTGGGTCGAGAGAACGCTCTACAGATCTCAGCAGTCGTGTCAAAAAGACTTGTTAGGGTTCCGCACCCGAAGGGTAAAAAACGGAGCCCTATTAATGTCACTCGGCTGTCTGTCCGTCTGTCCGCCGGTCACAGGTCTCTAGCTCGCAGACGAAATGAGTTACAAACCTGAAATTTTGGTATTTAGTGTAAAACGTTAACCCAAAATCAAATATTGAATTAGAAATTGAATTAAATTATTTTTCAGGGGGCTCCCATACATGAAAAAGGAGCCGGAAAGAAAAATTTTTCTTTACCCTAGCTTGTGGGGTATCATTGTTTAGAGTTCATTAAGTAGAGTACAAATATATATTTTTTTAATTTTTATCTCAAAAAATAAGGGAATGGGAGGCCATCAAAGTTGTCAGTTTTAGACCATTTTTGTGACGGGGGCTATCTCAAAAACTAAACTAGTTGGGAATATGATATTTCAGTATATTATGTACTATATGCTCTATTTAAACAACAAATACTGAAAACAACGATTTATTAAATAGTTTATAAGCTGTGACCAAAATAAACGAACATTTTTTTGGGATTTTCTTTCACGGTTTGTTGCGATGTCTAGCTCGGAAATTAAATATTTCTTAGACCCAAAATATTATATTGTTCATAATTATGTACGGAACCCTGAAAGAGCGAGGCCCGACTCGCACTTGGCTGTTTTTTTTAGCTTTACGTTTGGTTAGGTTTAGCGCGGTAGGTACCCACTGTTGGTGCGAATAGACCAGTTATGTAGTTTTTAGGGTTCCGTACCCGAAGGGTAAAAAACGGAGCCCTATTAATGTCACTCGGCTGTCTGTCTGTCTGTCTGTCTGTCTGTCCGCCGGTCACAGGTCTCTAGCTCGCAGACGAAATGAGTTACAAACCTGAAATTTTGGTATTTAGTGTAAAACGTTAACCCAAAATCAAATATTGAATTAGAAATTGAATTAAATTATTTTTCAGGGGGGCTCCCATATATGAAAAAGGAGCCGGAAAAAAAAATTATTTCCTTACCCTAGCTTGTGGGGTATCATTGTTTAGAACTCATTAAGTAGAGTACAAATATATATTTTTTTAATTTTTATCTCAAAAAATAAGGGAATGGGAGGCCATCAAAGTTGTCAGTTTTAGACCATTTTTGTGACGGGGGCTATCTCAAAAACTAAACTAGTTGGGAATATGATATTTCAGTATATTATGTACTATATGCTCTATTTAAACAACAAATACTGAAAACAACGATTTATTAAATAGTTTATAAGCTGTGACCAAAATAAACGAAAATTTTTTTGGGTTTTTCTTTCACGGTTTGTTGCGATGTCTAGCTCGGAAATTAAATATTTCTTAGACCCAAAATATTATATTGTTCATAATTATGTACGGAACCCTGAAAGAGCGAGGCCCGACTCGCACTTGGCTGATTTTTACACTATAGTTGAGCCATTACAAACGTGCCATAAATAATTAATAAAGTCATAAATAATTTTTACCGGACCTCTCGCTCGCACTTACAGGCCTATGGAACTTGGAACCTGATTCTCTAGTGTTGACAGTAAAAATGATGTGTCGATACTCGATAGTCGATAACAGGTTATAAAGAGCGAGGGAGAGCGCTCACAACCATCACCGTCACTAGGATCATAGATCCTAATGATTTATGACTCGGTTCGCACGTTTGTAATGGCTCAACTATAGTGTGGAAACAGTAGAACGCAGATCGTGTCTTGCCCGCGCGTTTGTAATTCTTATTTCTTTCTATACTATCGCCTACTACTTTCATATTTTCACACCACACAACACTTTTAGATTGTTTTTAATTTTATTTTATTTTTTGTGAAAAATCATGATTATATTATAATTTTAGTATCGGCACGTGTTACTTTTGCAAGTAAATAATTTTTTTTCTTTAAACGGCCTTAGCACAAAAAATAATAATTTGTTAAACTTTACAATAATTTGCCAAAAACGTAGTGATTTCTTTGGAATTTGAGGGTAATATAAAAAATATTAAATGACAATTCCATACATAAAATACAACTTGTTCACATTTTTTGTGGTAAGTCCGTAAGAATTTATTTAAACGCGTTTTGTCCATGAGTGTGATTAACATTGATTGAAATTGATCCAAATTATTTAAATTTTTATTCAATTTAATAAATAAAAAATCTTTAGATTAAATAAATAATTATTCTCATTTGACATGACATCCAATTTTTATGGATGAATGTTGGTTTGAGTTTCGTCAAATCGTGAAGACAGATTGTATACGTAGGTATAATATATTATTGCAAACTGGAGAGACGGATTGCATAATTGCAGTTTGTATGCAGTTCTATTACAGTTGACATAACTGCATCGGAACTGTCGACCAACTAACCGTGTTGTAACATAATTGGGACATCACAAACGTGCGAACTGAGCCATAAAACATTACGATCACAGGGTTGTGAGGGCTCTTCCTCGCTCTTTATAACCTGTATCGACTATCGACAAATCCTTGTTACACACAACACCAGAGAAACAGGTTCCAGTTCTATAAGACCTGTAAGTGCGAGCGAGAAGTCCGATAAAAATGATTTATGACTCGGTGTGTAAACCGAGTCATAAATCATTTTTATAATGTTTGTAATGTCCCAACTATAGATCTGCACGCCGTGTCGATCACAAAGTCTGTCTACCCACAAAATGACAAGTTCGTTCACTTGATATCTTTCACTCAAGCCATCTCTGGATCTCAAATCAGAGATATGCCCTTCTATTTGTGGTCGGTGTATTTGGTGGTTAAATTAAATTTTTGTAACAAAAAATGTGATGGTTGAATGTGATACGGACTTGGGCGTTACGTTATTTTAATATTATAGATATTAAGTAATATTCCTATATTTTACTATATGACTTAATTTGTATGTCGATGTTTTCTAAGTCTTGAATAAATAAATAAAATAATCATTAGTCATGTTTTTTTACGTTTGCAAATAAGAGACTAATAAGATATTTTTAAATACATACTTTATTCAATAAAAATATATAACAAGATAAACATTTTAATAATAACGAAAATATCGTTATATAATATAAGGCACCATTTTAATAAAATGACTAAAAAAGTACTATTTAACAAAAACTTACTACATGGAATGTATGCTTATAATACAGCGATATTTAATTTGTGTTTTGCACATTACAACCTTATTTTTCGAAACAGGCACGTAGGTATAAAATATTTTCATTCAAAAAATGTTTTTTTTTTTGTTTCAAACAATAACATATTATATATATGAAACAAACAAAATAACCTAAAATTGTTTTGTTAGCTCGTCCGTGCACAATCATACTCGCCAAGGGCCGATATGCGAGTACGCTTGCGGAAGTAATAATAATAGCCAAAGTACGCCGGCCCATCAGTAGAAAAGTATTGTAATTCATAGGGTTTTAATACATTAAAAATTATTGCAATCGATTAGGTTACTGATAAAAAATACTCAGTGTACAACCACACGAGTAGTAAATCTACAGAGGGGAAGCTTCCACAAGCGGCCCGCTGTAGGTATACTCACACAAACACACTCACCAACGGTTCACGGACGCGCGCTCGTTCCACTAACCGGTACAGTTGGTGACAAACATGCGCATATGTGTAAGTGTACCTACAGCGGGCCGCTTACTAGAAGCTTCCCCTCTGTAGGTACTCTGTGGTACAACACTACTAACTTCCCAGTGGGAAGAATAAAAAAACTAAATATTTTATTTAGTTTTTAATTTGCCCAAAAACGGGCTGGTTCGATTTTGCTGAAAATCTAATCGATTTCAAGTTACGTAATTATGCGTCGAATGAACTTTGTCCCATGTCAATATCGTATTTCATTCGCAAGATAATCGAGACGAAAAATAATTCCGAACGCACATATTTATATACAACAATTGCGTTCGGACACAGACATCTACATAAAATCTATAGCATTTAACAATAGAAGCCTTAAAACGTGGCGATATGTCAAAATTTGGGATTCACAAAATCGGCCCATTATAAAAACTTCCCACTAGGAAATTAAGTTTATTTAAATATAATATATTCAAAAATATAACAACTAATTGGTAGTTAACAGATCTTACCGAGATTATAAAAATGCTATTATAAATTCTAATATTAATAGTAATCTTATTCTTATTTTACTAATTACTGAATACTGTATGTACAGTGGACGGATACAGTTACAGGGTTTTAAGTACAAAAATGGTGACATACGTATATAATAGGCGTATTTCTCAATATACGTGCCATTCCGATCCATTATTGTGCGACAATAATATATAAATTTTTCAATTCATAATTACTAATACTGAAATAAAAATAAAGATGAAAGTAAAGATTATCCGATTAGCGCTCCGAAGTTAAAAGACTGTTAGAACTTATTTATTTATGTATCAAATCAAATAAATAAATAAATAAGTTCTAACAGTCTTTAGGAATGCACAAAATAGTTTCTGGGAGCTAACACTTTCAGCTTTGGCTATACTTTTGGTAGACCAACGACGACAAAAACGCTACTTGACTAATAGTAAAATTAATTCATTGAAAAAGAAAGAACTTGATGTCGTGGACGACGGACATGCCTCAAAGGATTACTTTCATGCGTTTCAATCGTGGAATGTACATACACAAATGTGCTAAGCAACAGGGTGAGATTGTGGCGGGGTACCACCGGATTGGGAAGGGGGGTTTCGGTGTTATAGGCTCGCTTCGCTTATTCGCCGCGCGTCATTGGACAGGGACAATCCGCAACGTCTCTGATCCGCTTTCTCGCTCCGATTGAGTGGACAGGCATCCTAAGCAGTGCTTTGTGCTATATAACATACTAATGGCCACGACTTTGTTCACGTAGATTTAGTTTAACTAAATGTTTCTTCATACAAACTTTACCCCCTCTTTTCACATTCCATCATTATTTAACACCCTTTGGGGTGGAATTTACAATAATCCTTTATTAGTGAGTGCCTACGTCATAAAAACAGCCTGTCAAATTTTTTTGTTTCTAAGCCCAGTGGTTTAAATTGTGCGTTAATAGATCAGTCAATCAGTCAGTCAGGACAAGTCTTTTTATATTAATAAGCGTCGAGAACAGAACTAAAAAGTCACTCCTCGTGTCATACACATCTGATATTGACTCGGATGATGAGAACATCGTCCCTAACGAACCCGTTCCGGACCACGTCGCTGACGACTGCGTACTCCGTGTAGCCGAAACCGCGCACGCATATCTCCGCGGTCGGCTTCCGGAACGCCACGAGGCTGGAGTTGGACATCATGGTGTCTCTCTGCGTCATCTCCGGCTCGTACTGGTTGATCATCGCGAAGGAGATGCGTCCGTTGAACGGCCACTCGAGACAGTCGTCGTACTCGGTCTTCATGAGGTGCACGTGGAGGGCAAAGAAGAGCGGGTTCTGCGGGGAGATGTTCAGGCGGACGCAGAATCTGAAAGAAAAGGGTTAGGTTGCTTTAACGGCTCACTGTGGACTGAATAGATACAGGTATAAACTTGAGATCCACCACCACTACAGCCTTTTTAAAGTCCCTCTGCTGGGCACAGGCCTCTTCATAGGTGAGAGGGATTTAGATCTTAGACCCACCGCTGCTTCAATGTGGGTTAGTGGGTTTTAACGACTCTTGTTACATGATAGTGATAATAACCGGGATCGACTGCTTAACGTGCTCTCCGAGGCACGGGGGTAGAACACCGCCAGCTTCCAACTCTGGGCTGGCACTGAGAATTTATTGACAGAAAAACCCAATACCTAACAATTATTTGCCTGACTCAGGAATCGAATCCGGGACCTCGTGATCTGTGTTCGAATATGCTAACCACTAGACCAACGAGGCAGTTGAGATCCAGGGCACAGATAGTGCAGTCTTTGTCAAGAGTCGGCTGAAATGCAATGCAAGTTATGTCACTTTCTTACTTCATGTCAAGTGACAAAGACAAAAGTTGTAGATAGCTATCCGATACTTACCAGAAGGTGGTGAAACAGGCCTTCTTTACGGAACTAACTCAACGGCTTTAACTTACGTGTATTTTTGTCGGAGTATGTCCGACTAGTATCGAACCCGTCCGGGGCCCTTAGTCATGAGCATGTTCACGCGGCGCGGCGCAGAGCAGACTACGTGCGGCCCGGGCGGCGCCACTCATTCACGATAGTTTAAATGTTAAAACAGCCCCCTGATTGTGTAACTTTTGACGATGAAATGGTATTCATTTGATGGCCTTAGGCGTCAAAGTAAAATAAACCATAAAATCATTGAAATAGAGCTCAATTTCGTGTATCCATTCTTATACGTTTAGGTATGTACGATATGATCCATAACGCTCCATGTTGAAATCAGTTGTACTGAATTTGTGACTGTAAATCAATACATTCAAGGTATATTTTACTTTAATGGCCTTAGGCCATCAAATGAATACCATTTCATCGTCAAAAGTTACACAATCAGGGGGCAGGCTCCTAGTTACCTGTAACCATTCGGTGAGGTGTAGAACCCAGGGCTGTACAGCATCTTGAAGTGGTCCTTTAGCATGGCGTCGCAGCGCGCCTTGAAGTTGTCGATCCGCCAGATGTAGTTGCCCATGCAGTAGCGCAGCAGCATGTCGTTGTTCTGCTTCATCTTGGCCACGGCCAGCGCGGACAGCTGCTTGGACATGTTCGCTATCACTATGTCCTGTTCGCGGTTCCTCTGCTCCAGTACCACTACTCGTTCGTAAAGCGCTCTGGAAGTGTAACAGATCGACTTATCGATGATCGATTTTTTATTGATTTTAACAGAACGTTATGTTACTCAATGTCTCTAAAATAAAAAACAATGTCAATAAATTGGTTGTCTGTCAAGTCCGTTTACGGACGATAATTTTACGTGATAACGTCATAAGAAAACATTGCCTCTATATCGCTTATTCCGCGCTTGCCTTCTCTATCGCTTGTTCAATGAGTCATGTTTTTACGTGCGTGCGGCAGGCGTTCATCAATTTATAAGAGGTTATCACGTCAAAATGATTAAGATAGCAGTCTTAAATCTGGTGATGGGATTTTCGTTTGCACAGAAGTAGAACAAGTCCTAGATAACATATAAGATACTTTTATCCCAGGAAAACCTGTTCCAGCGATACTTTAAAACACTGAAGGACATCTAGCGGAAAATTATAAGCGCCATCTATCGGCATATTAGTTAAACTCTCGCTTTGACCTTAATACGTCATGTAGGGGAAAAGAACATAAATTCACGCGGACAAAGTTAAAAGCTAGTATGAAAATAAGGTTTACCTGATAAGAGCGCTAGTGTTATTGAGCGGTGCTGCGGAGGCCTGAGCGCCATTTTTGTCCGGAGCCTCCCACAGACTCATGGCCTCCTGCTCCTTGGCGTCGATAGTAGCATTTGAGATATCATTGTCTATTTGAATCTTTGAGTACGCGTTCATTAGATACTGGAAACAAATATTTCTTTCTAAGTAAGTGAACAAAATGCTGTGTTAGCAGACCCCCACTAGGTGGACTGACGACATCAGAAGAGTCGCAGGGAGCCGCTGCATAGAAGCGGCACAAGACTGTGGCGTTTGGTAGTCCCTACAAGAGGACGTCTATCGCTTGATGACCATGACGATGTGGACAAAACATTCTCTGTACACACTATTATACATAAATTTTATTTATTAACTTCAGCCGAAACTTGGTAACAATGTTAGGGAATCTAACTAACTTTTCACCTACTTGGAATTGTATTGTCAATTCGAAACTGCAAACTTACGTAACTCATGATGGCATGATTATGGAGGTGGGAGGAGGCCATAGGCAGTACGAAAATTGTGTAAAAGAAAATGTTAAAGAAAAAAATTATGTGTATGACTGTTCTCACATGAAGAAATCAAAAATTAGCATATACATTAATTGATGGAATATGATACAAAATGGAAAGAAGAAAATCTTAGGGTAGACAGTGTTTTTGTACATGTATGATGTCTACTACATTAAGTAGGTTAAAGAAAAGAAAACTTACACTCATATGGCTCTGTATGTCATTATGCAAGTGAGTGTTCATATCCTCCTGGCTGTCAAACGTCTCCTTACAGCCGACCGCGTGGAAGGAACACGGCACTCTCACTTCAGCTTGCGTTGACACATCTGGTTGGTTGAACTCGCATGTTGTTATGTGGGCGTCTAAGTCCAACGGAGTGACTTTGACTGCACAACCTGGAATTAGGGGTAGTATTTGTAATGGATTTGATCAACATGGTTAGATTTTATAAACCAAATATAAACTTAATGATCAAATTGAATTAATTATCAGCAATGTATAAATATACAAAACCAGCGGCACGTACATTGAACACTGAAGGAAACGTGGAGGGGATAGCTGCGTATGGGAACTGTCACGCACATAATACAATAGCTTACCCCCTCCACTTTCCTTCAGTGTTCAATGTATGTGCCGCGGGTTATATGAATGTGTTTTTTAAAACCTTTTAGTACCTTTAGCTGCAAATGGACAGGACATCCTCTGCTCCTGAATCTCCCTTTTAGTGTAGTTGTCGGGGAAAATATCAACCTTCATGCTGAGGTTTATATTGTCTATTGGACAATGACCACTGTTTCTGTAACATTATGATCAAAATATACTATATAAAGTTTATTTTCATGCTACATGGAGTGTACTCAGTCGGACGACTGAGTGTTACCTATTCACTGTCCAACCACTGCACCAATATTGACCAAATTTGACACAGAGATAGCTTGTATTCTGGAGATGGACACATAATTTCTATCCTGGAAACCAGAATTCACATGAGAATTTTAAAAAACCTCAATCCACACAAGTAAAGTTGCAGGTATTATTAAATCACAGTAACCAAAGTCACAGGCATTTGGCAAATCACAATAACTAAATGTGGTATATGGAAGAAAATATTGTTCTTAGTAATAGATTAACACAACTTACTGCAACCATGAGGTGATACAGCTCTTGCAGAACTTGTGTCCGCATGTGGTTATGACCGGGTCTCGCAACCAGTTGAGGCAAACTGGGCACTCATATCTGGATTCTGGTTGGTTGCTTAGAACTGTCTCATTTAATGCAGTAATGCCCATTGGCTAAAAATAAACATCACATTGAAATAATATTTTATTTAGGTTGGTAAAATTACCATTAAATAATGACGGTACCTACTTACAGTACAAAAAAAAGATTAGTTTCAGCAATTCCTAGGAATAGGAATAGTACATATAATTTTTACTTTTTATGAAGTAGAAATAATCATAAAAAAATTTAAAGAAACCTATTGAACCTATTAAACCTATGACTATGGTAATTTTTTGCGACCTCCTTGATTGCAGTTATTTTGTATTATTTATATCATACTAGCTGACCCCCGCGACTTCGTTCGCGTGTTTTTCTTTGCTATAAACCTCACGGAGCCCGAGACCTTTCCAACGAATGCAAAACCGTGGAAATCGGTTCGTGCGTTCTGGAGTTATAGCGTCAGGAAGGAAATCCGACTTATTTTTATATAGTAGACCTATTAGCACAAGTACAAGAATACTTACTGCAATACCTTCAGTAGCACTTTTTGTTTTGTTTGGATCCATGTCCTACTAAAAGTTAAGAAATTTCATTTAAAAATTGAATCTAAAAGTAGGTAACCAAAACATTAAGCAAATCAACAAATCACAAATGAGAAAATGACAGTTGACACATACGTTTTCATGATGTTTTCATAATGACATTGACACTGACAGTATCACTACACCGTCAAAAGGAACGTTTTCCCGCATGATTCAAAATATCCTGTAGCGTCCGTGTGACTGATCCATGGTAGCTGTGATAGGTGCTTAGGTACATATTTTAGTATTTTTGGGAGTGGGGTAAGTACTCGTACGAATTGTACATCAATAAGAAAATAAAGAGTTACTTATTTAGTTCTTACTTTTTAAGAATACTTTTATTAGGAACGTTAAAAGAAACGTTAATTTTTTTCGTTAGTTTAAAATTTTAGCGCTTTTTTTTTGTTTCTTTGTTGTATTTACGTTTCAATGCGCTTCCTTAATTTTTCAAGCAGAAGCTGAAGAATGGTCTAAAGATATATTTTTTGAAGTAAGTATAAAAATATCTGGCTTTATTTTACAGTTGATGAGAAAACAATTGGTTTTATTAAATTATCGTAAAAGTCACCGAGGTCCGAGTCTCTACCCGATAGCCATGAGAATCCGACAACAGTTAAAAAAAAAAATTAAGTATCGTACCTACCTATGAGAATTTGATTACGGCAGGTAAGTAATAGGTAGGTACCTAACAAAATATGTTCTGAATCGTATGGTGTATTCTGCCATAATATTCTGCCATAGCTTTCCGAACCGGTGGTAGATTCTTGACATGTCATAAGAGCCACAAGTTGGCCTACATGAAATAAATGATTTTGAATTTTATTGTCGTTACATAACTTTATAATACCTATCTACCTAAGTTTATAATTCCAACCCAACACAACGCGCCGCCGCCTGTGCAGAAATCATGCCAACAGATTGCGGCATAAAGACCGTAGGTTCATAAAACTAAAGGCCTGGACAGAAACAAAGCGGCCGGACGCTGTGCGCACTGCCACTGAAAACTGAATCTCACTTAGGCGTGTATTAATACCAAGGGCGGATCCAGCTTTGGTGCCAGGGGGGGGTCACATAGAAAGATAAAAAGTTATAATTTAATTTTATAATCATAGATGATAGATACAAGTAAAAAGTAGGTATTTTATTAATGTACTACTGTTGCCCGCGACTTCGTCCGCGGTATTATATTTTTCAAAAGTCCCACGGGAACCCTTTGTTTTCCCGGAATAAAATAGTAGCCTGACAACTCTCCAGGTCCTGAACTAAAAAAATGCAACTGCATAAAATCACGTCAATCTGTAATCATGTCCGATAATAATTAGTATCTACAGGATCTTTGTATTATTGTATTTAAGTTCATAAACTGATGTCGTAATATACATGTCATAATATACCCCCTTTGGGGTGGATTTACGTAAAATTTTTAGCTGAAGCCTACCTCCTAGAAAGAACCTAACTTTCAAATTTTAAGTTAATAATATAGGTATAGTCAACAAGTTCAAAAACGTGAAAAATAGAGATTAAGGTCCTAAAAATATGAGCGATAGCTCATTCGATTCGGAATCACCTCTAAAAAATGTTTTTGAAGTATTTTGGTGCAGGAAAAAAATTGCAATTGTTAATAACAAAATAAGATGAAAAAAAATCATATTTCGTTTTTTGTTAATAACTCGAAAAAGATTTATATTTAAGCAATTATGAAAAAAGTTTATTAAAGAGGAGAAAATTTCCGATTTTTTATCGGAAATTTTCTCTTCTTTCTAAAAGTCTCAGCTTTTGAAACTCTATCTTCATTATTTATAATTTTAATTTGACGTTGAAAATACGTTTCCACGCGGCTGTTACGGCATGCGCGCGCGAGAGTTCAGCAATAAAAATATTTTTTTTATATCATAAAATGTGATTTTAAAAATTCGAAAAAATTCTAGTATCTTCTTAATACCGCCCCGAATCGAGCCCCGAAGAAAAAAGTTTATCACCATTTTTCAATAAGTAATTGAATTGTTAACTAACAAATTTTTTCCCAATCTCCGTTGGCATAAACAATGTGATGAAAGCTATAAATAATAATAATTGGCCTAAAAATTTTAAACTTCGTGGAGCCCTTCTGATATATATATTTCATAAGATCCTGCGATAAATTTTCATAAAAGTTTATTAATTTGTTATGATTTTTTTTAAACTATTGAAAAATCATAATAATCATATAAATCTTATAGCTATAAAAAATCATAATTAACAAATTAATAAATTTTTATGAAAATTTATCGCAGGATCTTATGAAATATACATATGTATATATATCAAAGGGCTCCACGAAGTTTCAAATTTTTAGGCCAATTATTTATACCTTTCATCACATTGTTTATGCCAACGGAGATTGGGAAAAAAATTGTTAGCTAACAATTGAATAATCTATAGCTGTGATAGCCTAGTGGTTAGGACGACCGACTTCTAATCGGAGGTCGTGGGTTCGATCCCGGGCACGCACCTCTAACTTTTCGGAGTTATGTGCGTTTTAAGTATTTAAATATCACTTGCTTTAACGGTGAAGGAAAACATCGTGAGGAAACCTGCATGCCTGAGAGTTCTCCATAACGTTCTCAAAGGCGTGTGAAGTCTGCCAATCCGCTTGGCCAGCGTGGTAGACTATGGCCAAAACCCTTCTGACTCTGAGAGGAGACCCGTGCTCTGTAGTGAGCCGGTAATGGGTTGATCATGATGATGATGATGAATTGAATAACTTATTGAAAAATAGTGATTAAACTTTTTTTTCTTCAGGGCACGATTCTTTCAAGTGTTAAGAAGATAAAAGAATTTTTTCAGTTTTTAAAATTACATTGTACGTTACAAAAAAAATAATATTTTTATTGCTGAATTCTCGCGCGCGCATGCTTTAACCGCCGCGCGGAAACCTATTTTCAACGTCAAATTAAAATTATAAATAACTAGAAAATGCCCGCGGCTTCGCCCGCGTGAATTTCGGTTTTAAACAAATCCCGAGGGAATCGTGGATTTCCGGTTCCCGTTCCCGCTCCCTTTTCCAACCTTTATACCTACTATCAATGAAGTTTACTATAGTAATCTACCTATAGCTGTAGCTATAGATTTCGGGGTTTTCAAAATCCCGTGGGAGCTGTGCATTTTTCCAGGATATAAAGTAGCCTATGTTTTAAGTCAGGGCATATTCTATCTCCATTCAAAATTTCAGCCAAATCAGTTCAGTAGTTACGGCGTGAAAGCGGAACAAACATACATTCAAACTCACTTTCCCATTTATAATATTAGTAAGGAAGTACAAGGATGGAGATGGAGTTTCGGAAGTTGGGACTTTTTTATTGGAAATTTCCTCCTCTTTAACGGAATTTTTTTTAAAGTGCTTAAATATAAATATTTTTCGAGTTATTAACAAAAAAATAAATATCATTTTTTTTCATCTTGTTTTGTTAATAGTAACTGCAATTTTTAACCTGCACCAAAATCCTTCAAAAACATTTTTCTAGAGGTGATTCAAAATCGAATGAGCAATCGCTCATATTTTTAAGTCCTTTATCTCTATATTTCACGTTTTTGAACTTGTTGACTAGACTATATTATTAACTTACTACTACTGTACAAACTTCCATCCCCTATTTTACCAACCTTAATTTAAGTAGGTTTTTATTATTTACTAGCTGAACCCCGCAACTTCGTTCGCGTAGATATAGGTTTTTATATAGGATCGGATCGGATCCCATAATTCTTTTATGTACCTAAACTAAATGTAGCCTAAGTTACTCCTTATAACATTGAAAGTTCCATTAAAATCGATCCAGCCGTTTCGGAGATTAGCTGGAAGAAATAGACAGACCGATAAACATAAATTTAAACGCACACCAGTTTAAAATAAGCCGTACGTTCAAAGATCCGGCTCCCAAGTTATTTGAACCCAATACTGAGGGTTGTAATGTCTGTCATTTCTAAACTAAAAGACCTATGACCTTGAAATATTTATGGAATAATATGTAAAGTACTACCTTTCTAACAAAAAAATAATGAGTAAAATCGAACTACGCGTTAATGAATTACAGCTAAATACACGTTTTAACTTTCATCCCCTCTCCCAAGGGAACCGTGTTGAATTTCGGGATAAAAAGTATCCTATAACCTACCTCGGAGTATAAACTCAAATCGTACCAAGTTTCATTCGAATCCATTCAGTAGTTTCGGCGTGATGCGCGGCCAAGATACAGACAGACAGACAGACAGACAGACAGACAGACAAAAATGAAAAAAATTACAGTTTTGGCTTCAGTATCGATTATAGAGTGCCCTCCAAAAGAAATTTTCAAAATATCTTCAATGTACAGAATTGGATCTGTTACAGTTTTATTATATTATAGATAGATAGAAAACTAATAACTTAAGTACATGCCGATTTCAGTATCTGTAACTTCAAAAACATACAACTTTCATGTTACCCATTTTACCCCATAGAGGAGGAAATATATATACACATATATATATATATTTTGTAAAATATTTTCTAGGCTGATATTATATCTACGATCTAGAAAGAACCTATCTTCCAAATTTCAAGTTAATAATAACAATAATTATTTCACATAAAAACTTTCATCCCCTATTTTACGGGTGGTAAAATAGGGGAGATAATGGGGAGATTTTCAAAAATAAATTATACAGGTTTTTATTATTAAAAATTTATAATCTAAATGCCTATTTTCTTATATGTAACTGTCGAAAACATAGAACTTTCATATGACCTTCCTACTCCCATTTTATCCCCTTAAGGAAGGATTTTAGGGATATTAAACAGCCTATAACCTTCCCTAAAAATTGTACTACGAAATGCGAATTTCTCAAATCCGACAAGTACGTCCAGAGATTAGCGCGTTCAAACAAACAAACAAAGAAACTCTTCCGCTTTATTATAATTATCAAGTATAGATGTAAGTAATTACTGTACATAAAAATACCTATATTTGAATAACAAACGCGTTATCACTTCATCTACTTCAATGGGTAAGTTTTTAAGGATGTGGAGAAGTACCAGTCCGGTTAGACGTTCTTCAATCATTGAAGCTCTTAGCCACGATTAGATTCTCATACAAAGTATTATATTAAATTGATTAAATATTGAAGGAACTTACACTAAATCTATGTTGTGACAAAAATATATAAAAACATTATGTTTAACAATTTTTATTAGTGGTCCACCTAGGTCCTGGACACAGTCCAGGGGGGGGTCATGACCCCCATGACCCCCCCCCCTGGATCCGCCCCTGATTAATACGGGAAGTAATTAAATGGTTAGCAGGCAAGACTTATAAGCTGTTCAATTATTTGGTCATCATAATAATTAATAGGTATTATATTTTTGTAGACAACAAAATACAAATCAGTCTCAACGTTTGGTTAGCTGACAAACTCCAAATATCAGCAAATTACCACTTATGGATCAGAGAAATAAATATCTACTTAAGGCGTATACCTAACGGTAGCAGCGTTGCTTCGCAGTGTGCACTGTGTTGGGCACTTTGCCGTCGCGCGTCGTGACGCGGACGTCTCGCTTTGTGTTTGACCAAACCCTAAACGAGATCCTTGTGTAACGTGATGTAACAAAATGTTGGGCCATTCATCTTGTCATTGTTAACGCTGTGACAATGCTTTCAGTGTAAAGAAGACATAGCGCATACAAAGTGTACCTACTGAGTTAACATTTTTGGCAACTGAAACACCTACCTATTTATCCTTTTACTATTTAGTACTCGAAGTTACATACTTTATTAAGTACAACTCAGTGGCGTAGCATACCTTGGCGAGGCCCCGTATAAAAATTTGTTTGGGGGCCCTTATGAAGGGTAAGGATTTCTCACAAATAAAAAAAAATGTTTGCATAAAATTAAAAGCAATATTTATTCATCATAATTATTTATCTGTCACTTTTTCTAAAATTTTTACAAACAATTAAAATAAAATTTTATTTTAAAAAATTAAAAAAATTTGATTTATTAAATCATTTATAGCTGATGATGACTTTAGTTTTTCTAAAGATTCTGCCTCTATGGACAACTTTTTGGACAATATTTTTTGACTTTTGTCATTTCTGAAATAAACAAAAATATGAGTTTTTGTTAATTTTTGCTTACGCACGTCGGGGGCCCCCGTGGCTTGGGGGCCCGTTGGCTTGGTATAATTGATACGGCATATACGGCGGTAGCTACGCCCCTTTTTTTTTTTTCTTTACGTGGTGGAAACCTTTTATAGGTACCCCCGTTCTGCGGCCGAATGCGGCAGAACGAAGGTTATGTGGGAGTCCAACCGGGTACCCACTAAAACCACCACGGCATGACCCTCATGCTGTGTGCTGGACGCCTGGGGAACCCAAAGTATGCATCCCAGGTGTCCGGCAGCCGCCCCAGCTGGGGCTCCCGCTCGCCTCTGGGCTGTCCCTCCAGAGGCTCGCGCCCTCCCGTAATTTTTTAACGAGGTTTTCTTCCTCCCGCGATGGGCATCGCTGCCCCCCGCCCCGGGATGTCTCACCCCCAGTTTCATCCGCAGTGCCCTCTGCTAATCAGAGGGACACGCGGAGAAACCTCCCTCCGCCAGGTCATTGGCCATGGCTAACAATATCCCCGAAATTATTAATCATGTTACCGGGGTGCACCGGCCCGAATACTGCTCTTCCCCTCGGACGTATCCAAGAGGACCAGCAGCACCCAGGCACACTTGGAGGTTACCTGGCTAGCACCCCCGGTAGCTACGCCCCTGGTACAACTGCTGCTTTATTACCATACGTTGGACTTAAAACTTTCAGAGAGCGCAACCGCATACAAAGTTTCTTCCGAGCTCTGAATTAAGTAACCACTAACTACTATAGCCTTTTTTACGTCCCATTGCTGAGCACAGGCCTCCACTCTCATAGGTAGAGTTAAGTAAAGTAGAAGGTAAGTAATTTAGTTACGATCGCAGCTAGGTATACCATTCACCATAGTATAGTTCTTTTAACTAGAGGCTGTGAAATCATTTAACTGCTGGTCTTCATACAAGCTTAGTTCATTTTACCCCCTAGTGCCCCAGAGCTAAGCTGTGAAATTGAAACGAAATCCTTGGTGCTTTACATTCATTTAAAACTATCATACGCTTCCTTGCACAATAAGTAGGTACCTAGTTATATTATGTCAAAAGGACAGTCTTAAATCTCGAGATTTTTTTAAAAGAATATTAGCCATGATGTACATGACTAATCCCTTCCATGAACTTCCCCTTTCCAATCTGTGCCCTTTCCCCTCCAATTAAGTGAAAAGTGCTAGAGTGGGTACGACAATAATGTAAGGGTGAGGCGGTAGTTTTTTGCTGATTTCGTAAACTTTTTTCTCCGCTGTTAGTATTTTGAAAAGTATGATATCTATCTAATTTCCGATAACAGCGTAGGATTAAGCAACAAAAGGGCTCAAGTGTACATTATAATAATTTAAGTTTAGATAGTAAATTAAAAATATATTTCGAATAGAACTTGAAAAAAGGGACGAAAATTCCACAAAAACTCTTATCCGCCGAGGTAGAGGTGCACTTTAACCTTCACTGTAGCAAAAAGTTTGAGAATTCTTGAGATACGGCTTATGTATTAAGAATACTTATATAAATGGCTATCTATGCTTTTAATTTCACAAGGGGTATCCTAAGACTTTCCTTGAATTTTTGGTCAAAACAGTTATGACGTCAAAAATTTTAATTCAACGCCACTTTGCCAACGCCACCAATATTTTTCATACCTATTGAAGTTTGGAGTCAGGGATGTTTAAATCGGGAGGTGGCACCACTGAGTTTTTATAGTATAAGGACAGCGGCTCGATAGCGGTCATTATTTTGACAGTTGACTCGTGAATGTAAGATTCAGATTGTGTACACACTTTTTACGAGAGAAGATTTTTGCGCATAAAAATGTAAGTTTAACTGTTACACTTAAAACTATCAGTGCACCATGTGAGTTGAAGTGAAAGCTATATTTGGAGCTATAATGTAAGTCAAATCGTACGTAATTTTCAGAGATTTATGTGATTTTCTCAACGCGCCGACAGCGTAGAAAAAAGAATTCACCACCATTTTGGCACTTCAACGCCACTGGTGGCGTAGATATTCGCCACTTCCCCTACGCCACCAAATAAAGGTGAGTATTCACTCGTTTTGTTATATATTAACAGTTATGAACTGTTAGAATAAATAAGTTTTTATTTTATTACAGATGCCTTTGACCACAGCAGAAAAATCTAAAATTTCCTTCTTTACAGGGAGCGACTGAAAAGCAATCCAGAAAAATTTAAGATCTCTAAAGAAAAAAGCAGAGCAAGATCAGCTAAAAATTACAAAGAAAAACTGAAAGCATTAGACGAAAATGGCCATCTTAACGTTATATGTCAACCGTCATGTCAAAAGTACGACTTTAGTCCTTATTTTATAGGTGAACCGTATTTTTTGACATGAGAGTTGACACATAAACTGACATAAACTTAAAATGGCGAGTGAGTTCTCATTTTATACGAACTATACTCATGGATTAAGTGATTGAATGGCCATTTGCAAAACACGAATGATTTTAAAAACTTCGATATTTAATAAAATCTGAATATTAAACAATTGCCTAGCTGATTCCCATGACTTTGTTCGCGGTGGATATGGGTTTTTTAAAAATCCTGTGGAAGCTCATTGATTTTTCGGAATAAAAATTAGCCTATGTGCATGTGTTAATTCAGGGTATTCAATCTTATCTTCATTCCAAATTTCAACCAAATCCATACTGTAGTTTTTATTTATTTATTTATACAACTTTATTGCTTAGAATATTTACTAACCTAAGGTACAGGAAAAACTTACAACAAAAGGCGACCTTATTACTAAGAGTGATCTCTTCCAGGTAACCTATACGTAAGAACATTGTAGTAGATAATAGACGGGAATTCACAATAAGTACATAATAAATTACTATTATACTATTTACATACCACTCTAATAAATACATACCATAAATAATATAATAAATAATTACTTAAATATTAATAAATATAATATATATACATAATATGTAAAAATTATATATATTTATATATATATAGTTTAAATAAGTATGAAACAAAAGGTACATATACCTACTATATATTAATAATAAAAGATACTTAATTACTTAATAGTTACAAGAGAATATGTAAAGCGAAATATAGTGGTTTTACGTGTATAATTATATTTTATATCTTAATATATGATAAATAATAAGCTTTTGTTGTAAAATTAAGGAGTAATTAAAGTTGATTTTATTAATTCAATGGGTTTCCTTGTGCATATTTCATTTACATAATATAGGTTATATTATTTATTTATATATACTTACATCAAAATAATTTGATGTATGCAACCCTTTACATTTAATCGTCACTATTATACGCCACTCAACGTCACCGAGCGTAGAAGTTTCTACGCTACCATCGTAATACTTCTGCGCCATATCAGCAAAAAACGGCGGCCTCACCCGTAACGGGTATGGGGTTTGAATTTCAGGAAATCGGGTCTAATTATAACTAACTAGGTAAAAGTACTTAACTTTAACTGAAAGTCGGCCACGCATATCTCACTGGTTAGAATAGGAATGTATAGCATCGCGTAACATTTAATTGGCTTACCTATAACATTGAATTGTACCGACTTATGTAACATCATAATGAACCGAAGATATTATCTCATTTGAAGCATTTCATATTTTCTAACATTTTTTGACCAGAGTAAGTACCTATCTAGGCACTCACTTACTTAGTTGTATAAGTTACTGATATACTCTTCTATATTCTAACATAGTCTGAAGTATTGTTTGCGATGCATTAGTGGAGAGACTACCTCAGTGCCAGTGGTCTAGGTCCTTAGGGGCTACCAATTTCCTAGATCCATGAGGTCAGCCAAAAAATTTATTGGATTTTTTGGACAGTGAAGAAATAGAGAGCACTCCTGTGTTTGTGCACGCACTTGCGCACTATAATATCTCATGCGTAGAATTGATCGTCGGGGCCGAAATACCTGCACATTATTAGTGGTGGTGTCTATCTATTTTAGCAGTTGAGTTGAGGCTGCTCAAATAACCACAGCTTATCCAATAGATTAATTATTAGCCAATTTAACACCACAAGTTTCTCAATAAGACGAGGCTGTTTTGTAATCTGTGATCTAGCATCCAAAGTGATTTAGTGACGAATTAATACCTACCTACTAAAAAAAAACCTAATTTAACATTGTAACACATTTGAATTGCCGCAGATTTGCAATTTAAATAAAATCTCGCGCGCCACTTACGCAATTTAGTACCGAGTGCTTTACTATGATTATGTAACGGTACATAATATTTATACTAGTAGATAAATAAATGTAGCCCTCGGGAGAACGGCGTAAAGTGTATGAATCACAGGAAATATATCTGTGGTATGAATTCTGTAGACAAGAGTTTCTATAAGGCACGTCATGATAAGAGGCCTAGAAACCAAAGAAAAGAATGTTAGGCTCTACGCAGATTAGACGAAAAACTGGTAAAGAATAATCAAGTAATCGCAATAAATAAATATCTGTAGATATCGATCTACATTGCTAGCTGAATTGTCCTGCACTAATTTGTTTGCGTGGATTTAGATAATTCAAAAATCCGGGATAAAAGTATCCTTGATGTCCATCTCCAAAATGAAAGCCGAAAGCTTATCTGTGTGCTTTTCGTCAAGAACGGTTCAGCGGTTTAGCCGGGACAAGGTAACGGACAGACAGACAGACAGTAGAGTGACATTAATACCGTTTTACCCACGGAATGAAGAGGTAGGTCCTTTATTTATCCTTTGAGTCATCATCATCATCATGATTAGGTAACCCATTACCGGCCTACCACAGGGCCCGGGTTTCGTCTCAGAATGAGAAGAATTGATTATTGAGCCATTGTCCACCAAGCAGTACGCTGCGGATTGGTAGACTTCACAGTCACACGCTTTTGAGAACATTATGAAGAACTCTCAGGCGTGCAGCAGGGCTATTCTGTAAAGCCATTTTCGAATTATAGAGAGTGAATTCGAGATGAGTTTGCTAATTTGTATTCTGTAAAACTCGATAGTACAGTAGGGCTATTGACTAAAATACCATCTCGATATCGAAGCTCACTTAAGTGAGATAGCTCACTTCGTAAGCAAACTCACTTCACCTTGGTTTGATATTCTGTAAACATCTAATATGTATCCATTTCAAGAAGCAAGCCAAAGAAACGCATGCTTTTATAATAAACTAGGTTAAAGTCCTTTAAAATTACCGTAAGGAAGTATAGTTCGTTCGGTAACTTAGTGTCGGTACAGGCGCAGGTGCTCTTAGTATTCTGCTTTTATTTTTATTACTTTTTTTCTGTTTGTAATTTTTTTTCTATTCTAACAGAATCTCCGAATAGTCTGCCAATCCACACTTGGCCAGCGTGGTAGACTATGGTTAAAATCCTTCTCATTTTGAGAGAAGACCCGTGTTCATGATAATATTATATTTTATGTTTATGGTTATATTGTAATAAAATAGGAATATAAAAAAATATAAAAAGGAAAGAGAATTTTAATATAAAAATATGAGTAAGTATAAAACGCCAAAACCCCTTGTACCTGTACACCCCACGCGGCATCTTTTGAAGTCGCAGGCGGTCCCTTTGACAAGACGCCGCGCGTGCCGAGGCGGCGCGATCAAAGGTGACCGTAAGAAAACGAACAGACTATACCTACAACACTGCGACGGCGACGATGGATTTATGTATATCGCACGTGACATTGCGCGCATAACTTTACGATTACTTAACATTTTCCGTGGAACACATTACTGTCCAACAAAGAAAATATTTTTGTCTGTTAGTTCACGTAGATAGGTATTAATTAGGTCAGGGATGAATCTAACGGAATTCCGAGAGCGGAAAACGCGCGCGCAAATTGTGTTTGTCCGCGTAGATAATATTATGGTGACTCCGTCATTCAAATATGGCAACATTGCGACGGATTTCAGTGCGCGGATTTCCATGCGCGGAATTTTCCTTTTGTCTCTGGGCTTAATTAATTTGTTTATTTATAACTTTTGGTTTCCTAAGTCTCATTCCTATTCTGAGTCAAAAAGTGAAAATGGGTAAATTAATTTCTACCCCGATAAGAATTTTGTATGTTTTGGAGGTATCTTGATTCTTGGACATTCTTGTCGGGTACAGGATGCATAAAGGCTCAAGTAAGTACCTACCTAATATACCTACCCAAAGAGTTGATCAGGTTTCGTTCGATATTTACAATCAATTTCCTCAATATACCTGCGTGTATCGAACTATTAACCCAATCCATCTAATTATATTATCATAAGTCACACTCATAATTCACTATCGTGAAAACTTTTCAACTTTATAAACAAAGCTTTTGTAGTGTAGCATTGGCCTTATAGACATTAAAGGAAGTAAACCACATAATATGTAGATCTATCACTGTGCTATTCTACAGGATATCTCCAATACTTTTTTTTATTCATCTACAAGTTAGCCCTTGACTGCGATTTCACCTGATGGTAAGAGACGATGCAATCTACCTAAAGTGGAAGCGGACTAACTTGGAAGAGGTTTTACTAAACCCATACAAGTGACGGCAAATAAGTCTAGCGTTGACCTTCAATGCGCAGAAGTCGAAAATGAGGTATCTCGGGTGGAGAGGGCGTGGGGATCGTTCGTAAGCACTGATTAGCTCTCGCGGATCCCTCGTAAGCGCTGATTGGCTCTCCAATCGTATTGTGTCCCGCTCACTCGTACGACGCTGCGCGCACTTGAAGGTCACCGGTCGACTTACGTGACGGGGGTTATACCTAAGGTGGAAGCGGACTAACTTGGAAGAGGTATGGCAGTTTTTAGTAAACCCATACCAGTATCTCCAATGCTTGTTTGCAATTACACATTTATAGGGCCGATGAGCACAACCTACAAGAAACGCACGCTCTAATGATAATTCAATTTATCGATGCCGTGAATCGATTTACTGAGCGCATGTTGACGCGGACAGCTCGTTAGTAGTGATCAGATCCAAGAAGGAGGCTCACAAATGAGACGAGCGTGAGATGCGTTTCAAGGAAGACGTGAAGACATTTCCTGTTTTTGTAGCCTATAGGTTGTTACATTTTATAGAGTAACTAGCTGTTCCCGGCATCCGTTGCGATGGTTTAGGAACGCGTACAGAGGCAAAACATACAAACATTCATTTTTATATAGATTTTTGGGCAAGACACCTTCGCGGATGTTGATGAAAGTTTCATCACAATCGGATGAAAAGTTTAGTAGTGCATAGAGGACAGACAAACATTGATTTTATTTTATATATAGACTTGTCTGGAATTCCATCATTATTTTTTGTAATATGAATACCTACCTGCAATTGGAAAATAAAATATTTTTTCATTTAAAGATTTTAGATTTCCTTCGCGGGACGCGGACCTTCATTATTGCGGACCATCTTGGTTCCGTTTAGTTTCAGTTTTCATTAACGTTTTTGATAAAATAATTGTTAACTGACGTAAGAGTTGAAATCGGGCGAAAAAAATTCTTCAAAAACCAGTCAAAGTGCATCATCTGCTAAGGCAGGTTCCGAGTTCCCTGCACTCATTAAAGAAGCATAGGTAACCAAGATGACTTCACGTGAAGTCTTGTCCGACGCGGATCTATAAAAACATGCATCTGTAACTTAGGTATATATACGAGTGGAATAGACAAAAAAGTTGTTGTAACTGGTCATGTGAGACGCAGATCCAGAATCCTTACCATAAGTTACAGGCAACTGCAGTCTCCGGTTGCAAGTAATGCGTAGGTATAGGTAGATAGGTATCTTTTTACTGACATGTATACGGAATCGGGAACCAAATCACAACCAATGGGACTTGTGGGAAATATATCTAGATTCTTTTTTAGAGTTTAACGATGATGAATTACTTAGAAAGTCCAGAACAGTAAGTAGGTAGATTTGTGCGCTTATTTCGCATTATCATGTGACATTATTATTAGCAAAACCCGCGCATTGCACGCGTTGCACCGATTTTCTTTACATCGCATAATATCTAAGTAGGTGTGATGTAACAGGTAACTTGTAGCTTGTGGCCCGCGTTTATTGCGGGTATCGGTTTATCGGGTTTGATAGAGTGCGGCGATCAGGGTCGATCAACCTGCGTTAACGGGACCCTCGCGTAGACGAGCTTGCGTCACCGAGCACGGACCCGGGACCACCCGTCACCGCATAATGACGGCCAGAACGGTTCGATCATCGGTGCAGGGGCCTCATAGGCTAGGAGATGGTTTCTGGATCCGTTTTTTGACGTGATAGGTAACGTTTTATAAATCGATGAACGCCGGCCGTACGCATGAAAAAGCATGACTCATTCACGTACCTACCGCCTAGCCGAGCGTGCAAGCGAGAGCGCGGAATAAGCGATAGAGAGGCAATTTGTTTTGTTATGACGTTATCACGTAAAATTATCGTCCGTAAACCTTTACAGACAACCAATTTTTTAAGCATGAAATAAACCTAGGTAATACCCATAGATAAATTAATAAGAAATTAGGTATTACCTAATTTCTTGAAGCCATGTATACACTAATAATTAATTTACGTGTGTTGGACGCATTTGTGGATAATTAAAATTTCTCACAACTTTTCTTTGTGAGAAATTCTACAACTCCACAGTCCACACTAATGAAAATTTTTGCTTCATAAAAATCTCGACATAAAAAATTAGACCCGGTTGGATTCTTGCACTCATTTACTTTCTGTCCAAATAGTAGTGCGTGTGTTAATCCATATGATGTATCGTTAGTCGCCGCTCGCACTGTATGATATCTTCATGTAAAGTTTACATATTCGTTTCGCACAACATGGTATGTTCATTCTAGTTGCATTCAATTATTCATAGGGATAGATAGGATAGGAATCTCTCTTGAGCTATAAGTATGTAGGTACTTCAAGCTTTTCGATAACGGTCGGTGAGGCACGGCTGAATTCAAAGTCGGTCTGTTGATCACAAGCTTTGATCTAACGGTAGGTGAATTATTGCGGGTCCAAGAGCTATTGTGTTGTGAATTAGCAAACGCGATGTAAAGCTAAAAACATACACAAAGCAGAATAGCAATTACTGCTCGGCTGGACGTCACACTGAACGCGCGAGTACGCGTGTACGATTTATAATACAAGGAACTGTAGGAAGAAAGTTACACTGTAAAGTACGACAGGGTGACGCGGACGCCGCGCGACTGAGGTTGCACGGCACTACGCGCATTCGGTAGTGCGCTTCGTACAGTTCGCTGGCTGCGTTGGATACGTTTTTTATGTCCAAGCCTACAAGACACGTAGAAATGTGTTATACCTAGTGTTATAGTTGTACAGAACCAAGACGTGTATTTTGCATATATATATATATATATATATATATCTATAATATAATAAAACTGTAACAGATCCAATTCTGTACATTGAAGATATTTTGAAAATTTTTATTGGAGGGCACTCTATAATCGATACTGAAGCCAAAACTGCAATTTTTTTCATTTTTGTCTGTCTGTCTTTCTGTCTGTCTGTCTGTCTGTCTGTCTGTCTGTATCTTGGCCGCGCATCACGCCGAAACTACTGAATGGATTCGAATGAAACTTGGTACGATTTGAGTTTATACTCCGAGGTAGGACATAGGATACTTTTTATCCCGAAATTCAGCACGGTTCCCTTGGGAGAGGGGAAGATAGTTAAAACGTGTATTTAGCTGTAATTCATTAACGCGTAGTTCGATTTAACTCATTCTTTTTTTGTTAGAAAGGTAGTACTTCAAGTATTGTCCCGTAAATATTTCAAGGTCGTAGGTTTTTTAGATCAGAAATGACAGACATTTATTGGGTTCAAATAACTTGGGACCCGGATCTTTGAACGTAAGGCTTATTTTAAACTGGTGTGCGTTTAAATTTATGTTTGTCGATCTGTCTATTTATTCCAGCTAATTTCCGAAACGGCTGGATCGATTTTGACGGAACTTTCAATGGCAGATAGGTGATATTATAAGGAGTAACTTAAGCTACAATCCGATCCTATATAAAAACCTATATCCATGCGGACGAAGTCGCGGGGGTCAGCTAGTATATATATATATATATATACCATAACTACATAACAACATACAATAACAACATACATAGCTTTATGGTATTTTGGACGTGCTAATAAGGCGCTTTAAATGGGAAATAAAAAAGGCAAAGGTTTTAACGCGCTAATGATCAAAATCAACATTTGATCAGCGAGATAAGCCATATTTACTTTGTTGAGGGAAGGGCGCAATTACGTAGCAGCTTAGCGGTTCAGTCCGTATGATAGTAATTTTGTAGTTACACGCGGAAAATGCTAATCTATTCTATATCTATACATATAATAAAATCGTAGACTTGTCGTATCTGTACATTGAAGATTTTTGCAAAATAATAACTGAGGGATGTTAGGGATAAGTTTAATAGAACGTAAAAAAGCTATTTTTGAAATTTTTGTCTGTTTGTCTGTTTATCTGTTTGTTTGTTTATCTGTTTGTTTGTTTATCTGTTTGTTTGTTTATCTGTTTGTCTGTTTATCTGTTTGTCTGTTTATCTGTTTGTCTGTATGTTTGTGCGCGCATCACGCAAAAACTACTGAATGGATTGAAATGAAACTTGGTACGATTTAAGTTCATACTACGGAGTAACATATAGGATACTTTTTATCCCGAAATTCAGCACGGTTCCCTAGGGAGAGGGGATGAAAGTCAAAACGTGTATTTAGCTGTAATTCAATAACGCGTGGCACGATTTCATTCATTCTTTTTTTGTTAGAAAGTAGATACTTTAAAGATTACCGACTAATCTCTAAAAGGCTGGATCGATTTTGATGGGACTTTCTTGGGATTTTGGCGGATGTTTACATTTTGATCTACCTAAACATCCGCCAGTGAACTTTTAACAGTTTTTAGCATGATATGAGCTCAAAGGAGTTTAGGAAAAACAAAATGATTCCTACGGGATTTTTAAAAACCAATATATATCCACGCGAACGAAGTCGCGGGTGTCCGCTTGTTATGTAATAAAAGCAATATATCGAACTCGTCTTGTCTCAATGCAGTCCGGAGTTCCACATAGCCGCAACACGTGACAGTGATACGTGCGTCTTTGAAAGCTGTTCGCAGGTGTGTACGTGCTTTATTTGATTGTAACGCACTTTCTATCGCGGTACGGAATAAAAGCCATATCGAACCCGTCTTGTCTCAAAAGCTCAAAGCACTCCGGAGACCGGAGTTCCTCAGTAAATGCTTAGCCGTGACACGTGAGAGCCGCACGTGCGTCGCGGCGGAGGCTGTCCGCACGTGAACTTTTTAAAACCGTATACGGGATTTATTTGATCAGTTCTAAAGTGTTGTTAAACTAATGTTGGATTAAGGTAGTTTCGTGTTTAGTGTTTAATATAATTTTTGTAAATATTCTAATAAAAAAAAATATTTATAATTTTTAGCATTATGAGAATGAGATTAGTATTATAATGCAATTAAGTAAGGGTACTTACACTTTTTTACCTACGATTTTAATTCGTAATTTTTTATTTTTGGTTATTACATACGAGTACATACTTAAATAAAAAAAATATTAATTTTTTACACGATCGCTGTAGTAGGTGTTAAAAAGTTTCTATAAGTACCCACTTATTTATATGCCTTTCAGCTTTGCAGCTTTAATAGTTTCTGAATAAAATGTCTCTGAGACATAGATAGACAGATAGACATTAACTACTGGATGGAACTATAAGGGTTCCTTTTTTAATATGCAACCCTAAAAATGTAGAAAAATTCACTAATTAGGTACTTACTTACCTAATGTTTCAGATTAAATTTTAAAAATTTGCTTTTTTTGGAGTTTTATTTTACCGGAAAAATTGTTTCCCATCATGTTTCTGGGTAACAGCGAAGACCCAAAAAGTATAATATATATTTTATTGAATATTTATTTAATGAAGTAAAACTATGAAATTGTCAAAACTATAACTAAAATTGGATTAAATTCTAATATTGGGCTTCTTCATTTTCAATATTAGATGCGTTTCATGACATTAAATTGTTGTTAATTGCCAATGCAATATAACTACTTATAATTAAGTAGGAATGCATCTCGTAATGTAACAAAATCATAATGAAGAAACAGAATATGATAATATTTTGATTAGATTTTATTAGTTATAAGTAGGTATTATCTCCTTAGGTAGGTATTTGATATTACTTACATATACACATACATACACTCGGTTTAAGCATAATTTTGTTTAGTAAGGACGACGTGAGAGTTTTATTAGTTTCATATTGTATCACTGTTTTGTCGCAACTTTGTACATATGTAAATCGAAAACATGTGAATTCGAATACCTACTGACCTACTTTTGTGGCTACTAAACTTGGCTGGAATAGGAATTTATTGTATAACAGTTATTATGTAGGTACATAATTTGTAAATAAGTCACATACCTGCCATAAAGTAGATAAGATAGTTTAATCATAGTATAAAACTATGCTTTAATCATAGTTCAGAATTTTGGTTGTCAAATTAAAGTGAATGTCGTCTAGATTTTTTTTCCGAAAATCAATACAGTAAGTATCTATTTCAATTTTCAAAACAACAGTCAGCTTAGGTATATAGTTTGTGATGATAGTAAATCAATTTAAATCCCCATTCTGTGAAATGGACAAATTTTTCATTTTCCACTATAGTAGCAAAGTTGCGGTGCTGAAATAAAAATTTAATTTTTACATTGACTTCCCAAAAATCTCTTAATTTATTTATTTCTAAATTTTGGTTATACAATATACATACGTCTTAGTTAGATAGTTAGAAACATAAACCAATTACCTACCTATGATGAAATCTTTAATTTTTGAGTAGTGGTTGTAATGTTTTGAAATTTTTGAAAGAATATGCCTATTATGATATTCGGTATCTATTAACGTATCTAAGTCTACAATTATTATTAAAAACATAATATATATTTACCTAATTTCATAATAATAATTATGTTTCCAGACGCCGATAAATCTAGAAGTCAGTAGGCCATAGCAACATTGTGTAATTTTAATTATTAAAAAAAAACGCGATTTTATTTCACGTAATTTGGAAAGAATATGGGAATGAAAAATGTTATACAATGTAAAGATTAATGAGGCGCTATTAAATGCAGTGGCTAATCTATATGCATACAATTAGATAAAGGAGGTAAGTACGACTGGTTAGACCGGAAAACTAATAACCAGTTAAAGCTTGAAATGTGGTCAGTAGATAGTTAATAGTAAGTAAATCTTTTATAATAATTAGATGCAGAGATTAATTATTAAGAAACGTGCACAAATGCATTAGAATAATTAAATCGTTTTGAATGTATCACCTAATGGTAATAACCTTAGTTCAGATCCAAAAATTATATTTTTTTGAATAAAAAACTTCATAAATACCTCCTTAGCTTCATAAATACCTCCGAAGTGAGTGCGACAGAAATCATTATTAATTTGGTACCGAGTCGATCTAGGTACATTTTCTGCAGTCAACTCTAAATCTGAGGTCAATAAATTTGTAGACCTACTTTGACTTTGGTCTGACTTAAAATAGTATCTCTTCTTCTAATCTTAAACGAGACATTCTTATTCTTTCTGTCTCGTGCAACTCTCCTGATCCATCGTTATGTTGTAAGGGTTTATTCAAACGGACCACAGCGCAACCACAGCGACAAAAATGTCGCCAGACCCTGGGGTATGTGGACGGCTTCGTTCCAGCTGCCAGATAAAGTTGAGTTGCCGCAGCCACGAATAACTATTAATGATATTTGTGTGGCACGTCTGATATGACACTAATACGTAATTCTAATCACCTTGAAATCATAACTGTGTTATAATAGCCATAACAGAAAGTAGACTGCGTGTCGTGCGTAATTCGAGCAAAAACTTGTAGAGTAGCCTAATATAGACGAAATCTATTTCGACATTCATCTCAGAAGGCGGTCGTGCCGCCGCGCCGAATCAAACGGTAACTGAACACCGTTACACACCAGAAGAGTTAGTACGAGTTATACATCTCTACAACTTGATAGATTTCGAATATCGAACCACTTTAATAACGTCAAGTCAAATAGAACTAAATAGAACACCGTGTGAGAATTTATTTTAATAAATTTATTATTTTTCATTATATATTATGTTATTGGACGTTACTAAAATTTAAAAGCATGAAAAATAATTTCATGAACTGTGTCGAAGAAAATGTCATGATACTGAAGTCTATAAATATGAATCTAGGAATATAAACGTAACGAAGTAGAGCATATTATTATTACAAGTATTAATTATTTCAACGAAGATTCTGCATACGATTTTAATACTAGTTTGGATATTTAGTCAAGTAATTTTCCATTTCAGCCAACCAGCGTAGCGCGAAAGCCAAGCGAAAATTTTACGATTACTATGTGTACATTATTTCTCAAAATAAAATTCGGTGGTAGTATGTAATGCGCGACTTTAAAAAAATATTATAGGGTCGATTTCAGGCTACCGTTCTTGTGTTCCGATGCTCTTAATCTATCAACGTTTCGAGATGTGTAAACTCGTACTAAGGTTACAGATTATAGCAATCTGCTCGTGCGAGCGATTGCGACCGCATTGTTGCTAAATTGGTTTTGATTGATACAATAAGAAATAGATAGGTTTGTCGCGGGGCTATGAGAATTTCAGTGATTTCGCGAAAATCCGAGGCCGATAAACATCTTGAATACCTACTCCATTCGATTATTTATTTATCTCTTGTAAGTGATAATGGTGGTAGATCATTTCGTTGTACACGAGAAGAAGAGGAGGTACTTATACTTTATCTTAGGTGCACGATCTCTAAATGATACTATATAGACATGATATAGACAGATCTAAAAGTATCTATTGCTATTTTTGCACTCTGCGGAAAAGGATCGCTTTTAGATCTGTTAGCTTGGTTTAGTTTAGAGATTGTGTACAACAAAGCGTATGTGTACAACAGAATTAGTACCACTGTCTAGTGATATGACAAATTAATATTGAAAATCGTTAAATGAAATTATCGTTGATATCACTAGATTTTTTCAGGCAGCATTTATGAATGTGGAGTTATGCCTTCTTCCGGGATTTCGTGATGTGCCTAGGATTTTTGCAGAATCGGTGACATCGTGATTTTCCTACTACAGCTGGTATATTTTTATTGCTATAGTTTTGTTGATACAAAGTTGCAACTGGCGACCTACTGCGCAGTTCGCATGCAGTTGGCTTTCTGTAAGCGTGCAGTCGTTGTGCAACGGACTGAGCAGTGGAGCTAAGTTGCGCTAAGTTAGCTTAGCTTTAGCATAGCTACGGCGTCTTTTCATTCTTCAATTTACACAACGAACCACAGAAATACACCCGAGCTAAGCTAAGGTGACTGGCGAACTGCACCGCGAACTGGCTTGCGCTTTAAATTCTTCAGCCTTAAATATAATCTTACGTGAATTTAATACTCTTCATTATAATATTAACCATTCTCTATACCTACTTAGTTCGTGATAAAATTATCAGAGTAGATCGAGGAAGCGTCCGAGTCGGAACAATAATTTGTGATCATTCGAAAGTGAACCACGAAATTAATGGTGATGCGTAAACTGAAATAAACAACGATTAAAACGAACCGAGTAATGATACAAGTGAAATAAATAACTACGAGTAGGTATTTACATGAACTAATTGATCATGTTAATCAATGAACTGTATAATATAGTTACGAATAAACGAATTATTCAAATGAAGTAGGCTTCAAATGAATTAGTGATTCCGGTGGAATTATGGATAATTACTTAGTTCAATGCTAAATACGCGACTTGTGTGATTCGCATAATAATGGTGTTGTTAAGGATAAACTCGATCTAAACAACAGTACGAGTAATTAAAGTGAACATAATAAGGACACGAGTTTATTGCAACTCAAAATGTGAATGAGAATTGAGTGTTATTTTTGAACGTTCGTCCTCCAACATGGCTGTTTGGATCTGGATAGCACTTGTGTGTGGAAGTCACGCCGCCGTGCTCCCGCCGCCCTGGGCCGACGTCAGGAGAAACCCCTGCGCGTCCCATCCGCGCGGGTGGCTGATGCTGTACTGGCCTTCGGATGGAAAATGCTACACTATATACAAGGTAGGTTTCCGCTAGATTCGGTTTTTCTGTCAAGAAATTTTCAGTGCCAGCACGGAGTTGGTAGTTGGCGATGGTTCACCCCCGTGCCTCAGAGAGCACGTTAAGCAGTCTAGTCGGTTCCGGTTATTATCACTCTCATGTGAAAATAGTTGTTAAAGCCCGTCAACCCCTCCTATATGAGAGACGAGGCCTGTGCCCAGCAGTGTGACGTAGTGATTGTGGAAGCTCCACTCCTCTAAAATCCAGTAGTCCAGTATGGACTAGCCTGGAAGTACCTTGTACAACGGTTGTGTTCATAAACCAAAATGTTGTACTCACACCAGAAAATGCTAGGGTCTGTGGCTAGGGCATAGTGCATATAGGAGCAGAGCATATACCCTCACTCTTTCTCATGATTCAACCCATGAGGGACGTGTGGCCTAGTTGACAGTGCATATTGATCGTTGACTGAATTAGGTAACTAGATGGGCGACAGATTTTGTACGTCCAAATCAGGCATCGTGTCTCGGAGAGTATGTTAAAGCGTCGGTCCTGCGCCTGATCTCTCTCGTCGCATTGGCGTGCCGTCGGACTAAGAGTGAAAAGAGAGTAAGGGAATAGAGAGTGCATCAGGGTTTACGCACACACTTATCTTCCGCGTAGTTGACTTATGCAACTTCGCAAATCCGGCCTACTGAGAATTTCTCGATAGAAAATCCCAATAACTTTTCTTTTTTTTGGCCGGGACTCGAAGCCATGACCTCATGATCCGCAATTGAACAAGCTAGCCGCAGCATTATACTAGAATAATGAAGCAATTAAGTAACAGGTTATATTAAATAACAACAATCACCCAAGTAAACAACCGTATCAGCATAGTTTGGGAACCGGTCTCGCGTCGTCGGCGTTAGACCATGACCGATTGATTCGCGACACGCCTCGTTCTCTCACTGACCCACTGCACTTATCCGCATGTCATAATTTCATTGTCTGCGGCTGCGATGCAATAACTCCTTCACTGTGTGAGAACGTAATGTTGGTTACATCACTTTTTTAACCCCCGACGCAAAAACGACGGGGTGTTATAAGTTTGACGTGTCTATGTGTGTGTGTGTGTGTGTCTGTCTGTTCCCCTGTAGCGCTCAAACGGGTGGACCGATTTGAATGCGGTTTTTTTTTTGAAAGGTAAATTAGTCGAGAGTGTTGTTAGCTATGTTTGATGAAAATCGATCCAAAATGGCCGCCGCTACAAAATGGCGGATTACATATTTTTTCACAACTCTTTTAATATGGGTACCAAATGAAAGGGCTTGACTAGTATAGCACTATGTGAATCCAATGCGAATGTCGGGGGTTTTTTAAATTTTTCAATTTATATACTTGTTTCTCCTGTATTTATCTTCTGAAAGGGGTGGATGTGTGTTGTAGACTGTTTCAAAGCATCGTTTAGTGTTGTGGGGAGAACTAAACGCATAGTTAAGATCGCTTTGACTGAGTATCGCCAATTGGGCGCTGATCGCTGAGAGAAGGGAGCGAGAAAGCACTAACAAGTAACAACTAATGTGAGTTACGATACGTTTGTATCGGGTTTCAAATTGGGTTCTTTTCAGCTTTCGAAATCTTGTAGCGACACATTATGTGTGCATGCAGGGCGTTCTGCTGACGCTAGCAAAACGCACTGCGTGGCGACACACGGTGCCTGCGGGAAGGAGTCTACCCCGGCACGTCGCGACCGATAGACGTAGTACTGAAATCACTGTAATTAATTAATCCTAATAAATTGGTAATTGTGTTTGTGACATCTAAACATTAAACAATCGAAAACCGTAAAGTTATTTATTTATCATCCAATACAAACATTCAATTACCCATCTGGTAACACAATAAAATACCAAAGTGGTAACGCATATCTACCAAAATCTTAAAGTTTCACCTCAATCAGAGGTAGGTTCTCGCGTGATGTGCGCTCAAACAAACAAACAAACAGCGAAGCACAATTTGAATAGTTGAGACGGAGAAGAGATACTTACGCTGCCTGGAATACGGAAACGTTAATTTAAACACAGTTACCTACACAGTTTCCTCAGTTACGTCGTTTGCCTCGTCACCGCACTTCAGAGCTGACGCTTCGGTATCTCACGTGGATCTTATGGCCTTCAAGATAAGGCTCATAGGATGACGTTAGCTTGTTGTTGGTACTTGGTAGGATAATTTGTTGTGCATGCGGTCATTCTTACAGTTCACGACACGACATCATTATGGATATTATTATTATCTAGAGTTAGACTCATACTCATTTATTTTATGAACGCGAAAGTATAACTCTGTCTGTCTATTACCTTTTGATGGCTCAACCGGCGATAACGTTCATTCTTAAGATTGACGCATGTTCTAAGACTTTTTATCCCGGAGTATCAATGAGTTTGCACGGGATTTGGGGTGTAAGTGGCCCAAATTCCACCTATGTGGCCAAAGTCAACCTCACCTGCGCGCAGTGCACCCTGCCAATATGCTAACGAGGCCCTGACGCTCTCAGTCCCCTCTACGGGTCGTTGTGCCTGACACCACACAACTTAATCTGGATGGTATCACCGCTTTGTGGTAGGATTCTACCCCGAATCCGCCTGGCTAGCGACCACACTTCAGCCGTAATCTGCCGCAAAGCATCCGTGTGTTCCGGCAGCGAGCTGAAGAGCCAGTCCCCTTCCTCAAAAGCCGGCAACGCCTTAGTGGTTCCTCAGGTGCTGTTAATGTTCATGGGCGGCGGTAATCACTTAACATCAGGTGACCCGCTTGCTCTGTTGCCCGCTATTCCTATAAAAAAAAACCTACCGTTGAGCGGATCTTGACAATAGCACAAAAATATAGCTTCATGGTGACGAACACAGTCCTTTTAACCGACTTCCAAAAAGGAGGAGGTTATCAATTCGGCTCGTATTTTTCTTTATATCCCGGGAAATCAGAGTCAAAGAATTTCCATTCTAAATCCATGCAATTGAATCTGCGGCCATCAACCCACCTATATAAAACAGGCAATCAGCAATCTAAAAATACAGGATAAGTATATACATAAGGGAGAGTCCGGCAGTACGGGCCGGCATCCAGTACCGGCCAGTTGCTATTTCTAAGATTATATAACAGCTAACGCTGACACCATTAGCTCCATTTAAGTAGTTCACTTTGACAAGTCTATGCCCAAAACGGGGGCGACCTGTCAGCTACCGACTAACTGTCAGTGCAAAGAATTGCGTTGCGCGCGGTGACATTCGTTACACAAGTATTGTACCGGGGGTGATAATTGAATATTATTGGAATATATCGACAATAGTTAATCGTGGTATGTATTTATTATTTATATAGCTACAATAATAATGTTTTAATTGATGCTTTATACGTAACATTTTATAATTGAGCGATCTCGAAATTTTATTTCGCTTCCTCCAGTACGGGCCACGAAATTGTCCGTCAGTACCGGCCACTGGTTGAGTTTATTTTAAATGGTTTAATTTCTTTATAGGTACATAAATATGTTAGATGATGACAATGGACGTGAAAGGAAGACAAAGAAGCGCACCTAGGAACCTGCCATAATGCATAGAGCCGTGGAAAAGTTTTAAGTAGGCACAGAAATGAATGCGCGTCAGGCTGAGATTCAAAGTACCAAGAATGACTTTAAATGTAGAATTAAAGCTATTGAAAATTATAAAGAGAAAAATAATAAAGCTTTAAGCCTGCTATGGGTCGTTTCCACGACACATTCTCGCCTGAACACGAAAAAGTGTTGGCAGAACATATTAAGGATTTAGACAATAGGCTAATAAGCAAACTTTTAGTAAACTTTTCACGGTTAAAGATAAAGAAGTTAACAAAAAAGGCAAGGATGTTTTGCTATCAGGCAACGATACCGACAAAAAAGACAGGAAAAAGAATGAAAACTAGCTCCTTTTTCAAAGAAAGATTTAGGAAGAAACAATATGCCCTCTGTGCCTCGAATCTCATAAAGAGGATTGGATTCAGTGTGGAAACTGCAAGATTTGGGTGCAAAAGGCTTACGCAGACATTTTGGAACTATTAAACCAATAAAATATGTGATTATTGCCTAGTATAAATGGTATTTGTTTCTGGCCCGTACTGGAGGACAATTTTTTTACTATTAATTTTTAGTGTCTTTAGATTTTATTAATAAATTTGATTCTTTCCAAATATATTGATGTTACATTATTTTTATTTATACATTATGAGTTATTTTACATAAATCAGCAAATATATAACATATTACTTTGGAGATTTTAATTTTATACCAAATAAACCTTAGGGTGGCGGTACTGCCGGACTCTCCCCTATATGTATTACGATAATTAGAAATTACATAAATAGGTAGTAGGTAGGTAGGTACTGTGGGCGATTCTGTTGTACACAATCTCTAAATCTATAATATAATAAAACTGTAACAGATCCAATTCTGTACATTGAAGATATTTTGAAAATTTTTGTTGGAGGGCACTCTATAATCGATACTGAAGCCAAAACTGCAATTTGTTTCATTTTTGTCTGTCTGTCTGTCTGTCTGTCTGTCTGTCTGTCTGTCTGTCTGTCTGTCTGTATCTTGGCCGCGCATCACGCCGAAACTACTGAATGGATTCGAATGAAACTTGGTACGATTTGAGTTTATACTCCGAGGTAGGACATAGGATACTTTTTATCCCGAAATTCGTCACGGTTCCCTTGGGAGAGGGGAAGAAAGTTAAAACGTGTATTTAGCTGTAATTCATTAACGCGTAGTTCGATTTCACTCATTCTTTTTTTGTTAGAAAGGTAGTACTTTATGTATTGTCCTGTAAATATTTCAAGGTCATAGGTTTTTTAGTTCATTAATGACAGACATTACAACCCTCAGTATTGGGTTCAAATAACTTGGGACCCGGATCTTTGAACTTACGGCTTATTTTAAACTGGTGTGCGTTTAAATTTATGTTTGTCGGTCTGTCTATTTGTTCCAACTAATCTCCGAAACGGCTGCATCGATTTTAATGGAACTTTCAATGGCAGATAGGTGATGTTATAGGGAGTAACTTAGGCTACATTTAGTTTAGGTACACAAAAGAATTATGGTATCCGATCCGAACCTATATAAAACCTATAAACACGCGAACGAAGTCGCGGGGGTCAGCTAGTCTAAACTAAAATGACAGGTCTAAATATATTCCTGTCTCTTTCATAATCCTCCCTGCTGAAGGGGATAGCACTATTTTTAAACCTGTCAATTTAGTTTAGGTTTAGAGATTGTGTACAACAGAATTCGCCACATTGTGGCTAATTCTGTTGTACACAATCTCTAAATCTAAACTAAAATGACAGGGCTAAATATATTCCTATCTCTTTCAAAATGCTCCCTGCAGAAAAGGATAGCACTATTTTTAAACTGGTCAATTTAGTTTAAGTTTAGAGATTGTGTACAACAGAATCGGCCACATTACCTAAGTAATTTTTATCGTTATAATTTTCCTGTATTTTTTGTTAGGCTTACTTGCCTGTCTGTTTGTTTCCGTGGTAAAAATATTATAAACATGGTTACTTTGAATGTAAAAAATAGTATACTTAAGAAAGGTTAAAAGCTTATTTGTTTAGGTTGAATACGTAAGTACTTATTCATTTCCGGTGAATCTCAGTTTTTATGTACACAAAAAACAATCTAAAGAAATACGAGTACATGCTACATGAGCTTTGGTGTGTAGAATATTTAAAAGGGTTATCCCTACTTAGGTAGAATAGAAAAAATTTTGTTAGACTCAACAAATAATTAAAACTAAACACAAAGATGTCTGTTTTGAACTGTGACTTGGGTCTGAGTAGAGTCAGAGTACGCTGTATAGATTTAAGCCTAGAGATTTAGGTTTTTGCAGAGGCGGCGGAAGGCGTGGGCGACGTGGGCCCAGGCCCACGGCCTCGCGCTCCAGAGGGCCTCGCGCCCCGGAGGTTACTTACATAGTATATATAGTAGGTGCCTACTATGATTTTATATGAATAAAAATTTCAGAGGGCCTCGCAAAATATATCTTGCCCACATAAAATTTAGGTCTTGCCCCGCCACTGTTTTTGTGGCAACGATAAACGTTCCGTAGACCGTAATGCATCAATGCAGCAGCGGCCAGGGTTCACGGGTTCCCGTGTGGGGTTGCTGGTCCCCCATCGGGCGCGTCCCCCCGGTGGCGGATGGGGGAACGCCTCCCAGATATGGGAGGTACCGGGGAAACCCGGCGCGGACCAAAACCAGCAGGGGGTTGCCGCTTGGAGGATCCTGGTACTTCTCTGTTCATCAGAGTGGACTGTGGAGACTCCGGGCGGCGACAATTGGGGGGGAGGCTTTCGGGCCGTGAGGAAGAAAACCTCGTTAAAAAATTACAGGAGGGGGTGGAAACGCCCTGCGCGGCGGGTCCGCTGGTCTTTGTGGCCTGTGGGCGCTGGCTTCGGCCACCGTCGGGCAACCCGTAATCCGCACTGAACGGAACCGGGGGCCCCACGCACTGAGCGAGGGGCCGCGAGGAAGAAAACCTCTATAAAAAATTACACGAGGGGTGAACCTCTTGAGGGTCGCCTGCGGGTGTGGCCCTCTTGAGGGTTGCCTCTGGCGAGGAACTCCGGGTGATGGAATGGCGTATCCGTCGCCCGTTGAGACGCCTCGGGTCGGGAGGCGCACCACTATGTTCCTGGTGCGCCTCAGACGGTGTTAGGGGGCCTTTAGGTCCCCCGGTGGAGGGTCTGCCTCGGCGGACGGCGCCGGCTGGGTCGCGGATGATTGCGCAAGTGTACCCGTAACCCAGCCACCAGGCGACACGGAGGAACATCGCTGGGTTTTAGTGGGTATTCTGGCCACTTCTTGGCCTGCCTGAGTCCCACACTACCTTCCGGAAGCATTGCAGTTCGCTGTGAGGCTTCCGGAGGGTGTGCGTAAATGCATTTCCCAGCGTCAAAAAAAAAAAAAAAAAAGGGTTCACGGGTTATGTTATGCAAGAAGCCCATAGCACTAGGTGGTATCGCCTGTACAAGATCGCGTTTCGAGATAATATTTAATTCCTGGGAAACATGCAAGAGCCTTAATAAGTATGGTAAATAATAATTAATTGTGATGTATTGTTAATTTGTTTGTATATTGTTAGGTGCAGCGCGGAATACTTGCTTTATAAGCACGAAATCACGAGTTCGGTTTCGTATGGTTAAGAGGAAAATAAAAGTTTCAGAATCACTATAAACCCACGTATTTTTTTCATATCAATAGCGAGCAAGCGCGTCACCTGATGTTAAGTGATTACTGCAGCTCATGAACATCTATAACACCGAAGAAACTGCGTTGTCGGCTTTAGAGAAATTTTTATTCTCCGGCCCTTTAATATAATTGTAGTCTCAATGGGGGAACAAATTGACTGGAAGCACACACAAAACGCGCAAAGGCAGCACCGACGCATATTATATATGGTATTCACACTGTTGTCTTCACTATCTATGACACTGTACAATTTACGTAGAAAATGTGCTGCTGCAGACACGCGCCTTGACGACGCTCTACAATGGAACGTGATTCATACAGTTAGGTATTGGTATAATAAACCGTACACGCGTACGCGCGCATTAAGTGTGACGTTTGCGGTGCAGTTTCCGTCGCACGTGGTGTGTGTCCAAGCCTTTATTCCTTTCACGTAAAAGCCATTACCAAGCCAAGATATTTTCATTCATACCGTGCACTGTTCAACAGTAGGTACATTAAATCAGTTGCCAAAAACAAAACTTAATTGTTTTTATTACAGTTAATAAGCTTTTAAAACAATAAATACTTAAAAATAAAAATAAAAAATTACAAATCAAATAAAACATCCAAATCACTGTAACTGTTCGTGGGGCGAGGATGCAAGGTCCTTTTTTAAGGACCTATCATCTCGTCTCGTGGAGTCCACGGGTGACCGGAGGGCTGGCAGTTACCTCGGTCAGCATATTAGTCTGGCCATTCAACGAGGTAACGCAGCCAGCGTTCTGGGCACCTTGCCTCGTTGCCAAAAAATAAACGGTTTACGTAACTGTTAACTTTATTCAGGGGATTTAATGAAGAGAATCGCTTGACACGTCTTTTCGTGTGCATTCCTATATCGTGTACGTGATTTCCGGTGTATGAATGTAGGCTTAAGACGATTAAGTACACAAAATATATTCCGTAGAAATTACTTCTATATGTGAAGCAAACGGCTATTGTATAATAGTTTATGCAATTATTTGTCATTTTGTTTGTTTTTTATTAGTTACTAAGTTTTGCCCGTGGCTTTGGTTCTAGAGATTTATTTTCCGCAATAAAAGTGCCTATCCTACGTCCGTCTCGGATGCAAGCTATCCCAGCGGCTAGTTTCAGCTCAATGCAGAGATAAACGATACGCGAACGCGTAAAGAACACTGCCCATAGCTCAATGTGATGGGCGAAGACCACGCTACAAGCCGACCAACGCTGGATATAAGTGACAAAAATACACCAAGTGGATTTGTAAACTTTCGCCGAGTGTATTGGTCAAGGGTATTGCGCCGATGTGTTATTGGGTGCACTCGCCTACGCTCACGTTAATAAATAGACTAGGGGGCTAAGCGAAACGGAACGAGGTTCGTTTCGCTTCGTTCCGCGTCTTTTTATACTACGATTCATACCGTGAACGACAGAGATAAGCGAAGCCAGCGACGCGAACTTGTGAGCTCTCATAGTCTAGCGATATGAGTGAAGCGAAACGAGGTTCGTTTCGTTTCGCTTCGCTCTCAATGTGATCTGCTCTTTAGCTTATAATATCAATACAAGTAAAAGTGTTCATAACACAGCGATTAACATCTATTCCAGAAAGGTCACCCGTGTCCCGAAACCCAAGAGCTGAGTCCGGGGCGCTCGGGCGGGCGGACAGTTGCGGAGTGCAAGTGTCCGCCGGGCACGGCGCAGCTGCCGCGCACGGACACGTGCCACACGCTGTTCGAGCGGGGCCCGTGCCGCGCCGGGGAGTACTTCGCACCGGTCGAGGAGTCTTTCAACATGCGAGGGTAGGTAAGCATCTGGACGCACTCGACTATACAAAGAGAGGTCAGCCGTGTCCCGAAACCCAGGAGCTGAGTCCGGGGCGCTCGGGCGGGCGGACAGTCGTAGAGTGCAAGTGTCCGCCGGGCACGGCGCAGCTTCCGCGCACGGACACGTGCCACAAGCTGTTTGAGCGGGGTCCGTTCCACACACACACACACACACACACACGCACACGCACACGCACACGCACACGCACACGCACACGCACACGCACACGCACACGCACACGCAGACACAGACACAGACACAGACACACACACAGACACAGACACAGACACACACACAGATACAGATACAGACACAGACACACGCCCACGCCCACGCCCACGCCCACGCCCACGCACGCACGCACGCGCACACACACACACACACACACACACACACACACACACACACAGACACGTCAAACTTATAACACCCCGTCGTTTTTGCGTCGGGGGTTAAAAATACGTGTAGTCTTCGTTATAACACCCCGTCGTTGTTGCGTCGGGGGTTAATAATTTATTGCTAAACAATACTTATTTAAATTCAGTGACATGTCGAGCATTCTAAATATTTAGGACAGTTGCGTTGCATTTGTGGTTTTGCCACCGGATCAAATTGACTATTCGCTCAAGGTGTTAACATGACTAATCGGTTTACCCTCTTCGCGTTGCAGTGAACGGCAAGGCATGTGCGTGCGGCCGCAGCAGTGCGCCGATGAAACCCTGCTGTACTGGCCGCCGGACGGCCGCTGCTACTACCGGCTCACTCAGGGCCCCTGCTACCCTGGCTTAATATTCGATTTGGGTGCTGATGGACTCGCTAATTGCACGGTCAGTTTAATCTCTATTGCTTGCATTAAGCAGAAATTGGTTTGATAAATGCATATTTGTTTGTGGAAGTAATTCATCACGAGGAAACAAGCTTAGGTGTCTTCGCGTTAAGGTAACCTATGGTTTTTAGGGTTCCGTATTTTTCAGGGGGGCTCCCATACATGAAAAAGGAGCCGGAAAAAAAATTTTTTTCTTTACCCTAGCTTGTGGGGTATCATTGTTTAGAGCTCATTAAGTAGAGTACAAATATATATTTTTTTAATTTTTATCTCAAAAAATAAGGGAATGGGAGGCCATCAAAGTTGTCAGTTTTAGACCATTTTTGTGACGGGGGCTATCTCAAAAACTAAACTAGTTGGGAATATGATATTTCAGTATATTATGTACTATATGTTCTATTTAAACAACAAATACTGAAAACAACGATTTATTAAATAGTTTATAAGCTGTGACCAAAATAAACGAACATTTTTTTGGGTTTTTCTTTCACGGTTTGTTGCGATGTCTAGCTCGGAAATTAAATATTTCTTAGACCCAAAATATTATATTGTTCATAATTATGTACGGAACCCTGAAAGAGCGAGGCCCGACTCGCACTTGGCTGATTTTTTTAGTTATAAAGGTCTAAACTTTTTAAGTCAGTTTATTTTGAGGATTGTGTACAACAAACAGAATTACTGAATTAGCACCATTATTGATCCTCTTTTATTAAAGAGAGAGAGGTACTTATTCATTTTGACTCATGGAGACATGCCGGTCTAGTTTTGGGAAATCCAACATGTTCCTACGTTGCGATTATTGAAATTCCAGAACTTGTCTTGTGGTATAAAGATTTCTCGAGTAGAATTACCTTGACCTGATAAGCTGGAAGTTGAAATAGTTGTTGGGTGGCGTACCCAAAACCGCATCTTAGTAAATTGTCCACTGTCGTCATTTCAATTTCCGCTCTGTTATGTCCAGTGCCCGCCTGACAGTCCCCACTACTGGGAGTTGGACGGCGGTTGCTACGCGCACTACTCGCGCGGGCCGTGCGAGCGCGGCCAGCTGTTCCTGCCCGGCGCGCGCTGCGGCTGCGACCCTCAGCTGCCGCACTACCATAATGCCACTGCTGGCTGCTATGAACTTGGTAAGTTCTGTTCCCTGAGAGGAATTTGGGCCATGGCGCGTCGGCGAATCTCAACGGAGACGTGGCAAAATTCGCAAGCGATATTATAGCGCACAAATGTGTGCGCAAACACAAGTGCACTCTCCGTGCTCGACTGGCGCGATTACGCGCTGGACCAACAGATTTACGTGCTCTCCGAGGCACGGGGGTGTAAAACTGCAAATTTTTCAAATAGTCCGTACCTATTTGATAATTTCTTGACAGAAAAATTCTACAAACTTTTACTAGGCCCGATCCGGAACTCTAACTTGGGACATCTTCATTATGTCCTAACTAACCACTATTTAGACCTACATTCTTTTGGGTTCATTTCCTTTCCCAACTCCAGGTTTCTTCTGATTAGGTATTTCTTGACAGAAAAATCGTACAAAACATTTTTGGCCAGAGCCGGGACTCTAATTGGGATATCATGAAGCTAACCACCAATTAATTTTTTTTTGTGTTTATTCCATAGACAACCATCAGAAAATATTGTTCGACATCACGTTCCAGATTCATTGGGCCCCTGTGCCAAGGGACACGTGTTCGCCATCACCGAGGTGACGGGCGCCGGGTCTCGCGCCGAGTGCAAGTGCAAGGAGTTCCACGCGCGCGCGGCCGACGGCGCGTGCTACAGGCTGTACACGCGCGGCCCGTGCGCGCAAGACGAAATGATCTCCAGGGGAGGACGATGTGTCAAGGTGAGATCCTTAGAGGACATACACTTGTTCACTCAGGCTTCCGTAGTTTGGGGGTGTGATTTTCATCAGGAGATGTTCTAGTGTACAAATGCTAGTGCACTCTTTCATTCTTCACTCTCAAAATCCGATGGGACGGGGACGCGCTGACTGTGCGGGCTATCTGTTTTGTTCGGTAAATAACATTGATGGTGTAACATGAATTCCAGGTGCCCTGCAGCAGAGGTCGCCTGTACGTGCCCGAGAGGCGGCGCTGCTACCGGCCGGGCGCGGCCGAGCCGTGCCGCGCGGGCGAGCACCTCGCCTTCGACTTCGACGCGCGCCCTGCGCTGGACGGACTCAGCCACAACGGAGTGTGCGCCTGTGGGAACCAGCCCTGTGTTAGGAAGGAGGTGAGAACCGGGTCGCCTGTACGTGCCCGAGAGGCGGCGCTGCTACCGGCCGGGCGCGGCCGAGCCGTGCCGCGCGGGCGAGCACCTCGCCTTCGACTTCGACGCGCGCCCCGCGCTGGACGGACTCAGCCACAACGGAGTGTGCGCCTGTGGGAACCAGCCCTGTGTTAGGAAGGAGGTGAGAACCGGGTCGCCTGTACGTGCCCGAGAGGCGGCGCTGCTACCGGCCGGGCGCGGCCGAGCCGTGCCGCGCGGGCGAGCACCTCGCCTTCGACTTCGACGCGCGCCCCGCGCTGGACGGACTCAGCCACAACGGAGTGTGCGCCTGTGGGAACCAGCCCTGTGTTAGGAAGGAGGTGAGAACTGGGTCGCCTGTACGTGCCCGAGAGGCGGCGCTGCTACCGGCCGGGCGCGGCCGAGCCGTGCCGCGCGGGCGAGCACCTCGCCTTCGACTTCGACGCGCGCCCCGCGCTGGACGGACTCAGCCACAACGGAGTGTGCGCCTGTGGGAACCAGCCCTGTGTTAGGAAGGAGGTGAGAACCGGGTCGCCTGTACGTGCCCGAGAGGCGGCGCTGCTACCGGCCGGGCGCGGCCGAGCCGTGCCGCGCGGGCGAGCACCTCGCCTTCGACTTCGACGCGCGCCCCGCGCTGGACGGACTCAGCCACAACGGAGTGTGCGCCGTGGGAACCAGCCCTGTGTTAGGAAGGAGGTGAGAACTGGGTCGCCTGTACGTGCCCGAGAGGCGGCGCTGCTACCGGCCGGGCGCGGCCGAGCCGTGCCGCGCGGGCGAGCACCTCGCCTTCGACTTCGACGCGCGCCCCGCGCTGGACGGACTCAGCCACAACGGAGTGTGCGCCTGTGGGAACCAGCCCTGTGTTAGGAAGGAGGTGAGAACCGCCAGTGAACCCCGGAATCAACCAAAGCGGAGATGGGTGGAGAGGAACGGAGATGTTTTGTCAATAACCAATTTTATATCTTTATTCCCACATCTCCTCTTCGTTTAACTTCAGTGGACACAGTTAAAGCTAAAAGGCGAGCTCAACTCTTTATTGCGACTCATGGCCAATTAGCTGAGGTTGTGGAGAAGCATCTTTTTACAGCTGGTAGTTCTTTTTACATAATTCAATATTTCAAATATTAATGAAGTCATCAGTACTCTCCATAATAGAAATGTGGCTTTATGTATTCGATGCTCGATGTGCGATGAATGCTGAAAATCATTTTGTATAAGAATTTTAAGTCTTAGGCGTCATCAATATTTTTATACTTTCAGATATCAGCCTGCTCTTCTCGCAAGGGAGCAGCGGTGTTCAACGGAGCGTGCCATATCCTCCACGCACAGGGCCCGTGTCCCGCCGGCGCCTGGCTCGCCAGGGACAGCAGTGGACAGGTCGCCTGCCAGTGTAGACCTGGCGTTAACTGTACAAACGAAATGGAGTACAGCTGACGAACAAAGTAATGTTCTCCTGACTCAATTTCGGCCGCGACGGCCGATCTCAACGGAGACTAGGGAACCGATTCAATAGGAGACAAAAAAAGTAGATAATTGGGACTTCGACGTCTGCCGGTCACCGTCCGTTGACACTTGTCATTGCGACTCGATGAGCAGTAATCCTCGTTCTCTTGGGGACCTCTTTTCTTTAGATGAGATCCCGGAGGGATCTGGGGTCTAGGGAGTAAAAACCTCTACTATACCTTGCTATACAACGACACACTCGACGATCTTTAGCGGCTAACATGATATAGGTACCTAGTTTTAAGAATTGTATTTATTGTGTTGCCTATTAAGTGCGAATAGCAAGTGACTTTTTTGATGTCAAATATGAATGACAATAAAACCGATCTTAAGGATTGTTCAAACTGAAGCGTCTCCCGCGCGGGAAGCGGGACGCGAATTCGCGCGAGTCGCTCGCTCGCTTAGCCTCTCAAACTGACGCGAATTCCCGCGTGTCATTTTTGGTTCCTCAATGGAGAAGCATCATGTCTCTTGATTTCGAAGATGAAGTTTTACTGTTGTTAGCAGTAGCAGAGGAAGAATCACAACATTTGAGGTAATTAAGCATTAACATAAAATAAAAACCGGCATTGTGAGATCAAAACAAAATCCCGCCGGCTTCCCGCTTTGGTTTCGCTGCAACTCGAGCGACCATTCGCGTCAATGTCAACACCGCCATACAAGTTATATGACGCTATCGGCGCGAGCGACTACAGTCCCGCATCCCGCGCGGGAGACGCCTCAGTTTGATCAAAGCTTTAAGCATAAAAAGACGTTTATGTATTTAGTCGTTGAAAGTCTACAAAAAAAGCTACTTACATTTCTAAATGAAACAAGTGAGGCAACAATCGCTATCGACCTATGACAATATTATGATCTCTACTATACAAGGTATCTGATTATTATGTCTATGACATGGTCTAAAATACATTGACTTCTATCTACTTACAACAAATACCTACAAGTACCTACAAGTACCTACTTATGATAATAGTTATTGACTGAAGCAGTTTGACTATCGGCATTTTGACGCCGTGTGCCAAAAAATAAGTGAAAGTGTAGGAGAATTATGTGAGTTATGAACAAGTAGGTATAAATTAAAAATTTAAAAATCCCCCGACATTCGCCATTTTGTGGCGGCGGTCATCTTGGATCGATTTTCATCAAACATAGCTAACTACACACTCGACTAATTCACCTTTCAAACAAAAAAACTGCATTCAAATCGGTCCATCCGTTTGAGCGCTACAGGGTAACAGACAGACACACACACACAGACACGTCAAACTTATAACACCCTGTCGTTTTCGCGTCGGGGGTTAAAAATTGTATTGGGCAATATATTATTTAAGTAGTTGCTTTGGATCGATACAGTAATCAGCTCATTTCGTGTGACCACAGCCTGTTCCGCGTACCTCTACCTACTTGTGTTGATGAAGGTCTAAGTAAGTAGATAATAATTTCTATAGTTAATATCGTAAATAACGACTGTTTATAAATAAAACGAAAACCAGTTTATATGTCATATTTTATTTTTCCTTAATTTTTCTTATTAGGTACACAACACGATTTGTCTTACATTAATTAATTATTAATATCATACAAAAATAGTCAAAGAATACAAACTAAATACCTACATACGTGATGTTTGGCTTACGAGTATACACATAATTATAATTCAGTCATATTATTTTCTTCCTTTCATTTTTCCTTTAATTTCGTCTGTGATTTTCCTGAAAAAAAAAATACATGTTTCAGTTTAGGCACTTCTGAATGTTTAATTATTTTTTAACCGAATTCAAAGGAAGTGTGATAAATTGTTTTTTGTACGTTTTGTAGGATTCTAAATAATTCTGTCGGAAGAAAGCTCTCGAAAAGATTGCATATAATTTTTTTCCAAGAAAAATGAACCGACTTCAAACGATTCGAACTAAAAAGTTTAAAATATTTTTTTATTCATTTAGATTGACGATTAAACTACGTAACTCAAATGATATATAATTTTTTTCACTTCAAGTCGAAAATGTGCCCCCGCGTCCCGGACAGTCTCACCCTCCGCGACATTTTGGTTCACCGCGCTCGCATTCAAAAGTGGATATTCTGATTTTACTTACACGAATTGAATGTGGTTTGGCGCCGACTACAAAAAATTATATATCATTTGAGTTAGGTACTTTAATCGTCAATCTAAATGAATAAAAAATTATTTTAAACTTTTTAGTTCGAATCGTTTGAAGTCGGTTCATTTTTCTTTGAAAAAAAAAATATTTTATGCTTTTTAGTGATTTGTTTTCTTTATATTAGGTAATAATAATAATATAAATGAGAACTATGTAAAATAGATTATGACCTATATATTATTAATTATTATTAAATATCCTGTGACATTTTATGTGTCATACTATAGGTGAATGGTTTTATAATGTTCTAACCCAACCTAACCTAACTTCTGATCTATACAAGATTAGTTTGTATGCATGCTACTCTTGTATAATTTGGAAGACCTTGATTAAAAAGTAATTTACAACCTATACACGACTAGTTTCACAGAAATACACGTTACCGTGCAAAACTCCAAGGAATCACTCTATATGCAGCTGTACTGACCTCGGCCCAAAAGTTTTTACAAAAGGTCAATGTTACGGTGTAGCAGAGTGAAGTCTTTGGACAGAATAGCTAAGTATATCAGACTTCAGTAATAGGTCTGGCAATCTCAGAGAACATATTATTAGTGACATATATGTACATTTACGCTTATAACTTCGTACGTAAGAATGATAACTCGATGTTTTATACTATACTAAAACCTTATTGAAAGTATGTAGATAACGATAGTGAAACAATCATCAAAATCGGTTCATTAGTTGCGTAGATAATCGCTAACATACTTACATACATACATACATATGGTCGAAAACAGAACCTCCTTTTTTAAAGTCGGTTAAAAATTATGTTTACCTACAGTTTTACTTGGTTAGTATATTTTATACTTATAAATATTCAAGCACCTGCGTCAAATAATAGAGCAAATTAAACATTGCTCGTTGTTGTTGTTGCTATTTTGAAAACTATTATATTTAACTGAATCTTTGCAGAGACAACTTCCAACTTTCCAAGATCCCGGAAAAGAGCTCCCCACGTAGTGAAGTCACAGGCAGCTAGTAAAAAATACTCTCATGAAACTGACTTCAAAATTAATATTATAAATTACACGTATTTTGGAGTCGGTGAACGTGTGTTACTTTGTTTCATATACCCGCAAGAGTTTATAATAAGTGTACAAATGAAAACATTTAAACCCTTGTTGTGACTTTTGAAGTCGGTTTTTTTGAAAATAATTTTCATCCAGGAGCAGATTTGCGCTTGCGCAAAGATTCAAGCTATTTAAAATAAATCTCAGGTTCCATGAAAATTATAAATATTAAAATATATTCCTTACACCTTTTTACACTACAAAGGTAGGTTATAAGTTTCGTGGTACCGGAGAATTGTTTAACGTTCCATCTATCTGCCAATTTGGAAAAGGTCTGGAAAATACTTACCAAAATATATCCTGTACACTTGGTTGAAGGGCATTTCGATAGCCACTGTTGCCATTAATGATATTAGAAATACTGCTGCCATTTCTGGGAGGTGGAACTGAAAGTAATTAAAACAGTTCATTAAATTATGAAGATTTGCGCTACTTGAAAGAAAACTCAAGTCTTTCATTGATGGGTGAATACTAAAAGTTTAAATATTGTCAAATTCTCCCCTTTTGAAAGAGATTAAGCCACGTATGATGGGTCCTTGGTATAATCACTTATCTATCCTTGATTAAACGATAATAATATAATAGGCGATTCGGAACACTACAAGCCATTAGGACATTGTAGTGTTCAGAATGTCTCTTCTATCCTTCATTAAAGATTGTGGAAGTCATGGCTCAAGTCTAAGTTTTGTGCATAGTTGGAGAGGAGAGGATAATATGAGACATATTTTAGTAATCTACTATATAAAAATAAGTCGGGTTTTCCTTCCTGACGCTATAACTCCAGAACGCACGAACCGATTTCCACGGTTTTGCATTCGTTGGAAAGATCTCGGGCTCCGTGAGGTTTATAGCAAAGAAAAACACGCGAACGAAGTCGCGGGGGTCAGCTAGTGATTTTTAAAAATTAATTGATGGTAACGCTAGGACATAGAAGAGGACTTACTAGGAGTAATGGCGTGTTGTGTTCAGAATGTCTCTTCTGTCCGTGATTAAAGATTGTGGAAGTCATGGCTCAAGGCTCATGGCTCAAGGCTCGAGAGGAGAATATGAGTTATGTTTTAGTAATGATCTTTAAAAATTAATTGATGGTAACATAGAAGAGGGCTTACTAGGAGTAATGGCGTGTAGTGTTCAGAATGTCTCTTCTATCCTTCATTAAAGATTGTGGAAGTCATGGCTCAAGTCTAAGCTTTGTGCATAGTTGGAGAGGAGAGGATAATATGAGGCATATTTTAGTAATCTACTATATAAAAATAAGTCGGGTTTTCCTTCCTGACGCTATAACTCCAGAACGCACGAACCGATTTCCACGGTTTTGCATTCGTTGGAAAGGTCTCGGGCTCCGTGAGGTTTATAGCAAAGAAAAACACGCGAACGAAGTCGCGGGGGTCAGCTAGTGATTTTTAAAAATTAATTGATGGTAACGCTAGGACATAGAAGAGGACTTACTAGGAGTAATGGCGTGTTGTGTTCAGAATGTCTCTTCTGTCCGTGATTAAAGATTGTGGAAGTCATGGCTCAAGGCTCATGGCGCAAGGCTCGAGAGGAGAATATGAGTTATGTTTTAGTAATGATCTTTAAAAATTAATTGATGGTAACATAGAAGAGGACTTACTAGGAGTAATGGCATGTAGTGTTCAGAATGTCTCTCCTGTCCGTGATTAAAGATTGTGGAAGTCATGGCTCAAGGCTCATGGCTCAAGGCTCAAGGCTCGAGAAGAAAATATGAGTTATGTTTTAGTAATGATCTTTAAAAATTAATTGATGGTAACATAGAAGAGGACTTACTAGGAGTAATGGCGTGTAGTGTTCACTGTTCAGAATGTCTCTTCTGTCCGTGATTAAAGATTGTGGAAGTCATGGCTCAAGGCTCATGGCTTAAGGCTCGAGAGGAGAATATGAGTTATGTTTTAGTAATGATCTTTAAAAATTAAGAAGAGGACTTACTAGGAGTAATGGCGTGTAGTGTTCAGAATGTCTCTTCTGTCCGTGATTAAAGATTGTGGAAGTCATGGCTCAAGGCTCATGGCTCAAGGCTCGAGAGGAGAATATGAGTTATGTTTTAGTAATGATCTTTAAAAATTACAGTCATGCTAGGAAAACTTACTAAAAGTAATGGCGTGTAGTGTTCGGAGTGTCGCTGCACGCCCACGTTGTAGAAGAAGATGGGGAACTGGGTGAGGTAGACGCCGTACGCGATCTTGTTGAACAACTTGAACAGCCACGACTCCACGATCCACGTACCCATGCCTTCAAACATAATTAGATTTCTGTTTAGAAATCATTTACTTAGTAAAGTTTCTCGTCATTAAAATTATTTCAAATTTTCCTTGGACAGTGGTGCTATCACAAAGTTGTGGCTCGTCGAATGAAGTGTCTGAAAAGTTGTCTAATGAAACAAACAAACTTAACTCGTCATTTAACGGCATCAAAATACTGTAAATCTACCTAGATCTATAGCTGGGGTGGTTACAGAGCTGCGATACAAACATCCCAGAATTAATTTAACGATGAACATAACTAAATGCTTGTTTTAGACACATTTGAAACACACACCAGGACTTCATTGAGATTTGCCATTTACCCATTAAAACTATTCTTAAACTTGCTATATACTTACTACACTAGGACACTACACGAGATTTTAGAAGGAGGAGTTGATATTGCTGCATCTCGAGGCTGACGAGGCTGCCCAGGCTAGTCCACTTACCGGCGTATTCATTGCAAATGCACAGAACAGCGAACAACGAACAGCGCCGCGTCCAGGTGCTCGTACTGGTAGCCCTCGAGGCCCTGCCGGTAGGGGCTGGCGACCGTGAATGCGCCCAGCGCGAAGCACGCTGCCCAGGCTAGTCCACTTACCGGCGTATTCATTGCAAATGCACAGAACAGCGAACAACGAACAGCGCCGCGTCCAGGTGCTCGTACTGGTAGCCCTCGAGGCCCTGCCGGTAGGGGCTGGCGACCGTGAATGCGCCCAGCGCGAAGCACGCTGCCCAGGCTAGTCCACTTACCGGCGTATTCATTGCAAATGCACAGAACAGCGAACAACGAACAGCGCCGCGTCCAGGTGCTCGTACTGGTAGCCCTCGAGGCCCTGCCGGTAGGGGCTGGCGACCGTGAATGCGCCCAGCGCGAAGCACGCTGCCCAGGCTAGTCCACTTACCGGCGTATTCATTGCAAATGCACAGAACAGCGAACAACGAACAGCGCCGCGTCCAGGTGCTCGTACTGGTAGCCCTCGAGGCCCTGCCGGTAGGGGCTGGCGACCGTGAATGCGCCCACCGCGAAGCACGCTGCCCAGGCTAGTCCACTTACCGGCGTAGTCATTGCAAATGCACCAATGCGCGATGCACATGAACACGCCCCACAGTATGGGCGCGAAGGCGGCGAACAGCGCCGCGTCCAGGTGCTCGTACTGGTAGCCGTCGAGGCCCTGCCGGTAGGGGCTGGCGACCGTGAACGCACCCAGCGCGAAGCACGCTGCCCAAGCTAGTCTCACTTGGTTCTGTAACAAGCACTCCAAAAGTAAGAATTGAGATGACGAGATTTTGTGAACACACTAAGGCGAAAAACCAACGGCACCGCGCTCTGATGATTTCATGCTACCGTCTACATCAATTCTTTGGTGTCCATTGACGCCATTGACGTCAGACGGAACTGATTGTAGAACCTATCGTCTAAGGGTCCGCCCTTACACAGTCTATCCGCACAGTGAGGCGATTCCGTAGTTTATATTGGTACAGTGATAATGTGACGTAAGGTCAAATACCTAGTGGATTTCATACATACCACAGCCCTCTGCTGGGCACATGCCTCCTGTCTTATAAGTTATAGGAGAGAGGGATTTAGGCGCTACATCAACGAAGCATAACATTATGTGCCCAGAAATAATTTAATAAAAAAATGTGTTAAGTTTAAATAAAATTTAAAACATGAGAATAAATGAAAAGCAGTAATTTTCAAATTAAACCACACTCATATACTCACATCACTGAGATTAATGCGCGATCGTTTGGATTTAATGAAATACGCCATCATAACTCCAATTAGGTATATAGTGGCGCGGTGCGTCGGCAGGATGTATGAGTATCTCGCTGCATCCAATAACTTCTGCAGTCTGAAAAAGAAAGGGTAAAATATACTATATCTTTATACAAATAAATATAAACTGTATCTCTATGATATCGAAATAACTGCCTCTCATAGCTCATACTAGCTTAATCGTGTCTGTACGTTTAAAACAATTTTGTAGGTCATTCTGTCTGTCTGTCTGTTTGTCCGGGCAAATGGAATAACTGCGCCGATTTTGACAGGATTTTTTCACGGAGATAAGTAGCATGCATGGAGATGAACAAAAGCTACTGTTTATCTCAGGAAATCAGAGTTCCCACGGGATTTTGACGAAGTCACCAGCTAGTGTAGTGCAGTCTAGAGACTCTTTTTATTTCCTTGACTTTTAGTAAAAACTAGATGATGCCCACGGCTTCGCCCGTGTGGATTTAGGTTTTTAAAAATCCCGTGGGAACTTTTGATTTTCCAGAACAAAAAGTAGCTTATCTGTAGAAACCCGTCCCCAAAATGGAAAAATCCCGTGGGATCCCCACGATTTCGGAATACAATTCCTTACAGCATCAGGGTTGAGGAGTTGAATATGTACCTACTCGAGTTCATTCAACGATAAAGTCTTTAATTGGTACCCCCAATATCAATTTAAATAACCGAAAAAAGAACCGAAAGTTTCTAAAACCCATTAGTTTTTGGATTAGGTCCCCTACAGCATCAGGATTGAGGAGTTGGAATCCAAATTTTTTATAGAACAGGGTCGCAATGTTTCTCTATCGATTAAAAAAAAAAATACGCAAATCGGTTCAGAAATCTCGGAGATATCGGTGTACATAGGTAGAAAAACACAACTCCTCCTTTTTTGAAAGTCGGTTAAAAAAGTAGCCTATGTTACTCCCTGGTTAATTCTCTACTTGTATGTGAAGGTCCCGTCAAAATCGGTTCAGCCGTTCCGAAGATTAGCCCGTTCAAACAGACAGACAGACAGACAGACAGACAGACAGACAGACAGACAAAAATTTTAAAAACATGTGATTCGGTTATGGTAGCGTTCAAATAACCATATGAGCTTAATATGAGCTAGTTATTTCGATATTACAGACAGACACTTCAATTTTATTTATTAGTATAGAAGTATAGATTAAATTATTTCGAGAAGTTTAATGAGAGGTAGTTACGATTTATATAGTCGGGCATATTTTACGTAGGTATCTTTACCTTCGTGTGATCTAAATTCAGATTCCAGATCAAGGGGTTTCAATGTAAAAAATAGTTTTTTTTAAGGTTTTAACAGACCGCCGCGCCGCGTTGCGAGGTCGTCGCTGCGAGAGGAAAATATTCTAACTCGGTCGAGGGTGTATTGTACGAAAAGAGTTTTTTAGGTTTTTGTTTGGATTTCGGGATAGTGGTTTTTGAGCATTTTCAACTCCGTACGAGTGTAGTATCGAGCTGGTTTAAAACTGTGTAAACATCAGAAAAAATGTAGCGATATTTTAACTTAAAATTGAGCGGCCCACTTCTAACTTTTCCATTTTACATTCGTGTGTCGTCATCGTCATTAGACTATCGTATGAGATGATGTAGGTATATACGTCCACTACTGGTCATACCTAGGTTTCAAGTGGGGGTTTCCACATTCCTCTCTACACAAGGGCGTAGCCAGGATGTACTTCAGGGGATGAGAAACCAAGTAAAATCGTGCTTGTTAGTGAAATCGTTTTTTTTTCCTGCATGCATTGGCAACACATAGGCTACTTTTTATCCTGGAAAAATGCACAGTTCCCACGGGATTTTAAAAAACCCGAAAATAGCTACAGCTATAGGTAGATTATTATAGCGAACTTCCTTGATAGTAGGTATAAAGGTTGGAAAAGGGAGCGGGAACGGGAACCGGAAATCCACGATTCCCTCGGGATTTATTTAAAACCGAAATTCACGCGGGCGAAACCGAGGGCAGATGTTAGTTATACGTGGTTATACATGAAGTACAGCGCGAGATTCGTGACTCTTCGTTAATTACATACCTACCTAAGTAAGTACATTTTTGTTTACTCGCTGCCCACAACATTCAGTTATTTATACAGCAAAGCATCAAAAAACGTAAAAAGTTTTGTATTTAAACATTTTCATCCCTATGTTATTTAAAACATAATATTTTCGCAGTAGTAACCCACAACTTAGCTATTTATTTTATATAGTGTCAACAGAAGATATTAAACTATTGTGGGTACTTTATTTATCTATAATCTCTTTAGTGTCAGTAGACAAATTCAACAGTACAATAATAATTATTAACTTATAGTTATTAGGTACATAATACATATAATATGTTTTTCGTTTTTATTACTTACTAGATGATGCCCACGGCTTCGCCCGTGTGGATTTAGGTTTTTAAAAATCCCGTGGGAACTTTTGATTTTCCAGAACAAAAAGTAGCTTATCTGTAGAAACCCGTCCCCAAAATGGAAAAATCCCGTGGGATCCCCACGATTTCGGAATACAATTCCTTACAGCATCAGGGTTGAGGAGTTGAATATGTACCTACTCGAGTTCATTCAACGATAAAGTCTTTAATTGGTACCCCCAATATCAATTTAAATAACCGAAAAAAGAACCGAAAGTTTCTAAAACCCATTAGTTTTTGGATTAGGTCCCCTACAGCATCAGGATTGAGGAGTTGGAATCCAAATTTTTTATAGAACAGGGTCGCAATGTTTCTCTATCGATTAAAAAAAAAATTACGCAAATCGGTTCAGAAATCTCGGAGATATCGGTGTACATAGGTAGAAAAACACAACTCCTCCTTTTTTGAAAGTCGGTTAAAAAAGTAGCCTATGTTACTCCCTGGTTAATTCTCTACTTGTATGTGAAGGTCCCGTCAAAATCGGTTCAGCCGTTCCGAAGATTAGCCCGTTCAAACAGACAGACAGACAGACAGACAGACAGACAGACAGACAGACAGACAGACAAAAATTTTAAAAACGTGTGATTCGGTTATGGTAGCGTTCAAATAACCATATGAGCTTAATATGAGCTAGTTATTTCGATATTACAGACAGACACTTCAATTTTATTTATTAGTATAGATGTATATTTGAGAGTGTGACCCGGATAGGACGTTCTAATCTTTAACGAGTAGGTACACAGTAGGTATATAAGAGCAGATGTACCTACCTACTGAGTCGCGTCAACAATAATTCTCTAAGACCAAGAAGCTGTTCCTGTGAACCTTATCTACAGTATTGATAAGATTACATTAAAATCACCTGGTGACTTTGATAGACAATAGGGTATTTGACAACATTGAAAATATACTATTGATTGTGGTCATCTTATCAGATAATAGCCTAAAAAAGACATATTTCACTCAATCAAACTAAACTATGTAATTTTACGCGATATTTTGCACGAAATAAAACATAATAATTTTTGAAATTTTATCAGGAACGTGAACGCTCTGGGATTGTTTGTGATGTCACTTGATAGCACCTAACTTGGTTGATATAATTGAAGTTTATCAAGTCAACCGAAACTAAACTTTATACTTGAAAGAATAAGACTGATATTAAAATGAGTAGGTATAACAATTTAGAACATTACGATACAGCAGTCGCCTTGCGTAGCGTCTCTGTCGCACGCACCGAGTTCCGAAAAGGAGCGAGCGAGAGAAGTGACTTGCATAGCGATTTGTGACTTCACTCGATAGCACGTAACTTGGTTGATATAATTGAAGTTTATCAAGTCAACCGAAACTAAACTTTATACTTGAAAGAATAAGTCAAATCAAATCAAATCAAATAAACTTTATTCAAAATTGGTACACTGTACACTTTTTGAACGTCAATTTAGGTACAGGCAATGGTGATAATTATTTACGGAAACTTAAAACTAAAACTACGAGGGTTCCAAACGCGCCCTGGTCTGAGAAGAGCTCACAACAAACTCAGCCGGGTTTATTTTTTTTTTATTATCACCATCTTACAATATGGTATAATAGCCATAAAAATGATTTGAACTGTTGGCTTTTAGAGCAATCTATGTCCATGGATTTTTGTCATTAAAAAAATCTTTTAAGCTATAGTAAGACTTTTCAATTAATTTGCGTTTAATAAAACCTTTGAACTTATTGAGAGACATATCCAAAATGTTCTCTGGCAACATATTATAAAAAAGTACAGAATTACCAACAAATGATTTTCCAACTTTTCGCAGCCTAGTAGTGGGCAACACAAGTTTATCTTTATTTCTAAGATTAATGTTATGACAGTCACTTTTTTTCTTAAATTTATCGATATTTTTGTGTACATATATTAAATTTTCAAGAATATATTGGTTATAAACTGTCATAATTTTAACTTCCTTAAACTTATTTCTCAGTGACTCTCTGGGTCCCATATTATATATGGCACGAACAGCCCTCTTCTGCAGCACGAAAATGGAATTAATATCAGCAGCATTACCCCATAAAAGTATGCCATATGACATAATGCTGTGAAAGTAACTAAAATAAACTAACCTCGCAGTTTCAATATCAGTTAGTTGGCGAATCTTTTTAACCGCATATGCAGCAGAACTAAGTCTGTTCGATAAGTTATTTACATGAGGGCCCCATTGGAGTTTAGCATCTAACGTTATCCCCAGGAAAACAGCCGTATCCACTAGATCTAATTCCTCATTATTAAGCTGTACAGTGGTTTCAACTTGTTTAACATTAGGTAAAGTGAATTTAACACACTTAGTTTTTTTCCCATTAAGTAATAAGTTATTTGCTTCAAACCACTGTACCACTTTTGTGAGAGAATTGTTTACTTCGTCAGGTATTCTTTGGTATCTATCAATTTTAAACAAAAGTGATGTATCATCAGCAAACAATACTATCCCGTGACTATCCTTAGCGAGATAAGGAAGGTCATTAATATAAATAAGGAATAGAAAGGGCCCAAGAATAGAACCCTGTGGAACTCCTATTTTTACAGCTGATCCGGTAGACCGCTTTCCGTTCACATCTACTTTTTGTGTTCTATCATTAAGGTAAGAATTCATTAAATCCAAAGCTGCACCTTTAATTCCATAATGGTGTAGTTTTCTGAGTAATGTTTCATGATCAACACAATCAAAAGCCTTGGACAAATCACAAAAAACTCCAAGTGCATCATGTGACTCCTCCCAGGCTTCAAATATATGTTTAATTAACTCAACACCAGCATCAGTTGTTGAGCGACCCCTTGTGAAACCAAACTGTTTTGTATGTAATATATCATTAGTATGAAAATGTTTAAGCAATTGATTTAGTATTAATTTTTCAAAAATTTTACTAAAGGTAGGTAGTACCGATATTGGTCTAAAGTTAGTGGGGTCACTAGTACTACCTGATTTAAATAACGGAATTATTTTACTATGTTTCATTAAGTCAGGAAACACACCACAGTCGATACAATTGTTAAATATTAAAGCTAACTCAGGTGCAACAATGTCAATCAATGACTTTACAACGTTAACGGAAATTCCCCACAAATCATTTGTTTTCTTATTGTCGATTAATTTGAAGGCCTTAATAACGTCAGAGCAACTAACGTGACTGAATTTAAATTTTTGATTGCATTCAGGCACGCTATCCTCCAAAAATGAGAGAGCGGCAGCTGGTGAAGAGTTCAATGATCTTGTAGTAGAAACAGGGATATCCGTAAAGAAGGCCTCAAAGGCTGAAGCAACCTCAGAGTCTGACGTTATAGATTTGTTATCCACAATAAGTTTAAACTCACTGGTTTTCTCTGTTGCTTTCCCTGTCTCTTCGTTAATTATCTTCCAGGTAGATTTTATTACATTGGAGCTGTTTTTTATTTTGGTCTGTATATATTTAGACTTGGCCACAATGCAATCCCTCTTAAAAGTTTTGGAAAACAATTGAACGTACTGCTTGAACTCATCACTAGTATTATATTGTCGCTCCGCATACAGTTCATATAATTTTTGCCTTTTTTTATGTAATTCAATTGTTGCCCACTCGCTAAAGGCTTTTGCATCAGTAATTAAGACCGATTTACTAGTGAAAATATCATTAAATATTCTATGAAATGAATAAAAGAATAAGTTATACATTTCATTAGGACTTAAAATATCTGGTAGAAATGGAATGTCTTTAACTAGACCTGTTCTCATTTTCTTTATACGGTCCGACGTTACTGGTACAAAAGTTATTTTACGTTTAGCAGACTTTTCCCTCAAACTTTCAAACTGAATTAATTGTCCGCAGTGATCTGAATCTAATTTACTAATAATGCTTTTACTAAGAGGATTTATATCTGTAAAAATATTATCTATACAAGTGGCGCTTATTGAAGTTATTCTTGTTGGTTCCATAAACATTTTGGATAAGTTGTAGGACATAAACAAATTTAATAACTTTACACTTAAAGGGCTACTTTCCAAAATATTGACATTAAAGTCACCGCATACAAGTAACTTTTTACTTGAATTTACTATTTTGAATAATACTTCATCCATTACCTTCTCAAAAAGTTCAAAATTGGACAATGGTGGTCTATAAACAGACACAACAATGAATTGCTCTAATTCAACTGCCGCTAGTTCAATTGTCCGTTCAACAGACAGGCTCACAATGTCATTTCGATTTTTGAATTTTAATTTTTTGTTCAATAATATTAATGAGCCCCCATGAATAGATTTTGTTCTGGTGAACGAACTACCAACCCGGTAGTCACCAAAATTAAACATGTATTCATTTTTTTTTTAACCAATGTTCAGTAATACATAAAATATCAATATTAAAATTCTTTAAAAATAACTCAATCTCCAAATCCTTCTTTTTAATACACTGAATGTTCTGGTGAACAAGGTTGATAATTTGAGATTTTTTATTCTTTAAATATGGTATGTCCTTATTATAATTTGATTTATTTAAGCAAGAGGAAACCTCTGTTGTCTCCTTATCTAGTTTAAAGTAAAATTACTTGGATTGACATCCAAGATGCAGTCAGAATTATAACACTGCTCAATAAAAGCAGTTTGTTTAGCCAAATTCTTGGCTGTTATTGAAAAAAAATATGATAGCGAAATAGCTATCTGTCTTTTAAAATAGCAAGATAGTGTATATTTATCTTGCTTCAAATTATAATAAATTTTACCACATTTGGTAATGTCAATAATTTTAAATTTATTATTGTATGTACATAAATTGTGCAATGTCATATTCAACTTATATCTAAGAGTATTTTCTTGGTGTGGCAGATTTTGACAATAGGGGAATGTGTAAATAACAATATTATTTACATTTAATTTATTTAGAGATTCATAACAATATTCCAAATCTTTTTTGTTAATGTTACCTCTGTTTCCAAAAAAGATTATCAAATTTGTATTTTCATCAAAACTATTTCTATTTTTGTAAATTGAATTTACCACAGAGATTAATCCCGCATTAGGGGAACAGCAGTTCAATACCGTATGTCCCTGTAAATGTAGATTTAATAATATGCCCATATTACTACCAATTCCGTCACTAAACATGAATGTTTTTGTGCTTGATTTTGTATGTCTGAGGGAAATATTAGCATTGTTTACAACATTTTGTTCAGGGAACCTGTCACACATATGCCTTGATTTTGAGGACAATGAAGCCGGGGACACAGACTGTGGATGACCCGCACCTTCATTAGCACAGTTATTTACTAAGGAATTTTTGTGTTTATTGTGATTGTACTGTTTTAATTGTGTCTCATCTGAAGTCTGTGTGTATTCCGACCTCATATTTTTTTGACAAGAGTCAAACTGGGCTGCCAGAGTATGTAAAGAAGTTTGCAATCTGGCAATTTGAACTTCTAATATATGTGTGTCAGATTCATAACTAATTTTACTACTTTCTAATTGTGCACTATAGTTTTTAATCTGTTCTAACAATTGCAATCTATCCTGTTTGGGTTTTAACATTTTAAAAGAGTAATTATGAATTTTTAATAACTTTTGTGTTTTCCTTATATATCGGTTAATTTTTATATATTTTTTTAGTTTTTTACTGCTGCAGGGATAAACCATTGAAGGATTTGTAATATTGACCTGTGATGATGTTTGGTCAGTACAGAGAATAGGGTTATCCGTGGCAGCAGTAACCAACTCCGGGGCCCTATCAACTAACTCTTCGAAGAGACTTTGATTTTGAAGGACTGTAGTATTGTAGGCAGCAGTTTCCAGCTCGCTGATCTTCTGGTGAGCGTCATGCAGCTGCTGCTGTAGGTCAGAGATCTTGTGAAGGGTCGCCTCGTACTCAACCCGGCACCCATCAAACCTATCTACAAGCTCCTGAAGGTGGTCACGCTCTTCGACTACGCTTTCGTAACTTATATGGATAGCTGACAGTTCCGATTTTAATTTTTTATTTTTATCCAAAATATCTAATATTTCCCTCTCATTGTCGTCACGCTCGCTATTAAGTTGAGCACATAAGGCCCTACTCGCCTTTAATTCTTTTAATGCCAGTTGAAGTTTAGTTTCTTCTTGGCGTGCTAATGCCCTGCGGGTCATCATCTTGTAAATAAATGAAGTATGTTCTTAGAACAAAAGAATAAAGACGGATAAAGACCAACGACCCAAGGAATCCGAGTTGACAGTTGATAATTAATTTGAGATTACAACTGTGTAGTATTACGGCAATAATAGACAATTGCAATCACAAATACCGGTTTTTTGTGTACTTTTAAGTTTGTTTTATTTCTAAAACAACACAATAGACTTGAAAATCACAGGCTAACACTATTTTTAAAGTTAAACTAACCTGAAAACCGTTGTAACTTTTACACGCAATAAACATAAGATTGGCACTGTAACTACTAAAACTATATTTATATAACACTGATTTTAATATTATTAAACTAAATAATTCTTAAATGGGCTATAAATACGCACTAAATAATAATTAAAATAAAATTTAAACCGGGACAGATTTGAACAGCTGTTTACCCCAGTGTTGCCACACCAAAAAAAAAAAAAATTGATATTAAAATGAGTAGGTATAACAATTTAGAACATTACGATACAGCAGTCGCCTTGCGTAGCGTCTCTGTCGCACGTACCGAGTTCCGAAAAGGAGCGAGCGAGAGAAGTGACTTGCATAGCGATTTGTGATGTCACGCGTATCATGTGATCAGAAATGTTGTTTTTGGCGTGGTTTTCAAAACTTAAACTTTATCATTGATTTAATTCTTAATACTGTAGATATTGCGAAAAATATCAATGTAGTGTGTTTTAATAAGTAATAAAGAATAATTTAAAACAATTTCCAAAAATTAGTCAAATACCCTATCATGCAGAAAATAAATCGCCTTCATGGACAAATTAACTTTGCAAGAATTTAGCATTTCAATAGAAGTAACACATGGATGACGTCTGTAGTGGCATATCCGACTATACAGTGTTATGCTTTTGTAACGCTATGATGTATTTACTACATACCTAATATCACCATAGCAAAAGCAAAATGGTTTGCACAAGTTGATAAATAATCTAATGGGGTAAAATTTTGGTTTAAAGTTTCCTAACTAGGTATATGGGGACCAATTTTGTTTTTTCTGGTGATCAAATTTTAACGGTTACCGGTTACCGAAACATTACTTTAAACGCCTATGGTATACAGTGACTGTTGATACCAAGTTATGTTTCTTTTCCTAAAGCTGAGCTTCGGTATTTCTTTTTCTTTATATGTCAGAAACTAAATACGAACTGCTAACACAATATTGTTTTGATTTGAGTAGTGTTCGTACGGACCGAGGTTTGGATGATCCAACCGATTACATTGTTTGTACCGTATAATGCGGTTTAGGATTTAGCGAATTACTTATACGGTATTTGCCGGCCATGTTGACTGAGGAACAGTGACTCTGGGATAATATTTGTTGTAACAATAAATATCATATTGTTATCCTTAATTCATTTCGAATGGTAATAGCATAATAACATTGTGTACGTATAACAGTTTGGTTCCGTTTACAGAATATCTGGTCGATTCGGTCTCAAAAGAGTAAACTTAACATCTGATCTTTATAAGATAAAGGTCACAATCTAAAACCCACACTATTTCTACCTGTCTACGAGAGGATTATTTGTTAAGCAGTCTATGTATGTTTTTAGGTTCATCAGTTTCCCCATAATTGCCAAACTACTCATTAGATTTTGATTTTGGTGTTGTTACCCGACTACGGCAAAGCCAAAAGGAAAGGTTATGATTTTGGCAGTCTATGTATGTAGGTATGTATGAATATGTGTGTGGCCGATTTTTGTATGAGATTCTGTGTGTACCACCCTAGCGCCTAAATTATGCTATGGTTCGGGTGATATAGGCTACATTTTATTTACGAAAAAAATCAAGAATTGACCTTCGCTCGGCTTTCTAGATTATTAAAATAGTTTCAGATAGACATAAAAGATGGCGCCACTGGCTGCATGCCCCGCGTTTTTGCACACTAAATTATTATTAAGTTACCAAGCGTAGTCGGGTTTTAGTTTAGGAACTTTATACTTGTTGGATTCTTCATAGCGATCTGCGTGCCTGCGTAGCGCATTAATACGAATATGGCCGGGAGGTCCGGGACCCGGGTACATACCGATTGAAGCTCTACGAGCGGAAAAAATGTACATTGAAAGAAATTAATATGTGCTATGTCTGCGCGCAAGACGCCATCGGTGGTGCAGGTGGTGGCGTCCCCAACAGTGCTCACGTTGCAGAATTTCGGGAACATAGCAAATAAAAGGGGTGCACTTTTACATTATGTCGCAGAACCGAAGAGAAATTTCTACTAGTAAGTCATCAGCTTGTGGAGAAATACAAGCTAGGTATATTTAGGAAAAATTAAACCGACTTACTTACTTAAATACATACTATTATGTATATCATAAAATATGAAGAGTTCCCTCGATTTCTCCAGGATCCCATCAATAGATCCTGACCTAACGACCATGGGGCCACTTGGAAAGTATAGGTACCCTTTCAAACAAAAGAAGAATTTTCCAAATCGGTGCAGGCGTCTTTGAGTAATCGGGGAACATACATAAAAAAAGATTCCGACGTATTGTGCAACTCCTCCTTTTTAAGCGACTTTCAAAAAGGAGGCGGTTCTGAATTCGACGCGTATGTTTTTTTTTGAAGACGGTTAGTAAAATAATAAGTGAAATATACTCACGAAATGCCGTAATACACGAACATGCTGATGTTGTACCAGTATATCGCGAGGTATCTCAGCACGGTGGAGGCTGCGGCGGCGCCCAGCACCAGCGCCAGGCCCAGCGCGCGGGACCGCCACAGCACCAGCATGAGGGGCAGCGTGGCCACGTACAGCTGCATGTCCATGCCGATCTGGTGTGTGTGGGTCAAGCACTGGGGAACAAGGGAACGGCTCGATACAAATAACTTTGAACCGACTAGCAAACAAGTGATAATCTGGGAAAGAAGGGAACGGCTCAATAGAAGTAACTTTGAACCGACTAGCAAACAAGTAATAATCTGAGAAAGAAGGGAACGGCTCAATAGAAATAACTTTGAACCGACTAGCAAACAAGTGATAATCTGGGAAAGAAGGGAACGGCTCAATAGAAATAACTTTGAACCGACTAGCAAACAAGTGATGATCTGGGAAAGAAGGGAACGGCTCAATAGAAATAACTTTGAACCGACTAGCAAACAAGTGATGATCTGGGAAAGAAGGGAACGGCTCAATAGAAGTAACTTTGAACCGACTAGCAAACAAGTGATAATCTGGGAAAGAAGGGAAATGCTCAATAGAAATAACTTTGAACCGACTAGTAAACAAGTGATAAGTAAACTAAAAGACTTAGGGCCTGTTTCACCACCTCCTGATAAGTATCAGATAGCTATCTACAACTTATGTCTTTGTCACTTGACAATTGACATAAAGTAAGAAAGTGACAAAACTTACGTTTAGGCTATCCGACACTTATCAGAAGATGGTGAAACAGGCCGTTAAAGTAAAACCGACTTTAGCATGCACTTGACAGTCCATATCTCGGAAACTACCGAATCGTTTTGATGAAATATGCACTGTCACACAAGACTGATCTTGAAGGTGTGATGCACAAGAATGGTCACAATCCGATCAATAGTTTCGGAGAAATCCGCGGACATACAATACATACAATAATAAAATATTGTATTTACTGCCATTGATTTTGCGACTTCCCGATTGTATTTGTGTAGTCTGAATTATTTATATTAGGTAATTGACAATAAATCGGTCTTGAAAGAAATCGGCCATATAATATTGAGCTTTGAATAGAAAACACTAATTGTTGATAGTTGTGTTATATTATAAAAAGGAAAAACAAAGATAAGGATTTCAGAAACTCATTCTGGGTTGATTTTATTTGACTATGTATAAAACAAACTAACTTTATAATTATGGTCACGCCAATGCTAAATTTTGATAAGCAGCTATCAGCTTTCAGATAAGAATGTTATGACCTCTTTAAGCTTGTCATAAAAATATATTAGAAGTAAATACATTCAGAAGTATTAATTTTATTAACGTTCAATACGTAGTAGGTAGGTACAAAAGAAATACTCGTGAAAACGTAGTAGATGTAGATATATCTTAACACAATTTCTTTAAGCCCAAACCTCTTCTGTAGAGTATAGATTACACTGAGAATTTTCCCGAACAGACAATAAATAATCTCCTAAAATAACATGAAATGAAATATTTAGGGTGAAGGGGTTAGGTTGGCTTGACCCAGTAAAATACCCCGGGAGGCGGACCCGATACCTTTTGTTGAGATTTGCTCCCTGACGGCGCTGTGTTTACTAAATATTATTTTGATCTCTAAGGACTAAGGGAATTATAATACAAAATGCTATCAAGTATCTACCTATTTTTTTATTTTAAACAAAATTATGATTTAAATCTCGCCTATGGAAAAGCAATGGTGAGGTCTTTGAAACGCGCTTAAGCGGCTTTTACACGTTCCATAATGCTGTACGTCCTACCAAGGTCAAACACGACAATTCAGTATATTAACCGTCATACGTTGAGACTTGAGCCTATTAATATTAACTTTTTTCACAGTGCGTTATGATAGTACGGCAGCCCTGGAACAAATTTTTTAGTGATTAATAACAAGCTGAATTTTCGTGAGTAGGTTCGTTTCGACGAGACGAACAATTTTTTTATTTATGAAAATTCTCGATGGAGGTAGCTACTAGGGGAGGTGTTAAAAATTTTGATTCGCTCGGGTGGGAAATCGTTCCACTAAATTTGTAGGACTATATGGCCATTTTATTATACAAGTATTTACTAGGCTGTATACAAAAAATCAGCTGGTTATTAATAATATTCTACTGCGTCCTCTACTCCAAATATTTCCAAATAATGAGGTTATAAAAATGATTAAAAATTATTAATAACTAGCTGATTTTTGTATGCAGCTTAGTAGGTACTTGTATAATAAAATGGCCATGTAGTCCTACAAAAGTGGAACGATTTGTCAAGGGCTGCCGTACTATGAAACCTTGTTGGGATCTATACCAATATGGGCCGTGTGTAAGCCGCTTTATGGTCTAGAAAATGCTCATTAATTTTTGTTATCTACTCTAAAATTTTTAGGAAAATGTGTAAGTTGTGTACATAATAATGTCTACTCGTTTAATATAATTTACTTGAGTATCAATACAGTATATTAATCAGATTATTGTCTATTTCTAACTGAAAGACCATTATTAAAATGGTGGAAGTAGTAAAATGGATTTTAGAGAAGGATAAAAGGTATAAAAACCCCAAAAGGACAGATGACTACGTGCGGCCTTACTTGGTTACATAACAAAATGGGTCCATAACCCACAACTGTTTCAGGTTAGATGTAAGCATCAATTACCGAGGCGGCGTACCGTGTCATTATTAAACCACATCCATTCATCTCGCTCCAGTAATTGGGTCACACTGACAAGAACACAATGATCTCCAAAGTGCGAACCCGGCAAAAACTCTGCACTTCGCAATGTATCATATCATATTATCACCGTTGCTATAAAAATAAGATTCCACAGTCGTGTCTGTCTGATATACTTACCTAGTCTCTTCGAGGGTATTTTTGACAAAAAATCCTGTGGTGCCATCTTCAGCTCTGAAGCTCGATGGCAAGCTGGACACTACTAAATTGCAGTGATGTGCCATTTTCTTGACTTTCGAGAAATTATTTGAATTGTATTAAAAGCAACTCAAAAGCCTACATACTCGTAGTAAAATTCCGAATTAATGAAGCAAAGTAAATTGAGGACAATTTCAATACAATTTGATGTTAAAACAATTGCATTAATCGTGTTGGTTCGCTAAAATTTTTTTGAAATCGCATTATTTTCTATGAAAGAATGCAGTGCGATTTTTTTGCTCTCAAGATTGCTAATAGACTTTCTAAGATCCCTTCTGTTTATTTTAGGGCAACTATACTACTATAATATGATATTATAAAGTAAATTGATTGATAAGTGGAAAGCAAAAGGTTTCAACTAGTATTCAATAACTGGGTGACATACATGCAACGCGAGTCTCATTATATAACACCATGGGAACTCTTAACAATGACTAAGTATTGTTCCATCGAGTGGATTCTTAGATATTACTTAGGCATATTATAAATCATTCCTTATATCCATTACAGATTCGTTGTTTTCTCTTGTCTCTGAGACGTGGAAATAAGTTGGTAAATTGGCTATTGCTGGAAAAACCTAAGGAACTGAATCAGTCAAATGGAAATGGAAATTTATAGGTACCAATAATAAAATATTGTACAACTGCAATTCATAGTTCTGCTTTCTGCGAAGGTATGGTTGCACCTGAATACATGTAGGTTTATGAATGTATCTTTTAAACGTACCTAAGTTTATTTTAAACATAGCTACTCGTACGTAATATTATAATGAGTGTTTAAGGAGATCGCTATAGAAAACGAAGACAAATAATAATAGTAGCGATGATTAGTTACCAAATTAACAAATACACATTAGATACCAAAAAAAAACGCGAAAAAAAATTATAATATTTCCTGTATTTTTAAAACTTCGCAATGTAATGCAATCAGCTGATGCATATTATAGAACTAGCTGACCCCCGCGACTTCGTTCGCGTGTTTATAGGTTTTATATAGGATCGGATCGAATCCCATAATTCTTTTATGTACCTAAACTAAATGTAACCTAAGTTACTCCTTATAACATCATCTATCTGCCATTGAAAGTTCCGTTAAAATCGTTCCAGCTGTTTCGGAGATTAGCTGGAACAAATAGACAGACCAACAAACATAAATTTAAACGTACACCAGTTTAAAATAAGCCGTACATTCAAAGATCCGGGTCCCAAGTTATTTGAACCCGATACTGAGGGTTGTAATGTCTGTCTTTTCTGAACTAAAAAACCTATAACCTTGAAATATTTACGGGACAATATACAAAGTACTACCTTTCTAACAAAAAAAGAATGAGTGAAATCGAACAACGCGTTAATGAATTACAGCTAAATACACGTTTTAACTTTCATCCCCTCTCCCAAGGGAACCGTACTGAATTTCGGGATAAAAAGTACCCTATGTCCTACCTCGGAGTATAAACTCAAATCGTACCAAGTTTCATTTGAATCCATTCAGTAGTTTCGGCGTGATGCGCGGCCAAGATACAGACAGACAGACAGACAGACAGACAGAAAGACAGACAGACAGACAGACAAAAATGAAACTAATTGCAGTTTTGGCTTCAGTATCGATTATAGAGTGCCCTCCAATAAAAATTTTCAAAATATCTTCAATGTACAGAATTGGATCTGTTACAGTTTTATTATATTATAGATAGAAGATAGATAGATATCATCTAATAATATGAATAAACTCACCATCTCCTCAAAGCCAAAGTAGTTGTGTATGAAAAGGAAACTCTTCCACATGTTCTTCTCGCAGACCCGGCTGTGCTCCTCCACGACCAGGTTCCACTGGGGTCCGTTGTTGACGTCGGGCAGTATGTACGTGCAAAACAGCATTATGCTTAGAAACAGCGGGAAAAGTCTGTAAAGATAAACATTTGGTTAATTGCAAACCTGTGATAAGTATATTAAGCGATCTTGTAGCTGAGCCAAAGTTAAGAAAATCTCATTTGCATTAAAGTTCAACAGGTACAAGCCTACAGGATACTGTTGGTTTAATTTTTGTCAAAATCTATAATATTATAAAACTGTAACAGATCCAATTCTGTACATTGAAGATATTTTGAATTTTTTTATTGTATTGGAGGGCACTCTATAATCGATACTGAAGCCAAAACTGCAATTTTTTTCATTTTTGTCTGTCTGTCTGTCTTTCTGTCTGCCTGTCTGTCTGTCTGTCTGTATCTTAACCGCGCATCACACCGAAACTACTGAATAGATTTGAATGAAACTTGGTACGATTTGAGTTTATACTCCGAGGTAGGACATGATAGGTAGTTACTTTTTATCCCGAAATATAGCACGGTTTCCTTGGGAGAGGGGATGAAATTTAAAACGTGTATTTAGCTGTAATTCATTAACGCATTGTTCGATTTCACTCATTATTTTTTGTTAGAAAGATAGTACTTTATATATTGTCCCGTAAAAATTTTAGTACAGAAATGACAATGGATCTTTGAACGTGCGGCTTATTTCAAACTGGTGTGCGTTTAAATTTATGTTTGTCGGTCTGTCTATTTGTTCCAGCTAATCTCCGAAACGGCTGGATCGATTTTAATGGAACTTTTAATGTTATAAGGAGTAACAGGCTACATTTAGTTTAGGTACATAAAAGAATTATGGGATCCGATCCGATCGTATATAAAAACCTATATCTAGGCGAACGAAGTTGCGGGGATCAGCTAGTTCAAAATAAAACTTTGATCAGGCCATTCTTAACACCTTCTCTGTTAATGTCTAGGTTTTATAGCCGTATGAATCTTGGACATTAACATACAAGGAGAAGGATGTCATAATCGAAAAAAGGAAATTTTTTGTAAGATCCTGGAGCCAACCAGATACAAGGAAATAAAGGAACAAAGGCTGTGGGCAAAAGAACCAGGAGAACAGAAAACTGGTGGAACCTAATATTAACGGGAGAGACCTAGCCAGCGAAACTCTGCTGGCCTGGGCAGGATGGGAGAGTATCGCACTGTAAGAGCATACTTGAGATTGTTCAATAGGGAAACACCAAAGATGAAAACCTGCATTGTTGGAAAATCATACTCTGTACTTCTGTAGTCTGTATTAGATTTTACTTTTACGCATCTCTACCTAGAAAATGCAAGCTTACGTGTCGCATTTGCTTTTTATACTTACTACTTAGTACTGAGCCATATAATGATGCTATTTTATTACACTGTACTTGAAATAAATAATAATAATATATAGATTGCGCTTGCACATTAAATAACGTAAACTTATTGCCGTATCTATATACACGGTAGTTCTTGTTAATTTATTATCGGATAAAAACGTTTGTTCTATTGCATTCGTGTTTTATAGTATACTATAGCTTCTGCCTGCGGCTTCGCCCGCGTGAATTTCGGTTTTTTAACCCCCGACGCAAAAACGACGGAGTGTTATAAGTTTGACGTGTCTGTGTGTGTGTGTGTGTGTGTATCTGTCTGTTCCCCTGTGGCGCTCAAACGGGTGGACCGATTTGAATGCGGTTTTTTTTGTTTGAAATAGAATAGAATAGAATAGAATAGAATAGAATAGAATAGAATAGAATAGAAAAGTTTTTTATTCAAATAAACTTTTACAAGTGCTTTTGAATAGTCAGATGAATCTACCACTGGTTCGGAATGCCATTCCAACCGAGAAGAACCAGCAAGAAACTCGGCGGAAAGGTGAATTAGTCGAGAGTGTTGTTAGCTATGTTTGATGAATGAGGAATCTATCCAAGATGGCCGCCGCTACAAAATGGCAGATTATATTTTTTTCACAACTCCCTTAATATGGGTATCAAATGAAAGGGACTAGTAGAATAGCACTCCAAATCCAAGCAAATCCAAGATGGCCGCGACCACAAAATGGCGAATGTCGGGGGTTTTTTAAATTTTCAATTTATACTTGTCACAAATCCAGAGAGAATCGTGGATTTCTGGATCCCGTTCCCGCTCTTATAGTTTGTTGAGTTTGCTATAGTAACCTACCTATAGCTGTAGCTATAGACTTAGGTTTTTTCAATATCCCGTGGGAACTGTGGATTTTTCCAGGATAAATAGCCTGTGTTAAGTCAGGGCATAATCTATCTCCATTCATAATTTCAGCCAAATGCATTCAGTAGTTGCGGCGTTTTAAAGAGTAAGAAACATACACACACACACACATACACACAAACAAACTTTCGCCTTTATAATATTAGTGTGATATTTATTAAATAAATATAGGTAGAGAGTGGAAACTATAAGTTGACGCAGGACTGTCCTTATTTCACCACGTAGCTCTCGCTGGTTGCTTGGTTCGCGTGGAAATAGCAAAAATTCCGCGGGAGGCGTTTGTTTTCCCGGAATAAAAAATATTCACTTTTTACCTGGAGAAGCACAAAGGACACTTAGCTTTTTAGTTGAAAGAATTTTCTTGAATTTAGTTGGTGAATTTTTGTGCCATGTTTAAATAGTTCGACTAGTTGAGGAGTAAATAAATAGGATTATTTCAACTCGTACTAATGACGTGGTGAATGATATTTAACCATACGAAAGAGTAGTCTTTGTATTATTAGGCTGTACCCTTAGTTTGAATTTGCATATCTCAACGACTTCGATTAATTTTGAGTATAGAAACATTATAACATTTGAGTAAAATAGATTTAAAACCCTTGTTTTTAACCCCCGACGCAAAAACGACGGGGTGTTATAAGTTTCACGTGTCTGTGTGTGTGTGTGTGTCTGTTCCCTCGTAGCGCTCAAACGGGTGGACCGATTTGAATGCGGTTTTTTTTTTTGTTTGAAAGGTGAATTAGTCGAGTGTTGTTTGAAATCCAAGATGGCCGCCGCCACAAAATGGCGAATGTCGGGGGTTTTTAACTTTTTAATTTATACTTGTATATTGCGTACCTACCTAACCTTAAGCGCATTGGGACGTACTTGTAGGTTACACATACAGGCATCGTGAGATACCATATTGTCAGATGGATACAATAACAGGATTATATCCTTCAGTACATCAGTGGGATGCACTCAACTGTAAACTATAAATCCATGTAGATGCAGGATTTCAGTAGATCACCTGTAGATCAAGAAATTAAACCATTGTAGAAACTGAACTATGTACTAAATAAATTATGGCCGTTTTAAAAGTAAAACCTTAAAGTTTAAAAGTTCAAGGGTATCTGGCAGGGGGTAGCAACTGTAATAAGTGTCCGGCAATGCATGACGTGATTTCTAATACTATTCAGAAGAAAAATAAAAAAATTGACTTTATACTTTGACGTATGATTTTTTACTACTTTATTATCTGTTATTTTCCATACTTCATAGTCGCAGATCGTTCCTCCCTGTGTTGGGGACAATCAGCTTTTATAAAATAACGAAGGTCTGGCCATCGTGGGCTATCGTGCAATCGTGGGCATCGTGGAGCATATCGTGGGCATCGTGGAGATTGCTCTATGGAATGTAAGCCCTGGGTGTAGGTGTACCTAACTATTTTAGTTCAAGTTGACGGCAACTGTGCGTTACATTTAGTATGGAAATGATAGATTTACGAATTGTTAACGTTAACGTCAAAGTTACACAAGCAACCAGCAGCTAGCAACCGGAGTCTCCGTACTTTTTTAAATGTCAAAAGTGACTAATTAAAGTGACCCTGCTGTTAGATTCCCTAATTTGGGTTATGTCTTTTGTACAGAAGATACAGGATAACATGACATAAGTGCGAAATCGAGTGAGACAATCGATCTTGAACATTCTTTTGTTTTGCCAAAACTATTTATGGTAGGTACTAAGTAGACATGTTTTTCAGTCTGCCCGCCCCCACTTATGCAGCTAAAAAGGCTTCATGCGAGAATGACGTCTGTCTTTATGATCTCTTTAGCACAACGCAATGTCTCACCGTGTGAAGGTCAGTGCATCTGCTTGACCAACATCGATCGTCGTATGTGTTAGCTTTGACTGGTCCATAAAATAATCGAGATTCGATCGGTACTGGACCGACCGTCGATAGATCATCGATCGATAGTAGATTGGTAGAGTGGGAATTCGCCACGCGAGACTAGAGAAAAGGGTCAATTTTCACGAGGTCCCGGGTTCGATTCCGGGTCGGACAAATAATTGTTAGGTATATATTCAAGATATATTCAAGGTCGATGGTTTTTCTGTCAAGAAATTCTCAGTGCCAGCCTGGAAGTTGGTAGTTGGCGGTGTTTCACCCCCGTGCCGCATAGAGCATGTTAAGCAGTCGGTCCCGGTCATCATATGATAATAATAGTCGTTAAAGCCCGCCAACCCCCATTCGAGTAGCGTGGCGGGTCTAAGTTCTAAATCCCTCTTTCCTATGAAAAAGGTGACCTGTGCCCAGTAGTGGGATAGTGTTACGATATTCGGAGCGTAGCAACATTGTCGAGATATGCAAAGTCGTACTAAGTAGGTATATATATGTACCTACTTATTGTCCGTGACATCGCCTCGGTCAAAAAGTCTTTGCCCCCGCGACCTACTATGACTTGTGTAATTTGATAGTCATTAGAACTAGATTATGATAACACTGGAACACGTGCGTATTCAACAGATTGGTATTTCCTTATAACTACAACGATGAGTCACTAGATTTTCTTGATTACTATTAATTAATTTCATATTAATAATAACTTTCATAATTATACAAAGGATAAATTACCTAAATTTTTGAAAATATTATTATTGTGTTTCATTATGACATCACGAGCACCAATTAATATTTGTTCACCGCGGTTACTTACTTCTTCTGATGACAGATGGGTTGGTTTATTTTTGCGCAAAGAATCAACCTGGCTGTTCAGTGCGGAATTGCACCCAGTACCCTATACTTACTTGGTAACAAACCACGCAGGTGTGACTTTTTTAGGCTAACTATTGGCCTGTTTCACCACCTTCTGATAAGTGCCGGATGGCTTCATATTCACATATATTTTTGTCTTTGTCACTTGACATAAAGTAAGAAAGTGAGAAAACTTACAAGTGCTCATACACATTAGCGGTTAACCGCGTGCGCGGCTAACCGCGCGGCTAGCCTCTTATAGAATTTCGTCGCGGTTTAGTGCGTAAACAAGTATAAATTAAAAATTTAAAAACCCCCGACATTCGCCATTTTGTGTTGGCGGCCATCTTGGACCGATTTTCATCAAACATAGCTAACAACACTCTCGACTAATTCACCTTTCAAACAAAAAAAATCGCATTCAAATCGGTCCACCCGTTTGAGCGCCACAGGGGAACAGACAGAGACACACACACACACATACATACACACACACACACACACACAGAGACACGTCAAACTTATAACACCCCGTCGTTTTTGCGTCGGGGGTTAAAAATGAGCGGTTGCATATAAAAATATAAAAGCGGCTAGCCGCGCGGTTAGCCGCGTACGCGGTTGACCGCGGCTATCCAACACTTATCAGAAGGTGAAACAGGCCCTATGAGTTGTATACATGTAAACTAACCTGAACCATCTAGCCAGCAGTCTGTTCTTCACGTCAATGGTGCCTTTTCTCTCCAACTCTTGGAGCAGGTTGTGCGCGTTCAAAAACCCGCTGAGGTAGAGGAAACTGTCCGTGTACACGATCGCCGAGCGGCCGACCACCGCCCAGGGCATTCCAAACACCTGCGGAATATGCTTATTGATTATTGAGATTAGCGCAGTGTTGGCAGACGCCATACCCATACCGGGTGGGAAGGAAGCCGCTGTGTTCAAGCGACGCAAGATCGATGCGTGTGGGAGTGACAAGAGACCCGTGTCCAGCAGTGGGCGACTATCAGTTGATGAACAAGAAGAAAGGTTGTTTAATTGTTGTTGGGGGTCTAGATAGGTTGCGGCGCTTGTAAAATGTTGATACTGGTAAAAGTGCAATGATCAATAACATCGATTTTTGAAACCACTGTCAATGATTTGTTGGTAGCACTTCAATACTGTACAAAATTGATTGGTTGTATTATATTTTAATTTAATCTGCTGTGCGATTCTTATAAGATTTAAAAGGAATTTTTGCCTTTATTACTTTAATTGATGTTAATAGATATTTCGCTTTCCTATCCGATCGATATTTTGTAAGTACAAGGAGTAGGTACGAATTTAGTGCAACTGCAGGTGAAATTTGAACCGTCGATCTTTCGAGTTGCAGTCGCTATTGAGTCTGCGGGCTAACGGTCATACAATAAATAATGACGAAAACGTAAGGAAAAAAAACCTTGCTGTGCTGAGGCTTTTAAAAGTTTGTCACTTGAACTCAATTGCAGCTAACAGGTCAAGGTGGTTTAAAACACGGCCCTAATAGCCGTGTGTTCTAAATACAGGAAGCGCGTGAGATGGGAGGTGTGCTCAAAGTTCCGATTCGCTTTGCGTGAGGCGTTTCTTAACTCTGTGTTTAAACGGTAACTACGGTACTAGTTTTAGGTACGATATATTTTTACTTAAGGATCACTATAAATAAAAATAAATATACACACATACACACACGGTCGGCTGTTCCTAAAGTAGGCAACTTAATGCCTGTGTTATAGGTAACAACCGACTGATATATATATTTACATATATTACACATATAAATATTTAATAAATGTATAAATACATAATACATACTTATATACTTACATAAATACACCCAGACTCGGGACGGGAATCGAACCCGCGACCCGGGAGAGGTAGGCAGGGTCACTGACAACCGCGCCAACGGGCCAGTCAAATTCTGAATTAACGAGTCTTAAGTAAACTCGACCAGTCACTGAATTCAGATTAAGAATATAAGTGTTACAGGATCGCGAAATTGTCGCCGTGCAGATGTCTCGTAAACCAATATAAAACAGAATAATTTGCATAGCGTTACAGTTTTATTTACGTCGCTTTAAACTGTCAGAGTTACGTGCTTTCGAATATTTTTTGTATGAGTTGCTAAAAATCAGCAACACGCAGTCCCAGTATTAAAGACAGTAGACAATATCATTTCTATTGCCTTATTTAGAATTCTGTGATACATTAGTAGTGCTGGAACACTAAATCTAGGTATTACGGCTATGCCATTTATATAATTGTAGGAATTACTCAAGGCCGAACCTTCTAATAAATGATTTAATACGGTTGAAGTTCGTTGAACGTGAATTGGCTAATGTCTTAAGCTTAGAGTAGTTTGATAGGCTTTGGTAGCTTTGCCTTTATTTGTCACCGGAATCTGTTAGTTTTCTTGCGAGGAAACTTGTACACGTAATATTATACAAAACTTCTATAATGGTTTAAATTGTAAACGCAACAGTGTGAGTCCAATAATTATTAGAGTCACGGAAGAGAATTTTATCTATGATTAGAGTCGAGTAGAAGAGTGGAGATTAGTAGTGATATTGTGATATGGTGATAATAAAAAGAATACTCGGCTGAATTTGTTGTGCGTTCTTCTCAGATCAGTGCGCGTTAGGCACCCCCATTGTCTTAGTTTAAGTTGAGGTAAATAATTTATCACAATCATCTCACTTGCATAATGTTCACCTACTTGTCATTCAAATAGTGTGCAGTGTACCAACATTGAATAAAGAAAGACTTTGGCTTTACCTGCCTAAAGATGGGTCTCCACCAAAGGAAAATTGCCAATTTTTGTGTTGTCAACACGTCGTGTTGGTAATAAAATTATGCAAATATTCTTTGGATGCTTTCAGCTGAACTGACTCGTTGGTCTAGTGGTTAGCATATTCGACCGCAGATCACGAGGTCCCGAGTTCGATTCGGGCAAACAATTGTTAAGCATTGGGATTTTACTGTTAAGAACATTTCAGTGTCAGCCTGGAGTTGCAAGCTGGCGGTGTTTCACCCCCGTGCCTCGGAGAGCACGTTAAGCAGTCGGTCCCGATTATTATCACTATCATGTGACAATAGTCGTTAAAGCCCGCCAACCCGCATTGTAGCAGCGTGGCGGGTCTAAGCTCTAAATCCCTCTCTCCTATGAGAGAGGAGGCCTGTGCCCAGCAGTGAAGGTAGCGAGCTGATGCAAACCCAGCTTAACAAACCTGCGTGAATATAAAAAATCCGATAACGTTACTAACCTCAGAGAAGCTTGTTTTATTCACGTACGGATTGTGAGCCATTGCCATAGATTTGTGCGCGAGGAGTAGGGCGATAGCGTTTAGCCCCCTGAACGCGTCGACACCCTTAACTCTCGTCGGCGAGTCTGACAAGTCGAATACTTTCCTCAAATTGCGTTTCAAGGAAAACGCGTTGAGAAGTTTCTCGAAGTTCGTCGCGCCCTCCTTGCCGTCGTCCAGCATTGTTCCCAAACTCAATAATAGGATAATTGCCAGGAAAAACGTACTGAAACAAAAGTGGGAACGCTAAAGAGAAAGTTTCTCCCTCCAAATAACAACGATTGATATTAAAACAAGCAGGTGAAGTAATTAAAAACAACTGGCTATTTTAAATGCCTCAAATGTTCTAAATGATTATTAAAAGTAAAAAAGGTAAAAAGATTTGCAAAGTTTGATATGAACATGTATTTTCTATATTAAGTAGATATGTCGATTGTAAAACAAGCAGTAGGAGTCATTAAAAAAAACAACTGGTCATTTTTATAGCCTCGAAAATCCTAATAATGGATATTGTAAATGGTAAAATGATTTGAAAAGCCTCAACCTATTAGATTTGGAAAGTTTGAAATATGTGTTTTCTAAAATTAAAGCAATGCTATCTTTATATGGAAACATGAACAAGTAGACTGGTAGAGGTGATCAGATATTATAAGTATGTACTACTACTTACATAGCTAAAGTTTTCCCAAAAGAGTATGGTCGTTTAACGTCCTTCACAGTGCACATGGTGTTTTGAACTCGCACTGAAATGCCGAGATCGGACAGCTTGTAGGAAAGCTCGTCTTCCAAGTCGAAGCTGCTGCATGAACTGGGTATACACACGCCCCATAGAATACTGGAATATCTTGGAAGTCGATGGCCCATCTGAAAGACAGTGTCTTATTTAATATTGTCGTCACTGATGCCCGCGACTACGTCCGTGTGGATTTAGGTTTTTTTAAGTATCCCTTGGGAACTCTATGATTTTGCGGGATAAAAAGTGATTTATGTCCTTCTCCAGCGTCTAGTCTACCTCTGTACCAAATTTCGTTAGAATCCGTTCAGCGGTTTAGGCGTGAAAGCGTAACAAACGAACAAACTCACTTTCACATTTATAATATTAGTTAGGATAGTTAGGAACTCTAAGCGATCCAAAATATGATACTTAGTAAAAATGCAATGTTGGACTTGACTTCGAGTTTCAACATAGATTTCAAACTTTAATAGGTACATTGTAGTTGTAAATTTTACAACTGTATCAATTATAATAATCATAAATTGAAGTAATTAGTATCAATCAACATTGAAATTTACAGAACCTTTTGAAATTAGTGAAAGTAGCATGACAAAACTATAAAATATAAAATATTGATACAACAGTATCAATAAACTGTTCGCTGTTATACGAATTGTAATCTTTGTAGCATTGTATCGAATACCGAAATAGGGGGGTAGCAATTGCATTGTCAGCGGCAGCCTTCCAGTAAACAGCTGCACTCTGTCCGCCCGTCTTGGTCAAGGCCCATTGTGTTACACAATAAGAATTGTGATTGAAAATAAAGCCAGAGACCAAATAAGCTGACAATGTGGACAATGTGGAGCTCCTCCGCGGAATATTAACGAATACTCGGACCTTGGAATTTGCGTGATCAAGATCCAGATGATACGAGTGCGTCTCTAGCTTTATGCGGGCTCATACACTTTGTTGTTATGCGCTCGACATTTTTTGCTGAACTTTGTGTCTGTGAATTAAGTTTGTTTAATAAAGTTTCATTTATCTTTAAGCTGCTTCAGACGTATGTCGTGCTTTTAAAGTAAGAAATTCTACATTGATTGCAGTCTACCTATGCACGAAATAAATATCTTTCTCTTTGTATTTCAGATTGAATTTGAAATTGAAAAGTTTTTTATTCAAATAAACTTTTGTTTTTGAATCGTTAAGTGAATCTCTCACCACTCAGGTAAAATAACAAAGCTACCCTACGCGGATCAATTTAAATAATACGACGACCTCCCTGGCGCAGTAGTGAGCGCTGTGGTCTTAAAAGTGGGAGGTCCCGGGTTCGATTCCCGGCAGGGGCAATTTGAGATTTTATAATTTCTAAATAATGTCTCTGCTCTGGTCTGCTGAGAGGCTTAAGCCGTGGCTGGTTACCACCCTACCGGCAAAGCCGTGCCGCTAAGCGATTTAGCGTTCCGTTACGATGCCGTGTAGAAACCGATCAGGGGTAGGTATGCATACCTCTTCCAAGTTAGCCCGCTTCCATCTTAGACTACATCATCACTTACCGTCAGGTGAGATTGCAGTCAAGGGCTAACTTGTAGTTTAATGAAAAAAAAAAAGTAATACACTTTATCTCATTTCACTTTTGTCTTTTCAAACGCTAGACGTCCATTGCTGGACATAGTTCTCTTGCAATGATCACCACAGAACACGATTTGGACACGGATTTTAACTTGTGAGTTGTATCCAGCTTTTCGGTCACAATTATCTTTTTATTATACTTAATTGGGGGGTGTACCCAAAACTGCGCTTTCCAGTGCAGGGTAGCCAGTCAAGCACCTTCGCATCACAACATAAATTGACTCTTCGAACTATTTCTACGAGCCTTTTGGTAACAAGACTTTTACAGAACTTATAAGATTATTATTTTGCATTCAATATGGGTATGCTCAGAATTTTATTGGAACCAATGCAATTAACTTCGAGTAAGTGTCTAGGCACTACTCGAGGTCAGTGCTTCCAGCGAGATCTCGGCCAAGCGCGAACTTGACATCGTTAAGTAGACCTCATCGTTTTTGGAAGTCGATTGCAAAATTTCACCATTCGGTTCGGAATCGAGATAGGGTACACGACCTAAAGTGTCCGGCGAGACTTTAGCATTTCACTTGGGTAATGTTACGTTAGGTTACGTGATCTGGTTCAAGACCTACGAGGATAAACAGGCAGATGACCACTGACGGTGGAGTGGTGTGTAATAGAATAATTATCTGGTTTAACGGAACTTCAGAACTCTTCAGAAATCGATCGAATCCTTCGTAACTTTGTTCAATGACGTCGGTATAATAGACGGCAATTCAATCATGTACTTAATATAAAATTGTTATACTTATTGATATTGTAAATTTGGAAAAGAGCAACCGCCGAGTTTCTTGCTGGTTCTTCTCGGTTGGAATGGCATTCCGAACCAGTGGTAGATTCATTTGACTATTCAAAAGTACTTGTAAAAGTTTATTTGAATAAAAAACTTTTCTATTCTATTCTATTCTAATAGAATAGAAAAGTTTTTTATTCAAGTAAACTTTTACAAGTGCTTTTGAATCGTCAACTGGATCTACCAGAGGTTCCTTTGTGCCGTTGACAGTGCAGTTGCCTTACACTTACACTCAATACTTACTTACAATTTATAATAAACAACCTTAAAATATGTAACAACAAGTATAAATTAAAAATTTAAAAAATCCCCGACATTCGCCATTTTGCTGTGGCGGCCATCTTGAATTTGAAATAGTGCTATTCTACTATATACTAGTCAAGCCCTTTCATTTGATACCCATATTAAGGGAGTTGTGAAAAAATATGTAATCCGCCATTTTGTAGCGGCGGCCATCTTGGACCGATTTTCATCAAACATAGCTAACAACACTCTCGACTAATTCACCTTTCAAACAAAAAAACCGCATTCAAATCGGTTCACCCGTTTGAGCGCCACAGGGGAACAGACAGACACACACACACACACACGCACGCACGCACGCACGCACGCACGCACGCACGCACGCACGCACGCACGCACGCACGCACGCACGCACGCACGCACGCACGCACGCACGCACGCACGCACGCACGCACGCACGCACGCACGCACGCACGCACGCACGCACGCACGCACGCACGCACGCACGCACGCACGCACGCACGCACACACACACACACACACACACAGACACGTCAAACTTATAACTAACCTATAAATAACTATTATACTAACTAACTAACTAACTTATAAATAACTATTTATTTTTAACCCCCGACGCAAAAACGACGGGGTGTTTGTTATAAGTTTGACGTGTCTGTGTGTGTTTGTGTGTGTGTGTGTGTCTGTTCCTCTGCGGCGCTCAAACGGGTGGACAGATTTGAGTGCGGTTTTTGCATAAAATGGCGGATTACATATTTTTTCACTACTCCCTTGGGAGTATATGGGTATCTAATGAAAGGGCTGGAATAGTAGAATAGGACTATTACAAATCGAAGATGGCCGCCGCCAAAAAATAACCAATGTCGGGGGTTTTTAAATTTTTAATTTACACTTGTAAACAATGTCAGCTAGTCAGTAAAATGCTTACTTTCAGTACCGGTAGTATCGATACTTACTTTGCGCATTCAAAATTCAAATTATTATTTTTTTGCAGTTCAGTGCAAACAAGTAATTTGAAACTGGTTTTTCAGTAGACGCCTTTTCATAAAAGGCAAGCTAAAATGGTGATAAAATAAATGAATTATTAAAAATTTTAACATGTAAATCTCTCAACTCTTTTGTTATTTTATTTACTAAGCAGTTCTTTACGAAAATAGTGCTAAATGAATCTTTGATTTCGTCTCCTACGTTTTCCAATAGTTGTAGATTTATTTGTCACATTTTAAAATGTACAGAGATGAACATTAACAAAATGTTGTAATTCAAATCACATACTGCACAATCTACAATGCACATCATTAGGTATTTAAGCATATCTTGGAATTGTATGTTAATGTCGAAACATGTATATAAGTGTTCCGCGAATGAGATGTACAGATACCTAATTGAGTCGACGGAGAGTAGCTATACCATATTGTAAGATGGTGATAATAAAAAAAATAAACCCGGCTGAGTTTGTTGTGGGCTCTTCTCAGACCAGGGCGCGTTTGGAACCCTCGTAGCTTTAGTTTTAAGTTTCCGTAAGTAATTATCACCATTGCCTGTTCCTAAATTGACGTTCAAAAAGTGTACACTGTACAGTGTACCAATTTTGAATAAAGTTTATTTGATTTGATTTGAGGTAGGTACGTATGTCTATGTACGTATAACCCCGGCGACATCCACAGCATAAACATTTGAACACATATTTGAACACTTGTGTGGCAGGAGTCTTTAGTATGTGATCAAAGTTTGAACACACATTTGCACTTTGCCATTCGGTATCGATTTTTCGAGCGCACTTGATGTGCGCGTTTAAATTCAAATGAAGCGAACGTAATTTGCAAAGTCTGTCTGGCAGGTAAGCAAATCTGTGTTCAAATGTGTGAGTAAAATCCTTCAATGTCTTTGTCCAAATGTTTGTCTGTGTGTGACGCCGCGCCGTGGTAATATGTGTAAAGAGAGAAAAATATATAGAGAAACGTGCAATGAATTACAACCAGCAGTAACTGCAGAGCAACGGCCGCCCAAAGCTTCCCTCGCAAACCGTCGTTGCATTATACCTACATCTATCTATACATATAATAAAATCGTAGAATTACCGTATCTGTACATTGAAGATTTTTGCAAAATAATAACTGGGGGATGTTAGGGATAAGTAATAGAACGTAAAAAAGCTATTTTTGAAATTTTTGTCTGTTTGTCTGTTTGTCGGTTTGTCTGTTTGTCTGTTTGTCTGTTTATCTGTTTGTCTGTTTGTCTGTATGTTTGTGCGCGCATCACGTAAAAACTACTGAATGGATTGAAATGAAACTTGGTATGATTTAAGTTCATACTACGGAGTAACATATAGGATACTTTTTATCCCGAAATTCAGCACGGTTCCCTTGGGAGAGGGGATGAAAGTCAAAATGTGTACTTAGCTGTAATTCGTTAACGGGTGGTCCGATTTCATTCATTCTTTTTTTGTTAGAAAGAAGATGCTTCAAAGATTACTGGCTAACCTCCGAAAGGCTGGACCGATTTTGATGGGACTTTCACTGGCGGATGTTTACATTTTGATGTACCTAAACATCCGCCAGTGAACTTTTAATAGTTTTTAGCAAGGTTTAAGCTCAAAGGAGCATAGGAAAAACAAAATGATTCCCACGGGATTATTAAAATCAATATCCACGCGAACGAAGTCGCGGGTATCCGCTCGTGCTTAATAATAATTAATTTAATTTTAGGGAGTGTTACATAATTATTATTATATACTTTTCAACTTCATCAGCTTCATCAAAATCGGTTCAGTAATTTCAAGATATGGCCACTTTTCCCTGCCCGGTTCTTCTTTATTTCGGTATATTGAAGTCAGTTCAATTTTGCGTAAATCATAGCTTGTTTACTGGCTTACATTTACTTCAGCTTCAGGAACAGTGTTTCATCAAAATCGGTTCAGTAGTTTTCAAGATGTGAACACTTTTCTTTTTCTATTATTCTTCTTCATTTCGGTATATTGAAGTCGATTCAATTTTTAGGGTTCCGTACCCGAAGGGTAAAAAACGGAGCCCTATTAATGTCACTCGGCTGTCTGTCTGTCTGTCTGTCTGTCTGTCTGTCTGTCTGTCTGTCCGTCTGTCCGCCGGTCACAGGTCTCTAGCTCGCAGACGAAATGAGTTACAAACCTGAAATTTTGGTATTTAGTGTAAAACGTTAACCCAAAATCAAATATTGAATTAGAAATTGAATTAAATTATTTTTCAGGGGGGCTCCCATACATGAAAAAGGAGCCGGAAAAAAAAAATTTTTCTTTACCCTAGCTTGTGGGGTATCATTGTTTAGAGCTTATTAAGTAGAGTACAAATATATATATTTTTAATTTTTATCTCAAAAAATAAGGGAATGGGAGGCCATCAAAGTTGTCAGTTTTAGACCATTTTTGTGACGGGGGCTATCTCAAAAACTAAACTAGTTGGGAATATGATATTTCAGTATATTATGTACTATATGCTCTATTTAAACAACAAATACTGAAAACAACGATTTATTAAATAGTTTATAAGCTGTGACCAAAATAAACGAACATTTTTTTGGGTTTTTCTTTCACGGTTTGTTGCGATGTCTAGCTCGGAAATTAAATATTTCTTAGACCCAAAATATTATATTGTTCATAATTATGTACGGAACCCTGAAAGAGCGAGGCCCGACTCGCACTTGGCTGATTTTTCTTAAATTATAGCTTGTTATTGTGCGTTATGACTATGAATAATTAATTAATTATTATAAATGGGACTGAGTAAGTAGTCAATAAGCTGTGATAGCCTAGTGGTTAGGACAACCGACTTCTAATCGGAGGTCGTGGGTTCGATTCTGGGCACGCACCTCTAAGTTTTCGGAGTTATGTGCGTTTCAAGTATTTAAATATCACTTGCTTTAACGGTGAAGGAAAACATCGTGAGGAAACCTGCACGCCTGAGAGTTCTCCATAACTTTCTCAAAGGTGTGTGAAGTCTGCCAATCCGCTTGGCCAGCGTGGTAGACTATGGCCAAAACCCTTCTCACTCTGAGAGGAGACCCGTGCTCTGTAGTGAGCCGGTAATGGGTTGATCATGATGATGATGATGATGAAGTAGTCAATAAATAATATAATTCAACGGGATGTCTGTCGGCATATCAACGAGTAGGGAACTTGTGCGTACACTCATCACATCCAAAAACGATTATGATCAATGATCATGCACCTAATTTGAATCAAGTGATTGTGAACACCAAAATGAGACTGCTTCGTATGGAATACTAATAGCGTCCAGCAGACAATGTTGATTGATGTCTGATGTGATAACTTATTATAAACTTAATGTTTTGTAACTATTGCCAGGTTTCTGAAATTTTTATGTGGTAATAGCGGACCCGGCAGACGTCGTCCTGCCCGCTATTAGCGCCACCTACCGGGTCCAATTTTTCTACTTATAAACCTTCCTCTTGAATCACTCTATCTATTAAAAAAAACCGCATCAAAATTCGTTGCGTAGTTTTAAAGATTTAAGCATACATAGGGACATAGGGACATAGGGACAGAGAAAGCGACTTTGTTTTATACTATGTAGTGATTTCGCATTAGGTACACAGGTATGATCTTCCCTAGAAGACAATGCAGTTTGTCGTGGGCATCAAATTTTATTATTTACTAGCCGATGCCCGCGACTTCGTCCGCGTTTTTAAGAATCCCTCGGGAACTCTACAATAATCCGGGATAAAAAGTAGCCTTTGTCCTTCTCCGAGGTCTAGTCTACCTCTATACCAAATTTCGTCAAAATCAGTTCAGCCGTTCACGTGTGATGCCAAGTGACCAAGGAAAATATAGATTTAGAATCATTTTTATATTTATAGACTAGCTGATGCCCGCGACTTCGTCCGCGTGGATTTAAGTTTTATCAAAATCCCTTGAGAACCAAAATCTATCTCCATTCCAAATTTCAGCAAAATCGGTTCATTAGTTGCAGCGTTAAAGAGTAACAAACATACACATTACACACATACACACAAACTTTCGCCTTTATAATATTAGTCTGATATAGATTATTGTTATTCGATTCTACCCTAATTAAAAATAATGTAATAAAAACATTGCGATTCTGAGTGCTTAGTCTAAGATCGGAGCATTCGAAAACAAACTCGAAAACATCACAAGTGTATTCAGAGCAAAATGAACTCAAATACTCGTATTTTAAAGTCGTAATTCCATAGTTCGAATATGTATTTTACAACATTTCTGCTTGGGGCGCTCGTTGTGTTCGAATGCTGAATGTATTGGCGAACTCAAACCTTAATACAAGCCATTTTAGGTCTATTTTACTCTGAAATCAATCAATAGTTTTCGAGTTCGTTTTCGAGTGCTCCGATCTTAGACTAAGCACTCTGGTCGTATTTCGCGTTTGATTGGATGAGTATAAGCTTGTTATTATAGTCGGAAATCTAATTAGGATTTTGGTATAAATGTCGTCACAGATGAAACAATTATTACAATGCGGCTATAAAAGTGTGACGCATATAATCAGTATGATATATGTGAATGGGCTGCACATTTGAAGTGGTTGTTTATTAGTTATATTATATTATGCTCAGTCCAAACGTTTGTTGCCAAGTGCCGGTCGCCCGTCTAAAAATGATAGCTACAGTGTGACGATTGCATTCACCTCTCATCGGCCGACACTTTCTTGTGGCTACAAGTATAAATTGAAAATTTAAAAACCCCCGACATTCGCCATTTTGTGGTGGTGGCCATCTTGGATTTGCACTAGTGATATTCTACTAGTTTTAGTAGTTACTTAGTTTTAGTAGTATTGCATAGTGCTAGTCAAGCCCTTTCATTTGATACCCATATTAAGGGAGTTGTGAAAAAATATGTAATCCGCCATTTTGTAGCGGCGGCCATCTTAGATTGATTTTATCAAACATAGCTAACAACACTCTCGACTAATTACCTTTCAAACAAAAAAAACCGCATTCAAATCGGTCCACCCGTTTGAGCGCCACAGGAGAACAGACAGACACACATACACACACACACACACACACACACACACACACACACACACAGACACGTCAAACTTATAACACCCCGGCGTTTTTGCGTCGGGGGTTAAACATGCATTGTTACCGCAAGAATACTTACCGTAAAGTCAGTTAATCAAATCATTGATGCAGCTTTTAGACAGGCAGCGGTAGGGTAAAGGATTTAAACGTCTATGCTACCAAAACTGTTAGAGCCTCGTAGGTTAGATATTTATGACTAGTGCTTTATTGCTTTATTGCCCTATAAATAAATAAGTGATAAAATAAATCTAAAAGATTGAAAGTTCAACCGTCTTCACCACACACTTAAAAGTACCATATCTTGAAAATTGTTAACCGATTTTAATGAAACTTGAACCCTAAGTTGAAGTAAATGTAAGTCAATAAAATTGGAATGGACACATACATATACATATGTACCTACATAAATTCATGTATACATACATACATACATACATACGTATACATACACCTATGAAATCTTGTATATTTGTTTGGAAGCTCAATATGTCAATATTTTGCAGTTCTAATAATATTACCTACATACCTACATATTGTCGAATTGATAACCTCCTTTTTTAACCCCCGACGCAAATACGACGGGGTGTTATAAGTTTGACGTGTCTGTGTGTGTGTGTGTGTGTGTGTGTGTGTGTGTGTGTGTGTGTGTGTGTGTGTGTCTGTCTGTTCCCCTGTGGAGCTCAAACGGGTGAACCGATTTGAATGCGGTTTTTTTGGTTCGAAAGGTGATTTAGTCGAGAGTGTTCTTAGCTATGTTTGATGAAAATCGGTCCAAGATGGCCGCCGCTACGAAATGGCGGATTACATATTTTTTCACAAATCCCTTAATATGGGTATCAAATGAAAGGGCTTGACTAGTAGAATAGCACTATTGCAAATCCAAGATGGTTGCCGCCACAAAATGGCGAATGTCGGGGGTTTTTTAAATTTTCAATTTACACTTGTTGAAGTCGGTTAAAAAAAGATACCATATTACTTACATCTGTGACATTGCTTCTTAAGTAATGGCCGCTGTGTATCAAATAGTCCAAATGGTCGTGTCCCTTTTCTCCGCCAATGTTAACTTCCAGCGACGCCAAGCAGTACTTGCCCCGCACTGCGCCATCGATCCCCAAGCATTCGTCAAAGTCCCCGTACTGGTTGGCATTCCCGCTTAGTATACCAGACGGTGGCTTGGCAGTCGCATCGAACACTGGAACAAATATTTGCGATTAGATTATAGCTTATCTTAAGAGCTACGACGAAGTTTGGCCGTTTTAATCCGAACTAGCTTTGTTGTCTTGGTGTAAGATGAGTCAACAAAAGCACTCTTACAAGATTAAAGATAAAAGGTCAATCTTGTTTCGGAACTATGTGTACACCGGAGTTTTGGATATGATTCATGGGGGTGGAAGTAAAATAAAACGTCGGTGTTTCAAAACAACAAGAACTGTTAAAATTTCCGCGTTTGGGGGTATAGATATTATTCGATATAATATCTCCTCCCTTACTTTCAAGTAGATAATAACAATAATATATATAATTAAAACTTCCCATTAAAACTTTCATCCCCTATTTTACCACCCTTAAGGGAAGATTTTTCAAAATAAAATATAAAGATTTTTATTATTTAAAACTAATAATCTAAATGCCGATTTTCAGGTCTGTAACCTTAAAAACATAGGACTTTCATACAAACTTTCTACCTCCATTTTGCCCCCTTAGGGGATGATTTTAGGGGTATTAAGCCTATAACCTTCCCCAAAAATTGGACTACTGAATGCAAAAAGAATTTTCCACGAACAAGATAAAGTTCGTGAACTAAAATCCGACTACGCTTAATAATAATTTAGTGTGCAGAAAGCGCGGGGCAAGCAGCTAGTGGCGCTATCTGTTATGTATATCCAAAACTAATTTAATAATCTAGAAAGCCGCGCGTAGGTCACTTCTCGATTTTTTTCGTAAATAAAATGTAGCATATGTCACCCGGACCATAACAACGAATCAATAGACACCTCATTCATCAAAATCGGTCCAATAGTTTAAGCGCTACGGTGGAATACACAGAATCCATACAAAAATCGGATACACACATCGACTGCTACATAGTTTACATGTTGCTGTTTACATACATACGATAGCTGTGTACATAGACTGCTAAAATCATAACCCTTCCTTTTGGTTTTGCCGTAGTCGGGTAATAAAATAAAAAAGGTGCACTACATTATGAAAATTAATAAATAGTGCTAATATTATTTACAAAAACTTGAAACTAAAGCTAAGAGGGTTCCAAACGCGTCCTGATCTGAGAAGAACCCATAACAAACTCAACATTCTTTTTAATATTACCTCACAATATCATTTAAACCACAGAATACTAATTATTACTACCTAGCTTATAGATTAAATATTTGAACTATAAAAGCTTTTCCTCTATATTACAGAAAACCATTTCCAAGGTTTTTTTTTTAATTATTTCATCTATTAATGATAATATTTTAATTTTACGTTTTCTAAAAATTTTGGATACCTACTTATTTCCAAAATCTCTTCTGAATTGCTAATTTAACTTAGCCTAGAATGTACTTATTTATTATGGTTAGTAAAGGAAGGTAGGTTCATTCTAGGGCTTAGATTTCAGCCTAGAAAAGATTTCTCGAAAATCCACCCCTAACGGTGGTATCCATGACGGATTTCCCCACGTAAAAAAAAAAGGGGGTAGGCATCAGCTAAGAAAATTTTGACGAAAATCCACCCTAAAGGGGGTAAGGGTTTACTTAAATTACGCCATCAGTTTATGAACTTAAATTTAATAAAACAGGGATGCTGTACTAATTATTAATTATCGGACGTAACTACAGATTGACGTGATTTTTTGCAGTTGCATTTTTTTAGTTGAAGACCTGGAGAGTGACAGACTACTATTTCACAAAACAAAGGGTTCCCGTGGGACTTTTGAAAAATCTAATACCGTGGACGAAGTTGCGGGCAACAGCTAGTATATTATATAATAAAGCGGAAGAGTTTGTTTGTTTAAACGCGCTAATCTCAGGAACTACTGGACAGATTTCAAAAATTCTTTCACCATTGGATATGTACGTGATCCTTGAGTGCTATAGGCTATATATGTACCGCGGGCGAAGCCGGGGCTGACCGCTAGTTTAATAATAAAATATAAATTACTTTGACTTTATAACCAACGTCCTTTGATTCTTTTTCTTCAAATGTTTAGTATTTTTTTTAAATATATTATATTTGTTTGTTAAGTATAAATTTTATTTGGTGTTATCCTCATACTAAATTAACTTTAATACCTATCAAGGTATTAGTTTTTAAGAGATATATTTTTATAAAAACTCGTCGAATTGTGAACCTTTGCCATTTTTGGTGTCAGGTTTTGCAATTTTAGTTTTTACACCTAGACATTAAATGAACAGCAGTTCTGAATATTTTTATTTCATATTTAGTGTTTTAATAGGTACTATAAATACTGAATTTTGAAATGTGACGTCACTAAATTTAGGGCTCCTACTACCCCCTTGCCACACAATGTCATAATTAGTTGACCCCCTCTCCTTAACGTGTGACGTAATTTATGGATGGCCCCTAAGTATATAATTGAGGCTAATTCTGTTTGAAAACGATTAATTAAATAACCAAAATAAAACATTTCAATACCATGAGATCCAAGGTTACGGTCACGTTTTTTTGAATGTCGCGGGTAACATTGAACCTTGTTACGTCGCGTCGATGGCGAAATGGCTGCGAGTCGGCGCGCCGGTGAATGCGTAATGCGACCATATGACGGCCGAGATTGGCGTGACTCGAGTACTTCACTTCGTTTACACGCCATGCTCGGAATACCACCAGAGATGGAGTTTTTTTAACCGACTTCAAAAAAGGAGGTTCTGTATTCGACCAGTATGTACATACATATTATGTACTAGCTGACCCCCGCGACTTCGTCCGCGTGGTTATATAGGTTTTTATATAGGATCGGATTGGATCCCATAATCCTTTTTTGTACCTAAACTAAATGTACCTAGCCTAAGTTACTCCATATAACATCACCTGTCTGCCATTGAAAGTTCCATCAAAATCGATCTAGCTGTTTCGGAAATTAGCTGGAACAAATGTACAGATCGACAAACATAACTCTAAATGCACACCAGTTTAAAATAAACCGTACGTTCAAAGATCCGGGTCCCAAGTTATTTGAACCCAATAAATGTCTGTCATTTCTGAAATAAAAAACCTATGACCTTGAAATATTTACGGGACAATACTTAAAGTACTACCTTTTTAACAAAAAAAGAATGAGTTAAATCGAAGTACCCGTTATTGAATTAGAGCTAAATACACGTTTTAACTTTCTTCCCCTCTCCCAAGGGAACCGTGCTGAATTCCGGGATAAAAAGTATCCTATGTCCTACCTCGGAGTATGAACTCAAATCGTACCAAGTTTCATTCGAATCCATTCAGTAGTTTCGGCGTGATGCGCGGCCAAGATACAGACAGACAGACAGACAGACAGAAAGACAGACAGACAGACAAAAATGAAACAAATTGCAGTTTTGGTTTCAGTATCGATTATAGAGTGCCCTCCAATAAAAATTTTCAAAATATCTTCAATGTACAGAATTGGATCTGTTACAGTTTTATTATATTGTAGAAGATGTATGTATGTTCGTGATTATTTCAAAAACTAATGAATCGAGTTTGATGATTTTTCACTACCGTAATCTACATATTCTGGAAGGCTTTAGAATATACTTAAGTAGTTTAATTTTTTCTAAAAAATTGCTTCTTTCCCTGTCTCCTTTTTTAACCCCCGACGCAAAAAGAGGGGTGTTATAAATTTGAGAGCTATGTGTGTGTCTGTGTATTTGTCTGTCCCAACGTAGCTCTTAACGTTATGCAAAAAAAGCGCACACCGAAAAAAGCGCAAAGTTAATCCTTTTGGAGTTACAGGCTACAGCCCCTATTTTCGCACTTTACAGCGCTTATATTTTCACTGTGCGCTTTTTTCGCGACACCGTTCTTAACGGGCGAAGCGATTTGAATGGGGTGTTTTCAATTTGAAAGCAGGGTTTTTTAGTTTGGATGAGCCTTTCTCACTTTTGACTTAAATGCACAGCTGTTACGTGATGCCAATACATAACCGACCTGCCTTTTGACAAATGACTTTTGTCTGCGACTTCGTCCGCTTGGATTGAGGATTTTTAAAAATTCCATATGACCGTAACCTTGGATCTCGTGGTATTTTAGAACACATAAATTTTTAGCCGACTAAAAAAAATGGAAGATGTTTACTATTCGCCGTTTTTTTTTGGCGATGCGGACATTAGTACTTACGTCAAATGTAAACGGATTTCATTAATGATTCTTTTAATTTTTCTTTCATTCAGGAAGGTTAGTTACATTTATTTAAATTAGATGACGAATCGTGGGCGGGGCTTCGGGTAAGAGAAAAATATACACACAGCCCGGCTGTCGCCGTTCTTCGAACTTGGCTTGACACACGGCCGTGTGTCTTGATTTGCGGAATTCTTTCAGTCGTGGTTTGATATCAAATTGTTAGGTATCACGGTAAGTTGATTACGACAGTTTGTTTCGCGGCTTTTGTAATATTAGTTATTTACTTTAGAGTTGGTAACAATAACACTTTTAAAAAATGGTAATTCTGAGCTAAAACTAAATTGTTTACACGATTTTTGTAGATAATTCTTGACGAAATTATTTGATCATCGTTTATTTTTAACTTTGATACTCAAAACTATTTTTATTAACATTCCGGTCGCAGCTTTGAGCGCGGTGGTAAGTGGGGAGATTCCAGTATTTGATTTCCGGTTTGATTTCCAGTAGGGAACATTTTTAATTGGCTCAGGGATTTTCTGGTTCGTTGTTTTACCATAGTGGTAGGGTAACTTGCTACGTAAAACCATACAAAACATAGTCGATGTATGTGTTGCATAAACCCAATGGATGATGCGGAACATACCTACACTGTTCTTTTGTCCCAAATTTGAAAATGAAAGGAAGAAGGTCGTGGGAAAGCTCGGACGCGATACAGAAGTGGAGAGCCTTAGTTACATAATGGTCAGGTTCAGGAATATATTATAGAGAATATAATGAGAAAGAAAGAGATTGTTTAAAAAAGAGCGGGAATGATTTGACTCTATAGCTGCGGCAGTAGTGATAGAATAGAATAGAAAACAATAGAAAAGTTTTTTATTCGAATAAACTTTTACAAGTACTTTTGAACCATCAAACTGAATCTACCACTGGTTCGGAATGTCGTTCCAACCGAGAAGAGGCGGTTGCTCTTTTTTTTAAATAACAATATCAATATAACAATTTTATGTTAAGTACCTACATGATATGCAGGCAGGAACACTATTGCTTGCAAGGTAGGAGGAGTAGGAGTAGAAAGGCCGGTAGGAGTCTGGCACTATCCTTTATTGGATGTCCGTGAGGATTTCCCCTTATACAGAAAAAAAGTTACCCTACCAGCAAAAACTTGGTCACCAAGAGATTTTAAACCTTCCGGAATGATGCTGTGCAAAAACCGATTATTGGGGTATTGGGTTAAATTCCAGATAAGCCAGCTGCCATATTAGACTGCATCGTCACTGACCACCAGGTAAGATGGCAACTTGATAAGCAAAAGCTAACTTGACATAAAAAAAAATCTCTCAAATACTACCTACTTAATTAGTTTAGACTTTAGATCATTGTACTATTACGTCAGTGGTTTAGATAAAGAAAATGTCAGCATGGTAAGTTGAGCTATTGTAAATTAATTTTGTGTAAAATTACCATTGGTATATATAGGCTACGATAAAAAAATAATTAAATGTCATTGACCTTATGCAGTCGATCATAATATTACTTTGCTTGCTAGAATATCCGATTCACCTATTTCAAAGCAAATTCCTGCCACATGATAAGTGTTTTGATATTAATAAAAAATTTGAAATATTTATTCACTACAGAAAAGTGCATGTCTTGCAGTATTGCAAAATAGTAGATACCTAATGTAACAACCGAAAAAATAATTGTTTCAAAATTATTATTTGTGTGGGAATGGAATAGGTATTGATTGTATTAAAGTGAGACAGTTTAAATATTGAAAATGAATTTTATAAAACTTGTTATATGTATTTGACAAAATTCTACGATTTTATTTAAAAAAAAACTTTAAGGTGTTATTCTACTAGTGATTTTGACTCGTGGCTCCGTGAATCCCTTGTACGTTATTAAACGGTTTTCTAATAATAAAGCCTGTACCTATGCAGGAGATATTATAGTGCACAAGTAAGGTGCTCAAACAGGTGCACTCACTATTCCCTCACTCTCGTAGTCAAATGAGACTTGGCAATCCGACACGATCGGGGAGATCAGGCGCAAAACTGACTACAACACCGCCAAACTCCCAACTCCGGGCTGCTACATAAAACTTATTGCCAGAAAATGCAATAGGTAAGTAGTGTTTTGGTTCAACCTGGGATTCGAACCTGGGACGTCGTTTTTAAACACTTTAACTATAAGGCTCAAGTACGAGTAAAATCTACCAACATAAAAATAGAAAGTATAGATCTATAAGTAGCTTAGAGAAGGCATTGAAATGATAGAAATATTTTCGTGTGGCCGCTAATTAGAGAGCAAATCTTACTATTTTGTAATGTATATGAAATATAAATAAATAAAAATGAATCCAATAAGTAAGTTATATCCTTGACACACTCCAGTACAAAAAACATATGGTGTGAAGAATTAAGGCAATTTTAACAGTAGGTAGGTAATTTAATAAGAAGATTTATTATTTTCTAAACTAAGTTTGAGTTCCTATTAAAATCTGTGTGGACTTAAAATAAGTGGTCTACCTACTAAATACAAAGTCTTAATTTATCATAATCATTGTTTCTTAAATATAGCACAACCAAAAAAAAAATAATAGAAAAAATATAGCACAATCACGTAAAAATTGACGCATTTAAAAAAATTATCAGCTGCCAATGCTTTGATATACTTAATATATAAAAACTAAGATGTATCTCTTCTACATATAAATACGATAGTAATTATTATCATAATGGTGCAAATTCGTTTGTGCACAATCTTTTAACTAAACTAAGTTGACAGGCCTAAAAGTAGTATGTCTAATACAAGAAACATTAACAAAGGAGAGTACTATTTTTAGACTTGTCAATTATAAACCTTTTTTAAAAATATTAATTACGGGCAAACGAGCAAGCGGGTCACGTGATGTTAAGTGATTACCGCCGCCCATGAACATTTGCAGCACCAGAGGAACCACTGATGCGTTGTCGGATTTTAAGGAGCTTGTTGATCCGCCCCTTGAATAACCCCATGTCAAAGTTATGTGGAAACACCTTCAAAGAGTTAGTTCAGTATATTTTGAATTATGATGCTATAAAAAAGCATTTTTAAATATTTTATTTTATATTATAAATATTTTAAATATAATTGCTCGGGATCAAATGAGAATTGAGGAGGTCCGCAGGAGAACCAGAGTTACCGACATAGCTCATCAAAATTGAAGTGGCAATGGGCGGGGAACATTGAAGAACTGATGGACGTTGGGGTCCCAAGGTGCTTGAGTGGCGACCTCGCACCAGTAAACGAAGTGTAGAGAGGTGTCCCCACTAGATGGATGGACGATCTCGAGCGTCTCTTGCAAGGTTCTGTGGCGATCCTTGCAAGAGACCTATGTCCAGCAGTGGACGTATATTAGGTTGAGACGACGACGACGGCGAAAAAAGTATAAAAATCAATTTTTTATTTTAAGTAGGTTAGATACGTACTACTACCTACTTATCTATAGGTAGGGTAGAGAGGGGCTAGTTGAGCACAGGGGCAAGTTGGGCAGTCGAAATATCTCAGAAACTAAACACCGCACACTAAAACATCAAATTATGGAAAGGAGCAGTCGCGAGAGGGGAAGTCATCGCGCGACCGCTCGTGACGACCTGTCATTCGAGTGAAGTACATGCACACTTTAATTATTTTGCGACCAAAAAGTAAAAAAATAGTACCTATATAGGAATATTTCTTCTGTACGAGTCAAATATTATCCGTTTTCAATCAGGTAAGTGTTGAATTTTCATAAATTTAGTATACTTTTGGTAGCTATAAAGTTATTGGAATATAATTTAATAGTTTTTTGCCAACTTCAATTTTGTTTCAAAGGAGAATGCCCAAAAATCTATGGGCGTGTAACCCAGTCGTTTACAAGCGTGTTGTATGCAGCATTTATTGCAGGTTTATTCCTGATAACCAAACACACCATTTTAATACCTCTAGGTCCTGCCGTTTTTGAATAAATCTAAGTTTAAGTTCGAAAATGATTCTAGGTTATGTGTAGTTTATGATTGTTAAACTAGTAAGGAAAGCCGTGTATCGTTCCTGCCGATTTGAATTATTTGTTCCGCGCACTATACTTAACATACCTGTTGCAACGATGTCCATGTTGAGAGTAGTTTGCAATGTAGAATCTAACGAAGACCCATCATGTCTTAGCATCATATCAAAGGCATCATGTTTACATTCAAGTGACAATTAATACACCTCAACATTGTTATCCAAATCACGAGCAAAAATCAGAATCCGTAGAAAGTAGCGTAAAGTCGGCGAGTAGGCGAGATCGAATCCGTATAATAAAGCAAAAGTCGTTGGTAAGGATAAACAATAAACCATAGAATTAATATTGGTCTCCGCTGCGCTATAATAAACATTCAAAATGTAAACAGAGTAGACGTCACTAGCGTCACATACAACTAAAACAATGACATGTCACATTGGCATCTTGAAATATAATAAGTTTCTTTACACAAAATCAAGAAGGTTGTAGTTCTATTCCATTCCATTGCACAAAACGCAATGAAGTTAAAACAATATTATAACAAAATAATATTATTAATTATTACTTATTTACTTTAATCATATTGTACGATTTACAACAAGTAACAAATAAAATAATGTATTAAAAATAAATATCTGTTTTATTTCAAGTGACATGATTTTTTAGTAACAAAACTTTTTGTTTGGGCATGTATGCGTAGAAAGTAATGCAAATGGCCACCAGACATGCCAGAGAACAGGAAGAGACGGTGGAATTCCTTTTTTATTGCATTTTTTTAAAACCAGCTTTAGCATTAATAATTATTAATTTTCAAATTGTCATATATTCGTAAGATAATTTTTAGTAAATTACATTTTGTGTAAATGTTTGGGTCAGGGATGATCATTCTCCTGGGGTTAGTTGAGCAATAGTTGATTACTTTGAATTTGACTCTATGATTTAGAAGAAAGTACTTAATATATGTATTTATTTTATTTTATTTTAGGATCGGATTTATAAAAAAAAACTTTTAGAGGTTCTTACACCACTCAACAGTTAAATGATGCGCAAATGCTGTTAATGAAGGAAAAATGTGTGTTGAGTTTTTGTCGATTCTTTTTTTTTACGTTTAATTATTAAAATAAAAGAACTTTAATTTCACTGTCATGTCACTAAAAGAGTATAAATAACAAGTTGACTGTCAAATAGAAATTTTATTTCATGTCTAGTAAACATTTAAGCCATGGTTTGCCTATGATTTCTAACTGCTCAACTTACCTCACCTATGGGGTACGTTGAGCACCTCTGACTTTCTTCACTTAAACAGCTTTAGTTCTTAAACTCGAAATGTTAGAAATAAATTTTTAGGGTCACTTTTGGAAAGGGATAAATTATTTACCCATCAATATGCATAACAAGCAATTTGGACTTATAGTTGAGGAGCTATGACCGATATAGTGAAAAATTGCTCAACTAGCCCCGCTCTACCCTATCTATCTATACATATAATAAAATCGTAGAATTTTCGCAAAATAATAACTGGGGGATGTTAGGGATAAGTAATAGAACGTAAAAAAGCTATTTTTGAAATTTTTGTTTGTTTGTCTGTTTGTCTGTTTATTTGTTTGTCTCTTTGTCTGTATGTTTGTCACGCCAAAACTACTGAATGGATTGAAATGAAACTTGGTAAGATTTTAGTTCATACTACGGAGTAACATATAGAATACTTTTTATCCCGAAATTCAGCACCGTTCCCTTGGGAGAGGGGATGAAAGTCAAAATGTGTACTTAGCTGTAATGCATTAACGCGTGGTCCGATTTCATTCATTCTTTTTTTGTTAGAAAGTAGATACTTTAAAGATTACCGGCTAATCTCTGAAAGGCTGGATCGATTTTGATGGGACTTTCACTGGCCGATGTTTATATTTTGATCTACTTAAACATCCGCCAGTGAGCTTTTAAAGGTTTTAGTAATGTATGACCTCAAAGGAGCTTAGGAAAAATAAAATGATCCCCACGGGATTTTTAAAATCAATATCCACGCGAACGAAGTCGCGGGTGTCCGCTTGTTATAATAAATATTTTCATTGTTACCTTCATCATCAGGCTCTTCCCATTATGTACGTATATTGAAATCTACCGTCGCTCATCGAAACAAAAACTGTGTTCAAGTCACAGACGTATAACTTTATACGTCTGTGGTTCAAGTCAATTTTCAGGTCAATCGGAGACTTGGGAGCAGTAACTAACGAGAAAAGCTTTTGAAAATGGAAAATTTGCCGAAGAAACTCTTGTTGAAAGTAGGATAACGTATTACACAATTTTATCGTCTTCAGCTGTTATTTTTTGTTATTCCAATATAATCTACTAAGAAAAACATACTTTGACGTGTTAATTTCCTCCCAGTAAAAACTATTGTTCCTTATTTTACTGTACTGTAGGTATTGTAACCGTACAATACCTACAGTACAGTAAACACAATACCTACAGTACAGTACAGTATACACTTAAAACACAAAAACAACATCGGCATAATACCTCAAAAGGACTAGATTAGAATGATGTGAAAAAATTAAGAATCTAAGAAAAACATATTTTGACCTTTTTATTTCCTCCCAGTAGGCGTGAAGCCTGAGTTTTTAAAATTTCCGTTCCGTGTTTTAATTGCACTAAACACAAAAAAGACATCGACAAAAAAAACAGTCTCACAAGGGATCTTCTCTAGGACTGGACTGGGACTAGATCGCCCAAATGCTTCAAGATAGTTTAAAAAATAAAAAACAAGAAAATATTTACTTTTCAGCGCCCACAACTCCAACCTGTCCAGACTGTCCAGAAACAGGCGACCGTCCCTCCGGCACTGCTCGCTGGTCCCATTGACCGGCACCATGATCCGCGGGAACTTGTCCCACAGTCCCAGTACATCGAACCGCGCACTCTCATCGTCGGCATCATTTTTCGCACCAACTTTCAGTATTGTCTCATTGTAAATCGAGTTCGCAAGGACGCTATCATCTATCGTGAGTTCTATACACTCGCGGGCCGCGCAGACGCACAGGAGCCCGGCCAGGCACGCGAGCACGCCGCCGCGCGCGTTCATGTTTCCTCCAGCAATGATATCGCGCGTGCGACAACTTGGTATAAACACCGGCACCGCACTTGAACAATAACCCTATGGCACTGACATCTATCCGATACATCGATACCGCGCGCACAATGGGTTGGGAAACTTTGAATTGTCTGTGTACCTACTGATTTACCGAAAAAAAAAACAATAAAAAATTGCCTGCAGTTTAGGCATCGTATAGCGTGGTAGATACACAAAACTTGAACTACTTAGCTAGACTTCTATAGAAATAACCAAAAATCAACACTGTTTTTCTATTTTTTACATTTTTATCTACCGAAGACGCGGACGGTTTAATTTTGAAATCAGTCAATGTGGGTAGTGGGTTTGACAATAGGTTGCTCAAAATATAGGTATTTTTCTTTTTACAACTGTTGGTTTAGAAAATATGGAAGAACAGGAACCAAACTAAAGCCACGAAGATCCGGCTCATACAAACGCTTGTTTTCTCCATATTTTTATACGCTGCAGTGACGTAGACTTTGCGACAAGTCGAGAAGAAAATAACCCAGTCGGGTAAAAAGCGGTGCTCTGGAGATGTGGTGCTGGAGGCGAATGCTGGGAGTCTCATGGACCACCACACCACCACGCACCAACGTCTCTCTACTTCAAGAACTCGGCATTAAACAGCGTCTTTCAACATTAGTACAGAGTCGCATATTAAAGTTCTTTGGACACGTCTCCCAGCGTGAGGGTGACTCAGCTTAAATCAAATTAAATCAGCTATGGGTGGTCCCTTGCACGACTGCACCAGGCTGTCGGCCAGCATCAGGGAGAAGTGGTGAACACTCGTGAGGCGCATAACATCTGCCCTTAAAGACGTTACTTCTGGAAGACCACAAACGCTCTGTCAAGAGTGTAACGAAGAAGAAGAAGAAGATAAAATGTGTGTTCTCTGCGTATCGCAGAGAATTTTGGCAACATTATATGTTTAAAAATAATAATAGGAATATAATTAATTAATTTTAGTAATATAAATTAATTAAAGTTTATTTTAATTAAGTTAATAACTGAATTAATTAAGGTTTGTAAATGGCTGTAATTATTTAATTGTGGCAATATAAAGCTTTTATTGTTTTCGATGATTTCATCGTTATTTTTGGTAAGTCATAACTCATAATTTGAAAGCTATAAAGACAAAGGTTAGACTAGAAGGCTAGTTTATTAGTAGAATTAGAACTAATGACTTTAATATTTATTATATTATGCTTTTTTGGATCTTTGATCTATAAAAGTGATACGAGGGAAACAATTAACTGGATAAAAATATTTTTTAAACACTGCTTCTTTCTGTAACAAAAAAAAATGCAGTTAGGTAATCTATATTCTATCTTCTATTTATACATCTATACATATAATAAAATCGTAGAATTGCCGTATCTGTACATTAAAGATTTTTGCAAAATAATAACTGGGGGGTGTTAGGGATAAGTAATGGAACATAAAAAAGCTATTTTTGAAATTTTTGTCTGTTTGTCTGTTTGTCGGTTTGTCTGTTCGTCTGTTTGTCTGTTTATCTGTTTGTCTGTATGTTTGTGCGCGCATCACGCAAAAACTACTGAATGGATTGAAATGAAACTCGGCATACTTTAAGTTCATACTACGGAGTAACATATATGATACTTTTTATCCCGAAATTCAGCACGGTTCCCTTGGGAGAGGGGATGAAAGTCAAAATGTGTACTTAGCTGTAATTCGTTAATGGGTGGTCCGATTTCATTCATTCTTTTTTTGTTAGAAAGGAAATACTTTAAAGATTACTGGCTTATCTCTGAAAGGCTGGACCGATTTTGATGGGACTTTCACTGGTGGATGTTTACATTTTGAACTACCTAAACATCCGCCAGTGAACTTTTAACAGTTTTTAGCAAGATATGAGCTCAAAAGAGCTTAGGAAAGACAAAATGATTCTCACGGGAGTTTTAAAAATCAATATCCACGCGAACGAAGTCGCGGGTTTCCACTTGTATTATAATAAAATCGTAGAATTGCCGTATCTGTACATTGAAGATTTTTGCAAAATAATAACTGGGGGATGTTATATGTTATGTTAGCAAGGTATGAGCTCAAAGGAGCTTAGGAAAAACATAATGATACTCACGAGATTTTTAAAAACCAATATCCACGCGAACGAAGTCGCGGGTGTCCGCTTGTTACCTAATATTAATCTGAATGTACGTGCAGTTTAACACGACGTTTTTTTAAAAACCTTTATGCGTGTCGGGATAAACCTTTAATGGGGTCACAGCATATTGATTAACGCATTAATTTAATATCAATTTAACAATACAAGCATTTACAGTGTTCACTAATTACAACGATTAATGAAGTCGGTTTATCTAAATCTACGACAGTAAGCATGTCACGTTTATACAATAACTAGCTGTGCCCGCGACTTCATCCGCGTGGATTTAGGTTTTTAAAAAATCCCGTAGGTCCTCTGTAATTTTCCGGGACAAAAAGTAGCCTATGTCCTCCTCCAAGGTCTAGTCTATCTCTGTACCTTTCGTCAACATCGTTGCAGTGGTTTAAGCGTGAAAGCGTAAGAAACAAACAAACTAACTTTCGCATTTATTAAAATTACTTGCGGACCCGGCAGACGTCGTCCTGCCCGCTATTAGCGCCACCTACCGGGTCCAATTTTTCTACTTATAAACCTTCCTCTTGAATCACTCTATCTATTAAAAAAAACCGCATCACAATCCGTTGCGTAGTTTTAAAGATTTAAGCATACATAGGGACATAGGGATATAAGGACAGAGAAAGTGACTTTGTTTTATACTATGTAGTGATATATGTATAGTGCAATAGGTACCATAGCTGAGACTCAGGACTTCGTTCGCGTGGATTAAGGTTTGGTTTAAATCCCATGGAAACTCATTGATTTCCTGGAGATGAAAAGTATCCCATGTCCATCTCCAAGATACAAGCTAACTTTGTGCCTTCCGTCACGGCCGATTCACCGTTTAGGCTAGAAAATGTATTAACCTGTAATATGATGTCCCTCATATTAACAGTTTTTAGGGTTCCGTAGTAAACAAGGAACCCTTATAGTTTCGCCATGTCCGTCCGTCTGTCTGTCCGTCCGTCCTCGGTTATTCTCAGAAACTATTAGTGCTAGAAATCTGTAATTTGGCATGGGTATAAATATTAATTACGCCGACAAAGTGGTGAAATAAAATTTTGATAAATATTTTTTTTAGGGTAGCTCCCCTACATGTAAAGTGGGGATGAATATTTTTTTTCTCGTCTACCCCATAGTGTGGGGTATCGTTGAATAGGTCTTTTAAAAATACTGTGGGTGTGGGAACATCATTTTTCGATTTCTAGATCCGTTTGTAAAATATGATGTTTTAAAGTGCTAATTTTTATTAGAGTCAAGTGTCCCCCCCCTCTATCAGACAAATGGCAGTATATACTAACTTGAAAAAATTCACAGCAGTAGTATATATAATCAATTTTAAAGGAAAACTATCATGGCTAAGTAGGGTTCACAGGTTAAGGAGTTATATCTGTTTTTCGAGGATTGTGACTACGGAACCCTATACTGCGCGTGGCCCGCCACGCACTTGGCCGGTTATTATTATTATTTTTTAACGCAGGAGCCCCAAATTTCAGTGATGAGAAGTAGTCTAGATAATTCTCTGTATAAGTCACCGCAGCACGAAGTCTGCCGGGTCCTCTAGTAGGTATACAATGTATATGTATAAAATGTAATAAGTTTTATTCATGAATGGTTTATTTAAAATGCAATTTAAAATGCAATTTTCTTTATGCAGATGCACACGTTTGTAATAATGTGAGGTGTTAAATTACATCACATCGTATTTCATTCCCAGAGTGCTGATGTGGGAAGTGTGCATCGCATGCTTAATGATCGAAACACAATAAACGGAGCTCATATCGAGCGCGGTCCATACAAACGAAGTTTGATTTTTATTGAAAACCTAGCTGAACTGTCTCGGCTTCGCACGGGTGGGCTTTCCTATAGACTAAGAATAACTTATATTTACTTAAACTCTCTTTGTGAAAGGTTCTTAGTGAGATGAAGTCTATAATTATATAGTTCATATTACACACTAAGAAGCTAGCTAGTCTGTGTTCATTTGTTTTTTTTTTTTTTTACTTTTTTAGATGCAAAGGCAAACTTAAGAGGTGTTTCTCCCTAGTGCGCTTCATACCAACGAAGATTCCTAGGTTTTTTTTAATTGTATGATATGGCTTACGCTTGACGACAAACATGCCTAGAAAGCAATGTTGAGGTCTAAGTTGGAACGCGCTTGCCTAGAAAATGCCTATTCACTCTTGCCTTGAAGGTACTCAAGTCGAATGAGGCGGAAACACGGAAGCAGGGCGTTCCACACCCTAGCGGTTCGTATCAGAAACGTTGACCAAAAGTGCTTCGTGCGGTTAGCGGTAGACTGAACGGGTATTTGAAAATTAACCAATCAGAGTGAATGAAATGTCTCTCTAAAAACTAAAATCTGTGGCTCTGATTTGTCAGGTTTCCGTAAAATGTGTACTTTTAACCTTACACGAGCTCAAATATTTACGTTAAAATATGAAAAACCACTGAAATATTTTAATGGAACCGATCTTTCGATCGAATCTTTTACACCGAGGGAGACTTCTCTTTATACCCTTCCAGTTAATCTTGTTTTCTTGCGTCGTTTTATTGCAATCTATGTTGCCCTTAAACTTGCTTAGAGTGCACAACTTGACAAGCCAGGTATCTTGCTCCCAACTCCCAAGGGCGAGCAACGCTCCCTGGCTTAATGATGAATACTGACTAGTTACTGAGTTGTTTTTTGTATCCACAGGATGGCTATAAAATTATCTTCTTATTTCATCTAGTTGTAAACGATAGGTAGGTGTACCTGATGAAAATACCAAATTGGAGCATGTCGTATATTGTCTACTAGCAGATGCCCGCGACTTCGCTCGCGTAGATTTTAGGTTTTTAAAATTCCCGTGGCACCATGATGCTATATGCATGATGCCTATAACTTTCCCCAAGAATTGGGCTATCAAATGCAAAAAGAATTATTCAAATCCGACTGGTATTTCCAGAGATTAGCGCGTTCAAACAAACAAACTCTTCCGCTTTATTATATTAGTGTAGATAGTATAGATAGTATGGAAGTATAGATGTTGGACAACTGGAACTGGATATTCTAATCAAGAGGTCATAAGCACTTATAAGCAAATAACTCATCAGTTCATAACAGGTAACGATTCTCCGAAATAAGATGCCCTAAAAAGAAACGCAACAACTTAGTACAGGCAGACTTGATATCAGAGATTTGCTCTTTATACTGTGAACGCAGAATCAACAATTTTGTAGTTTCAAGTTTGTAGTACTTAACAATGGTTACCAAAGTTATTCCTTCTTAGAGTGTCCAGAAATGAAATGAACTGCTGGATGCCCCAGAAATCGCTGGATGAAACGGGCGTTCAAGCCCTCGCAAGAGATAAATTGCGTGAATTGACGCATGACTAGCAGCTTTTAGTGGCGTAGTTCAAGACGTCGTGTGATTCTTTTCGCTGACATCTATCACCTATTACAAGTACGCTGGAGTCGCTGTTGATTGAAATTATTTGATTACCGCCATTTTAGCGCTGCTTGCTAAGCTAAGTGAGAATGAAGGTATAAACTCCCGGCAGGTAAGTCTAGCGCTGACCTTCAAGTGCGCGCAGCGACGAGTGAGCGGGATGCGAGTACGATTGGAGAGCCAATCAGCGCTTACGAGGGATCCGCGAGAACTAATCAGTGCTTACGAACGATCCCCACGCCCTCCCCGCGACCCCGTCACACCTCGAGATACCTCATTTTCGACTTCTTCATTGAAGGTCAACGCTAGACTTATTTGCCGTCACTTGTACTCGGAACTAATGTGAATTGTGTTAAATTGAAGAAAATGTCAATTTCGGTTCTCAGTACCTTCAGTGCGGCGATTTGTATCGGCACAAAAATCAACTCATTTCGTATGGCCGATAGTTACTTCTAATAGAAATTCTTAATAGGAAACAGCACGGATTCTAATTTTTTTGCTGCCACATAAACCATTGTGGGATGTCTATAAATAATTTTGTCTATAAATGATTTTGCAAAAATTAATAAGCTTCACAACTGCGTATCTAAATTTTTTGCCGACTACTAAATTAAAATGGCAAATCACCAAATTACTTCCTGATATTTTTAGTTTTTTTACTGATTGCTATATCATATCATTGATGTCATAGGTTATCGCTGCTAGGTATTCAGTTTTTGGTTCCTTGTCTGTTTACTTAATTTTATTTAATTTAAGATGCCACTGATCAATTTCACACACAATCATTCAAAGGCAATCAACGATGATTCTATGTAAAGCCTGGCGTCCATTAGAGCTGAGTTGCACAGTATCGAATTGCATTGATTCACAATATGAAAAAAAAAAAATATAAACTCTTTCGGTTCTTTGTGCTACGCGGCTTACCAGTAAATGGGATGCCACGGCGAGCTATGGCGCGGCAAAATAGGAAAGTGACTGCCTCGTTGGTCTAGTGGTTAGTATATTCGACTGCAGAATACGAGTTCCCAGGTTTGCTTCCCGGGTCGGGCAAATAATTGTTAGGCATTGGGTGATTTTGTCAAGAAATTTTCAGTGCCAGTCCGGAGTTGGTAGTTGGCGGTGTTTCACCCCCTTGCCTCGGAGAGCTCGTTAAGCAGTCGGTCCCGGTTATTATCACTAAAATGTGACAATAGTCGTTAAAGCCCGCCAATCCGCATTGGAGCAGCATAGGGTCTAAGCTCTAAATCGCCTGATCTGCTCTGCTCTGAATCGATCGAGGAGGCCTGTGCCCAGCAGTGGGACGTTAAAAGGCTGTAGTGGTGGTGGTGATGTAAAGTAGAAAAGCAGTATCTTGTTGGATCTAGACACGCGGTAGCGTGTCTAGCCATTGTAAGTAGGTACTATTGCAGCATCATGCGCTTCCGCATAAACTAATTAGCGTGTGGCTTTGGCACGCTAAAGGCCAAATTAGACGGTTCATTTTTCGAGATTTTTGCTTTCATTTTCGAGGCTTCATCGGTGAATTGTCGAAAATGAACCGTCTAAACACCGACCGTTCATCATTCACAGGCACTTTGCCATATATTGCCAATAAATATCGTGTCGTGCATCGTTCAACGCAAAAATGAACGATGAACGCACCGTCTAATTTGGCCATAAGCCCAGCGATGCAGCAGAAGAACCGTAGAGACGACGCCGAAACGATCCGTGTATGCTCCAATGGATGTTCAGTTTCATAGTAAACCTAATGAACGCTACGTATACTACGGAAACGATGAGAGGTTGTATACAAGGAATTAATAATTCAATAACTCATTGAACCGAATAATCTGTGAAACGAGGCAAGAACGAAACAAAGACCGGCATAATTACGCAAACTCAATTTGAAACGAAGTGTCTTTAATTTTGATTTTAATAAAGAATAATATAAACCTTTGTTACGTAATTTACCAAAAATAACCTGCGTAGAGTATCTTGAATAAACCGATATTATATTATAGACTTTGGTACTTACTTAAGGATTTGTAGAGTAACATAGAAAGGATCTTATAATGAGGATCTGTGTGGTGCAACCCAAAGCATGCAGTATACACCGCATGTCTTACATCTTTACACATGCAGGAAAACAAACAACACGTATCTAGTATACCAACTACCACGCGGTAACATAAAAATTTCATAAAATAACATAAAATCTAAGCCTGAGAGTTCTCCATAATGTTCTCAAAGGCAACAATTTGTAAGCCTGGTGGAGAATGGCCTATATATACCTGAGAGAAGACCCGTCACTCTGAGAGAAGACCGGTGAGCTGTAGAGGGCCGGTAATGGATTGATGATGAATAATGATATTAAGTATGGATGAAAAAGTGCATAGATAATAGGGTACCCATTGGAAGGAATCCAGGTCTTTATAACACGGCGTTCTTATATTATGAACGTCTTTTGTATGCTTACTCCAAGGATTGGACTACTCTTACAAGATACACCTATCGTAAAATAAATTTTTATTTAGCGAAGTAGCTCTGTGTATACCACTGCCCATGTTTTTGAATATTGGTGGTTTGCTTTTAAAGCAGTAAAAAACCGTGGTAATCAAAAGGTATTTCTCAATCCTTTCTTGAAAAACAGGTGCTTATTTCTCAACCCTTTCTAGCGCTCTTTTACAATTTTAGAGCAGCAGAGCTCTTGAAAGAAAGTAAACTCGTAACATTTCAATTCTCCGAACGTTTTAACTGTGTACAAACATGCACGGGTGTAAGATATGTAAGTGAGCCAAGGTCAGGCTAACCCAGACCTCATGTAAGCGGTTTTGATTCTTAAAAAACTTGTATAGGTATTCATTCTCCTTTTGAGAAATGCCAAAGGTTAGAGGTTGTAATGATCAAGAGCGCTGTAATAAATGGAACGACCGAAATAATGCCTTTTACCTGTTATTATGATTATAACACAAATGAACGTTTTTCAAAATTTTTATTTATCCCTCTGTTTGTCCAGGGTTGGAATATTTGGGGTTCATTTGTAAAATAATAAAAACTATTCATAGGATTAGGGGTAATACGACCTAATGAACAGATTTTGACGTCTTCGTAGGATTAGGGACACAATACGGCCTAGCCGCTGAACTGATCTTGATGGCAATTTGGCACAGAGATAACTCGCATACTGGTATCGCATACAGACGATAAACGATGAATCCACGGGATTTAAAAAAAACCTAAAATCATGCGGATGTCAATTTGTGTAAAGTAAGTACAGGATCATTTGTGGTTTAATAATTGTCCAACATAAATGTCACCATGTCCACAGCACCTCATCCTTATTAATTAAATATTTTAATCTCCATTCCTTGAAGCAGTTTTGCATCCATTGCGGACTAACGTTCAGTTCAATCAACTCATTGATGTACATTGCACATAGGTACTGAATGAAGCACAAGACCCAGTTGTTGTATCCCTATCCCATGTCAGTACACAAAATATGGTTTTGCAAGCAAGCCTTACATTATTCAAATACGAGAATTATGATGGTATATGTAGCCTGCACTACTGACACGGTTTTGTATGTATAAGTATGAAATTACAGGTCTCTTTTCAGTAGGAAACATTGGTGCCAAATATAAACTTACCCTATTTTCCACTTTCCTCAAACATCCTATTCAGTAGTCAGTGCAGGTGGCTGCTGAGTAGAATACAACACTAGTCCCTTTTATTTGAAACCCATATCAAAGAGGGTGCTAAATAAGGTAGGTAGTACAGTCCTCCTCACGCCATATTGAATTTGTGATGACATCACGTACCTTCCTACCCTTTGTCTTTTTGATTCAAACTCTACGAATGCCTCTCCCGCCTCTTAAATATATCTCATTATGCCATGAGAAAGTCGCAAACAGGAAGAGAGTCGGGCGCGTCGTCCTACTTAAGCGAACCCAATGCGAACGCGATCCTGCGCAGCGGGTATTAGGACCTAGACAGATGGACTACATTTAGATTGCAGACCGACCTCAAAATTGCAGTTTGGATGCAGTTCAAACTACAAATGTCCACGACAAAGAAGTGGAACTAGTATTTTTTTTTTACTTAATAAGGCATATTCATGGAGAATTTTATTGTTTAAAGGAATAAGTAATTAATTTATTAAGGAATGAAAATGTGTTGTTTTAAAATACACTTGTAGTACCAGTTGTTTTGGAACTTTTTCTATTTCGGGCGTTTTTGAATATGCAAGTAGGTAGGTGTCAAATAAGATATTAGCTTGCGACTTCGTCCATCTTTGAATTTTTTTTCACGTCCCTCAAGTCACTCTCCAGGCCCTCCATTGTACCCATTTGCGTTTGATAAAAAGAACTCTAGCATCAAATCTGCACAGTGGTTGATTTATCAATCTATGCAGTTCAAGGCGCGAAGCGGGGTGTTCGTGCCGCCGCGCTTTTGGTTCGTCAGCAAAGCTTACGCTTCCTGCGCTTTAGAAAAGATACAGACCCATGCGCAGATGCACCATCTCTACATAACAGTCGTCCAGAGTTGACAGTTTTTTTGTCTGACGACATATTACTACTTATAGTACAAAGCTTTTTATATGCTTAGGCTTTCTACTTTGAAGCTTTATATAAAGTCCTCTTTTCGATCGTGTAAAACTTTGTGTCCACTGTCGCGCATTTCATAGGCTGCCTTAAAATTTATGGACGCTGTATTTTAGTCACGCGCCCAGTCAAGTTTGATAACGATGAAATACGTGTCTAATTATATTTATTTTACAAAGTCGTAGCGACTCTTGGGAATTTCGGAGACGGATACAAAATGTAATATAATCGTAGTAAAAACTTCTGTAAAACTTATAAGGCTCGTCACAAACGGGCCACTTGCCACAGACAGGTGGCAGGCGACATGAACACAGATGCTTCTAAGTGACAGTGGCTCGTGACTTAATAATATCGGTGGATTTATTACACATTCTAAAATGATTTTTATTAGGGTTCCGTACCCAAAGGGTAAAAACGGAACCCTAATAATGTCACTCTGATGTCTGTCTGTCCGCCGATCACAGGTCTCTAGCTCGCAGACGAAATGAGTTACAAACCTGAAATTTTGGTATTTTGTGTAGAACGTTGACCCAAAATCAAATATTGAATTAAAAATTGAATTAAATTATTTTTCAGGGGGGCTCCTTTACATGAAAAAGAAGCCGAAAAAAATAATTTTTCTTACCCTAGCTTGTATCATTTGTTATCAATTGTTGGGTATCATTGTTTAGAGCTCATTGAGTAGTACGAATATATATTTTTAATTTTTTGCTTAAAAAATAAGGAAATGGGGGGCCATCAAAGTTGTCAGTTTTAGACCATTTTTGTGACGGGGGCTATCTCAAAAACTAAACTAGTTTGGAATATGATATTTCGGTATATTATGTACCATAATATGCTCTATTTAAACAACAAATACTGAAAACAACGATTCATAAAATAGTTTATAAGCTGTGACCAAAACAAACAAACATTTTTTGGGTTTTTCTTTCACAGTTTGTTGCGATTTCTAGCAAGGAAATTAAATATTTCTTAGGCCCAAAATATTATATTGTTCATAATTATGTACGGAACCCTAAAAGAGCGAGGCCCGACTCGCACTTGGTTGATTTTTTATTTTAAACCCTGTTGTTTTATCATAAAAAAATTAAAAAAAATACCATCCCGTTCCTTCACATCCCATTCCTTATCTCCGCAGTGTATAAAGCGAAAAATCTGAAATAATACGGTCTCAAAAAAGAGATTTTATTAGAGTCGGACTCGCAATTGGGCGATATTTTTTGGCCGGTGTCGCTGCCAGGCACGTGTGGCACGTGTTGTATACCTACTCGTAACATAATAATATATGAAAATTTCAATAATAAAATACGCAACTTATTGTGAGTTTGCGGCCCGTTTGCGCAAGCCCTAATGCGTCTTTCTATCCGCATGTTCCAGCGAAACGTGAGTTCGGTGTACCTATAAGGTAGTTGAGTACCCAGTTCGCATAAAAGCCCTCAAAATGTTTTGATAATGTAGTCAATACCCCTAAAGTAGGTAAGCACAGTGGCTTTCTGGTGTTAGACGTATGGATACGCGAAAAATATTTACCCGTGCGTAATGAAATTTTATAGCGCACATTTTTCCATCGAAATAAAACTAAAGACTTAATAAAATTTAAAATAAATTACTTACCTAAAATAAAAATAAATTAAAATATTTTAAATTTTTTATTTTTAAAATAACAAAATTAAAAAAAAATAAACATAGTAATTATACGTACTAAACTGTATTCTACGTAGATAATTATATTACGACATCATTCTAAACTGTAAATATCTTATGCTAGAGGTAGATTGTTGTTTAACAAATATAGGAGCAAATGATTATAAGAAATGAAATGAATGCGCAGCAGAAATTTCCATTGACAAAAGCGCGTCCATTTTTAAAAGAACTTTTTTTTCGATCTACGTAACTAAAAATACCTCATAAAGTATTAATTTAGTTCATCACATCGTAGTATATAACTCTGTTATTATTCATGTTGTTATAATAATATTATTTCAAACAGTATAAAATCAATAAAGTTTTATTTTGATAATCATTGAAATGAATTAAGTACGCGAATTTATTTTAATAGTTCGAGAGTGATGACTGATGTGGATAGTCATGGTTATTCTGCGAGCTAAAGTTCAAGTTTTTAAAGAAAAAAACTTCGATTACAATTCGCCAAGCACGAGTCAGAACCCCGCTTTGTTAGGGTTCCGTACAAAACGAGTTTGAACTTTGAACAACTAAAGATGTTCGTTTGTTTTCCTCACATGCTGCTGCATCACAGCTTAAAAAATACAATATTCATAATATTGTATCCGTGTTTTCAATATTGGTTGTATTGTGAAATATAGCATATGGTACACAATGTACAACATTTCCAAATTACTAACTACTTAAGTTTTTCAGTGTAATATTGACATACATCTGTACTTCGTGTGAAAAATTCACTAACCTTTGTAGGAAGAACAGTTGCTAACCGAGCCAACACGTGGCACATTAAGACCACGGAATTAACTCGAATGGAGCCCTACCTAGCATGGCCTCTACGAACCCCAAATAGCCATTCCGAACCACACCAGCCAAATCTGACGACATCGACCTCCTAACCAACATCAGGCCCCTCAATAGGGCAATAATCCAACTTCACAGTAAAATTCGTATAGATATAAACAGACTCACCGAATAGCAGCAAGACCACACTTTACACTCACTGAACGAACCGACAAACAAGTTCCTATTTCCAGGCTACGACTAGTTCAAACGACAGTCGAAAAAATTCTGATTCTACCCGAAGCTTCCCTCCAAAAGTGAATTTCAAAATGACTCATTTCAGCACAAATCAAAGACTTGTCAAAAACAAACACCACGCGATACGCCATGCCACCGCGGATAGCTATTTAACGTTAACGGATACGATATCGGTATCGATATCGGAACGATATACGAACTCATGACCCAAAATAAAACGGTAAATATAATAAATCACGACATTCGTAATAAAAATGGGCTACAACTGATAACCTTGACGGAACTGCCAACGGAAATAATTGAATTGAATTTCTTATAATAATATAATTATATTATATTGTATTGGGTCAACATTCTAAGCCATTAAATTATCTAGATTTCAGGCCTGTGTGTGTGGGTGTGTGCGTATGTGTTGCTACGCTTTAACGCCGCAACCACTTAACCGATTTGGCTGAAATTTTGAATGAAGATATATTATGCCCTGTTGCACAATTCCCACTTCGGGCTTTCGAAAAAACAGAAATCTATAGTTACAGCTATAGCTAGATTACTATAGCAAACTTCCTTGAAAATAGGTATAAAGGTTGGAAAAAGGAGCGGGAACAGAAACCGGAAATCCACGATTCCCTCGGGATTTGTAAAAAACAAAATTCACGCGGGCGAAGCCGCGGCAGGAAACTAGTAATTAACAAGGGCTCTTTTTTGCCCTTTGGGTACGTACGGAACTCTAAGTAAGTAAAGAAAAGTATCCACGCAAGGTCGGGGCGATTATTATGCAATAGTATTGCTACGTAGAAGGTGATCAGTCAAAGTTTTGTAAATCTGCCAAGTTCATTGTTCGTCAAGTAAACTTTACGTCTTCACGGCAAATCAACTCTTTTAAATGTCACTTGGACCCCGCTTTGAATTGTTTTTTAACTCATTTATTGTAGACTTACCTACCTACCAAATCGTTTATTGATGATCAATAATAATTGATTTTTGATCATAAGAAGACGAATGCTTTATTTATAGGAGGTGCCTACTAGTAATATCTACTCGTGTGCTACTAGGTACACTTTTGGTTTAAATTTACATATGTTATGTACGTGCTAGCTTCTACCCGCGGCTTCGCCCGCGTGAATTTCGGTTTTTTCACAAATCCCGAGGGAATCGTGGATTTCCGGTTACCGTTCCCGCGCCCTTTTCCAAACTTTATACCTACTTTCAAGGAAGTTTGCTATAGTAGTCTACCTGTAATAGCTGTAGCTATACATTTCGGTTTTTTCAAAATCCCGTGGGAACTGTGGATTTTTCTAGAATAAAAAGTGCAAACGCATACAGATGCATGCAACTATTCAGTCAGCGCTATCTATCGCGTTTTTGGAAGTCTATATCTATTTTAGTTCCACAGGAATACTTTTTCGGGATAAAAAGTAGCTGTGTTAAGTCAGGGCATAATCTATCTCCGTTCAAAATTTCAGCCAAATCGGTTCAGTAGTTGCGGCGTTGAATAGTAACAAACATACACACACACAAACTTTCGCCTTTATAATATTAGTGTGATAGTAGTTAGGTTATAATATATACGTATATAGTAATAGCGGACCCGGCAGACGTCGCGTCGTCCTGCCCGGTGATATTATATCGACATCAGCACCACCTACCAAGATCCAGTAGGTTACCTGTACCTACCTGGTTATTGTATTTTCAAAACACCCAGTAACCCATTGAAATATAGATACACACAAAATTTCATCCTAATCGGTCCAGCCGTTTAGGAGTTAGGTGACAAACACACGTACAGAAGATAAACATACCTACGGTATGAGAGTTTATCGTATCGACCGCGCGACGGGATGACAGTTAAATGTTTGACAGTTACGAAACCCATTTTGTATGGGAAAATGTTTTTTATTTTATTTTATTATTACGTCATTATTACCAATGTATTTAATAGTTATTCTGCTATTCAGGACGAAGACAAATACAACAAATCAATAACCATGAAAATCGCTCCAGCCGTTCTCGAGTTATAAGTGTTCGAACTAACACGACTTTGTCATATATATATATACCTAGTTAATACGTATATTATGTCCATGCATGTAGTGCAGTGTAGTTGTAGTATTCTTTACATGTGTGTTAATAAGTATCATTTATAAGATAGAATGCACTAATTAAGTTGATAGTAAATTACCTACTATTTAAGAAAAAATATACTGCCATGTATAATTGAGTAAAACACGTTGTCAGGCTCAGCCGTTTGGTTAAACCTTGTACCAATTTCTGAGATATTTAATAAGCTCATAATTAGTTTACATTTTTATAATAATTAATAATGAAATGTTGAATTTCGTAACTTTAAAAAAAATCACAATTTTATTACCATTCCTTAATTTTTTTCCATTGTGCCTGTTATACTATAATACACTAGCTTCTGTCCGCGGTTCGTAAATGTGGGAGCGGGGATCTCAAAATTTGCCAGGATATAATTTTCGTGCATCCATACGTCTAGCGCAGAACTTATACAAGTATAAATTAAAAATTTAAAAAGTGGTGGCGGCCATCTTCAATTTGCATAGTGCTATTCTACTAGTCAAGCCCTTTCATTTGATACCCATATTGAGGGGGCTGTGAAAAAATATGTTATCTGCCATTTTGTGGTGGCAGCCATCTTGGACCGATTTTCATCAAACATAGCTAACAACACTCCCGAAAAATTCACCTTTCAAACAAAAAAAAACCGCATTCAAATCGGTTCACCCGTTTGAGCGCTACGGGGGAACAGACAGACACACACACACACACACACACACAGACACGTCAAACTTATGATACCCCGTCGTTTTTGCGTCGGGGGTTAAAAACAATGTATTGTGGGATAGCAGCGGGTAAATACCTACTACCCATGTGAAGCCGGGGCGGGCCGCTAGTAGGGAATTTAAGAATATGACGAGTTTATGACAGAGGTGATTTATAATCAAAACTATAGATCGACCAGAATCTCATGAAAAATAGGGAAATTAAATTTTGTAGTAAGCAACACTAGGTTAACTCGGCTGCCCTAGTGATAAACAAAGTAATTACATTCAGAACACCCTACCTGGGATCGTTTCACGAAACGAAAAATCAAGCAACTGCATTTTAAATACAAAAACAAAGTAATCAACATCCAATTACTTTGTTTTGTGTTGTGCTTGTTGTTTACTGGGTTTTTGCATTTATATTCCGGGTTAGTGAGTGCAGTTACTTTGTTTGTTTAAATTTCAGTAAACGGTTTAAGTTATTTGAAATATTAAACTGTGGTAAAAAACTACTCGACATAAAACTTTTGTTAGTGCAAAAAGTCAATTTCACAAAAAATGTCAGTTACTTTGTTTATCGCTAGGGCAGCCGTAGTGTTGCTAACCTTGGAATTTCATTTCCCTATTTTTCATGAGATTCTGGTCGATCTATAGTCTTGGTGGTCTTGAGACAAGTATTACATGCATAAAAATAGTAACAAAATAATGGACATAGATGACATTTTAAATTCAGTAATGATCATTTACCTAAGATTAGTTCAGCGTACATCGTCTATTATAGCAGTTTAATCCTTATTGTCTTTGGCATAAGAGATATAGTTTTTTGTTTACAGATTTCAGTGATCGGTTGTTGAGTGCCAATTGTTAAGCGTTGCGACACACCTCCAAGGGCGTAGGAAGAGGGATTTATAAAATACACAATTGACGATCACAGACCTTCTGTTGCTCGTCCTATTGTTTTTTTTTAGGCATTGATTAATTAATTATTCATGATCACTTTAATAATTAGACTTGACTTAATTTCCGGTCTTAATTAAAAAAAAATATTTAGGTTTTATAAAAAAAAAACGAATTTTATTCTTCGTTAGGTAGTGATTTATTTTTTCGATATTTTCCATCTAACAAATAAATAAAATTAATGTGTCTGTTTGTTTGTTTAGGCTAATCATCAGCTATCACTGCAGGCTAGTCCTCAAGGGATTTTTAAAAAACCTTAATCCAACGGATTTACTAATGAAGTCGCGGGCAAAAGTTTAGTTTAAATTCTTATATAAAACTATAAATTATACTTTATTATTACTTTTATTTTTAGGATATTGTTCTTCTCTATTATTATTTAGACCTTAATTAAATAATTATACTTAAAACTGAAGTTATTTGCGGTATTTTGACATTTATTTTATAGTAGGGGAGCCCAAGAGGGGATTTTTGGATTTACTCGAGCGCGTCAGATTAAGATTAAATTAAATAAGTCAAATTAATCATGAATCCTGTTGAGTACCCTCTACTATCTTCTATAATATAATAAAACTGTAACGGATCCAATTCTGTACATTGAAGATATTTTGAAAATTTTTATTCGAGGGCACTCTATAATCGATACTGAAGCCAAAACTGCAATTTTTTTCATTTTTGTCTGTCTGTCTGTCTGTCTGTCTGTCTGTCTGTCTGTATCTTGGCCGCGCATCACGCCGAAACTACTGAATGGATTCGAATGAAACTTGGTATGATTTGAGTTTATACTCCGAGGTAGGTTATAGGATACTTGTTATCCCGAAATTCAGCAGGGTTCCCTAGGGAGAGGGGAAGAAAGTTAAAACGTGTATTTAGCTGTAATTCATTAACGCGTTGTTCGATTTCACTCATTCTTTTTTTGTTAGAAAGGTAATACTTTAAGTATTGTTTCGTAAATATTTCAAGGTCATAGATTTATTAGTTCAGAAATGACAGACATTTATTGGGTTCAAATAACTTGGGACGCGGATCTTTGTACGTACGGCTTATTTTAAACTGGCGTGCGTTTAAATTTATGTTTGTTGGCCTGTCTATTTGTTCCAGCTAATCTCCGAAACGGCTGGATCGATTTTGATGGAACTTTCAATGTTATAAGGAGTAACAGGCTACATTTAGTTTAGGTACAAGTAAAAGAATTATGCGATCCGATCCGATATAAAAACCTATATCTACGCGAACGAAGTTGCGGGGATCAGCTAGTAATATATAAGCCTTTTATGTAGAGCCGCGCGCAAAAAAAAAAAAAAATATGGACAGAATTACTCAGAAACGTCAGATTAAGATATGGTGGGTTGATTACGAGCTAAGAAAAGTCTATTTAGAAAATCAGACTATTTGAACGTAACGTACGAGCGTGGGAGCGTTACAAAGTAAGTCCTATCAACTAATCTACAAAATGTAATAGGTCCCGAGTCCCGACGACGCTCGAGTAAATCCACATTTAGCATCCTCGGCTCCCCTACCATTAGTATAGGTACCTACTCGTATACAATCTGGTATACGAGTGTATGTGTAACAGAGGTAAATGGCCCAAATTCCACCTATGTGGCCAAAGTCAACCTCACCTGCGCGTGGTGCGCCCTGCCAGTATGCTAACGAGGCCCTGACGCTCCCAGTCCCTTGTACGGGTCGTTGTGCCTGATACCACACAACTTAATCTGGATGATATCACCGCTTTGTGGTAGGATTCTATCCCGAGTCCGCCTGGCTAGCGACCACACTTCAGCCGTAATCTGCCGCAAAGCATCCGTGTGTTCCGGCAGCGAGCTGAAGAGCCAGCCCCCTTCCTCAAAAGCCGGCAACGCATTAGTGGTTCCTCAGGTGCTACTAATGTTCATGGGCGGCGGTAATCATTTATACTCGTACCGTGATAAAGATAGCCCTCCTGCATTGAAACGGAGCCCTCCCTGCGCCCCGCGCAGCGATTTGTTCATTCATAAGTTCATTGATAAATTCATTGATAAATCGGCTGCCCTAGTGATAAACAAAGTAACTACATTCAGAACAATTTTACAGGACAAGCATAAACATTGAAACTCTTATTTGAAGGCAACCTTTCTACAAAATACCTACTTATTTATCTCTGTAATAAATTGCAAAATAATATATTTTAACTTATAAATAACAGTATTTATTTCTAACTCCTTCGCTTTTAATTTTGTTTAAAATTAAAAATATGGTTTTTCTAATTGCAAATAAAATACAAAAAAATTAATGTTTCAACTTTAAAAAGATGTTAAGTCATTTACTTCGTTTGTATATTGCTTGATAATTTCTTCCAAAAATAATTTTTCAATTTATTACAACAAATGTGCGTGTGCGTGTGCGTTTGTGTGTGTGTGATATTGTGATTGTGATATTGCGACTAATACAATTGTCCCCCCCCCCATTTGCTTTAATGGGCACCCGGGCCCTCCCCAAATAACTCAAATAACTATTTTTATTATTTTTTATGTAATCACCGGCTTTAGGTCGTAATTCTGAATGTTATTCTACATATTATCGGTGAATTTGAAGTAATTCTGTTCATTAAATCAGAAGTTATAAGGCTGTGACAGTCAGACGGACAAAGCATATCCAACCTAGTTCACTCAGAGACTTAAGTTAGAGCTTATTACAACTCAAGAATCTATACCATATCTATACTTACCTACTAATATTATAAATGCGAAAGTATGTCTGTCTACTAAGTCTTCACGCACCAACTGTTCAACCGATCTTAACGAGGTATAAAGATAAGTTTCATTTTTGGAAAGGACATAAGCTACTTTTTTATCCTGGTAAATTAAGAGCTTAGACTAGAATTTCAAAAACCTAAATACACGCGGACGGAGTCGTGGGCATCATAATCAACTATGTTTATCTTGTAAAGTTATAATTTACAGTATTGTGTCTATTTTTAGTTATATTCCTGTAAAGTAATGTCCCTATTAGTTAATTATGTACGTAGGTATCTAAAATTCTGCACCTACCTTCAGTAGAAACATTTTAAAATAGTAAGTAACCGATAACAATTAAAACGATTATTTATAAGTACATAAAGTAATACCCTAAATTCCAGTCTCAGTGTGCAGTTATTTGTTTGGGCAATTCAAATTTCAGTAAACTGTTCAAGTTATTTGAAATATTATACTGTGGACACTGTGTTAAAAAACTACTCGACATTAAACTTTTGTTAATGCAAAAAAGTCAATTTCACAAAAAATGTCAGTTACTTTGTTTATATCACTAGGGCAGTCGAAATCTGTCATATTGAAAAGTCACTTTGAAACTTCAAAGTTCATTGTTTACATCGTTACGAAAATTTTGTGAAATACATAGCAGTAACCAGTTCTTATGTGATAAAAAGTTGTGCTAGAAAAATTGTTATGGTAGTGCGTTCGTTTTGTGCTCAAGAATGTGAGAGAAAAGAACAAATATCTCTAAAATAAATATCATAATAATAAATATGAGGCTGACGACTGTGTCAAGTAAGTGTTGTCAGCTTCATGTGAAAAATTTCCATACCCATTGAAGCCATCACGCAAACGGCCTCTCAATTATTATAAAAATACTATAATGTGGACCAATAATTTCAACACAACATTTTTAGTTATTTCGCTGGCGTTTCGAAACAAAAATATTAAATCTGGTGCAAGATGCTTTTCAAGCTGTAACGGAGGCTACGTGAAGTCACATTGTACTTAAGTTCACGTTGAGAGATTGCAGAATGACGACGATGAATTAGTGAATTATAATATAGTTATTGATAGCGACAGTGACACATCATCTGACAGCAATGCATTGAAATTTTAAAATATAGAAGAACACGTCTCGACGAATCCTAATAGTTTTTTTATCTTTGTTTTATTCCATCTCCTAACATCTCCATGCCGTACTAATCTAAACGTCTGGTTTTTTTTTACCCGACTACGGCAAAGCCAAAAGGAAGGGTTATGATTTTAGCAGTCTATGTATTTACGTGTTGTAAATAATTAAGTTGCGATTTGTTTTTATAAAGAATTGTCAACACTGATTTATTATCTGTGACTATTGATGCTACAGATCTGTTGCATAAGTTTTATCTGTGGTGTCAAAACTCGAATTGTACTTTATCTTCTCTGGCTCTCTGCTTGCTCTCTGCCTCGGCGTCCCGTCGGCCATTGGTGTAACAGTGCTAATTAAAATTAAATATATTGATCCACGGAGAATCCTCTTTTATTTCCAAGATTACATATGTATATATTTATGTATGGATGTTTGTAACCGATTTTTGTATGAGATTCTGTGTGTACTAATGTAGCGCCTAAACTGCTAGACCGATTTTGATGAATTAGGTGTCTATTGATTCGTTGTTATTATCAGGGTGACATAGGCTACATTTTATCTACGAAAAAAATCGAGAAGTCAGCTTTGCGCGGCTTTCTAGATTTTTAACCCCCGACGCAAAAACGACGGGGTGTTATAAGTTTGACGTGTCTGTGTGTGTGTGTGTGTGTGTGTGTGTGTGTGTGTGTGTGTGTGTGTGTGTGTGTGTGTGTCTGTCTGTCCGTCTGTTCCCCTGTAGCGCTCAGCTCAAATGCGATTTTTTTTTGTTTGAAAGGTGAATTAATCGAGAGTGTTGTTAGCTATGTTTGATGAAAATCGATCCAAGATGGCCGCCGCTACAAAATGGTGGATTACATATTTTTTCACAACTCCCTTAATATGGGTATCAAATGAAAGGGCTTGACTAGTAGAATAGCATTATACAAATCCAAGATGGCTGCCACCACAAAATGGCGAATGTCGGGGGTTTTTAAATTTTTAATTTATACTTGTAAAATTAGTTTCGGATAAGAATAACAGATGGCACCACTAGCTCCTTGCCCCGCGCATTTGCCCACTAAATTATTATTAAATTATTAAGCGTAGTCGGGTTTTAGTTCACGAACTTTACTTGTATTTAGTAGATGTATTAAATAAATTATTCTATTATGAGTATAATATGTATAAAATTTAAAAAATGGGGTATAAATTATATTTAATAACGTATCTTCTTCTTTCTTGGTTATGGAAAATCTTTTTTCTATATCCTGAAACGTACCTACTTAACTTTAAATGTATAGTACTAACTACTACTACTATAGAAAAGTATTGAGCAAACTTAAAGAGACAGATGAAAGACTAAATTGCGATTACGCAAATAATAGAATAACTATGATAATTAAAATTATTATAATTATTATAAAATTTCTTTTTCCCTAATTTAGTGTCATGTCCTTACAGTAGCAATACACACACACACACTCACAGGGGCGTCAAAAATGCTTGTCATACATTATAGTACGAGCACATCCATTGATTATTAATTTATCAATGAGAATTTCCTCCCGTCCCGCATCCCGCAGACCATGGGAGAGCCAAGTTAATCGTGGTCTTACTATAACATCAGGTGACCCGCTTGCTCGGTTGCCCGCTATTCCTATAAAAAAAAAATCTTTGAATGAAGTAATATCAGTTGTTAACTAATTTATCTTTATCTTTGACTGCCTCGGTGGTCTAGCGGTTGCCGTAGTCGACTGTGGTCCTGGGTTCGATTCTCGGACTGGGCAAAAAAATTATGAGTTATTAGGGTGTTATTAGGTTTTTCTGTCAAGAAATTCTTCAAGAAACCCCTGTCAAGAAACCCCCGTGCTTCGAAGAGCACGTAAAGCCGTCGGTCCTGCGCCTGATCTCTCTCCAGTCGTGTCACATTGGCGTCCTATCGGACTATGAGAGTGAAGGAATAGAGTATGCGCACACACTTGTACGCACGCACTGTAATATCTGCGTAGTTGGCTAGTTTCTGTCTCAGTTGAGACTGGCCGCCGTGGCCGAAATTCAGACATTAGTTCTCTTTAGGATGCAGTCAAAGATATACCTAATACCTGGTTATATCTTTGAGTGTAATTACTCAAAGAAAATAAAACCGCCGAGGTGCGAGTCAGACTCACGCACCGACGGTTCTGTACCTTAGAAGGAAACGTATTTAAAATAAAATATTATTATTGGAACAAATTATTTGACCGCTTTTAAAACAATCTTCTTTTATTCTTATCTTATTTATCTTACTATTTTAGTACGGAACCCTAAAAAGCTGTCTTTTCAATCAGGGTGCTCGGTAATATAACATCAATACCGCCACATGCCAATCAATCACTGTAACGTAATTCCATCAATCCAATCGTCATCGATTCGACTCGCGGGCCGGACAATCGCCTCTGCAACACTATTTTTACACTAATCTTGGCCGAATGCCATAACACCGCGCCCTCGCTCCAGTACACTCCAATTAAATGTCTCCACGGCTGGGAAAGTCTGTTTTGCCACTAAAAACTTTTGATATCTCAATTGAAAACCACATCCTGATACGTACTCCGTGGCCATCAATGAAACATCTGTAGTGGAGCACGAGGCAGCAGCGAGTGCGACGCAAATAGCGCCAGGGTTGCTCGCCGAAGTGCGTTTCAGTCGCGCGAACGATGGCGCCGTGAGCGTCTCACGCGGCGGCCATGGTGTGCCACAGATGGACGCTAGCTCTAATTTTAATCTCCGTCCCTATATTAGCCACAGTGATAAGCGCATTCCGCGTAAGTTTACCCGGGCGTGCTCACGATGCGAAATCTGAACGGAGGCGCAAGTGTGAGGACTGTGGCGTGAGTGACCTTAACCTTGACACGGTTGTGCATAGTTTTAAAAGAGAGAGCGCGAAACGCTCCTTCGATGACATTAAAAAGGATTTTAGTGATAAACGGTATCCTTTCGAGGGAAAGTTCACAAAGAAGGATGATAAACAGAAGGATGTTGAAGATGATAAAGATGAGAGTGATTCGGTTAAAGCTAGTTTTGAACGTTTAGAGAAGGTTGAAACTAAAAGTAAATTAGATACGAAAACTAGAACTAAAAAGGTGTCGTTGATTTTAGATTTTAATGACGACGATGACGATGACGACGATAGTGAAGTCGAAGACGACGACGACTATGATCTTCCAAAGTTACCTGATCATAAGAAACCAGTTGTGGTTGAAACTAAAAAGAAAATAGATGAACCTAAATCAACCGCAACTGTGAAACCCAAAGATAAGGTGGATAAAATTAAAGACGACGACGAGAAAGATAAAACTACGACTGAAACAAAGCAAAAAATTGATATATCGACTATTAAAACCGTTATTAAAGAATCTCTAAAATCTAAAGCTGAAATTGAAAAACCTCCGAAGACAACATCAAAAGTAGAAACTGAAATCAAAAGCGTCAAAGAAAAGGATTCAAAAAAAGGCGTTAAAGAATTGGATTTATCAAAAATTAAGATTATAAATAAACCGAAAGATACTTCTACGAAGGATCCGATAGTTTCCCAACCTAAAGAAAAATCTATTGAGAGTTATGAAGAGAAAGGAAAAATTAAACAAAAAACCACTGTCACCAAAGAACCGGTTAAGAAAAATGACGAAAAAGTTATAATAGAAGATGTTTCAAAGATTAAAAATATTCCTGAATCGAAAAAGAGTATAGAGACAACTTATAAAGAAAAAGTTGACGCTAAAAGAAACACTACAAAGAGCGAGAGCAAAGAAAGCAGCTTACATCAAATATCAGACGTTTTGCACAGGCGAAACTTGTTACAAAGTGAATTTGAAGATTTTTACGCATTTTTCCCAACGTTTGCGCCAAACTTTTCACGCGTACATAATCCAGAATGCCGGCGTCACGGACAAATACTTTTGAGACAGTTGCGTGGAACAAAATTATGGGCTTTGAACAGTGAGTACATTGTTGTAGTATTTCTTAACAAAACAAAAATTGTTTACTTTAAGACTTAAAATTAGATTTTAAAATATGAAGTTTGCTCTTCAATGTGATAGGTAGACGAGTAGAGTAAAACAATTTTCATCAATGTTTTTAGGTTTCTATTTAAAAATTCAAAATGATTTTACTTAGTTCCTATATACCAACATGTTGGATCAGACAAGTGAACACTGTACCATCGGCTTGAAAAGCAGATTTATTGTGAACAAGCGGACACCCGCGACTTTGTTCGCGTGGATATTGGTTTTTAAAAATCCCTTGGGAATTATTTTGTTTTCCTAAGCTCCTTTGAGCTCATACCTTGCTAAAAACTGTTAAAAGTTCACTGGCGGATGTTTAAGTAGATCAAAATGTAAACATCCGCCAGTAAAAGTTCCATCAAAATCGATCCAGCCTTTCTGAGATTAGCTGGTAATCTTTAAAGTATCTTCTTTCTAACAAAAAAAGAATTAATGAAATCGGACCACGCGTTAATGAATTACAGCTAAGTAAGTACACATTTTGACTTTCATCCCCTCTCCCAGGAGAACCGTGCTGAATTTCGGGATAAAAAGTATCCTATATGTTACTCCGTAGTATGAACTTAAATTGTATCAAGTTTCGTTTCAATCCATTCAGTAGTTTCTGCGTGATGCGCGCACAAACATACAGACAAACAGATAAACAGACAAACAGACAAAAATTTCAAAAATAGCTTTTTACGTTCTATTACTTATCCCTAACATCCCCCAGTTATTATTTTGCAAAAATCTTTAATGTACAGATACGGTAAGTCTACGATTTTAATATATGTATAGAATAGATGTATAGATGTATAGAATGAATTTTGTAGCTGTGCATTTGAGAGTATTCTAGCAAGTAGCCCCAAGTCGTGCGTGAGATCGTGCTATTTCAATCCTACTAATATTATAAATGTCAAAGTGTGGATGTTTGGATGTTTGGATGTTTAGATGTTTAGATGTTTAGATGTTTGGATGTTTGTTACTCAATCACGACGCAACTACTGAACCGATTTGGCTGAAATTTTGAATGGAGATAGATTATGCCCTGACTTAAAACAAAGGCTACTTTTTATCCCGAAAAATCAAAGAGTTCCCTCGGGATTTGTGCAAAATCGAAATTCATGCGGGCGAAGCCGCGGGCATTCTCTAGTCGTTCATAATTTTCATTTCACGAGCAAGATGCGCCTTGTTTCCCCAACACAAATCATCAACAACCAAACTAATTAATACTTGCAAAAGAATAATTAAACACATATTTTATCTTACTACATTACTATCAAGTAACGTGTGCGGTATGCCTTTTCATTGTGTTTTGCAAATTTTTACATGGGTTATTATAGTTTAAATTAACGTTGACTTAAGTATCCTTAAAATGCTGTTAAATAGAGATGCTATTTAACAACATTTTAAGGATCATAACTTTCAAAACAAATATATAAATTCAGTATTTAGTTTGCACTAAAGCATAGACGAATGGATATCTAGCTTAGATTTTTTTAATGACAAAAATCCATGGACATAGATTGCTCTAAAAGCCAACAGTTCAAATCATTTTTATGGCTATTATACCATATTGTAAGATGGTGATAATAAAAAAAAATAAACCCGGCTGAGTTTGTTGTGGGCTCTTCTCAGACCAGGGCGCGTTTGGAACCCTCGTAGTTTTAGTTTTAAGTTTCCGTAAATAATTATCACCATTGCCTGTACCTAAATTGACGTTCAAAAAGTGTACAGTGTACCAACTTTGAATAAAGTTTATTTGATTTGATTTGATTTGATTTGATTTAGCTAGTTAGCCTAGAACAATACAAAGTAGAGTTATCAGAGTCAATTAATAATTCATTTGTATGGAGAAGAGCCCGTCTAGTGTAATTCTAAAATTAATTTATTAGATAATAAAGATATACGTAATAAGGTAAATATCTCTACGAATACTATTCTAGTATTCATGGTTACTATTCTAGTACCCTGTTACGCCAAACGCGCAATTGTTAATGTTTTACATAGGTATGAGAATTTTCACCAGCATTCTCACTTTGTGTCACGTTGTGATAAATAAATAAAACCAAATAATTCAAGAATAATTTTAAGCGGGGAATTATTACATATTTTACTTTAACTTACTTAACATAATTAAAGAAATGGAAGAATTTATATGTTTACCATGTAGTTATATTCTCTTTCTCATTAATCACATTATGGTAAGGGTTTTCTTGGGTTAATGCGGATGGCTCCCTATCCTTCCGTATGTGATAGAATAATGAGCAGGATTTAATCAGGACCGGCGCGTAGGCTTAACGTGCCCTCAGAGGGTCGGTGAAAACGAAAATGCCTCAATTCAGACTTCCAAACTCCGTCACTCATTATTATCAGTCACCGACTTGGATCAGCACTGCTTAACTACCGCCATCGACTTATATGTTTATAGCTGTCAAAATTAAGTCACGCATCTCTATAACCACAAGTATAAATTAAAAATTTAAAACACCCCCGACATTCACCATTCTGTGGCGGCGGCCATCTTGGATTTGCATAGTGCTATTCTACTAGTCAAGCCCTTTCATTTGACACCCATATTAAGGGAGTTGTTAAATAATTCGCCATTTTGTAGCGGCGGCCATCTTGGATCGATTTTCATCAAACATAGCTAACAACACTCTCGACTAATTCACCTTTCAAACAAAAAAATCCGCATTCAAATCGGTCCACCCGTTTGAGCGCTACAGGGGAACAGACAGACACACACACACACACACACACACACACACACACACACACACACACACACACAGACACGTCAAACTTATAACACCCCGTCGTTTTTGCGTCGGGGGTTAAAAATAAAATTGACTAAAGTATTTTTATTAAAAAAAAATTAACTTCTACGACTCAATCTTTATGACATGATAGGGATTCATCTCTACTGATAGGATTCCAAAACATCTCTTATAATTAAAATCATTTGTCTATTTCGGATTAGAAACCTTTGGCTATTACGAAATTAAAGATTTCTTGAAGTAATACCTATTTTTGAAAATGTTTTCAACTCATATTCACACTGATGCTTGTTCTACAGTTGCTGTAAATGTAATACGTAGTTCCCTATTAAGTACATGCATTAAAAAGTCCATACGTGTTTGTGAACGTTTGCGTTGAATCGTTCCCCAAGGGTTTGCAGTTTGCACAGTTGGCCAGATGTGGAATTTTTCATGACCCGCAGTGCTCGACGCAACGGCGAAGATTCCCTCGGGGCTGCTCCAGGGTAACGGCATTCAGCTGGGCGACTTCGACCAGTGCCTGGGGATCCGGGCGAGAGTGCAACTGGATACCGGGAGTATCGTCAGGATCCAGGGGAAGTACTGCCTGGCCATGATCGATCTGAAAGCGGAACATCCCACCCTGGAGGCGCCGGTGCATCTGGCGCAGTCCAGAAATTTGTTCAAGAGCAGAATCGATGATGTGAGTTTAATTTCGAGTTGTTGATGGTTATTTATTTTATTGCAGTCATCATCCACTTGGAAATAAGCTTAAGTGACAGCTGAATGGAAGTAGCTTTCCGAAAGTATAATAGACGTAGGTTTTAAATTATTTTACTGTCCCTAGTATAACGTACGTCGGAGTATGCTAAAGTATGGAGACGAGTTAGAATATCTACATACGTGAAAGTTCTCGAAACTCTTGATGACTATTTAACAGTCAGGCAAAAATTCCGGTAAGTATATTTAGTAGAGCTGCTTTTTGACGACCTCCCTGGCATAGTAGCTTGCGATGTGGTCTTATAAGTGGGAGGTTCTGGGATCGGTTACCGACAGGAGCAATTTAGGGATTTATAATTTATAAACCGATCAGTTGTATTTGCGATCACCTTTCATTAATCGGGCGTCTTTGACTAATCGCCGAACATACATAAAAAGATTCCGACGAATTGAGAATCTCCTGCTTTTTTTGAAGTCGGTTAAAAAATAACTCTTCAAATTGAACGTTTCTCTATCTTCTCTGACTTCTAAACCTTATCATAATTTGTTTAGCCAGGTCACTTCGTGCCGCGTTTCTCCACGCTGAGCTGGGGCGTGTGCGTGCCCTCGCCCTGCGGCCCCGAAGACGTGGAGGTCATCCTGAGAGATGCTGTCAAGCACTATCAGTATAAGACTGGCATCAGCTTAAGAGTTAAGGTGGACGACCATGACTGCTATGTAAGGAAGGGCGCGAGCTGGTGGAAGGAGTGGTTGGATTTACCCACTGTTTTGACATTGTAAGTTTTTTTTATCATCACACTAATATTATAAAGGCGAAAGTTTGTGTGTGTGTGTATATAAATAAATAAATAAATAAATACTCACACATACACACACGGTCGTCTGTTCCTAAAGTAGGCAACTTAATGCCTGTGTTATAGGTAACAGCCGACTGATAGACATATTTACATATAAATACATATATATTTTAATAAAGGTATACATACATACATATTATAAATACACCCAGACTCGGGGCGGGAATCGAACCCGCGACCCCGGAGCGGAAGGCAGGGTCACTGCCAACCACGCCAACGGGCCAGTCATGTATGTTTGTTACTATTTAACGCCGCAACTACTGAACCGATTTGGCCGAAATTTTGAATGGAGATAGATTGTGCCCTGACTTAACACATAGGCAACAATCAATCGTGGATTTCCGATTCCCATTCCCGCTTCCTTTTCCAACCTTCATACTTACTTTTAAGGAAGTTTGCTATAGTAATCTACCTATAGAAGTAGCTATAAATTTCGGTTTTTTCAAAATCCCGCGGGAACTGTGGATTTTTCCAGGATAAATAGGATAAAAAACCTAACCTATGTGTTAAGTCAGGGCATAATCTATCTCCATTCAAAATTTCAGCCTAATTGGTTCAGTAATGACGGCGTTGTAACAAACAAATACACATACCTACATGTACACACAAACTTTCGCCTTTATGATATTAGTTTTATGTGATATATCGGGGGGAAGTTCGCGCACCTCCAAAACTGACTACTGCCAAGAGTCAAATGCTCAATTTCAATTAATCTATATCTATCTATACTAATATAATAACGCGGAAATGTTTGTTTGTTTGAACGCGCGTTTGTTTAATCTCAGGAACTACTGGACCGATTTCAAAAATTCTTTCACCGTTGGATATGTACGTAATCCCTGGGTGCTATAGGCTATATATTATGTACCACGAGCGAAGCCGGGGCGGACCGCTAGTTAAATATAATTGTATATTGCTTACAGGTCTCTTTACGCTACAGTCCTCACCTTGGTTGTAATCGCTACACTGCAGGATTTCCTCAGCACAAACAACTCCGAAGAAGAAGAACCATCAGAGGAGAGAAAATCTGAAGAGCGAGAGAAAGAAGAGAAAGAAAAAAAAGAAAAGAAAACTTCTGGTAAATACCTAATTAAGTCATCATCATCATCATGATCAACCCATTACCGGCTCACTACAGAGCACGGGTCTCCTCTCAGAGTGAGAAGGGTTTTGGCCATAGTCTACCACGCTGGCCAAGCGGATTGGCAGACTTCACACACCTTTGAGAACGTTATGGAGAACTCTCAGGCATGCAAGTTTCCTCACGATGTTTTCCTTCACCGTTAAAGCAAGTGATATTTAAATACTTAAAACGCACATAACTCCGAAAAGTTAGAGGTGCGTGCCCCGGGATCGAACCCACGACCTCCGATTAGAAGTCGGTCGTCCTAACCACTAGGCTATCACAGCTTTTTAAATAAGTACTAATTAAGTACCTAATATTATTTCCATTTTATATAATCGCCATAAAATTGCACAAATAAACTCTTTTCACTGTGTATTATATTTCTTATTAGATACTAACCCCATTCGCTACCCCTTTCTATAAATCACGTAATGGTAGGGGGTTTCTTTTGGTTATAATGCGTTGGGTTCCCAGATCCTGCCGCAAGGGCTGCGGCAGTGGAATCCAACTATTATCAGGTGTTAGAAATAATAACTGGGACCGAATCTAAAAGGTCAATCCTATACAAAGATTATCGACTTAGTCAACGTTGCTTACCCAGCACAATCGACTGCTATGCAATGTCACAACTAGGCCACGCGTCATTCTCTGTAACATCTTTTTGGCACTCAGGTCTCAGATCAATCAAATAAAGCACTGAGTAGCAGCTCTTAAAATATACCATTTATTTGCCATATAAAAATCGGTTCAGCCGTTCTGAAGATCAGCCAAAAGACAGACGAGGGCTTTAAGTTGAAAGCGAGAGCTGCATAGAGCACCCATGAAATAATTAATGAGAGACCGGCAAAGCCAAGTCAAGCGAAACCTATCACAGGGTAAGTATGGGTTTTATAAAAACTGCAGTACCTCTTCAAACAAGCCCATTTTCGTCTTTGACTGCACCGACACTTACCATCAGGTGAGATCGCAGTCAAGGGCTAACTATATAATAATAATAGTTAGAGGTTGGGCTTAGAAGTTGTACTTAGATGGTTAAAAAATAAAAATAAAATATTATAAGTGCGAGAACCTAAACATGTTTATTGTTTACTCGCAATTATCAAATTATTTCTAAATCAAACGGTTCTATTTTGTTTATTTTTATAGATATGGATAACAAATGCTTCGTAACCAAAACAAAAAATAATAAATAAGTATGGCGTAAAAAAATCGGTCAAAAGAGATTCAGTCCTCGCTTAGGGTTCCGTCCATAATATTTATATGATCAAACAAAGCTTATAAACTACATTCTGCATCGCTTTTTTTAATAATCGCTGTTTTACGTATTTGCTTAAAAAAGCGTATGTGGTCCATAATTACGGAATGTCTAAATTGCTAGTTCGTTAGTTTTTGAGATAGCCCCTGTATCAAAAATGGTCCAAAACTTTTATGGCCTTTCATTTATTGATTTTTGAAGATAAACAGTTATAAAAATATATCTATTTGTATTCTACTCAATGAGCAAAAAAATCCCAGTCATATGAGGTGTCATTGTCTAAATGACTCCTCATATTATGCTTGGGTAAGAAATTTTTTTTTCGGCTCCTCTTTGATGTTTTGGACCCCTCCTTAAAAAATTGTTGAATTTCTGATTCAATATTCAGTTCCGGTTCAATATTCTACATCAACCATACTTTCAGTCTACGAGCTACAGACGCGTGACTTACAGATGAACAGTCAGATGAGTGACAGTAACAGGCAAACCCTATATTGGCAAAGTCGTGCCGCCAAGCGATTTAGCGTTCCGGTACGATACCGTGTAGAATGTACCGGGGTATGCATACCTCTTCCAAGTTAGCCCGCTTCCATCTTAGACTGCATCATCACATACCATCAGGTGAGATTGCAGTCAAGGGCTAACTTGTAGTTGAATAAAAAAAAAATAGGGCTCCGTTTCACCCTTTGTGCACGGAACCCTGAAAACACAAATTCCACGGACCTTAACCCACATTGAGTAACGAGAGTTCAACTCGATTGTGATTCAAATTGACACCGAGTGACGATGGGCACTTTTAATTAGCATAAATTACACACGCAACTCTTACAGGCCCGAGTTGCAGCACCCCGGGTCACGTCAGCTAATTGTTGCTATCACAAGACCTGTGACATGTTTATCAATGTCGCTGGGCCCGATACAACAATGATTTACGACCCTGACGTAGTAAGGGCTCCCACAGACGAACGTATGAAACGACGACGCACGTTTTTATCCGACTATGGCAAAGCCGACGGGTTACGGTTTTAGCAGTAGTATGTATTGTACGTATGCACGAGTATGTATTGTATTTACGTATGTTGAACCGTAGCGTTTAAAAACTACTGAGCCGATTTTGATGAATAAAGTTTAATATATTGTTGCAGCTAGAATACCATGAAATTGAGATTCCAGCAATAATTGATGCAGTTATTAAACTATCAGAGACTTCAGGCTGAAGCTGTCTTAAACTACAGTGTGAAGATCGCGTTCACCTTTGATCGGCCGACGCTCTATCGCTATTGGCTAAAATGCATTGATGCAGTAAAAATATCATGAAACCAATAACCACGATTAATACTATAGCAATTATTGATGTAGCCGCCACCGACTTACTGTACGCTTGACCATCAGATTCGTAAGATGGTATCATAATTCGCATGAACTTCCATCAAAACGAAATGCTTTAAAAGCCTCAATGGCGCGGATCGGGAATCGTAGGGTCGACGGTTCAAACCTCACCCGATTCACTATATGTCGTACCCACTCCTAGCACAAGTTTTCACTTAATTGGAGGGGAAAGGGGAATATTAGTCTTTAGAGAAATAGTAATATGTTCATCATGGCTAATATTCTTAAGAAAATGTCTGTGCGCAAATCACACACGGCAGAAGTGATATATCTATGTTTGCCACTCTCTGTCACTTGTGCAGCGCCTGGGAACTCAAAAGACCTCCTGTCATCTCATGGACTCCTGGTACGCATAAGAGAGGATTTTGGTGTCGCTTTATCGTTTCATCGAAATTCAGCACAACGATAATATAGAAGTCTCTTCAAAAAAAAAAAAAAAACTAAGAATTGAGACAAACGCTCTAAGTGCAGTTGGCCTTATCTCGCAACCGATACCATTACGCACATTATTTATTGTACAGCCGCTAGCCGGGGCGCGGGCTGCAATGTACGCGATATTGATTGTCACATTTTCAGCCGGGATTTAGCGGTTTCGAGGCGGGCGGCGATCATTTGTTATACTACGGGAGCTCGATGACCAATTGAAAAAGTCATTTTATACCGACTGGAAATTTTAAAAACAATAGTTTAGACCGAACCCATCACAGCTCCGAACGTCAGCTGCCGCACCAGTGGTGGAGTTAAGAGTGAGAGCATGTGAAAGTGCTTGAAAATCAAAGCGCTCCGAGTGATTTTATCCCGGACAAAAATGGTCTTAAATCATTGTTCCGATCATTTTTGATACAGAAACAATCGTCAGCTGCGGCGCCGAGGGTGGGTTATACGTCCGCTACGCGCATGAAGTGCATTAAAATTTTGGCAAATAAAGTTATTTTATACCTTATGAAATTTATGCAGCAGAATTTTCACACTTTTAAAATAATAAAGAAAATCGTCAGCTGCACTTCTGGTGGGGGAAAGGCCGTCAGTCAGCGTGATAAACATTTTGCGCGCACAGTACATTTAGCCTAGTAAATCTAGGAAAAATATCCTATAGTTTCAAAAATTAGCCAAATGTATTCTTTGGGCCTTCTTCTTGAATATATCCAAAAACCTCATATGGGGGATGCATAACCAGCCGCCATTTTTAATTTTGTCCTTTTTTTCGGTTTTTTTCTCATATCACGAAAATCTCTACGAATAGCATCATAATTACTTCTGACAAAAGTTTTAACATACAATTTGCCACAAATGTAGTCTCTTGCAGTTTTACTCTAAGTTTATTACTTTAGGAGCTATAGGGTATTTTAGGTCCCTTTTTCGTTTTTTTTGCTCATATCTCGAAAGTCTCTACGAATAGCATTATAATTATTTCTGATAAAAGTTTTCGTATAAAATTTTCTACAAATTTGGTTCCATGCATTTTTACTCTAAGTTTATTATTTTAAGAGCTATAGGATGTTTAAGTTAATATTTGAGGTCCTTTTTTTAATTTTTTGCTCATATCTCGAAAATCTCTACGAATAGCATTATAATTACTTCTGTAAAAAGTTTTTACATAAAATTTTGTACAAATTCGGTCATGGTAATTTTTACGCTAAGCTTACTACTTTAGGAGTTATAGGGTGTTTAAGTTTATATTTGAGGTCCCTTTTTCAGTTTTTTGCTCATATCTCGAAAATCTCTACGAATACCAATAAAATTACTTCTGACAAAAGTTTTAATATAAAATTTTCTACAAATTTTGTCCTGTTCATTTTTACGCATTTCAAACAAAAAAACCGCATTGCGGTTTTTTTTGTATGAAAGGTGAATTAGTCGGAAGTGTTCTTAGCTATGTTTGATGAAAATTGGTCCAAGATAGCCGCCGCCACAAAATAACGAATGTCAGGGGATTAATCTATACTAGTTTATCTCTCTGTTAAATTTAACACTCTGTAGCTCCTAAAGTAATAAGCTCAGCGTAAATTAAATAGGACCAAATTTGTAGAAAATTTTATGTAAAAACTTTTGCCTAAAGTAATTAAAATGCTATTCGTAGAGATTTTCGAGATATGAGCAAAAAACTGAAAAAGGGACCTCAAATATTAACTTAAACAACCTATAACTCCTAAAGTAGTAAGCTTAGCGTAAAAATTACCATGACCAAATTTGTACAAAATTTTATGTAAAAACTTTTTACAGGAGTAATTATAATGCTATTCGTAGAGATTTTCGAGATATGCGCAAAAAACTAAAAAAAGGACCTCAAATATTAACTTAAACATCCTATAGCTCTTAAAATAATAAACTTAGAGTAAAAATGCATGGAACCAAATTTGTAGAAAATTTTATACGAAAACTTTTATCAGAAGTAATTATAATGCTTTTCGTAGAGACTTTCGAGATATGAGCAAAAAAAACGAAAAAGGGACCTAAAATACCCTAAAGCTCCTAAAGTAATAAACTTAGAGTAAAACTGCAAGAGACTACATTTGTGGCAAATTGTATAATAAAACTTTTGTCAGAAGTAATTATAATGCTATTCGTAGAGATTTTCGTGATATGAGAAAAAAACCGAAAAAAAGGACAAAATTAAAAATGGCGGCTGGTTATGCACCCCCCATATGTGGTTTTTGGATATATTCTAGAGGAAGGCCCAAAGAATACATTTGGCTAATTTTTGAAACTATAGGATATTCTTCCTAGATTTACAGGCTAAATGTACTGAGCGCGCAAAATGTTTATCACGCTGACTGACGGTCTTTCCCCCACCAGAAGTGCAGCTGACGATTTTCTTTATTATTTTAAAAGTGTGAAAATTCTGCTGCATAAATTTCATAAGGTATAAAATAACTTTTTTTGCCAAAATTTTAATGCACTTCATGCGCGTAGCGGACGTATAACCCACCCTCGGCGCCGCAGCTGACGATTGTTTCTGTATCAAAAATGATCGGAACAATGATTTAAGACCATTTTTGTCCGGGATAAAATCACTCGGAGCGCTTTGATTTTCAAGCACTTTCACATGCTCTCACTCTTAACTCCACCACTGGTGCGGCAGCTGACGTTCGGAGCTGTGATGGGTTCGGTCTAAACTATTGTTGTTAAAATTTCCAGTCGGTATGAAATGACTTTTTCAATTGGTCATCGACCTCCCGTAGTATTATTGGTTATTGTCATTATTCCACTACAAAGTTAGCCTCAAAACCGCACGGGAGATTTGCGAAACCTGTCTGTAATTTGTACATTGGCTTTATACCTACTTAGCTTCAATTTTTTTTTTGAATAAAAATGAATACAAGTGTAAATTGAAAATTTAAAAAACCCCCGACATTCGCCATTTAGTGGCGGCGGCCATCTTGAATTTGCAATAGTGCTATTCTACTAGTCAAGCCCTTTCATTTGATACCCATATCAAGGGAGTTGTGAAAAAATATATCATCCGCCATTTTGTAGCGGCGGCCATCTTGGACCGATTTTCATCAAACATAGCTAAGAACACTCTCGACTAATTCACCTTTCAAACAAAAAAAACCGCATTCAAATCGGTCCACCCGTTTGAGCGCCACAGGGGAACAGACAGACACACACACACACACACACACACACACACACACACACACACACACACACACACACACACACAGGCACGTCAAACTTATAACACCCCGTCGTTTTTGCGTCGGGGGTTAAAACTAAAAACATTTTTTTTACAATCATTGTACAAGTACATAGTACAATGTTCGGAACATCTTTTATACCCAGAAAAAGTATCAAGATTTTTTTCTTGAAAATGTCTCAGGTCTGATCTGGTTTTTGGGAGGCTTTTATCGTGGTTACAAGTATGTAGGGGTACAATTTATCAGGGGATATCGCAGTCAGTGGCTGGCTTGTTAGTGAAAAAAAAAACATTGTGTTGACTACGATCGCTGTATAAGGTTAAATACGCTTGTATTCATTTATTTGCGTATAGAAGTTTTCATAGCTGTTATAAACGACAAGTTGGGCCCCAATTACACACGTACATCGCTTTAAGTAAATAGTAAGTTGGTAGGCATAATAAAACTGTGCTGCGTGTAATAAAAAGTAAATAAAGAGCACTCCTTTGTATCGCATTAGGAGGTACACAAAATGCGAGTCTGTTTCAGCGGCGGCGCGGCGCGGCGCCGGCGTCCCGCGAAATTTGTATTTACATAAATAAATTTAGAGGCCTCAAAAACCCTCAGCGAGGCAGCTCGGGCTCTTTTCTAAATCAACGAACGAAATAATTTATTATGTAAATTGGGAACGCCGACAGTTTTACGTCACATCGAGTTTTACGCTCGAGCTTTCTTGATATTTTTATTTTTGTTAGACTGAACTACGTAACTACTTAATTTAGGCTCTATTCAATTTAATGTCAAAAAACATACACAGTAAACAACGTTAAAAGTTAACAAACAATTAGGTACGTATAGGAAATTAGGGTGAAAAAATTCCCACCACTGGGCACAGCTGCCCTCCTCCCTTATAGGAAAGAGACCCGCCACGCTGCTTCAATGCAGGTTTTAACGACTATAATTGTCACAGGATAGTGATAATTACTGGGACCGATGGCTTTTTATGGCATGGGGTTCGAATACCGATGCCTAGTAACTCCGAGTTGGCACTTTTAATTTCTTGACAGAAAAACCTTGGAATCGACCTAGGACCTCGTGATCTGCAGTCGAACATGCTAACCGCTACACCAACGGGGCAGTTGATAAAAAATAATTTTCATTTTTCACAGATGGTTTTCTAAGCTCGTTCTCCCTTTACAACACGCTCGGCAAACTTGTTGCTCCCGCGACCAGCGGCGAGATAGCCTGCATCCACGGGGTCCGAGCCGTCGCCACGGTGGCTCTCCTGTTCGCTCACAAGTTCCTGCCGATCGGTCTGACGCCGTTCACCAACCGCTTGAAGATTAGCGAGGTGGGTTCAATTCTGTAAACCATGGTTGCCAAGGCGCGGACATAATGGCTTTGATGCCATCTGTCTCAAGAAAAAACCTTGCTACTAAACTCCCGTCGCTTGGTGGTGTTTCCACGTAACTTTGACATGGGGTTATTCAAGGGGCGGATCAACAAACTCCTCAAAAGTCTGCAACGCATTAGTGGTTCCTCTGGTGCTGCAAATGTTTGTGGGCGGCGGTAATTTGCCCGCTATTAATATTAAAAAAAAAACAGAGTCCTCGGAAGCACACCATCCTGCGCATTACAACTTGTAAGTTGGATATGACCTGATGGGTAAACTCATTCAGCAGCAAAAATCCTTTTTAGCGTTCCGTAGTAAACAAGGAACCCTTATAGTTTCGCCATGTCCGTCCGTCCGTCTGTCCGTCCGTCCGTCCGTCCTCGGTTAATCTCAGAGAGTGCTAAAAATCTGTAATTTGGCATGGGTATAAATCTGTGCCTCCTGTGATGAGTGATCTAAGTCGAGTTGTACCCTTTTTGAGATTTTTACATAGAAATGATCAGAAAAAAATTAGCTTTTTTTTGGTCTAACCCACGTTCTTCTAACTATTATAGTTTCGGAGATAATTTTGTGCAAAGTGATATAAGTGGCAGCATTTTTGCAAAAATATCGTGCATATAGATATATTTCAAGTTGTAACCTCAATAAGTAATTTTCTGCATGCATTATTTTTCGTGCTTCGTGGTATAAGTGCGATTATATTAATTTTCACATTTTATTTTTAGTATATTTATCGTGAATATTGATATAATTAGAGTTATATCACTTTGAACAGATTTTTTTCAAAACTGATTAGGGTACAATTATACATATACCTAATATAATCACAATCTAAATTTATGCCTGATTTGTGATCAGTGATACATCTCGACTTGCATCATTGTGTACAAATCAACATTATCTGTGTAAACGAATATAAATTGAATTGTATCTAAAACTAAAACCAAATCTAGAAAAAATGTATGAAGAAGGAGACGTGCTAAATGATACAAGTGAAATCGTCAAGTCATACTCTTATGGAGATTGACACCAACCATGCGTTAATTGAGCGTAAGAAGAAGCACATGAGTATGGTTATTCACTTGCAAAGAAATTGGTACCAACTAGTGCGTACAGCTTCAAACAAAACAGCAAAGTTTAGGTAGGTACTGTTATCTAAATGATTTGTGATTCAACATGTTTTCAAGCAATTTCTTACTCTTGCATTGGAATGTTGATGTGGTGTGATGTTCGATCTGTTTTGCATACCAAAGAAAATATTCCCCGTTTTTCTTACACAAAATGAATTCAAGGATGATGAATACAAGACTATGGATTGTTTGAAACGAGGTAAAGCTTACGCTATTACGATTACAATAAAGACAGTACCAATAGCCTACCACTTCAAGATTACTGTTTCAACCGATAAGAAGTAATATCTGTTTTGCTATGCTTTATTCAGGAGCGCGATCATGAGTTTTACAGAGTTTAAATATTAGGACTTTGTTATTGAATTGTTTTCCTTGCAAGAAATTGACTAAATTCCGAAAAAAGTAGTGATCTGTTGAAGCAAACTCCCGGGGAGAGTGATGGGTGTTGGAGATATTTCAATCGCAGCACTTAATTTAGCGACTGTCTGTTGTGAAGTATGAGGTCTAGCGTTGGTCTAAGTTAACAGCATTGGGCAAGAGAAATGACCAGTTTCGGTTGTTTAACTGCTGACGTTTCCATCATGGTTTGAAATTGTTGATCTATCTTTATTGTCTGGCCAGATCTTAGGAAGCCATAGTGTATGATACCAGCACTGGTCCACCAAACACACACCAGTAGTTTTTTTTGAGTCAACTTTCGTTTGGGACAGTTTCACCAGTTGGGTTTCGCCAGTTCTCTTGGATTCAACCACTGTGATGAGCATTTCCGACTATCGTACACCATTTTTCATCACTGATAACAATACGATTCAAAATTCCGTCGTTATTGTGACAATTGAGTAATGTAACGCAGCACTTAATGCGTGTTTTTTAGTGTGCTCCACTCAATTCATGCGGTAGGTACCTATTTCTCGAGTTTTTCACTTTTCAAATTTGTTTTCAGTGAATTAATATTATTATATCACTCACACCGAAGCCTGCCACTAACTCTAACATAGTTTGCGATAGATCCGCTACCACAATCATCTTTAATTCTTCATTGTCAACTAGGGTTTCCAGCTGTCCACGGGGTTTGTTTTTAGGTCAAAATTTCCAGAACAAAAACGTTGGAACAAAAATCGTACCATGCTTTATTTTACAGTAAGGGTTTCCCCATACTCATCATTAATCCTTCGAATTGTTTTTGCAGTACTGGTGCCACTGTGGAACTCGTATTCGTAAATAATGTGATAAGTTTTCCATTTTTTGAACAGATCGATGTCAAAGAAAAATCAAATTGAGCGAAAACAAATGAATCACTAGATTCAAAAAACAAATACATAAACCACTTTTGAAATAAATTTAAATTTAGAATACGCCAAGATATATGAGATCATAGTAGCCTGTTCGATAAAACGCCAGTTTCATAATATGTAAGGACTTAATCCATACTAATATTATAAATGCGAATGTAACTCTGTCTATCTGTATATTATGCTTTCACGCCTAAACCGCAAAACCGATTTTGATGAAATTTGGAACAGAGATAAATTAGACTTTGGAGACCAACATAAGTTATCTTTTGTTGCGAAATAAAGGCTTGAAGGGGTTGAAATAAGGGTTAAATCTTTGTGTGGGAGTCCATCATATTGAAGATAAAAACCTTTATATTTTTGCAGTTTAAATCCTGGAAATCGATATAATATACTTCTAAGAATACACCCGAAATGAAGTTGTGGGCATCAGCTAGTATTTTATTAGTGAATTATTGGTTTAGAAGAAGTTTCACAAACGTTGATTTATTTTTGTAAAACTTGTATTTATTTGCACCATAAAAATGCATTTTAGTGAGGGGTATAACATGAGTTGTATTATTTAACACATTTTTCAGAAGACCAAAATTTTAGCAAACTGATACAATTCAGCTAAATTGTTAAAATAGGGGACTGATAAGTAAAAAAATCTCATCTTTGAGATATTACATTTATCCTTTGTTTGAGCACCATTGGGTTGGGAATATATTCTAATGAGTTATTAGATATTTTTACTTTATGTATATCAATTTACACGAAGACAATATAAAGGTGTAACGTAATTTAACTGTACTTGTATCATTTATCACGTAATTTTAGCATCGATTAGAAATTAAAAAAGGTACAACTCACAGGTTTTTCAAGAATTACTTTAAAACTATAATATTTACCGCAAAAATTTAAATACACGGTGAAAGTGAATGTTTTTATCTACAAAAGAAAGCACTCAAGTTTAACCTAGCCCAATTAGATCGCGAACTAGAATTTTTTTAATCTAGTTTTTGCTCTCCTGTAAAATGGTGATTTTTGACTTGTATCACCTGTCACAGGAGGCACAGATTAATATTAATCACGCCGAAAAAGTGGTGAAATAAAATTTTGATAATTATTTTTTTAGGGTAGCTCCCCTACATGTAAAGTAGGGATGGATATATTTTTTCTCGTCTACCCCATAGTGTGGGGTATTGTTGAATAGGTCTTTTAAAAATACTGTGGGTGTGGGAACATCATTTTTCGATTTCTATGTATATCCGTTTGTAAAATATGATGTTTTAAAGTGCTAATTTTTATTAGAGTCAAGTGTCCCCCCCTCTATCAGCCAAATGGCAATATTCAGGAATCAGGAACTTGAAAAAATTCACAAGAGTAGTATATATTATAATCAATTTTAAAGGAAAACTATCATGGCTAAGTAGGGTTTACAGGTTAAGGAGTTATATCTGTTTTTCGAGGATTGTGACTACGGAACCCTACATTGCGCGTGGCCCGCCACGCACTTGGCCGGTTTTTTTAGTGATAAAATTTAATAAAGAGAATTTAATATTAAGTAGGTACTTAGGTATATGTTAAAACTACATATTATTTAAAGCGTCCGTTTTCATAGTTAAATCAATTAGGTATGGGTAGATAAATGGATGTTATAAATTACTAGGATTAGAATTTACAATTAGTTATTATTATTGTATCATGAGATTACAAAATTGTAACTTTCATTAAAAATTAATGTAAACTAAATATATTAGTAATAATAATTTATTAATAAAGAATTTATTTTATACTTTTCAACTTTTTATATTTGTGAAATACTTAACTATGAGAAAATTGGTTATTTATTTTGAATGATAGCACTTCATCTAGATATACCTATTAAACAGTACCATAATCCGTGACTGAGTGACTGAGTGACTGACTGACTGACAACGCACAGCCGAAAGCGTAGCCGAAATCGTAGACCTAGAGCGTAGAAGCGAGTGTAGAACGTCGTTTGAAGGAAATATTTCTCGAGTATCTTAGAGGTGCATTATGGTTGGATATTTTTGAAATTCTAATAACCGAAATCTACACGAGCGAAGTCGCAGAGTGTATCAGCTAGCTATTAAGACCAAACAGCTTAAGCTCGATTGCGAAAGACATAGAGTCAGTGGAGTCGGTTTTAGGTGATATAGACATATAAACTCCAGTTTTAATCCAGCGTTTTGTCAGTTTTATGTTTTACTTATCTTTGTAATCAACCCGTAATAATTGTAATGAAAGGAAAATTTTGAGCACATAATTTCATTACGCGAATATTTGCTAAGTAAAATTAAACAGGCGCTTGTTATTTTATATAATTTTTCAGTAAGATTCACAGCATGAAGCTAAAGCCTGTTTGTTTAGAATTGTCTCACTTTATTTTACATAGGCGAATAAGGTCTCGTGTTTTTGTGATTCCCTTATTTCGCTTGTTATATTATGCTAGCCCAAAGGCTAATCGGCATTCCTTAGAAGAAGTGTTGGCGCAGCATTCTTTGACAACTGTGACCTTATTGTTATTACTGGGAAAGTTTATTTCTATCTGATACCTTTTCACAGCTCAAACGATGAACGTATAACACGGAGATAGCTTGTATGCTGAAGACGAACACCTTTAATCCCGGAAAATAAGAGTTCTCATGGAAATTTTAAAAATTTAAATTCACGCGGCGAAGTTGCGGGCATCAGCTACTGTGAGACTATTGCCTGGTTAGATTTTGTCCTAATAATTCAGTAAAGTCTTCTTTTGATGACCAATTATATAGTATTTAACAGAGTTTGTAAAGTTTATAATTTATAAAGGACTTATCAGCGTCGTTTTCAAAGGGGGATTTTAAATTGGCTTAGTTAATTTTGGTAACGCGACAACAAAACAATTATTTTGGTACAACAAAACAATTATTTCATGAAACGTTCTCTAAAATAATACCTAATTCAGATCGTTTGTTCGTTCGTCTCAACCAATAGACGTCCACTGCTGGACATAGGTCTCTTGCAAGGATCGCCACAGGACACGATCTTGTGCCGCCTGATTCCAGCGGCTGCCAGCGACTCGCTTGAGATCGTCTGTTCATCGAGCGGGGGGTCTACCTACGCTTCGTTTGCTGGTGCGAGGTCGCCATTCAAGTACCTTGGGACCCCAACGTCCATCGGTTCTTCGAGCAATGTGCCCCGCCCATTTCCACTTCAGTTTCGCGACTCGATGAGCTATATCGGTAACTCTGGTTCTCCTGCGGATCTCCTCATTCCTGATTGTGATCCCGCAGGGATACTCCGAGCATAGCTCACTCCATCACCCGCTGAGTGACCCTGAGCCTTCTTATGAGGCCCATTGTTAGCGACCATGTCAATTCAGATTGCGAGATACAATTCGTGGATCTGTTATATTGAGATCCCTGGCTGCGATTTAATCAGCAGGCCTATTTCGTACCTCAGTGGCTATGTAGGTACCTAATTTAGTTGTACACTGTGGTCACAGTGTCCATACCATTACCATCGATATCTATCACCGAGATTTAGTGCTTATGACGTCATTGGTTTATACTAATTCCCGATAAAAAATTAGGAGTTTGACGGTTATTTGTTTCCTTCACATCACTTCACTTTCCGTAGTGTACAACTAAACAACATAGGTACCCAGTGAGAAGAGGAATAGGCTGTAGCTTAAACAGGTCCCATCCATATAATAACCAATGGGCTTCTATAGAGGCCCATTGATTATTTTATGGATAGGATTAACCGTACTACACTCAATACTAATAAAGTATTGATTTAAAGGGGCTACAACGATCCCCCTCGATCGATCAGTAAAAGTATAGATTTATTCAATAACGTGTAGCGAGAAAGAGACTAATACTACTGCACTAATACAACGTAACTATCCGCTAACTGACCAAAACATCCATTTTTTTCATTATAAAAACTGTGATAATTTTACTAACTAAAAAATGTTGGTTTTCCAGATAGTGTCATCTCCGCTGCTGTCGTGGTGCAGAGCGGGATGGATGTTCACCGACTGTTTCCTGCTGATCAGCGGCACTCTCACCTCCTATCGCAAGTCTACCACTGATACTATTGCTTCCAAACTGCTATCGAGATATTACAGGTAACTGTAAAACTGTCTTTAACATTTATAGTCTATGAATTAGATTTTGCATTAAGTACTATCATCATGATCAACCCATTACCGGCTCACTACAGAGCACGCGGGTCTCCTCTCAGAGTGAGAAGGGTTTTGGCCATAGTCTACCACGCTGGCCAAGCGGATTGGCAGACTTCACACACCTTTGAGAACGTTATGGAGAACTCTCAGGCATGCAGGTTTCCTCACGATGTTTTCCTTCACCGTTAAAGCAAGTGATATTTAAATACTTAAAACGCACATAACTCCGAAAAGTTAGAGGTGCGTGCCCGGCATCGAACCCACGACCTCCGCTTAGAAGTCGGTCGTCCTAACCACTAGGCTATCACAGCTTTTTGCTTTAGATTAAGTACTATAGAACGTAGGTATCTTATTTTAAATTGTTATAATGTAAGCTAGGTTTTTCTTTGCTCAGCATTTACCTTCCAATTATGACTATATTCCTGCTAAACTGGTCCTCATAAACTCATTCCTCACTGGAAGATAGAAGTAGCACCATTATCTGTATGTATGATGCTAGGAATACCATAATGTAGGTAACGTAACGTAAAGGACGTTCTTTTTATCATTTAGACTAACACCAGCCTTACTGGCCGTGGTGTTGTTCTACGCGTACATCTGGGACAATGTCTCAACGGGACCGATGTGGGGCACGCTGGTGACGAAGAACGCGGAGTTGTGCCAACAGGGCTGGTGGTGGAACATACTGTACGTGCAGAATTACTTCGGCTTTGAGGAAATGGTAAGGATATTGTATACAGGGTATATAAGTGGACCGGTATCGAAAACTTAGCGAATCCAATACGAACAACCATTTGGCTTAAACTTGTAAATAATATATTATTAGTGGTTTATTTAATATTTTTTAAACCGGAAATGCGTTCAAAATTAGTGTGCACAACTCGGGGTCAATACCCTGTGAGTGGCGGGTGGCCGGCGAAAACTTTACGTAAGGTGTCATTTTGTTGCTCTGTTTTCGTAGTTGAAATTTGCTACCGCCTTAACTTGAAAAGTTACACTATGAGTCTAACTAAGGCTTTGATAGAAATCACACGGGACAGCAATGGTTTATAATGGTGCTTTATGAAGACGATAAAATATTACGAAAAGCCCCTTGGAGCCGGACACCGTTGGGGTCACTGCAGCTTTGATTGCTTCATGCAGTTTCTGGTATCACAAATCATACAGGTGTACCGTAGGAACGCGAATATTCAGTGGCACAGTTTTGCAATCGTTGTTGAAAACTGTGATTCAGTGTGAAGTACAGCCGTGCAGTTCCTGTGGCGCTTTGAAATTATTCTGTTCAGAATCGTACCTTATTTGCGAAAGTGATATGAAAATCGCTCCATGTTAAGTCTTAGCAGTTAAAAATGTTTTAAATGAAATTCTAATAGGTATATAATCAAAAACATGCTAAGAAGAATACATACTTAATCAATCTACTATATTGATATTACATTAATGGTAAAAAATGTCACCGTAACTTTAACCGAGGCTTGGTATAAACATGTAACATCAACATAAAGTTACTAATTTAATAAGGATCGAATTTTAAACATTATTTAAGACAGTGAGTACTTAGGTACCTACTTAGATATATTGTTAAAGAAATAGTAGGTAGGTAGGACTTAGGAGCCATTTTGCAAACGTACTATTTCCGCGAAGATGGCTCGGAAAATGGCGCCGCAAATATGTTCGCCGATTCCGAGGAAGCGAGCGGAATAAGTTAGGTGGGAATTTAAATATTCTCATTCGTATGAATGAAGTTTCTGACTACTTACTGCATTTCTGATTTTTTTTTTGTATTTGCATAATAATATTATTTTCACTTTATAACAGGTAAGTAGATTGTGTTGTGAAACAATATATCAATTAATGATGGATGAAAGTATGAGCTTAATAAATCAAATGTGTTTAGATTTCGTTTTCTACAGTCTATGGCAGGTCTATGGCAGAAGACTCACTTCTGGCTTCGCGCTTTACAAAAGTACTCTAAGAGTGCGGAAGACATGACTGCTTGGAGTCGGGGTGATTAGCTTACTTTTGTTTAGGGAAACGTCGATATTGAGTTGTCATTTTAACATTTTCCGGGATTGATCAATAAAATTTCATTAGGGATTTGATCAAACACTTGATGTTGTCATATCGCTGCGATATACCTAAACTAGATCTATCTAGTCTATAATTATCTATAATGTACATTTTTTTAGTGTGCACCTCAAACCCACCACATGGCCGTAGACTTCCAGCTCACGATCGTGGGCGGGATACTGGTGTGGGCGATTCAGTCTGACGTGCCGTTCTCCGGTACCGTGATGCAGCTGCTTCACCTGCTGGCGGCGTACTCTAGATACACCACGTTCAGAGACCACCGGCTCACGGCCCTGGCTTACCAGGGAGTTAGGTATGTGACTCGTCATCATCATCATCATCATCTGCCAATCATGCCCACTGTTATTGGTGTGGGCGATTCATTTTGACGTGCCGTTCTCCGGTACCGTGATGCAGCTGCTTCACCTGCTGGCGGCGTACTCTAGATAAACCACGTTCAGAGACCACCGGCTCACGGCCCTGGCTTACCAGGGAGTTAGGTAGGTATGTGACTCGTCATCATCATCATCATCATCTGCCAATCATGCCTACTGTTATTGGTGTGGGCGATTCAGTCTCACGTGCCGTTCTCCGGTACCGTGATGCAGCTGCTTCACCTGCTGGCGGCGTACTCTAGATACACCACGTTCAGAGACCACCGGCTCACGGCCCTGGCTTACCAGGGAGTTAGGTATGTGACTCGTCATCATCATCATCATCATCTGCCAATCATGCCCACTGTTATTGGTGTGGGCGATTCATTTTGACGTGCCGTTCTCCGGTACCGTGATGCAGCTGCTTCACCTGCTGGCGGCGTACTCTAGATAAACCACGTTCAGAGACCACCGGCTCACGGCCCTGGCTTACCAGGGAGTTAGGTAGGTATGTGACTCGTCATCATCATCATCATCATCTGCCAATCATGCCTACTGTTATTGGTGTGGGCGATTCAGTCTGACGTGCCGTTCTCCGGTACTGTGATGCAGCTGCTTCACCTGCTGGCGGCGTACTTTAGATACACGACGTTCAGAGACCACCGGCTCACGCCCCAGGCTTATCAGGGAATTAGGTATGTGACTCGACGTCATCATCATCATCATCTGTCAATCATGCCCACTGTTATTGGTGTGGGCGATTCATTTTGACGTGCCGTTCTCTGGTACTGTGATGCAGCTGCTTCACCTGCTGTCGGCATACTCTAGAATTAGATATACCACGTTCAGAGACCACCGGCTCACGGCCCTCGCTTACCAGGGAGTTAGGTATGTGACTCGACGTCATCATCATTGTCTGTCAATCTTGCCCACTGTTATTGGTGTGGGCGATTCAGTCTGACGTGCCGTTCTCCGGTACTGTGATGCAGTTGTTTCACCTGCTGGCGGCGTACCTACTCAAGATACACCACGTTCAGAGACCACCGGCTACTACTAGGATTACTAAGTGCATGTAGGATCGTCGTTTGCCGCGTTGAGAATAAGCTTTGAAATCGTGTTATAATGATTACGAAGAAAATTTTAAGGATACCGTTGAATATGTAAATGCGTTGTATCGAGGGTATCTGGAAGCACGGCAGTGCTCCCGCCAAGTCGAGCAAAAACAAAAAAAAAACATTATCTATCTGACGAACTTAATTATGACAAAGATTTTGTTTTCACTTGCCTACTACCTACATAAATATATTTAGTGAGTCTCTATGTTTTGACTTGGTCACATTGCAATGTCTCTTAATAATATTATACTTTACAATGTTAAAATATACCAAATGAAAGAAAAACAATTTGTGAATTATAGTCATTTATTTGAAGCCGCAGTTACATTTTTAACCCCCGACGAAGAAACGACGTGGTGTTATAAGTTTAACGTGTCTGTGTGTGTGTGTGTGTGTGTGTGTGTGTGTGTGTGTCTCTGTGTGTCTGTCAGGGGAACCCCTGTGGCGCTCAAACGGGTGGACCAATTTGAATGCGGTTTTTTTTGTTTGAAAGGTGAATTAGTCGAGAGTGTTGTTAGCTATGTTTGATCAAAATCAATCCAAGATGGCCGCCGCTACAAAATGGCAGATTAAATATTTTTCACAACTCCCTTAATATGGGTATCAAATGAAAGGGCTTAACTAGTAGAATAGCACTATGCAAATCCAAGATGGCCGCCACCACAAAATGGCGATTGTCGGGGGTTTTTTTAATTTTGAATTTACACTTGTGATATTATAATTAAGTAGGTAGTCATATCATATCCAGGCCACAATTAACCATAATATAAAATATCTATAGGTAGGTAGCTACAGTAGATACACAGTTTGATTACGTAGTACTATTATAATATATTCCGTGGTTTGATATCAAAACTTAAAAAAGTATCATTTTTAGGGTTCCGTACCCGAAGGGTAAAAACGGAGCCCTATTAATGTCACTCGGCTGTCTGTCTGTCTGTCTGTCTGTCTGTCTGTCTGTCCGTCTGTCCGCCGGTCACAGGTCTCTAGCTCGTAGACGAAATCAGTTACAAACCTGAAATTTTGGTATTTAGTGTAAAACGTTAACCCAAAATCAAATATTGAATTAGAAATTGAATTAAATTATTTTTCAGGGGGGCATTTATTTTTCCCATACATGAAAAAGGAGCCGGAAAAAAAAATTTTTCTTTACACTAGCTTGTGGGGTATCATTGTTTAGAGCTCATTAAGTAAAGTACAAATATATATTTTTTTAATTTTTATCTCAAAAAATAAGGGAATGGGAGGCCATCAAAGTTGTCAGTTTTAGACCATTTTTGTGACGGGGGCTATCTCAAAAACTAAACTAGTTGGGAATATGATATTTCAGTATATTATGTACTATATGCTCTATTTAAACAACAAATACTGAAAACAACGATTTATTAAATAGTTTATAAGCTGTGACCAAAATAAACGAACATTTTTTTGGGTTTTTCTTTCACGGTTTGTTGCGATGTCTAGCTCGGAAATTAAATATTTCTTAGACCCAAAATATTATATTGTTCATAATTATGTACGGAACCCTGAAAGAGCGAGGCCCGACTCGCACTTGGCTGATTTTTTAAAGTATGACAAGTATTTCATTTCTGTTTTAATGCGAATCAAAGTCAGCTATTTAGAGTGATCAATGCTACCAAATTTTTCAACGGCTTCCAAAATTTCCACTAATTGCATATAATTATACTATTGTTGTTAAAGCAAACAATTATAATATCTAGACGCGCGGCAGAGCGTCAGGCAAGTTCCGGCCTTGACGCATGCAGTGTGTTTATTTACACGAACCATTTCGAGCTGTTTTGACCCCCCTCAGAACTATGATTCGCGTGATAGTAATCTTACGAAATTTGAAATATAAGTTAAGCTCATAGATGTAATGATAAATTTAAAGTTTCAAATTTTTAAGTTGAACCGTTTCTGAAATACAGAGGTTTGAAAATCGCATAAAACAAGACCTACTCACTGACTCATCAAAATTATGACGCACTTCCCGTGTATGTGGAATGTTGAAATATGGCAAAAAGATGAGTCTTAGTGTGTATACGAAGGACAAAATCGAAAAATGTCCAAAAGTGGCATCAAACACGGACCATTTCAAAGATATATAAAAATCTGTCTGTTCCCACATCACACAAAAAATGCTGAACAAATTTTCATTTTGTTTTACGAAATGTATTTCACTTTATTTGATGCTATATTTGGTTTTTATTTCATTGAAATCGGTGCACTATTTAGGAAGATGTGACTTTTAAGTTTTCGAGCAAGGGGTCCATCTAACTGGTCTTAAGTTCTAATAAAATTAAAGTAGGTAGTTAAGTAAAGTAGGTAATATTACGGTAGGCGGTAGGCGATATAACACAATATTATATCCATACTTCCATACTGATATTATAAATGAGAAAGTGTGTCTGTCTATTAGCTTTTCACGGCTCAACAGTTAACCGATTTGTATGAAATTTGGTACAGAGTTAGCTTACATCCCGAAAACGGACATAGGGTACTTTTTATCCCGGAAAAGCAAAGAGTTCCCGTGTAATCACTACATAGTATAAAACAAAGTCGTTTTCTCTGTCCCTATGTCCCTATGTCCCTATATCCCTATGTCCCTATGTCCCTTTGTACGCTTAAATCTTTAAAACTACGCAACGGATTTTGATGCGGTTTTTTTTAATAGATAGAGTGATTCAAGAGGAAGGTTTATATGTATAATAACATCCATTAAATAGTGGAAAAATACTGTTATTTTTGAGGTTTCTAATGTGATGTCGTAAATAATTAAATTTTTTCCGCTTACATTGCAAACGCAGGCTGAACCCTACGAGATTTATCAATATAATGTACTAAGTATTGTACACATTGAAAAGGTCTATAGAAAACTCCGCGATGGTATATGTTTATCTCTTATGGATATCCCACAATAACATTTTTTGTCATTTACTTTTTTTACGACAAATAATGGCTAATTTTAGAAGCGATTTTAACTAATACAGCATTAATCCTTATCTAATTAAATACCTTAAGTACATTGTTGATTTATTATAGATCTATATGGCCCTTTACAGCATATGATTTAAATGAATATTTTCGAAGATATTACAGATTTAAAAATTGCGGGATATAGCTTTTGCGCGCGGCGCGCGGTTCCAGCCGGCCGGGGCGCGCGGTGCGTAAAGTTCTCCCTATAGCATTTTGAATTTAGCAGCGATCGGACACGTATGCTATCGGAGCTCTCTAGCGAGGAAAATAACAATCACACTAATATTATAAAGGCGTTATTAAGTTATTAAGTTTGTGTGTATGTTTGTTCCTCTTCTCCGCCGCAACTACTGAACCGATTTGGCTGCAATTTTGAATGGAGATAGCTTATGCCCTGACTTAACACATAAAGTAACTTTTTATCCCGGAAAAGTATTCCTGTAGGACTAAAATAGATATAGACCTCCAAAACGCCACAGAGGGCGCTGACTGTTCTTAGGTAAATCACGCTCACATAACCCATTATTGCAATACTTTGCTGTGTAGCATGCATTGGCAACACATAGGCTACTTTTTATCCTGGAAAAATGCACAGTTCCCACGGGATTTTGAAAAACCCGAAATCTATATCTACAGCTATAGGTAGATTACTATAGCGACCTTGCTTGATATTTTAAGTATAAAGGTAGGAAAAGGGAGCGGGAACGGGAACCGGAACTAAACGATTCCCTCGGGATTTGTTCAAAACCGAAATTCACGCGGGCGAAGCCGCGGGCAGAAGCTAGTTTAAAATAAAAACCTAAATCCACGCGGACAAAGTTGCGGGCATCATCTAGTACGTTATACCTATAGTGGTCTAAGATACCATCATAGAGATTACTACCCTCATCTGTTATTTAATGCTGATAGAGATAATATGCTAGATAATTCATAGATTGATACATTGCACTTTGGTTGCCTGGCTAAATTTGGTGCCTATGATGTTAAACACAAAAAAATGTAATCAATTTTTTTCGATCTGCTTCCCTCATCTGTTATTTAAACGAATTATATGTCAAATGAAAGATTATTTTATTCCCAATCGAACCGTATTTGGTTGCCTGGTCAAAAGTGGTGCTAAATCATGGTTGCCTGGATTTTAAGATATAAAATTTTCTGTGCGAGTGTTGAAAGTGACGGAAAAGTGTTGCGCGCGCAATTCCATTTGACAGACAAAGATGCAGTGAGGCAGGCGTGCACTCGGCAGGTGCTTAGTCTATACAAAGATTAAAACCATAGACTAGCTGTGCCTGTCCATTAAAGATATTTGCAAAAAAAATAAGTGAGCGACGTAAGGAATAAGTAATAAAACGTAAAAAAGCTGTTTTTGAAAATTTTGTCTGTTTGTCTGTATATTTGTGCATGTATTACGCAAAAACTACTGAATGGATTGAATTTAAACTAGGCATGATCTAAGTTCATACTACATAATAGCATATAGAATACTTTTTATCCCGAAATTCAGCACAGTTCCCTTGGGAGAGGGGATGAAAGTCAAAATGTGTACTTAGCTGTAATTCATTATCGCGTAGTCCGATTTCATTCATTTTTAGGGTTCCGTACCCAAAGGGTAAAAACGGAGCCTTATTAATGTCATTCAACGTTTTAATAAATAATCAACAAATTCTTTTTTGTTGAAGTACCAAAAAATTTAAATTTAGTGGAGAAATTCGAAAAAAGGCGTCCTTATTTTGTGTAATAGACAAAGATGACTTGACAGGTTGAAAATTGTTTGGAGTAAATCTCATTTCGTCTGCTAGCTAGGAGACCTGTGACCGGCTGACAGACAGACAGACAGCCGAGTGACATTAACAGGGCTCCGTTTTAACCCTTTGGGTACGGAACCCTAAAAATGAATGAAATCGGACTACGCGATAATGAATTACAGCTAAGTACACATTTTGACTTTCATCCCCTCTCCCAAGGGAACTGTGCTGAATTTCGGGATAAAAAGTATCCTATATGCTATTATGTAGTATGAACTTAGATCATGCCTAGTTTAATTTCAATCCATTCAGTAGTTTTTGCGTAATACATGCACAAATATACAGACAAACAGACAAAATTTTCAAAAACAGCTTTTTTACGTTTTATTACTTATTCCTTACGTCGCTCACTTATTTTTTTTGCAAATATCTTTAATGGACAGGCACAGCTAGTCTATGGTTTTAATCTTTGTATAGACTAAGCACCTGCCGAGTGCACGCCTGCCTCACTGCATCTTTGTCTGTCAAATGGAATTGCGCGCGCAACACTTTTCCGTCACTTTCAACACTCGCACAGAAAATTTTATATCTTAAAATCCAGGCAACCATGATTTAGCACCACTTTTGACCAGGCAACCAAATACGGTTCGATTGGGAATAAAATAATCTTTCATTTGACATATAATTCGTTTAAATAACAGATGAGGGAAGCAGATCGAAAAAAATTGATTACATTTTTTTGTGTTTAACATCATAGGCACCAAATTTAGCCAGGCAACCAAAGTGCAATGTATCAATCTATGAATTATCTAGCATATTATCTCTATCAGCATTAAATAACAGATGAGGGTAGTAATCTCTATGACTGTATCTCCCACTATAGGTATCACTTGCATCTTTCGTTGGTTAAACTGATTCAAAGATTTCAAGAGATTTTAACCGACTCAAACAAAAAGAAGGTTCGACATATTTTAATTCTTACCCTACCACAGTGGGTCTACGGGGAAATACGAATTACCCTTGGATCTACTGATGGGTAAGCCGGTTGGTCAACAGGGCTACTTGAAAAAAGGAGTGAGATCCCGAACAAAAACATTTCATGTGAATAATAAGGGCAAGTTCCTATCAAAAAGTTTCGGCCATTAAAAGTACTGATATCAAAAATTATGGCCAAGTTCTTTACTAGGCTCGATAAATGGAACCATACAGTTTTAGAAGGTGTTTATTCGACCACCTTCAAGCTGTCATCACATTCCTAGGGATCCTGTTAAAATATCTTTAATTAATAATTTATGTCTTGATAATAACACCGCAATTTTTGAAGCTCATTTGGGATTGGCAATGGTTTTCTTGTTTTCTTGGCAACATTTTTTAAATTAAAAAAAAGAGTAAAAAAATGATGTCAAGCTGAAAACAAGAAAACTATTGCCAATCCCAAATGAGCTTAAAAATCGCGGTGTTATTTTCAAGACATAAATTATTTAATCCCTGGGAATGTGATGACAGCTTGAAAGTGGTCGAATAAACACCTTCTAAAACTGTATGGTTCCATTTATCGAGCCTAGTAAAGAACTTGGCCATAATTTTTGATATCAGTACTTTTAATGGCCGAAACTTTTTGATAGGAACTTGCCCTTATTATTCACATGAAATGTTTTTGTTCGGGATTTAATTTACAAAACGGGGAAAACCATTGTTTTGCGTTGCACTTTGTATCATATAGCTAATTATAGTTTTTACTAAATAATAACATTAAGGTTCTGTTTCGTCAAAGAAGCGATTTCTATGTTTTCGTCAATTTATCGTATGATGTTTTGGTAGTCATGAATATAAGATATCTACAGATATGTACTTAGGTACATGTAATGTGGACGCAAACCATAAAAGATACAATTGAAATCTAAATCTCTATTGTTTTAAACAATCCATACTTAATATTATAAATGCGAAAGTGTGTGTTTGTCTGTCTGTCTGTCTGGCAATAAGCTAACTGTTTCAGAATCTTTTATAGAGGATTTAAAGCATGACTGCAAATAAAATAATGTAAGTACCTACGTTTATGCACCTGTGCAATCATCAATAGCAAATGATTTTCGTATACGTTATTTTATGCTAGGCGCAGATCAATAAAATAATCACGCTAATATTATAAAGGCGGAAGTTTGTGTGTGTGCGTGTGTGTGTGTGTGCGTGTGTGTGTGTGTGTATGTTTGTTACTTTTTAACGCCGCAACTACTGAACCGAATTGGCTGAAATTTTGAATGGAGATAGATTATGCCCTGACTTTTTATCCTCGAAAATCCACAGTTCTCACGGAATTTTGAAAAAACTGAAATCTATAGCTACAGCTATAGGTAGATTACTATACCAAACTTCCTTGAAAGTAGGTATAATGGTTGGAAAAGGGAGCTGGAACGGGAATCGGAAATCCACGATTCCCTCGGGATTTGTTAAAAACCGAAATTCACGCGGGTGAAGCTGCGGGCCGATGCTAGTATTGTATAAAGATTAAAATATATTGGGGGATTAAAATATAATACAACAATAGGGCTACTGATTAACCTAAAAAGTTTTGTTATAAGAAAAATATATCCAATTTCATATTTTGTTTGTTAAATAAATAAATACTCAGTTACGTAGTATTTATTGAGCACCAATTATTATTGTATTACATTTTATCATTGTTAGTGAATTGCAACTTTAGCGCAATTAATTATGCTAATGCCACACATTTTTATGATTAATCCGAAGAGATAATAAATAATACAATACAAAATACATAATAAAAGAAATAAAAAATACAATAAATAATTAATTTGCATAATGGGTAGGTACCTACCTAAATGGATATTTTCCTATACCTACTTTGTTTAAAATGCATTTATGCAATCAAATAATGTAGTTTGTTATGTTTTCAACCGATCTTGATGCAATTTAACATTTTTGAAGATGGAACTTAACCAGCTGTGACACACAGATGAACAGACAGTCAAACTTTTATCATGTCATGATTGTTTTTCTTTCGTTTCAGTGTGAGCCAACTGTACAGGACGGGGCGTTTGAGCTACACCTCCATCCTACACAGATGTTCACCATACTTGATCGGCATCAGTTTGGGCCTCGCACTTAGAAAGACATCCGGTATTTCAAAGGTAATAATTCGATGGTAATAATGTATTTTACAATAGGGTATTTGACTAATTTTTGGAAATTGTTTTAAATTATTCTTTATTACTTATTAAAACACACTACATTGATATTTTTCGCAATATCTACAGTATTAAAAATTAAATCAATGATATAGTTTAAGTTTTGAAAACCACGCCAAAAACGACATTTCTGATCACATGATACGCGTGACGTCACAAATCGCTATGCAAGTCACTTCTCTCGCTCGCTCCTTTTCGGAACTCGGTGCGTGCGACAGAGACGCTACGCAAGGCGACTGCTGTATTGTAATGTTGTAAATTGTTATACCTACTCATTTTAATATCAATCTTATTCTTTCAAGTATAAAGTTTAGTTTCGGTTGACTTGATAAACTTCAATTATAACAACCAAGTTACGTGCAATCAAGTGACGTCACAAACAATCCTGCGAGCGTTCACGTTCCTGATAAAATTTCAAAAATTATTATGTTTTATTTCGTGCAAAATATCGCGTAAAATTGCATAGTTTAGTTTGATTGAGTGAAATATGTATTTTTTAGGCTATTATCTGATAAGATGACCACAATCAATAGTATATTTTCAATGTTGTCAAATATTAAGTTGCGCGAGGTCATTTCTTCCGCGCACTCAAAAACTGTGGAACCAACTCCCTTTGGAGGTGTTTCCACATAACTTTGCCATAGGGTTATTCAAGGGGCGGATCAACATACTCCTTAAAAGCCGGCAACGCATTATTGGTTCCTCTGGTATTGCAAATGTTCATGGGCGGCGGTAATCACTTAACATCAGGTGACCCGCTTGCTCGTTTGCCCGCAATTAATATATAAAAAAAGTGAAGCTCGATCGAATGGCTAAATGCGCATCGCTGTCCTCAAATGCTCGCCATACATTTCTATACAAGTAGCGTAGGTACAAGTGTCGGGTGCCTCAAAGTCTGTGTTTAAACACACTATGCCGAAAATACGCGACCGAATTTCCGTGGCTGATTTTACGTACGGTAAACTCTCTCAACCGTACCACGTGTGTTTGTCACCTAACTCCTCCTAAACGGCTAGACCGATTTTGATGAAATTTTGTGTGTATATTTCAATCTTGGATGGTTTGAAAACACAATTACCGGGTAGATACAGGTAACCTACCGGGTCTGGGTAGGTGGCGCTGATGTCGGTATGTTACCGGGCAGGACGAAGTCTGCCTGGTCCACTAGTATTTATTTAATTTCTGCTTAGGGTGCTGACTGTACAGTGTACATTAGTAGACGAACTTGATCTTTTAAACAAGACTGTTTAGGTCCATTTAACTTTGAAGTTTAAACTTTTGACACTCAAAATCTAAAATAACATTTTAATTGACGTTTTTAGATGTACCAACTCTACTCATCACTCTACTGAAGAGTGATTTTTTTTTGTATGGCGATTACATAATATTATTATGTATTTTTACTAAGTCCTTGATAGTAGAATGTATTTTATTTTATTGTAATTTGTAACCAACATATTATTATATTCTAACATAATCTAATCAATTTATTATTGAAATAACGAAATATTTAAATTATACTTAAGCTTGCGAATATTTTGTGATTTTAGCTGCATATTGATGCAGAAATGTCAGCACATTATTGAAATTTGAACGTTCTAAAACCAAATGTTTGATTTTAGAGCACAGTTTTAGAGTACCTAATAATGACTAGAATAATTATGCTAATGCAAGTTTTACACAATCTCTATACTAAACTACAATGACAGGTCTTAATCTATTCCTATCTTTTTCACAATGCTGCCTGCAGAAAAGGATAGCACTATTTTTAAACCAGTCAATTTATTTGAGTTTAGAGGTTGTGTACAGCAGAACTAACCACATACTCTTAAATAAATTGACAGGTCTAAAAATAATGCTGTCATTTGCGCGATGTTCTGTACGGAAAGGAATGAAAACTTTAGTCCTGGCAATTTAGCGTCCTAGGTAGGGACTAGTGACCAAATAACAATCAAGCTACTCCCACACGAAAATAACTCTATTATTAACTAACATTAGCGTTCTTACAATATTTCAAACTGTTCTGCTGCAAAAGGTTTTATTATTGCATCAGATTTAAAAATCAATTATTATTACTGAATTCTAAGTGTAAGATATCGGTCTCCCTATCGCGGGTATTTTGAACCCCAGCACGCACCTCTTATTTTTCGCATTTAATTGCTTAAAAAGCAATTAAATTGCACTTTAACAGTGAAGGAAAACATCGTGAGGAAACCAGAGAAAAGTTCTTCACAATGTTCTCAAAGGCGTTTGAAGTCTACCAATTCGCACTTGGCTAGCGTGGTGGATTATGGCCTAAAACCCTTCTCATTCTGAGAGGAGACCTGTGTCTTGTAGTAGGCAAGTAATGGGTTGATACTGATGAATAATGAATCTTTATTCTCTTATGTGATTTCAGCTATTATGGTTCTTCGGTTGGGTCGTCTGTGGTTCTCTATGGGGCCTAGTTCTTTGGGCCGGAGCGGATTCTGGTTATTTTGACTATCGTTATGACGTCACATTCGCCGCCATATACGCCACTCTCGCCCCGTTGGCCACTGCATTGGGCTTCGCTTGGATGATCTACGCAGTCCATAAGAATCCATCTGGTTAGTACGATTGCAGCAATTTATGCAATTTTAATTTAGTTGCATCATATGCAACGGACAATTTGCAATTTTCTAATCGAGGTCATTACACAAGTAGTGAATTTTTTAATAACAAAGTTGCACGGAAGTATTTGGCTTTGCATTAAATGCAATTTTTACGTCATCTTATGGGCAGCTGCACACGAGCTGGCGTATCTAATTGATATATCAATTTGTATAATTAATTATTGATAGACAAATTTTTAAATCATCTAGGTATTCGTTTAGCTATAGGCAAAAATTGACTGATTATGATTTTTAACCCCCGACGCAAAACGACGGGGTGTTATAAGTTTGACGTGTCTGTGTGTGTGTGTGTGTGTGTGTGTGTGTCTGTCTGTTCCCCTGTGGCGCTCAAAGGGGTGGACCGATTTGAATGTGGTTTTTTTTGTTTGAAAGGTGAATTAGTCGAGAGTGTTGTTAGCTATGTTTGATGAAAATCGGTCCAAGATGGCCGCCGCTACAAAATGGCGGATTACATATTTTTTTACAACCCACTTAATATGAGTATCAAATTAAAGGGTTTGACTAGTAAAATAGCACTATGCAAATCCAAGATGGCGGGAATTACAAAATGGTGATTGTCGGGGGTTTTTAAATTTTTAATTTATACTTGTGAAAAGGGTAAGTGCTGAGTTTCTTCTTTCTTCTCGGCGGAATCTGGTTTTCGAACCGGTGATTTAGTCTTGATTTATCGTTAGAGCCACAGGTTAGCATACTCGAAATAAATAATATTGAAATTGAATTTTAGTGGTCTTGTCGTGAGGTCACTAATCAAGCACCTTGGGACCCTAACGTTTATAGAGACATGTGCCCACCCATTACAGCTTCAATTTCGCGAGTGGATGAACTTTGTTGGTAGCTCTCGCTCTCCTACGGAAGCTCTTCATTTTTGATTCAATCCCGCAAAGATACTCAGAGCATGACCTGACCCAACCTAAGATCTAACCTTACTTAGGTATATTATGTTACTACTATTTACTTACTATGTCATTTATCATTTCAGGTTTCCTGTCAGTTGTGCTGTGCAGCCGTCCACTTCTGTTCATCAGCCGAATCTCCTACGCTCTGTACCTTATTCAGTTCATTGTGTATCTCACAAATACGGCAACAAATCGATCGCCTAAGGAATTCTCCTTTACGACATTGGTGAGTTAATTTATCAATTACTGACAGTTAAAATACCCAGGACTTTATACGTGTGGTTTTAGGTTTTTGAAAATCTTATGGAAATGCTTTGTTTTTTTTTTTAGATAAAAGTATCTGTGATCTGATCTGACTCCAGGATGCAAGTTAAATCTGTGCCAAATTGTGTCAAGGTCGTAACCAAACAGGAAATGTAACCTACAGACATAACATAGAAGACAGACACTGTTGCATTTATAATTTGCGTGTTATTGCTGTTAAGATTATTAAATGGCTGTAGATATTGCTGTTTGAGATTGAACTGGCTAATTTGGAAAAATAATAAAAAAGTAATACAAAACACACTGATTATATTTAATTGGCTTATACGGTCATGTTTCTGTCATATTTTTAACGTGTAGTTCTTGTTTCAATAAATTGTAATTTACTGTAGGTACATCTAAATTAGAAATATATGTTTAATCAAATACAAGTTAACACTTGATTTCCATCTCAAATGGGATGAAGTGAATCTATGTTTCACTTATTTTTGGTTATAAGAAATCAGACTTAACTGATTTAGAAATTAATTTCTTTCCAGATCGACCTCCAAGAAGTTACCATCATACTATTGTCTTCAATTATTCTAACAATCACCCTAGTTATTCCAGTACAATCAGTGCCAAAAATATCGTTTAAAACAAAAACTAACACAATAGAAGAAAATGAAACAGAAAAAGAGACAAAAGAGCAAAATAATACACAAAATAAAACAGAAAATGATATAAAAACTGAAAAAGAACAGATCATAAAGGATGTTCCACAAAGAAGATCTTTCATGGCTCATAGAGAAGTTCTTGAAGAAATCCCGGAAGTAGACGTAGAATATGAAACACAAAGAGATTCGAATGAGACTTTGGAAGAAATTTTAGAAGAAGAAGATGACTTAGTTGACGAAATGAGAGAAAAAGAAGAAGATGAAGATTTGGAAATTATCGAAGAGGAACAAGAAGAGGACGAGGAAGGTCCAGAAGGGAATGAATATCTGACTCGCTCCTTTTCAGGGGATAACGAACAAGATATAGACGAATGGGAATGGACAGCGGACGGCAACGATAGAGGGAGTCAACATTGTCGTTACAACAGATAATAATAATTATGATGGTTGAATAAAACTTTACATAATCAAATACGTGTTTCTTTTAATAACTCTGCTGTTTTTTAACGAGGAAAAATTTTTGAAATCAGTCTCGTAGTTTATAGCAAAATCGAACTTTGCGGATTTAGGTACGCTACAAAATTATGAGATCGCAAATATTTTTGTAATAATTGTTTTGATTTTCAGTCTAATAAATAAAGACAATATTTACTTAATGCAAATTTATAACATTAGTTCATTGACGATGATTATTATAATCAGTCCAATATTTGATATTTAAATAGAAAAACCTGATCTTTGGGTTTTATTAGGACGTTATAGTAAAAAAATATATTCTATTAAATTTAAATAATTTCTATCTGGTTATCGTATTAATTTCTGTTTAGTTATTCAAAGTATGTAAGATGACAATTTTCGGACTCGAAAATGTTGCGTGGTGACTGTTTAATTAATATTTATAAGCAATAGTATTATTTATTTCCAGGAACCATCTGTAGGAACGTAGTAACACTGTCATGTTGTCTACCTTGTGAGATTGAGTAAATATTAAACTCCGCTTTTATACCTAACAGTGGGTGATTAGTGTGATTAATCCAGGGCGTAAAATATATCTTCATTCTGAATTTCAGCTAAAACGGTTCATTAGTTGCGGCGTAAAATAGATAGATAGATAAAATCCCGAGAGAACCATGGATTTTCGCGGGAAAAAATAACCTACCTATTTGTTTATCCAGGGCATATTATATCTTCATTCTAAATTACAGACAAATCGGCTCAGTAGTTGTGGCGTAAAATAGATAGAGAGATAGATAGAAATCCCGGGGGAAACATGGATTTTCACGGAATAAAAAGTAACTTATGTATTAATTCTGGACATAACATATCTTCATTCTGAATTTCGGGCAAATCAGTTTAGTAGTTGAGGTGTGAAAGAGTAATATGTGAATTTTAATGTTTTTTAAAATCCCGTGGGAACTGTGCATTTTTCCAGGATAAAAAGTAGCCAATGCATGCAACACAGCAAACTATTACAATAATGTGTTATGTGAGCGTGATTTACCTAAGAATATTCAGCGCCCTCTATGGCGTTTTTGGAAGTTTATATCTATTTTATTCCGGCAGGAATACTTTTCCGGGATAAAAAGTAGCCTATGTGTTAAGTCAGGACATAAACTATCTCCATTCAGCCAAATCGGTTCAGTAGTTACGGCGGAGAAGAGGAACAAACATACACACACACACACACACACACACACACACACACACACACACACACACACACACACACACACACACACACACACACACACACACACACACACACACACACACACACACACACACACACACACACACACACACACACACACACACACACACACACACACAAACTTTCGCCTTTATAATATTAGTGTGATTTCCAAAGAATTTTAGATTTGCCAAAACTAAAAATAGTCAAAAATTTGAACAAAGTGTGAAAATGATTATTTTATCGAGGTTATTAACTTATTATAAGTACAATTAATGATATTTCTTAATGACAAAGTTGCATGGAGCTATTGTGGTTTTGCTTCACACTGTAAGAAAGTAGAATTAGACGAATTCTTGCGTTTATAAAAGAGCAACTGCTAAGTTTCTTGCCGGATTTGCTCTCCGTACCGGTGGTATATTCTTGACAAGTGGAAACCCGCGACTTCGTTCGCGTGGATATTGATTTTTAAAACTCCTGTGAAAATCATTTTGTCTTTCCTAAGCTCTTTTGAGCTCATATCTTGCTAAAAACTGTTAAAAGTTCACTGGCGAATGTTTAGATAGATCAAAATGTAAACATCCACCAGTGAAAGTTCCATCAAAATCAGTCCAGCCTTTCAGAGATTAGCCAGTAATCTTTGAAGTATTTACTTTCTAACAAAAAAAGAATGAATGAAATCGGACCACCCGTTAACGAATTACAGCTGAGTACACATTTTGACTTTCATCCCCTCTCCCAAGGGAACCGTGCTGAATTTCGGGATAAAAAGTATCCTATATGTTACTCCGTAGTATGAACTTAAAGTATGCCGAGTTTCATTTCAATCCATGCAGTAGTTTTTGCGTGATGCGCGCACAAACATACAGACAAACAGACAAACAGATAAACAGACAAACAGACAAACCGACAAACAGACAAAAATTTCAAAAATAGCTTTTTTATGTTCCATTACTTATCCCTAACACCCCCCAGTTATTATTTTGCAAAAATCTTTAATGTACAGATACGGCAAGTCTACGATTTTATTATATGTATAGATGTATAGATAGAAGATAGAAGATTTAGCATTAAAGACCCAAGATGACATTCATAAATTTTTTAATTTAAATAAATAATGGATAAAATACGCACACAAAAACCCATAAAAAACTAATAACACCTAGTAAAAAAAGTATTGATATACCTATTCTCTGTCGAGTAAGTGTAGCAATTATTTTCGGAAGGTTATTTTTAGCGGTGAGCTTAAATTAAAAATAATTATAAAATTTTGGTATTTCGCCTTGATATTATTTTTATTGTAAGCAATATAAGGATAGCTACGTGTACGCTCCTATCCATAATATATACAATATTATTATACTTATAGTAAAATCAAAAGTGCGAAAAATTAAAAATTTAAATCATGTGAAATATCCGAGTCTATCACACTTAATATTATAAAGGCGAAAGTTTGTGTGTATGTTTGTTACTCTGTAGCGCCGCAACTACTGAACCAATTTGGCTAAAATTTTGAATGGAGATAGATTATGCCTTGATTTAACACATAGGCTACTTTTATCTTTTATTACTATAGCAAACTTCCTTGAAAGTAGGTATGAAGGTTGAAAAAGGGAGCGGGAACGGGAACCGGAAATCCACGATTCCCTCAGGATTTGTGAAAAACCGAAATTCACGCGGGCGTAGCCGCGAGCAAAAACTAGTTTGTTAATATTAGAAAAGTTGAAATAATATAAATATCAATTGTATGACTGAGATTCTTACATCAGCTGTCGTGAAAAGAACTGATAATAATCTTCAGTTGGCTGAATAGATTTTCAACAAACATAGCTAAGAATGATCCCAATGAAATCCGCCTTCGAATAAAGAAATTGCATTTAAATTGGTCTGTAGATGATACACTAGACAGACTGACAAAAAAAGCGGTCCAACTTAGAACAACGGTGTATGTATACAGTCGAATACATACAAGAGCGGTTTGAGTTTCTAGGGAACACCCACAGTCTGTCTCTTCGCTCTGATAACAATCTTATGTTAAAAATCTCTTCCCATAATACTTCATTTTATTCTAAATCCTTCTCCATAGTAGCCGCTCGGCTCTGGAACTCCTTACCGTTTCATATCAAGCGTGCGCAATCTCCTGCCATATTTAAAAGACTTGTCAAAACGCATTTTTATCCTCCCTGAACCTTTTACCTCAGATAGTACCCAGGTAGGTACTACAAATAGTTAACCATCATTCCTGGCGTGTTTTGGGCTTTATTTTACAAATGTTTACTCTATATATATATATGTATTTATATATATATGTCTAATATGTATATTTTATGTAATTTCGTATGTAAGTATTTGTATGTCTATTATTCGTATATATACTTTTAATTTTCTCTAATTTTAGCGTACACCCTTATACACTTCTCTAGTTTTTATATTCTCCACAACGAGGTTGCCTGGAAGAGATCGCTTCTAAGCGATAAGGCCGCCCATTGTACCTATTTCTTTTAAAATGTTTCTTGTCAAATTTGTTTTTTGGTGTACAATAAAGTATTAAATAAATAAATAAATAAATAGGATCATTAACACCACTATATAAGTAAACTAGTGTTGCGCTCGGTGCGCGAGCTGCAAGCAGCTCGCGGGCCTTGTAGTCTCTTCAATATTCATAAAATAAAGAAATGGGAGGCCATACCAAATACCAGAATATTCTGGAGAGTCTCTTGAAATATTGGTATCACGTTTCGTATTTTTTCTGAAAGGACACTAATGAGTTCTATGCATGCGTTTAGTGGAAAAAAAGATCAACAAAAATGTTCTGGGGAGCCATTTGAAAATTAAAAAGAAATTTTGTATGGACACGAATTTTTTTTGTTCCGTAGCTATCTTTTTTTTACTGGCTCACCAAAGGGCCTAAGGTCTTGAACATTTTTAGTTTCAGGACCATGCCTCTATGATTGATAGTTTTTGCGGGCCATTAGGGTACTCTGGTAATTTTTCCACATTCACTATGTTTTGTATTTTTTGTGAAAAAAAAATCTTTTAAGTTCTATTTACTTATACGTGTAGTGGGGGGAAAAAGTTTTATACAAAAATGTCTAAGAGAGCCTCTTAAAAAGAACCCAAAAAATTTGTATGGAGAGAATATTTTTTTGTTCGGCGACCATCTTTTATTTACCCATTCACCCAATGGCCCAAGGTCTTTAACAACATTTGTTTGGGACCATGCCTGAATGACTGATAGTTTTGGAGGACCCATGAGGTACTCTGGTAAATTTTCCACATTCATGACATTTCATAATTTTCCTGAAGAAAGACCCATAAGTTCTACGCATATAAATAGTGAGGGAAAAAAGTTCCATACAAAATTGTTCTGGAGAGCCTTTTGAAAAGAACACAAAAAATTTGTATGGAGAAAATTTTTTTTTGTTCGGGGCCATCTTTTTTTTACCGGTTTACCCAATGGCCCAAGGTCTTTAATAACATTTGTTTTGGACCATGTCTGTATCACTGGTAGTTTTGGAGGACCCATGAGGTACTCTGGTAAATTTTCCACATTCATGACGTTTCATAATTTTCCTGAAGGAAGACCCATAAGTGCTACGCACATAAATAGTGAAGGGAAAAAATTTCCATACAAAATTGTTTTGGAGAGCCTCTTGAAAAGAACACAAAAAATTTGTATGGATGAAATTTTTTTTTGTTCGGCGGCCATCTTTTTTTTACCGGTTCACCCAATGGCCCAAGGTCTTTAATAACATTTGTTTGGGACCATGTCTGTATGACTGGTAGTTTTGGAGGACCCATGAGGCACCCTGGTAAATATTCCACATTCATAACGTTTCGTATTTTTCCTGAAAGGACACTCATGAGTTCTATGCATGCGCTTAGAGATAGAAAAAAGTTCCATACAAAAATGTTCTGGAGAGCCTCTTGAAAATTAAAAAAAAAATTGTATGGACGCGAAAATTTTTTTTGTTCGGTACCTATCTTTTTTTTATTGGCTCACCAAACGGCCCAAGGTCTTGAACATTTTCGCTTTCAGGACCATGTTTCTATGATTGATAGTTTTTGAGATCCTTTGGGGTACTCTGATAAATTTTCCACATTCATGAAGTTTCATAATTTTCCTGAAAGAAGACCTATAAGTTCTACGCATATAAATAGTAAGGGGAAAAAAGTTCCATACAAAATTGTTCTGGAGAGCCTCTTGAAAATTAGGAAATTTTTGTATGGAGACGAAATTTTTTTTTTGTTTGGTGGCCATATTTTTTTCACCGGTTCACCCAATGGCCCAAGGTTTTGAACATTTTTTGTTTCGGGACGGTACCTCTCCCACTGATAGTTTCTGAGATCCCTTAGGGTACCCTAGTCAGTTTTCCACGTTCAGCTCTCTCTATAATTTTGTTGACCTAGAATTTTTGAATTTTACACACACGGAAAGTATGGTGAAAAAGTTCCATACAAAATTATTCAGGAGAGGTGATCAGTACCTTACTTCAAGTAGCTTTATATATATAACTAGTACGGCGCGTGCGTGCGCGGCCCGCTAAAGCGGACCGCGTGGACGGACCGAGTAAACAACAGAAACAGGAGTCCGCTTGGATTTATAGCTTTGGTGTGTAACCGTTTTGATTTTTAGTAGGTATAGGTATATTGTATTAAGAATTTAGTCATCATCTTCAGGTCACATCACCCTGGGAGTCATATCACTAAAGAAACTTAGCAACAAAATGAATATCTGAAACAGTGAAATTAGCTTCGGTAGCTCGAAAACTGGCTCACTATAATTCTTTATATTATAAATACGTATAAACTTTTTCGTGTAGGTACGTATTACTTTATAATATAAAAAGTGTAGTGGGCCAGTTTCCAAGCCACCCAGGAGGTATGGCATCAGCTCGTTTTTTTTTACGTGGTTCTCCCATTAACAGACATTTAAAACAGAATTAAAATTTAACTATAAACATATGTACATAGACTGCTAAAATCATAACCGTTACTTTTGGCTTTAACGTAATCGGGTAAAAAATATTCTGCATGCCTGAATAATGAGACCTATTGCAATTTAGCAAAAATATTACAAAAATTTAAATATTTTTGCCACCTTGCTCCACGATACATAAATAAATACTTAAAATAAACATTAAAACAAATATTGTGTCGTTATTAAGCATTAATCCTTAAATAAATATGAAAAACAGCATAATTAAAAAAATATCTACTTACATCTTAGAATAATGACTTACATATTTAAAAATATGTTTTGATATATGAAACAAAAGATCCCTGTGATTCAGATGTGTTATAGTAAAAAACCCTTATATTACTGTAACATCTTAAGTTTCTGACTGGGGGTATTTGTGAAGTAAGAATAAAGTAAGGTATTATGATTGAAAATTTAATGTTTGGTATATTAAGCCATTTAAAATTATTGAAATAAAATAATAATAACACAAAGAAAAGTATAGAAAGTGAACATAATATTGTTTAAGTATATTCTATTACAACGCTATCTACCTACTTATATTACACATTACATAATATTATTTACATATTACTGTTTTTGTCCGATTTTCTTTTGAATTTTAGGTCAGTAGTGATTTATAAACTATATTTTTAGTAAGAGCGTAATTTCTGCTAACTCTTTCTGGCGGGACCAAGACTTGCAAATTGTGACTGTGCCGCACTCTGCCCAAAGCAACGTATAGTTGTCCATGTGAAAAAACATCACTTCTTAGATCTACTCCCACACGATCAAGAGTTTGCCCTTGAGATTTATTGAACGTCATAGCATAAGCCAACTTGACAGGGAATTGCTTGCGTGTCATTTCTACACCGTTTCGCCCTATTTTAAATTTAAAAGTTATGCGAGGTATGACGATGGGCTCACTACTATTTGGGTGATGCGCTAACAGAGTGAATTTTGAGACTTGATCTATAATTAATTTAGTACCATTAACTAAACGGTGTGTGAAACTGATATTTCGAATAAGTATTACGACCGCGCCTACTTTCAGTTTCAAGTCATGATCGGGCACACCGGGTGCTGTGATAGAATTTAAAACATTGCCTTCTAATCGTTCAGCTGAGTTGTCATTCAGGTGGTCAGTAGTGTCGGCACTGTAACAGATAGTCATTGGTCCAGGTATCAATTCAAGTATTTTTTGATTAATATCTCTTATGTTTTCATTAGTTCCCGATAGAATCGCCCTTTTACATATATTTTCTGGGTCACAGACTTCGTACTTTGGATATATAATATAAATTAATTGTTGCAAGCTATTTACGTAATTGATATTTTTTAAAATTAATAAATCTTCTTCAGTTGTTTCAGCTTCACCTTCTCCAATACTCAATACAAAGTTAGCAAAATAGGGGTCTTCTTTTGCACGCTGATTTTCAGTTAACTTGAATTTTTGAACGTAGTGCCAAATTTCAGAATTTTTTATTGAGGCCCGGCATATGTCACGTTCTCCTGCTCCTGTTATCACTGGTGGTATTTGTCTAAAATCACCAGCTAATACTAACACTTTGCCTCCAAAGGGTTTGGTATTGCATTCCATTAGATCTTTGAGACCGCGGTCAATTGTTTCAAGCAGGTACCTGTGAGCCATTGGTGCCTCATCGATAATGATAAGACGTGCTGCTTTGATCAACGCTGCTCTTTGAGAGTTGTTCGAAATTCCCCACACTGCATTACCACCTTCAAAGTCTAACGGAAGCTTAAACATTGAATGTGCTGTGACACCTCCATCGTGATTTAGTGCAGCTATACCCGTGGAAGCCGTACATAGGGCAATATGTCCATTAGAACGAATTTTTGCAGCAATCACGTTAAGCAAGATGGTTTTTCCGGTGCCAGCGGGACCGTCGATGAAAACCGGGTGCGTATCTTCACAATCATCTTCAGTAAGTAATATGACTGTGTTATAAATAGCCCGTTGCTGCGAATTTAATTTGGACTCCCATTCATTTAATATGGCAGTCGCCTCATCATTCCATCTTCCAGTTTCTCTGTCAAGCTCGGTTATGCTGTGTCTTATGTCTGGCAAACCGAAATCTGACAGCGAGCGACCATGAGCACGTAACATTTGTTCAATGTCTCTAAGGCCGTGGTCGTAAGCGGCTTCTATTTCAGATTCACATCCTCTGTGATAATCATCGCACAAATGATCACGGTATTTATCCCATAACAGAAGGGCTGGGGCACCGTCCATGATAAGTGCGAAGAAAAGCTGACGTAAACCTTTGCCGGTCTTGAAGCCGGCTGCCTCTTCTATTGCCGATTCATACTCCTGGTTATCGTTCAGAATACCACGTTCGAACGCTGCTTTTTGAAAAGTGTCGTAAATTATATTGTTGACAGTTCGCAGTTCGTCGTAGCTCCGGCACGGATAACGCATGAGTAACATTCGCAGAAAATAAAGTTCACCGAGTGTAGGAGATATAAAGACAATTCGAGCCACGATTTCGCCTCGTACTCTTTTTGTAATAAAATATTTTCCAGATTCATGAGCCAACACTTTTACAGTTGGATTAGGCCGGACCTGAGTTTCGACATTGTACCTTTCATAAAACATTATGTAAGTACATTCATCCAACTCAGGATCTGGAGGCCTCGTCATGTAAATTTTCAATTTGGACATGTAATTTTCTGATGCTTGCGCCTCGGTTCCGGTACGGAAAACAATCGCGTCTCCGTCGGGTAAATGTACCGGTAGTGCAACAACAGTTGGGTATCTGCAGCTGATGTCAAACTCCAATAGACGCCACATTGCATCTGAGGCGCTCACATATCGATATTGAGCGTAGTGTTCTATTTCGTCGAATACTTCTGTCACCCCCGCTTTTGCGTGATCGGGACCTTTGTGCAGATACTTGTAAAGGTATTTAACCACTTTGGAGGTGGATGCAATTTCCAAATTGCAATGACACTCCATCATCAATAGTATCGCCGGGTTGTACGGCACAATCCACCTGTTAGTGACTGAAGTTTGATTTCGTTCACGAATTGCCGGCTGTTCGCCAGCTGGACGTTTGTAGTGTACTGAGCCTCGTTCATCCGTGTACGTCACTTCAGTGTAACTTTTAGGGAATTTTTTCGAACATTTCCCAGCAGCTTGATCGTAGCAGGGTGACCTTTCTGTTCCACATGGGCCGTGCACCATGTGTTGCAAAACCAGTTGTCTCAGTCGTCCCTGTTCCGGTGGAGGTATAGTTGCTTGAATAAATTTATCAATATCCATACTATCGATGGGCCCTCCTCCTTCTACACGGAACGTAATGTGTGCGTGAGGTAAACCCCTTTTCTGGAATTCTATAACATGTAGAATTGACACAATGGTACCAAAGAAGTCTTTTGATCTGATTTTTTTCAACAGTATTGACAACTTTAGTTGAAATACTCTCACACACAAATCAGGGCGATCTGTTGACTGTTGACCGGGATATAAACTGTTGGTTATTTCTGGCCATTTCGGGTTACATGTAACAGTGAGGAAAAAGCTTGGTTTTCCCAACCGTGCAACAATGGCCATAGCATCATGGTACTTGATCTGCATATAACGTGGGCTATTCGTAAGACTCGCCGGTAAATATACTTTACCGGGTCGTATGCCTTCACCTGCGATCGTTTCGTCGATTTCACGTCGGGTTGCAATTCTTAGTTCGCTTTGAATACCTTTGAAATATTGTAGACGCTCTTCTTCGGTCCGGCACCACATGTCAACAAAGTATTCTTGCGAAAGGCGTCGTAAGATCGCAAACCGCTCTTCAGATAAGAGTTGACAACGATAGTATTTTACTTGGCTTAGTTTATTGCCAGCTTTATCTTTAATATCAATGGAATATCTTTCAGGAGCTCTAGGAAACAGTAAAGGATACTGAAACGCTTCATATGCGGGATGTAAGTAGTGTACTGTGTGTGGTTTTGCTTCACCAATTTTCCATATTACTACTGCTCGCGGGTGATGTTCGTTTGAAGTTTCAATCAAACCTGCAAGCTCATTCGACACCGGTCTATCTCCTAATATCGGTCCATGAGTACGTCGACTTGTGTTTTGAAAAATTAATCGAGCTTCTGAACTTGGGTGATTATTTAATAAGTGTAAATCTTTTATCAAGGGATTATTATTTTTTAAGTACACGTAAATCTCCTTGATAAGATTGGGGCACAAATTTTGTTGATTTCCTAATCTTTGATGCTCTTCTCCGTCGTGTATATATAATGCTGTATTATTTGTGCTACCACTATAAGCCAAATCAAAGACGCGATGGTAAATACGCCCTTGAACTTTCACTAAGTTAGGACCGTGACCCGCAGGTCTTTGAAAGCCGTGAGTTGTACCTAGCGCTGAAAAACTGAACAGATTATTATATGCTCTAGCGTTTTTTAAAAAATTTTGGTTTGCGTAAAACTCGGCATCTAGTGGTCCGAGTGGGTCAACGTTATATTTGCCCTGTCCACAGCACCACTTTGTGCGAGACTTTTCTTCATCAAAAAGTCTTGCACTGCAGTAAATACATTTATAAGTTTCTTCACACATAAGAGAATATTTTAAATGAATCGGTTTAATTTTATCTAAATCGTTACCTTTCAGTGCACCCGTTAAACCCAGCCCACGTATTTCTAAAGGAATATTTCTGATTCGACGTATTTCATCTCGATGTGTTTTAGAATATTTACTAACACATTCACGATGAGTTTGAGGATGCAAGCTTTGATATCTTAACGCAGCCTGTCGAGTTACTTCAGGATGCGCAGCGTTATATACTTGTACGGCCTCTCGGTGCACGTCGGGGTGTGCAGCAGTATACCGTTGGACAGCTTCTCTGTGCACTTCGGGGTGTGCGGCTGTATATCGATGTACTGCCTCTTGGTTCACTTCGGGATGTGCAGCTGTATACCGATGCACGGCTTTCCTGTGAGATTGTGGCTTATGTTTTTGGTAACGCAAAACAGCCTCCAAATGCTTACGTTTTTTTTCAGCTACAGTTACTTGCTTTTTTGGCCTACCACGTGAACGTTTACAGTTTTGTTGATACATATCGTTTCTATTAGTTTTATTTTGTAATCGTTCTGTTACGTGTAGGTTATCAACAGGCAATTGCTCTAATACGACTTTACATGGACTAAGGCTATAGTTTATCCTACTAAGCTGCGAGTCTGTAAAAGTTGGAGATGCAAATTCATTTATCAGTATTTGCCCATCGCTTGCCAAAGAACGTTCTTCGTTAACCATGGTGATTAATGAGACATTGCCAGAACTATTACTATTAACATTTAAACAATAGGGTTGCGACTGCGTGAAAGTAGGAGATATTATACTTTCATTTATCAGTATATGCTTACTAATTGGCAAAGAACATTCTGTATTACTAATAGTCATTAATGATTCATTGCTTAAAGTATTACTATTCAGATGTAAACTATAGGACTGTGACTCCGTAAACGTTGGAGATTCAGCCCTATAGATTTGCCCACTGCTGGGCAAATGGATATCGTTATAATTACTATTTTGTGAAGGGACCTGATTTACGTTCTTTTCGATGAAAACATCAAAATGACCGCTCGTGAGGTGCCCTGTAAAACCGATCATTTTTTCTATAGGTCCGGTGCCGAATGTTTGCGCATAAACACCATCTATATACAGTTTAAACATATAATCTTTATATATTTCCCCTGCCATCGACAATTCTGTGGTAGTGCCGTAAATTCCGTTTTGCATCATTTCATTGCAATATTCTTCAGCTGACACATACGGGCTTTCGTCACGACGCATTGTAAACATGCCATATCGATCCCAGTTCGATACAATCCCTCCAACTATACGCGATCGTATTTCCTGAGATCGGTTTATATGACCGTATATATGAAAAGACAGAGCTGAAAACATGCAGTTCCCGTCACCGGGAATATTATATAAGAGAACTTCTCGAGTAGGTGCATCGAGATTAGCAGTTTCCTTGACTTGCACGGTGCGAAGAAAAGACGCCATAATTCTATCTCAGTAATAAAATTTTGTCACTTACCAGGAAATCGGCTAAACACTTAACTTAACAATAGTAACTTAACTTTAATACTAATTACTAAGACTAATTTAATAGATTAATACAGTCTGAAATATGTAATTAAATATTAATATATATTTTAAGATTGAAAATCTTTAAAAATATGTTGAGAACAATTAAATCACTCTACGCAGAAGGAATGCAACGTAGAAAGAAAGGTAAAACATATTTTTTTTTACCGCCTTTTGTTTTGTTTTTTTTTTTCAGTCTACGGATTTAAAAAAAAAACATCAGCCAAACTCCTCTAAAAAGTTTGACATAATATTAATAAGAATTAAAAACTATATATATAACTAAGTAATGTTATTTTTTATAAGAACTACATTTATCTTGTTCTATTATTATTAAAACAAAATGATTTCCGAAATCATCTTGACACTTTTTGCTCTCTGAATAATTATCATAAATTGTCGCTTTAGTACTTAATCCGTACAAAGTAAAAAATACAGTAAAAACCTTATTTTTCGTGGTCTATGATAAAAACTTCTTACAGCTTTGCACTGCTAAAAAGTACAGGTAGAAAACCACAGATTAAAATCATAAATAAATTATTGAATCTATTTTTATTTTTTGAATTGAGTAGTATGGGTATATACAGTAGACATGGGTAACATTGATAAGTAGGTACCGGAGATGTGAAATTAGGTGTTCCTAGAGGTGACTTACTACCTCGTTGGTCTAGGGGTATTATATTCGACTGCAGATCACGAGGTCCCGGATTCAATTCCCGGGTCGGGCAAATTATTGTAGGGTTTTTTATCAAGAAATTCTCAGTGTCAGCCCGGAGTTGATAGTTGGCGGTGTTTCACCCCCGTGCCTCGGAGAGCACGTTAAGCAGTCGTTCCCGGTTATTATCAATATCATGTGACAATATTCGTTACAGCCCGCCAACCCACATTAGAGAAGCGTGGCGGCTCTAAGCTCTAAATCCCTCTCCTATGAGAGAAGAGACATTTGCACAGCCGTGGGTCGTAAAAAAGCTGTACCTGTGATGGTGGTGGTGGAGAGTTGACTAAACAATTTAAAATACAAACCAAATGATAAAAAGTTGTTGATGCTTTTTAAACCCGATTTTTATCCAAAACAGACAGTACAGTACAGTTTTCAGTACAGTACAGACAGTACAGTATAGACCTCTGAGTTGTATGAGCGCTCATACAATTTAGAGGCCTAGCTTCATTAGCACCTTACCTTTTAAGACAAACTAATGAAAAACAGATTGTACTTATACTTCTGGAGTACGGAACCCTCGGTGCGCGAGTCTGACTCGCACTTGACCGGTTTATTTTCTGTTCATCAAGTAGAATTTAGGTCTTGATCATATTTTGCCAAGAAACCACTCTTCCATCTTTTATGCTTAGTGAGATAGAGGCTGACGGTATGGCCGCCATTTTGAATCTGCCATTTTGTTTTTTTTTCAGCTCAGTGCCAATTGGATGAGGTTTTGAGTAATTTTTGTTTGAGCACCTCCCATCTATCTACAATACCCTGCCCGGGCTCCTCATCCATCTTCTAAACCCTCAATCATCATGTCTTCCCATATTTTTCTTTGAGAGTTCTCCAAAGAACCGCATCAAAGCCTTGCATAGTTTACAACTTGTAGTCTCTTCAATATTCGCCATACATTTTCTATGGAAAAATAAATTCCGCCATTTTGAATTTTTTTTCTATTCATCGAGTAGACCTTTGGATTTTGATCATCTTTTGCGAAGAAACCACTCTTCCATCTTTTATACCCTCCGAGATGGAGACCGACGAAAGTTGTATGGCGGCCATCTTTTTTTCGCCATTTTGAATTTTTTTTCAGCTCACTGCCAATTGGATGATGTTTCGAGTGACATTTGCTCGAGCACCCCCCACCTATCTTCAATACCTTAAGCGTGCCATTCGCTCGTCTCTGAAATCCTCAATCATCAGCTCTCTCCATATTTTTGTTCCGAATGAATTTTTGTCGTCTATACGAAACCATTAGTGAAAAAAAAATTTTTCATACAAAATTTTACAGGAGGGGTGATCAATCAGTGAGTCAGTCAATGAATCAGCACGAGCAGCTATATATATATTAACTAGTATGGCGCTTGGCTGCGCGGCCCGCTAAAGCGGACCGCGAGGTTTCGTTTTCGGGTGTTTTTTTGTTTGAGCAGCCTCCACCTATCTCTCCCATATTCCTAACCCTCGATCATTATCACCCTCCATAATATTTTTTCTCCGAATCATTTGTCAGAATGAGAGTTCTTCCATAAAAAAAAAATTTTGAAAAGGTACTGTATAAATTTTGAAAAGTCTTGCATATACATAGTTCCCAACTTGTATTCTCTTCAATATTCGCCATATATTTTGCATGGAAAATAAATTCCGCCATCTTGTTTTTTTTTTCTGTTCATCAAATAATCACGTCTTGACCATCTTTTGCCAAATAACTATTCTTCTACCTTTTATGCTCAGTGAAATAGACACCGACGAAATTTGTATGGCCGCCATCTTAAATCCGCCATTTTGGACTTTTTTTTCAACTCACTGACAATTAGATGAGGTTTCAAGTAATTTTTGTTTGAGCACCTCTCCCACCTATCTTTAATACTCTGACCGTGCTCCTCATCCGTCTCAAAAAATCTTCAATTATCAGCTCTTTCCAGATTTTTCCTCCGCATGAAAACCAAAAAACCACTCTTCTATCTTTTATACTTGGTGAGATAGACACCGACGAAATTTGTATATCCGCCATCTTGAATCCGCCATTTTAGGTTTTTTTTCAGCGCAGTGCCAATTGGATGAGGTTTCGAGTAATTTTTGTTTGAGCACCTTCCACCTATCTACAATATCCTGCCCGGGCTCCTCAAACATCTTCCAAACCCTCAATCATCATGTCTTCCCATATTTTTCTTTGAGAGTTCTCCAAAGAACCGCATCAAAGCCTTGGATAGTTCACAACTTGTAGTCTTGTAGTCTCTTCAATATTCGCCATACATTTTCTATGGAAAAATAAATTCCGCCATTTTGAATTTTTTTTCTATTGATCAAGTAGACCTTTAGATCTTGATCATCTTTTGCGAAGAAACCACTCTTCCATCTTTTATACCCACCGAGATGGAGACCGATGAAATTTGTATGGCAGCCATCTTTTTTTCGCCATTTTGAATTTTTTTTCAGCTCACTGCCAATTGGATGACGTTTTGAGTGACATTTGCTCGAGCACCCCCCACCTATCTTCATTACCTTAAGCGTGCCCCTCACCTATCTCCGAAATCCTCAATCATCAGCTCTCTCCATATTTTTGTTCCTAATGAATTTTTGTTTTCTATACGAAACCATTGTTGAAAAAAAAATTTTTCATACAAAATTTTACAGGAGAGGTGATCAATCAGTCAGTGAATCAGCACGAGCAGCTATATATATATTAATAATAATTTTTTAACTTAGAGTAAATTCCTAATCAAGTATGCACCCAAAATATCTAGCGAGTTCCAACTTCGAAATGTCCTTATAGCACGCTACTACAAAGAAATGATACAGCCTCGATACAACAATGGCGATCACAATATGGTAATGGTCACAGGACACTATGAACAAACCGGCGAGTTAGTTTATTTCATTGATAGAGCCTCGAAGGCTGTGATTCAGTCGTCAAATCGGAGCGGCGCGAGCGCACGCCTCCATAATGAACTTGATCGTTGTTTTCTCACTGGCGTTCGCGATCGCAGCCACCGGGCAGATCTATAACGAGACAAACATCGACCAACAAGTTTTGAAACGTCTCAACGCTATAATCAACGCGACCGGTCACTTGGACCCTCGGGATATAGCCCGGCTCAATCGCACGGCCCACAGTCTGGGTCTCGACGAGGAGTTAATCGCTAAATTATCAGAGAGGCTGAAAAGTGAGAGGGACGTGAAGAGAAAGCACGATCCGAATTATAATTTGTACGAGGATGGTACAGGGAATACAGAGGCTTCCAGAGTTGATGTTGTCGAGGAATCCCCGGATTACGCTTCATCTGTTGTACTCGCGAGCGATCTGCTGTCTCTTTCGAGTGCTGTGGCGAATGTGAAAGAGAAAACCTGCCGGGAACAAGGGTACAGGTTCCTGGATGGACTGCTGCTGAACAAGAGATGGGCGTTGAAGAGTAAGTTTAATTTATTAATAAATTGTTGTGGCGGTGGATTTTTAAGAATTTATAAAAAAGTAAAGAATAAGAATTCTATTCTATCTAAGACAGCATTAAGAAAAGAAATCTAAATTTAAAGGAAACTTCTAAGTCAGGTTGGATTATATTTTAGGCCTAGTTAGCATTCCCGTGCGAGTTCAAGCAACCATAAGAGACCGTGTATCGCACCGCAACATTGATAAGGCATACAGGTTTACGTTTTGTTTACTTGTTGTAAAGTGCACCTTTTCACTAATGATTTATAGTGACGGTAATGAAACGTTAACGATTAATAATTACGTAAGTTCAGGATTGGCCTCAAAAAACTGGTCGCAGTTGCTGTGTTCTAAAATTGGAAACCTATAAAATTTGATATACTTTGAACTATATACTATAAGCAATGACAAATATTTTGGCTCGTAAAATTAGCATAACAACTTTTAGTAAAGGAAACATTATTTAATTATTATATTCAGCCAATACCATTACCATTGGTCCAATTAAATCTCTCTAGCGAAGTGGTGAGTGGTCTTATAAGAAGACCACCACTACAGCCTTTTGACGTCCCACTGCTGGGCACCCGGCACAGGCCTCGGCATAGGAGCCTTTCTCCTATGAGAGAGGAGGAGATTTGGAGCTTAGACCCGCCACGCTGCTCCAATGCGGTTTGGCAGGCTTTGACTACTATTGTCACATGATAGTGATATTAACCGGGACCGACTGCTTAACGTGCTCTCCGAGGCACGGGGGTGAAACACCGCCAACTACCAACTCCGGGTTGGCACTGAGAATTTCTTGACAGAAAAACCCAATACCTAACAATTATTTGAACGACCCGGGAATCGAACTCGGGACCTCGTGATCTGCAGTCGAATACGTTAAACCCTAGAGCCACGAGGCAGTTAGTCTTATAAGAAGGCACCAAGTTCAATTCACCCAAGATCAAGGACTGGTCGTAGTTAGTTGCCAGTGTTGCCACTCTCCGGCTATCTTCTTTCGGGTACGATTATGCGTAGAAACCGATTAGAGGTAAGTGCCATAGCCCACTGGCGCGACACGTCGCGCGCGGCAAGCCGCGGGTTGTCGCGCGCATTTTTATTTTCAATACAAACTCTATGTAAAACTGACGTGCAAAACCCACTGGCGCGGCACGAAATCGCGCCGCGCCAGTGGGTTTTGCGGCAAGCGTTTGCATAGAGTTTGTATAGAAAATAAAAACGCGCGCGACAACCCGCGGCTTGCCGCGCGCGACGTGTCGCGCCAGTGGGCTATGGCACTAAGTGTTTAATAAAACTGTCATGCCCCTTCCAGGTTACCATGTTTCCATCATCACTTACCACCAAGTTAGAGCGCCGTATCTACTTACTTATACGTAGGTACCTAACTTGTCATCGAAAACAAAAAACAGCTGTATAGTTATTCTGAGTTTGCGCACCTCCAACTTTACCAAATGCTAAATATCGAAAAACTGTAATATTGTGTTCCTAATGCAAAATGAAACCAAAGACTCTTATTTTAAAGTCGCAATTAAATACTGCTCATATTTATTTTACAACATTTCTGCTTGGGGAGCTGGCTGTAGACGAATATTGGCGAACTCAAACCTTAAAATAAGCTAATTTAGGTCCATTTTACTCTGAAGTCATTGTGTTTAGATATGTAGTATTTAGTAAAGTTTTCGGGGTGTGCAAACTGAGACTAACCATACTGGTATACATTTGAGACATAGACTGTTACGTTACGTCTTATTAATTTACTTAATATTCATATCACTCGAACAGAGTTCATAAATAAAAAATCTAACCTTCTTGATTAGACTTTTGTTAATTAACGACCTTAGAACTTGACAAATTCGATTAATCTCATAGTATAAGTGATATTAAATTAATCGATTTCAATTTACAAAACATGCGTATTATTCAAAATTAGCAATAAAATTTAATCAATTTAAAATGTTAAATTGAAGCAGATTTTTGTTACACAAGACGTGTACTATGTAGTTAGATTGAAAACAGACTTTTTCCTCAAAAGAAGTAACTGAAACGCCATTGACAATGTTATTCTACTGTTGAGTATAATGAGCGACGCTACGGAGCGACGCGACGTGATAAAGCAACTACAAGGATAAGGTTATGGGAAAATGGGAAATTAGTGGGTACAACTTGTTCTTAGGTACATTAGGGGTTGATTTTTCAATCGCTAAATAAATTTTAACTGAGATATAAAGACGTTTTGACAGCTGAATGTCTAAAAAAAATTGGTTGTCTGTTAAGTCGGTTTACGGACGATAATTTTACGTGATAACGGGTGATAAGAGAGATAGATGCGTCACAAGCCGAACACTTAGGCCGATCGTGCCTTCTCTATCTCTTGTTCGCACTCTCGCTTATATGCAGTACGTGACAATGAGTCATGCTTTTTCGTGCGTGTAGCCGGCGTTCATCGATTTATAAGACGTTATCACGTCAAAACTGTTTGTTGTATTAAGTCTATATTATTTGAACGATAGCAAACTGCAAACACTAATTTTTCTTCAATTTTGTATGTCTGTTTCTGTTTCGGGCTAATCTACGGAACGACTGAACCTATTCTGACGAGATTTTCATAAGCAGAGGAAGTGAGAGAAATGGAAGATTATACTGGGCGTGATCTAGGCTTTATTAAGTCGGAAAATCAAAGTTGGAAACTTTGGCATTCAAAAAAACCCAAACGAAGTCGCAGGCATCGGGCTAGTAAATAAAATTTTACAGGTGTACAGTGTGGGTGGAGTTGCAACTGCTAACTTTAAATATTAATTAAGTCATTTTTTTATAAATAATTAATTAATTCACCTGTTACCCTTGGCTAGCCTTGAAATTCGCATCAAACCGGCTCTCGAATTGTTTTCTCTCAATAAGTGTAGTAAGGTTATATTACCTTACCTAGAGACAAGTTATGTGCCCCAAATAAACGTTTCCTGATATACCAGAATATAGCAATAAATAATAAAATTAACAAAAGATTTACGCAACAACGTATTTAATATTCGATACAATATAGGAAGTGAAACATGGTGTCGTGATAGTTTATCTTTTGGTCACGTCTTGTTGATCGTGTGTTTATAACAGTATCTTTATTAGTCATTATTACACTATTAACATAACAAGTTGCTTAACGAAGCAATCGTTTAGATGCCTCATCAGGCCAGGGGCTAGCTTGTTAGACTGCGGACTGGGATTTGAGTCTCGACTCAGGCCCAAAAAAAAAATCAGATTTTTCTGCCATCAAATTCTCAATAACAGGCGGAGTTAGGAAATTGGCGGTGTCAGATATGCCTCCGTGCCTCGAGAAGCACGTAAAGACGTCGGTTCTGAGTCTGATCTTGTTCCGGTCGCGCGGTCGTGTAAAACACAATCCAAACAAAAACATTTCATGTGAATAATAAGGCCAACTTCCTATCAAAAAGTTTCGGCCATTAAAAGTACTGATATCAAAAATTATGACCAAGTCCTTTGCTAGGCTCGATAAATGAAACCATACAGTTTTAGAAGGTATATCTTCTTCGATCACCCTCAAGCTGTCATACCATTCCTAATGATCCTGTTAAAATATTTTTAAATAATTTATGTCTTACTAATAAATAACACTATAATATGAAGCTCATTTGGGACTGAGAATAGTTTTATTGTTTTCAACTTGACAACATTTTTGCACTCCTTTGAATTTGTTTAATTTAAAAAATGTTGCCAAGTTGAAAACAATAAAACTATTCTCAGTCCCAAATGAGCTTCATATTATAGTGTTATTAGTAAGACATAAATTATTTAAAAATATTTTAACAGGATCATTAGGAATGGTATGACAGCTTGAGGGTGATCGAAGAAGATATACCTTCTAAAACTGTATGGTTTCATTTATCGAGCCTAGCAAAGGACTTGGTCATAATTTTTGATATCAGTACTTTTAATGGCCGAAACTTTTTGATAGGAAGTTGGCCTTATTATTCACATGAAATGTTTTTGTTTGGATCTCACTCCTTTTTTCTAAGTATTTCAAAGTTAATGCAATAAGTATAATGAAGTCTTTTTTCTCTCTTACGCTTCAGTATAATTAGGAATAGAACCCTATCACATTTTACGGTCTGATTAGATGTGGTTTAATCTTCAATACATAGTATAAAACAAAGTCGCTTTCTCTGTTCTAATTGGGTGAATTTTTATTTTGTTCGTCTGTCTGTCAAAATCACATATAACAGAAACTCCACTCCAGAGTATTTCCACTCAGTGGTCAGTTTCAGAACTTAGAACCATACGGCTTAACTAAGAGAAGATTTTGAGTATTTGACTCTCATTAAGTTTAATGAATAGTATTAGATATTAGTGATACCTAGTAGCCGGAATCAACAGGACACCAAAGTCTCCTCCAAACCTCCAAAGTCGGCCACCCATCAATTTCCTGACTTGGGTCAAGGTTGCTTATCAAAATTATTAAGAAAATCGCGCTTCTGGTTTTATTGGCAAAGACGAATCTCAAACTACTGGAAGGAACGGGCTTAGGCACACAGATAGCTATTAATGTGGCGTACGACATCCGCAAAGAAAGGATTTTTGAAAATTCAACCCCTTAGGGGGTAATATAGGGGTTTAAAATTTGTGTAGTCCACGCCGACGAAGTCGCGCCCGCGACTTCGATAAAAAAATATACCTCTTGGCGTTTTATTATTTACCTACACTTTACTTTTTATTAGAACTCAAGACCAGTAAGATTGACCCCTTGCTAGAAAACTTAAAAAGTCACATCTCCCTAAATAGTGCACCGATTTCGATGAAACAAGAACCATATATAGCTTCGAATAAAGTAAAATACATTTATTAAAACAAAATGAAAATTTGTTCAGTATTTTTTGTGTGATGTGGGAACAGACAGATTTTTATATATCTTTGAATTGGTCAGTGTCTGATGCAACTTTTGGACATTTTTCAATTTTTTTCCTTCATATACACACTAAGACTCATCTTCTTACCAAATTTCAACAGTCCACATACACGGGAAGTGCGTCATAATTTTGATCAGTCAGTGAGTAGGTCTTGTTTTATGTGATTTTCAAACCTCTGTATCTCAGAAACGGTTCAACTTGAAAATTTGAAACTTTCAATTTATCATCACATCCACGAGTTTAACTTATATTTCAAATTTCGTAGGATTACTATCCCGCAAACCAGAGTTATGAGGGGGGTCAAAACAGCTCGAAATGGATCGTGTAAATAACACACTCATGCGACAAGGCCGGAGGAACTTGGCCTGGCGCACTTCGTGCGCCTAGATACATTTTTTTGAGAGGAATTGATTCATTTTGGTATATACTTAGCTGTAGCCTGCGACTTCATACGCGTGTATTTAGGTTTTAGGAAAATCCCGTGGAAACCCTTCATTTTACAGGATAATGTCAAGATCTGTTCAGCGGTTGAGCCGTGAAAAGGTAGCAGACAGACAGACAGAGTTACATTTGCATTTGAAACAATGGAGTATGGAACGTGTTGTCTGTCTGGCTGACTCTTTTTTGGTTCAAAGAACCCTTAACAAAGAATAAAAATTCGTTATTATTTCGCTTCGCATTGACTGTTATTTTTCATTGAACAGTACCTACCTGTGTAGTCCTATGCATGCGTTAGCAGTGTTGCGGCATTGTGGACGCGTCGCGTAACCTGAGGGGTTATGCCGACTTTGCACATTGTGGCACCATTGATCGACATTCGAGTATCAAAACAATGACTTCAGAGTGAAATGGACCTAAACTGCTTTGTTTAAAGGTTTGAGTTCACCAATACCTTCAGCCATTCCTCATTAGACAGTGCCCTAAGCGGCCAAATAAATATTCGAAGTAAGTACTGAATTACAAGGATATTCCACTTCCAGGTTAGCCCGCTTACCATCAGGTGAGATTGCAGTCGAGGGCTAATTTGTAGTTGAATAAAAAAAACTTTAAAATAAGATGTTTTTGGGTCCATATTGCTCTGCTATTATAATTTTACTGTAGGTACTGTATTTGTACGGTGAAAATTGGTATTCGAAATCTAGTAGCGTTATCCAGGTGTGCAAACTCAGCATAACCATACTGATGTCGGAGACTCAGAACACGCGCCTCGAATACAAAGGATCTGCAGAGTATGCATAAACGAGGTTTTAATCAGAACTGGTATAAAAACAAACGTAGTTCTACACTTCCGCGGAAAATTTACCGTTGAAAGTTCAAAATAAACCCAAGGTTATAATTTTATTGATAGGTACTGCTTCATTTTTCTAACCGACTCGACGGCAAAGACATGCTTCCCATATTATGTGTGCGTAAGGTATTCTTTATATCCTCGTATCATCAAAACCGTTGGATTTACCTATTTTAATACAATATGAGGTGTCTATAGCTTCGTGCGATGGTTATTTGCTAGGTTTTATTTATATTAATTCTCCTAGGATCAGAACCTGTTCTTCCAGAGAGAAGACAGACGTCTTCTGTCTGCTACAGTTAAACCGATTTCGATGAAAGGTACATAGCTTATATCCCGGGGACAAACATAGGCTACTTTTTATCCCGGAAAATTAAAGAGTTCCCACGGGATTCTTAACGATCCATCCGTTTAACTGATTTATACACCTACAGAGAGAGAGATTGATGTAGGCAACTCTTATCCCGGAAAAGGAAATAGTTCCCACAGGATTTTAGGAAACCTAAATCCACGCGGGAATTGTCTAGTCTTCTTCTTCTATCTTCTATCTATCTATAATATAATAAAACTGTAACAGATCCAATTCTGTACATTGAAGATATTTTGAAAATTTTTATTGGAGGGCACTCTATAATCGATACTGAAGCCAAAACTGCAATTTTTTTCATTTTTGTCTGTCTGTCTGTCTGTCTGTCTGTATCTTGGCCGCGCATCACGCCGAAACTACTGAACGGATTCAAATGAAACTTGGTACGATTTGAGTTTATACTCCAAGGTAGGACATAGGATACTTTTTATCCCGAAATTCAGCACGGTTCCCTTGGGAGAGGGGATGAAAGTTAAAACGTGTATTTAGCTGTAATTCATTAACGCGTTGTTCGATTTCACTCATTCTTTTTTTGTTAGAAAGGTAGTACTTTATATATTGTCCCGTAAATATTTCAAGGTCATAGGTTTTTTAGTTCAGAAATGACAGACATTTATTGGGTTCAAATAACTTGAGACTCGGATCTTGGAACGTACGGCTTATTTTAAACTGGTGTGCGCTTAAATTTATGTTTGTCGCTCTGTCTATTTGTTCCAACTAATCTCCGAAACTGCTGGATCGATTTTAACGGAACTTCCAATGGCAGATAGGTGATGTTTTAAGGAGTAGGTAACTTAGGCTACATTTAGTTTTAAAAGAATTATGGGATCCGATCCGATCCTATATAAAACCTATAAACACGTGAACGAAGTCGCGGGGGTCAGCTAGTATTAAATATATTATGTAACACTTACCTGAACGGTGCGGCCATAATGATTGGCTTGAATGTCTGTATTTTGCATTTCTATTGGGTATCTTCTATCTATCTTCTATATCTATACATATAATAATCTATCTATATCTATACATATAATAAAATCGTAGAATTGCCGTATCTGTACATTGAAGATTTTTGCAAAATAATAACTGGGGGATGTTAGGGATAAGTAATAGAACGTAAAAAAGCTATTTTTGAAATTTTTGTCTGTTTGTCTGTTTGTCGGTTTGTCTGTTTGTCTGTTTATCTGTTTGTCTGTATGTTTGTGCGCGCATCACGTAAAAACTACTGAATGGATTGAAATGAAACTCAGCATGATTTAAGTTCATGCTATGGAGTAACATATAGGATACTTTTTATCCCGAAATTCAGCACGGTTCCCTTGGGAGAGGGGATGAAAGTCAAAATGTGTGCTTAGCTGTAATTCCTTAACGGGTGGTTCGATTTCATTCATTATTTTTTTGTTAGAAAGGAAATACTTTAAAGATATCTGGCTAATCTCTGAAAGGCTGGATCGATTTTGATGGGACTTTCACTGGCAGATGTTTACATTTTGAGCTACCTAAACATCCGCCAGTGAACTTTTAACAGTTTTTAGCAAGTTTTAAGCTCAAAAGAGCTTAGGAAAAACAAAATTATTCTCACGGGATTTTTAAAAACCAATGTCTACGCGAACGAAGTCGCGGGTGTCCGCTTGTACACAATAAACTTATCCCATAATGCGATTGATTTACCGTGTAATGTTTGCAGATAAAATCTCATACACTCTGGTTCATCAGTCATGACTGACGGAATTGACTGACGCAGAACCTGTCGTCTATTGGACCATTATCGAAGGGGGGGAAAATTACTGAGACTTTTCAAGGCAATTGCTATAATTTGCTATAATTTGATATGTTCTAATAAGATAGGTATAATAAGGTTTTTTTGGTTGTTGTTGTTGAAATTACTCGTGTGGATCTCTAGAAAAATCTGTTCTATTTATAGCATAAATTAAATAGAGTGGCCATTCGACATCTGATATAGGTATGAAGCCTCGAAAATTATTTTCTGTTAAATGATGTCCTCCCGCTGTTCACATATGCAATTATTAATATGTAGATACACTGACAAAAAAATATGTAACGGAATTCATAAAAAATCACGTACACTTTAATAAATTCAAGATCATGAATGCGCCAGTTTATTAATATTTATTTGCACACCACAACACAAAGCAAAGAATACAGACATAAACAAAAGAAACAAAGAGAAAGAAGTAGAATACAAAAGGAGGCCTTATTGCTTAGTGTACCAAGCTGTGATAGCCTAGTGGTTAGGACGACCGACTTCTAATCGGAGGTCGTGGGTTCGATCCCGGGGCACGCACCTCTAACTTTTTGGAGTTATGTGCGTTTTAAGTATTTAAATATCACTTGCTTTAACGGTGAAGGAAAACATCGTGAGGAAACCTGCATACCTGAGAGTTCTCCATAATGTTCTCAAAGGTGTGTGAAGTCTGCCAATCCGCTTGGCCAGCGTGGTAGACTATGGCCAAAACCATTCTCACTCTGAGAGGAGTCCCGTGCTCTGTAGTGAGCCGGTAATGGGTTGATCATGATGATGATTGCTTAGTAACTTTCTGTTTCTTAAAATCCTGTGGGAACTATTTGCTTCTCCGGGATAAAAGTTGCCTATGTCCAATTTCAGGGATGAAAGCTACCTCTGTACCAAATTTCCTATAAATCGGTTTAACGGATGAATTTTCAAGAACCCCGTGGGAACTCTTTAATTTTCCAGGATAAAAAGTAACATATGTCCTTTCCCGGAATATAAGCTACCTCTGTACCGAATTTCATCAGAATCAGTTTAACAGATTGTGCAATATAATTTTCCGTCTTACCGTAGGAACATGTTATTTTTCCAGCATAAAAAGTGGCCTATGTATTATCCCGGGATGTAATAAGCTACCTCTGTACTAAATTTCCTCAAAAATCGTTTACACTGTTGGACTGTGAAAGGCTAGCAGACAGACAGACAGACAGACACACTTTCGCATTTGTAATATTAGTATGGATATTTGTCACACTATAACACAAAGCAAAGTATACGGCCATAAATAAAAGAAACAAATAGAAAGAGGTAGAATATAAAAGGCGGTGTTACCGCTTAGTAACGACCTTTGCCAGGCAATATTAGGATTATATAGGAAAAGTTGAGGCTATTGAACAGTGGGTTCAATACCCTCATATACATTATAAACTTATTATTATAAACATATACAATATGTAGCCTTTACGTAACAAAAATTTTTAGGGTCATTTTGATATACGATTTAAGTATATTGTAATAGACTCGTTATAGAGATTTATATACAATTTATAGAGTCAACATATTTTTATAAACATTTATTTTGTCAACATATCTACGCATTTTTTATAAACGATGTACGTTTATAAATTTTTTACATAGTAAAGTTGTTCTAGTTATGTTGTTAAACTGGTTCTCATAATATTATATACTTACGTATCTACTGCCTATTTCTCCGGTCATTCATAAGGTGCATACTTGGTCTCTTTTTAAGGTTCCGTAGTAAAATATCATAAAAGAACCCTCCTTGAGCGACTCTGCCCGTTTGTTCGTCCGTGTGTCACAGGTGCTTATATTAGTAACAAATTTATATTATTGACTTGAAAGGAATAGTTTTTAGTAATGCTTGTTCATCTCTATTGAATTGAATTTTAATTTCAATCGATTTTTAATTTCACTTTCCTCCATAAAAAAAAAATTTTGTGATAAACTGATATCATTCGGCGTCGAACCAGTTCAGATAATAACATTTTCAGGGCCAAATATTATTCTGACAATTAAATTATTCGACTGAACCACACTGTGCATATTATGATCAAAATAAACATTTTATGTGAAATTATGAATAAAAAGATGATTATTTTTTGCATATTAAAGTTCAGACGCACGAGTGACGCAAATACAGCCTAATTTTTAGCATTGTTCATTACTACGGAATGCGGATTTTGATTAAAAAAAAAACAATTTTAGGAGTTAATATGGGAAGCGTAGTCTATTAAAAAAATTATTTGAAGCAACATAGTACAGGATTCCATACATCCGTGGTCCTTCTCTTTTAAGCCCAAATAAAGAGGAGGGATCCAAAATCTGAAATACATAATTAATAGAGTCACTATAGGTAACACGTAAACATTAAAGAAAAAATAAAACAATGTTTCCTAATATCACTGGTTTTTAGAAATCGGAAATAATTTTTTGTAAACTTTAGTTATGCGGTCCCAAACAAAATATAGGTTTGTTTTTGAGGTGGTCAAATAATTAATTTAACTAAATGACCATACTTTATTCACGTTTCCTTTCAAAGTACGGAACCGTCAGTGCGCTAGTCTGACTCGCACTTGTCCTATTTATTATTTTTATAATGTTTTGCGTATGAGTCGTATGTGCGTACGGATGTTCTTGTTTTGAATACAATGAAACAGGTTTATTATAGGTAGTAAATGACTAATTTATATAAACAACTTATAATGACATATTATACTATTTTGTGCAATTACTGTGAGTAATAGCGTAAAGAACAATGGACACATCCACCATCACATCAAAATTTCGTGATCTTGTTTGGAAGATAAAATTTAATTTTTTTTTAATTCATCTACAAGTTCCGGATGGTGGGTAGGTAAGTGACGATGCAGTATAAGTTGAAACATTGAAGTGGTATGGCAGTTTTTATTAAGCCCTTGTAGCTCCATAGCCCATCCCGACAGACCAGATTCAATTTAAAATTACCATTTGAGAATTCAATTTAATTTAATTCAATTTAAATTTACCATGAGAGAGGTATCTGCCGGGAATCGAGCCCGGGACCTCCAACTTATAAGACCACAGTGCTCACCACTGCATCACGGAAGTAAAAAACAAAATCAGCCAAGTGCGAGTCGGGCCTCGCTCTTTCAGGGTTCCGTACATAATTATGAACAATATAATATTTTGGGTCTAAGAAATATTTAATTTCCGAGCTAGACATCGCAACAAACCGTGAAAGAAAAACCCAAAAAAATGTTCGTTTATTTTGGTCACAGCTTATAAACTATTTAATAAATCGTTGTTTTCAGTATTTGTTGTTTAAATAGAGCATATAGTACATAATATACTGAAATATCATATTCCCAACTAGTTTAGTTTTTGAGATAGCCCCCGTCACAAAAATGGTCTAAAACTGACAACTTTGATGGCCTCCCATTCCCTTATTTTTTGAGATAAAAATTAAAAAAATATATATTTGTACTCTACTTAATGAGCTCTAAACAATGATACCCCACAAGCTAGGGTAAAGAAAAATTTTTTTTCCGGCTCCTTTTTCATGTATGGGAGCCCCCCTGAAAAATAATTTAATTCAATTTCTAATTCAATATTTGATTTTGGGTTAACGTTTTACACTAAATACCAAAATTTCAGGTTTGTAACTCATTTCGTCTGCGAGCTAGAGACCTGTGCCCGGCGGACAGACGGACAGACAGACAGACAGACAGCCGAGTGACATTAATAGGGCACCGTTTTTTACCCTTCAGGTACGGAACCCTAAAAACGGAGCCCTATTAATGTCACTGCTGTCTGTCTGTCCGTCCGCGCGGTCACAGGTCTCTACCTCGTAGACGAAATCAAATATTGAATTAAAAATTGAATTAATTTCAGGAGGGCTCTAATACATGAAAACGGAACCGGAAAAAAAATTCTTACCCTAGCTTGTGGGGTATTATTGTTTAGAGCTCATTGAGTAAAGTACGAATATATATACTTATATTTTTTATTTTTTGCTTAAAAAATAAGGAAATGGGGGGTCATCAAATTGTCAGTTTTAGACCATTTTTGTGACGGGGGCTATCTCAAAAACTAAACCAGTTAGGAATATGAAATATCGCTATATGATTTAGGTACTGTATATAAATAATAAATACTAAAAATAACGTACGTAGTTTGTATGCTGTGACCAAACAAACGAACATTTTTGGGTTTTTCTTTCACGGTTTGTTGCGATGTCTAGCTAGGAACTTAAATATTTGTTACACTCAAAATATTCTGTTGTTAATAATTAAGTACGGAACTGTAAATGAACGTGGCCCGACTCGCACTTGGCTGGTTTATATAATTTTCCCACCAATGTGGCAGCACAACGCCTGCTTACCATTGGTCTACTATAATTACTGTAATATTATGTTAAATCATGTAGGTACATACACAATAAAAATACCTGCGTAATGCTTTCGTAAGCAATTACAAGTCAAAGTGCGTCTTGCTTTGTTTATGTCTCTCATCAAGGCATTTTTTCTACATAGTACGTTTTTGTTACTCATAATAACATGTTATCAGATTATGATTTTATTCCGGAATTTACCGATACTGGTTCACTGGAAATGGCTTTTTTTTCGTTACGAAATTATGGTAGCGAAATTATGGTAGATTTTAGGTGTTTTTTAATAGAATAGAATAGAATAGAATAGAAAAGTTTTTAGGTAGGTTTTGTTAGGTATTCTGTGCTAAAAAGCTGTGATAGCCTAGTGGTTAGGACGACCGACTTCTAATCGGAGGTCGTGGGTTCGATCCCGGGCACGCACCTCTAACTTTTCGGAGTTATGTGCGTTTTAAGTATTTAAATATCACTTGCTTTAACGGTGAAGGAAAACATCGTGAGGAAACGTGCATGCCTGAGAGTTCTCCATAACGTTCTCAAAAGTCTGCCAATCCGCTTGGCCAGCGTGGTAGACTATGGCCAAAACCCTTCTCACTCTGAGAGGAGACCCGTGCTCTGTAGTGAGTCGGTAATGGGTTGATCATGATGATGATGATTAGGTATTCTGTGTATATAAATTCCTCCGCGGATTCTAGAATAATTTGGCCCATAAATTAATCTCACATTTTCCGGCTCCAACTCCCCAATCCTGATGCTGTAGATGCACTGTGAGGATACATGTAGGAACTATCGTTTGTGAAATTATTGAGATTCTATTATTCATACTTTTTTCGTGTCATTATTGTCGCAGCACTGTGCAATTTCGTAATACATCATAAGTTATACAAAATATACTAAAAAGAGATATCGCAATATCGCAAGGTGCGCAATGCATCTGTGTACATGCGGGAGAGGTTACAAAGTCGTTAGTCTGCGGTTATAGTTTTGAGTATAAAGTAATCTATACATCTATACATATTATAAAATCGTAGACTTGCGGTATCTGTACATTAATAGTAGTTTATGAAACGGTTGCATAATAGAGGTTATTAAAACACGAGTGTTAGTTTAAAAAACGAGCCGCAGGCGAGTTTTTTAATAGTATTACACGAGTGTTTTAATAACTAATTATGTAGAGTTTCATACACTACTTTATCTAAGCTCATCAATAGGTATCTTACGTATAAAAGAAAAGACTAAGAAATTAACAAAATTATTTATTACAAGCGGACACCCGCGACTCCGTTCGCGTGGATATTGGTTTTTGAAAATCCCGTGCGAATCATTTTGTTTTCCTAAGCTCCTTTGAGTTCATAGCTTGCTAAAATCTATTAAAAGTTCACTGGCGGATGTTTAGGTAGATCAAAATATAAACATCCGCCAGTAAAAGTCCCATCAAAATCGATCCAGCCTTTTTGAGATTACCCGGTAATCTGTAAAGTATCTCCTTTCTAACAAAAAAAGAATTAATGAAATCGGACCACGCGTTAATGAATTACAGCTAAGTACACATTTTAACTTTCATCCCCTCTCCCAAGGGAACCGTGCTTAATTTCGGGATAAAAAGTATCCTATATGTTGCTCCGTAGTATGAACTTAAGTCATACCAAGTTTCATTTCAATCCATTCAGTAGTTTTTGCGTGATGCGCGCACAAACATACAGACAAACAGACAAACAGATAAACAGACAAACAAATAAACAGACAAACAGACAAACAGACAAACAGACAAACAGACAAAAATTTCAAAAATAGCTTTTTTACGTTCTATTGCTTATCCTTAACATCCCCCAGTTATTATTTTGCAAAAATCTTTAATGTACAGATACGGCAAGTCTACGATTTTATTATATGTATAGATGTATAGATAATAAGTATTCATGTTTTGGATATTGCAATTTATAAATGTACTCAATTCTTCAGGGGAGAACGTTTTTGAATTTTTTCCCTTAAAGCCCTGCGATTTTCTTTTTAAAACAGCAATCAGTCTTGTGTATTTAATAATATCGATTTGGTTGTAGATACTCAATATACTTTGAGCATTGAGTATTTAGCCCATAAGGACAAAGACTTAAATTTATTTGATAATTCTTGGAAATATGCTAGCATTACATTTTCTGAAAATGAAGTGGTTTTTTTCAAAATTTTCCAACTCATACAATCTTGGTAACATTTATCGTAAATTTTCTTTGATTTTGCTGGCAAAAGATTATTTGTCATTCCCGATGCTATTTCCAGAATGTCTGGTGGAGTTAAATTCTCTTCAGTATCACTGCTAGACATTTTTCCGCGCAACAAAAATCACTTGCAAAATTTTGAGTTACAAAAACTGAATAGTAAATAAATAATAAATTAAAAATTTAAATAATAGGCGCCAAAATTCAATTGTCAATTTCGAATGTGCGGTGCGTGCAGTGCGTCTATGGTCAATTATGGTAGCACTACACTCTGTCCTCTGGCCGCATCTTGCTACCGCCACACTTTCGCAGTAGTAGTAATAGGGTAACTTTGATAGCGGGATAATCATTGTAAGTAACAAAATTAAACTAACTAACTATTGTAAACTAACTATTGTACCTATTTCTTTTAAAATGTTTCTTTTGTTTAATTTATGTTTTTTTGGTGTACAATAAAGTATTAAATAATAATAATAATAATAAACACCCGGCATGGCTCAAAATACCAGAACCCAGTGCCTGTACTATAATGTAGAAAAAATTATTTTTTAACATTGTTTTGCAATAATTTCCTAACAAAGTAGTGTTATAATGAACTTTTTTAATTTTTTTTTTAAATATTATAGATGTATGTGAATAAAGTAGTCCAATATATGACACATTTTGATTTCATATTCGGAATTTTATGTTATGAGAGTAGATAAAGATTTTTGCAAAATAATAATTGGGAGATGTTAGGGATAAGTAATAAAGGAACGTAAAAAAGCTATTTTTGATTTTTTTTTCTGTTTGTCTGTTTATCTGTTTGTCTGTATGTTTGTGCGCGTATCACGCAAAAACTACTGAATGGATTGAAATGAAACTTGGCATGATTTAAGTTCATACTATGGAGTAGCATAAAGAATACTTTTTATCTCGAAATTCAGCACGGTTCCCTTGGGAGAGGGGATGAAAGTTAAAATGTGTACTTAGCTGTAATTCATTAACGCATGGTCCGATTTCATTCATTCTTTTTTTGTTTCAAAGGAGATATAGGAGATACTTCAAAGATTACCGGCTAATCTCTGAAAGGCTGGATTCTGAAAGGCTTTGATGGGACTTTCACTGGCGGATGTTTACGTTTTGATCTACCTAAACATCCGCCAGTGGACTTTTAACAGTTTGTAGCAAGGTATGAGCTCAAAGGAGCTTAGGAAAAACAAAATGATTCCCACGGGATTTTTTAAATCAATATCCACGCGAACGAAGTCGCGGGTGTCCGCTTGTCTAAGTAAATCGAAATATATAAAAGGAAAAGGTCGGACCACTGGACGGATCGGGCTGAAATTTGGTATGCAGATAGTTATTATGATTAGGGATCCGCTAAGAAAGGATTTTTAAATTCATCCACTAAGGGTAACCCCCTTAGGGGTTGAATTTTAATGAATGAATGAGGATTGAAAGTTTGTATGAGATTTATATGAATCCACGCGGACGAAGTCGCGGGCATCAGCTATAGTAATTACGAGCGGATACCCGCGACTTCGTTCGCGTGGATATTGATTTTAATAATCCCGTGGGAATCATTTTGTTTTTCCTATGCTCCTATGAGCTTAAACCTTGCTAAAAACTGTTAAAAGTTCACTGGCGGATGTTTAGGTACATCAAAATGTAAACATCCGCCAGTGAAAGTTCCATCAAAATCGGTCCAGCCTTTCGGAGATTAGCCAGTAGTCTTTAAAGTATCTACTTTCTAACAAAAAAAGAATGAATGAAATCGGACCACCCGTTAACGAATTACAGCTAAGTAAACATTTTGCCTTTCATCCCCTCTCCCAAGGGAACCGTGCTGAGTTTCGGGATAAAAAGTATCCTATATGTTACTCCATAGTATTAACTTAAATCATGCCGAGTTTCATTTCAATCCATTCAGTAGTTTTTACGTGATGCGCGCACAAACATACAGACAAACAGACAAACAGATAAACAGACAAACAGATAAACAGACAAACAGACAAAAATTTCAAAAATAGCTTTTTTACGTTCTATTACTTATCCCTAACATCCCCCAGTTATTATTTTGCAAAAATCTTCAATGTACAGATACGGCAATTCTACGATTTTATTATATGTATAGATAATATTTATTATTATGAAATTATAAATAATTATTTTATTATGAATACTAATTTATAAGTTTAATAGATGCAAATGTTTACTTTATTTGTTTTTAAATTGAATCATTAAATTTAAGCACGATTTACATAGCGTAGAATTTAATTTTAGCAAAAAACTATTAATTAATCTTAGTTTTATATTATATTATAATTTATATAAGTATTATATTTTAAAATCTAATGATTTAAACACAAGGCACATAATATTATTATGTTTATTTTCAAAGTGGGTATAAAAAATCGATCGATCAAAGCTAATTTTGGTCTTAAAATAATTCATCACAAAACTGTGCCTATGTAATTATCAGTAGCCCTGACTTTTTTAAGCTAGCTGTCCTTAAAAAGAACATTCAAATAATATAGTATATAAGTACATTAAGATAGGTAGCAGCGGAACGAAAGATTCATTTCATTTTTGTAAAGTCTGATTGATGAATGATGATTGGAGATGTGCTGTAGCGAATAATTTAATACCTTTTAATCTTCATTAAAATTTGTTCCACGCGGATGAAATCGCGGACATACTAACCTACGAGTATGTTAGCTAATAATAATTTGAAATACCTATAGAAACACGTAATCTGCCAAAGAAGGTACCTACTTACTTTCATATTGGCTAGACGTGATTACGACTCAAGTTATACCTCGTATTAGGTCTTACTCAAATCTAGTCCAAATAACTTTGACGAAACGCTTACTCAACTGTTTTGGTGCAATGATTTGATACTGGTTCTAGATCAGTAGTTCCCAAAGTGGTCCAGGTGGACCCCCAAGGGTCCACGGGAGACTCGAAGGGGGTCTACGTTGGCGTGACAAAAACATGGGGGTTAACAAGTCATAAGCGGGGGTCCACGAAAATTTATCTGCTTTCGATAGTGAAGAACTAAAATGTAGGCTTGACTTAACCTAACAATGTAGGCAGATAATATTTTAAGAAACTCAGGGACTGTTACTTGTAAAAACATGCATATTCCATATTCAGTACTTTACTTTACAGAACTACTTTTTTGACATCCACTCACAGCACAATCAATTAACCAATCAGTTCTCACTTTTTCGAAAACTTTTAATTCGTGGTTGGACCTCAGCCGCAACGCAAATTTCCATAGTAAGGTCTATGGAAATTTGAAATCTTCACACTTTTGTCGAGTTTTGGGAGTATGTATGTATGTAGAAATGTGGCTGCAGGGGGTCTACTGGAACTAGCTAAATTTTGAAAGTGGTCTATGAGAAAAAAAGTTTGGGAACCTCTGTTCTAGATTGTTGCTGTTTAATTTGAATAATTTTTTGCATTTCAAGTGTGTCTAAAATCTGAGTGTTGAAGTTTGAGCTACTTAATGCTTAGTAATTCAAAGTGTAACGTAATCTAATAATTTAGAAGAGAAGAGAAAGGGAGAAAGGGATACCGCTTATTTACTTCTAGTACCAATAAACCCATTCGTTGGTAGTTTAGCTTAGAGGAAAAAATGCAATAACAATTAATTTAGCAATGTTCAATATAATCGTAGTTTTGAATGTGTCTATTGCGAGTTAAAGGCGCTATATAATTATACTTAGTGATTTATGGCATAAGTGCGGAAAGTTGAAAATGAATACAGTCGAGCCTCAATTTGTAATACCCGAGCCGTAGGCGAGGATTTTAAATTAATTATTTACAATGTTTTTCTGTGATAGCCTAGTGGTTAGGACGACCGACTTCTAACGGAGGTCGTGGGTTCGATCCCGGGCACGCACCTCTAACTTTTCGGAGTTATGTGCGTTTTAAGTATTTAAATATCACTTGCTTTAACGGTGAAGGAAAACATCGTGAGGAAACCTGCATGCCTGAGAGTTCTCCATAATGTTCTCAAAGGTGTGTGAAGTCTGCCAATCCGCTTGGCCAGCGTGGTAGACTATGGCCAAAACCCTTCTCACTCTGAGAGGAGACCCGTGCTCTGTAGTGAGCCGGTAATGGGTTGATCATGATGATGATGATGAATGTTTTTCTAAACATTTGTAAGTAAAAATGGTTAAATCAATAAAATACTATCATCATCTGTATAACCAGTGCCATGATTAACATAGTTTTAGTATTAGGTAGGTAAGTCTTTTATATATGTAGTTATGCACTTTATTTTGTAGTAATTTCCATATTAAACAACAAAAAAGTAGCCTTAGATGTGTTACTTGCGTTACTTTTTATGGTGTTAATATATATACATTTTTTAACTTAGATACCAACTTATAAAGTGACATTATAAAACAATTTAAAAATGGCTGTGTCATAATAGTTGTTACCTTCGTCTTAAAAAAAACCACTACCTAGGGTATGTGCGAAGTTAAGTACCTATAGATCGTCCAGAATCTCATGAAAAATAGGGAAATTAAATTTTGTAGTAAGCAACACTAGGTCAACTCGGCTGCCCAAGTGATAAACAAAGTAATTACATTCAGTGTGCTTAGTCTAAATCGGAGCACTCGAAAACGAACTCGAAAACTATTGCATTCAGCATTCGAACAATGCTGAATGTATTGGCGAACTCAAACCTTAATACAAGCCATTTTAGGTCTATTTTACTCTGAAATCGATCAATAGTTTTCGAGTTCGTTTTCGAGTGCTCCGATTTAGACTAAGCACACTGAACACCTTACCTGGGATCGTTTCACGAAACGAAAAATCAAGCAACTGCATTTTAAATACAAAAACAAAGTAATCAACGTTCAATTACTTTGTTTTTGTGTTGTGCTTGTTGTTTACTTGGTTTTTGCATTTATATTCCGGGTTAGTGAGTGCAGTTACTTTGTTTGGGCAATTTAAATTTCAGTAAACGGTTCAAGTTATTTGAAATATTAAACTGTGGTAAAAAACTACTCGACATAAAACTTTTGTTCAGAGCCCTCTCCATGGCATCGACAAATCGTTGGTGAGTGGAGTCTAAAACAGTGATTTCTGCATTTAGAGAGCGAGACGTCTTCAGTAAAGAAGAGTACTAAAAATATATACATAAATAAATAATAAATTAATTAAATAAATAAATTTTGCTTGAGATATCATGATTTTTAGTCAAAAACGGCAAAGTAAAAAGATGCAAATCTAGGTTTGGTATTTCGCCTATTTTAGCAAATATTTGGCAATTTTTTACATGAACTAAAGACATTTGTAATTATTATGAAGTAACCTATGATAAGACTTCGGTCGTTTTTCAATTTTCTAGTTTTTTATATACTTAGTTTATTTACGCACGAAGTTGCCCCAAAATTTGCCCAAAAATAGTGATTTTTCAAGCGTCATAACTTTCAAAATAAATATAATTTTACTAATATTTTATTTTATGGCATAGATAATGGAGATATAAATTGATATCTGGCTTAACTTTAGACCTATTGCGACAAATATTAGAATAATAGGCGTAATACGTTTGTATGGAGAATCGCGTGAAGAGAGCGGCCTTAATGCAAAAAGTCAATTTCACAAAAAATGTCAGTTACTTTGTTTATCGCTAGGGCAGCCGTAGTGTTGCCAACCTTGGAATTTCATTTCCCTATTTTTCATGAGATTCTGGTCGATCTATACCTATATAATTTTATGTGAACAAAAATTATACATTTTGAACCAACAATCTCTAATGTTTTGAGCAGTCGTTCACTATCTCTCGGGAAGTCTATAATTTGCAAGCAGCTATGTAACAAGTAATTGAGGTCGAAAATTTAAATATTAGCATTTTAAAATACTAACATAATACAAAAAAGACAATACAAGGTCTTGAGTTACATTCATATTTTGCGGAGGTGTAATATATGTACCTAATATGAAGCGTTTTTTCATTAGAAGAAATATTACCAGCTGTTACTTACTATGGTTTCGCGAAAAAAGTGAAATAAGCGCACTAATTTGCAAAATAAATAATAGAATAGGTACTTTGCAAAAAAGTAAACAATTTTACCTACCATATTATTACACAAATTATTATATTGCAGCGCATAATAATAATACCTATTATGTTGCGAAAATTGCACGTAGGTATTTTTCGCGTATTTTGAAAAAATGCTCACTTATTTTTTAACTCCCGACGAAAAAACGACGGGGTGTTATAAGTTTGACGTGTGTGTGTGTGTGTGTGTGTGTGTGTGTGTGTGTGTGTGTCTGTTCTCCTGTGGCGCTCAAACGGGTGGACCGATTTGAATGCGGTTTTTTTTGTTTGAAAGGTGAATTAGTCGAGAGTGTTGCTAGCTATGTTTAATGAAAATCGGACCAAGATGGCCACCGCTACAAAATGGCGGATTACATATTTTATCACAACGTACTCAATATGGGTATCAAATGAAAGGGCTTGACTAGTAGAATAGCACTATGCAAATCCAAGATGGCCGCCACCAAAATGGCGATCGAGGGTTTTTTAAATTTTTAATTTATACCTACTTGTTACTTATTGCAAAATAGAAGAATTATGACTCAGAAATCTTTCAAAACAAAGTGTTACAGTTTTACAGTTTTAAATATACACTACTTATAAGTTATTATAATTTTAATTAAGTGCCTAAGTAGGTACTTAACATTATCATAATTTTTTTTTTTTGAGTACTTAACATCTCGGTTTGAGGTCAATCTCGAAAATATTATTGAGTACTAATTTACATTAATTAAAAAAACTTCCTGAAACCATAAGGTTTACTTGTAAGTATAGTAGTTATTACTGTAGATATTTAGGAAATATATCCGTTGTAATTACTTGAGTTAATTAATTCAAACTAATTGGTACCCGCAAATTCATCCGTATTAATTTAGTATTTTTTAATCCCTCTTTGATTTTGCGGGATAAAAAAGTAGCCTATATCCACCTCCTACTTTCTTCTTCCCTGAAGATCGTCAACTAAGTTACAAACATTTTGTACATCAGTCAGTAAATTTTAAATTTATACTTGTTAATTTATACTTGTTGGATACAAGTATAAATTAACAAGTATAAATTTAAAATTTAAAAAACCCCCGACATTCGCCATTTTGTGGCGGCGGCCATCTTGAATTTGCAATAGTGCTATTCTACTAGTCAAGCCCTTTCATTTGATACCCATATCAAGGGAGTTGGGAAAAAATATGTCATCCGCCATTTTGTAGCGGCGGCCATCTTGGACCGATTTTCATCAAGCATAGCTAACAACACTCTCGACTAATTCATCTTTCAAACAAAAAAAACCGCATTCAAATCGGTCCACCCGTTTGAGCGCCACAGGGGAACAGAAAGACACACACACACACACACACACACACACACACACACACACATACACAGACACGTCAAACTTATAACACCCCGTCGTTTTTGCGTCGAGGGTCAAAAATTAAAAAAAACCGCGACATTCGCCATTTTATGGCGGCGGCCATCTTGGATTTACATAGTGCTATTCTACTAGTCAAGCCCTTTGATTTGATACCTATATTAAGGGAGTTGTGAAAAAATATGTAATCCGCCATTTTGTAGCAGTGGCCATCTTGGACCGATTTTCATCAAACATAGCTAACAACACTCTCGACTAATTCATTTTTCAAACAAAAAAAAAACCGCATTTAAATCGGTCCACCCGTTTGAGCGCCACAGGGGAACAGACACACACACACACACACACACACACACACACACACACACACACACACACACACACACACACACACACACACGTTAATTTTTGTTCTGGAAAATCAAAAGTTCCCACGGAATTTTTAAAAACCTAAATCCACACGGGCGAAGCCGTGGACATGATCTAGTAATAAAATAAAACTGATTATCAGTGTGCTTAGTCTAAAGCGGAGCACTCGAAAACGAACTCGAAAACTATTGATCGATTTCAGAGTAAAATAGACCTAAAATGTCTTGTATTAAGGTTTGAGTTCGCCAATAAATTCAGCATTGTTCGAATGCTGAAATCGATCAATAGTTTTCGAGTTCGTTTTCGAGTGCTCCGCTTTAGACTAAGCACACAGTTACATTTCCTGTCCTGTATAGTTTATGGTACTGCTTTGCATATGAAATTAGTCTATGAGTAAACAATTAAAACCCATATAACTATTGTACCTATTTACATACCCACCGAGTGGCGATACAAGTTCACGTTTGGAATACCAATTAGTAGACGGTAGACCTACGCGATAGCACTCGCTTGGGGGCAATCACTGTTTCCATCAGAATTGCACGGCACCAGACCGGAATTGAACCTCTGCGACGTTCTCCTCATTGCTGAAGGTCGTGATCTCTACCATTAATCATATAATGGTGGGGGTTTTTTTTTTTTTTTTTTTTTTTTTTTTTCGCCCGTTTTCCCCCCCGACATGATGATCGGAGACCGTTTTTTACATGGCTTCAATTTTATGTCTTATTTTATTTTTAATTTTGATCTTTAAGTTTTTGTAGTATATTATTTACGTTATTGCCTATATTCTGCTAATATAAGGTAACTGTAAATCTTTTATACATTTATGTTTTATTTCCTTTTATTGTAATTTTGCCTATTGATATTGCATATTTTATAAAACTGTCCCTAATGTATTTATTTTCTAACAATTCTGATAAATATTCTTTTTTAATAGATATGTCAAATTTACTTTCTATGTTGTACCGTTGTCTTCCGAATCTTGGGCATTCTGTCAGCAGATGAATAGGTTCTTCATCCTTGTCTGAGTTACATTTACATGCGGGGGTATCTTTTAGCTTAAATCTATGCAGGTATTTTGAAAAACCCCCGTGTCCACTAATTATTTGGCTAAATACCGGGTGCACGTCTATTTTACTGACTATTTTATACGCTTTCCGAACATCTGGAAATTTCATGGATCATTTATTTATTCATCTACAAGTGAGCCCTTGAGTGCTAACATGCGACGCACGAGAAAATTATCTCTACACTTTTTCTCGACGAATACAAGTGACGATGCAGTCTAAAGTGGAAGCGGGCTAACTTGCAAGAGGTGTGGCAGTTTTTATTAAAAACCATACCACTGACCGGTTTCTACGCGACATCGTACCGGAACGCTAAATCGCTTAGCGGCACGGTTTTGTCGGTAGGGTGGTAACTAGCCACGACTAAAGCCTCCCACCGGACCAGACCAGAGACAATTTAGAAATTATAAAATCCTGAATTGCCCCTGCTGGGAATCGAGCCCGGCACCTCCCGCATATAAAACCACTGCGCTCGCCACTGCGCCAGGGAGGTTGTCGAAAGATGTTGAGATTGTGACCCGCACCGGAAAGCGTAGTATAGGCAGACCCCCTATATGGCCTGTGGAAATCCTTACTAGAGACCTATGTCCAGCAGTGGACGTGGGTGGACGACGACTGAAATGTTGTAGGAAACATGTGATGAGTAGAACACGCTTGCAGGACTAATACACATGCGTGATGAAATAAATTGTACCTTATAGAGTAACAAACATACACACATACACACACATACATACACACAAACTGTCGCCTTTATAATATTAGTGTGATAAATACGGGCGAATTTCTAGTTATCAAAACAGAAGATACTCGCAGCTATCAGTTGTCACAACTTGGTATTGTTGCACAGTGGAAGCCTTCCAAGTATTGCTCGTATTTTACGTCTGACGTCACATTCTAGAACAATCCGTTGTGAAACAATGACGACGGTGAACGAGCTTTGCATATCAACTTAGCTTGCATACCAAAAATAATTCCCGCCTAAAGACTATGCATATTGTATCTAAACTATTCGGTTTACACGGTACGGGACGACTAGTTAAGATATTATCGTCTTTAAGGTCAAATTTGTGATACGAGATCGTGACGTGAGATCGCTTCACGCGAAACATGGAAGACGACATTAATTAATTTTGTACATTACTTACAAATGTTTGGTGAGTAAGGCGTAGTCCTAATTGGTCAACGATCGTACTATGAAACAATGCAATTTTGTCGTACGATGAAAATTATTACTGTGATCGCGAGATTACTTGCTTGCGAGCTTCAATTAGGATACTCTAAGGAGATTCATATTATGTTTGATTCGATCGTAAGACGGAATTGCATCGTTTGATAGTACGATCGTAAACCAATTAAGGCGATGGGTTACCCCTTACGTCACCTTACGTTACCAGACTATTCCGATATTATTATATTTCCAGAGTCGTTACTGTATTGACACTTAGTAAATCGATTTCGGAAGGACTTGGGAACTCACCTAATGATAATAGAATACGACCTTCAGCACTGAGGCAAACTAGGGAACGATGCATTTTATTTACCTACATTGAATTTTATTGCATGAAAACTCGCAGTTAAAATTTTCCCGGAAACTGGTAAAAAAATAGTAGTAAAGGTATTATTTAGACCACAGGATTATCTGAGGGTTCGCATGTACCAAAGTACTGGTGAATGAATGAAAGAAAAAGCTGACGCGATCTAAATTAATTGGGTCACGGCACGACTAATACATTAAAAATCGGAGGTCAGTCAAAACTCGTGTCGGTCTCGTTCCATATAACGGCCTCCATTGTAGGCTAAAGGGTATTATTCATTTGCTCTGAAACATTAACTGATTGTCTTTACTTGTTCACCATTATCATCATCGACCCATTACCGGCCCATTACAGAGCACGGGTCTCTTCTCAGAATGAGAAGGGTTTAGCACGTAGAACGTGGACTTCACACGCCTTTGAGAACATTATAGAGAAATCTTAGGCATGCAGGTTTCCTCACGAGGCTTTCCTTCACCGTTAATTTTATTAATCTTACCTACTTGATGTTCATTGAATATTAATAGAGGTAAAAATTACTCGCGCGCCATGTACTGTATTGGTATTTTAGATAACGATGTTACCACAAAAATTTTATTTCCCATCTATTGTTTAAGAATACTAACGTTCGTATCTACTGTGAAATGGGCAAATGTCTGTGGGAAATATTACTTAGAAATTATTTCGGATATCCGTTAGCTGGTAGGATATTTTGGATTTATTGGAGAAAATCTAAAAGTAATCAAGCAGCGCGGCAGCTGAGCAAAAACTTGTACCTGTTTGAATTTTGGGTCCATATCCGAAACTATTCGAAACATTTAAATTGGATCCGATTACGTATTCGGATATTCGCTTCCGGATATCCGAAATAATCCAATTACGGAGCTCCGTAATATCCTTAATCGAAGGCCTCGTAAAGTGAACCAACTTTTTGCTTGCATGGCGTCTAATCTCCTCTTCCGCTGCGCCAGATGGATCGGTTTCAATCACAAATAGGCCAGGCGCATTCCGCATTGTAGGTATGCCGTTACAAGTACCTAGTGCGCTCCGGTTGGTCGGGCTCATTGAACAATCCTTACTTAGACGGAAGGGATAAGAGCTACTCGATAGTAAGGGAGGCAAAAGTTAGGTTAATATAACGGTAGTTAGCGCTACTGCGACCTGAATGCACTTTATTGTGTCGTAACAAGAGTCGCTATTTATTTATGGTCCGTTTCAATAGAGTTGAGCTAAAATGTAAACTAACACACCTTTTTGCTAACAAACTACAGAATGGATTGAAATGAAACTTGTCACGATTTAAGTTTGTAGTATAAACTTAAATCGTGCCAAGTTTCATTTCAATCCATTCTGTAGTTTTTTAGCAAAAAGGTGTGTTAGTTTACATTTTAGCTCAACTCTATTGAAACGGACTATAAATGTTTTTACGGAGTGAATTTTCTTTATCTTGTAAGTTAGAATACAGGATATCAGGAGAACGCTCTCGGAAACGAAGACAGATGATAGTACTAATGATTACTGATAAGATGCCATATAAAAATTGTTTTTACAAAAAAATAAAAACTGTAGTTGCAAAAAATTTATAATTTTCTGTATTTTTTTAAAGTTCGTACTTAATTTAAATAAAATCAGCTGACGCGGACGCTGGAGGTCAACGAACGTTGCGTTACTTTTTTTATATAAATTGCGGGCAAACGAGCAGGCGGGTCACGTAGTGGTTACCGCCGCCCATGAACATTTGCAGTACCAGAGGAACCACTTATGTGTTGCCGGCTATTGAGGAATTTGTTGATCCTCCCCTTGAATAACCCCATGTTGTAGTTATGTGGAAACACCACCGAAGGGAGCTGGTTCCACAGTTTTAGCGTGTGCGGAAGGAAAGACCTCGCACACCGCTTGGTTGTGGTGCGCCAATGGTCCAGGTGGTGAGGATGATAACATTTTCGGTGGCGTGCGGTGCGGTGATAAAAGAGAGAAGGCGGAATTGTGTGTGTGTGTGTGTGTGTGTGTCTGTCTGTTCCCCTGTGGCGCTCAAACGGGTGGACCGATTTGAATGCGGTTTTTTTTGTTTGAAAGGTGAATTAGTCGAGAGTGTTGTTAGCTATGTTTAATGAAAATCGGACCAAGATGGCCACCGCTACAAAATGGCGGATTACATATTTTATCACAACGTACTCAATATGGGTATCAAATGAAAGGGCTTGACTAGTAGAATAGCACTATGCAAATCCAAGATGGCCGCCACCAAAATGGCGATCGAGGGTTTTTTAAATTTTTAATTTATACTTGTTACTTATTGCAAAATAGAAGAATTATGACTCAGAAATCTTTCAAAACAAAGTGTTACAGTTTTACAGTTTTAAATATACACTACTTATAAGTTATTATAATTTTACTTAAGTGCCTAAGTACTTAACATTATCATAATATTTTTTTTTGAGTACTTAACATCTCGGTTTGAGGTCAATCCCGAAAATATTATTGAGTACCTACCTAATTTACATTAATTAAAAAACTTCCTGAAACCATAAGGTTTACTTGTAAGTATACCTAGTAGTTATTACTGTAGATATTTAGGAAGTATATCCGTTGTAATTACTTGAGTTAATTAATTCAAACTAATTGGTACCCACAAATTCATCCGTATTAATTTAGTTTTTTAATCCCTCTTTCATTTCGCGGGATAAAAAAGTAGCCTATATCCATCTCCTACTTTCTTCTTCCCTGAAGATTGTCAACTAAGTTACAAACATTTTGTACATCGGTCATCCAACAAGTTTAAATTAAAAATTTAATAAAACCCCGACATTCGCCATTTTATGGCGGCGGCCATCTTGGATTTACAAAGTGCTATTCTACTAGTCAAGCCCTTTGATTTGATACCCATAGTAAGGGAGTTGTGAAAAAATATGTAATCCGCTATTTTGTAGCAGTGGCCATCTTGGGCCGATTTTCATCAAACATAGCTAATAGTCGGGCAGCCCTGGAACAAAATTTTTAGTGATTAATAACAAGCTGAATTTTCGTGAGCGAGCGAGAGAGAATATAACGGTAGTTAGCGCTACTGCGACCTGAATTGCACTTTATTGTGTCGTAACAAGAGTCGCTATTTATTTATGGTCCGTTTCAATAGAGTTGAGCTAAAATGTAAACTAACACACCTTTTTGCTAACAAACTACAGAATGGATTGAAATGAAACTTGTCACGATTTAAGTTTGTAGTATAAACTTAAATCGTGCCAAGTTTCATTTCAATCCATTCTGTAGTTTTTTAGCAAAAAGGTGTGTTAGTTTACATTTTAGCTCAACTCTATTGAAACGGACTATAAATGTTTTTACGGAGTGAATTTTCTTTATCTTGTAAGTTAGAATAGGTACAGGATATCAGGAGAACGCTCTCGGAAACGAAGACAGATGATAGTACTAATGATTACTGATAAGATGCCATATAAAAATTGTTTTTACAAAAAAATAAAAACTGTAGTTGCAAAAAATTTATAATTTCCTGTATTTTTTTAAAGTTCGTACTTAATTTAAATAAAATCAGCTGACGCGGACGCTGGAGGTCAACGAACGTTGCGTTACTTTTTTTATATAAATTGCGGGCAAACGAGCAGGCGGGTCACGTAGTGGTTACCGCCGCCCATGAACATTTGCAGTAGGTACCAGAGGAACCACTTATGTGTTGCCGGCTATTGAGGAATTTGTTGATCCTCCCCTTGAATAACCCCATGTTGTAGTTATGTGGAAACACCACCGAAGGGAGCTGGTTCCACAGTTTTAGCGTGTGCGGAAGGAAAGACCTCGCACACCGCTTGGTTGTGGTGCGCCAATGGTCCAGGTGGTGAGGATGATAACATTTTCGGTGGCGTGCGGTGCGGTGATAAAAGAGAGAAGGCGGAATTAAGTTAAACAACTCTAAGGGACCTTTCAGATAGACCGGCGCGGAGAGCAGAGCAAATTTTAATCGCATTTAAAATAGAATCTTAAGACATTGAAATAAGCTTTATTTTTACGTTTTATCTCTTTTATGATAAGAGGATGCTCGAGGATGCTCCCAATACGCTCTGTGTGAAATATTAAGAGCAGCCGCTCGGCTGCTCGTCGAGCCGGTCGGCTGCTCCATGCTCGTGCTCTTTCGCGCTCGAGCATCCGACCGGCTCCGTTCGCGTGCTCTTTCATGCTCGCACAGCCGACCGTAGGCCGAATTGCTCTGCCGTCCGGCCCAAGAGCGTACGCTCGGCTCCGAACGCTTCCGCGTGTCCGTTCACACAGACCGGCGCGGAGAGCAGAGCAAATTTGAACGGCCGGTCTGTGTGAAAAAAAAAATGCTCTCCGATGCTCTCCGCGCCGGTCTATCTGAACGGTCCCTTACTCTACTTACGAGTAGATACCTACCGTTGCGCGCGATATCTACCTACCCTATAAAGCAAATCGATACCTCTGGGCTCAAAGGGCATAAAGCACATTAAGGCACAACAGGGCTTTACGCCTTTTGAGCCCAGAAGTATCGAAATGGTTATTGGTATTGGATTGTGTTTAGGTAGTATTAGCGCTAAGTTTTCGGAAGCGGTCTCCTTATAGGGGTATGTATTCTGTGTCACAATGGGATGCAAAGTTGCAGAAAACTAACAATAATAATTAAAAAGGCTTGTTACTCAAGACAATTGTGGGTCAATACCACTGAGTTGCATACACGCTGTCTCCGTGTGAGTCACAGCTGCCAAATGTCTACTTGGCATTCGCGATGCTCGTCAAGGACGTCCGATGCAGGACCACGCAGGACTACTAATATAAGTTGCCGAAAGACGAACATCGAGTGTGTAACTATCCATCTATAGTCTATACAAATAAATAAAATTGGATGTCTGTCTGTTAATACGAAATAACTTCGTCTTATCTAATCTATATAATAATATAATCTATAATAATATAAAGTAGCTTGTCCTGACTGACTGACAATCAACGCACAGCCTAAACCACTGAAGCTAGAAACCTGAAATTTTCACAGCAGCTTGCTTTTATAACGTAGGCGCACACTAAGAAAGGATTATTGCGAATTCCATCCCTAAGGGGGTTAAATAGGGGATAAAAGTTTGTATGAAAGTCTGTCATTTTTCAAGTAATATCCATGATAATTGGTATTTAGATTTCCGGTTAAAAATAAAGAGTTAAAAAATTAAGGAATTTTGGAAAAACTAACCCCAAGTGGGTTAAATGGGAGTTGAAAGTTTGTATGAAAGTCCGTCATTTTTAAAGTTATATCAATGAAAATCGGTATTTGTACTGTCGGTTAAAAATAAATAATTACGTGTTTCAAGAATTTTGGAAATATGACCTCCAAGTGAGATTTATAAGAATTCACGCGGGCGAAGTCGCGAGCATCAGCTAGTAATAATATAAAGTAGCTTGTCCTGAGTGATATATCAACGCACAGCCTAAACTACTGAATATAAAAACTTAAAATTTTCACAGTAGCTTCTTTTTGTAACGTAGGCGCACACTAAGAAAGGATTATTGGAAATTCCATCCCTTAGGGGGTTAAATAGGGGATGAAAATTTGTATGAAAGTCTGTCATTTTTCAAGTTATAGCCATGAAAATTGGTATTTACGTTTTCGGTTAAAAATAAAGTGTTAAAAGTATTTAAGAAATTTTGGAAAAACTACCCAAGTGGGTTAATTGGGGGATTTTTTATTTGTCTGTAGTCTGTTTGAAAGTTGAACGGGCTAAACTTCGGAACGGATGAAAAGAGATATTACCTATAGCAGTTTTTATTAAGCTCATGGATTGGACGATCGGTTTCTACGCGGTATCGTACCGAAACGCTAAATGATACTGACGTCCGTCAGTGTTGTATGGAGCGGTTTTTTGCCGTGAAAAATTACGGTTCATTCGCCGTAAAGTAGACACGAACGGTCCGTATCTACTTTACGGCGAATAAACCGTAATTTTTCACGGCAAAAAAAACGTGTGTTAACGTGCCTGACACATCAATTTTATTTATTTGTATATGGATAAATTAGGTAAGTGCAGACAATATGAATTGTGAGTGTGGCTCAATTACACAACAATGGCTGTACGCGTCGAGTTCATATGAATGCAAGTCATCTGTAAGCGGAGCTTCACCGTGATAATATTAATTAGCGGAATTGGCTAATTAGCCCCCGTCGCAAAAACGACGGGGTGTTATAAGTTTGACGTGTCTGTGTGTGTGTGTCTGTCTGTTCCCCTGGCGCTCAAACGGGTGAACCGATCTGAATGCGGCATTTTTTTTGTTTGAAAGGTGAATTAGTCGAGAGTATTTTTAGCTATGTTTGATGAAAATCGATCCAAGATGACCGCCGCTACAAAATGGCGGATTACATATTTTTTCACAAGTCACTTAATATGGGTATCAAATGAAAGGGCTTGACTAGTAGAAAAGCACTATTGCAAATCCATGATGGCCGCCGCCACAAAATGGTGAATGTCGGGGGTTTTTTAAATTTTTAATTTATACTTGTTTAATTTAATTTATTTATTTAACCAACTCCCTCCACTTAAAGGCCGGCAACTCATTAGTGGTTCCTCTGGTGCTGCAAATGTTCATGAGCGGTGGTAATCACTTAACATTAGGTGACTTGCTTGCTTGTTTGCCCGCAGTTAATATAAAAAAAATCGAAGATCTTGAATTTATTATTTTTAAGCATCTGCCCGCGGCTTCGCCCGCGTGAATTTCGGTTTTAAACAAATCCCGAGGGAATCGTGGATTTCCGGTTCCCGTTCCCGCTCCCTTTTCCAACCTTTATACCTACTATCAAGGAAGTTCGCTATAGTAATTTCGGGTTTTTCAAAATCCCGCGAGAACTGTGGATTTTTCCAGAATAAAAAGTAGCCTATTTTTTAAGTCAGGCATAATCTATCTCTATTCGAAATATCAACCAAATCGATTCAGTAGTTGCGACGTTATAGAGTAACAAACATCCAAACATCCAAATATCCAAACATCTAAACATCCAAACATCCAAACATCCACACTTTCATCATCATCATCATCATGATTAACCCATTACCGGCTCACTACAGAGCACGGGTCTCCTCTCAGAGTGAGAAGGGTTTTTGGCCATAGTCTACCACGCTGGCCAAGCGGATTGGCAGACTTCACACACCTTTGAGAACGTTATGGAGAACTCTCAGGCATGCAGGTTTCCTCACGATGTTTTCCTTCACCGTTAAAGCAAGTGATATTTAAATACTTAAAACGCACATAACTCCGAAAAGTTAGAGGTGCGTGCCCGGGATCGAACCCACGACCTCCGATTAGAAGTCGGTCGTCCTAACCACTAGGCTATCACAGCTTTCACTTTCACATTTACACACTTTCACATTTATAATATTAGTAGGATAGTAGGATAGTAGGAACAGTCTACCTCTAACAGACATCCGATATTTAGATTTTTAATCCTACAAATATTATAAATGTGAAAGACGTGTGGATGTTTGGATGTTTAGATGTTTGGATGTTTGAGCGCCACAGGGGAACAAACAGACACACACACACACACACACACACACACACACACACACACACACACACACACACGCACACGCACACGCACACGCACTCGCACACGCACACGCACACGCACACGCACACGCACACGCACACGCACACGCACACGCACACGCACACGCACACGCACACGCACACGCACACGCACACGCACACGCACACGCACACGCACACGCACTCGCACACGCACGCGCACGCACACACGCACACGCACGCGCACGCGCACGCGCACGCACACGCACACGCACACGCACTCGCACACGCACACGCACACGCACACGCACACGCACTCGCAGGCGCACGCGCACGCGCACGCGCACACGCACGCACGCACGCACGCACGCACGCACGCACGCACGCACGCACCCACGCACGTACGCACGCACGCACGCACGCACGCACGCACGCACACACACACACACACACACAGACACGTCAAACTTATAACACCCCGTCGTTTTTGCGTCAGTTGCGTTCAAAAAGTTTTTAGTTACATAATTATTTTGGAAATTATTACACTAGACGTCAATCTAAGAATTCTTCTATATATGTTAAAATTTTGCGTCCAACCATCCATCAGCTTGTAATTATGTGTCCATTGCTGGGCATAAAATAGAGGATCGAGAGAGTGCCATCAAACTGGTCCACCCTCCTCATCCATCCACTCCCCGCAACCTTCGTGAGGTCATGGTCAAGGTCAAGGTCATCCATAACATTGCATTACATTACCTACGTTACATTACGTTACATTGCATTACGTTACATTACGTTACGTTACATTATATTGCATTATAGTGCTTTGAGCTCGACGTAAACTCCTCTTAATTAGAAGTAGGCGACAGAGAGGATTATCACGCTGCACACAAATTGATCCTAGTTATAATCTGATCGCATTGATTGATAGGTTTCCAATCCAATTACAATTAGGTACATCGTAAACGTAGGAAGTAAATCATGTAAATATGTAAATAACTAATTATAAAGCGCTTAACTTTTACAAACTGCCTCGTTGGTCTATTGGTTGGCATATTCGACTGCAGATCACGAGGTTCCGGGTTCGATTCCCGGGTCGGGCAAATAATTGTTAGGCATTGCGTTTTTCTGTCAAGAAATTTTCAGAGCCAGTCCGGAGTTGAGTTGGTAGTTGGCGGTGTCTCATCCACGTGCCTCGGCTAGCACGTTAAACAGTCCCGGACAATAGTCGTTAAAGCCCGCCAACCCGCATTGGAGCAGCGTGGCGGGTCTAAGCTCTAATATCTGTCTCCCATGAGAGAGGATACCTATGCCCAGCAGTGGGACGTTAAAAGGCTGTGGTGGTGATGGTGGTGTATTTGCAGTGTGGTCCGTCTTAGTAGACACTTTATTCTCTTGATTGTTCCGTTTTAGTTAAGTATGGCATTTACTTCTCAGTCAAGCCTAATAAATCATTTATTATTATGTCCCATTGAGTTAATGATGAAATTATGTGCGATGACCTGTCAAGCATTATGTAAATGATGTTTCAATAAATAATATTCGTCTTCCTCAATAGATTGTCTGAATGTAAAATAAAATATTAAAAATGAAATAAATATGAAAAATAAAAGTAGAATGTTCAAAATTATCTTTATAAATGAATGAATGAATTAATGAATGTTTAAGTTGATAGGTACTATATTTTTGTAAAGACCTGCTGGGTAGGATATCAAGACACATGGTCGTGTGGCAGCTAACGTTTTAGTTAGAGTTTAGAGAATTAAAAAATGTATAATTGATTTTTAAGAAACATTGAACTTTAAACTCTGAAATATTAGCCGAAATAACTTTACTATTAATAAAAAAAGAAATAACGACTATTATATGCCTCAGTTGAAAACACGTAAACTATAACAGTCGGTTGCGTAATTTATGTGTGTGAGAAACCGGGTATAAACAGCCTTGTATGAACTGGACTGGTGTTCCATGATACGCGGTAACGGAAAATAATAGATACTTAAGTACAAATAATGCGTTTTTAACGCTATACATTTTTAAAATCGTACTAGCTTCTGCCCGCGGCTTCGCCCGCGTGAATTTCGGTTTTTCACAAATCCCGAGGCAATCGTGGATTTCCGGTTCCCGTTCCCGCTCCCAAAAGGGAACGGGTTGGAAAACCAATCTTTATATCTACTTTCAAGGAAGTTTGCTATAGTAATCTACCTTTTAGCTGTAGCTATAGATTTGGGTTTTTTTAATCCCGTGGGATCTGTGGATTTTTCCAGGATAAAAAGTAGCCTATGTGTTAAGTCAGGGTAGATTTAATCTATCCAAATTTCAGCTATATCGATTCAGTAGTTGCAAAAACAAAAAGTGTACACACACACACACACACACACACAAACTTTCGCCTTTATAATATTAGTATGATAAACAAATTGTATGTTGTACTAGCTGATACACGCGACTTAATTTCCAGAAATTGTCAGAAATTGTCTGTCAGAATCTTTTTTCATCTTCTTCTTTCATGCATAATTATGCACCTACCTTCGATTCGGTAAAATGATGTGCGGAGTCTAGTACAAAATGATCCCGATTTTTTCCTGACAGGAAATTTTAATAACTTAAAATAAGCTTACTACTCAAGCGATATAATTTAGCCAAAGCCCACCAACCCTCACAGGAATTGTGTGGCGGGTCTAAGCTCTGATTTCTCGCCCATAAGGCCTGTGCCCAGCGGTGGGACTTTAAAGGGATGTAATGGTGGTGGGTTGTGCGCCTAGCCTTTTGAATAAAGTATCTTACTATACGGGTCCGTGGTTAGTCCGCGGTAAGTTATTTATACACGCAATAATTTTATTTTGCACCTACATTTTTAGTGGTGTAATTAAGGAATTAGAGTGTGCTTAATATTATGTGTTCGTGCACGCGAAAACTGGAATGGTTAATGGTTCAAGAACATGAATTGTCTGAATAAAGGCTTTTAGCTCTAGGTATTAAGTAAGTGGGTACTAAAAAAGTAACATTTTTAGAGTTCCATACCCAGGTTAAAACGGGACCCTAGTACTAGGACTCCACTGTCAAGCCGTCTGTCTGTCTGTCCGTCCGTCCGTCTGTCACCAGGCTGTATCTCATGAACCGTAATAGTTGAAATTTTCACAGATGATGTATTTCTGTTGCCGTTAAACAACAAATACTAAAGAATAGAATAATATAGCTATTTAAGGGTACGGAACCCTTCGTGCACGAGTCCGACTCGCATTTAGCTTGTTTTTTTTATTCATTATTATTTTATTTCATCTGGTGGTAAGTGACGACTGAGTAGTGTAAGATGGAAGCTTAAAGGGGACAGATATGTAAATCGATAACGATTATTATAATACTTATGTACCTACTCGTACTTACACCATAGGCACACCCACGACACTTCACACAGATAAAATATGCTTCGGAAAACGATCCATTAATCGTTACACTCATGACACCAATGTCAAAGGAAATCATTAGATTTGAGGATGTCCTAAGGTTTCGACGTTTTCCGCAATTTCGTCGAAGGTTACTTTGCTTAAGAGACGAAATTTGAATGTTTTGATGCAGAGTCCGCGTCAAGTTATTGTTTTTTTTTCGGTAGAGAAAATGTAAATAATGTCAACGTCACGGCTCGGCTGCATCGGTTGCACCGAAGACATACGGATGACGTCAGCGTATCAAGCGTTTATGTCAGCGCATTTTTTTTATTGTAGAGTTAATGGTTCTCTATTGGAAGATCGAAATGATGATTTGCCGATTCTCATCTATCCGAAAATCTTTCGCCTAATAATTAAAACACCGAAGTAATTTACGTGGAGTGGGAGTGACTAGACTTCGTTATGACTCGACTAAATCTAATGCAATATTTATTATTGAATAGAAGCAGGCGTTACTTTGCGGAATTTCATTATATTATACAATGAAAAAATTACTTTGCTATAATCCGCTATAACAGTGACAAAGTAGGCACAACACCACACAAATTCACCACAAATTTAACTCGACGATCGTTTCGCTCCGACACCGGAGCATCTTCAGGAGATGTCGACTTCACAACGGATGATTTGCAATCATCCGTTGTGAAGTCGACGTGGTGAATTTGTGTGGTGTTTTGCCTACAAATTTGTCACTGTTAGCGGATTATAGCAAAGTAATTTTTTCATTGTACAATATTTATTATTGCAATGAGAACTGTAGGTTTGAATGTTCTTAGATGATGATTTGCCGATTCTCATATATCCGAAAATCTTTCGCCTAATAATTAAAACACCGAACTAATCTACGTGGAGTGGAGGTGACTAGATTTCGTTCTGACTCGACTAAATCTAATGCAATATTTATTATTACAGCAATGAGAACTATGGGTTTTAATGTTCTTAGATTAAGAAATAAAAACTAATGCAATCGTGAACCATATGAAAGAATTCCCACATAAGCACTCATTCAACTAAAACAATGAACCATTTTTCGGCCAACAAATCCTTCTGGTTAATGATGCATTCGGCGAAATTAAATTAGGAAAAATTAGCTTCCACTATAGCCTTCTAATCCCACTGCTGGGTACAGGCCTCGTCTCTCATAGGAGAGAGGGATTTAGAGCTAAGATCCGCCACGCTGCTCCAGTGCGGGTTGGCGGGCTTCGGCAAGTATTAATTCGGTGAAGTGTCGGCGTAAAGAAGTTCAATATAAAATGATTCGGTCAAACGACGTGCATGGACCCCCTTAAAGTGTATAAACGAAGCATAGTGGGTATAATTTCTCAATTTGTATGGCGACCCAGAGCTTTTCACATGATTCTTTCATATGATGCTTTGCTTTCGCTCATACATAATCGATATCAGTATACTCTAAGTAGGGGATAGAGAACCTCTGTCCACAGACAATCTGGTGCCACAGATGCTGGAGAGTGTAGAGAGGTGGAATAGAGGAGCCGAAATTCTGCAAACAATTGTAGGAAAGAGAGTGAAAGACGAGTGGGACAGACAAAGGGGCAACGAAGCCTGAGGTGGGACACCAGCAAGGGTCCTGAAGTCATGCAATCAGTACCGGGAAGGACGATCAGAGAAAACAGGAGGTTTTAGTCCGTATGTCACGGAGAATAACTTGTGAAGTCGGGCATGTCATCACAATGATGCCATCCACGAGGATTTCCTCCTGTCAAAAAAAAAAGTATACTCTAAGTACGATTTTGCGCATCGCCAAAACATCGATTTACTTCGAGTATCGAAACACGGCAGCGTAAAACGAACTTAAAATCTCATAAGTTAGAGTCGCCAATTCAGTACCCAATACCGATTTTTTTTATTTTGCTAATTTTCCTCTTGGAGCGCTGGCTGTATAGATGCATGGATGAACTCGGGTCTCAAAACATTACCTACAGTAAGAGTCCATTTTACTTTGAAGTAAAACTTCAAAGTAAAATGGACTCGATACTCGAAATACTATCAATGTTGTCGAGATGTTTAATGCCGTACTAAGTATACTGTATGGTTAGTCCGAGCTTGCACACCTTGTAAAATAAATATTCGAAGTATGTACTGAATTATGACTTTAAAATAAGTCTTTCGCTTCATTACCTATTACAGTTTTTCGATATTTAATATTTGGTAAAGACATGGAGGTGTGCAAGCTCAGAATAACCATACTGGGGCGTAAAATTAAAATCGAAGTCGAGAATCAAGCATGATAATAATTTAGGAGCGCAAAAGTATAATATAATATTATACAGTGATAATATTTATATGAAGCGTAAGAATAGTTTTAAACTTTTTTATAAAATGATCACTTATCATACATTAGTGAACCTCGTTAACAATCATCGGGCAATCAATTTGTATACAATAAATAGGTATATACGATGAAAATAACTGTCAACCGAACTAATTGGGTATTCAATAATAATTATGCAAATTATGTCGGAGCGATTTAACCTCATAACTCAAATTAATTGTAAAAGTCAGCGTCACCAACTCAAACAGATTCATTGTTCTGTTCAGTGAACGATATAAAGTACTTAATTGTAAATTAATTTGGACAAATATTAATGTTTTGGAAGGTCGGCCGTATCAACGAAACTCTTCTAAAATGTTAATTATTTATGAAAGGTATGATTAATCACTTCTTATGTAATGCGTAAGTATGTTTTTTTTTGTTGTTGTTTGGTTTATCGTTCAATTACGCCACATACAGTACGCTTAGTCCCACTTTGCAAAACTTTATAGTATACTATTGATCGAATCACAATGACTTCAGAGTAAAATGGCTTATGTTAAGGTTTGAGTTCGCCAATACATTCGGCATTCGAAAACAGTCAGCGCCTCGAGCAGAAATGTTGTAAAATAAATATTCGAACTATAATTGAATTACGACTTTAAAATAAGCGTCTTTGGGTTCATTTTACTCTGAAGTCATTATGTGTCGATACGCGAATTTCGATCATCGTTGCCACTATGTAAAAAGTGGGACTAAGCACATGATGTACTTACAGAGATTCACGTATTTTTGACGTAGGTATTTTTTGCATGGATACAATTAAAGACCTATAGAGCGGTATACCATACTTTTTATTCCGGGTTCAAACAAAAGGTTCTCGCGGGATTTTGGGAAACCCAACCAACCGGTTACGTGTAGTATAAAAAAATCAGCCAAGTGCGAGTCGGGCCTCGCTCTTTCAGGGTTCCGTACATAATTATGAACAATATAATATTTCGGGTCTAAGAAATATTTAATTTCCGAGTTAGACATCGCAAGAAACCGTGAAAGAAAAACGCAAAATAAGTTCGTTTGTTTTGGTCACAGCTTATAAACTATTTTATGAATCGTTGTTTTCAGTATTTGTTGTACAAATAGAGCATATAGTACATAATATACCGAAATATCATATTCCTAACTAGTTTAGTTTTTTAGATAGCCCCCGTCACAAAAATGGTCTAAAACTGACAATTTTGATGACCCCCCATTTCCTTACTTTTTAAGCAAAAAATTAAAAAAATATATATTCGTACTCTACTCAATGAGCTCTAAACAATGATACCACACAAGCTAAGGTAAGAAAAAAAAAATTTTTTTCCGGCTCCTTTCTCATGTATGGGAGCCCCCCTGAAAAATAATTTAATTCAATTTTTAATTCAATATTTGATTTTGGGTCAACGTTTTACACCAAATACCAAAATTTCAGGTTTGTAACTCATTTCGTCTGCAAGCTAGAGACCTGTGACCGACGGACAGACGGACAGACAGCCGAGTGACATTAATAGGGCTCCGTTTTTACCCTTTGGGTACGGAACCCTGCATGCCTGAGAGTTCCATAATGTTCTCAAAAGCATATCGACGCAAGAAAACGTATTTGCTGTAAGTAGCAAAAATGGCGTAAGAGCGGGGCCGCACTGGGAAAATTATTATAGAAAATTTATATAACCGCGCGAATTAAATCGCGTGTGCGTGCAGCTTCATACATTCCCATATGTCACAGAATTTTGCGAAAAAATTCGCGCGAATAAATTTCGCAGTGCGGCCTAGGCTTTAAGTAGACTGAAAACACAGTTAAGAGTCAGATTTTTTTCTGCACGAATGGTCTGGGTCTCATACCGCTGCAGTGAAAAAAAAATTATAAAATCGTAACATTTTCGATTTTTTTTTTTTTTTAAAAGTTCAAATTGTTGTAAGTGTCCTAACAAACGGTGTTTTTCACACTTCTTTGGTGTTTCTCTACTTACAGCAAACGCGATATGTGAATAATTTTTTAAGCTTGTAAAACATGGAACTCAGGAAATGGGTTGATCACGATGGTGATGGTAAAATTATAACCAAAACTATCAAATCTTTCAAACGGTTCTTTCTTGAAACAAACACTGTAAGTAAAGTGTAAAGTAAGGGTGTAAAGGGACCGCTCTCGGAAACGAAAACAGTTAATAATAGTGATGATTACTGACAAGAAAACATAAAAAAATTGGTTGTCTGTAAAGTCGGTTTACGGACGATAATTTTACGTGATTACGTCATAAGAAAACAAAGAGAGATAGATGCGTCACAAGCCGAACGCTTAGGCCGATCGTGTCTTCTATATCGCTTGTTTCGCGCTCTCGCTTGCACGCGGTACGTGACAATGATTCATGGCTTTTTCGTGCCAGTTAAGCACTGGCGTTCGTCGATTTATAAAACTTTGACATGTCAAAAACGCGAAAAAATTAAATAAAATATGTAATTAAAAAAATGTATATCCTGTATTTTTCAAAAGTTCGCAATGTCGGTCGCGATCAGCCAACACTAGAGGTCAACGAACGTTCGATAAATACCAGTTGTCACCGAGTTATGCACGTTATACATTGCTGGTTTGAAAAACATTAAATACCAAACCACAAATACCTACTATATACAAGTCTAACGGCCTGTTTCACCACCTTCTGATAAGTGTTGGATAGCCTAAACGTAAGTTTTGTCACATTCTTACTTTATGTCAAGTGACAAAGACACAAGTTGTAGATAGCTATCTAATACATATCAGAAGGTGGTGAAACAGGCACTAAGACAAATGGGTAATGGTATTGGACTGTGTTTAGGTAGTATAATACTAAGTTTTTGACCTTACTCTTACTTACTTACCCTTGTTACCTACTTACTTACTTACTAATGTTATTATACAATACAGCATAATATTTTATCTACTCTCATATCTTAAAATCCCGAATATGAAATCAAAATGTGTCTTATATTGGACTACTTTATTCACATACATCTATAATATTTAAAAAAAAATTAAAAAAGTTCATTATAACACTACTTTGTTAGGAAATTATTGCAAAGTAATGTTATAAAATAATTTTTTCTACATTATAGTACAGGCGCACTGGGTTCTGGTATTTTTGAGCCATGGCGGGAAATTCGTGCGACCTCCTTGCAGTAGATGTGTGTAACTGTACAAACGCGTTAAACATTGTGAATTGTGTTAAATTGCAGAAGAGTAACTACTAAAAATTAAGTTTACTTAAAATTAAGTAACTACTAAAAATAACTACTAAAAATTAATAACTATTAAAAATTAAATTTTTGATAAGCTTGAGCTATTTTCCGATCCACTAATTTCTATAGGACATTAGGACTCCTCTACTACTATTAATTTCTCTATGGTAACCCAGGCTGTATAGTCAACGATCTTGGCCTGTCCCGAAAGGGACGAACCGAAAAAGAAGAAGAATCTCTATGGTAACAACTGAATTTTGGCGCCATACGCTAGTTATATTATTTAAATTTTTTATTTGTTACTCAAAACTTTACAAGACATGGTTTTTATTGTGCGGAAAAATGTCTAGCAGTGATACTGAAGAGAATTTAACTCCACCTGACCACCGACCAACAATCTTTTGCCAGCAAAATCAAGGAAAATTTACGACAAATATTACCAAGATTTTAAGGTTTGGATTTTAAGATATGAGTTTAGATAAAGTAGTGTATGAAACTCTACATAATTAGTTATTAAAACACTCGCGTAATACTATTAAAAAACTCGCCTGCGGCTCGTTTTTTAAACTAACACTCGTGTTTTAATAACCTCTATTATGCAACCGTTTCATAAACTACTATTATTATATATCTTTGTTTTTTATAATAATTGTTGCTTCTTGATAAAGAATTTATTTACTCGTACTAACACCGCTACTGAACCCTACATTATGCGTGTTCTGACAAACACTTGGCCAGTTCTCGTTGTACAGCAAGAGCTCGGTTACATTTTCGAAAGTAGGAAGAAATTAATTTCCCTGTCATCGCAAAGTTCAAATAAACAGGATTCCTTTTATATGTTTTTGAAAACTGAACTTGTAATAGTAAATAGGTACTTAGTAAACATGACGTCATGAAAGTTAATTTTACCGCACTAGTGCGACTGCGAGTGCAAGTAAAAAAATGTTTACTACCAAGTAGTTTCAAATAATTATGATGATAAAATTACACATACAATAAAAATTCTTTAAAAAAACTGACTTCAAAGTTCAAACGCCACTTTAGTAGTGGCGTTTGAACTTTGAAGTCAGTTTTTTTTAAGTATAAAAATAGTCTTTTGTATAAAAATAAAATAATATAGGTACATATGGTATTTTTTTTTGCTCTCTTTTCGTGCTCTCCGAGGCACACGGGTGAAACACCGCCAACTAACAACTCTGGGCTGGCACTGAAAATTTCTTGGCAGAACAATCCAATACCTAACGATTATTTTGCCCGAGCCAGGAATCGAACCCAGTACCTCGTGACCTGTGTGTCGAATATGCCAACCACTAGACCAACGAGGCAGTTACACGTCGCTACTTATATAGCACGAGAACCCCTAAGTTAAGAACTAGATTTTCACCTGGATTCTAATAACAATGAACTAAACTTACTTAAGCTGTGATAGCCTAGTGGTTAGGACGACTGACTTCTAATCGGAGGTCGTGGGTTCGATCCCGGGGCACGCACCTCTAACTTTTCGGAGTTATGTGCGTTTAAGTATTTAAATATCACTTGCTTTAACGGTGAAGGAAAACATCGTGAGGAAACCTGCATGCCTGAGAGTTCTCCATAATGTTCTCAAAGGTGTGTGAAGTCTGCCAATCCGCTTGGCCAACGTGGTAGACTACGGCCAAAACCCTTCTCACTCTGAGAGGAGACCCGTGCTCTGTAGTGAGCCGGTAATGGGTTGATCATGATGATGATGATGAAACTAACTTTCCTTCCGCAGTGTTCGACGCGTCAGCGAAGTCGCCCCAGGGCCTGCTGTTTGGTTCGTCGTACCACCTGGGCAACTTCGACGAGTGCGTGGGCATCAAGGAGCCCGGCGAGGAGATCGCCGTGGAGGGCCAGTACTGTCTCGCCACCATCAAGTGGCGGCGCACTGACGAGAATAATAAGGTACGTTTAAAATGTTTTCACTCGGTAGAGGAAGTTTTCGGTGTCATAAAGATTCAGAACCAGAAGTTCCAAGTCTTCAATTTTTAACCCCCGACGCAAAAACAATGGGGTATTATAAGTTTGACGTGTCTGTGTCTGTGTGTTTGTGTGTGTGTGTGTGTGTGCTTGTCTGTTCCCCTGTAGCGCTCAAACGGGTGAAGCGATTTGAATGTGGTTTTTTTTTGTTTGAACGGTGAATTAGTCGAGAGTGTTGTTAGCTATGTTTGATGAAAATCGATCCAAGATGACCGCCGCTGCAAAATGGCGGATAAGACGGATATGGGATAGATACTTTTCATCCCGAAAAAGGGTTTCTCAAAGAACGACGTTCTCTATGCGTTCGAGTACCGTCCATCCTATTGATCTGAAACTTAGCACAAAGATAGCTTGCATTCTGGATACGGATACACCCATAGAATACTTACCATCCTGGAAAAGACTTTCCGTGAGAACGAAGTCACGTGTATAATTAGGTATGTAAAAGCTGAACTATGCTTGAAATAAGATAAGTCGGTGTCGTCGTTGTCGTTACCAACCAATAGACGTCCACTGCTGGACATAGGTCTCTTGAAGGGACTTCTACACGCCACGGTCTTGTGCCCCTTGTATCCAGCGACTCTCTGTGACTCTTTTGATGTCTTCAGTCCACCTAGAGGGGGGGGTCTACCAACACTGCGCTTTACGGTGCGAGGTCGCCACTCTAACACATTTGGACCCCAACGTCTACCGGTTCTCCGAACTATGTGCCCCGTCCATTGCCACTTCAGAAGATAAATACATATCCATAAAGTTGTTGACAGGTAGGTATTTATTATGATAATTTTTATTTGATACTAGATGATGCCCACGGCTTCGCCCGTGTGGATTTAGGTTTTTAAAAATCCCATGGGAACTTTTGATTTTTCAGAACAAAAAGTAGCCTATCTGTAGTAACCCGTCCCCAAAACGGAAAAATTCCGTGGGATCCCCACGATTTCGGAATGCAATTCCTTACAGCATCAGGGTTGAGGAGTTGGACATGTACCTACTCAGTAGCTCAGTAGCTGTACCTACTCAGAGTTCATTCAACAATAAAGTCTTTAATTAGTATCCCCAATATCAACTTAAATAACCGACAGTGCCTAAATCCCATTAGTTTTGGGGTTCCCCCCCTACAGCATCAGGATTGAGGAGTTGGAATCCAAATTTTTTGTAGGACAGTGTCGCAATGTTTCTATATCGATTAAAAAAAAAATTACGCAAATCGGTTCAGAAATCTCGGAGATATCGGTGTACATAGGTAGAAAAACACAACTCCTCCTTTTTTGAAAGTCGGTTAAAAAAGTAGCCTATGTTACTCCCTGACTAATTCTCTACTTGTATGTGAAAGTCCCGTCAAAATCGGTTCAGCCGTTCCGAAGATTAGCCCGTTCAAACAGACAGACAGACAGACAGACAGACAGACAGACAGACAGACAGACAAAAATTTTAAAAACGTGTGATTCGGTTATGGTATCCTTCAAATATCCATATGAGCTTAATATGAGGTAGTTATTTCGATATTACAGACAGACACTTCAATTTTATTTATTAGTATAGAGTATAGATGTCATGCAAGTTGAAGCCCCTTGATAGGTACATTATGTACAATTGCTTAGCTTAGTCACTGTTAATAATGAATCAGGAATTGCAATTCATACAAGTGTAGGCACCACTAATGAATTACGCCGATGATTGTTGGAGTGATATCAAAGCACCATTTTCGTGTTTATTGAAGCTTTTATTATTTGTATATATTTCGAAAAAACGAGTATAAGGATAAAAGATCCGTTCAGACCAAAACTAACATAACGATAAATGACATGAATTAAAATAATAAGTATGTTTAAAAGCAAACTTTATAAAATAATGTAACAATATGTTTTAAAATCATAGTTTAGTATCATGTATTGAACTATTTTACAAAGAATTTCGATTTTATTTGAATCGATTACTGGTTGGGCAGCAAGTCGACGTAGTTGCCAACAGTGAGCAAGAGAGTAAGCTTCTCGTGATAACTCGCCGTGCATTAATGGTCGACTTGCCTATTAATGGTCGACTTGCCTATTAATGGTCGACTTGCCTATTAATGGTCGACTTGCCTATTAATGGTCGACTTGCCTATTAATGGTCGACTTGCCTATTAATGCACGACGTTTATAGCTCTTTTTTTTTGACGTGGTGGAAACCTTTTATAGGTACCCCCGTTCTGCGGCCGAATGCGGCAGAACGAAGGTTATGTGGGACTCCAATCGGGTATACCCACTAAAACCACCACGGCATGACCCTCATGCTGTCTGTGCTGGACGCCTGGGGAACCCAAAGTATGCATCCCAGGTGTCCGGCAGCCGCCCCAGCTGGGGCTCCCGCTCGCCTCTGGGCTGTCCCTCCAGAGGCTCGCGCCCTCCCGTAATTTTTTAACGAGGTTTTCTTCCTCCCGCGATGGGCATCGCTGCCCCCCGCCCCGGGGTGTCTCACCCCCAGTTTCATCCGCAATGCCCTCTGCTAATCAGAGGGACACGCGGAGAAACCTCCCTCCGCCAGGTCATTGGCCATGGCTAACAATATCCCCGAAATTATTAACCACTAGAGAATACCCGCGGCTTCGCCCGCGAGAATTTTGGTTTTTCACAAATCCCGAGGGAAACCATGTTACCGGGGTGCACCGGCCCGAATACTGCTCTTCCCCTCGGACGTATCCAAGAGGACCAGCAGCACCCAGGCACACTTGGAGGTTACCTGGCTAGCACCCCGACGTTTATAGCTCGAGCGCAGTGATACATTTTATCCATGTGCATTATACATAATATTATAAACAACAATCCAACTAATGCTTTTTATCAGCATTTTGGTCTTTTTTTTGCTGAGGCAATCAGGTCAGCCTGTTCCTAATTTTTACGGCCTCTGCTTCGTGTCAAATGACCCGTTTATATTAAGATCGGAGCACACTAGCACAGAGTTGAAGCGCATCGAAGCGTCAAATTCTTCGCAAGTTACAAGTCATGGATTTACGCAGATGCGCGCGCATTCGAGTCTTCGTGCGTATTTTATGTGTACAATAGAACGCGCAACACTTCAGAACGCAGGTCAGATTCTCGTATATTCGGTTGAGTTCATGTCCATGCGCTCGTGTTTGTATGGATGAATTCGTACGCGTTAGCCGTCTTTTTTATCAGATAAAAATTTATGCCTTTTTTTGTAGAGATAAGTGCCATGCCGTGAATTTTTTTTCCGCCGCTTCGATGCGCTTCGACTTTGCGCTAGTATGCCCCCACCCTAAGATGTTGTACGTGTGTACGACTCTAATACGTATTCATAAAACGTTAAAGTTATTAGGTTAGGTATTAAATGTTGTCTCTTATTTTAAGAATAAAAAGCCGCGGTCGTTGACAGTCTTTTATAGCTACGCATTCAAATCTTTGGGGATTGCGACGGATCCGATCCGGATTATTGAATAAAAAGCGGGATTACCGGATTCAGATTAGGTACTCCTAATAAATCTTATGTACCTACCAACAGGGAATTCTCAATGGCATTCTAAGAGGGCTTTTACATTATGCGAACAGAATAAGTAGGTATGCTGATTTTATCTTAGTATTTATAATGCCTATCGATCGCCTAAGTCATTGGAACTTAACGACTTAACAGTGTTGGTAGTCTCAGTTTGTTCAGCTTGAAAACTACTATTGATCTGGAAGTCTAAAATGGACCTAAAATGGCTTATATTTAAGGTTTGAGCTCACCAATACATTCAGCATTCGAAAACAGCCAACTCCCCAAGTAGAAATGTTGTAAAATAAATATTCCAACTATTGAATTACGACTTTAAAATAAACTAGCCGACCCCCGCGACTTCGTCCGCCTGGATATAGGTTTTATATAGGATCGGATTGGATCCCATAATCCTTTTTTGTACCTAAACTAAATGTAGCCTAAGTTACTCCTTATAACATCACCTATCTGCCATTAAAAGTTCCATCAAAATTGATCCAGCCGTTTCGGTAATTAGCTGGAACAAATAAACAGATCGACAAACATAAATTTAAATGCACACCAGTTTAAAATAAGCCGTACGTTCAAAGATCCGGGTCCCAAGTTATTTGAACTCAATAAATGTCTGTCATTTCTGAACCAAAATACCTATGACCTTGAAATATTTACGGGACAATACTTAAAGTACTACCTTTCTAACAAAAAAGAATGAGTTAAATCGAACTACGCGTTAATGAATTACAGCTAAATACACGTTTTAACTTTCTTCCCCTCTCCCAAGGGAACCGTGCTGAATTTCGGGATAAAAAGTATTCTATAACCTACCTTTGAGTATAAACTCAAATCGTACTAAGTTTCATTCGAATCCATTCAGTAGTTTCGGCGTGATGCGCGGCCAAGATACAGACAGACAGACAGACAGACAGACAGACAGACAGACAGACAGACAAAAATGAAACAAATTGCAGTTTTGGCTTCAGTATCGATTATAGAGTGCCCTCCAATAAAAATTTTCAAAATATCTTCAATGTACAGAATTAGATCTGTTACAGTTTTATTATATTATAGATAGAAGATAAGAGTCTGGGTTCATTTTGCTCTGAAGCCATTGTGTGTCGATACTCGAATTTCGATCATCGTTGCCACTATGTCCAAAGTCGGCATAAGACCTCTGAACAGCCGACATAGAACGACTCGCAATCATCGTTGCCACTATGTACAAAGTCGACATAAGACCTCTGAACAGCCGACATAGAACGACTCGCAGGTAGCCGGCGGGGCAAGCGGCATGCGAGAACATTATTTTAGTGTAGAAATCCCTTCATGTCCAGCAGTGGGAATCCATTGATTGGTGGGTAATCGCATAGGACCTTCGAATCTAGGGGGCATCCAAACCACGAGAAGTCCTATTTAGTCAATTTTTCAGCCTCAATAGCGCAACGGTCGTTGGGTGTGGATCAAAAATCGCGGTGTCGACGGTTCAAACCCCACCCGTTAAACTATTGTCGTACCCACTTCTAAGACAAGTTTTCACTTAATTGGAGGGGAAAGGGGAATATTAGTCGTGTTCTGATGAATCATGTAGCCATGATAGATTCTTTGTAAAAAAAAAATCTACGAAATTTTTTTGCCCTTTTTTTTCCTTTAGTAGGTAAGGTCAATAGGGGGCCTTCTGATCAGGTTGCGCCTCGGGCCTCATAGACAGGCACTTACTCGTACCTACTTAAGATTTTCTATCTAAGAGATAAAAATAAAATGGAATAAAAATCTATATATATAAAACAAAGTCGTGTTAGTTCGAACACTTATAACTCGAGAACGGCTGGACCAATTTTCATGATTTTTGATTTGTTGTATTTGTCTCCATCCAGAATAGCATAATAAATATTAAAAACATTAGAAAATTGACGAAAAATTAAAATACGAGAAAAAACATTTTCCCATACAAAATGTTCACGGGTTTCGTAACTGTCAAACATCCCGTCGCGGTGGATACGGTAAACTCTCTCACCTGTACAATGAATATAAAATTATTTTGCTATAATCCGCTAACAGTGACAAATTTGTAGGCACAACACCACACAGTCTTGTAGGCACAACACCACACAATCTTGTAGGCACAACACCACACAAATTCACCACAAAACAAACTCGACGATCGTTTCGCTCCGACACCGGAGCATCTTCAGGAGATGTCGACTTCACAACGGACGATTGCAAAGTGAGTTCGTGTCGAATGAGCGGTCTTATATATACTATCCCCGCTTAGTCATCTACCCTCCTTTCTCTTTCTCTCTGGCCACGCCCCCTAAATATGTTGAGCAACGGTGAAGATGACACATTTATTTGCTCATTCAGCAATTCGACACTTCTACCGCTGTGCCCAACTATTTCCAATTGTTCCAACACGCACAGTCTTAAACTTTTACAGCATGTGTGTAAAATTTCAAATGTATGACCCTCGTCTATCCTATGTCCACTATCCAAAAGATGTTTTGCGAAATGAGATCTTTGAGGCTGGTTGTTTCTAAAGGCAGCCATATGTTCTTTATATCGAGTTACAAAATTGCGCCCAGTTTGACCAACATATATAGCACTACATTCGGGGCACTTGAGTTTGTACACACCTGACTTTTGTCCATTATTTAATTTATCTTTACCATTACAAATTCTTCTGAGCGTATTATTTGTTCTAAAAGCAGCGTGTACATCATGTGATCTAAGAGTCCTAGCAATACGCTCAGATATTGGTCCGAAATAGGTCAAACTGGTTTTATATTTATTTATTTTGTCTGATGGCGCTGGATATAGGTTTTTCTTGACCTGCACTAACTGTTGTTTTCTAAGTATATTATTTAAAATATCTAATTAAAAATAAAAATCTATCTGACACTGTTTTTTCAAAAAACGAAATGAGACTTTTAGAAAACGGTTTAAAATATAATATGTCCACAACAACCACAAACAAAACCTTGGAAACATTAGCTGTAGATGCGGAGTTGGCTATCGTTCTTAGTAAAAAAGATACCATCGTTAAAAATATCATTGCAGATCAAATTAGAAACACTCCTACCCCCACAGTATTTAATCCAGAGATTAGAGTATTCAAATCGTTGCAAAAAACTATTAAAGACAACAATCTAGTAGTTTCAAAAGCCGACAAGGGCAACGCAGTAGTGGTTTTAAAACGCAATGACTATGAAATTAAAGTTAACGATGTCATCTCTGGGGAGGAGTTCACTCAGTTGTCCACAGATCCAACTAAACAATTCGCGGCAAAAATTAGATTAACTGTAAATAAATCTGAGTACATCTTTCCGAAAACATCATCTAAACAGAAAGTAATTGTGATGAACCCACATGCGCCAACTATGTACGGCTTGCCAAAGATCCACAAAGAAAATATTCCAATACGTCCAGTTGTTTCGTACGTTAGCGCACCGGCATATGAATTGGCTAAGCAGTTAAATAACATTATAAAATCAAAGACATCCTTTCAGCCCACATTTGCACTGAAAAATAGTATTCAGTTGGTAAATAAAATTAAAGATATGTTACTGCCGGTCCGGTGTAAATTATTATCATTAGATGTGGACAGTTTATTCACTAATGTACCAGTTAAAGAGACCATAGATATTTTGACTAAATTACTTGAAATGAAACGGCTACACCCTGGTGAAATATTAGAATTGGTAGAATTAACACAAATATGTATGCAACAAAATTATTTCAAATTCAATGATAAGTTCTACCAACAAAATGATGGGTTAGCAATGGGATCTCCTCTAAGTCCATTAATGGCAGAAATTTTTATGGATAATTTTGAAAACAAACATATTGTAAAAAATAGTAACATTCTATATTACTACAGATATGTCGATGACATCATTATATGTTGGACAGGGACAATGAGACAACTGGATGTATTTGTTGAGCAACTTAATAAAATACACCCCAAAATTACATTTAAGTCGGAAATAGAACAAAACAAGTCACTAAATTTTCTCGACTTAACTATAAGTCGTGTCAATAATAAACATCAATTTGAGATCTTCCGCAAGCCTACATATACAGACACAACCATACCCGCATCATCATGCCATCCTTGGCAACATAAACTTGCAGCTTTTCATAGTTATATACACAGATTAGTGTCCGTTCCTCTTACAAAAGACAATTATAAAAAAGAATTAAATATTATTTATCACATGGCGCGTTCAAATGGGTATAACCCTAATATTGTAAATAATATACTTAGAAAACAACAGTTAGTGCAGGTCAAGAAAAACCTATATCCAGCGCCATCAGACAAAATAAATAAATATAAAACCAGTTTGACCTATTTCGGACCAATATCTGAGCGTATTGCTAGGACTCTTAGATCACATGATGTACACGCTGCTTTTAGAACAAATAATACGCTCAGAAGAATTTGTAATGGTAAAGATAAATTAAATAATGGACAAAAGTCAGGTGTGTACAAACTCAAGTGCCCCGAATGTAGTGCTATATATGTTGGTCAAACTGGGCGCAATTTTGTAACTCGATATAAAGAACATATGGCTGCCTTTAGAAACAACCAGCCTCAAAGATCTCATTTCGCAAAACATCTTTTGGATAGTGGACATAGGATAGACGAGGGTCATACATTTGAAATTTTACACACATGCTGTAAAAGTTTAAGACTGTGCGTGTTGGAACAATTGGAAATAGTTGGGCACAGCGGTAGAAGTGTCGAATTGCTGAATGAGCAAATAAATGTGTCATCTTCACCGTTGCTCAACATATTTAGGGGGCGTGGCCAGAGAGAAAGAGAAAGGAGGGTAGATGACTAAGCGGGGATAGTATATATAAGACCGCTCATTCGACACGAACTCACTTTGCAATCGTCCGTTGTGAAGTCGACATCTCCTGAAGATGCTCCGGTGTCGGAGCGAAACGATCGTCGAGTTTGTTTTGTGGTGAATTTGTGTGGTGTTGTGCCTACAAGATTGTGTGGTGTTGTGCCTACAAGACTGTGTGGTGTTGTGCCTACAAATTTGTCACTGTTAGCGGATTATAGCAAAATAATTTTATATTCATTGTATATCATGGAATTCCGCAAAGTAACGCCTGCTTCCATTCAACATTTAAAATCGGTGAGCTTGACCGTTCAGGCTAGACTTTACATCAAATTAACAAAGTTACATCGTGTCGCGGTTCAAAATATTTGGTTTAATCAAAAATGTAAACATTTAAATGTTATTCCCAATTATATTAACATCAGATCCAACACGCGCAGTAGAGCCTCTGATATTGCTATTAGAAAAGCTCAACAAATTTGGCTAAATGAAGAATCACGTCATTGGTTTACTGTTAGAGATAATTTAAAACTTCATTTAAAAATCTTATATTCAGAACTTACATTTAAGCTGCATAATATTGAGTTCGATCTTTTAGACCAGAAAGCCAGAGATTTAGCTGCCTTAGAAGTACACAGAAAATTTCTTACTCAACAAAGAAAATTAAACTCACTTGTCAATAATTCCTCCAAATCTTCTAGAACTAATAACAGGACCACAGACAATGTGACAGACGTACATAATCATGTGTTTTACCCTCGCGTTAAAAATCTATCTGACACTGTTTTTTCAAAAAACGAAATGAGACTTTTAGAAAACGGTTTAAAATATAATATGTCCACAACAACCACAAACAAAACCTTGGAAACATTAGCTGTAGATGCGGAGTTGGCTATCGTTCTTAGTAAAAAAGATACCATCGTTAAAAATATCATTGCAGATCAAATTAGAAACACTCCTACCCCCACAGTATTTAATCCAGAGATTAGAGTATTCAAATCGTTGCAAAAAACTATTAAAGACAACAATCTAGTAGTTTCAAAAGCCGACAAGGGCAACGCAGTAGTGGTTTTAAAACGCAATGACTATGAAATTAAAGTTAACGATGTCATCTCTGGGGAGGAGTTCACTCAGTTGTCCACAGATCCAACTAAACAATTCGCGGCAAAAATTAGATTAACTGTAAATAAATCTGAGTACATCTTTCCGAAAACATCATCTAAACAGAAAGTAATTGTGATGAACCCACATGCGCCAACTATGTACGGCTTGCCAAAGATCCACAAAGAAAATATTCCAATACGTCCAGTTGTTTCGTACGTTAGCGCACCGGCATATGAATTGGCTAAGCAGTTAAATAACATTATAAAATCAAAGACATCCTTTCAGCCCACATTTGCACTGAAAAATAGTATTCAGTTGGTAAATAAAATTAAAGATATGTTACTGCCGGTCCGGTGTAAATTATTATCATTAGATGTGGACAGTTTATTCACTAATGTACCAGTTAAAGAGACCATAGATATTTTGACTAAATTACTTGAAATGAAACGGCTACACCCTGGTGAAATATTAGAATTGGTAGAATTAACACAAATATGTATGCAACAAAATTATTTCAAATTCAATGATAAGTTCTACCAACAAAATGATGGGTTAGCAATGGGATCTCCTCTAAGTCCATTAATGGCAGAAATTTTTATGGATAATTTTGAAAACAAACATATTGTAAAAAATAGTAACATTCTATATTACTACAGATATGTCGATGACATCATTATATGTTGGACAGGGACAATGAGACAACTGGATGTATTTGTTGAGCAACTTAATAAAATACACCCCAAAATTACATTTAAGTCGGAAATAGAACAAAACAAGTCACTAAATTTTCTCGACTTAACTATAAGTCGTGTCAATAATAAACATCAATTTGAGATCTTCCGCAAGCCTACATATACAGACACAACCATACCCGCATCATCATGCCATCCTTGGCAACATAAACTTGCAGCTTTTCATAGTTATATACACAGATTAGTGTCCGTTCCTCTTACAAAAGACAATTATAAAAAAGAATTAAATATTATTTATCACATGGCGCGTTCAAATGGGTATAACCCTAATATTGTAAATAATATACTTAGAAAACAACAGTTAGTGCAGGTCAAGAAAAACCTATATCCAGCGCCATCAGACAAAATAAATAAATATAAAACCAGTTTGACCTATTTCGGACCAATATCTGAGCGTATTGCTAGGACTCTTAGATCACATGATGTACACGCTGCTTTTAGAACAAATAATACGCTCAGAAGAATTTGTAATGGTAAAGATAAATTAAATAATGGACAAAAGTCAGGTGTGTACAAACTCAAGTGCCCCGAATGTAGTGCTATATATGTTGGTCAAACTGGGCGCAATTTTGTAACTCGATATAAAGAACATATGGCTGCTTTTAGAAACAACCAGCCTCAAAGATCTCATTTCGCAAAACATCTTTTGGATAGTGGACATAGGATAGACGAGGGTCATACATTTGAAATTTTACACACATGCTGTAAAAGTTTAAGACTGTGCGTGTTGGAACAATTGGAAATAGTTGGGCACAGCGGTAGAAGTGTCGAATTGCTGAATGAGCAAATAAATGTGTCATCTTCACCGTTGCTCAACATATTTAGGGGGCGTGGCCAGAGAGAAAGAGAAAGGAGGGTAGATGACTAAGCGGGGATAGTATATATAAGACCGCTCATTCGACACGAACTCACTTTGCAATCGTCCGTTGTGAAGTCGACATCTCCTGAAGATGCTCCGGTGTCGGAGCGAAACGATCGTCGAGTTTGTTTTGTGGTGAATTTGTGTGGTGTTGTGCCTACAAGATTGTGTGGTGTTGTGCCTACAAGACTGTGTGGTGTTGTGCCTACAAATTTGTCACTGTTAGCGGATTATAGCAAAATAATTTTATATTCATTGTATATCATGGAATTCCGCAAAGTAACGCCTGCTTCCATTCAACATTCTCTCACCTGTACCTATATAATTCTTCCGTAGGTACGTGTGTTTGTCATCTAACTCCTCCTAAACGGCTGGATCGGGAAATGGGTTCCGGGATAGTTTGAAAACATAATTACCGGGCAAGTACAGGTAACCTATCGGGTCTCAGTAGGTGGCGCCGATGTCGGTATGTCACCGGGCAGGACGAAGTCTGCCGGGTCCACTAGTGTTAAATGAAATGAGGGAGGGTGGAATTAACTTAAGTTAGGTAGGTGTATGTTGGACAATAATATTATGATTAATTTAAACTTAGGTACATAAATCCATACTAATATTGTGAAAGTGTGGCTGTCTGTCATGTCTGCTAGCTTTCCAAGGCCCAACAGTTTAGCCGGTTTTGATGAAATTTCGTACAGAGGTAGCTTACATCCCGGGGAGACATAGGCTATTTTTTATCCCGGAAAAGCAAGTAGTTCCCACTGGATTTAAAAAACCTAAATCCACGCGGACGAAGTCGCGGGCATCATCTAGTTAAAAATAATGATTACATGGTTAGATACGGATTCGAGATGACATTATAGTGTATCATGAATTATTGAAACTTTTTATTCTGGAAAAATAATTAAATTAAATTTTGTTGATATTTTCCCTAAAAAAAAATAATGATTTGATTTCAAGAGACCACTGTAGGTAGGTATACTAATAAGTTGACCAATTCTTTTATAATGTTTAAAATTACAAATAACAAACAATAATTAATTGGAAATATTATAAGTAAATATGTGATTTAATAAGTGATACCTTACTTACTATTTATTTGCTATAAACTACAAGACGTCTTTGCTTACAGAATAAACACAAGATAAATTATTATTTATTTTAAATGTAACATAATATTGCTTTAGAAATATTAACATTTATAATATTTACACTATTATTATATTATGTGTCATTATGAGACCGACATAAATTAAGAATAATATTATTTCAACGACATAATTATCTACATAATTATGAGTAAAGGATAAATGGTAAATTAGTGTACATTTTAATATTTAATAGTAATTGTATGTTCTCGAAAAAATAGCCTTCTCATACCTTTATTTAAAGCCTTAATAACTCAGCGGTTAAGGTACAGACTGATATCCGAAAGGTAGTAGATTCGATTCCCATCCATTGGACTATTATTGTCGTACCGAGCAATAGCATTTCACACTTAGTTGGAGGGGTATTTGATCATTGACATCGATCAAGGAATTGGTACATGTCACGGCAAATAAGTCTAGCGTTGACCTTCAATGCGCAGAAGTCGAAAATAAGGTATCTCGGGAGGGCGTGGAGATCGTTCGTAAGCACTGATTAGCGTGGCTTGTAAGTATATAGTGCGCTTTTCTTGGTGTTTTTCACAAACGTGTGGACGTAGCTTAACAATCGCTATCATATCGGTAATATTGTATAATATCGTCAGTAATATCGTATCGGTATCGGTATTTTTACCCGACTACGGCAAGCCAAAAGGAAGGGTTATGATTTTAGCAGTCTTTGTATGTATGTAGGTATGTTTGTATCCAATTTTTTGGTCCACCGTAGCGTCTAAACTACTGGGCCAATTTTGATGAATTGGTGTCAATTGATTCGTTATTATAATCCGGGTGACATAGGCTACATTTTATATGTGAAAAAAACGAGAAGTGACGTTCGCGTGGCTTACCTGGAATATTAATTTAGTTTCAGATAGACATAACAGATGGCGCCACTAGCTGCTTGCCCCGCGTTTTCTTCCATTAGTACGCAGTTGAATACACGTTGTTCTGCATACTAAATTATTATTTGATACTATTATTATTATTAAGTAGTCGGGTTTTAGTGCGCATTTTCACAACTGAAGATCCGATATATACAAGAGGTAGGTATATATCGAATCTTAAGTTGAGAAAATGCGCTAAATGCCCGCCAGGAACCGGAACTAGCAGCAAATAGGTCATGCGTTTGTTCGTACATAATGAGTCAATGGACACAAAGCAACGACTTTGTAGCGCTACTTGCCGTTTCCTTCTGGAAAAGTTCATAGAGGCAATTCTGTATGAAAAAGCATTGTTCAAATATTGAGCTTTTTATGAAACTAAAAAAAAAAGAAAAACTGTTACTTAAAAAAGGGTGCAGTTGTGATTTTGGGCCCGAATTCTTGATCATCAAATAATCTTTAAGTAATCCTACGAATTATTCGGTAATTGAAATATCAGTCCTTTTGAAGAATTTTATCTCATCGTATTACAATTAGGTACAGGCTTTGATTACAAAAGTTACAGACAAATAATACTACAGTATAAAGTGTGCCTAAAAAGTAAACCCCTACTATCTATACTTACTAATAAATAAAATTGAAGTGTCTGTCTGTAATATCGAAATAACTACCTCATATTAAGCTCATATGGTTATTTGAACGCTACCATAACCGAATCACACGTTTTTAAAATTTTTGTCTGTCTGTCTGTCTGTCTGTCTGTCTGTTTGAACGGGCTAATCTTCGGAACGGCTGAACCGATTTTGACGGGACCTTCACATACAAGTAGAGAATTAACCAGGGAGTAACATAGGCTACTTTTTTAACCGACTTTCAAAAAAAGAGGAGTTGTGTTTTTCTACCTATGTACACCGATATCTCCGAGATTTCTGAACCGATTTGCGTAATTTTTTTTTTAATCGATAGAGAAACATTGCGACCCTATTCTATAAAAAATTTGGATTCCAACTCCTCAATCCTGATGCTGTAGGAGACCTAATCCCCAAAACTAATGGGTTTTAGAAACTTTCGGTTATTTAAATTGATATTGGGGGTACCAATTAAAGACTTTATCATTGAATGAACTCGAGTAGGTACATATCCAACTCCTCAACCCTGATGCTGTAAGGAATTGTATTCCGAAATCGTGGGGATCCCATGGGATTTTTCCGTTTTGGGGACGGGTTTCTACAGATAAGCTACTTTTTGTTCTGGAAAATCAAAAGTTCCCACGGGATTTTTAAAAACCTAAATCCACACGGGCGAAGCCGTGGGCATCATCTAGTTTTCAAATAAAATAGATACATTTTTAACGACCCTTTGATTTTTGTGCTCTACTAAGTTTAAAATATTCTGCGATTTCATAGCTGTTTATGAATATGTTTGTGTTCCATGAGTGTTGCATTTTTCTTTCGAATACGGAACACTATAGGATGTACCCACGAAAGTCGGATAATCGGCCAACGTTGGCCACAACCGGCAAATATACGCTATGCTTCCTCGATTGATTTTCCGATGAATCTATGCAGTGGCGTTACTATACCGTTTGAGGCCCGTGGCAAATTAATCGGATGAGACCTTTCCTGCCCAATATAGCTCAACCAACGTTAAAGTTTTTATTTTAAAATAAATAAGGGGGTCCCTTCCGTCTGAGGGCCCGTGGCATTTTGCCGAAATGCCACCCTATAGTTACGTCACTGCATCTGTGAATATAGATATACAAATATCTCCGATAGTATTCGAAATATTGGAATACTATCGGAGATATTACTAATTCTATTGCAGATTAGAACTGGCAGGGGTGAGGCTCTCCGTTGGGCGGTCTGCGTGCCAAGCGCCTGCGACGCCAGCGCAGTGGCGGGGTTCGTTGGCGATATACTGGCACATACAGTGGGAAACTCCACTGGCGTGGAGGTCACCGAGAGAGACTGTTACACTCGAAAACCCATGACTGTCAGCCAGCTGGATATAATTTTCGTGTGAGTAGAATAATTTATAGATCTAGACGCACGGCAGTGCGTCCGGCAAGTTCCGGCCGTGATGCATGCCAGTGTGTATATTTACACAAACCATTTCGAGCTGTTTTGATTTATACTTTACTGAATAAATGAAGAAAGTAGTCTTGTTGGAATTATACAAAAATTATGGCAGATATATACTTTTAAAACACCGATGAAATCGGATAAAACGCGACGTCTATTGAGTTAAACACAATATGTAGAAATTTCTAGACTAGACTCCCAACTCATTTGTATTATGGTACCTGGTGCTCTATATCCCTTTCTCCTATAGGAAAAGAGGCGTATGCCTAACCTAGGACGTCGGGCTGATATGTTAGTTGATGGTGGTATTATGGAAGAACTGACCAAATATTTGGTTGTGTTATGGAGCAATATAATTACATATGTTACAAAAAATTCCAGGCGCCATAATTAGATAACACACTAAACGCAGGCAGACTGACATATTTGGCACGGGTTTCTCTTTATCCTGTGGACAAAGAATCAGCCATTTCCGAGATCTTTGTTATGACTTCTTAAATCATTATTCCTAGTACGCATGTTATTTTTTCCTCCAACGAGAACTCATTTATTTTTCCAGGGGCATATTGTTATTCTTCGGCGCCGTCCTCTTATTCACGACTTCCTATGAGGTCTACTCATTGCGATGGAGAAGAAGTAAGACCAGCGTGATCCACGACCTGATTGTCTCTTTCTCTCTCATTAACAACACGAAGAAGATATTGTCGACGAAGCAGAACAACAGTCTTGGGCTCGAATGTATCAATGGAATCAAGGCGTTAGCGATGATCTTCATCGTAGCTGGCCATGCGTGCCTGTTCATTGGTAGTGGACCTGTCATGGACGCTGAAGCTTGGGATCGGGTAAGTTGCACTTTACTAAGATAAGTTAAAAGTTCCCCGGTAGAAGAGCCTTGACTTATCATTAGAGCCACAAATTGAAATGAATTTAATAATAGTGAATTTAATTTTAGGAAAAACTAAACCGACTTCAATCTATACTAAGTAATATAATAAAGCAGAAGAGTTTGTTTGTTTAAAGTTTGAACGCCCAAACCTCTGGAAATATCAGTCGTATTCGAATTTTTTTTTTGCATTTAATAGCCCATTCTTGAAGAAGATTATATAGGCTATTCAGCATCATGGTGCCATAGGACTTTTAAAACCCTAAATCCACGCGAGTGTAGTCGCGGGCATCTGCTAGTATACCTACTATGAAATATGAAGAGTTCTTTCGATTTCTCCAGGATCTCGTCGTCAAATCCTGACCTAATTAATGATCATACTTAAGAAGCATACCTTTCAAACAAAACAAGCATTTTACAAATCAGTCCAAGCCTCTTTGAGTAATCGAGGAACATACATTAAAAAAAGATTCCGCGAGGAATTGAAATCCTCCTTGTTTTTTGAAGTTGGTTAATGAATATGGTTTTAACTTTGGTTGGTCACACAAATTAACTGACTAACAACTCTGGTAACAAACTTTGTATACTCAAAGGCTTCAAACTAAGGACAATTAAAACATGTTTTCATGAAACTCTCAAATCTCTACTACTCCAAGAGCAGTTGGTGCAGTTAGTTTTAGATATTTTGCTTTGTGGTTATTTATATATATTTGTAAAATTTCAGCTAATCCGCGATCCGACAAACGCTTTCATGTTGAACAATGCGCTACTAGTGGACACTTTCCTATTCCTGAGTGCATTTCTCTTCAGCCGACTGTTGCTTATCGAACTGGACAAACGAAGGGGCCGTCTCAACGTACTGCCAATATTGGTTTTCCGATATATTAGGTGAGCTTCCTGCACTTCGCTTTACTTGAGATTTATATTTATACTGCCGTCGTGTTGGAAAATATCCTTTTAGACATTTCTTTGTTGTACAATTGATTACTGTAGATAAATAGTAAGCCTGTGTGGCTCATGGAGATAGGGAGATACCTAAGTATTTTTATCTTTAGCACATCTGTGCAGTAAAACCATAGTAGCGGACTGAAAGGCATTGGTTACCACTAGTTAATTAGCATTGGTCAAACGTCGGCTTTGTCGATTGTTCAAAACTTCAAACAGGCGTGGTACCTACATATTAGGTACTATATATGTACATATAGTTCCATGGAACTTGACAGAAGTGTACTGCTCCGATGCATGACATTGAACTATGCATCTATTTGGTCGAATATCAAGACTCTATGGCGATATTGTCATTTTGCGACATGGATATTCTGATAGCCACCCATCCACATTAGTTCCGGGTACGTTCACTGTCACTTTTCTTAGCAATCAACTGTGAAATGGCAGTAATCAAATCGCTTCAGTCAATAAGCTCGACATACTTGTATGAATGGAGGCCAGTGGCTAAATGTCAAACACATGCGACATGTCTTCATTTCCTGTTTTCTTCCGTCTTGTAGAGTGACCCCTGCCTATATAATCGTCATAATGTTCTACATGACGTGGTTACCAAAAATTGGAGAGGGACCTCTATGGGGGGGAAGATTGCAATTGGAGCAAGAGAGATGCATGGAGGTGTGGTGGACGAACATTTTGTACATCAACAATTATATCAGCACAGATAAACTGGTAAGTGACAAGATACAGAAACTATAACACGACTATTTAAACATACTACCCGCACTTTTTCATTCAAATGAACTGATTTAATAACCTACTACTACTGACAAGAAAAACGCTCTATGAAAATCGAGCGAGACAAAGATTCTATATGTTATACTACTAGGTATACTTTTCTCTTTACCATTCTTTTATGTACTTATATACCTAGTACTTAATACTTAGTATTCTTTGCCACCACTGAAGGCTGGTATTATAACGATTCATTCATTCATTAGAGATTCATTTCAAAGATACATTTTTGTCTTTCATAATATATTGCACCATATTGGATTAATTATCTTGTGATCATAATTTTAGAGAATAGTTGGACAATCGTAAGTGGACCGATGAACTGGCAAACATAGATTGATAAAATTGGAGTTAAAATAATAATAATTGTAAAAGGTTCAGAATAGAAACAGTACAGTTTAAATTTTCGCAAAACTGCAAACACTGCTTTACGACTATGTGCATTTGGTTTGCAAATATGAAAATTGGTCATAACATTATTGATGACATCATTCCAACTATACTTAACTTATTTGATAAATAAAATTCTAAAATGAAATATATATTATAATGCTAGTTAGTAACTTTAGATTTTCTTCATACAATTATTTTATGTATCGTTGGTATTATTGTTAGATACCTACCTACCCAATATTCCTTTTTATTTACTACTAATATAAACGAATATTTTTCTGCTCATCATAGCTAAAAAACCAACGGAAATGTTATCACAAAAATAAGGTCATTACTTTACAAGAGTTACACGTACCACGCACAACAACCTTTGGCTACACAATTGTTTTCCTTTTCACAGTGTATGTTTCAATCGTGGTATCTGGCGGTCGACACGCAGCTATTCTTCGTGGCGCCCTTCTTTATCTACAGCCTGTGGCACTGGAGGCGGTTCGGGCCTATATTCACAGCGCTGGCCACCATCGTGTCCCTCGTCATACCCGCTGTCATCACGTTTAAAGAGCGCCTGGATCCAACTTTGCTGTTTTATGCTAAGTATGTCAAGACTCGAGTGTGTGTTTAAGAGCACCCCTGACCCGAAATTTGTTCTGACGTTGTTTTCCCCTTTGAAAACATTAAATAAGCGTCATGAAATAAATGTGTGATCTTAACCACTAGGTTAAGATTTAGTCCTCTCTTTTATTTTTGGAGTCATGTTGAGCAATTAGTAGATATAACTTGCTTTAACGCTGAAGGAAAACATCGCGAGGAAACCTGCATGCCTGAGAGTTTTCCGTGATGTTTTAGAAGGCGTGTGAAGTCTAACAATCCGCACTTGACCAGCGCGGCGTGGTGGACTACGGCCTAAACCCTTCTCATTCTGAGAGGAGACTCGGTGCCCTGCAGCGGGCCGTGCTGGCCTGATAATGATAAAATATGATAATGAAATATTGCTTTAGGTTAATTATAAGTAACAACGAGTAAGATGAAAAATTATAACATCTTTGTCTATTTTTATTTTATTTTATTATATTTATTTTTTTATTTTTATATATATTTTATTTTATTTAGTTATTTGTATATTATGTGTTATGTAACTTTAGATTTTCTATAGTAGTAGATATAGTTATAAAGTTCGTAAACTAAAACCCGACCACGCTCAATGATTCAATAATAATTTAGTGTGCAGAAAGCGCGGGGTAAGCAGCTAGTAGCGCCATCTGTTATGTCTGTCCAAAATAAATTTAATAATCTAGAAAGCCACCCGAGGGTCACTTCTCGATTTTTTTCGTAAATAAAATGTAGCCTGTGTCACCATTATCGATATTTATTATTGTTTTTTTTTTAATGTTATTTTCAGAGAGTTCACAGATTTCGCTACAAACCACTACTTTGTGGAAGCATACATGAGAACTCACATGAAGATGACACCTTACTTTATGGGAATAATGACTGGATACATTCTACATAGGATTCAATTAGAGAAGTAATTTTGTACATCATCTATCTAATTGTTAGTTTAATACCCGCTAAATGTTAGTAAAGATTATATTTAATACATACAAAGAAAACATAAAGCAATATAAAAAAATCAGCCTTATCGGTGATCTTTTCCAAGAAACCTATATGATAGGAGATTAAAGTTTTATAATAAGTAGTTAAATGAGAATCCTACTAATATTATAAATGTGAAAGTGTGGATGTTTGGATATTTGGATGTTTAGATGTTTGAATGTTTGGATGTTTGTTATTCAATCACGCCGCAACTACTGAACCGATTTGGCTGAAATAGATTATGCCTTGACTTAAAATATAGGCTACTTTTTATCCTGGAAAAATGCACAGTTCCCACGGGATTTTGAAAAACCCGAAATCTATAGCTACAGCTATAGGTAGATTACTATACTATCGAACTTCCTTGATAGTAGGTATAAAGGTTGGAAAAGGGAGCAGGAACGGGAACCGAAAATCCACAATTCCCTCGGGATTGGTTTAAAACCGAATTTCACGCGGGCGAAGCCGCGGGCAGATTCTAGTATTAAATAAAAAATGTACAAACTAAATCCCCAAATTGCCTACACTTTTAATTAAAATGCTTACTTATTTGGCGTTTCCACGAGAATTTATGTATACTGTTGAAAGAAGTACCCATAATCTGCAGTCGGTTTAGAATACCTTATAATTTAGAATAGTAAAATCTTGCTTGTTTTTGTCTTTAGGTTTTGGGAGTAAGAACTTATGAAACCGTGGAAATATTTCACCGAAATTCACCGAAGTCTATAAAATAATTTCACCTGGAAAATTATTTGCCTTAACATAAATTACAATTAAAAGTTTACAATTTACATTCTGGCAAATAATACCGTAATAATTTTCATCGAACACTACAGTAAAATTAAAATAACTCTTCCTAATTTCAGTTACGAATTCTCCAATCTCCTAAAAGCCTTCGGTTGGATGACGAGCATTGTCCTCGGCACGGTGACCACCTTCTCCGTCAGCCTGTTCTACCAGGACTGGTACCACTATAGCGCCATTGAGGCAGCGGCTTATATCTCTCTACATAAGTTTGCGTGGAGTATAGCCAATGGTTGGCTAATCGTTGCTTGCGCCACTGGTAACGGAGGTAAATAGTTTCTATTTTATCCTTTGTAGTTGTCATGGTACGTAATAGATGGCGCTATACTGATAACAATTACTTCAGCTGTTCTAACTTGCTAAAGACTTAATTATTTTTGTGACTGTATACCATTGCAGTATACGCAAACGTCTTGTAAAGTCTAACTTCTGGCCAGCCAAGTAAGATCGCTTGATCTGTACGTATAATTCTCCGATTTAATTGAATTATTCTCGCGACCAAATAAACGGCTATGTTCAGAGAATTTAAGATTGCCCCTGGCTAAATCTTCATAAAATTTGTACTATATAAAGTTTTAATACAAGACAACTCCACTGAAATTCTTTAAGCACATAGTACATCAAGCGTTGTACTCGCTGTATTTTTCTTTCGTAGGTGAACACTCAAAACGCGTATGAAGTCACGTATACTTTTATAATTACTTTATAATTACAATTTTATAATATTTTCCTTACGAATCTAACAAATTGTACGTTCAGTGAATCTGTTTAATTTTATCCGCGTTTTATCCCTACATAGAGGTCTCTTCCAGCATTTTCCCCTTTTGTTTATGACGCAGTATCCTTTGTCAATTTATTCCTCCTTTTTATGCCATCTTCCCATCGCCTGAATTGGTTCCCTCTTTTTCTTGGATGTGGATAATAATAATAATTACAATAATTTTTTTCGTAAAATGAGATAATGAACATATTAGGTAGGTACCTAATTAAGTTTCCCAGAAATATTATCGTATAAATAATTCGACGGATTTTATACAAAAGTGGGCGTAGAACGTAATTAATAATTATAAGTATGTATATTTCGGTGAACATATTCGGTGTAGTTATTAACTTACTTCAGTTTAAGTACACGTTTTAACTTTCATCCCCTCTCCCAAGGGAACCGTGCTGAATTTCGGGATAAAAAGTATCCTATGTCCTACCTCGGAGTATAAACTCAAATAGTACCAAGTTTCATTCGAATCCATTCAGTAGTTTCGGCGTGATGCGCGGCCAAGATACAGACAGACAGACAGACAGACAGACAGAGAGACAAAAATAAAAATTAGTGCAATAATATTCGTATATTTTATTTTGTCTCTACCGAAAAAAATACAATAGTTCAATAAATAAAACTTATAATTTTATTTTTCAAATTCGTCATTAATATAAATTTTGTTCTAAAAGTTCTGAAATGTTCTGATTTAATTATTAACTAGTTGAAATACGAAAAGCTAAAACAATTGAGTTGAGTGAACTTTATATTGGCTATTAAAAGTTCGAGGCGAAAGTTTCTTATCAATAAAATTTTCCTACCTAGGTAACTTGTAAGAAAAATGTTAAAAAATTCCTTGTTACTGTTAGCATGATGGTTTTGGTTACAGCACTATCTAGATAGTAGTAGAATTTAGCTTTAATTATATCTATAATAAATCTCATTTTTGATACACTTAGGTCAGTTTTTACTCAGTATTTGGTCAAGATCTGTTTATTATACTTTAAATCCATATTAGTTGACAATCGATAGTTATAGTAAGAGGTTACCATTTTGCCATTAAGCCCAAATTAGACGGTTCATTTTTCGGGATTATTGCTTTCATTTTCGAGGCTTCATCGATGCGTCATCGAAAATTAACTGTCTAAACACGACCGTTCATCGTTCACAAACACTGTGCCATAGCAAATATTGTATCATGCATCGTTCATCGCAAAAATGAACGGGGCACCGTCTAATTTGGGCTTAACGGTCTATATCAAACAATTGCAAATAATAGGTACAGGCCATTTCATTTCTTTGGCCCTAAGCTATTGAAAGGCTTAGCACATTCTTTTTAGATTAGCTTATAGCACTTTTAACTGTTTCAGGTATTCTAGGAAAACTTTTGACATGGAAGTTTCTAGTGCCCATCGCAAGACTGACATTCTGCGCCTATTTGGTTAATGGGATCGTTGAGTTATATTATGTGGGGCAGTTGAGGCATCCTCTGCACATTACATTCTTTACTATAGTAAGTATTGTAGAGATCATTCTCAATTATTTCTCAATCAATTTCATTTACTTCATCATCTTCATCTTCATTCTGGGCAGGTGTCCGCACATAAACCATGGAGGTCTGTTGTGCGTGATGTGCCTCTTGCGTTGAAGTCTTCACTCCGGAAGCCTAGTAGGCCACCCAGGTTTCTGAGGACTTCTTGGAGTAAGGCTGGTGATGCTAGGTGGATCTCATGTTGTTCGGCCACGACCGTGCACTCTAGGAGCATTTCATTTTCTTAATTTAAGACGAGTTGATCTCGAGCGCGCCCCATACACAGAAGTTTGGTGCTTATTTGAATATCAAATGATATTTTAGTCATGCTCTAGAAACTAATATATCTAATATCTGTGGTTTCTCAGATTTTTGGGAAAATATGTAGTTTCGAAGTTGCACCGGGTCAAATGTTTGTATGAATTTTTTAACTTTGGAACTAAGTACGAATTTTTTTTACACACATGGCAAATATTAACAATAATAATACGCCATAAAAATATGGCGAAAATATTTGTCGTAGGTACAGCTGCAACCGTGCCAAGCATAGGTGTTGTGTTTATTTCAGTCTTAACTTTCGTGGCACATACCACAGCAGCTGTGATATTTTGTATTAAAAATGACAAATCACAACATATTTCATTTGTAGTGCTCGTTTAATAACAATTTTCTTTTACTTTCAGGCAGCCAATGCGATTTCACACCTAGTCCTGACATTCTTCCTTGCCCTAATACTCTGTATTATATTCGAGTCTCCTCTACATGGTATAGAGAAGATTTTACTTCGAATGTTCGGTGAGTTGGTGGAATAAATTGACACCATGTTATACTTTTTAGTGCCATAAAGATATTTGAAAACATCTCAACTATTTAGTAATATTTATATTTACATAACAAACTATCTATATAATAAACTACTACTAACTATTTTCAAACAAACTATTTTTAAAAAGCTGTGATAGCCTAGTGGTTAGGACGACCGACTTCTAATCGGAGGTCGTGGGTTCGATCCTGGGCACGCACCTCTAACTTTTCGGAGTTATGTGCGTTTTAAGTATTTAAATATCACTTGCTTTAACGGTGAAGGAAAACATCGTGAGGAAACCTGCATGCCTGAGAGTTCTCCATAACGTTTTCAAAGGTGTGTGAAGTCTGCCAATCCGCTTGGCCAGCGTGGTAGACTATGGCCAAAACCCTTCTCACTCTGAGAGGAGACCCGTGCTCTGTAGTGAGCCGGTAATGGGTTGATCATGATGATGAACTATTTTCACGCGCAAAAATTACTGTTTCGCTTTTATCTGTAGTTTTGTTCGACATTTGAAATGCAATTTTCAGTTTCCAGAATATATTCGACTAGCGGTCCGCCCCGGCTTCGCCCGTGGTACATAATATATAGCCTATGGCACTCAGGGATCACGTAAATATCCAACGGTGAAAGAATTTTTGATATCGGTCCAGTAGTTCCTGAGATTAGCGCGTTCAAACAAACAAACTCTTCCGCTTTATTATATTAGTGTAGATAAACGACCAGTATGCTTAGTCTCAGTTTGCACACCTCCAAAATTTACCAAATTCTACGTAGGTATCATACAATGACTTCAGAGTAAAATGGACCTAAACTGGCTTATTTTAAGGTTTGAGTTCGCCAATACATTCAGTAACCAGAACCCCAAGCAGAAATGTTGTAAAATAAATATTCGAAGTATTGAATTACAACATTAAAATAAGAGTCTTTGGGTTCATTTCGCATTACTTATTACTCACAGTTTTTCGATACGTAGTATTTGGTAAAGTTTTGGAGGTGCACAAACTGAGATTAAGCATAATGTTCTGAAATTCTTCCTAAAAGCTTACTTACTGATACTCGTGTGCAAAACCGCACCGTAGAGAGTCAGCTAGGTATAAATTATTTTATCCATTTAAAAAATCCCTTTATTTTTTCGAGAATACAAAAAAAAACAAAAACTAACAAAAGCAATCAATTTTCAGCTCGTCCAGTATTGAGTGACAACGCGAGACGAGACGACTCTGGCGCGGCGTCCCGACACACTAGTCAAAGTAAATTGGAAGCGTAGTAGTGAAAGGTTATAATTTTAAAGGGAAATAACTTCCAAGCGCGCCCCATACAAACGAAGTTCGAATAATAATCAATAATTAGTAAGATTCGAGTGAGAGTGAGTTAATGAGATTTCGTGCACATGTTGTGAAATTAATGTTGTGGTTTGTCAGATTTCCGTAAAAATATTATTTAATTTAAAAGTTATATGGTGAGTGCATCTAGGTAAAAAAATGTTAAAAGTGCGGTTGAGATAAACTGCTCTTAAATTATTTTAGGAACTAGATGAATTATTATTGTTATTAAAGGAGTCCGATTGAAGTTTTGGCCGAAAAAAAAAACCAGTATTGGTCGAACTCGGCTTCGGCTAAAATCAGCCGAACATTTCGCCAAAATCGAAATTTCGAATAAAATAAAAGTCAATATTCTAAAATAATATTTTAGAATATTGACTTTTATTTTATACTTATATTATGATCTTATGCTGAAGAAATTTGTAATTAACTATAAACCTGCAATATTAGAGCGATGGCCGTGTTTAGCTGTTCATCTCTAATATTTTGAATAAAATATTTTGAGTTTCGATTTTTAGTGGTTTTTCGTTGTGCTGGTAGTTTAGAAAGTGTGTTTTTCTTATGTTGATACTTCTTTAAAAAAGTATAATAGGCATAGATTGATTATGTTTTTTGAATAAATAATGTTTTGGGATTTTAAGTGTAACCTTTGGCTACGTCTTCAGCCAATATTGCGCTTCGGCCAAAAACTTCGACTTTCCTCGGACAAAATATACTATAGGTAAGTATTAGGTACCTTTAATGAGATTTGTACATAATTGTTTTATCTATTGTATTTATTAGGTAAGTGGTAAGTGTGATAGTCTACCGAAGAGCCATGTAAATATTATTAAAGTATGGAGTAACCCCAAGGGTTTAAATTTTTTTTATTATTTGTCGTTATAATGACCACAGTGACACACACTCTGTGAAAATTTCAATCGGTTTTCTGTTACAGTTGAAATAAATAGTGGAGGCTAAGTACCTAATAGGGCATTTACAAGTTATACTTTAGGAAAAATTAAACCGACTTCAATATACTAAAAAATTTGAAGAGTCACCTCGACTTCTTCAGGATCCCATCATCATCCTGACTTGATGACTATGGGATCACCTGGGAAGTATACCCTTTAAAAAAAAGTAGAATTTTCCAAATCGGTCTAGGAGTAATCGGGGAACATTCATAAAAAAAGGTTCCAACGAATTGAGAGCCTCCTCCTTTTTTCGAAGTCGGTTAAAAATGTAACAGAAGGCCTCTTGTTCACACGCCGTGAAAGATTACGGTTTCGGTTACACGGTCGTCAGCGTTGTATGAAGCAAAATGGAAGCTTGTTAAGAGGAAATGTAGTCGAATAGACTTTTGAAAATTAGGTATTTGAAAAAACTATCGTTGTCGCGTCCGACCGTCCCGCGCCTCAAATTCGTGCAATAAGGACAACTGCAAATCCGACTCAATAGCCGTAAGTAAAAAGTCATAATTCGAGGTTTGGCTCTAGTGTTTCCTCCTCCAATATTGGACCAATTTAAAAGATATTTCGTAAACTGAATATAAAGGATAATTATATACTGTGTCCCTATGTTTTGCTTTTTTCATTATTAATTGTCAAATTTGTACATTAGGCCTCTGTTAAAAGCGATCTAAAATAGGCAATTTTGAACATTTTGTAACGGTTCTAGTGCTTATAAAAATAATGTCTCTTCAAAAAGAAAAACATAGGGACATAGAAGAGGTTGATATTTATTTTATTGTAAAAAATCATTGCGTTAGGATCATAAACCAGGGAGAAAACACGCGAGAACATTTGTATGGAGAAAAGAGCAACCGCGTTTCCTCTTAACATGCACAGTTTATAGTTAACACGGTCGCCGTTGTTTCGTACGGTGCCGCCGTCGCACAGTGAATCGCCTAGAACAAGCTAGGTGGACAAAAGTCAAGTCAAAGAATCATTAAATTGATGGTCACTTATCACTAACGACAACCCAGGGATAATTAATGCAGGTAATAATTATGGCAAACATTCCATAACGATGAGTTATGCGCAGTTGAAATCTGATGATAGGGTAATTCCATTTACGTAAACAATTTAGTTGCAATTTTGCATTACTTTCGACAGCACCTATTAAAATTTGTGCTGAATATTATAGTTTCTGCTGTGATGGGTTTTACTTTAGAGGGTAAGTATTTTCATTTTTTACTTCAAATAGATTCTAATAACAGATAATGTGTAGTCTAAAATTTTTTGAAAAAACAGTCCAAAAAATGTCGTATTTTTTTAAATATCTTTACTTCCAACGAATGTAACTTTTTGTATCCACATGTATCCAGTCTAATTTTTTTATATAATATAGCTACTACATTAAGCTTCAAAATGATATATAATTTGAATACCACAACGAATCCATTTCATTTTAATGAATTTTTTTCAGAACACGTGCATTTCATTTCTAAAATGGAAATTTTCGAAGAGTGGCGGAAACATGCCAAAGAAGAAAGAAATACTCGTCTAATGAGTTTTATTACTAAAAAATTTTCTATTACGAATATGATTCTCAACTAACGGAGGAGTATTCAGTTACAAATAGCAAGTCTTTCGTCAAAATTAGCTGAAAAGTGGGTTGCATCGAAAATTTTTTGTATTTCCATTTTGGTGACTCTTGTTGGCAAATTCTCACGCATTTCATGAGCTACACGAAGAGTACCCTCGCTAACCTCATTTGTAATAATGGGGTAAGCGTACATCAAATCTTTCATGTGGCCCCAAAGAAAAAGTTACAAGGCGTTAATTCTGATGATCTTGCTGGCCAAGGAATAGGTTCACCTCGCTCAATCCTACGAAGTCCATCCACTGGTGTCCACCGAACCGAAAGTAAGCTAGACAACTATCATGTTAAGCTTCTTATAATCTAATAATTTTCCAATAAAAGGTTCATTTGTTCTCTTAGAAAAATTTGTAGTTTATCCGTCCGAATTCTGACTGAAAAAATGAGGGCCAATTAGATGTCTACTGATTAATCCCATCCATACATTTACAGAAAACCTACGTTGATGTGCCCTTTCTTTTTCTTCCTTAGGTTGTCTCCTTTTGCCGCCCAATAATGTAAATTATGACACTTTTTGACTCCGTCCCGGTCAAATTTAGATTCGTCAGTCCACAGTATTTTGTTGAGAAAATCGGGGTTTTAGAAAAAAATGTAGACACCTGTACCTTTTTGAATAGCTAATGAACCAAGGAAGTTATTTCAGTAATTTGTACGTAACGTTCCATACATTTTTTTTAGAAATATTATTGATTTTCAACTATTTCGATTTTTTTTCAAAAAATAATAAGTGGTTTGTAAGCCTTGACTAAAAAATTAACAGTATTTTCTAGCTTATATTGATTTTAATTGAGTTTCTGAACGCTTTTATATCAGAAAACAACAACAAAAAACAACAAAGACTGGTATGACTTTCTTCAGCAGTTAATTTTTACTGTAAAACTGGAATGTTTTGTTAAAAACCTTAAATCTTCAATAACTCTGAAACGACTACGTTTCGGATAAGATACCTATTATATGAAAAAATTTACTGCAAATGAGCTCTACTTTAAGCCCCTGTAAGGAATGTATATTATATTTTATGTTTCTGTATCCTGTTTCCTGTCATCCTGTATATATAATTTTAGGTTTTGTTTATCTTAAGGTAGTTTTAAGTGATTTTAACTGGGATTTTATGTTGTGTTGTATTTTTTTCTTTAACTTGTTATTATATTACTGATTTTAAACATATTATTTTCATTTAAATAAGTACATTTTTTATACCAAACTTGATTTTTTATTTAGAATTTTCCTGAAGCCTTTAAATAATTATTTATTGATAATTTACGCAGTATAACAACAAAATATCATTGTTCATAGCTATAATAATTAGAAAACACAAAAAAATATTTTTGTCCACCTAGCTTGTTCTAGGCGATTCACTGTGCGTCGCCGTAGTTTCGCACGGCGTGTTAACAAGCTCCCATTGTGCTCCATACAACACTGACGACCGGGTAACCGTAACTGTACCGTAACCGTAATTTTTCACGGCGTGTGAACAAGAGGCCGAACTGTGTCAAATGTAAGTAAAATTAGCTAAATAAAGACATCAAGGAATTTATAACTACGATAATTATAATTATAAACTAGGTATACCAATTTGTACTTCTAGTATTAAAATCTGTATTGCTCAATACATAGGGATAAAAACTGTAAACATCGAATTTTTATATTATAATGATTGTGAAGCAAGCTTTTATAGACTTTTATTTTTCAGTTCATTTTGACGACCTCCCTAGCGCATTGGTGAGCTCTGTGGTCTTATTAGTGGGAGGTCCCGGGTTCGATTCCCGGTAGAGGCAATTTGGGATTTAAAAATTTCTAAATTGTCTCTGGTCTAGTCTGGTGGGAGGCTTTAGCCGTGGCTGGTTACCATACTACCAGCAAAGCCGTGCCGCTAAGCGATTTAGCGTTCCGGTACGATGCCATGTAGAATCCGATCAGGGGTATGCATACCTCTTCCAAGTTAGCCCGCTTCCATCTTAGACTGCATCATCACTTACCATTCATAAAATCGTGGGCAAAACTGAGACATTCGCGAACAAGATTAAGAAACAGCGCCAACTTCCAACTCTGGACTGACATGGCATGAAAAGTTTTTGACAGAAAAACTCATAATTTTTGGCCCGATCCAGGAATCGAACCCACATTTGAACACGCCAACCGCTTAATAAATCACCGAGGCAGCTATTTAGCTCTAAAACTGTCATATTCAATTTCCTTCGACAAGGTAGGTATATTCATATTCAGGCCATATTCATATTCAGATTATAGAATAGATAATTTGAGGTGAGTCAGCGAGTTTCTTTATAAATGCACTGAATATAATAATATCAGAGCGATGCAACTTTGTTCAGAAGCAATAATTTGGCTCAGACTGCCGACTGACTGCAAGCGCGCATTGCCCAGCGTCGAGCAAAAGTTAGTCAGTTTTCAATTATTATACTCGCGGTTTTAAGCTCTAGTTGTTGACATTGATATACAATGAACCAAAGATGTACGGTTTCTTAGAAATGTATGTAACTCTCCTAAAAGTGTATTTTTTATCGTCTTTGAAAGTACAAGTTTTGTTGTACTAAATCATTTAGTACATTGTAAACAATATTTATAATGGTAAAATTAAAGTTGAGTTTGGATTGTTATCAAAAAGTCACTGCACCTCGGCTCCACTCGTGGATGTTCATTAGCGTTCCACTTGTCGTGGGGTATTTTGACAACACATCTTTAATTTGGTAGATAATTTGGTAGAATTTGTTAAAAAAATTTATACCTACGTGAAGGAAAAAGTTCAAGATAAATGTATCAAGTTGTTTGGTCTCAAATTACAAGTTTCATTATCATGTATTACCTATTTTGAAAATATATTGCAATATAAATGTGGTATGTGGTTTTTGTAACAAAATTTTGTCTTTCCACTGCATTGCTATCTCAAGAAAACCACCATTCTTATGAACTAGGGGGAGATCTTCAGAAACATGTATAAAAAGAAAGATCGACTAGTAGGTATCATCCGTGATCTTGGTTTTCGTATATCAACGGTGGTAGGCAACAATTCGCCTAACTTGCATAATCTCTATGTTCGCTCGTATTTAAGCAAATGCAGGACGGACGGAAATTTTCGTGACGTAATCCGGATTATACTACGCTTTCTCTTTATTACACTCCATGATAGACGCAGAGCTAGTGGGAGTTTTGAGGAGGCACTTGATTAAGGTGCTACAACAAAACTATTTTTAGTAAAAACAAACAGACACCCGCGACTTCATTCGCGTGGATATATATATTGATTTTTAAAAATCCCGTAGGAATCATTTAGTTTTCCTAAGCTCCTTTGAGCTCATACCATGCTAAAAACTGTTAAAAGTTCACTGACGGATGTTTAGGTAGATCAAAATGTAAACATCCGCCAGTGAAAGTCCCAACAAAATCGATCCAGCCTTTTAGAGATTAGTCGGTAATCTTTAAAGTATCTACTTTGTAACAAAAAAAGAATGAATGAAATCGGACCACGCGTTGTTGAATTACAGCTAAATACACGTTTTGATTTTCATACCCTCTCCTTAGGGAACCGTGCTGAATTTCGGGATAAAAAGAATCCTATATGTTACTTCGTAGTATAAACTTAAATCGTACCAAGTTACGTTTCAATCCATTCAGTAGTTTTTGCGTGATGCGCGCACAAACATACAGACAAACAGACAAACAGCTAAACAGACAAACAGACAAAAATTTCAAAAATAGCTTTTTAACGTTCTATCACTTATCCGTAACATCCCCCAGTTATTATTTTGCAAAAATCTTTAATGCACAGATACGGCAAGTCTACGATTTTATTATATGTATAGATGTGCGACTGTGACTCTGTTGTACACAATGTCTAAACAACACTAAATTGAATGGTTTAAAGACAATGCTATTTTTTCTGCAGGGAGCATTATGAAAAAGATAGGAATAGATTTAGACCTGTCATTTTAGTTCAGCTTAGAGATTGCGTAAAACAGAATTAGCCCCAACACTAGACTAATTCACTCTTGTGTAACAAGAAAAAAAGCGGTGATACAACTTTGCTGCGAAGTAAGCAAATCTCAAAATTCAAATTTATATCGTTTTAAAAATAAACTACATATGTTATCAAGTAAAAATTACCGTTTTTAAGAGTTGTACGCCAAAATTTAATATCGTTTCCAAAACTGAAAAAATCAAGATTTTGATACAGTGGAAAAACTTTCGAATATAGAAAATGATTTCCAATCATATTTGTATTCTGCTTGTATAAGTACTTTGTGAACTGCCTCGATTTATGAACTATAAGTTCACATACCAGGTACTTTTGATCTTCATAGTACCTGATATCGGTCCATCACTACCTTACACAAGAACAATAATAAAAAAAAAAACACAAAAAGTAAATTCCATTTTAGCTCACCAATCCATCCTTGACCTGGTTGCAGGTGATTTCATACTATCGTAGAAAACGGAACCTTTATTATTGCAAGCCTTCAGTGAATTACTAAGAGCCTCGATAAAATTTACCGCCAGCTCTTAAACTACAAGTCTACATGCATGGTAAATGGTAATACATCAAGGCTTTGGGATGGACAAATTTACCTAGTAAATATACTTGTTTGCTTTAATAGCTTAACGCTGGACGGGTATTTTAAAACTGGGAACCGTATTTTGGATTTTTTTAAACTTTTGTTCTGTAAAATGTTTTAATGTAATATGGTCCTATTATAGTATACCCACACTTGTAAATCCAAAAACGATGTTTTATTGCGTACAGAGTAAACCGTTTAAATCACTACATATTATAAAAAAAGTCCCCCGCCGCGTCTGTCTATCTGTCTATCTGTTCGCGATAAACTCATAAACCACTGAGCGGATTTTCATGCAGTCTTCACCAACAGATAGAGTGATTCATGGGGAAGGTTTAGGTGCATAATTTATTAAGATTTTGTGTAAATTGGTTGAAATAGGACGATAATTGTTGAAAATGTCGTAAATGTAATGTAATGGGAGGTTTCATCGAAAACACTGCCTAATTAATCCCTTTGAGATATAACAAAACAATGTGTGGCGGGATAGTAGCGGGTGATTACTGCCCGTGCGAAGTCGTGGCAGGTAGCTAGCTATAGGTATAAAACAAATCTCTAGTTAATTACGTTAATACACGTGAACTATACTTAATAAAAAAAAGCTGTGATAGCCTAGTGGTTAGGATGACCGACTTCTAATCGGAGATCGTGGGTTCGATCCCGGGCACGCACCTCTAACTTTTCGGAGTTATGTGCGTTTTAAGTATTTAAATATCACTTGCTTTAACGGTGAAGGAAAACGACGTGAGGAAACCTGCATGCCTGAGAGTTCTCCATAACGTTCTCAAAGGTGTGTGAAGTCTGCCAATCCGCTTGGCCAGCGTGGTAGACTATGGCCAAAACCCTTCTCACTCTGAGAGAAGACCCGTGCTCTGTAGTGAGCCGGTAATGGGTTGATCATGATGATGGTGATGATGATACTTAATAAAATATGTTTCTCTAGTTGGATGCTACATTTAAATGCACCCATCCAGGATATGCATTGGTCTTCCGATTGACTTCTTAAAATGACTCTTCAAATATGCGTGTGCTCTGAATCTTGAGGTTGTTGAATATATTTAATCCATAGACAGTAGAATTGTTTTACTAACGTAAGTATTGAATACACAGAAATCGCATTAGAATTATGATAGATACTATAGTTGATCTGTAATTAGAATGCATAGATTTTCACGGTGCAAAGTCGCCACTCTACCACCCCTTCCCCTCCCCTAATTCAGTTTTAAAACAAGCAGCTTTAATGAAGCTCAGTGCAGTCAAACTATTTGCAAAGCGTGCACAAACTTTTGGATTGGCTCATATTTACGCAAATGAACGCGCACGAAATACTACCGGAATTTTCGTGACGTGATCCGGATTAAAATATCGTTTCTCCACAGGGTTTCTCTTTATTAGAAACATTTATGTTATGTTAGGGAGAAGTCCTGTGAGAAGTTTTGTCTATTGAGAACTATTGCTTTGAGCGGCCAAAAGCTTATTTATACTAGACTAGATGATGCTCTTGACTTCGATGGCAATCTAATCAATCATAGACACAGTTTCTATACTCTAATTTTTAATTCCGTGGAATTCTGACAGCTGTCATTGTCATTTACAGATGAGTTATTTGTATAGAGAACAAGGTTAACATCTACGAAGTACGATTTTACCCCAAACTACTTTAATTCCCTGTCATCATAAAAATCAATATGCCGCGTAATAGGTATTAGTCGTTTTGCCCTAAAATAGGTAAACACCAAGAGTAGAAACAAGAAAGTGCACACTAACAGCAATAGAAAACACATTGAAAAAAAATATTCAAAAATGGAAGTCTAATGACATTATCATCATGAAGTGTCTGTCAGGCATTTGTCATACCTATCCACATGCGGCAGTTGATTTTTATTTACATAAGTTTTGAATTTTTTATCTTTTTTGTGGGAATTGTTTTATCTCTGGTAACATTACGAAACGTCAGAATTCCACGGTATTAAAAATCAGAGTATAGAGCAGTACTTTTTAACCTGTGGTCCATGAACCACTGAGAGGTCTGTGTAATTAACGCTGGAGGTCCATGGCGAGCCTATTTGACATAATTAATTAATATAAAAATTGGTATAAGATTAAAGATACAATATGTTGTAAGCTGCAGCAAAACATAAAAGCTGGTAAAACCACCAGGTTTTTTTTCCTTTTCGGATCCGTGGGTACTTTGAAACTTTGAGAGGGATTCTTGACTAGTAAAAGGTTGAGAAACCCTGTTCTAGAGCGTGTTTATACTATTTCATTGAGTTTGTATGGGGCGCGCTCAAGACAAACTCTTATTTGTGAAAAAAAAAATCAAAACTGTCCAAACAACGGGACGCCGTTGTTTGTCAGTGTGTTGTATAAAACCTTGCAGGGTTTATCCTGCGTAAAGTTAAACCAAATACGCCTATAGCGTATAGCTTGTACAAACAGGGATCTGTATGCTTAGTCTCACTTTGCAGAGCTCGAAAACGTTACTAAATACTATTGATCGAACTGCCGTGCCATGACAATACACTGTATCTTCAGATACAGTGTATTGTCGTAACATCAATAAATGAGCTCCTCGCACAAGGTTACATATAATGGCTATTAAGTATTTCTATTAAATCTTATAAATACTGTGAAACTCCATAAAAATACACTGTATCTTGTAAAGTATGAGTATCTGTTTTGACTAAATACTGCATCATCAAATACCTACAGTGTTTTGTCAAAACACAAGTCTTGATTTTGTCGACCGCATAATTTTACGTACAATGTACATGTTTTGTCATAACAAACTCGCGACTCGAAAGCTAACGACAGTTTTTTCATTACAATATTATAATCCAACCTTGCGTTAAATCGTGTAGTTCTGATTTTTTGCAGACCAGAAAATCGAGAAAACCGCGAAAATTTCGGATTTTTTCAGATTTTGGCTATTATAATTCAAAAGGGTACTTAGTTCTTGTTGAAGTTTTTCTATATAATGCATTTCAAAACATATTCCAAATTCAAAAAAATTAAACAGATATTGAAGATTTTATGGCCAATTCCCAAAAAAATCAAAAAATCGCGATTTGCCAAAAATGCGTGATTTTCAGATACAGTGTATTGTCACGGCATGACTTCAGAGAAGATGGACAGATTATTGGCTTATATTATTAAGTTTTGAGTTCGCCAATACATTCGGCATTCGAAAACAGCCAGCGCCCCAAGCAGAAATGTTGTAAAATAAATATTCGAACTATTGAATTACGACTTTAAAATTCTTATTTTAAAGATCTTGGATTCATTTTGCTCTGTAGTCATTGTGTGTTGATACTCTAATTTCGATCACCGTTGCCAGTATGTAAAAAGTCGGCATAAGGCCTTTGTACAAACAAGGATCGGTTTACAGACGTTTCCTCTCGTCACAGGCGCCGCGTCAGGGACGTCTTTGGAACAAAGGAGTCAGTGTAATTATGTATAGACGTAAACAAACATGATTAACGGCCGAAATTGATAGCCTATCTGAAATAAAATCGGCAGCTTGAAGATAGAAAATTGAATCCAGATAATATGTTAGTAAAGCTTGTCAACAATAATATCCAATCATTCCCTTATTTATATAGGTACGGATTGCTAATTTGCTAAGCCATGCTAGCTAACCGGGAAGGGGTATGGGAGATTAATAAATGGTGTTGGTTTTATTAATCTGCCATACCCTTTCCTGGTTAGCCCTTTTTCCTATTAAGGCTGAAAAAAAAACATACCTCCAGCCCGTATGAGAAGTCGTCTTTATTAGCTTCATCTATTAATGTAACCAAATCTTGGAAGTCGAATAGTCGAAATCTATCGTAAGATCGAAAGTCTAACCAACTTTTTATTATCATAATGATTTGAAACTTTGTATGGAATACCGATGACAATACTTTGACAATACAATAATTTGATTCCATCGAGTTGATCTGATGATGGAACCAGGAGGTATAGATAGTGGAACTCTTCAATAGCTTCTAGTTAAGTTACGTAAGTAAGTTATCCACCACCAACCACCACTGGCCTTTTTTTTTTTTGACGTGGTGGAAACCTTTTATAGGTACCCCCATTCTGCGGCCGAATGCGGCAGAACGAAGGTTATGTGGGACTCCAACCGGGTATACCCACTAAAACCACCACGGCATGACCCTCATGCTGTCTGTGCTGGACGCCTGGGGAACCCAAAGTATATGCATCACAAGTGTCCGGCAGCCGCCCCAGCTGGGGCTCCCGCTCGCCTCTGGGCTGTCCCCTCCAGAGGGTCGCGCCCTCCCGTAATTTTTTAACGAGGTTTTCTTCCTCCCGCGATGGGCATCGCTGCCCCCCGCCCCGGGGTGTCTCACCCCCAGTTTCATCCGCAGTACCCTCAGCTAATCAGAGGGACACGCGGAGTAACTTCCCTCCGCCAGGTCATTGGCCATGGCTAACAATATCCCCGAAATTATTCATGTTACCGGGGTGCACCGGCCCGAATACTGCTCTTCCCCTCGGACGTATCCAAGAGGACCAGCAGCACCCAGGCACACTTGGAGGTTACCTGGCTAACACCCCACCCACCACTGGCCTAGTGGTTAAGACGACCGACTTCTAATCGGAGGTCGTGGGTTCGATCCCGGGCCTCTAACTTTTCAAAATATCGTGAGGAAACCTGCATGCCTGAGAGTTCTCCATAACGTTCTCAAAGGTGTGTGAAGTCTGCCAATCCGCTTGGCCAGCGTGGTAGACTATGGCCAAAACCCTTCTTACTCTGAGAGGAGACCCGTGCTCTGTAGGGAGCCGGTAATGGGTTGATCATGATGATGACCCACCACTACTTACAGCCCTTTAACGTCCCACTGCTGGGCACAATGCCTCCTCTTTCATAAGAGAGAGGAATTTAGAGCTTAGACCCGCCACGCTGCTTCAATGCGGGTTGGCGGGTTTTAACTTGTCACATGATAGTGATAATAACCGGGACCGACTGCTTAACGTGCTCTCCGAGGCACGGGGGTGAAACACCGCCAACTACCAACTCCCGGCTGGCACTGAGAATTTCTTGACAGACTTTCCTGACAGAATACTACAGACAGAATACCTAACAATTATTTGCCCGACCGGGGAATCGAACCCGGACCTCGTGATCTGCTGTCGAATACGCTAACCACTAGACCAACGAGGCAGTAAAAAGTAAGTTATACTTCGTCACATTTTACGTCAGGTACTATAAAATTGGTTCGATACAGGAAGTTTCGAACAACAAAGTCTGCAAACACTCGTCAGAACTTGTTTACACAAACAATAGCTACAGAACAAACTCAGTGTATATCGTACCTACCTAACCATTGGTTAATAGCACAGAGTACCTAGTTAATAGTACCACATAGTAGGTACCTTCTAACTCGAAGTTTTAGCTATGTCAATAGGTACCTTCTCTGGTTCTGTTATGCACCTTTTCATTTTTGATTTGATCACTTATGCCGCGGCCACATTAAAGGGATATGCCATTGGGCATTGGGTCGGGTGGCGGTAAATGTTGGCAGATCAAAGAGGTTCAGTGGCAGATTTATCACATTAAAGCAGCCACACCTACGGTTATCGCTATATTCTATGGCATATAGCCCGTAGATGTGGCCGCTACAATACAGTTAGCTAAACACCAAGCGTAGTTCTCTCGATCGCACGCTTAGATGCGCCCGATGCCTGCGGAATCAGTCGGAAATACGCCTTGCTGTGCCGTGTGCAACGTCCTTAGAAATGCTTCAAAACTTTTCAAGCTTGAAAGTAAAATAACGCAAGATTAAAAGCGACGTGGGTGGGAGCGACAAAAAAATATTCTCACCTTGACTCATTTTCAGCAAAATGGCCGCCGAGATGGAGCTGGGGGATTTTTTACCCTTTCAGAAGGCACCTGCAACACCTGCGATGCCTAAATTATGTAAATATTTTTAATTCAGAGTCTCCCTGTCTGTTCATGTTTAGGCGAAAGAGGAAATTTCGGAGTTAAATTGAAAGGAGACGCCGCTTTGATGTGCCTAAATAAGTTACATGTTTTGCGAAATTTTATAAAAGCGAAGCGTAATTCGAATAAGCTTTACATAAAACCGTAATATTATTTTTGTATTACGCTTACATTATACTTTGTAATGTTTGGTATACTCGCGTGGTATTTTGCTTGTATAAAATGCGTAAATGGGTAATACAGGGAGCAGTAACGGACCTTTTACCGCCCCTAGTATGTACCGATATCTATACTAATATAAAAAGGCTTGTCCTGGCTGACTGACTGACTGACTGATTATAAACGCACAGCTTAAACTACTGAATCCAGAAACTTAAATTTTTTACAGTAGCTGCCTTTTATGACGTAAACGCACACTAAGAAAGGATTATTGCAAATTCCACCCCTAGGGGGATGAAAGTTTGTATGAAAGTCCGTATTTTTGAGTTATATTCATGAAAATTGGTATTTAGGGTTTCGGTTAAAAATAAAGAATTACGTGTTTCAGGAATTTTGGAAATTCCACCCCCAATAGGGTTAAATGGGGGATGAGATTTATAACAATCCAGGCGGATGAAGTCGCTGGCATCAGCTAGTATAATAATATAAATAAGTATTAAGTCTGATGTCCACTTGGATTAAGTAAAGGCGTTGTGCCTTACTAGCCAGGCAAATTAGACATAATATGCTTCCCGAAAAATCGTCCAAGGTTGGAAAGTATTTTAGTACCTTTAGGGGGTCCCATATAAGAGTCATGTGAGTTTGCGATGAATTCTGATTTCTGCTTAATTTTTGGGAGCCCAAAAACCAGTAATTTTTTGCTCTTTTTTGTTTTTTCTTTTTCAATATAAGTCTTAAACTAGTCTTTTTAAAAAAAAGCTGGAATTAGTTTTGGACGATTTTTCGGGAACCACGGCCTTTTTTTGATCTAATTTGCCTGGTCTATATGCATTCAGGTAAGTACTAAGGTATTTTAAAATTAGTTAAAATCATTCAAATCACAAAAACTCAGTAAAGAATTTTATATTCATCAGAAAGATTAAATCCATGGTATTGATGTCAAACTAAAAAGCAAACGGTGCAAAGAAAACGTGATTTAAACAGCAGCAAAAATAAAGTTGACAACTTGAGTAAATAAGACAAGCGTGGAAGCTTTCGTACGATTTTAAAAGAATATACTCGTACAATTACTAAATTAAGTTACGTCACTGTGCAGCATCTTCGGGGTTGAAAACCGTCTGAAAAAGATAGAGCCCGGATTACATGGCACCGACTTTAGGATTGTTTTGTTTTTAGCCCCTGACGCAAAAACGACGGGGTGTTATAAGTTTGTCGTATCTGTGTGTATGTGCGTCTGTTCCACTGTAGCGCTCAAACGGATGAACCGATTTGAATGCGGTTTTTTTTATTTGAAAGGTATTTTTACACACAACACAATTAATATTTTTTCACAACTCCCTCAATATGGATATCAAATGAAAGAGCTTGACTAGTAGAATAGCACTATGCAAATCCAAGATGGCCACCACCACAAAATGGAGAATGTCGGGGGTTTTTTTTAATTTTTAATTTATGCTTGTTACACAGTAGAAACAGTCGACACGTACTTACAGTAAATGTCCGAATATAATCCAAAGCTTAGGTGCTAGCCATTCCAGACGATATTAAAAAGTTTATGGACTTATCAGCATAGATTGTGTCTTTATCCACTCATAAAATGAAATTTGTTTAAAACATTTTCTACGGTATCTGGGAGTCTCAAAAGTCAAAGTACTTTTACTTTAGAATTATCATAAAATATGACGTTCGTATAATGCAGATATTTTTTCGTATATGAAAACATCTCATTTTTTTCGTATATGAAAACAACGGCCGGTTTTTTAAACGCGATCAAAATTACAATAGTGCAGTTACATTACCAAGCCTGAAATACTTGAGCAATTGACTACCGATTTACCAAGGATCAATCGTAATCAATCGCAACAATTTCTTGGTAAACGGTCAATTGACAATCGCGATTGACAATTGCGATTGCCAAACGCTCGGCCGAGACTAGATCAAGATACAGAATGGAGAATTCGAAGTGATGACACGTTAAGAGGAATGCGGCTGGTCTTTTCTCCATACAAACGCTCTCGTCTGTTTTCCTTTCTGAAGATACATTATTTTGATAAGCACTAGAACCGTTACAAAATGCTCAAAATTGCCTATTTTAGATCGCTTTCAACAGACTAGAGGCCTAATGTACAAAGACGACTTTTTACTTAAGTACGACTATTGAGTCGGACCTGCAGTTGTCCTTATTGCACGAATTTAAGGCGCGGGACGGTCGAACGCGACAACGATAGTTTTTTAAAATATTCTAATTTTAAAAAGTCTCTCTTGCCCGCATTTTCGAGTGTCACACGCGGCACCACAAAATAAGAGTCTACTGTAACTGTATTTTGTATACTGCACGAACCATGACAAAAATGTTATATTACAAAGGGAATTCGTAGGCAAATATTGTCCTCTGTTATTGCGGCGACATTGCCCGCTCGGAATTTTGCTTACTTTATTATAATACATACGGGGGATTTTTCCCGTTATTCAAACTAGCTTTTCCCCGCGAGTTCAAGGACTTAAAATCGTTTTAGTTGGCCCTGACTACAAAGAGGCCTAGCTATGCAGTAGATTTCTACGCAAATATTTTTATCAATCAGAAAGTCCTTTCGACGAATGTCAGCATGGTACAGGCAGAAGGTAGAAAATATGGAAAAAAAGATAAAACATTTATGTATTTATATTGTTTATATCTACTAATACGTGTAAGTTAACTACGTCGTTGGTCTAGCGGTTATCATGTTTGACTACGGACTACGAGGCCAGGGTTCGATTCTCGGGTCGAGCCCAAATTTTTATGTTCCCAGTGCCAGCCCGGAGTTGATAGCTGGCGGTGTTTCATCCCCGTGCCTCGTTGAGCGCGTTAAGTTATTGGTCCCGGTTACTAAGCTCACCAACCCGCATTGGAGCTGCGTGGCGGGTCTAAGCTCTAAACTTCTGTAAGAGAGAAGCTTCCGTTCAGTCAGAGGTCAAGCCATATCTAACGACACTATAACAATTAATATTTTTAGTTCATTATTAAGAAGTTCTTTTACTAGCGTCACTACGAAACACGTCTTTATGTGTTTTCTGATATGCACTTGACATTTATTTTATTATATTAATTAACACTAGGCTTTTGAGTGGTTAGCGTATGGAGTGATTAATAAGTAACATCATGTCACTCTCCAGCTGCTCAATTTCATGCAAAAAATCACGTCGATCCGTAGCTCTGTTGCGTGAATGAGGGACAAACCAAAAACTCAACAAACAAACACACACATAATATTAGTAGTGATATAGACACTGCCCTGCCAGCGCCCCAGCCTTTTTCAGTTTCTTCATATTCAACCGAGTGAGAGGTATAGAGGGGAATGTGATATTTTTGGAGAGCCGTGCTCAGCGCGCGGCTGGGTCGTGACAAAAGTGCCAATTCCACCGAATGTTAGATTGATAGGCGTGTTCTGAAAGCTATCGTGTGTGTTTCCATTTGAAACCAGTGATGCAGGATTTTTTTTATTGCGACAACTGCATTTTCATGAAAATTATGGCTATTACAATTCAGATAGATGTTTTGAAAAAAAAAAAAAGTTTTGAACGGAAATTAGTTAGGTATATGAATAAAAAAGAAAAGTAACTTAAAAACACGTACCTAATTTTTTCGAGTTATCTGCATTTGAAGAAATTAAATATTACTTGCTTTAACGGTGAAGGAAAACATCATGAGGAAAGCATATAACCTAAGGTATACCGTATACCTGAGAGTTCTCCATAATGTTCTCAAAAGCATATGAATCTATCAATCCGCGCTGGGCCAGCGTGGTGGACTACAACCTAAGCCCTTCTCATTATATTATGTAGGTCACACTCTACATTAGCTCGCACGTAAGACGCGATTCTCACGAATTTGCATTTTACTCACGCGGTTCGATTCGAAGGCTAACCTTCATCATCGTACATAGTGGAACAATAGTAGAAAGGACATTAGTATCCAGACTATACATACATTGTACGCATAGAGTTATGGTTTACCGTGACTAACAAGGTGAAGTGACAACAGAAAATCAAACCCCCGTGGAGCGTGACACTTGCGATTGTATCGCTTGTCACGCCGCCCGCAAATCACGTGTGAACAGCGCCGCACCTGACTCGAATAGCGATCAGCCTCCTACCATTGTTGCGTCGATGTGAGGGAAGTTTGAAATAAAATATCTTTAGGCATACTTTTTTATGGATACGGAGGAAAAATAGAATTTAAGCTCGACTAAAAACATAAACTGCAAACGAAGCGTGGGAGGCCCCCCTAATAGTTGGACGGACGACCTCAAGCGAGTCACTGGCAGCCGCTAGAAACAAGTAGCACAAGATTGTCTATTGGTCGAGACAACGACGACGAAAGTAATACCCCATATGAATTGACTAAGCTAGCGTAAGATCTCGTACCTAAGCCATACACTTTGACACGATAGGTAGATGGGGAAAATTGCAGGAAAAAGAGGTGTTGGAAGGCGGAAGAAGTCATGGCTAAGAAACACAAGGGAATGGACTGGCATCAAGACAGTCGCACAACTATTCCGCCTAGCCATGGACAAAGAGAGGTTCAGTAACTGACTGCTGACCTTCAGTAATGGAGAGGCACAAAAAGAAGAAGAATTAGCTAAAGAAACCAATCCCACCGTTGTCCCTTCATTCAGGTTCACTTATCGACCTTCGTTTGCGACTTCCTTCGTGAGCTTCTGGCTTCGCGCTTTACATAAACACTGTAAGGGTACGCAGACAAGACTGCCTGGAGTTAGATGCTCAGATTTCGTTCTGAGCTAACTTTCGCCTTAATCTACATAGAGTAAGGGTGACTTCACCACTACTAATACTACTACCTACTAATAGACATAAGACTTTAATCTTGCACTCGTATCCACTCAATCTAATGGGGTAAGTATTACGTATTTTCGGTGAGCAATATTTTTTTGTCAAGGGTTTAAGAAAATTTTCATTTGTTATGCATTTGCATAATATTTTCGGTATGAAGTAAATGTTTCTGAGGTAAAAACAATATTTGTGTTCGGCAGTCCATTGTCAAGATGCATACCAGGTAACAGTGTCCAATTCCGATATCTATTTGATGGTGGCAACGCAACTTTGGATAGAAAAGGAATGGTAGAAAGTTTGCCGAGAAATTTTACTTAAATATCCACTCGGTCGATCGTCGTGTCGTCTTGTCGACAGTCGTGGGCATCTTGTAACAAGTATAAATTAAAAATTTAAAAATCCCCGACATTTGCCATTTTGTGGTGGCGGCCATCTTGAATTTACATAGTGCTATTCTACTAGTCAAGCCCTTTCATTTGATACCCATATTCAGGAAGTTGTGATAAACTATGTAATCCGCCATTTTGTAGCGGCGGCCATCTTGAATCGATTTTCATCAAACATAGCTAACGTGTGGTTAGCTATGTTTGATGAAAATCTCGACTAATTCACCTTTCAAACAAAAAAAAACCGCATTCAAATCGGTTCACCCGTTTGAGCGCTACAGGGGAACAGACAGACACGCACACACACACACTTATAACACCCTGTCGTTTTTGCGTCGGAGGTTAAAAATAAAATCGTTATTATTTTAAATCTGCATTTTATTAATGACTTTATTAATGAGTTACATCTTGGTTAGTGATAGGCCCTTACTAATAAAAATTGCACACTATTTATACATTACTTATACCTATATACATGTATGTGTCTTATTATAAGACGTCTATAAACAAAGCAACATTTTAATATTAAAGGCCTTATAATTTATAATACAGAGACTAAAATAAATTACAGACTATAAAGAACCAATGATAAGGAAAATACTTTTGACTATCACAGATCCCTATTACCTATTTTTTAGAGGCAATATTTTCAAAATTTATCACATTTGCATCTGTTATTGACGCAGACTCCTCCAGGGAATTTCAATCTTCGACAGCGCTGGTCGCATTCCTGAGGGTAGCACTTGCTGCGTCTCACTATTTCTAGCAAGGGCTGGTCTTCCCCATCTGAAAATTAAAAAAAACTTTAGTTGCCTCGTTCAGTAGTTCAATAATAATTCGATGGATATTTGATTTTGATAATTATTTTATACACAAAGCACAATTAAAAGGAAAACTTTCTGTGAAAACAGAATCGAAGTTTTTTGACCAGTAGTAAATTATATTTTTAAGGGAGGCATGCACAAGAGGCATGCACAAAACCCTTCTCACTCTGAGAGGAGACCCGTGCTCTGTAGTGAGCCGGTAATGGGTTGATCGTGATGATGCACAAGAGCAAGAACTTTTGGTTATCTCCATTGCACAACTTGACTGTAACGGAGCTCGCTTGCTTACAATCCTAATAATTGTCGTCAAATAACTACGTTGACACATATGTTCAAACGGTTTACAATATTGTTTCCACAAAGTTATCTGATAATAAACATCGTTATCTGATAATAACAAACTTTTTGGACTGTATAAAAAAATTCATAATAATTCCAATACAATTTGATATTAAAACTAATTTTATCAATCCTGTCCGTTAAAAAAAAAATATTTTTTTGCTTTCAAGTATTTTATGTAAAAAAGTTTAATATTATAGTTAGTTTTTAGGTAGTTAAAAAGCTGTGATAGCCTAGTGGTTAGGACGACCGACTTCTAATCGGAGGTCGTGGGTTCGATCCCGGGCACGCACCTCTAACTTTTCGGAGTTATGTGCGTTTTAAGTATTTAAATATCACTTGCTTTAACGGTGAAGGAAAACATCGTGAGGAAACCTGCATGCCTGAGAGTTCTCCATAACATTCTCAAAGGTGTGTGAAGTCTGCCAATCCGCTTGGCCAGCGTGGTAGACTATGGCCAAAACCCTTCTCACTCTGAGAGGAGACCCGTGCTCTGTAGTGAGCCGGTAATGGGTTGATGATGATGATGATGATGAATAGGTAGTTTATTTACTGTCTTACCAGCAGGCAAAGAAGACACAGATGCAGTCAAAGCGAACAAAGCCATAACAATGGCGAAGAACACAAAAACACCCTTCATTGCTGTATTTGTTGTTATTAACACTTATTAAGTGAATATACTACGTTTATTAAGTCTTAATATCGATACGATGTCGATACTACACTCTGTATGTACTATTTGAATAAACTGCAAGAGTAAATCCCTTTATATACCCAGATACGTACCTACAATTCATAATATCATATTTTATTGTGCGCAATGCGGGTGTAAGTAAATTCATTTGAAATTGCAAGCCATTTTGAAATTCATACATTATTCACTCCTAAAGCTATTGCAAATAGTATTGTTCAAACGACAGGTAATAGGGAAAGTACCCATGTTGTGATAATAATATTTGCAAAATTCTACATACGAGTACATGGTAAACCAAGATTATTGAGGAAAAATTAAATAGTATGTTTTACTATCATAGACTAAATGAAAAAATTGGACGGAACTTCGAAAACAAATATTATCTAAGAATAGAATAGAATAGAAAAGTTTTTTATTCAAATAAACTTTTACAAGTACTTTTGAATCGTCAGTTGAATCTATCACTGGTTTGGAATGCCGTTCCAACCGAGAAGAACCAGCAAGTAACTCGGCGGTTGCTGTAAGTACCAATCAGTGTCTTTATCGCCAATTAATTTAACATTCTTATCATCAAGATAAGCAGGATAAATTGGATACATTTTGATTACTTATTATTGAACAAGCGGACACCCACGACTTCGTTCGCGTGGATATTGGTTTCTGAAAATCCCGTGAGAATCATTTTGTTTTCCTAAGCTCCTTTGAGCTCATACCTTGCTAAAAACTGTTAAAAGTTCACTGGCGGATGTTTAGGTAGATCCAAATGTAAACATCCGCCAGTAAAAGTCCCATCAAAATTGATCCAGCCTTTCTGAGATTAGCTGGTAATCTTTAAAGTATCTCCTTTCTAACAAAAAAAGAATGAATGAAATCGGACCACGCGTTAATGAATTACAGCTAAGTACACATTTTAACTTTCATCCCCTCTCCCAAGGGAACCGTGCTGAATTTCGGGATAAAAAGTATCCTATATGTTACTCCGTAGTATGAACTTAAATCATACGACAAACAGACAAACAGATAAACAGACAAACAGACAAAAATGTCAAAAATAGCTTTTTTACGTTCTATTACTTATCCCTAACATCCCCCAGTTATTATTTTGCAAAAATCTTCAATGTACAGATACGGCAAGTCTACGATTTTATTATATGTATAGATGAGCTATTATCCAATTAGGTACTTACCTATCGCATCCGATACCGATTCCCATTTTCCGAAATAAACAACACATTGTGCTGTAAGTTTGAAGTAGCTTGTGTGTGCAAAAATGAAGTGTACTTATAGCCAACGAGAAGAGCCAATTTTCAAACGGAACTTATTTCATTTATTGGCAGGGCACTATTGGTATTAGAGCAAGATCCCAGGGCCGCCAGACATCACGTATTTTCTGACGGATGAAATGTGGACGATTGAGTAGTGTTAGTATGTAATAAGATCGTATGCCTACCTGCTAGCTTGGTCAAACGGCCAATTTCCAGGTATCAGGTAATCAAGGTACATAAAAACATTACTTACTTCACGTAAATTCTCATGGCTGATTTTTATATATGTTTTCGAGTGTATAGTTAAAAATAAATTGTCAATACTCCCAGACACTTTCCGTCGGCCATATTGCTTGACAGACGCTTTAAGGGTCTCAAAATAATTAGTCAACTTCACGTAAATTCTGACGCTCCATTTTTATATATGTTCATCCGACAACTATTTTAAAAGCTTTGACAAGAAGACAGACCGATCCAAGGGGCCAATCATCCCCTAAACTAAATTTTAATATCTCTGTGAGTGGGAGCGCGAGAGCATTATCTACGCGCATGAGACTGAGTGAATTTTTTGAATCTAAAAAATTTAAGAAAACAAGGAAAAACGTTCAATAGAATAAAGAAAAAATAACAAAACTGGCAAAAAAATTAGAAGATTTATTGCTTATCATGATGCTTTAAATATTATGACTGCAGAAGAATACAAGCAGCTTTTATAAGCACTTCGACAAAACGGACCCCTGAGTTTAGTTGGTTCAGTGGACAGAAAAAGTTTAAATAAATAAATAAACAAAATGTTTAGACAAAACTTTAAAATAAATGATCCAAATAATTACCTAATGTCTTAATTTATAACACCGACAGTAATTTTGTATTTTCATGTCCTGATTTATGAATAAATGAATCCAACAAATGTAGAGATTTGGAGTTTTTATTTAAAACTAGAGGTCCGTCCCGGCTTCGCCCGTGGTACATAATATATAGCCTATAGCACTCAAGGATCACGTACATATCCAACGGTGAAAGAATTTTTGAAATCGGTCCAGTAGTTTCTGAGATTAGCGCGTTCAAACAAACAAACTCTTCCGCTTTATTATATTAAGTATAGATTCAAATCTTAGTAGCGACCCTAAAATGTCATTTAAAAAAATTGAAAAAAATACTGAAATACTTTCATAAGGTATAGATTCAAATTATGTAGTGCCCCGTGAATATAAGAAAAAAAATTTTTTTCTTAGGAATAAGGACCACCCTAATAGGCAGTCCATGACGTCACGGGTTGTTGAAAACGCCTTGTGTAAATAAATAGCAATTTCCGTTCGCCATGGGTTGCAGTACGGAAATTGGCGCGTATTTGTGCCAAAACTCAAAATAGGTTAAATCTCGCTTGGAATTTGATGATTGTTTTTAAATAATAATAATAATATGTCAAACAAATTGTATACTTAGTCATTATACTATACAGGGTGTCTGGGAAACTCAGTAAAGTAAAGTAAAGAATTTACGTGAAGTTGACTAATTATTTTGAGACCCTTAAAGCGTCTGTCAAGCAATATGGCCGAGGGAAAGTGTCTGGGAGTATTGACAATTTATTTTTAACTATACACTCGAAAACATATATAAAAATCAGCCATGAGAATTTACGTGAAGTAAGTAATGTTTTTATGTACCTTGATTACCTGATACCTGGAAATTGGCCGTTTGACCAAGCTAGCAGGTAGGCATACGATCATAGTACATACCAACACTACTCAATCGTCCACATTTCATCCGTCAGAAAATACGTGACGTCTGGCGGCCCTGGGATCTTGGACCATATAGTCCGTTTGAATATGACTCAAACCAGATTCTGATGGAGCGCTTTGAACCGCAATGAACAAAGTTGAAATGTATGCTTTGACAATTAAAGTTCATGTGCGCATGCAGCATCATAGTATATCTAACTGATTGCGTTCTGCAGAATGTGCTACCAGCCAGGAGAGTTTCCGAACTTTAATTCATACATAGTATGAATTAAAGTTCGGAATCGCATTTATAATATTATTTCCATACTAATATTATAAATTCGAAAGTAACTCTGTCTGTCTGTATGTTACTCTTTCACGTCTAAACCGCTTAACCGATTTTGATAAAATTTGGTCCATAGATAGACTAGACTTTGAAAAAGGACAGACTACTTTTATCCCGGGTAGGGGAATCATAATTTTAAGAACCTAAGGAATTTTAAGAACCTAAATCCACACGGACAAAGTCACCGGCATCAGCTACTATTCAAATAAATTTTATACATCAATTTTCGTTTTGATTAGTCCATTCGGCTTAACGTTTAGAATACAAATATTTCCATTAATATTGCAAATCAATCAGATTTACAAACATGGATGTTTGAATATTATAGGAGAGGAGAATCTAAAATTAAACGCAATTTGGCAATTTTGGATCTATAAATAAAATAAGTAATATCTGGTTATTCGTAGTTTCGTATATATAAATAAAATGTGACGTTATCACTTTTGTACAAGCCATAATAATGCTAACTCGTATCTGGGGTTGAGAAAAAGGTCTTGCTGACACTCCTATGAGCGCTGATTCCTTTCATATAAATTGGACTTCCTGGGTTCGATTCCCGGCAGGGGCAATTTCAGAATTTGATGTTGAGAGGCTTGTTACCTTTTCACGGCAGATTTGCTGATCTTGATGAAATTTGGCACAATGATAGCTTGTATCCTGGAGTTAGAGTTTTTATCTCTGAAAATGAATTAAGGAGTTCGCAAAGGGATAAACATAATATGCATTTTAATAAACATATAGCACCATATACATGGTAGATGCAATTGACGATTCAAAAGTCGTATTCGTAAAAAAGTTAATTTGAATAAAAACTTTTATATTCTATTCTATTCATAAATCCACGCGGACGAAGTCTTGTCTTCGATACTTAGGAATAAAAAAACTTTTTTTAAATGTGAATATGAAAATCCACAGTGCAAAAACACTGTATTTAATATAATGAGATCGTTCTATACCTTCGTCAGGATGTTTGTATTATGGTACAGATTACTGCGTAATATTATACCGTCTCAGTCTGCGAGAACCTGCATAAAACTGTATCATAGATCAGGCTTTACAAGAAGAGGTAAAATTAAAATATTGTATTCTACAATCGAACAGTCTATATAAATCATTTTTAAACCCCGACGCAACAAGAGGGTGTCATAAGATCATCTAATACGGGTGAACCAATTTGAATGCGGTTTTTAGGGTTCTGTAGCCAAATGGCAAATGGGAAACCCTTATGGATTCGTCATGTCTGTCTGTCTGTCTGTCTGTCCGTATGTCACAGGCACTTTTTTCCGAAACTATAAGAACTGTAGGTACTGTTGAAACTTGGTAAGTAGATGTATTCTGTGAACCGCAATTTTCACGCAAAAATAGAAAAAAAAAAACAATAAATTTTGGGGTTTCTCCATACTCAAAACTGAAACTCAAAAATTTTTTTTTTCATCAAACCAATACGTGTGGAGTATCTATGGATAGGTCTTCAAAAATGATATTGATGTTACTAATATCATTTTTTCTAAACTGAATAGTTTGCGCGAAAGACAATTATTAAAAAGTGGAAAATGTGTCCCCCCCTCCCTTTAACTTCTAAAATAAGTGAATGATAAAAAATATATATATGATGTAAGTACATTACCATGCAAACTTCTACCAAAAATTGGTTTGAACGAGATCTAGTGAGTAGTTTTTTTAATACTACGTCATAAATCGTAAAGCGCAATTTACCTTTTTCCCATACCACAAACGTGATTTTTTTTGCCGTTTTTATAGATAATGGTACGCACTTGGCTTTTTTAGTGTTTTACTTACTGTTGGGGTGATTAAGGTTCATTTTAACTTTGGTTAGGCTCTTTAGAATAAAAACACGTCCTGTTATACTGATAGTTTATTTGCGACTGACTGTGGGTAAGTAACTCGATAAAATATACGCTTAGAACTGAACATACCGCCCCCCAAAAGGGATTTTGACGAAATACCTTTTATAATTATAAATGAAACTAAAGTAAACAGTACATTACATCATTAGTCAAGCTTACAATTTTATCGCTTAAAATAAAATGTAGTTTTGCAATAAAACAGTAAAATAAATTAAACAAATTGTAAATAAACACATACTTAATAAATTCTATTTTCACTTTTACATAATTCATGAACATTTTGTAAAAAACACGTAAATAAATAAGCAAGAAATAAATTACAATTTTGAAAATGGGTAGGTAATTCTTTGACATAAAGTAAATGGCTAGATTATCACTCAGTTACATAATTTGTAGGTATAAGCAGGTAGGTACTACTAAGGTAAGTGAAACTTGTTTACATATCAATGTTTTAGATTAACTTTTAATTGTACCGTCCACTATGCGAATTCTTTTAGAATTTTCTAACTTGTATCTCCTTCCTTCATTTATTTCTTGTTCTCTCTGTAAATTTCTCTCGATAGCTCTTCACTATTTGAAAATATTCTCTTTGTATTTGTATCAATCTTTCCTTTCATACCTTGTTGGTGCATGGTATTGTCTTTTCTACTTGTCTTTGTATCTATCTCTCCGAATAATATCCAGCCCAACGCAGTATTTTGCGCACAAGGTGTTCCAGGCGGACCTTTCACTAGACCTTGTCGCAATATCTTTGCATATTCGTTTGCACCAAGAATGAGATCAATAGGTCCTGACGTAAAATAATCTGGATCTGCTAAGTCGAGACCTGTAATATGTGACCATTGTTTTAGAGTTGTAGCTTTGATCTTCGGAATCTTATGGCTAATCTGCTTTGACATAATGAAATTTTGTATAGGCAGACCATAGCAAGGATCCCTTTGCGATAAAACTTGGACGTTAACTTGTTCCTTAACAGCCACTCTTGTTGATTCTATTCCGGTAACAATTCTGTTTGTATTGTATCTTTTGAGCCTCAGTGTTTGAGCCGCCTTCTCACTGATAAAACACGCTTAAGAGTCCAAGTCTATTAGCGTCTTTAGAACAGTAGTATGTCCGCTCTCACCTCTTACTGTAAGTAAAGCTGTTGCTAATAGAGCAAAGTTATTGTATGTAACAGGACTGTTAGACGCAATCATTGTATGTACTCTAGTTTCTTCTGCACTGTCCTCGTTTTCTTCTTCTTCTTTTGTATTTCTTGACTCATGCAGAAGAGAATGATGCCGTCTACTGCACTTCTTACAAAATAGCCTAACTGTACATTTGAAAATTTTATGCCCTGGAGCCAAACAGTTGAAACAAATCCTATTCTTCTTGACATATTCACTTCTTTCTGTAGGATTCATCTTCAAAAACTCTTCACAACGACTCAACGTATGATTTTCTTTGCACAATATACAAGTTTTGCTGTTTGGAGTAGTGGTAACGTGAAATGTTCGTACCTTCGTGGGTTTGTCATGAGATGCTGATGGTGATGATGCAAGCTCAAGTGTACGAAACTTGGATTCGAGAAAGTTCTTTAAGCTATCCCATGTAGGCATTTCTTCAGAATTATGCTTGTAAGTATATTCTTCCCACTGCTTATGTGACTCTGGGTCCAACTTCTGAACAACAAGAAATATAATTAATATATCCCAAGAGTCTGTACAAATTTTTAAGTTTTTTAAATGATTTAAGCACTCCGTGGTACTATCCAAAAGTAATTTTAACTGACTTGCGTTCTGTGTGCTTAACTTCTTTTGAGTAAATAATCTTCTGAGTATGGAGTTCACTATCAAACGTTTATTTCCATAACGATTCTTCATCAATTCCCACGCTTGTTCGTAATTGTCATCAGTAATTTGTATGTGATTGAGTATTGCTGCAGCTTCTCCACTAACGCTGGTCTTCAAGTAATATAACTTCTGAACTCGACTAAGTGACGAACTATGTATCAATGTATTGAAGAGGTCATGAAAGGTTGGCCATTCATCGTACTTGCCCGTGAATGTAGGTATTTTTATGGGAGGTAGTTTTACTTGCGAGCCGCATGAGTCTTCGATAGAAATATTTCCATGATAATGCGTGTGTGGTGCATCACTAGCTCGTGTCTTAGCTAACATGTCTTTGAAGTCCCCATGTAAACATAAGTATAAATCTTCTTGGATGAAAAACTCTTCATTTACAAAATACGACATTAAACCTCTTTGGTCTCTTGTTGTATTCTTGACTAAAATTTCGTGTGCATTCTTAAAAGTATTCCAGTAATCTTCTAAACTTTTAATTCTAGTTTCTAAATAACCCATTGTCATTCTTTCCTTAGGACATTTCTTCCAATTTATTTGGATTTTCTTCAGTATAGCCGCTGTATTTTCAAGAATATTAATAGCTTGATCCGTAACTGTAGTCATTTTGTTTATGTGATGCACGAAAATCTTCAAAAAATACGTAAAAATTAGTTCTTCACCTGTCTACCGCTTGAAATAATACACGATGCACTTAAAATGCAATAACTTGTGCCTCGATCACTTCTTCTGTAGCCTTTTGTTCTCGCGTCGACGACGACCGCTCGTGTGCGTACTCCCAGCGGAATGTTGTCGAATTTCTTGATTTTAAGTATGCAGATATTTAGTGTGTTAGGACGTGTAAATGTGTGTGATAGTTTCAAATTTGTGCGTCCAACCGTTTTTGAAAAATTCGTTTTTTTGAAAAATTTGAAAAATTATTAAGCGTATTAGGTTAAAACGTTGCACATAGATAAATGAACCGACACACTAATTATTGGAATACATTTTCATTCGCCAATCCATAAAAAACTCGTCCAATCGAATGTCGAACAAAATAGTGGCAAAGTCATAGTAATATTGGATCATAACTTAAGTATTACCTACTGTAGACCAATGAAACTTAACAAGGCATTGTAAACAGTCATAAAGAACAAATTAGTGTTGGAAATTAAACTTTAGAACTCCTATTCGAAGTGCTAGGACCTAATAACCGGATTTCACTTTAATACACATAACTTCTGAACGGCAATTTTTTTTCTAATTCTATTTTCACAAACATTACACACAAATTCATAGCAACATGTGTACAAAAAATCACATCTACACGCGTAGCCGTTTACGAGATCTAGCAAACAGCGAAACGTTCCCCCAGCGGAATCTTGAATATCTCCGGAGTCTTGAGACACACAAATTCCATTTACACACACACATTTAGCCCTAGCTACGCACTAATTATTGCACTAATTTTTTTTTTCGTGCGCACGTTGGAAAAAAAACATGCCGCTGGGAGAACGTTCTCCTGGCGGAAAGTGTTTTTGGCGAATTTTTCAAAAACGGTTGGACGCACAAATTTGAAACTATCACACACATTTACACGTCCTAACACACTAAATATCTGCATACTTAAAATCAAGAAATTCGACAACATTCCGCTGGGAGTACGCACACCGACCGCTCACTTCTCGTTCAATCCGGTGACGATTTTAGACCATATGTTGGGGTGATTAAGGTTCATTTTAACTTTGGTTAGGCTCTTTAGAATAAAAACACGTCCTGTTATACTGATAGTTTATTTGCGACTGACTGTGGGTAAGTAACTCGATAAAATATACGCTTAGAACTGAACACTTACTACTGCTGAATCGAACTTGAAGTTTGGTACAGAGATAGTTAATTGTGTTCCGTAGGTGGACTTAAGCTTATTTTTATCCTCGAAAATCGAAGATGGACCCCACGTATTTTTGAAATTTAAAGCCATGTGGACGAAGTGGCTAGCAGCACATAGGAGTCAGAAATAATACAAGGTATAAATAAAAAATTAAAAAAAACCTCGACATTTTTTGGTGGCGGCCATCTTGGATTTGCGTAGTGCTATTCCATTAGTCAAGCCCTTTCATTTGATACCCATATTGAGTGAGTTGTAAAAAATATGTAATCCGCCATTTTGTGGCGGCGGCCATCTTGGACTGATTTTCTTCAAACATAGCTAACAACACTCTCGACTACACCTTTCAAACAAAAAAAACCGCATTCAAATCGGTTCACCCGTTTGAGTGCTACGCTGGAACAGACAGACACACACACACAGACACGTTAAACTTATAACAAAATAAAAGGATCTTCCATAGTACTAAGATATCGGTGTTGCTTCGTTTCTCGGCGAGAAGATAATAAATTCCAGTCCCCACCTGCCGGCTGCCTGCAAGGGCCGAGCTATTCTTTCAAAGATCAAAAGTTTCCCGGCGCACGATCATTACGACAAAATACGATACTCTGTTGTTTCATATTAAATTTTATAAGTATCGCTATTCATGACTGAGCGTATCACTACATAGTATAAAACAAAGTCGCTTTCTCTGTCCCTATATCCCTATGTCCCTATGTCCCTATGTATGCTTAAATCTTTAAAACTACGCAACGGATTTTGATACGGTTTTTTTAATAGATAGAGTGATTCAAGAGGAAGGTTTATAAGTAGAAAAATTGGACCTGGCAGGTGGCGCTAATAGCGGGCAGGACGACGTCTGCCGGGTCCGCTAGTAAACAATATATATTTTTAACCGACTTCAAAAAAGGAGGTTCTGTATTGCTCTAAAAGCCAACAGTTCAAATCATTCTTATCGCTAAACCATATTGTGATAGTAAAAAAACCCGGCTGAGTTTGTTGTGGGCTCTTCTCAAACCAGGACGCGTTTGGAACCCTCGTAGTTTCAAGTTTTCGTGATTATCACCATTACATTTTCTTAAATTGACGACCTTATACCAATTTGGAACAAAGTTTAATTGAATTTGAATTTATTCGACCTGTATGAAATTATGCATCTATGTTCGCGATTATTTCAAAAACTAATGAACCGATTTTGATGATTTTTTCATTATTGTCATCTACATACGTTCAGGAAGGTTTGTGTGTGTGTGTGTGTGTGTGTGTGTATGTGTGTGTATGTGTGCGTGCGTGCGTGCGTACGTGCGTTCGTGCGTGCGTGCGTCCATGCGTGCGTGCGTGTGTGTATTTGTTACTCTTTAACGCCGCAAATTCTGAACCGATTTGGCTGTAATTTTGAATGGAGATAGGTATTGGTCTAGTGGTAACTGCCTCGTTGGTCTAGTGGTTACCATATTGCAGATCACGCGGTCCCGGGTTTGATTCCCGGGTCGGGCAAAATAATTGATAGGTAATGGCCCACACCATATTTTTCTGTCAAGGAATTCTCAGTACCAGCCCGGATTTGAAAGTTGGCGGCGTTTCACCCCCGTGCCTCGGAGAGCACGTTAAACAGTCGGTCCCGGTTATTATCACTATCATGTGACAATAGTTGTTAAAGATCGCCAATTGGAGCAGCGTGGCGGGTCTAAACTCTAAATCCCTCTCTCTTACGAGAGCCCTGTGCCCAGCAGTGGGACGTAAAAAAGGCTGTAGTGGTGGTGGTGGTTGGCGGTATTAAATATGTGTGTATGCATTTAGCTAGGCTATCACATGCCATTTTGTGATAGCCTAGTGGTTAGGACAACCGACTTCTAATCGGAGGTCGTGTGTTCGATCCTGGGGCACGCACCTCTAACCTTTCGGAGTTATGTGCGTTTTAAGTATTTAAATATCACTTGCTTTAACGGTGAAGGAAAACATCGTGAGGAAACCTGCATGCCGGAGAGTTCTCCATAACGTTTTCAAAGGTGTGTGAAGTCTGCCAATCCGCTTGGCCAGCGTGGTAGACTATGGCCAAAACCCTTCTCACTCTGAGAGGAGACCCGTGCTCTGTAGTGAGCCGGTAATGGGTTGATCATGATGATGATGATGATGATGTATGCATTTAGCGGTGAACACTGAAACGCGATGCACAATGCACAGTATTAAAATATTAAAGAATCCAGTAATGGAGGCGCGCGGGCGGGACGCCAACTGCTTTCAGCGCTACTCGCCGTTTTTAAATGCGCCGTAGATTACAAAATTATCGTAGACATGTCGCGATGTCATTTTTAGAATCCGGCTGAGTTTGTATGGACTCTTTTCTCAGACCATGGCACGTTTGTTCTCGTTAATCCTCGTACTTTTAGTTAAGTAGTAAGTAATTGTCACAATTACCTCATATTTTCTATGTACTTGCAAAATTGACGTTCAAAAAGTGGACCGTGTACTATTTCTGAATAAAATCCTACTAATATTATAAATGTGAAAGTGTGGATGTTTGGATGTTTAGATGTTTGTATGTTTGTATGTTTGGATGTTTGGATGTTTGTTACTCAATCACGCCGCAACTACTGAACCGATTTGGCTGAAATTTTGAATGGAGATAGCTTATGCCCTGACTTAAAACATAGGCTAATTTTTATCCCGGAAAAGTATTCCTGTGGGACTAAAATAGATATAATCTTCCAAAAACGCCATAGAGGGCGCTGACTGTTCTTAGGTAAATCACGTTCACATAACACATTATTGCAATAGTTTGCTGTGTTGCATGCATTGGCAACACATAGGCTACTTTTTATCCTGGAAAAAATGCACAGTTCCCATGGGATTTTGAAAAACCCGAAGTCTATATCTACAACTATAGGTAGATTATTATAGCGAACTTCCTTGATAGAAAGTATAAAGGTTGGAAAAGGGATCGGGAACGGGAACCGGGAATCAACGATTCCCTCGGGATTTGTTCAAAACCGAAATTTACGCGAGCGAAGCTGCGGGCAGAAGCTATCACACATAATCACAATACCAATCCTACTAATCCTACTATCCTACTAATCCTCCTACTATCCTACTAATATCATAAATGTGAAAGTGTGGATGTTTGGATGTTTAGATGTTTGGATGTTTGGATGTTTGGATGTTTGTTACTCAATCACGCCGCAATTACTAAACCGATTTGGCTGAAATTTTGAAAGGAGATAGATTATACCCTGACTTAAAACATAGGCTTTTTATCCCGGAAAAATCTACAGTTCCCACGGGATTTTGAAAAAAACCGAAATCTCTAGCTACAACTATAGGTAGATTACTATAGCAAACTTCCTTGAAAGTAGGTGTAAAGGTTAGAAAAGGGAGCGGGAATGGGAACCGGAAATCCACGACTCCCTCGGGATTTGTGAAAAACCAAAATTCTCGCGGGCGAAGCCGCGGGTATTCTCTAGTTTCTGAATAAATTTGAATTTGAATTTGCTATGGTGAGTAACGATGCCATATGCGTTGCGTTACGGTATGTGGGGAGTGTTCCATGGAGAAGAAAAAATGCAGGAAAGTGCATATTGTAATAAATATGGGTTTGATGAAAAGTCAAAATTATTTTGCTATGATCCGCAAAACAGTCAAATTTGTATGGTACAATAAGCAGCATGTGCTATGCCCTGTCAGCCTTCCTGCTGTTAAATATGCAGGAAAAATAAGCAACCAAGCGGACCCCAAGCACCACCACCAAGTAACACCACACAAATCCACCACCAAAATAAACTCGACGATAGTTTCGCTCCGACACCGGAGCATCCTCAGGAGACTCTACAATGCACAACTGCAAAGTATGTATAAATATGGGTTTAACGAACCAGTATCGAAATACTACTAATGCAAGGTTTTATTATCTGCAACGATATCAACATTATAAATATTGCATATACTTTCTTAATCTGCTTTAATACTGGATTGACGTCCGATACCAAATGAGTCAGACTGATAATGTGGCTAATTCTGTTGTACACAATCTCTAAACCTAAACTACAATGACAGCTCTAAATTTATTCCTATCTCTTTCACAGTGCTCATTGCGGAAAAGGATAGCAATAGATTTAGACCTGTCATTTTAGTTTAGGTTTAGAGATTGTGTACAACAGAATTAGCCACATTATGTAAACCTTTATGCCTATTTCAATTTTCCTGAAAGGTATCATACTAATTCGTCATGTTCTTTAGTATATCTATATATGATTTGAAGTTCCTGAAACTGCTGAGTAACTGTTGCTCAATATTGACTAACTTCCAACTTCTTGATATGTAAATATTTATCGCTAAGTTTAAGATAAATCACAAGTCAGCTTAACACCCTAGTATTGCCTATCTAACAAATATTATTTTATGTTTATTACTGTTTTCTGAGATTTTTGGTAGCCAGTATCAGTGGTAGATTTATTACTTACATTTGATTTCTAAAAATGCACAAACGCTTAGGTAAGATTTAGTGATGAATTTTGGAATTTTTCAACGGCTGTGAATTTTTTAGCCTTGTAAGAGATTCAAAGTTCAATTAATTGTTGAAATAAATTAGAAAAACTCTTTGTACTACAATAACATAAGTGTCTTAGTAAAGCTACATGTCCTTGCAAGCAAGTTTTAATAATTTTTACATGCGTAGGTATATATGTCTAGCAGAAAAAAACTTTATTCTTTAATCTATGATCCATCGTACGCTTAAATGCAAACGTTATTATACGTATGAAGACATGGTTTCATATTAATTTAACTGAGAGCTCGTTTCTACGTAACGCGACGCGATATTTGATTTGTCACTTGGTGATAAAGATAATAATATTTTTTTGATAAAAGTCGGCGTAAATAGAACTCAAGTACTGTAAGTACCTACTAGTTACTAATTATACTTGTAACAACACTACAGCCATTTTAACGTCCTACTGCTGAGCACAGAATACAGATCTCTTTTATAGGTGACAGGGGTCTACAACGCAAAAGTGCACTAATAGTAGATACTATTGCGTTAGTACATCCCTGTCTTCGTGCAAACGTACCCCAGAGTGACATTAATAGGGCTCCGTTTTTACCCTTTGGGTACGGAACCCTAAAACGTCGTCATCGTCGTCGTTCTCAACCGATAGACGTCCACTGGTGGACATAGGTCTCTTGTAGGGACTTCCACACGGTGCGGTCTTGTGCCACATGTATCCAGCGACTCCCTGCGACTCTTTTGACGTCGTCGGTCTACCTAGTGGGGGGTCTGCCAACACTGCGTTTTCCGGTGCAAGGTCGCCATTCTAGCACCTCGGGACCCCAACGTCTATCGGTTCTTCGGACTATGTGCCTCGCCCATTGCCACTTCTGTTTTGCAATTCGTTGAGCTATGTCGGTGACTTTGGTTCTTGTACGGATCTCCTCATTTCTGATTTGATCGCGTAGAGAAACTCCGAGCATAGCTCTCTCCCTCGCTCTCTGAGTGACTCTGAGCTTTCTACCTAACCCTAAAACGGTCAACGGTAAAACGATTTTTGTCGGAGGGAAGAATACCTCCTATTCTGGAGGAGTATACCTAGTATTCTGGAGGTATATGTACTTGATTAATAGGGGGTTTTCCAACCCCCAATGGGGGACACTTTCCATTGTGGGGTGCAATTGAAGAACCTTGGGACTTCAACGAAATCGGTTCTTCACGTGATGTTCCCCCTTATTTCTAGTGCCGCTTCGCGAATCGTTGAGCTATATACGGTTACTCTGGTTCTCCTACAGATTTCCTCATTAACCCCCCACGCAAATACGACGGGGTGTTATAAGTTTGACGTGTCTGTGTGTGTGTCTGTCTGTTCCCCTGTGACGCTCAAACGGGTGGACCGATTTGAATGCAGTTTTTTGTTTGAAAGGTGAATTAGTCGAGAGTGTTGTCAGCTATGTTTGATGAAAATTGATCCAAGATGGCCGCCGCTACAAAATGGCGGATTACATATTTTTTCACAACTCCTATAATATGGGTATCAAATGAAAGGGCTTGACTAGTAGAATAGCACTATGCAAATCCAAGATGGCCGCCGTCATAAAATGGCGAATGTCGGGGGTTTTTTAAATTTTCAATTTATACTTGTTTTCGAGATAATCCTAGCAGCATCAACCGCTGAGTGACTTTGAGCTTTCTTATCAGTTAAGTGAGCACATTTCGTGGATCTCATACGGTACACCTAACTTATGTTGGAAGTAAATACCAACTCCATCCTCAGAACTTAACATTGGATTACAAACGCAGTTCGAGTGGGAGATATTCTAAGAGCAATAATACATAGTTAATAGTTGTGCGGAATCAGGTAGTTTAACACAAGTATACTAGTAGGTATTCGGAAACTATGCTACAGAACTCATAACAGTAGTCAGTTTAGGCACTTGAGATCTACTGTTCTGAATTTCCGATAGCAGGATATTGTATCCACCTTGTTTATAGGCAAGTAGGTAAGTCCACACCGATTAAATTTTGCGTCGCCTGTTGAACACTGCATTCGGAATTAATTTTTTCTCGCCACTTTGAATCTTTTGCCACGCAAAGGTATAATTATTCACTCTGGCGTTTGATGCAATAAGTTTTGCCAAACACATTTATATGCAATTTTTATTGGTGTGGCAGTGAAAAGAAGACTCCCGTGACTACCGTCATCACAATTTTATGACGAGCATCATTTTGAAGTGGTTGAATCCGTTTTAAAGATGGTGCAGGGACCATCATTGCCAAAATTTTGAAGAAGATTTGACAAGCGCTACCCGCCTACAACTCTACGTCTATTCAAAAAGAGAATCAGTATTGGATTGGAGGGCGCTGTTGTGCCCGATGTGTGTGTTTGTAGCTGGCAATACAAGTAACTAATACAGAGTTCCCGATACGTTTGATTTCATTTTCGTTTTCATTTTTGTTTCCGTTTCCGTTTTCTTTCCGTTTCTGTTTCCGATTCCGTTTCCGTTCCTGCCAAACAGAAATAATATAATGTTTCTACTTCTAATGTTATTATCCTACTAATCCTACTAATATTATAAATGTGAAAGTGTGGATGTTTGGATGTTTGGATGTTAAGATGTTTGGATGTTAAGATGTTTCGATGTTTGGATGTTTGGATGTTTGGATGTTTGGATGTTTGGATGTTTGGATGTTTGGATGTTTGGATGTTTGGATGTTTGGATGTTTAGATGTTTGGTTGTTTGTTACTCTATAACGTCTACTGAACCGATTTGGCTGAAATTTTGAATGGAGATAGATTATGCCCTGACTTAAAACATAGGCTACTTTTTATCCTGGAAAAATCGACAGTTCCTGCGGGATTTTGAAAAGCTAAAGCTATAGGTATATTACTATAACAAACTTCCTTGAAAGTAGGTATAAAGGTTGGAAAAGGGAGCGGAAACGGAAACCAGATATCCACGATTCCCTCAGGATTTGTGAAAAATCGAAATTCACGCGGGCGAAGCCGCGGGCAAAAACTAGTTTAAAAATAAATCAACAATAAAACTACCTAATGCTAATGAAAAGCAAAAAAAAACTGGTTTGTGTTAGTATTTTATAGTCTGATCATTTATTTATGATCTGTATGTTTCACACTAATCGCATGATACAAAATAGGTACAAATTCAAGTCAGAAGCCGAGTAAAAAAACTATTTTGCAAGTGTAGATTAGGAAGCATTGAGTTGCAAGTAATACGTAGTGCCTAACAAGAAATTTATACGGTTTCTGTATACGGTTACACTGGTCGAACATCGGTAAACCGATTCCCAAGTAATCTATAGGCTTGTCTACGAAAAGTAGGTACTAGTTCCGTAAATGATATGGGGCTAGGGGTCAGTTGCACCTAGATGTTAATAGTACTTTACGGTGACCGTTGAAGTTGACCATCAAAGAAAAAAAGCAATATCTGAAGGCCTACTACAATCTTTAATCTAACGATCCAATTCCGATGCTATTCAATATCGGTGCCTAAAATAAATCGCATTGAATTCGTACCATGAAGTATCTTTTTGTTTCTATATTTTTATACTAGGTTTTTGTTTCGTCTATGATATCGTCTATAATAGACGTCATGACGTCATGACATCTATTGGTCGGATAAGTTCATGGTACGAAATAGCGATTCAGTTCAGTTTAGGTCTTTAATTGAGTCGCGATTATAGTTGATGGTAGACCCACTGGTATATGCATTGCACCGAGTTCCTGTTTTGACCTGTCCGTTTCGAGGGATGATCCGATATCAGACACGAGTTATGTTGGCAAGTTGAATGTTTTTGTCTGTCAAAACAAATAGTTAAAAGGCACAATCGTATCAAATTCCACCATTACAACCGTTTACGCACTGCTAGGCGGAGGCCTCCTTTCCTATAGAAGAGAGGGATTTGGAGCTTAGACCTGCCAAGCTGCTCCAATGCGAGTTGGCGGGTTTTAACGAATAATGTCATATAATAATGATAATAACAGGGACCGATTATGGGTTAACTTGCTCTCCGAGCCACGGGGATGAAACACCGCCAACTACCAACTCCTGGCTGGCACTGACAATTTCTCGACAGTAAAGCCGAATAACAAATTTTTACCCGACTAGGAATCGATCCCAAGACCTCGCGATGCTACTGAATGCTGTCGAACTTGCTCACCGCTAGACCAACGAGGCTTCCAAATTCAATCATTTACATCAAGTTTGATTTTGAAATCAACATGCACGTCCCACAGAGACGACTGTCTCTCAGTCACGTTTCATAGGAAGCAGTGAGGTTCACCTGCGCACCGGCCCGGCACCGGCCCGGCACCCACCCGGCTGCACACAGGTGGTATCGCTCTGGTGATACTGCTCATGAATATCACATCAACTTGCATTGAACCGGAAATGTTCCGGATGCATTGAACGCTATTCTCTTTATATGTTTAGATTTGTATGTTTTATATATACATTATTGTATTTTCGTGCGCTAATGCCCGATACACATACTGCGTAGTGTTATAAGCATTAAGCGCTTTGCCACCGCCAAGATTTGAAAGTCCGTCTTCCATTTGTAACCCCCGACGCAAAAACGACGAGGTGTTATAAGTTTGACGTGTCTGTGTGTGTGTGTCTGTTTGTTCCACCGCTATGCTCAAACGGGTGAACCGATTTGAATGCGGTTTTTTGTTTGAAAGGTGAATTAGTCGGGAGTGTTCTTAGCTATGTTTGATGAAAATCGGTCCAAGATGACCGCCGCCACAAAATGACGGATTACATATTTTTAACAACTCCCTCAGTATGGGTATCAAATGAAAGGGCTTCACTAGTAGAATAGCACTATGCAAACCCAAGATGGCCGCCACTACAAAATGGCGAATGTCGGAGGTTTTTTAATTTTTAATTTAAACTTGTTACTCTCAATTATAACTTGGGCACCATATTATCAAGAGTTTAGGTGACAGTTAAGCGCAGATCTAAAAAATCCATTTTGTGGATTTTTACATAATGGATTTTATGGATTTATGAATGTAGAGAAGCTCACCTGTGCATCGAGCCCAGCTGGCGGCGTACAGGTTGCAACGCTGCTCATGAATATTACATCTACTCGCATTGAACCGGAAATGTTCCGGTGGCACTGAATGCTCTTTATATGTATAGCGGAGTTGTTGAGACCTACTTATAAAGTTACAGCCCTAAGAAAAGCACAAAGTTCATACTTGCTCTTACAAAAAGACCGAGTAATGTCTAGACAAAACGCAAAGTTAGCTACTCAAATTACAAGTAGTTTTTGAACTGTGTGCAAGGTGGCAGCGCCAAGTGTTTGTAGTCTGAGGGCGATTAAATTCTCTAAAACTTACCTAAGGCATCCTACGTAGTTCAAGATTCTTTTATGATAATATGTACTTCAAACTGAGCTTTACTTTCAGATATTAATTAAACCTTAACTTACCTTCAAATTCTATTATATTATATATTAAGATAGAGATATTAAATAGATTTAATAGGTTAAAATTAAAAAATAAAAGATCTGTTTCAATTTGTTATAATAACTATTATCTAATGGTCGACTATTGCTATAATTGCGAATGATTTATTGTTATCCGTTTTAAGAGTGATATCTTCAATCACCGAAGATGACCAAAAATGTGTACCAAAAATGGAACTATACTTAAAATAAAAATTCAATCTTGAAATCGGTTGAGATTTAATGAAAGTCTCGAGTAACGTTATAACAAAGAGAAAAAAACAATATTATTCACGGAAAACATTCTACCTCCACTCCATGTCGAGTAAAAACTTTATTAGTAAATGGAAAACGGTTTTTTATAAAGTGAAATGGTCAAATGAGTCTGGATTTCGATTAAGCGATCTCACGTAAGTTAGTTTAGGTATTTATTCATTCTTTTTTAGTTTTTAAGTTTTAGCCTGACTAGGTTTTAATCCAATAATAATACGTTTATTCACAGAAGAAAGGGAATTATTTTCGTAATTTGATATCTACATGTCTGACATTATTCAATAAGGAAAATAAAGCCAAATTGACTTTAAGAAGTGGGTGATTTTAACATGTAAATATCTATCTTTTAGTCCGACTGTCTTTATTTTGGAAAAATTTTGAAACTATTTCGCTGAGAAAACAGGCACATAGATCACTACGCAAGCGATCATCTAGAGTACTTTGATCCCGGAAAAAGAAATCTTCATAATAAGGAATAGAAAAAAATCTAAATCCAGAAAAATCAAAAGCTTGTTACAGTTATAAATTATTAAAATTTTTGTGGTGAAAGTACAAATTAAGAGTATTCAATCCACTCTATCTATCTATCTATTGTATTCCATGGCAACCGTTCTGCTATTCAGGCTCGATTTAAATATATAAATAGGATAGGTGTAAAGGATATGATAGATATAAATTGGATAGGTAGTATATATAAGTACTATTTTGGTGTTAATATTAAATCCAATACGTGTTGCGACGTCGGCACTCCGAGGATAGGCAATATTCATGATATAAATTGAGTTGCCGGCTTCCTCGACTAAATTTAGAGCTCAATAACTTTCATATAGTTATAACGATTTCAATAAAATGTCACGATATATTCACTAAGGTTTCACACGTGTAGTAAGTAATAAGTATGTAATATTATGTAAAATGTCTTTCGGAAATATTTTACCTATTTTTCTTGGCCTTAGGGCGATGCCATGCAGTGCGTTGTGGCACAACAAAGTAGTAATTTTGTCGGTTTGTATATATCTACCACAGTGCATGCTGCCAGTGATGACTTATGGATCTGAAACCACCACCACCACTACAACCTTTTTACGTCCCACAGCTGGGCACAGGCCTCCTCTCTCATAGGAGAGAGGGATGTAGAGCTTAGACCCGCCACGCTGCTCCAATGCAGGTGGGCGGGCTTTAGCGATTATTGTCACATGATAGTGATAAGAACCGGGAACGACTGCTTAACGTGCTCTCCGAGGCACGGTAGTGAAACACCGCCAACTACCAACTCCGGGCCGGCACTGAGAATTTCTTGACAGATAAACCCAATATCTAACAACAATTTTCCCGACCCGGGAATCGAACCCAGGACCTCGTGATATGCAGTCGAATATGCTAACCACTAGACTAACGAGGCAGTTAGTGAGTTGCTCGGAGTATTTCTGCGAGATCAAAATCGTGTGTGTTCTGTGGTGACTCTCACAAGAGACCTATGTCCAGCAGTGGACGTCTATTGGTTGGGATGACGATGACGGCGACTGCCCACACGACTGCCGTGGCAAGTAAAATTGTATCCTAACATATTAGTATCAAAAGTGGTCGCAACAAACTCAGCCGGTCATATCAAATGTTCCTCTTATGTCAAAAGTAACTATCTCCTATGTTAAAAAGACTGAACAAATTTAAAATTAAGATCTGAGCATACAAAAGACGTCCCCGATGGTGTCTGAACATTCCGATAAAACATAACAGCGGCGACATTTTGTAATACATTTCGCGTTGTATTGTTGCGGCACAATGAGCTCGGCGCAGTGTGAAGCGCGCCGCGGCGCAATGTAGCGCGAAGTGATGGAGAGATTTGCATTTTCCTTTCATACTCGGGCGGTACTGGTTAAAATGTCTGTTTATATTACGAAGAACTTTACTGACTGGTTGACATAACTGCCTCGTTGGTCTAGTGGTGAGCATATTCGACCGCAGATCACGAGGTCCCGGATTTGATTCTCGGGTCGGACAAACAATTGTTAGGTACTTACTGGGTTTTTCTGTCAAGAAATTTTTAGTGCCAGCCCGGAGTTGGAAGCTGGCGGTGTTTCACCCCCGTGCCTCGGAGAGCACGTTAAGCAGTCGATTCCGGTTATTATCACTATCATGTGACAATATTCACTAAAGCCCGCCAACCTGCATTGGAGCAGCGTGGCGGGTCTAAGCTCTAAATCCCTCTCTCCTATTAGAGAGGAGGCTTGTGCCCAGCAATGCGACGTTAAAAGGCTGTTGTGGTGGTGGTGGAATATTAGCTGTAAAACTTTCCCATTGCTGCAGTCTGTGTCAATAATTTATTTACAAGTTGCAAAGCCAATAACAGGTTTACAAAGTTTCGCTCGGGCCACAAGTGCTCGACCCGCGCGCAATACACTCCTTCCTACTTAAGCTTCATATGCCAAACTTAGCCTGTCCATACTGGGGAACTTACACATACTTTAAACAGTCGCCCCCTTACTAATAAATGCTATACAGCGTTTGTTTAGTTATACAATACTTTGTCTTCTCTCAATTTCCTTGGCAGATGGAGTGTACCGTTGTATGGGATGTGCCCAGAGTTGATATGTTGGTAGCATCACACTTACCGACCACGATCCAATAAACCGGTGAAGCTACCGAATCTACTCAAACACGTAAGTGCCGTAATTACTGAGTCGTATACATAAGAACTACGTTAGTTCGGCGTTTGCGTTTGTGACCCTGGGTCCATAGTCATCACAGTTAAGCTACTTTAGGTTAATTTTTAACCCCCGACGCAAAAACGACGGGGTGCTATAAGTTTGACGTGTGTGTGTGTGAGTGCGTGCGTGCGTGCATGTGTGCGTGCGTGCGCAATCAAAAAAATCGGTGCAAGATGGCCGCCGCCACAAAATGGCGGATTACATATTTTTTCACAACTCCCTCAATATGGGTATCAGATGAAAGGGCTTGACTAGTAGATTATTACTATTGCAAATCCAAAATGGCCGCCACCACAAAATGGTGAGTGTCGGGGGTTTTAAATTTTTTTATTTATACTTGTAAACAGTTTAATTATATGTTGCTTTCTCTAAACATACACAAAGCAACTACACGTACTGATGTAGGTACATAATTATCATGCGTTGCTCCTTTTTTGTTCCTAAAATTTTTCTCTACATATTTTCGCTGGGCTCCGCTAATTATCCTTACCCTTTGTTTTTAAGTTAATTAACCATTTGTTTGGGTTTCTACAATGTAGTACGTGTATTTAAAATCGTGTGAAAACATTTTGACCCGTGTACATCTACTGTGTATACCTAAACCGTCCACGACAAACTTCACGAGAAAAGTATATTAGGTATGTATCTACTCTTCGTCAAAACCTCTTTTTGAGGGTTTTTGATGGTTTGATGGCCTCTCTATTCTTGGAGAATTAATGCGGTAAAGAGAAACCAATACACAAAAACAGAAACTACAAGGTAAGTGGGTACTTCAATGTCTATTTCGGACCTTTCTGTTTATTAAATTTTTGGTTGCTTCAGACGTCTGGTTCGCCGAGATGATGTTTACGTTTAGGTATAGTAAGTATGCCTTGATCTAGGCTATAACAATTACTCGTAGTCGTAGTAAGTATACGTTAGTAAGTAAGTTTGGTAAGTATGTCATACAACCTGCAGTAAACTCTGGTAAGGAGAGCTTAGCGGGGACGAGCAGTTGTGCTCTACGAAACTTGGGACCCCGTTATTGCACGAAATTTGAAACTATGGTATTAATCACAGTTTTGCGATCACTGTGTGGTCTTGTCATTTCTCATCTCTTCTCTAAATAGTAAACAAGTCTGTTTGTTTTGTTTTCGCTTATGCTTCCAAAGGTTCTTTATATTTCGTCGTCTGAGAGAATTTTAATGCGGGTTTCCCTATAATTAAGACAATTTCCTCATTGGTCTAGTGGCTAGCTTGTTCGGCTATCACGAGGTACCGGGTTCGACTCCCGGGTCAGGCAACAAAAAAAAAGTTAACGCCTATTTCCAGTCGTATAACGCACTGGCATAATATCATCGGACTAAGAGAGTGCAAGGAAGGAATAGAGAGCGCAACTACAGTTGCGCACATTTCGATACCTCTGGGCTCAAAGGGCGTAAAGCCCTTTGTGACTTAATGTGCTTTACGCCCTTGGAGCCCAGAGATATCGATTTGTTCACTATAATATCTTCTGCGCAAGAGGCTAGTCTCCGTTAATGTTGGCTGCTGTGGCCGAAATTAGGACACACATTATTGATTTAAAAAAAAAAGATTTGTAAACATTTTAACATTCATTATTATTCTTTAAAACTAGAGTAGGTATCTAGTTAATTCATTCCTTGCGAAGCCGGGACAAGCGGATTAGAAAGAGATTGTGACGCTGTTGCTTATTAGAATAGAATAGAAAAGTTCTTTAAAATAAACTTTTATAAGTGCTTAAGAATCGTCATTTGAAGCTACCACTGGTTCGGAATGCGGTTCCAACCGAGAAGAACCAGCCAGATTTTATTGTAACCTTACAGATGAATTCAAATTAATACCGTAACTGAGTGTCACGTTCTAACATGAAAACATCCTACATTCATGCCAGTGTTAAACTTTTGTAATACCATAAAAGTGGTACAGAATGTTCGCAATTGGAATTTTATTCAAACGCTAGTTCCCTGTCGAGTCCGGTCACGCGTTTTTGTGTCCACTCTATTGAAACACAGTTTAGCGAGTGTATGATACGCCGGTCCATTACTGAACGGTGCCGGTCCACTCGTCTCGGTTTCGAACAAAAAAGGGTCACCCGCCGCCCGACGCCGCGCCGCGGTATGAATAGTTATGTAACGAATGCTGGCCATGTCGATGTCCAAAACAGAAACCTGTATACATATACATAGTTTCAATTTACATTCAATTCAATTTTGATTGGCTTAACCCTAGAAGGATAACATACGTAAATTTTTTTGAAAAGGCGCTTGATAAAAGTTAAAAATGTTAGAGGTAGGTACTTAGAGCAGCTTATGCGTAACCTAATTAGGTACGTCTCATTGTATAGACTATAGAGTATTGCCTCCTTATTAATTTATTAAAAAACAGAACCGGCCAAGTGCGAGTCAGACTCGCGTACCGAGGGTTCCGTACTCCAGAAGTATAAGTAGGTACAATCTGTTTTTCCTTAGTTGTCTTAAGGGGTAAACAAATGGCAAAAATCTTCTCGGAGAAAAGCATAAGTCACTCTTTATTTTCCTTTTCTCAATTAGATGCAATAGCACAATCATTATATTTATTTACCGTATTTGAGGTGGGTGCCAATTAAGCTCGACCTCTAAATTGTATGAGCGCCCATACAATGCAGAGGTCTATCTTAATTGGCGTCTACTATGTATGTATGGGGACACCCTTTAATTTCCAACTTTTTATTTTTTAGAATTTTTCCTTTATTTGTGCTGTAAGACCTGGCTTTTTGCAAAATTTCGTAATTCTAGGTCAACGGGAACTAGGTTTAGAAGCGTAATGAGTTCTAAAGGACGTCCCTTTTATGCTAGTACTTTTCCGGGCACACTGTATTTAGAATCACTATTTTGGATCAAAATTATCAATAATATTGAAATTTCCGAATTCCACTGCAAGTTTCCAATTTGTCTCAATAAACTGTCGCAAGTTACTCGAGACTATTCAACCAATACGTGCCCAACTGGTCGCCTGAATGAGCGCTTATGCTGTAACTTTACCCGTTAAATAATGTGAAACTTGAACACACACTTTGAACTAGTGAACTAAACAGAACTTACGAGCTTAAACCTATGGCACCTAATGTAGGTCAACGTATGACTAATTTGTCTGATAATAAAGTTTATCTACTCTCATATCTTAAAATCCCGAATATGAAATCAAAATGTGTCATATATTGGACTACTTTATTCACATACATCTATAATATTTAAAAAAAAAATTAAAAAAATTCATTATAACACTACTTTGTTAGGAAATTATTGCAAAGTAATGTTATAAAATAATTTTTTCTACATTATAGTACAGGCGAACTGGGTTCTGGTATTTTTGAGCCATGGCGGGAAATTCGTGCGACCTCCTTACAGTAGATGTGTGTAACTGTACAAACGCGTTAAACATTGTGAATTGTGTTAAATTGCAGAAGAGTAACTACTAAAAATTAAGTTTACTTAAAATTAAGTAACTACTAAAAATAACTACTAAAAATTAATAACTATTAAAAATTAAATTTTTGATAAGCTTGAGCTATTTTCCGATCCACTAATTTCTATAGGACATTAGGACTCCTCTACTACTATTAATTTCTCTATGGTAACCCAGGCTGTATGGTCAACGATCTTGGCCTGTCCCGAAAGGGACAAACCGAAAAAGAAGAAGAATCTCTATGGTAACAACTGAATTTTGGCGCCATACGCTAGTTATAATATTTAAATTTTTTATTTGTTACTCAAAACTTTACAAGACATGGTTTTTATTGTGCGGAAAAATGTCTAGCAGTGATACTGAAGAGAATTTAACTCCACCTGACCACCGACCAACAATCTTTTGCCAGCAAAATCAAAGAAAACTCACGACAAATATTACCAAGATTTTATAGTTTGGATTTTAAGATATGAGTTTAGATAAAGTAGTGTATGAAACTCTACATAATTAGTTATTAAAACACTCGTGTAATACTATTAAAAAACTCGCCTGCGGCTCGTTTTTTAAACTAACACTCATGTTTTAATAACCTCTATTATGCAACCGTTTCATAAACTACTATTGTTGAATAACATAATGGCATCTTTGCTAATAGGTACCTATTATAAATGCGAAAGTGGTTTGTTGGTTTGTTCTTCAATGACGCTGTAACTGAGCTATGCTTCGACGCATTATATTTGTAAGGCTTTTTATTGGGGAAGGTCTCTCGCGGGATTTTTTTAAAACCTAACTCCACGCGGACGAAGTCGTGGGTAAAAGCTAGCGTCACACAAATTTGCATTCACGCGTTAGGCCCCTTGGTCCTTATGGCTTTTGCCCACGATGACAGTTTCCATCTTGTTGCTTGCTTGCAAAGGTTTTTTGAGGCAATGCTGCCTATTAAACGAATGCTGCATTACACACTAATGTTGCATCGTGTCTATTAGTAGTAGTAGGAGCGAGTCGCTAAGCGATAGGTACAGAATCGTGGCTATGTGGGCGAAGGTACATACAGCGACAGCATCGCTACTGTATCGCAACTCTATCCTACTGTATCGTTACAAAATGTCACCGTGGACAAAGGCCCTAAATGTCATAAAGTAGGCAGATTACAAACGAACAAACAAGCCTACACAGAGCATCCACCGCCGAGTAACGGCCGGGAACAAATGGATCGCTTATAAATATTAATATATTAAAATCCACTCTATTATGCAGTCGAGCCGGGAACAACAAACCATTCCGATCATCGCGATGATGGAGTGCTTTGAAAATACAATCCTACAGTTTGTTTATCACTTTGAAATATATATTTTTATCTATATCTATCTATAATAATATTAAGAGGTTTGTCCTGACTGACTGACTAATCATCAACGCACAGCCTAAACCACTGAAGCTAGAAACTTGAAATTTTTATGACGAAGGCGTACACTAAGAAAAGAATATTGCAAATTGCAGGGGTTAAATAGAGGATGAAAGTTTGTATGAAAGTCCGTCATTTTTCAAGATATATCCATGAAAATCGGTAAGTATTTGAACTGTTGGTTAAAAATAAAGAAATACGTGTTTTTAAGGATTTTTTTAAATTCTACCCCCAAATGGGTTAAATAGGGGATGAAGGTTTGTATGAGAGTCCGTCATTTTTCACGTCATTTATGTGTTATATCCATGAAAATTGGTATTTAGGTTTTCGGTTAAAAATAAAAAATTACGTGTTTAACGAATTTTGAAAAAACTAACTAAAAAGTGGGTTAAATGGGGGATGAATGTTTGTATGACATTTGTATGCATCTACGCGAACGAAGTCGCGAGCATCAGCTAGTTTCATATAAATACGTAAATAGCCTCATGGTCACTCAGCGGGCGATGGAGATAGCTATACTCAGAGTACCAGAAATGAGGAGATTTAAAGAAGAACCAGAGTTACCGACATAGCTCATCAATGGAAGATGGCAATGGCCGGGGCACATATTCCGAAGAAACACTAGATGTTATGCTACTCGAGTGGCAACCTCGCACCGGAAAATGGAGCGTTGGAAGATTAGCACTAACTGAGTAGACGGATTTTTTTTTGTAATTTTTTAACATATTTGAATTCCGTTTTAACTGTTCATTATATTTTCTTGAGTAGGTTTAGCTTTAGAATTTAAAAAAAATATTGATTGCCTGTGAAGTCTGTTTACGGACGATAATTTTACGTGATAACGTCATAAGAAAACATTGCAACTCTATCGCTTGTTCTGCGCTCTCGCTTGCACGCTTGGCTAGGCGGAACGTGACAATGAGTCATGCTTTTGCGTGCGGCCGGCATTCATCGATTTATAAGACGTGTCACGTCAAAAAAGTAAGTCAAACACACTAGTCTACTAGTGTGCAATATTGAATAGAAGCAGACGTTACTTTGCGGAATTACATGATATAGGTACAATGAAAGACAAAATTACTTTGCTATAATCCGCTAACAGTGACTTTGTAGGCACAACACCACACAAATTCACCACGAAATAAACTCAACGATCGTTTCGCTCCGACACCGGAGCATCTTCAGGAGATGTCGATTTTACAACGGACGATTGCAAAGTTTTATGCAATCGTCCAGTTTTTGCAGTGTTCAATAAGCAAAGATTTTTTATTCGTATAAGTAATTCTATAAATCGATTTTGACACAGTTCACGATTCACCGCTCCCAACGCGGAGATTCAACTTTAGAGCCGCTCTATTTCTGTATCACTTCAAGGCACATACGACGAATAATGTAAATATTTAGTATATAAATAAATACATATATATGTTTAATATTGTTTCCCTGCTTTGTTTGAACGAGCGGCTGAGCATAGCGAGCGTGCAAAGGTTCATTTTCTTTCACGTGTGCTTACACACCTACAATCTGTTTTTCCTTAGTTGTCTTAGAAGGTAAACAAATCTTCTTGGAAAAACGCGTAAAGTAACGCTCTTTCCCCGGCGCTTTAGACGTTCTTGTATTTGAGCTTTCACTTAAATCATGACTTCATTGTTAGTTCGCGGCAAGAACGTCCTATGCGCCGTGCTAAACGCGTCGGTTACGCGTTTTTATGAGAATGGACCTCTTTACCTTTCAAGACAACTAAAGAAAGCAATCAGGCATCGTTTTTGATGAATGCTCTCAGGTGGCTTGACTTTTTAATTTACACAAAATCTTAACTGATTTCATGAGGAAGATGAATCACACTGTCTATTGGTGAAAACCGCATGAAAGTCCGTTCAGTAGTTTTTGAATTTATCGTGAGACACGGTTGGGTTCACTGCATATTGTTTTATAATATGCAGTGATACTATGTTTATATAATGATGAGTGGTTCTTAATAAAGCGTATATTTTATGTTTGCTTGTAAACGACATACTAGGGCATATAAATCACACTCGACTCAACTTAATAACTTCATTTAGTCTCGTGGTAATTAATAGCCGGGCTCGTGTAATATCGCGCGGATGAATTATACCATCTCATCCATTAGTGGGTTTTCTGAATTATTACTTCACCGATGACACGCTTTCGTTTCATTCAGGTGTCGTTTCTACGCTTTCTGAACTTCGATCACACAAAGATCATAAGGTAACTAAATAAGTATGATCATTGATCATACTGTGGCAGACAGGCAGGATCATAGATCACAAATTGGCATAATCATAGGTTGCAATTGCCATGATTACATTACCTCAGGCACGGAGGATCAGAAGTCACAAATAAGCATGATCATACCGTAGCAGAGAGGCATGATCACAGGTCACACACAAATAGGAATAATCATAGTGTCACTAAAATTGGTTAGATTTTACGAATGTGTGTAAAGTCGTTTTCAGCGGAGCTCTCAAAACGATTCAAATGGAAAAATATAGGACTTCCATTCATTTTATTGTTTCCCTTTGCATAACCAAGTTTCCGGTTATCTGTTTAACAACTTTTTAGGGACTTACTAACAAATATTTAATTATAAAGTTGGAGCAACCACATTATTCTCGCCTACGTCTGTTCATTGAGTTTAATGTTATAATTAACGTACAAGTTGCGTTCGTTATCATATTATTCTACCCTCATTTTGCCAGTGAAAGTTTTTGCGTGAAACATAGGCCAAGAGTTCGGAATGTTGCAAAACTTTGGAAACATTTCATAGAGACGAATTTAAACTTTCCATATTGTAAGCGATACAATCTCCTAACAAAATTTGAGAACCACGAACATGGTAAACATTTTGAATGTAATTTACACAAAAGTTAAACGGTGTTAGGGGAAAGTCTGGTAATTTGGACCATTTTTTTTCAAATGACTTTTTAGCCTACTAATTTTAAATTTCGGCAAATAATTTTTAGGTATATCAAATGAAACAGTCATTTATAGATTTTGTTTTTATTAAGTACAAATCAACATAATTTTTATAGTTATTACATAAATCAACAAAATGTGAGAACGGAGCTTTGTTTCAATTTAGCCAACCGGTGCAGTGCTGTAAATTGGACCACAGGGTCGCTTACGAGTAGTGAGTACATAAATGAGAAAATACACAATCATTAATTTGAAAAAATATTTCCTTTTCTTTGTTCTATAAAGCCTTTTGAACCAATAGATCTAATGAATAAAATAAAAGCGGCATGAAATTCCTGTTTTTAAGGTGTTACGTTTTCCATACTAACTTCATGTTACCATTCAAGAGCGAATGGATTATATCTTATTTACACTGAAATTACATCGCACAGCCTTAATATAATTTTTAATTTGCGCGAAATTATATTTACATAAAGAAAACATTACATAGACAGCTTAATTATCTAGTAATATAATAAGACTGTAACAGATCCAATTCTGTACATTGAAGATATTTTGAAAATTTTTATTGGAGGGCACTATATAATCGATACTGAAGCCAAAACTGCAATTTTTTTCATTTTTGTCTGTCTGTCTGTCTGTCTGTCTGTCTGTATCTTGGCCGCGCATCACGCCGAAACTACTGAACGGATTCGAATGAAACTTGGTACGATTTGAGATTATACTCCGAGGTAGGACATAGGATACTTTTTATCCCGAAATTCAGCACGGTTCCCTTGGGAGAGGGGATGAAAGTTAAAACGTGTATTTAGCTGTAATTCATTAACGCGTTGTTCGATTTCACTCATTATTTTTTTGTTAGAAAGGTAGTACTTTATATATTGTCCCGTAAATATTTCAAGGTCGTAGATTTTTTAGTTCAGAAATGACAGCCATTTATTGGGTTCAAATAACTTGGGACCCGGATCTTTGTACGTACGGCTTATTTTAAACTGGCGTGCGTTTAAATTTATGTTTATCGGTCTGTCTATTTGTTTCAACTAATCTCAGAAACGGCTGGACCGATTTTAATGGAACTTTCAATGGCAGATAGGTGATGTTATAAGGAGTAACTTAGGCTACATTTAGTTTTGGTACATAAAAGAATTATGGGATCCGTTCCGATCCTATATAAAACCTATAAACACGCGAACGAAGTTGCGGGGGTCAGCTAGTTATTATTATAATAGCCATCTATTAAACGCTGTTTTGCCTAGCTGACCGAGATGACTTTACTTCACCTTTAGCTGTTTATGTAATGTTTTCTTTATGTAAATAAAATTTTCCGCAAATTAAACATTAAATTAAGGCTGTGCGATGTAATTTCAGTGTAAATACTAAATATATAATCCATTCGTTCTTAAATGGTAATAATAAATTAGTATGGAAAACGTACCACCTTAAGTATTACTTATTTTGGTACAATTTGGTAGATAAAGCAAGGTGTCCTTAAATTACAAGGTCTTAAATTTAGAGGTGCTTAAAATTTTATGACATGTCTCTTTCTAAATCTTAAGGTGTGCTAGAATCTTAAAGTATGAATATTATTTTATTATTTAGAGAAATTGGATAGATAATTAAAAATCAATGTTATTTCTATGACTTTGTTCAGCTATTAAATTGGGTAGGTACATTTGGTGCGTGAAGTCAAAGCAAATAATTATACAGTTTGAGCCGGGCGTCCAAACAGCAACTAGACGGCGAGATCAAAGGATCCCATTCGAGGGGCGTGTAACAAATTCAAAGTGAATTAACGCGGAAAAGCGGAAAATTTTAATTAACACCACGCTGAATGCTCGAAGTGAATACTTAAACTGTTTTTTAATATCTAGGTACTTTAAGTTTTTCTTTTAGAAATATTATAATACTCCATAGAGCGACTTGTCGTACAGGGCAAAGTAGAGGGTACCAGAGGGCGAGGAAGATCGCCCATGCGATGGACCGACCAAATCAAATCAGCTATGGGCGGTCCCTTGCACGAGTGCACCAGGCTGTCGGCCAGCAGGGAGAAGTGGCGAACACTCGTGAGGCGCATAACATCTGCCCTTAAGGGCCGGCATACCTTGAGCGCGTAGTCAAAACTAGGCATATAACGCTACACACAGAGCCACCGTCGGCGCACGCACACATAGATACATTCAGCAGCGGTACTACGGGTGCGCGCACTTGATTCACGGCAGGCGATGTGCGAGCGAGTTCCTCACCTAGGCATACTTAGCTATCTTATTTTCGAGATGTTTGTCGATATTATACCTACCGTGTAATAAAATAACAGCTACTACTACTTTACTGACTTATTAATATTATTTTTTATGTATCTTACTCTCACGTCCGTGTACAAAATGTTAATATTATTATTATTAACCTATTTGTTTCTAATCATCATGGGCGTAGGCGTTAGATTTAAAACAAATCTAAATAATAGACACGGCTTTTGCAACTGAAATGTCTGCCACACTTTCATGATCAATGATCAACGTGAATTTACTGAAGTGTGCGTGAATTATTTGTATTGATTAAGTCGTATTTTGGCAGATGATGATGAGATGAGATGGCAGTGTAGGTATTTTTATTTAGCATAAAGTATTTTTTGCGCATTAATACATAAAACGTCGATTGTAAACTCTATTTTTTTCTATGGGTTTAGGTATTAGGTAAATAGGTATTTCTTTAGGCCATTTAGGTATGGTTTAGTAAATGAAATTCAGATCTTTATTTATTTTTAAAGTGGAAATTTTATAGGTAGCCTTTGCCTTTTATGAGTACTAGCTTCTTCGACACTGCGTCATAATTCCACGAATTTAAAGATTGAGTATCAAGTACTTTCAAGCAACATGGGGTTGTGGACCATAGTTTTGGAGATAAAAGCTTTCAAAAATAATGGTTGATCTCGACTGACCACGCGATCATACAGACATCACGAAAATAAAAAGATTGAGTACCAACAACATGGGGCTGCACCCTATAATTTCGGATATGTAAGGTTTTAAAAATCTGACCACGTGAGCATATAGATATCGCGAAAATAAGAAGTTTGAGTACCAACAACATAGGGCTGCACCCTATAATTTCGGAGATATAAGCTTTTAAAAATCTGACTATGTGAGCATATAGATATCGCAAAAATAAGAAGTTTGAGTACCAACAACATGGGGCTGCACCCTATAGTTTCGGAGATATATGCTTTTAAAAATCTGACTACGTGAGCACATAGATATCGCGAAAATAAAAAGTTTGAGTACCAACAACATGGGGCTGCACCCTATAGTTTCGGATATGTAATGTTTTAAAAATCTGACCACGTGAGCACATAGATATCGCGAAAATAAGAAGTTTGAGTACCAACAACATGGGGCTGCACCCTATAGTTTCGGAGATATAAACTTTTAAAAATCTGACTATGTGAGCACATAGATATCGCGAAAATAAGAAGTTTGAGTACCAACAACATGGGGCTGCACCCTATAGTTTCGGAGATATATGCTTTTAAAAACCTGACTACGTGAGCACATAGATATCGCGAAAATAAAAAGTTTGAGTACCAACAACATGGGGCTGCACCCTATAGTTTCGGATATGTAAGGTTTTAAAATTCTGACCACGTGAGCACATAGATATCGCGAAAATAAGAAGTTTGAGTACCAACAACATGGGGCTGCACCCTATAGTTTCGGAGATATAAGCTTCTAAAAATCTGACTATGTGAGCACATAGATATCGCGAAAATAAGAAGTTTGAGTACCAACAACATGGGGCTGCACCCTATAATTTCGGATATGTAAGGTTTTAAAAATCTGACCACGTGAGCACATAGATATCGCGAAAATAAGAAGTTTGAGTACCAACAACATAGGGCTGCACCCTATAGTTTCGGAGATATAAGCTTTTAAAAATCTGACTATGTGAGCACATAGATATCGCAAAAATAAGAAGTTTGAGTACCAACAACATGGGGCTGCACCCTATAGTTTCGGAGATATATGCTTTTAAAAATCTGACTACGTGAGCACATAGATATCGCGAAAATAAAAAGTTTGAGTACCAACAACATGGGGCTGCACCCTATAGTTTCGGATATGTAATGTTTTAAAAATCTGACCACGTGAGCACATAGATATCGCGAAAATAAGAAGTTTGAGTACCAACAACATGGGGCTGCACCCTATAGTTTCGGAGATATAAACTTTTAAAAATCTGACTATGTGAGCACATAGATATCGCGAAAATAAGAAGTTTGAGTACCAACAACATGGGGCTGCACCCTATAGTTTCGGAGATATATGCTTTTAAAAACCTGACTACGTGAGCACATAGATATCGCGAAAATAAAAAGTTTGAGTACCAACAACATGGGGCTGCACCCTATAGTTTCGGATATGTAAGGTTTTAAAATTCTGACCACGTGAGCACATAGATATCGCGAAAATAAGAAGTTTGAGTACCAACAACATGGGGCTGCATCCTATAGTTTCGGAGATATAAGCTTCTAAAAATCTGACTATGTGAGCACATAGATATCGCGAAAATAAGAAGTTTGAGTACCAACAACATGGGGCTGCACCCTATAGTTTCGGATATGTAAGATTTTAAAAATCTGACCACGTGAGCACATAGATATCGCGAAAATAAGAAGTTTGAGTACCAACAACATGGGGCTGCACCCTATAGTTTCGGAGATATAAGCTTTTAAAAATCTGACTACGTGAGCACATAGATATCGCGAAAATAAAAAGTTTGAGTACCAACAACATGGGGCTGCACCCTATAGTTTCGGATATGTAAGATTTTAAAAATCTGACCACGTGAGCACATAGATATCGCGAAAATAAGAAGTTTGAGTACCAACAACATGGGGCTGCACCCTATAGTTTCGGAGATATAAACTTTTAAAAATCTGACTACGTGAGCACATAGACATCGTGAAAATAAGAAGTGTAGTCATTTAGCTGCACTATATAGTTTCGGAGATATAAGTTTTAAAATATGACCAATTTAAAATATGACAAAAAAATCTGACCATGTGAGCACATAGACATCCCGAAAATAAGAAGTTTGAGTACCAACAACATTGGGCTGCACCCTATAGTTTCGGAGATATAAGCCTTTAAAAATCTAACCACGTGAGCAATATAGACATCACGTAAATAAGAAGATTGAGTAACATTAAGGGACCTATAGACCATGGTTTTGGAAGTAAAAACTTTCAAAAATCTGACTACGCGATCATACAAACATCACAAAAAAATTGGTTGTCTGAAAAATCGGTTTACGGAAGGTAATTTTACGTGACAACATAACGAGAAAACATTGATGAAACCAAACACTTAGGAAGATCGTGCCTCTCTATAGCTTGTTCCGCGCTCTCGCTTGCACGCTCGGCTCAAGTGTCATGTTTTTTCGTGCGTGCAGCCGGCGTTCATCGATTTATAAGACTTTATCACGTCAAAAAAAAATTAACACCAACACCATGGGGCTATGAGTCATAGTTTCGGCGATAAAAGCTTTCAAAAATGATTGATGAAATGATGACGACTGACTTAATAATTATACAGATATAACAAAAGTTAGAGTCCAAAAATTATGGGGTTGACAGGAAAAAAAAAAATTCTCTAAAATAATAAATTTTGGAATTTCACATACACATAGTGCAAGAATTTGGTATATTTTACATTTTTTTAATTTTATCATTTACTGAAGTTAACTAAATAAAGGTTAAAAACATCCTAATTTATAGAAAAATATTATAATCTCGCGCGAACTACGTAGGTAGCAGCCCCTCACAGCGGAGCTTCTCGTCATGGTAGGTATTTAGTCACGTGCTTTTGTCCAATGGTACCGCTCCAGCGAGTTTTTGTGTATGTACACGAACAGAGATCGCGACAGGATTTTTGAAGCGACGAGCGCACCTTCCACCTTGACAGCCCGCGGGCGATTGAAACGCAAGCTTCGCGTTCCGGGAATATATAGGTTGAATTTTGCAGCGGTGCACGCCATAGTAATTTGTATGAAGAAATCGTGGATAAAAATGTGGTATGTTTGCTACCCAATTGCAAAAAAACTTAAAGTTGTATTGAAAAACAAATTTATTTATCGTGTTCCTTGGTCTTTTACCATTAATTTAAGACAATTTTTGTTGTTTTTATGTCTCAAACTAATTCATTAGACTTCAAATGCGGCAACGCTATTTTAAAGTTTTCTATGAATTTCTCGATTTTTTTTCTATTATTAATATAAGACTTTATGACTATTTTTTTTAATGATCTTATACTTCATTTTATAGAGTAGTGCATAATATTTATTATGTTTAGAAATTTTAATATTTACTGTTGTAAAAACTTAAAATGCTGGACCTTGTTTAACCCGATTTAGGTGTGCCGGTCCTTAAAGACGTCACTTCTGTATGACCACGACCGCTCTGTCAAGAGTGAAACGAAGAAGAAGAAGAAGAATAATATATTTAATTTGTAATTAGATTATGTATGACCGTATGAGTTTATGTATTTGGTGACCGCATACATACAAGAGTTTAAAGAACCGCAAGAGACGCACGCAACGCATTTTTTAATACTCAAAATGCTTGGGCGTACGCAGCAGAATTCGGCCGCCTCGTGGGAATAGTAGAAATGCTGATGACGTCAGCAAAGGTTGGCGGCCGGTATGATAAACACAAATCACGTGGTATACAGGAAAACTTAAAATAAATAAACTATGCCTGAATCTATTATAAATATTCTATATTAAATATTCTATATTTAAATGCGAAAGTGTGTCTGTCTGTCTGCTAGCTTTTCACGGCCCAACAGTTTAACCGATTTTGATGAAATTTGGTACCTGGTTAAAGAGATACCTTACAACCCGGGGACGGCTACTTTTTATTCCAGAAAATTAAAGAGCTCCCATGGGATTCTTAAAGGTTCATTTGCTTAACCGATTTATACGAAATTTGGTAGAGGCAGCTTGCGTACCTACCGGAAATTGACATAAGCAACTTTTGTCCCGGAAAAGACTTGCTTTTCCGGGATAAAAGTCGCGGGCATCATCTTGTAAAAATATATTGCAGTTTTCGTATGTAATCCTATTTTATTTATTCACCCTTAAAGTTTTAATTTTATTCTTCAAATATATACGGAGCGGCTCAGGGCTCAGAACTTCCCGATCAATATTTTTTGTACTGTCCTTGCAAGCTAAGGTAATTATGAGAAAAATCGACATCATTTTTGGTTTTTGGCGTAATGACCCTACTAAGTTTGTAGAAATGACCAGTTTGAACACCCTCCGAGCTTTGTACCGCGTGAGTTAAACACTACATCTTTTCTTGGTATATGTATGTATGTATGTAAATCTTCTATGAAACATAAATATAGGGTTGTTGAAGTAGTTGTAAAAAGTAGTGAAGTAAGTAGTTGTAAAATTCATCAATCTCAACAGCTATATTCCACTGAAAAGTTGGCTATAAGTCTATAAAATGTCGCTGCACAACGTTTTTAACAGCTATAAGCAAGCTCGTTTCACTCCGTTTATAACCTGGTCCTCGTAAAAGGGTTTGGATTCCGGATCCTGGACGAAGTCATAAAATCGCCATAAACAATGTAAATAAAAAGGTAATTTCCACTTTATTAACCTCATTTGCATAGTAAGAGAGTTACGAGTAGAGTAGGTAAGAAGATGATTGATTTCATAATTTTATATTACAGTTCTTCAATCTCATAAAATCGGTCGCGGTCGCATATTCCTCAATGAGTTTGAATGCGATCGCGACGTGCGAGCGCGGCACGCGATACCCAAGTGTTGCGACATGGACTTTTATATCTATGACTTCGTGTCTCGTGTCGCGGTCACGGATAATTGTTTATTATTTTTTTAACCCCCGGCCCCGGTGTTATAAGTTTGACGTGTCTGTGTGTGTGTGTCTGTCTGTAAAGACGGGGGTTAAAAAAATACGGGGTCTGTCTGTCTGTTCCCCTTTAGCGCTCAAACGGGTGAACCGATTTGAATGCGGTTTTTTTTTTGGTTGAAAGGTGAATTAGTCGAGAGTGTTGTTAGCTATGTTTGAAGAAAATCGTTCTAAGGTGGCCGCCGCTACAAAATGGCGGATTACATATTTTTTCACAACTCCCTTAATATGGGTATCAAATGAAAGGGCTTGACTAGTAGAATATTACTATTGCAAATCCAAGATGGCTTGACTAGTAGAATAGCACTATGTAAATCCAAGATGGCCGCCACCACTAAATAGCGAATGTCGGGGGTTTTTTAAATTTTTAATTTATACTTGTTGATTCGACTAACGATAAGGTCTGGTCTTATATAGCTAGTCATCGGTGAAATATATATATTTCACCGATGACTAGCTATATTACTATGACTAGCACTTTATTTCAGCTGTGGTATCTCTTGTGGTATATATACCACAAGAGATACCACAGCTGAAATAAAGTGGTAAAATTAGGGAATATTACCAATTTCCTCTGAAGGTCGAGTAAGGCATCTGAGTATATCATGGCCGGGATCGCCTGAGAAAGAGACAGATTATAAATTATTATAGTCATAACGGACAAACCATGGCAGAACTTCTTCTATAAAGTGGCGGAGGTGTTCTAAAGGCCTCACAGTTTGAGATTACCAATTGCATTAATATTGAGTTCTCAGTTCTGTGATATTAATTTACCTAATCAAAAAGTTAAGACAGCTCATAACGATAGTGTATTTTAATCAAGCCAAACAAAAGGAAAACATAAAATAAGTACACTGAAATGTAAAGTATTATTAAGTTTCATTGAGTCATTATTATAATAATAATGACAAAACTTACGTTTAGGCTATCCGACACTTTTCAGAAGGTGGTGAAACAGGCCCTTAAACTTGTAACTTGTACTGTAAACTTTATACAGCAAAAAAATCTATCCATAAATCTGTACAAATTAAAACCTTATGTTATAAGTTAAAATTATAATTATTATTATTATTATTATTTTTTATAAAGAGAGTGCATGATGTGTTTGGGAGTTTCTCTCAGAAGTAACCTCGCAAAATATTGGATTGATTCCAAAAATCTTTTACTAGGGTAGCTAAAATATAGCGCATAAATTCTTTATTGGAAAAATATATATCCTCCGATTCCTTTAAAACTTTAACTGTTAGTTATAACTAACAATGTAAATAATACAATACTGTTATTTTCTGATGTGCTATTTCATACTGTTTCCCAGCTGTTCCTGAAAAGGTTATAATAAAATCCACAGCGACAAAATTTCATCATACGAAAACGTTAACGCGGGAGCAAAGTTGTGGGCTTCCACTAGGTATGTTTCATAAAGAAAACATCTGAAAATTTCGTGTGTAGCTACAAAGCAAGGCTTTTATCGATGTAAAACATCGACCGAAGTTTTAATTTTGAAAGGTATTCCGGGCTTTTCATATAGTCCTTTCGACGTGTTTTCATCCTTTTTCCTTCCAGGCCACTAGGCCAGCCTTTCACGGATTTTCAGCAGCCACAAGGAAAAAGGGTGCACTCGCCGTTTGTTTTATAGAGCACCTTTTGAAAAGTCAACGAACTTTTTCTAGGTACTTTTTTCGGGTACCTTTGAAATTATTACCTAGTCGTCTGGAAAAATAATTATTGAGGTAACTTACGGCTTGGCAATATTTTGTTCATATACCTCTGCCTCGTGAGTCTATTTACTTGGCTGCAGATAATGGTCTCAGGTTCAAGACTCATTTGGGTAAAAAAAAAAAGATATTTTTTTCTCAAGAAATTATCAGTAGCGGCCTGGATTTGGGTAGTCAGTAGTGGCGTGCACAGGGTTTGAAGCCAGGGTATGCAATTAGTAGTATTATTTCTACTGCTCTTTTTCTTATCGTTTTACATGAGCATTGATTTTCTCAAGGTATGCAGCTTTTCTTTTCTGCTTTCATTAAGTGCTCCCCACTGGTAGTCACCCGTGTTACACCCCCCTGCCTTGGAAAGCATGCCATCCTCCTGCCGCTTGAAAGCCGTCGGTCCTCAGCCTGATCTCCCTCCAGTCGTGTTGGATCGGACTATGAAAGTGAGGGAATGGCGAGAGATCTTGTGTCAGCGCGCAGACGCACACTTATATCTCAAGCGTACCTAGTTGGTTGGTCTCCGTTGACATTGGTTGCCTGGGCGTTCGAGATTTTTCCGAATCATAGCGGCCAATCTTAAGTGACGAGTTAGGTTATAGGCGGTTGACCCGTCAAAATAAAACCTAACTGGCCATCAACTCTCCGTACAAAAGCCTTCACCACCCTTTAATCAAAAAATAACACGATATCCTTGAACCACTTACTCGGAACATTTTTTGGGCTATGTAACAGTTTGATAGTATAATATTATGTAACAACGAACACTAAATCTGTTGGCATGGCCGGCGTAGCTCATCGGCATGCGATAGTGCATCTACTGAGGGGAATTTATGATTTTGGCGCATCTGCCGCACCGCCCATAAATTATGTATACCGAGGAGCGACTCTCTCTAATAGTGGCACGGAATCACAATATGAAGTCAACTGTTACGATTTGTTACACGGCTGACATTTCCCTCCTATATTTCTAAAATTACAAGCGTAAATTAAAAATTTAAAAATCCCCCGAATTTTGTGGTAGCGGCCATCTTGAATTTGCATGGTGCTATTTTACTAGTCAAGCCCTTTCATTTGATACCCATACTGAGGGAGTTGTGGAAAAATATGTAATCCACTATTTTGTGGCGGCGGCCATCATGGACCGATTTTCATCAAACATAGCTAAGAACAATCCCGACTCGAAATCGGTTCACCCGTTTGAGCACTACGGTGGAACAGACAGACACACACACACACACAGACACGTTAAACTTATAGCACCCCATCGTTTTTGCGTCGGGGGTTAAAAACGTAAATTAAATCGAGGAGTAACGGGAAATATGGTATAATCTTTAAAAATGCAAACTTTAAACGCTACACGAGACTAACTTTCTATTTCACTGGATAAAGAGGAAGCTCGCACCACATTCATCTTTTCACAGCCGTCCATAGAATAAGCCTCGGCGCACTTTGAAAAGGAAGCCCGGAGCGCAAATACCTTCAGCTTTACTCTCTTGTAAGTGACTATCCACTTTAAGCGGGTGTCGAGCTGTACGTTGGAGACGATAAAATCAAAACTTTATCGTCCGGAAAATCGCTATATTATTTCGCTTTAGTGTGTTAATGAATAAAAGGAAGTAAATACAATAAATTCTTTTACACACTAGAGCCCGTAAAAAAGTTTGAGTAGGTGTTTGATGCTGCATTGCCTGATTTTGTCCGCCGGTCACAGGTCTCTAGCTCGCAGACGAAATGAGTTACAAACCTAAAATTTTGGTATTTGGTGTAAAACATTGACCGAAAATTAAATATTGAATTAGAAATTGAATTAAATTATTTTTCAGGGGGCTCCCATAGGTACATGAAAAAGGAGCCGATATACTTATATCGCCGATAGCTTGTGGGGTATCATTATTTACAGTTTATTGAGTAGAGTACGAATATATATATTTTTATATTTTTTTCTTAAAACATAAGGAAATAGAGGGCCATCAAAGTTGTCAATTTTAGACAATTTTTGTGACGGGGGCTATCTCAAAAACCAAACTAGTTAGGAATATGATATTTCGGCATATTATGTAACATATGCTCTATTTAAACAACAAATACTGAAAACAACGATTCATAAAATAGTTTATAAGCTGTGACCAAAACAAACGAACATTTTTTGGGTTTTTCTTTCACGTTTTGTTGCGATGTCTATCTCGGAAATTAAATATTTCTTATAATTATGTACGGAACCCTAAAAGAGCGAGGCCCGACTAGCACTTGGCTGATTTTTATTTTAGATTATTGCAACATCAAGGTTCTCGTCAAAATCCAGCTCTCCGGGAAATCTTCCGGAGCACAATGTCTTAACTTCACTGAGTTATTATATAACATTGTTTGAAGTGTATAAAGAGTTTCAAACCCCCGCCCGCTATCAGGGGCAATAAACACCCAGCGCCAAGCCTATCGCGTTAAGCCCCAAGATTTAGGGACACCGCTAATCTGCGCCAGCCACATAATGCGGTCGACTGTTATATGTGTTATGAACTGACTGGCGCCGTAATGAACACAGTATGTGGCGTTGTAACTTATCAATCTTATCAATTCTTTAAAATCTTTAAAGAAAATTTATAATCCTGTAGAGAAAGGTTCAAGATTGTCTTCGAAATTCGAATAGTAGTTATTTGTGTAACAAGAGATCAAAGTTCGTTTTTGAAGTATGCGAGTTTGATTTCTGAGTAAGCGGAGAATGCGTTACTTATTCTCAGTTCGAATTTTGAATGTAGTGAATGATTCAGAAGCGCCAAGAAATAAATCACTTTGCTCTCGTTTGAGGCATACAAGTTGCATGATCAATTTACTAGCGAAAAATATGATGAATATGTAATATTCGCTTCTGCCCGCGGTAACAAACACACACACACACAGTGTGATTTGTCTGATCGTAAAAGTATATTAGAATACTTATTATAATACTGAGGACCTGTTTCACCACGTTCTGCTAAGTGTCGGATAGCCTAAACGTAAGTAAGGCCCTCAGTATTTTAGCAAGAAAACAACTTACATTTAAATATTCCTTTTGTTCAAATAAAACAAAATAAGAATGCATCGTTAAAACATCTGTCGTGAAGTTTGTCAATGGAAAAGAAAAGAAGAAAAACATGATATCGTAGGTACTTTTAATGACATGCATTCGCTGTTGAATGTTAAACTTATATGTGAGTATTTCTGTTATCTAAATAATATTCACATGCGCTAACGAACTGCTTCATAACTTTTATTTCATTGTTCGACTTCGTTCAGTTGCGATTGTTCTGTACTAATTGTCTTCTTTTCTGAATTTGAAGTTAAGAGAAGTTACCCTTAGCTAGAACGGCCCATACAAACTAATACATAATATGTCTGTGGTTTGTCAGATCCATTCTTATTCCTTGTCTCCTAAAGGCAAAATTTCAGCAGTCAATGAGTGAATCGGGACTTTATTTTTTATATATATATAAGTATTTTTATAAATATAGGTCACTAGGTGATGCCCGCGACTTCGTCCATATGGATTTACGAGTAGGTTTTTCAAAATTCTTTGGGAAATCTATGATTTCCTGGCCTAGCTCATGCCCTTCTCCAAGGCCTAGTCTATCTTTGTACCAAATTTCCTCAAAATCGGTTCAGCGGTTTAGGCGTGAAAGCGTAACATACCTACAGACAGAGTTACTATCTCATTTATAATATTAGTAAATTTAATATGGAAACTGATGACAAGAACTATATTAATCCAAAAATACGATGTAACATAAATTAACGCTAGGTCACAATATTTGGTACAGTAGTGTACGAAAGTGTTCCTGCACCCAGCAAACCAAAAGAGAGACGGAACACCGTGGGGTTTTAGTTGGTCAAGTCCAACATAACCACCGTGCTTCCCCGGGCACGGTGGTATCCATGACAGATTTCCCCACGTAAAAAAAAAAAACAAAAGGTCACAATATTTGATACACTTTGGTATATTTGGTACAGACCACTTACTAAGAAACTACTACTAAACACGCGAAAAGTAAACAGCCCATGTTACAACCACGCAAGACTCTACCTAGACTAAGCCTCTAAGACGCTCCCTGAGCACGTTTCCCTCCATCACTGGAGCATCTTCAGTGCTCTACATTAGGTACATCATCATCATCATCATCATCATGATCAACCCATTACCGGCTCACTACAGAGCACGGGTCTCCTCTCAGAGTGAGAAGGATTTTGGCCATAGTCTACCACGCTGGCCAAGCGGATTGGCAGACTTCACACACCTTTGAGAACGTTATGGAGAACTCTCAGGCATGCAGGTTTCCTCACGATGTTTTCCTTCACCGTTAAAGCGAGTGATATTTAAATACTTAAAACGCACATAACTCCGAAAAGTTAGAGGTGCGTGCCCGGGATCGAACCCACGACCTCCGATTAGAAGTCAGTCGTCCTAACCACTAGGCTATCACAGCTTCACAAACATTAGGTACACAAACCGACAAAAATCTTAAGTATTTATTCTCAATATTATTTAGGCTAGTTACCGCAGAATTGGTACCACTTTCAATCTAAAAATAAAGTTTTGGGTAATTAGAATTGACTGTGGAATGTCAATTTTGGATGTGGAAAGTCTATTTTTGGTTTAGCTTACAAATTTATCTATATAAAGTAGGTATATAAACCTTTTTAAAGTATTCTCATAAGAATACTTTAAAAAGTCAAATACCGTCGGAAATGGGGCTACTTTTGTCTGCCCTTCTTAACATATTGTGTAGAATTGTAAGCACCATTCCGAACCAGTGGTAGATTCATTTGTCAATTCGAAAGCACTTGTAGAAGTTTATCTGAATAAAAAAATATGTCTATTCTATTCGGCTTTGCTTCAGCTGTCCACAAGATAGTTAAACTACTTCTTGTAACATTTTGTTTTGAAAAGAGCAACTGCTGAGTTTCTTGCCGGCTCTTCTCAGCAGAACCAGCATTCCTAACCGGTGGTAGATTCTTGACATGTCATAAGAGCCACACGTTGGCCTACGTGAAATAAACGATTTTGAATTTTGAATAAATATATATTATACAATGAAAGATAATATAAATTATAAAAAGCTTGCATTATCCACTTTAATATGAACGAAAATATATACCTATGCCGCCCACGACTCTTCGCATAATATCTTATTTTTAGCTAGGTAGGTACTTACCTACTTATTTTTAACCAGTGTCAGGCGTGGGAGTGAGAGGCGATGTTACCGGCGGCAAAAATAAATTTTTACTGTATAAGCCAATCAATAGAGTTTTGTGTACCATACGAGACGGTTCGAATTGTACGCTTTATGACAATATCAGCGTCGTGAGAATATAACATTACATATAAAACTCTTGTACGGTAAAATTGCCGGTTCACGTATTTTTTTTACTACACCAAGAGCTTCGCAAACGGGGCACTTAATAAAAATTCTACGACGACAAAATACATACAGTTGGCTGTTGGCGTTTTATATTATTTTGATCGCTATTTGCTGATTTTTTACGCGTTTGAATAAACCATGTATGTGTGGAGTAAAATATTGAGTGTAGGTACGTCTTATTTTGCTTTAAAAATACAAATAATTTTAACAGATTCCTTTTTCATGTATGCCCCTTGAAAAATAATTTAATTCAATATTCGATTTTGGGTCAACATAATATTGTCTATATCAAATATCCAAGACTAGAACTATTCCTTCTACGAGTTAAACACTCGTCATATATGGACTGATGGACAGATAGACAGACAGACAGCGAGTGAAAATAACAGGGCCACATTTTATATTTTTACTCTTTTGGTAGATACGGAATCCTAAAAATCTAGTCGCGGAGCATTTGTAGATTTTCTTGGGGATGTGACTGTGCTTAGCGTTAGGACCACAGAACTCCAAATAAGCCTAATATAGAAATTGTATTTGCTGACTTTATTGTGATGTCTCCATAGTCATCTGTGAGGTAAGATCTATTTCGTATTCTGAGGATCAGCTACACAGGGCTCTTATGTTTTAAGACCAAAGTTGCAAGATGTTGGAAAAGTTTCGTTACAAAGTAATAATTTCAACGGTATACCTTACACTAAGAAAGTCATACAAAATACTCCGAGATAAGAAACGGTCCAACATTTTGCTGAAGTTTCTAAAAAATCAGCCAAGTGCGAGTCGGGCCTCGCTCTTTCAGGGTTCCGTACATAATTATGAACAATATAATATTTTGGGTCTAAGAAATATTTAATTTCCGAGCTAGACATCGCAACAAACCGTGAAAGAAAAACCCAAAAAAATGTTCGTTTATTTTGGTCACAGCTTATAAACTATTTAATAAATCGTTGTTTTCAGTATTTGTTGTTTAAATAGAGCATATAGTACATAATATACTGAAATATCATATTCCCAACTAGTTTAGTTTTTGAGATAGCCCCCGTCACAAAAATGGTCTAAAACTGACAACTTTGATGGCCTCCCATTCCCTTATTTTTTGAGATAAAAATTAAAAAAAATATATATTTGTACTCTACTTAATGAGCTCTAAACAATGATACCCCACAAGCTAGGGTAAAGAAAAAAATTTTTTTTCCGGCTCCTTTTTCATGTATGGGAGCCCCCCTGAAAAATAATTTAATTCAATTTCTAATTCAATATTTGATTTTGGGTTAACGTTTTACACTAAATACCAAAATTTCAGGTTTGTAACTCATTTCGTCTGCGAGCTAGAGACCTGTGACCGGCGGACAGACGGACAGACAGACAGACAGACAGCCGAGTGACATTAATAGGGCTCCGTTTTTTACCCTTCGGGTACGGAACCCTAAAAATCCGCTCAAGTTAGACGCTAGGTATAGATAAAGCACACTTGTGCCTGAGACTGGAACCTGAATTTTAAGGAGACCATTACGCTCCCGTATTTTACAATTTTAGTGCACCTAGACTTTAGTAGGTCGTTTTATATTTCAGGTAAGTGTATTATGTAGTATCTTGGGTAAATGTTACAATGTTACAAAGTGTTCTATGAGGAGATCCGTAGAAGAACCAGAATCACCAACAGATCTCATCGGGTTGCGAAACTGAAATGGCAATGAACAGGGCATAGTTTCAAGAAATGATAGATGTTATAGGGCCCCAAATACTGAAATGATGACCTCGCACCGGAAAGCGCGGTATTGGACCTAATTGGAGGTATTGGAGGTCCAATACCGCGGGATGGATCCTAATCTGATGTCGTCGAGCGAGTTGCAGTGAGCCTTCGAATAAATGCGGTGCAAGATCGCGGCGTGTGGAAGTCCCTATATATGTGACCTTTGTCCTTGAATACAGTGTTAATAGTTTGAAGGATTTCAAATTATTTAGTACACCATATTTTTTGAATTCATCTGCAAGTTAGAACTGCCATCTCACATGATGGTAAATGACGATGCAGTCTAAGGTGGAAGCGGGGTTACCTGGAAGAGGTACGGCGGTTTTTATTAAATCCTTGATTGTTTAAAAGGCCTAATTTGGGTCTCCTAAGTCAGTCAACCATCCAGTTATCAACTTGGGTCAACATTCCTTAATCATCAACTAGGCGTTCCTCAACTACAATACTTCCTCCATTGAGAATTTTCTCAAAAAAAAAATTGTTAGATGAAGCTTTTTTTTCTTGTTACGTGACCCGCATAGACTAGGGCCCCCATCGACTAGGCGCTCACGGGGCCCCCGTGGGCCTCTAGTCGGTGCGGGGCCCCTAGGCAGTTGCCTAATCCGCCTTATGGATAATCCGGCCCTGTTTATTGAAGTACCCAAGTGAGCAAAATATTTCCAATAGCCGCTTCATAGTCTGAGTGAGTCATAGCTTTCTTTGTCTTTAATTTTCTCTTATGTTTAGACCTCGAAACAAATTAACAGCTTCGGTAAATATAAGGAAACCTCAAAAGCGGAATTAATTAAAACAATTTGCGAACAAACTTAGTTTCGAGGTTTGGAAAATTTAATATTTACCGCAATAATGAAGCTATTTTAAGAAATGAGTAGGTATTATCCGATTTCAAAATAAATTTTCCATAATAATGTAAAAACAAAGAGAACATTAAAAGCTTATTTTCTCATTAATTTCCTAAGGAAACCTGAATAGTGTTTTCTATCTAACTATAAAGATTCTCTACTTAAAGTTCAAAGGGCAAACATCGACTAAGTTCCTTTGCCCCTGATTCTAATTAGCCAATTTTTTGACATTCAGCAATCGTCGTCAAATGGAGACCCATTTCTAAGGGAAACCAAAATGGTGCTATCCATTTAGCTACAAGCACTGCGATGCGACTTGTCTCTTCCGTGAGATGGTTCATAATATCTATTATGTATTTATGAAAATTATTAGTCTATATAAGTAGCAGGATTTTTACAATAGGTAGTGTACATGCAACTGTGGCGAAAGATGTCCTAATTTGCTCGACACTTTATTTTCATTTTACACTATTATATAGTTATAGATATAGATAGGTATAAAAGAAAAGGTGACTGACTGACTGAACTACTAGCGCACTGCCCACGCCTAAGGCTAATTCCTAGCCCAAACTATTGAATGAATCGGGCTGAAATTTAGCATGCAGATAGCTATTATGACGTAGGCATCCGCTACGAAAGGATTTTTGAAAATTTATGCCCTAAGGACGTTAAATAGAGTTTGAAAGTTTGTATGAGATTTATATGAATCCACGCGGACGAAGTCGCGGGCATCAGCTTGTTTATTTATAAAAGTAAAACAATAAACTTAAAAGAAAGAGTAGCTTCTTCGTCTTTCAAGTATAACAAATATTTATAGAAAAGTACTAGAAAAGTTTGCACGAAGTAGTTTTGTCCGAGTTCAATGTAATATCGTCAATATTTCCCCTGTACCATTCCATTGGCCGACACTTATTGATTTGAGTGCCCACTCGTCCGAAAAATGTAAGTACCTACTCAATCGGCAATCCTCGCTCGCAAAGCTTTAACAATATTATAATTTACTAACGGTCCGCCCCGGCTTCGCCCGTGGTACATAATATATAGCCTATAGCACTCAAGGATCACTTACATATCCAATGGTGAAAGAATTTTTGAAATCAGTCCAGTAGTTCCTGAGATTAGCGCATTCAAACAAACAAACTCTTCCGCTTTATTATATTAAGTATAGATTGATAAAGTATACAAGAGCACAAATAAAAATGTATAGTCTATATTTTTTATTTGTACATTTGTGGTGCTTTAAAGACTAGCGTGGACCGATTTTTACACGCTTTATATTAGCTTCACCGGTATGTATGTTTGTAACCGACTTCTTTGAACGCGATTTTGACCCACTTTAAACGGTCAGATTTCATTCAAACTTTGTAGATTTATCGAGGACCGATGACAATACACTAATTTTATAAGATTATTTCATTATTCAATTTGGAAAATAAGATTTTGTGTTCATTTATTAAAAGTCGTCGGTAAGGAAAAACAATAAACTTTCAAAATCGCACGGTAACTAATAGCCCAGTGTCGATAATTTTTGAAACAAAGAAAAATCACAGTAGGATGAAACCCATTGGAAATGGAGGAGAATATAATAAGAATTAAAGGAAAAATAATTTACGGGCGATCTGAGCTAGGGGAAAAAAATGGGGGGAGTTTTAAGGGTAAAAAACGGTTTATCTCGATTTCCGACAAAACTACAAGTCTTAAGGAAAAAAGTCTAATGGCAAAGTTTTAGGTAATAAAAAGTTCAACAACTTTTGTATATACACTTTTTTCACTTAACCTCAAAATGTATGTGAAAAACTCAAAAAACCATGTTTTTGGTTTTTTATTATTATCTTTTATAAAAACATATTTTTTTTCACGAAATTTGGTGAAAACTTACCTTTTCATATCCCAAATACACTGTAATTTATTTGATTTGAAATGTTTATTATTTCTCCTTATTTTGACTTAATATCGAAAAAATACCCTAATTTTCAATCGAAAAATCATCCGTCAAAATGTCAGCTTTTTTCAAAAAGTTTATTTGAATAAAAAACATTTCTATTCTATTCTATTAAAGATAAAGTATTTATGAATAAAAAGATTAATGCATTTAAAAACATTGTAATGATTATATAGCGTAATCAAAATAAAGTATCTAAATTCAATATAGTACGATTTACATTTATTTTTATATATTATTATGAGTTTTCTATGACACAAATGTAATTAGCATTTAATAAATCAAATTTTTAATTGAAAAAAATTGCAGTAGTCACATTTTTGATGAAATTGTATTTATATACAATTTCATCAAAAATGTGACTACAATAAATTGATTTGATTGAATGTGATTAAAATAAATTTCGAATTCTGGTTTTTCGATTTTTTGCATTTTCTGAAAACATTTACTATAGTAATATATATTTTTTTTAACACCATCGCAAAGTAGAGATTTCAACGAACAGAAAGCACACCTACTTTTTGAAAAAAGCTGACATTTTGACGGATGATTTTTCGATTGAAAATTAGAGTGCTTTTTCGATATTAAGTCAAAATAAGGAGAAATAATAAACATTTCTAATCAAATAAATTACAGCGTATTCGGGATATAAAAAGGTAAGTTTTCACCAAATTTCGTGAAAAAAAAAATGTTTTTGTAAAAGATAATAATAAAAAACCAAAAACATGGTTTTTTGAGTTTTTCACATACATTTTGAGGTTAAATGAAAAAAGTGAATATACAAAAGTTTTGATCTTTTTATTATCTACAACTTTGCCATTGGACTTTTTTCCATAGGACTTGTAGTTTTATTGGAAATCAAGATAAACCGTTTTTTACCCTTAAAACTACCCCATTTTTTTTCCCTAGCTCAGATCGCCCGTAAATTATTTTTCCTTTAATTCTTATTATATTCTCCTCCCTTTCCAATGGGTTTCATCCTACTGTGATTTTTCTTTACTTTTTATTATTTTTGAAGGGAATTACTCTGGTCTATAACTGTAACTAGGGTAAACAGAATAGACGTCACACACAACTAAAATCTAAGCACAAAACGCACGAATACGAAGATAAAACAATATTAAAACAAAATAATAATATTATTAATTAGTAGTTATTTACTTAAATCATATTGTACGATTTACAATAAAAAACAAATAAAATAATTTATTAATAACTAGCTTCTGCCCGCGGCTTCGCCCGCGTGAATTTCGGTTTTGAACAAATCCCGAGGGAATCGTGGAGTTCGGGTTCCCGTTCCCGCTCCCTTTTCCTACCTTTATACTTAAAATATCAAGCAAGGTCGCTATAGTAATCTACCTATAGCTGTAGATATAGATTTCGGGTTTTTCAAAATCCCGTGGGAACTGTGCATTTTTCCAGGATAAAAAGTAGCCTATGTGTTGCCAATGCATGCTACACAGCAAAGTATTGCAATAATGGGTTATGTGAGCGTGATTTACCTAAGAACAGTCAGCGCCCTCTGTGGCGTTTTGGAGGTCTATATCTATTTTAGTCCTACAGGAATACTTTTCTGGGATATAACTTATTTACTTAACTTAAACTTACTTTATGTGTTAAGTCAGGGCATAAGCTATCTCCATTTAAAATTTCAGCCAAATCGGTTCAGTAGTTGCGGCGGAGAAGAGGAACAAACATACACACAAACTTAATAACTTAATAACGCCTTTATAATATTAGTGTGATTGTTATTTTCCTCGCTAGAAAGCTCCGATACTCGATAGCATACGCGTCCGATCGCTGCTAAATTCAAAATGCTATAAGAGAACTTTACGCATCGCCGCCCCGGCCGGCTGGAACCGCGCGCCGCGCGCAAAGTCTATGTCCCGCAATTTTTAAATCTGTAATATCTTCGAAAATATTCATTTAAATCATATGCTGTAAAGGGCCATATAGATCTATAATAAATCAACAATGTACTTAAGGTATTTAATTAGATAAGGATTTATGCTGTATTGGTTAAAATCGCTTCTAAAATTAGCCATTATTTGTCGTAAAAAAGTAAATGACAAAAAATGTTATTGTGGGATATCCATAAGAGATAGACATATACCATCGCGGAGTTTTCTATAGACCTTTTCAATGTGTACAATACTTAGTACATTATATTGATAAATCTCGTAGGGTTCAGCCTGCGTTTGCAATGTAAGCGGAAAAAATGTAATTATTTACGACATCACATTAGAAACCTCAAAAATAACAGTATTTTTCCACTATTTAATGGATGTTATCATACATATAAACCTTCCTCTTGAATCACTCTATCTGTTAAAAAAAACCGCATCAAAATCCGTTGCGTAGTTTTAAAGATTTAAGCGTACAAAGGGATATAGGGACATAGGGACAGAGAAAACGACTTTGTTTTATACTATGTAGTGATTAATATAATATCTGTTGTATTTTAAATGACATGATTTTTTTAGTGTTTTATAAATAAACCAAACTAAAAAGTAGAAAATAAATAATAGTTTAAAAAACTAAAAACACGCTTTTTATAGAAAAACAAACTAAAAAATAGAAAATAAATTTTAATAAATATAAATTAATAATAGTGTGCATATGAAAATAATTTTTTTCAAAGAAAAATGAACCGACTTCAAACGAATCGAACTAAAAAGTTTAAAATAATTTTTTATTCATTTAGATTGACGATTAAACTACCTAACTCAAATGATATATAATTTTTTGAAGTCGGCGCCAAATGACTTCAAGTTCACTTCAAGTCAAAAATGTGCCCCCCGGGTCCCAGACTCACCCTCCGCGACTAGATTCACCGCGCTCGCATTCATAAGTGGATATTCTGATTTTACTTACACGAATTGAATGTGGTTTGGCGCCGACTTCAAAAAGTTATATATCATTTGAGTTAGGTAGTTTAATCGTCAATCTAAATGAATAAAAAATTATTTTAAACTTTTTAGTTCGATTCGTTTGAAGTCGGTTCATTTTTCTTTGAAAAAAATTATTTTATGCTTTTTAGTGATTTGTTTTTTTATATTAGGTAATAATAATAATAATATAAACGAAAACTATGTAAAATAGATTATGACCTATATATTATTAATTATTATTGAATATCCTGTGACATATACATTTTATGTGTCATACTATAGGTGAGTGGTTTTATTATGTTCTAACCCAACCTAACCTAACTTCTGATCTATAAAAGATTAGTTTGTATGCGTACAACTCTTGTATAATTTGGATAGACCGTAATTTACAATCTATACGCGACTAGTTTCACTCCCTTGCGGTTTGGCTTTGTATATAATGGAAATACACGTAACCATGCACAAACTCCAAGGAATCACTCTAAATGCAACTGTACTGACTTCAGCCCAAAACTTTTTGCAAAAGGTCAATGTTACGTAGGCGTAGCAGAGTGAAGTCTTTGGACAGAATAGCTATATCAGACTTCAGCAATAGGTCTGGCAATCTCAGAGAACATATTAGTGACATATGTGTACATTTATGCTTATAACTTCGTACGTAAGAATGATAACTCGATGTGTTATACTAAATACATAAATACTAAAACCTTCTTGAAAGTATGTAGATAACGATAGTGAAACAATCATCAAAATCGGTTCATTAGTTGCGGAGATAATCGCGAACATACTTACATACATACATACTTACATACATACATACGGGTCGAATACAGAACCTCCTTTTTTTGAAGTCAGTTAAAAATGTATTTTATTTAAAAAAAGCGTGGGGTGCTTTTAAGATATTATCGAAATGATAATCCTCTATACACCCATGCACCCCACGCTTTTTTTTTAATAAAATACATTTTTTTCATATGCACACTATTATTAATTTATATTTATTAAAATTTATTAACTATATGCTATATCTCTCTAGGTTTCTCTTAACATTTTTAATTTCGAATGACTATTTAAGATCTATAACGAATTTAAGTTAGTTAGCAACTATTCTCACTTAAATTTTCACTATATGTACCTACCTACTTATAAAAAGCTGTATTATAAGTTTTTATTACGCAATCGTGTTTTATAGTTTTAATACGTTTTTATAAATCCAGTCAAAATTGAATTCCTGGTTTGTGTATATAATAAACCTAACCTTACTATGAGTTTATTCTTCTTCTTCTTTAGGTGCCTCACGGACTAGCGAAGGTTGGCCGTCAGAATTTTATATTGTGCCTTGTCTCTTGCGAGGCTAAACAGCTGGGCGGCACTCGCAATCCCAGTCCACTCCCTGATGTTGCGCAACCAAGACTTCCTCTTGCGACCGATGCGCCTCTTGCCTGCCACTTTGCCCATCATTATCAGTTGCAGGAGTCCGTATCTGTCATGTCTAAGCACATGCCCCAGATAAGCAACCTTTCTTTTTTTGATGGTTTGCCAAAGTTCGCGTTGACAACAAACTCGTCGCAAGACTTCCTCGTTGGTAACCTTTTGGGTCCAGCTAATTTTCAGCATGCGTCGGTAGGCCCACATTTCGAATGCTTCTAAACGTTTTCGTAGATCCTCTTTTATGGTCCAGGATTCGCATCCGTAAAGAAGAATTGGCCATACGTAACAATGTAGAAGGCGTTTGCGTAATGAGATGTTCAGGTTGCGGCTAGTGAGTACTTTTTTCATGCTTTGAAAAGCACTACGGGCGACTTCAATCCGGGTTTTAATTTCTGTTTCACTATCCCATTCTTCAGTCAGCCAAGTGCCTAGATATTTATATCTCTGCACTCTTTCTAGTACTTGGTTAGCTACTGTAATTGTTGAGTCTACGCTTGCTGTATAAGACACTACCATAATTTTAGTTTTCTTAATATTTATAGCAAGGCCAGCATCTTCACTACACTTATTGACACGGTCGACAATCCTCTGCAAATCTGCTTCGGTGGACGCAATTAGAACTGTGTCGTCAGCGTATCGTAGGTTATTTATGATACGGCCATTAACCTTGACTCCACACTCTAAGTCTTCTAATGCTTCTGCCATGATTGCCTCCGAGTATATGTTAAAAAGCACAGGAGACAGAATACAGCCTTGTCGAACTCCTCTCTTTATGTCCACCTCTTTGGATACTTCGCCCTCTATGCGCACCGTTGCTTTTTGGTTATAGTACAGGTTCCGTATGATGCGAAGGTCTTTTCCGTCTAAGCCTATATCTTTCAGAAGTGCTCCAAGCCGGTCATGTTTTACTCGATCAAATGCTTTCTCGTAATCAATGAAGCACATAAACACGTCTTGTTGCATTTCCCTACATTTCTGTACAAGAACCTGTAGTGCAAATAATGCTTCCCTGGTGCCTACGCCAGCTCTGAATCCAAATTGGTTGTCCCCAAGTTGTTCGTCGCATTTAATTCGTATGCGTTCATGTATCACGCTAAGAAATAGCTTTAGAACTTGACTCATAAGACTTATAGTTCTAAATTCTTCACATTTCTTAGCATTTTTCTTCTTTGGAATAGTGACAAAAACTGATTTCAGCCAGTCCTCCGGAAGTACACCAGTGTCGTATACGAGGTTCATAAAATTCACCAAGGGATCGAGATGTTCATCTTGAATTAGTTTAAGTATTTCTATATGTATACCATCAGGTCCTGCAGTTTTTCCAATCTTAGCCCTTTTAAGTGCCTTGACAACTTCATCCTTTAGAATAGGTGGACCGTCATCTTCCTGTTCTGAAGACAAACTGAGGCTTCTCGAGTCATCTGCGAACATAGTGGCAATGTATCGTTCCCATTGGCTCATCTTATTGGCTATGTCTAGAATAGGCATATTGTTTTCATCCACAAGTTGGTGTTGCTGCTGTGTTTTACGACCAAGCATGATTTTGATCTCCCTATGCAGGTTGAATGAATCATGCTTCGCATGGAGCTTTTCTACATATTGACACTTGTTGCTATACCAAGATTTGCGTGCAAATCGTACTTCTCGTCTAATATCTTTATTGCATGTGTTATAGCTTTCTTGGTCAATATTTTTGTAGCTTCGTCTTTTCTCCATGAGTTCATATATTTTGTCTGTCATCCAAACTTGTTTTGGAATCCAATTGGGTACAAGATGTTTTTTGTTGATGTCAGCTATTTTCAATTTGAGTTGATTCCAGTTATCTTCAACTGACTGTGTTTGTCTCCGTTTTGTTTCAACTGCCCACTCATTGATTTCATTAGATACTAGTGCCTTGGTGGGCATAGTTTTGATTTTCCTGATATCAACTCTGGTGGAAAGATATTTCTTTTTTATTTTCTTAAGAATACAAGATAATGTCCCAACTACTGGATTGTGGTCAGAGTTGATATCCGACCCCGGGTAGGTCTTAGCACTCTTGATGCAGTTTTTATAACGGCTATTAATCATCAGGTAGTCAATTTGATTTCGTACAATATGTTCCGGGGTATGTTGCAGTGATGTCCAGGTGTACAGTCTTCGGTCTGGTAGTTGAAAAAAGGTGTTCATGATGACAAGGTCTTTTTCTTGACAGAACTGTACAAGAGTGTCACCTCTGTCGTTCCGAACTCCTAGCCCATGCTTTCCCACGACTCCTTGAACTTCACCTTTGCCCACCTTGGCGTTCATATCACCCATTACAATATTAATCTCGTGAGATTTTGTTATTTGAAGCAGTTTTTCCGCTTCCATATAAAACTCGTCAAGCTCAGGGTCTGCTCCATCTTTTTTCTTTGTGGGAGCATACAGTTGGATAATATTGATGTTTCTTGGCTTTGCCTGTATCTGGAGCATCGTGGCACGATTTGACATTGGGACAAAATTTACAGATGGTTTTACTTTCTTGATATTAATAATTATTCCCACGCCATATTTGTTAGACGACTCGTTAGATCCAGAATAATAGAGCACATGATCTTCATCTATTTGATGGGAACCCCTATCTTTCCATCTTACATCACACAGGCCAAGCAGATCGATTTTCAGCCGTACCATTTCCTTACATACATTGTAGATCTTCTCTGGACTTTTAAGGCTCCTAACATTCCAAGTTCCTATTTTATATGTATTCATTTCGGTTTTACGCCAGGAGATTCTTCGCACCCCTGTCCCATTTAAGGGACGCCTGGAACTCGGGGCCATTTTCTTATTCGACTTTTCCATATTAGTATAATATGTCAAAACTGACAGACTAGGGATGTATAGTGCAGTGGTTTCCCGTTGCCTTCTGCACCAGACTTTTAGGGTCTATTTAAACCCAAGGTCACTGAAGCCTCTTCTGACCGGAGAGTCGGCCAGGTTGTATGGTTATACCGCCATTGCTCGGTCGCCATAGCCTCGTCTGTTGTCTAGCAGGGGGCACCACGTGCAGGTGAGGTTGGCTATTGGGGCCGACTAGATGGTATTGTCGTTCTCCCCCTTACCCTAATGAGTTTATTAGAAGTGAAATTATGTCATATAATTTTACGTGTATGTTTGTTTTACACCTGCGCACTACAGTAGCTACCTCTATCGAGAATTTTTACAGGGGAAAAACTTGGGTGTCTCGTCGCACCAAACCTATTCACGAAGATTTATCCTGTTACAACCCGCGGCACGTAAGTCGAGCGGTGACCTTCAATGCGCAGAATTTGAAAATGAGGTATCTCGGGGTGTGAGGGGGTCGCAGGGAGGGCGTGGGGATCGTTCGTAAGCACTCATTAGCTCTCGTGGATCCTTCGTAAGCGCTGATTGGCTCTCCAATCGTATTGTGTCCCGCTCACTCGTACGACGCTGCGCGCACTTGAAGGTCACCGCTTGACTTACGTGCCGCGGGTTATATTAATCACTACATAGTACTCTTAAGAGTAAAGTCTGTGTAAAGTCAAACTATACGATCTATAGATTTAGCCAAAGTAATCACCGCAAGAAAAGTTCGCAGTCTCTTTCCAAAACCCTTAATTGGATAGCATCGACGAATAGCCGTCGGAGGCATTGCTCCCATCGAATAAGATGTGTTCTTTGATCTCCAATACTTACACATTGCTACCAACATAAAAGTGAACACCTCAAGGACTCTTAGTTTAACGCTTCGCTTGATATCGAATCAATATTTGAATTTCATGACGCATTTATTCGATTTTTGTACCAACAAATTTTGCGAATTATTAAATTCGATTTTATTAGATAACATAAAACCTACCGGAATTCTTTGAAGCTACCATATAGGTGCGTTTTTATAGGTCGATAGATAGTTTTCTAAACGGGTATATAGCTCAAACATAATCACTTTGGATCGGTAAACAATCGCTTATCCACCATGTAATACGCAGCAAAAGCTGCTATAGCCCCATCTCACACAAACAAGGGGGTGTAACGCGGGTAGCTCGTATATAAATTGCCATTTTAACATGATATAAACGTGGCATACATCATAGATTAGGTGTAGTACTTCCTTAATAATATACGACCTAATGATATCAAAATAATAACTGGTATCTATGTATTTATAATATATAAATTATATGTTTTTGTAATAAAGATTTGCCATAGAAGGTACCATAAAATTATACAAAGAGGATCTAAATGTTAATAATATCTGTTCTGTATAAACGTTTTATCGATTTCTCTTGAATTTATAATAACATCTCTAAAATTAACTACAGATACTTTACCTGACATAATATCCATTATACAGTAGATTCTATAGGAACTATTAAAAGTAACTTTTTGTGGGTATCTGAGTTCGATATTGTTTATTGTTTGTGACGCAAAGATTGCTGGTGAACTTTATTTTTCAGGCGAACGGGTCCAATCAATGTGTGCCGCGCATCGACTTTACACGGAAGCGTAAATATTGACACAAAGTTATATTGAAGTTAGTTTTCAGACATTGGTGGGAGAATAAGAAGATACATATTTCTATATTTCTATACTTACCTATTCGCATTTTTTTTATTATTCAAGATATTATAGAGTTTATAGAACGTCAAAGTTTTTAAAGCATCAATCATCATATACATCCTCCTCCACTTAAGTACATCGTTTCGAAAATTTCAAAGATTGAAATATTCAAAAGATTTATTTCACAAGTATAAATTAAAAATTAAAAAAAAACCCCCGACATTCGTCATTTTGTGGCGGTGGCCATCTTGAATTTGCATAGTGCTATTCTATTAGTCAAGCTCTTTCATTTGATACCCATATTAAGGGACTTGTGAGAAAATATGTAATTCACCATTTTGTAGCGGCGGCCATCTTGATCGATGATTCGATCGATTTTCATCAAACATAGATAAAACACTCTTGACTAATTCACCTTTCAAACAAAAAAAAAACCACATTCAAATCGGTTCACCCATTTGAGCGCTACGGAGGAACAGACACACACACACACGCATGCACGCACGTACGCCCGTGACCTTTTCTTACACAATTTTTCTGTAAAATATATTAGTAGGGTTATATTTACAGTAAAATTTCATTTACTGCCTCATTGATCTAGCTTGTTTGGCTGCGGATCATGAGGTCCTAGATTCGATTCTCGGGTGGACCCAAAAAAGAATAGTTATTGAATTTTTCTGACAAAAAAATTTTCTAAATTGGTGTTGTTAGATACGTAGGTAGGTACGTGCTTCGGAGTGCACGCAAAACCGGCGGTCCTGCTTCTCTTCTCTCTGCGGCTGTGTCGCATTGGCTTTCCATCACACTATGAGAGCGAGAGTGTACCTGTGTTTGCACACTTCTGCACTATAATATCTCCAAAGTAGTCGGCTAGAATCCGCCTCCGTTGAGATTGGCCAAGGTGACCGAAAGAAGAGGATCATTCGATCAGGAGGACAATTCGGTCGGGAGGAGATATTATTATGTTTTATTGCGCGTCCGGTGTAAGACCACCCTAATCGCTAAGCACGAGGCGCGCCGGCACTGCAGCCCATAAATTCCGAGATAATGCTCATTAAATTCGTTTACGCGTTATGAAGACTTGCACTGGTTTTATGTAATCCCGGATTGTAATCTGGAAACTTAATTAACTGCTACAAAGGAAGCGTGTAATACAGTTTTATGTCCAAGAAAATGTTTAAACAGAATAATAATAAAGGAACCGTTCTGCTTCGTGTTCTGTAAAGGCTTCTTGGCAATATATTTATTTATATTAAGTTTATTTACATTAAATTTATTTATTTAAAGTTTATTTGAATTAAAAAAAATTGAATTAAAAAGTCTATTGTAGTCTGATTGTATTATCTCTAGTCTACTTATTAACTAACCAAACCTGGCTTCGCACGGATGGGCTTTTCTATAGACTAAATTCGAATGTGATATACTAAAATCCTCTTCGTAAAATGTTCTCCATGATGGTATGATAATGTTAATAAATAGTCTTGAGGTCATTGATTGAATTAAGGGTATCTTCGATAAGAAGGTGAGGATTGTACAACAGTAGATATATTGCCTCGATTGTGTCCTTGAAATAGGTCTCGGGTAAGCACACAATAGGGCTGCCCTCTCACTGTTGTATTTAGATTTAGTACACATTTCATAAAGCTATATTAAATTATTGTTTTATTATATTTTGTTTCATTGAATATCTAGCATAAACCTCAAAGCGTGAGCCTATCATACAATATAAAAATTGTATGATAGGCTCACGCTTTGAGGTTTATGCTTTTGCCTGGGGCCTCGCCCGCGTGAATTTGGGTTTTTCACAAATCCTGAAGGAATCGTGGATTTTCGGATCGCGTTTTTCCCTCACTTCCTTTTCCAACCTTTATACCTATTTTTAAGGAAGTTTGCTATAGTAATCTACCTATAGCTGCAGCTGTAGATTTAGCCGGGGATTTAGAAAATTTCGATTTTTCTAAATCCCCGGGAACTATGGATTTCTTCAGGATAAAAGTAATATATGTATTAAGTTAGGGCATAATCTATCTCCATTCTAAATTTCAGCCAAATCGGTTTAGTAGTTGCTGCGTAAGAGTACACACATACGCACAAACTTTCGCCTTTATAATATTAGTGTGATCACCACAGAAACCTTACATTATCTTACCTTACCTTTATATTTCAAAGAAATTATAATTACTAATTATACGTCTACTATAATATCTCTTCTATCACAAAGTTATGGTTATAGTTTCGATAAGTATCACATAAGGTGGTTCTTGAGCTAATAGCCCATCTCAGTAATGTCAAGTCGAGTCGGAATTAATTCAAGAGCACGCCATACAAGCATCAAGCGTTCTTTCACCACGTTCTATGAAATTAGCATAATCAAGTTTTTGTAGACCACGTGGAAAACTAAATCAAGAAAAGATTTGTTATTAAAATATTAAAATTTATGATTTGAATGAAGATAGATTATACCCTGACTTAACACATAGGCTACTTCTTATCCTGGAAAATCCACAAATCCCACGGGATTTTGAAAAAACCGAAATCTATAGCTACAGCTATAGGTAGATTACTGTAGTATATGTACTTCCTCGAAAGTAGATATAAATAAGGTTGGAGAAGGGAGCGGGAACAGGAATCGGAAATCCACGATTCCCTCGGGATTAGTGACAAACCGAAATTCACGCGGGCGAAGCCGTGGGCAGAAGCTAGTATGTTCTTTTTAGGTATACGTAGTTCACAAACTATTATTGACATTTATTTCTTGTTACACGAGAGTGTCTAAATAATATATACTTAGGTAGTTCTTTTACCTAAAAATCATAGAAGTTTTGTAGTCCCGTAAATTTTAGACTAACTTTATAACTGAAAAGTTAGGTCCAACCATCGGTCGGTTCGCTGAAACTCAATAAATAAGGGGCATTTTAGAGATTGCCGAGCCAAGCCGAAATGTAATAAAGTTTATTATATTCAATACTTAGGTCTCGTTTTTATTGTTCGTATCTACTTTTGGCACCGAATCTTGTATGAGCATTCTTCAAATTAAAATCGCAAAAAACTTTCAACAACTGCGCATTTTGACAATGAATAATTTTGATGCAAAAAGGCCCATTTTCTGATTAAAGAATAGACAATATTGTCTCACGAGTAATATACTGTAAATTCATGTTCATAAGAACATGAATTTACAGTATATGATGAGACAGCGACTTGATGAGCTATATCGGTAATACTACCGATATAGCTCATCAAGTCGCGAAGCTAAAGTGGCAATGGACGAAAAATATTGCTCGAAGAACAGATAGACATTGGGGTCCCAAGGTGCTTCAATGGCGACCTCGCACTGGGCAACGCAGCGTTGGATGACCCCCCACTAGTTGGACGGACGATCTCAAGCGAGTCGCTGGCAGGCACTAGAGTTAAGAGGTGAAGACCATGCTCTGTGGCGATCTTTGTCTAGCAGTGATCTTTGTCCAGCAGTGGACATCAGCTATCGGTATGATTTTGAAATTACGGAGCCTTGTTTACCTGATTTTACCTTGACCCATTTTAGCTGAGTTGGCTAGTCTACCTTATAATATTTTCCCTACCAAACTCTTTCACGAATACTGCAAAATTTTGTCCATTTTAAGTTATTCATAAGCTGTATCTAGCTACTAAATTTTACCAATATTCAATTTCACAGATATATACGGTTTCCTAGCCAGTGCATAATGTAATAAAGAGTAAAAATTTCGTATTCCCGAATTCTAAAGTCCGTTCTTACATTTTCTGCGGAAGCTTCGTTTAATTCCCCGAGACTAAGTTTATGTTCGATCTTTGCCGTCCAATTTAGTCGGATGAGTAAATATTGATAAAGTTTCTACAGTTCTGTTAGATATAGTAGGAAGGTCTCCCGTAGTTTCAGTCTCGGAGGCTGCGAGGGAATCAAAGGAATATAAATTCAATAATTATTCGAACAAACTTTGTTCCTGCCAGTTAATTTCAACCTAATAAGGATTTATATGAATGAATTAAGTACCCAAAACATTTATATCTAGGACTAGCTGATGCTCGCGACTTCACCCGCGTGGATTCTTATAAATCTCACTTGGGGTCGAATTTCCAAAATTCCTGAAACACGTAATTCTTTATTTTTAACCGACAGTACAAATACCGATTTTCATTGATATAACTTTAAAAATGACGGACTTTCATACAAACTTCCAACTCCCATTTAACCCACTTGGGGGTAGTTTTTCCGAAATTCCTTAAACTCTTAACTCTTTATTTTTAACCGAAAACCTAAATACCAATTTTCATGGATATAACTTGAAAAATGACGGACTTTCATACAAACTTATATCCCCTATTTAACCCCCTTAGGGGTGGAATTCGCAATAATCCTTTTTTAGTGTGCGCCTACGTCACAAAAGGAAGCTACTGTGAAAATTTCAAGTTTCTAGCTTCAGTGGTTTTGGCTGTGCGTTGATTGTCAGTCAGTCAGGACAAGCTACTTTGTTAGCCCGTTTCCATCTTAGACTGCATCGTCGCTTACCATCAGATGAGATCGCGGTCAAAGGCTTACTAGTTGGTGAATAACGTAATTTTAGTATTACCGTAAGCAGGCATCGTTGGTCTAGTGGTTAGCATATTCGACTGCGGATCACGAGGTCCCGGGTTCGATTCCCATGTCGGGCAAAATAATTGTTAGGTGTTGGGTTTTTCTGACGAAAAATTTTCAGTGCCAGCCCGGAGTTGGTAATTGGCGGTGTTGTATCCCCCGTGCCTTGGAGAGCACGTTAAGCATTCGGTTTCAGATATTATCACTATCATATTTTAACAATAATCAACCAACCCGCATTGGAGTAGCGTGGCGGGTCTCTCTATAGCTCTAAATCCCTCTCTCCTATGATTGATGAGGCTTGTGCCCAGCTGCAGCAGTGGGACGTAATACGCTGTAGTGGTGGTGGTGGTGGTAATGGTGGTGGTAGTGGTGGTGGTGGTGGTGGTGGTAGTGGTGGTGGTGGTACTGGTGGTGGTGGTAGTGGTGGTGGTGGCGGCGGTAGGCAGGCCAGAGAAGGGGGTGGTTCCGGGGATCAATGTCATTTAACCAAATCAATCAAGCGTTGAAATGTACTGTTACCACTCACCCCACTTTCCTCTACATCCCCGTTTAATTTGAGTCCTTGAAATGTTCCAGACCGAAAATTGCCAGGTACGGCACCACGTGTCTACCCATTAATAGGGTAATTCAGACGTTCCACCGTCATTACCCTCTCGTGTTTGCGGTAGAGGCGGTCATAAGAGCCTTTAGCACGTATAATGGTGGATTTAAGGTTTTTTTTTAGTTGCCATCTAAACGCGATTGTGCTCGTGCCTCGTGCTCGTACACGATGTTTGAAGAGTTAGTGGGGTTTAATTTAATCGTTTCAGTTTACAAGGTAAAATTGTTATTGTGCACGTAAATACATAATTATTAACCCCCGACGCAAAAACGACGGGGTGTTATAAGTTTGACGTGTCTGTGTGTGTGTGTGTGTCTGTCTGTTCCCCTGTGGCGCTCAAACGGGTTGACCGATTTGAATGCAGTTTTTTTTGTTTGAAAGGTGAATTAGTCGAGCGTGTTGTTAACTATGTTTTATGAAAATCAGTTCAAGATGGCCGCCGCTACAAAATGGTGGATTACATATTTTTTCACAACTCCCTTAATATGGGTATCAAATGAAAGGACTTGACTAGTAGAATAGCACTATTGCAAATCCAAGATGGCCGCCAACATAAAATGGCGAATGTCGGGGGTTTTTAAATTTTTAATTTATACTTGTTATATAGTTAGTTATTTTCACCAAATTCTGTGTTGTATTAAGTATGTTGAACGCATTTGTGTGTATTAAACCTACCCGAAGGCTGTTAAAATCATGAGGTGTGAAAACTATTGACCTGAGCGTACGCGTACTAAAACAATGCTGCACTGACGGTCAGGAGATGTTCTCTGATGGACATAGGTCTATTGAAAGCATCGCCACAGAACACGATCTTGTTTTGCTTATATCCAGTGGCTGCCAGCGTCTTCCATCTTGTGTTTATCTTGTGGAGGGTCTTCCAACGCTGCGTTTGCCGGTGCGGGGTTGCCATTCGAGTACCTCGAGACCCCAACGTACATCAGTTCTTCGAACTATGTGTCCCACCAATTGCCAGTTCAGTTTCACGACTCATATTTATTTAGCTCATATTTGCATTATATATAATTAATCATTTATTTACCAAACAAAATTACAAAATGGGTTTGATCTATAGAACTTAGCCTATGCTACAATAATAGATCCAATAGTATGGCAATAGTATGCATTGATGAAACGCTACGGGCAGTAGCGCATGCAGCGCCGCTGCTTGAAATCAATGTTGGCGAGATAGCTCATACTAAGTAGGTATATATTGCAGTCAAGGGCTAACTTGTAGTTGAAAAAAAAAATATGACGCGATATCGCAACACGTAGTGCTAAAATACAGCGGTCTATTAGACCAATGAGAAATCTTCATTGGCTCTCTAGCATCACTTTCTGAAATTCTCGCCGACAGGGGTGACCAGAATCTAAACATTCTGGAAATAGCTCGGCTGGTTGGAGTTATCCGGGGGACAATTGTACCAAAATGAGCTGACAACTTAAACAACTGAGCTGGTAGGTACAGTTTAGTATATAAAACGAAGCTCAAGAAGCAAGGTCAATTGCGTAAACTCTTCACTCTTGAACTTGTAGTGCAGACGTTGTCTACTAATTAATTTACTAAATGTTTCAAATGACACTTCTAAAGTGAGTTGCTACTAATTATTCTGAGAGCCTTCAAAAGCGACGAGTTAAAGTTTGCCTACCGCGTTTTAGAGCTCTCGGAGTATTGACGTGCTTCAATGTAAATTAATTAACAGACAAGAAGGGTAGGTTCATAATATTAATGAGAATAGGTAAATAAAAAACTATTTAAGACTTAATTTAAAGTTACCTAAAACATAAAAATTTTCTCCTTTTTCCACTTCTATTCTCTCTTAGGTTTTTGAAAATCCTGTGAGTACCTACTCTTTGATTTATCGAGATAAAAGTATCATATTATGTCCGTCTCAGGATGCAAGCTCTCTCTCTCTTCCTCTTTGGCAAATTTTGTCAAAAACAATTCTGCGATTGAGTCATAAAAGATTAACAGACAGACAGCAAATTCACACACATAGCAAACTCAAGGCACGCGAAAATACCCAACATAGAAGGCGCTTATAATCTATACTAATATAATAAAGCGGAAGAGTTTGTTTGTTTGAACGCGCTAATCTCAGGAACTACTGGACCGATTTCAAAAATTCTTTCACCGTTGGATATGTAGGTACGTGATCCGTGAGTGCTATAGGCTATATATTATGTACCACGGGCAAAGCCGGGCGGACCGCTAGTATTTGATATTTTCGCTCGCAGCATCGCTATCGCATTGAGTTCGCTCATGTAGAATGATGCCCTAATAATAATTATTTTATGTAGTACAAAACATTAACTTTCACTAATAAAAGTATATTACTTAGTGCAGTCAAATTTGACTCCAAAAGTGGCTAAAATCGCAAACGAACGGCTAGTTCTGATTTTTTAATATGTTGTTAGGACCACTACCAGTAGTGTAAATCCAATTTTGCCGCTTTGTGGTAGGATTCTACCCCGAATCCGCCTGGCCTGGCTAGCGACCACACCTCAGCCGTAATCTGCCGCAAAGCGTCCGTGTGTTCCGGCAGCGAGCTGAAGAGCCAGCCCCCTTCCTCAAAAGCCGGCAACGCATTAGTGGTTCCTCATGGTGCCGCTAATGTTCATGGGCGGCGGTAATCACTGAGCAAGCGGGTCACGCTTGCTCAGTTGCCCGCTATTCCTATAAAAAAAAATGTTAATTGTTTAGATTACGATTAAGAACTTTTATAAGATAAGATTAATAAACCCACGCAATACACACAGTTGAAGAGGTATTTTAATAATGAAGTAACTAGTTCATAATGGATGAATAGTCAGTTTTGATCCGATTGTCAACACTATTGAAGTATCCAAGTCGCGCGTAACTCAGATTCCAATATAAAGTTTGTCAATATTTACGCTGTAAGCGCCGTCTGATGCTCGACGCTCATTGATTGGACTGCTCGCTCGCCCGAAAAATAAAGTTGAGCGACAATATTCGCTCTCGAAACGGTGAACAATATTACCCGTAGGTAGGTATCGCGAACGCTAAGTTTCACAGAGCGTTTTGGAGCTTGTCACATTGGTAGCAATTCTCTTGGCAGATTTCTAAATTTAAAATCGCTTATATTAGACTTAGAGGGATGTGCAATTCTACAAACACAGTTAAATGACAGGTCTAACTTAAAATTGATTTTGACAGCACTAAACTATTCAATTTAGATTTTAGACAGCAAAACCTATTCTGTCGAACGCACTAAGTGTCAAAATTAAGAAACGTCAACTTAAAATTCGCTAAATTTAAAGAGGACCTCTCGAGGTGCCCCCTAAATTTAAGTTGTCCGTCTAAAGCCAAAAACCGCGGAATAAACGAAAAGAAATATTAATATTAGGGTTTCGGTTTTCCTTAAAAGTTATATATTTTTTTCGTATTCTATGATTTCATTGAGAAAAACTTGTTAAAGTTGTATTTAGTGTTTTTTACCTCAGATTTTAAGTTGCTGTACATGTGATAACCTTAAAATGGAAGAAAACGTTATTACAGCTCTGATTGATTCCAGAGACAGGTAATTTATTAAATTTCTTAATCTTAGGTATCTAAATAACTAGTACCTACGTATTCTAAAGATCTGTAGTCTCTTTTAGGCACTAGGAAACCTTAAAGGAAGAAATGATCTAAGTAGCCAATTAACAAAGGCAATTAATCAATTATGAAAATTTCAACTGTCTAACTATCACATCATGAGCCTGGTGACAGGTGGACAGACAGACGGACAGCGGAGTGTTAGTAATAGGGTCCCGTTTTACCCTTTGGGTACGGAACCCTAAAAATGGGTGTTTGGGTTTTGATATTTGTTGAAATAATCTGAGCCCAACATATAAAATGATGAATAAAGAAAAGTCAATTGCTTTGTAATCACAATATTCTACATTTTGATGTATTTTGTAAGTATAGTTTTTTATTATGATTTTTGCAGAGGTGACAAAGGATATCTATCCTCTACAGCCATGGTTGATGATCCTTTGATGGAGCCATCAACCGAAGCCGAACTTCAATACAATGAATGCCACACCAGGGCCAGAAATATCTTTGAAATGTGTACTTAACGGATGCCTAAAAACAAGTTCAGGTGTCTCCCTAGACACAGATAATTACACTACGAGCCATAAAAGCGGCAACAACTATACTGGTGACGTTATATAATATTTTTCTCGATGTGCTTACTGGTAAGCAAACATATTTTATTATTTTATTTTATAAAAGGTAAAATAACAAACATATTTTATTACTAGATGATGCCCACGGCTTAGCCCCTGTGTGTTTGGGTTTTTAAAATCCTGTGGGAACTTTTGATTTTCCAGAACAAAAAGTAGCCTATCTAACCTGTCCTCAAAACGAAAAAATCCCACGGGATCTCCACGATTTAGGAAAGCAATTCCTTACAGCATCAGGGTTAAGGAGTTGGGTATGTACTTGAGTTCATTCAACGATAAAGTCTTTAATTGGTAGGTACCTCTATAATAACCGACAGTTTCTAAATCCCATTAGTTTTGGGGGTCAGATCCCCTAAAGCATTAGGATTGAGGAGTTGGAAATGGACCTTTTTTTTGAAAATCGGTTAAAAACGTTACTCCTTGGTTAATCCTCTACTTGTATGTGAAAGTCCCGTCAAAATCGGTTCAGCAGTTCTGAAGATTAGCCTGTTCAAACAGACAGACAGACAAGAATTTTAAAAACATGTGATTCAGTTATAGTACAGTTCAAATAACCATATGAGCTTAATATGAGGTAGTTATTTTGAAATCACAGACAGACACTTCAATTTTATTTATTAGTAGGTATAGATTATAATTTTATTATTATATAAACACAAACCTGTACTTATTATTATTGCATATGAAAAAATCAAATATGAGTCTAATTTCTTGAATTCAGATTTGTTGAGATGTACCTAACTACAAATTCACAATTTTCGAATTTTTCCCTTTACTTGTGCTATAAAACAGTGCCAGCTGCTTTCATGATTCTAAGTCAACGGGAAGTATTCAACCTATACAGTATAGGTTTTGATTCCCTTTGAACGGTCTTTAGTGATAGGGCAGCCAGCCAGAGAACAAAATGATCCTATAAGAGTTCCTTTTTTTCTCTGGAGATACAGAACCCTACAAATTAAGCAATTTCTGTACAGAAATATTGATATCTATTACTCAGAATATTGTAAATGATAATTATAGTAGGTAATAGGGTAGCAGATAGTTTTTCAGTTCTAGTTACATAAATATGTATCTTATCAAGATATCAAGATCATTCAACTGAATTGATAACAATTGTTGAAGTTTTTCCAAATTGTTAGCCTCCTACTTTCATTAAAAAAAAAAAAAAACAGATTAATAAAATCATTGTATTTTGCAGATATAAACCCAAAAAATGCAGATACAGACAATGAGGCAATCATAAATGAAGAAGTCAACGAAGATTTTTTGCATGAAGCTAGACTAAGTGGACAAATTTTATTACTAATCATTTTAATAAATAAAAAATGTTTCACATAAAAAATATTTATTTTTGATTATTATTTTTTATAATCAACAAGGTAGTTAGGTACTTACCTAAATATTTTTTAAATATTTTGGTAAGTACATAGCAACTACTACACATCAAGGGAAAGCTACCTCTGTACCAAATTTCGTTAAAATCGGTTTAATGGATTATGTATTTAACCCATGGGAACATGTTATTTTTCCGGGATAAAAAGTAACCTAGGTATGTTCTTTCCCGGGATGTAAACTACCTCTGTACCAAATTTCATCAAAATCGGTTGAACAGATTATGCATTATAAATTTTCCGTCTTCCCATGGGAACATGTTATGTTTCCAGCATAAAAAGTAGCCTATGTCCTTCCCCGGGATGTAAGCTACTTCTGTACCAAATTAAATCAAAATCGGTTGCACTGTTGGGCTGATAAAGGCTAGCAGACAGACAGACACGCTTTCGCATTTATAATATTAGTAAGGATAATAATTGATGATTTATAACTGCCTCGTTGGTCTAGTGGTTAGCATATTCGACTGCAGATCACAAGGTCCCGGGTTCGATTCTCGGGTTGGGCAAATAATTGTTAGGTATTGGGTTTTTCTGACAAGAAATTCTCACTCCGGAGTCAGTAGTTGGCGGTGTCTCACCCCCGTGCCTCGGAGAGCACGTTAAGCAGTCGATCCTGGTTATTATCACTATCATGTGACAAGTCGTTAAAGCCCGCCAACCCATATTGGGGCAGCATGGCGGGTCTAAGCTCTAAATCCCTCTCTCCTATGAGTGAGGAAGCCTGTGCCCAGTAGTGGGACGTAAAAAAGACTAGTGGTGGGTGGTGGAATAATTACTATCAGGTACAAAATCAACTTTTACTAGGTACTACAAGAAGTTATTGAGATTTCAGCACTGAGTTGGGGCAAGCACTTGATGAGAACAAAAATAAAAGGTTAAAATAACACTATGTAATAAATTAATTTATTAATTTTTTTCATTTCATTCTACAGAATATAAATTATTCTCATTAAGGCTAGCCACTAAGTTGCTATGAACTGGTAGGCGGGGATGTTGATCGGGCCTTGTTCTTCTATGTATATATGCCCGATATTGGATGGTGGATTTTGGATTGCTGATGTGGACATCCCCGCTTCAGCTTCTGTGTGAATTGGCAGTTCTGGGCAACCCAGCACTAGCTGGTGAAGGCTCTCCACTACACCATGGCTCGGTGGAAAGGCCTGAAAAAGAGAGTTATATTTATACTGTATGTTTGTAATTCTTAAATGAATTTTCTTTCTCGAAAGGTTTTAATAATTCTTTCACCATTAGAAAACTGTAAGTTAACAGGTACCATGGCAGAAGTCACAGGCAAAAGCTAGATTACTAGAAACCTAATTTATAAGATATATTCTCCATAATATTCTCAAAGGTGTATGAAGTCTGCCAATCTATAGTGGACTAGCAGCGTGGTGATCTAAGCCCTTCTCATTCGGAGATCTGTTCTCCTTAGTGGGTCGGCATTAGGATATTGATGATACTTAATTTCATGATGTTATGAAAGAACAAAAAAAAATAGTAGTCTCAACTTACACACTGCCACTGCTGTGTAATCCTGCTGCATCCCAGTTGATTCAGCATGGTGCTCAACGCTGCCTAAAAATCAACGACTTCCCGAAGTGCTGTGTTCTCTGTGAGGAAGAAATTATTTATACGTATGACCATGGGTAGATTGTACACAATATAATACATTTATATATTTTAAATAGGTTTATCACAATAACTATTTCTTAATAAAATCAGCCATACAAATAAGACTTCTTAACCGATTCTTATTTAAAATTTGTTACCCTGAGTAAGTTAACATCTATTAATCAAAATCAGTGCTGTGATAGCCTAGTGGTAAGGGTGACCGACTTCTAATCGGAGGTCGTGGGTTCGATCCCGGGCACGCACCTCTAACTTTTCGAAATTATGTGCATTTTAAGTATTTAAATATCACCTGCTTTAACGGTGAAGGAAAACATCGTGAGGAAACCTGCATACTGAGAGTTCTCCATAACGTTCTCAAAGGCGTGTGAAGTCTGCCAATCCGCTTGGCCAGCGTGGTAGACTATAGCCAAAACCCTTCTCACTCTGAGAGGAGACCCGTGCTCTGTAGTGAGCCGGTAATGGGTTGATCATGATCATGATGATGATGATGAATCAAAATCAAAATAGGTAGGTTTAACATTATTGAAGTGCACCTATCTAACCTTACCTACGAATCTTGTCTTTTTAATAAAAGATTAGGTTAACAAAAAAAATTAATACATCTTGAAATATTGACTGGGGAACAAAGTCGCATTAGCCTCGCGAATTTTACATCGCAGAATTGATCACAACTTTTTAAAGTTACGATTAATTATTAGCACTGAAGTAAGTAAAAACGTAAAATACACCGACTTACCTCTCGCGATTTCAATATTCGCATTGAGCCTCTCTACCAATAGCTCTTGTTGTTTTTTATTTATTCTTTTACGGGCTTGGCGTTCCTTATTTATGTTTATGTTATTAATTAAAATATTTCTTTTAATTATTTTTGAAAACACTACAACCACAGATTACTAGAGGATACTACAACTCACAGATGACAACCATGAACTATAGAGTATAGACAAAGATTTAAGCCTACTTTACACTTTATAATAAACAAAATACCAATTTTCGGCACTTTCTTATCATGATTGGAGCAAAATAAATCAAATAAATTATTATTTTTGTATTTCAAGTAACATCGTTCGCTTTTGTTCGACATTTTTCACTAAAAATATTTTTGAAATTAATGGGGAAAATCAAACACAACATTTGTGCAGTTCTTGTTATCTTACATGGCAACACTTACTATTAAACTCAAACGTCATTTTAGAAGGCCTTTTAGACTACTTAAATTTAGTTGAAGCCTGACATAGAATACGATTTAAAGATAGAGAAGCTAAAATAAGAAAACCTAAAATTAAATTTAGGTTAGAGAGTGTGTTTAACAGAATCGCTACCATTGATTATGATTAAAGTGTTCGAAATATCGCTCCCCTGTACCTATACTTAGTACGAGTAACATTTCGACAACGTTAATACACTTAGCCCTCATACGCATTAGCGGTCAACCGCGTACGCGGCTGACCGCGCGGCTAGCCGCTTTTATATTAATATATATATAGCTGTTCGTTCTGATTCACTGACTCATTCATCGCCTCTCCTGTAAAATTTTGTATGAAAAATTTTTTTTTCACAAATGGTTTCGTATAGAGGACAAAAATTCATTAAGAGGAAAAATATGGAGAGAGCTGATGATTGAGGATTTCGGAGACGGTTGAAGAGCACGCTTAAGGTATTGAAGATAGGTGGGGGGTGCTCGAACAAATGTCACTCGAAACGTCATCCAATTGGCAGGGAGCCGAAAAAAAATTCAAAATGGCGAAAAAAAGATGGCCGCCATACAAATTTCGTCGGTGTCCATCTCGAAGGGTATAAAAGATGGAAGAGTTGTTTCTTAGCAAAACATGATCAGGATCCAAAGATCTACTCGATGAATACAAAAAAAATTCAAAATGGCGGACTTTATTTTTCCATAGAAAATGTATGGCGAATATTGAAGAGACTACAAGTTGTGAACTATGCAAGGCTTTGATGCGGTTCTTTGGGGATGTCTCAAAGAAAAATATTCAAAAATATGATGACTGAGGGTTTGGAAGATGGTTGAGGAGCCCGGGCAGGGTATTGTAGATAGGTGGGAGTTGCTCAAACAAAAATTACTCGAAACCTCATCCAATTGGCACTAAGCTGAAAAAAACCCAATATGGCGGCTATATAAATTTCGTCGGTGTCTATCTCCACCACTTCAGCTTTTTAACGTCCTACAGCTGGGCACAGGCCTCCTTTCTCATAGGAGAGACGGATATAGAGCTTAGACCCGCCACGCTGCACCAATGCGGGTTGGCGGTCTATTCACCAAGGATAAAAGATGGAAGAGTGGTATCTTGGCAAAAAACTGGTCAAGTACGAGTCAGACTCGCGCACCGAGGGTTCCGTACTCCAGAAGTATAAGTACAATCTGTTTTTCATCAGTTTGTTTTAAAAGGTAAGGTGCTAATTAAGCTAGGCCTCTAAATTGTATGAGCGCTCATACAACTCAGAGGTCTATCTTAATTGACTCAACTATGTATGTATGGGAACACCCTTTAATTTCCAACTTTTTTTAGTTTTTGGAATTTTTCCTTTAATTGTGCTGTAAGACCTGGCTTTTTGCCTAATTTCGTAATTCTAGGTCAACTGGAACTACCATTTAGATTTTCGACGCAAAACCTATAGGGTACTGCCGGTTGACCTAGATTTGTCAATTTTGGTTAAAAGCAAGGTCTTACAGATCAAATAAAGGAAAAATTCTGAAAAATAATAAATTTTGAAAATTAAGGTAAATTTTGGTACTTACAAGTTTTCGTGAAAATCTAAATTTGCCCATATCTTTTTCTTGTGTGGACTCAGGACTTTAATTTTTATACATCTAATAGGGACTATAGATCTTAGTATCTGGTATAAATTTCAACTTGCTAGGTCCACCCATTCCTGAGAAAATTGGTGGTGACACACGGACAGACGGACAGACAGACAAGAAAGTGATCTTATAAGGGTTCCTTTTTACTTTTTGAGGTACGGAACCCTAAAAATGATCACGACCTAAAGATCTACTTGATGAACACCACTATTCACTGTCCACTACTTACTGTACTGTCATAGCATAAAAATCAGATTTATAAAGCACTAGATTAACGACTTTTAATATTTGTTTTGTATTGCAGATTATCCAGTCACCTTTCCACCACCACTACAGTCTCTTTACGTCCCACTGCTGGGCACAGGCTTCCTCTCTCATAGGAGAGAAGGATTTAGAGCTTAGACCCGCCACGCTGCTCCAATGCGGGTTGGCGGGCTTTAACGACTATTGTCACATGATAGTGATAATAACCAGGACCAACTGCTTAATATGCTCTCTGAGGCACGGGGGTGAAATACCGCCAACTACCAACTCCGGGCTGGTATTAAAAATTTCTTGACAGAAAAACCCTATGCCTCACAATAATTTGTCCGAACCGGGAATCGAACCCGGGACCTCGTGATCTGCAGTCAAATATGCTAACCACTAGATCAACGAGGTAGTTAGTCACCTCTAGGAACATCTAATTTTACAAAATATACCTACCTACCACATTTACGCAAAACTCTTTTGATTGCATCCTAAAAATCCCCGCCACTATATCAATGTTACCCATTCTCAATACAAGAAAAAAAAAATAAAAAAAAAATAAGATTCAATAATTTATTTATGATTCTAATCTGTGGTTGTCTACCTGTACTTTTTATATCGTCGTAGATACTAATCATTAATCTGTGACTTTTTAGCAGCGCAAAGCTGTAAGAAGTTTTAACTAAATTTCTCTTTGTATGATTAAAGCGACAATTGATAATAATTATTCAGAGAACAAAAAGTGTCAGGATGATTTTGGAAATCAATTTTTGACGTGTTATCGTCTTATAAGTCGATGAACGCCAGCCGCACGCATGAAAAGGCATGACTCATTGCCACGTACTGCGTGCAAGCGAGAACGCGGAACAAGCGATGGAGAGGCAATGTTTTCTTATGACGTTATCACGTAAAATTATCGTCCGTAAACCGACTTTACAGATAACCATTTTTTTTAATAATAATAAAATACTTATGATAAAACGTTATAAATTTTACGTTTAATATTATAAAAAAAATAATATTAATTGTATTTTTTTTAATACATAATAATACTACGTAGAACTTCTTAGACGAGTTCTAAATACGAATGACGTACTTTTATTTAAATCCATAGACTGAAAAAAAAAACAAAACAAAAGGCGGTAAAAATTGTCTCTTTTTTTCTTTCTTTCTACGTTGTATTTCATCTGCTTAGGGTGATATAATTGTTTTAAAGATATTTTTAGAGATTTATCCATCTCAATAACTTATTGAATTAAATATTTCAGTCTGGTATTATTTCGTACTAAACATTTATTAAGTGTTGTAGCTGATTTTGTGGTAAGTGACAATATTTTATTACTGAGGTGCAATGATGGCTTCTTATTCTTCGTCTTCTCTTCGGACCGTGCAAGTCAAGGAAGCTGCTAATTTCGATGCACCTACTCGAGAAGTTTTCTTATATAATATTCCCGGGGACGGGAACTGCATGTTTTCGGCGCTATCTTTTCATATATACGGTCATATAAACCGATCTCAGGAAATACGATCGCGTATTGTTGGAGGGATTGTTTCGAATTGGGATCGATATGGCATGTTTACAATGCGTCGTGACGAAAGCCCGTATGGGTCGGCTGAAGAATATCGCAATGAAATGATGCAAAACGGAATTTACGGCACTACTACCGAATTGACGATGGCAGGAGAAATATATAAAGATTATATGTTTAAACTGTACATAGAAGGTGTTTATGCGCAAGCATTCGGTACCGGACCTATAGAAAAAATGATCGGTTTTACAGGGCATCTCACGAGCGGTCATTTTGATGTTTTCATCGAAAAGAACGTAAATCAGGTCCCTTCAATAAATAGTCACTCTAATGAACTCCATATTCGCGATTCGCCCAGCGGTGGGCAAATCAATGAGGCCAAATCTCTAACGTTTACAGAGTCACAATCTTATAGTTCAAATCTGAATAGCAATGAATCATTAATGACTATTAGTAATACAGAATGTTCTTTGCCAAATAGGAAGCAAATATTGATAAATTCTCCTACTCTCACGTTTTCTCCTACTTTCACGGAGTCGCAACCCTACTGTTTAAAAGTGAATAGTAATAGTTCCGGCAGTGTCTCATTAAGTACCATCATAAACGAAGAACGTTCTTTGGCAAGCGATGGGCAAATACTAACAAATCAAGTTGAATCTCCAACATTTACGGAGTCGCAACCCTATTGTTTAAAAGTAAATAGTAATAGTTCTGGCAGTGTCTCATTAAGTGCCATCATAAACGAAGAACGTTGTTTGGCAAGCGATGGGCAAATACTAACAAATCAAGTTGAATCTCCAACATTTACGGAGTCGCAACCCTATTGTTTAAAAGTAAATAGTAATAGTTCTGGCAGTGTCTCATTAAGTGCCATCATAAACGAAGAACGTTGTTTGGCAAGCGATGGGCAAATACTAACAAATCAAGTTGAATCTCCAACATTTACGGAGTCGCAACCCTATTGTTTAAATCTTAAAAGTAATAGGTCTGGCAGTGTGTCATTAATCACCACTGTTCATGAAGAACGTTCTTTGGCAAGCGATGGACAAATTTTGGCAAATGAAATTGAATCTCCTACATTTACAGAGTCACAGCCCTGTAGCATAAAATATAGCCTTCGTCCATGTAAAGTAGTATTAGAGCGATTGCCTGTTGATAATCCACATATAACAGAATTATTACAAAATAAAACTGATAGAAAAGAAATGTATCAACAAAACTGTAAACGGTCACGTGGTAGGCCAAAAAAACATAATACTGCAGCTGAAAAAAAACGTAGGAATTTAGAGGCTGTTTTGCGTTACCAAAAATATAAGCCACAATCTAATAGGAAAGCAGTGCATCGGTATACCGCTGCACACCCCGACGTGCACCGAGGGGCAGTGCAAGTATATACAGCTGAAATGAAATGAAATGAAATGAAAATTTATTCATAAAACTTATGTCTAATTCAAAACGTGTCGGGAACCCTGAATTAAGTTTAGATAAAAACTTGTGTCTCAGGGTCCCCGCTCTTCCTCCGAATACAATTAAGTGTGTGCACATTAAATAAAACATATGAAGAACAATAAAATAAAATAAGCATGCAATGAATTGAGGTATGAGAGAATGAATAGTGTGAGTGTGTGTGTGTGTATTGAGAGTGTGTGTGGGTGTCTGTGTGCGTGTCTGTTAAAATGGCTTAGTACCCATATATTATATAGTATAATTATTAAACTTGTAATTTTAGTAGATTTTCGGTATCATCATAATTTAAATTGATTAGCCAATTAGTTAGGGTTTGCTTACAGTCGAATAGCTGCATATCGTATATGTTTAAAATTTTATTCAATTTGTTATATAGATAAGTCGATTGATTTTGGTATTGCCTTCCAGCAAAGTGGGTCTTGACTGAAACTACGTAATTAATGACCGCACGGATTCGTCTTTTATTTTGAAGAGATTTTTTATATTCAGTTGTGCGGTGAACCCGAGTTATTGTATGTAGTATGTACAGTTGTCTAATAGTTAAAATTCTGCTTTTTGTATATAATTCATGTGTTGGGAATCTGAATGGTCTAAAATACATAACTTTTAATAGCGATCTTTGTGCTCTCTCTAAATGAATGAGTTGTGTCTTATATGTACCACCCCATACAGGTATGCAGTAGGTTAAATTTGACTGTCCAAGTGCAAAATATATTCTTTTTAGTAATTCCGGTTGAACAACATGACGTAATTTTTTAAAAATCCATATAAGTTTTCTTGTTCTATTTACGAGGTTATCTATTTGTTTATTCCAATTCAAATTTTGATCTATTATTACTCCTAAGTATTTATATTCCGTTACATTATCAATTTCAGGACAGCTACAAATAACACCTTGTTCATATGTGCAGAAATGGCATTTTAAAGCAAAACGGTCAGGTGGTTGATTCGGTTTTCTAATTGAAAAAGTCATAAATTTTGTTTTAGAGACGTTTAACGTCAACATATTATTATTCAACCATAGTACAACATCGTTTAGGCCTTTTTCTGCATTATATTTAGCTTCTTCCCAAGTGTCACCATGAAAAATCAAAGCAGTATCATCTGCGTAGGCATAGACCTTACATTTATTTCTATTTATTAGTAAAAGGTCATTTATATATATTAAGAACAGAGTAGGTCCGAGGACACTACCCTGTGGGACACCATATGTGATTGATTCTTCTTGGCTTAGAGCACTACCTATCTTAACTTTTTGCCTTCTATTTGTAAGGTAACTTTTAAATAGTTGCAAAGGAGTTCCTCTGATGCCAATCCTATCCAGTTTTTCTAAAAGTATGGGAATACAAACGGTATCAAATGCCCTAGCTAAGTCCAGAAACACAGCTATGCATTTCTGGCCTTGGTCGAGTCTATTAGTAATTTCATTTGTAAGACCCAAAACAGCGTCCTCCGTAGATATACCTTTTCTGAACCCATGTTGACAATCTGCAAGAATTTTACGCACTTGTAAATATTTATTTAACCTATTATTTATTATTTTTTCTAAAATTTTGGAAAGAGCCGGTAAGAGAGAAATTGGCCTATAATTTTCAACTACGTCTTTGCTACCACTCTTATGGATAGGGTGGATCAAGGATAGCTTAAAAGCGTCAGGAAATACTCCTTGATTAAGACAGGTGTTATAAAGGTAAGTTAGAATAGGGACAAGAATATGTTTGGCATTCTTAACGAATTTATTAGACACGTTATCCCAACCAGTGGCACTATTGGTTTTTAGGTTCATTATAAGCGAATTTACTTCAGTTACATCAGTATCAATTAGGCCAAATGAATCAAGCGGAGCAATAAACGTAGATTTTACAGATAAATCATTTGGTTTTTGGTTGTTTAATTTGTTTTCTGCCAGTTGTTTACCCACATTTGCAAAATATTCGTTTATGACCCGCAATGATTCATTTTCCGATGATTTTATTTTTAATAACTCATCACTGTGGCTTTTGTTTTTAGAAATATTGGCAATAGATTTGATATTTTTCCATAATTGGGCAGGATTATGCAGTGATTTCTTAATCTCAGTGCGCTCATAGTGTCTTTTAACTTTTTTTAATAGATTGTTACAATAGTTTCTATATCGTTTGTATGTAGTTTTAAGTATAATATTGTCGGGATCCTTTTTTAGCTTAAGTTGCATTGTATTTCTATTTCGAATACATTTCATTAATCCAGGGGTGATCCAGGGTTTTAAGTTACGATTTTTTTTGGGTATTTTTACTGAAGTAGTGTTATCTTGAATTACTTGGTTAAGTACTTTTATCAATAAATCCGCGATGTTGCTAGGCCTATCTTCTAGATAGAGACCCTGAAGATCTGCACCTTCGAGCTGTTTCAGAGCCGAATCCAAGTTCAGTTTAGGGATATCTTCATGTTTACTATTATTTGGAAGTTTGGTTTTCAGGGAAATAAGCACAGCCTGATGATCAGTTACAGAAGAATTGAGAACAAAAATGTTTAATTTACTTTGAGTCCGTATCATAGCGTGATCGAGACAGTTAGTTTCTCTGGTAGGATATGTATGACCAGGAAGAATGCCGTGTTCAGCTAGTGCATTCAAATAAGCATGCCTATTCCTATCTGTGCTATCAATGGCAATATTTATATTTATGTCACCAGTGAGAATAATGTTCTTGTAGCTTTTATATGAGTTGAGTAAATTGTATAATGATTCTACAAAATCATCAGTACTTTTAAAAGAGGGTGAGCGGTAAATTGCTAACACTAAAGTATCATCACCAATATTTATTGACATGCACGTAGCATTTATTAGTAATTTCTCTTCAACTCTAGTTTGACCTAATGAACTTTTTACATAAATTGCAACACCTCCATTTTGATTAAAGTTATGTTTGCTACTGTATATATGATACTGTTCAATTAATGGTAGAGGTTTTTGGGGTAGAATTCGACATTCCGTAAGAATCAAAATGTCACAATCAAATTTAAAAGAGGTTAACAAAACTTCGAAGTCATTCATGTTCTTATAGATACTTCGGATATTTTGTGTAATGATATTAACACAATGGTTTGGGAATGCATTATTATTGATATACTTGTTGCAATCTTCAGGGTTACATATGGCACTGTGCGCAATTTTAAGCGAGTCTATTTCTTCCATCGGGAGTAACTTAGAACCTGTTAACCGGTAAAATATAATAAGTCGTAACAAATTTGTTGTTAATAATTTTCTTAATATAAATAGTTTTACTGTGGTCAAAGCATAATCTTAATATTGTATTGTTGCCATATGTATAGTTAAAGTATGATTGATACGTTAAGTTGAAATGTAATATAGATAGTGTGAAAGTGTTATTAGTTTTACTGTGGTCAAAGCATAATTTTAATTTTGTATTATTACCATGGGTATAGTTAGAGTATAATGGATACGTTTTAATGAAATGTAATAATGTTAGTGTGAAAGTGTTATACAAGAGTGCGTGTACATAGAACCCTAATCTTAAACAATAAAAACAAAAATAAAAGTAAAAATAAAAATCTAAAATAAGTCTTAAAAATAGTCATGCTTCACTTCCCAGCTTTTGAATTTGCGCCTCGTTAGTTAAACGGATAATAGGCGAATTTTCATCCTTTCGTATAAACACTTTACCGTTTGAAGTCCAACAGAATTTGAATGGTTTTGATTTAATAAGTCCTCTGGCCAGAAAGTATAGTCTGTTAGCTTTAGTAGTAAGATGTTCTACTAGGAATATAGGTGAAGTGTTGTTTTCGTACCCGAGATGTGAGGCGTTTAATTTATTATTTTTGTTCTTTCTGTTGTAGATCTTGGTAGCTTTAAGTAAGTCTGCTTTAAGCGAGACGGATGATAATTCTATAATAATAGGACTATTTGCGTTTTGGTTGTTTTTAACTCGATAGATGTCGCGGATGTCGTTATGATTAATCTCGACGTTGTTATTCTTGGCGAGTTTCAAAAAGCATTTTGTTAAGTCTTCTTTGTTCTCTGTTTTTGTACTGGGGACATTACGCAACTCCAGAGAAGTCTGTCGGGCATTTCTTTGCAGGTCTTCAATTTTCTCCTCGAGTAAAAAGATATGTGCCTGTTCTTTTTTCTTTTCTGTTTCAAGCATTTCAACTCGGCCCTTAACCTCTTCATACTGTTTGTTTAAAAACGAAATGGATGCTTCTATATCAGAATTAGTTTTCTGAATGTCTTCCAGAGTGGTTGATATTTTTCCCAGCCGATTATCATGCTGTTTCATCCATATATCGATGAGCTCTTTAATTTCTTCCTTGAAAGTGTCGAATTCCGAAGTATAAGAGTCACGTCTCTTGCGCTTGTTTCTCAAGCCGGTGGGAGCCGTATCATCGTTACTGTCTCTATTTAAATAGGGGTCAGACAGACATTTCTCGGGAGAACCAACCAAACGGGACATTTTTCATGTGCAAAACTCAATCAAAATAGACAAAGTCACATGAAACAGCCAGTATAAAACTTCTTAATGTACTAGGAGCTTATAAATTTGAGGAGTTATGTAGTGTGGAGTGACCGATCTTCAGTTAGTATATCAATGTATGTAATAATTCTGGTCATCAATATCTATTTTTTTGTAGATCTATGGCACCAAAGTACCAGGGCGACAGAGTTGACTAGAGGTGTGTTGCAAAGTAATGCAATGGCGACTCGAAGTTACGGGCGGCGTTATCGCAGTAGTTAACGCCTCCAGCTAAGATGGCCGAACTGTATTGTTAGTTAGCGGTGCTTGCGTACCTGCCTAGAACACCTCCGGTCAAGATGGCTTCGGTGCATGGGCGGTGCTTTATTCATAGATATTTGTTTCTATCCATCTTGGTTCTTCATCAGTTATGCACTCCTAATATTTCGTTGTAATTTTACTACCGAATTTAATTAAAAAATAGTTAAAAAATAAATAAAAACAGGGTGTAAGACACGTCTACTCGTTAACGAGGTCCGGGGGGAAGAGGAAGCTGCGCATCCTGAAGTAAATAGACAGGCTGCGTTAAGATATCAGCGCTTGCATCCTCAAACCCATCGTGAAAGTGTTAATAAATATTGTGAAACACATCGAGATGAAATACGTCGAGTTAGAAATATTCCTTTAGAAATACGTGGGCTCGGTTTAACGGGTGCACTGAAAGGCAACGATTTAGATCAAATTAAGCCAATTCGTTTAAAACATTCTCTTCTGTGTGAAGAAACTTATAGGTGTATTCACTGCGGCGCAAGACTTTTTGATGAAGAAAAGTCTCGCACAAAGTGGTGTTGTGGACAGGGCAAATATAATGTTGACCCACTTGGACCACTAGATGCCCAGTTTTATGCAAACGAATTTTTTTTAAAAAACGCTAGAGCGTATAATAATCTGTTCAGCTTTTCAGCGCTAGGTACAACTCACGGCTTTCAAAGACCTGCAGGTCACGGTCCTAATTTAGTCAAAGTACAAGGGCGCATTTACCATCGCGTCTTTGATTTGGCTTATAATGGTAGTACAAATAATACAGCATTATATATACACGACGGAGAAGAACATCAAAGATTAGGAACTCAACAAAATTTGTGCCCCAATCTTATCAAGGAGATTTATGCGTACTTAAAAAATAACAATCCCTTGATAAAAAATTTACACTTATTAAATAATCACCCGAGTTCAGAAGCTCGATTAATTTTTCAAAATACAAGTCGACGTACTCATGGACCAATATTAGGAGATAGACCGGTGTCGAATGAGCTTGCAGGTTTGATTGAAACTTCAAACGAACATCACCCGCGAGCAGTAGTAATATGGAAAATTGGTGAAGCAAAACCACACACAGTACACTACTTACATCCCGCATATGAAGCGTTTCAGTATCCTTTACTGTTTCCTAGAGCTCCTGAAAGATATTCCATTGATATTAAAGATAAAGCTGGCAATAAACTAAGTCAAGTAAAATACTATCGTTGCCAACTCTTATCTGAAGAGCGGTTTGCAATCTTACGACGCCTTTCGCAAGAATACTTTGTTGATATGTGGTGCCGGACCGAAGAAGAGCGTCTACAATATTTCAAAGGGATTCAAAGCGAACTAAGAATTGCAACCCGACGTGAAATTGACGAAACGATGGTAGGTGAAGGCATCCGACCCGGTAAAGTATATTTACCGGCGAGTCTTACGAATAGCCCACGTTATATGCAGATCAGGTACCATGATGCTATGGCCATTGTTGCATGGTTGGGAAAACCAAGCTTTTTCCTCACTGTTACATGTAACCCGAAATGGCCAGAAATAACTAACAGTTTATATCCCGGCCAACAGTCAACAGATCGCCCTGATTTGTGTGTGAGAGTATTTCAACTAAAGTTGTCAATACTGTTGAAAAAAATCAGATCAAAAGATTTCTTTGGTACCATTGTGTCAATTCTACATGTTATAGAATTCCAGAAAAGGGGTTTACCTCACGCACACATTACGTTCCGCGTAGAAGGAGGAGGGCCCATCGATAGTATGGATATTGATAAATTTATTCAAGCAACTATACCTCCACCGGAACAGGGACGACTGAGACAACTGGTTTTGCAACACATGGTGCACGGCCCATGTGGCACAGAAAGGTCACCCTGCTATGATCAAGCTGCTGGGAAATGTTCGAAAAAATTCCCTAAAAGTTACACTGAAGTGACGTACACGGATGAACGAGGCACAGTACACTACAAACGTCCAGCTGGCGATCAGCCGGCAATTCGTGAACGAAATCAAACTTCAGTCACTAACAGGTGGATTGTGCCGTACAACCCGACGATACTATTGATGATGGAGTGTCATTGCAATTTGGAAATTGCTTCCACCTCCAAAGTGGTTAAATACCTTTACAAGTATCTGCACAAAGGTCCCGATCACGCAAAAGCAGGGGTGACAGAAGTATTTGACGAAATAGAACACTACGCTCAATATCGATATGTGAGCGCTTCAGATGCAATGTGGCGTCTATTGGAGTTTGACATCAGCTGCAGATACCCAACTGTTGTTGCACTACCGGTACATTTACCCGACGGAGACGCGATTGTTTTCCGTACCGGAACCGAGGCGCAAGCATCAGAAAATTATATGTCCAAATTGAAAATTTACATGACGAGGCCTTCAGATCCTGAGTTGGATGAATGTACTTACATAATGTTTTATGAAAGGTACAATGTCGAAACTCAGGTCCGGCCTAATTCAACTGTACAAGTGTTGGCTCATGAATCTGGAAAATATTTTATTACAAAAAGAGTACGAGGCGAAATCGTGGCTCGGATTGTCTTTATATCTCCTACACTCGGTGAACTTTATTTTCTGCGAATGTTACTCATGCGTTATCCGTGCCGGAGCTACGACGAACTGCGAACTGTCAACAATATAATTTACGACACTTTTCAAAAAGCAGCGTTCGAACGTGGTATTCTGAACGATAACCAGGAGTATGAATCGGCAATAGAAGAGGCAGCCGGCTTCAAGACCGGCAAAGGTTTACGTCAGCTTTTCTTCGCACTTATCATGGACGGTGCCCCAGCCCTTCTGTTATGGGATAAATACCGTGATCATTTGTGCGATGATTATCACAGAGGATGTGAATCTGAAATGGAAGCCGCTTACGACCACGGCCTTCGAGACATGGAACAAATGTTACGTGCTCATGGTCGCTCGCTATCAGATTTCGGTTTGCCAGATGTAAGACACAGTATTACCGAGCTTGACAGAGAAACTGGAAGATGGAATGATGAGGCAACTGTCATATTAAATGAATGGGAGTCAAAATTAAATTCGCAGCAACGGGCTATATATAACACAATCGTATTACTTACTAAAGATGATTGTGAGGATACGCCCCCGGTGTTCATCGATGGTCCCGCCGGAACCGGAAAAACCATCTTGCTTAACGTGATAGCTGCAAAAATTCGTTCTAATGGACATATTGCCCTATGTACGGCTTCCACGGGCATAGCTGCACTAAATCACGACGGAGGTGTTACAGCACATTCAATGTTTAAGTTACCGTTGGACTTTGAAGGTGGTAATGCAGTGTGGGGAATTTCAAACAATTCTCAAAGAGCAGCTCTGATCAAAGCAGCACGTCTTATCATTATCGATGAGGCACCAATGGCTCACAGGTACCTGCTTGAAACAATTGACCGTGGTCTCAAAGATCTAATGGAATGCAATACCAAACCCTTTGGAGGCAAAGTGTTGGTATTGGCCGGTGATTTTAGACAAATACCACCGGTGATAACAGGAGCAGGAGAACGTGACATATGCCGAGCGTCAATAAAAAATTCTGAAATCTGGCGCTACATTCAAAAATTCAAGTTAACTGAAAATCAGCGTGCAAAAGAAGACCCACAGTTTGCTAAATTTGTGTTGAGTATTGGTGAAGGTGAAGCTGAAACGACTGAAGAAGATTTATTAATTTTAAAAAAAATCAATTACGTAAATAGTTTGCAACAATTAATTGATAATATATATCCACAGTACGAAGTCTGTGATCCTGAAAATATATGTAAAAGAGCTTTGGTAGATATGTTACCAGCTGGGTAATTAAATGTTTGTTGGAAAGATGATAAATAAATAAAGGGCTTTATCAAGTTACTGGTTGTTTAATGTTAATATGTCCAAACACAATTACCAATTTTATTATTATTAATTACAGTGATTTTAGTACCCGTCTAACGGTCGCGACGTGCCGGGATAGACTCTCCTCCGCGGCGCCGTGTGTCGTCATGCAATGCGTTTTGCTAACGTCGACAGAACGCCTTGCATGCACACCTAATGTGTCGCTACATCAACCTCCCCTTTTTGTAAAAAGAAAGGTTGATACTACATGAAAGCAAAACTAAATACATTTCAAACATGATAACTAAGTAGTTACAAAATATAATAATAACATACAATTGCACTGGGGCAAACATTGCTGAGCGCTCTGTAATATGATCGGCAGCTGCGCTCGCCGAGTGCGCTGACACGGTAGGTTTCACAATACACAGTATGAACTAGTTACATAAAAATAAATTTTATATCTAGATAAGTATGGTTAAAGGTAAAAATAATTTGTGGAGTCATGATAACAGTAATAAAAAATGAATAAGTACAAAAGAATTAATTACGGAACGTGTTACGCGTAGTGGGTAGCAACAGGCGCGGGATTTGGTGCGAGATTCGCGACCGCTGCTGGTGCTGCTACTGCCGGCTGTACTTGCACGTGCGTAAGGGTTGCCGCTGGTCCACTAACTTCCTCGCGGAGCCAGGCCCTCATGCGGCTGCGGAACTGCCGCCGAATGCCTCGACGAACCTTTCGGATCAAGGCACACCCAACGATAAGCAGGAGTAACCCGATGATTACCATGGTTAAAACGCTCTGCCGAGACATGTGCGCTTCTACTTCTGTTGAGTTCTGAGCTATTATAATCTGCTCCTTTTGTTCCTTAGACTGATTTTTGCCCATATTTGTAAAAATCATGGACGTGTTAGCTCTTTGAAATTTAATTAACTAATGCACTCCAAAAATTATTTTTACGAGAAGAAGTTACTCTTAACCTAAATAAAATTTGCTTACGTTACTTCACATCTTAACATAAATACCATATATTGACAGATTTGCATGTTTAAAAAGTAGATCACAATAGCTAAGAGTTGCAAATAAAATATTATTATAAATGATCGTTCATATAAATGTGTATGTGTCATAAAACCTTAATAATAATTATACTTAGTTGCATATTATAATTTCTTAGTTAACTACTTATGCTTACAAGGTAAAATGGATACATGTAAGTTATAAATTGAAACGTATAGGTGGGCGAATAACTCGACCACTTCTAGATACTTTGATCGTAGGGTTATCACTATCAGTCATGATGTCATCCGTCAATGAGTCGTTTAATATATAGGCAGGTTTGAGTCTGTCTATAGATACATTTAGTTGTCTGTTAGGAAGTTGAAGTTTGTATACCTTACTGCTTCTACGTAATACACGATAAGGACCGTCGTAAGGTGTCTGTAAGGGTTTACGAACTGCATCATTCCTTACGAATACATATTCAGCGGACTTTAGATCTGGATGGATGAATAAAGTCCGAGAATCTCGTTGTCTTTCAGGAACGGCCTTCAACTTACGTATCTTGTCTCGTATGTCCTGTACTAATGTAATCGGGTCAGTAGTTTCCTCTTTCGCTGACGCGAAAAATTCGCCCGGCAACCGTAACGTGCGTCCGTAGGTTAATTCAGCGGCGCTAATGTTGGAATCGCTTCGTAAGGTAGTTCTGAGTCCTAGTAAAACGGTAGGTAACTCGTCAACCCACGAAGTAGTATTAAGTCGGGCTTTGAGAGCGACCTTGAGTGATCTATGCCATCTCTCTATAGCTCCATTACTTTGCGGATGGTAAGGACTGCTTCTAATTCTATGTGCGCCCATGCACCTCAAAAGTTCGGAAAACAATTTACTCTCAAAAGAACGGCCCTGGTCCGTAGTTAAGAGCTGAAATATTCCGAACCTGGTGATCCATCCGTCATAAATGACTTTCGCTACGGCCTCCGCTGTAATCTCTTTAAGTGGAAATGCCTCCGGCCAATGTGTGGCGCGATCGATAATGGTAAGTAAGTACCTATATCCGTCGACCGTGATTGGTAATGGACCAACAATGTCAGTATGGATATGTTCAAAACGTCCGGCCGGTTCAAATCGACCTAAAACGGATACGGTGTGACGTTGAACCTTCGCTCTCTGGCATTGAACGCAAGTCTTGGTCCAGTTATTGACTTCTTTATTCATACCTGGCCAAAAATAACGCTGACATACTAGTTTACGTGTGGTATTAATTCCGGGATGACTTAAATTATGAACTAAGTCAAAAGCTAATTTACGAAATTGTTTAGGTAAATAAGGTCTAATATTGTCGGTTGACATTTCGCAATAAATGTGTGTTGCAACATTAGGCATACATACCTTTTTAATGCTTACGCTGCTAGTAGCGTCTTGTTTCCATTGTGCAATGTAGGTATCATCGCTCTGTGCGGTAGCGATTTCTTCGTAATCTAAACTACTTGGACATGTTATTGTCTCTATTCGACTTAGCGAATCGGCGACTACATTATCATTACCGAGAATATATCGAATGTCCGTTGTAAATTCGCTAATATACATGAGTTGTCTAGTTCTGCGAGGCGTTTCTTTATCGCTAGTTAGTTTACTATATGCAAAGGTGAGCGGTTTATGGTCTGTATATATGGTAAGCGCTCTTCCTTCGAACATTTTTCTGAAATGAATTATAGCTAGGTATACGGCTAACAATTCGCGATCGTATGTACTATACTTTAATTGAGTGTCTGTTAATTTGCGCGAAAAATAACCTAATGGTTTCCAATGACCGTTGACTAATTGTTGTAATACGGCACCTACGCAAGTATTTGATGCATCCGTCATCAACGCTAGTGGAGTGTGCGGTATGGGATAAGATAATGTCGCAGCTTCCTGAAGACTTTTCTTACATTTCAAGAATGCTTCGTTAGCTGAATCGTCCCAAACAATTAGTGATTTATCGTTCTTTTTCGCGGTAACGATGTATTTATTGAGCTCGGCCTGATATTTCATTGCGTTTGGTAGGTGAGGTCTATAAAACGTCACCATACCAATGAATCTTCTAAGCTGTGCGACTGTTTCCGGTTTAGGGAAATCGATAATAGCCTGGACCTTATCAAGTGAAGGCTTTATGCCTTCGGTGGTCACCTCGTGTCCTAAGAACTCGATATGTGACTGTCCGAATGAACACTTCGATAAATTTATTGTAATACCGTATTCATTTAACCGTTTAAATAAGGCTTCCAGGTGAAGTTCGTGTGTAGAACTCGAGTCGCTGGCTACAATAACATCGTCAATATAACAGAATATGAACTCTGAACTAGGTTCAAAAGTTCCGTCGGCTCGTTCGATACCTAAACCTTGTAGTACTGTATTGTTCATGAAGCGTTGAAAGGATTGTGCTGCGTTGCGCAAACCGAACGACATTCGAGGAAATTCATATAATCCGAATGGGGTGATGATCGCAGTCTTTTCAACGTCTTCAGGAGCAACAGGAATACAGTGATATGCTCTATTCACATCGATTTTGCTGAAAACACTTTTACCAGACAATATATAAGTAAAATCATGCAAACGCGGAATTGGATATCTGTCCGGTTTCGTAATAGCATTGAGTCGTCTGTAATCGCCACACGGTCGAATATCTCCGTTTTTCTTCGGAACAACGTGTAACGGACTTGACCATGCGCTCTTCGAAGGACGACAAATGCCCAATTCCTGCATTATGCGAAATTCTTCACTTACCTTTTTGTACCTTTCGGGAGGGAGGGGGCGCGCACGCGCATGCACGGGCGGCCCTGTCGTCTCTATGTGATGAAACACTGTATGCCTAGGGGTATCCTTGAAAGACACAGGTTTCGTTATGTCTGAGTATTTTGACAAAATATTAAAATAAGGATGCGATGTATCCAACGTGTTTAAACTAGGTTGGTTACAAGATACTATAGAGCCTAAGCTATTTACATTAGTTACTAAATCTATTAACCTTCGGTTGCTTAAATCTACTAAGAGTCTGTGGTGGGTCAAAAAGTCTGCACCCAAAATAGGTTGTTTCACTGCTGCTAATATAAATGTCCAACGATAAGGTCTACGCATGTTTAAATCTAACACTAATGTTTTAACACCGTAAGTACTTATTTCAGTTCCGTTGGCAGCATAAAGTTTATAAGTAGCACTATTAACACTAGCTGACTTACGTGCGGGGAGCACCGAAACATTGGCTCCTGTATCAACTAGAAATCGAAGTCCACTAGTACGATCAGTGATGCACAGACGGTTACTTGTAGTATGGGTACAGGGTCCCGCCACCTCCTGTACTACGCCTGGTTTTCCGCCGGCTTCCACGCACACGGGGCAACGCATTTACGTGCCTTGGCCTTATAGCGGAAATGGTAAAAACACAGCCAATCCGGTTTCCTGTCTTTGGGCGTCGGTCTGGTGGTGGTGGGTCTGGTGTTCGTTGGAAAGTTGGATCTTTCCTGTGAGCGTCCCCTGGAGCGCGAACGGTATTTGGGACCGTATTGCGGTCCATTGGGTCTTGCAATGGCCGCGAGCTGCGGACCCTTCTGTCCGAATACATTGTTAGGGGAAATTGTTTCTATTACCTTATCAGCAATGCGCGCAAGGACATCCAACTCCGTCGCTTCGGTCACCGCGATTATTCCCTGGACTGCGGCAGGTAAGTGGCTCTGCCATAATATTTTAAGCGTGTCATCTGGCACCTTACTTCGGGCTAAGTCACGCATGCGTCGTAATAACTGCGACGGCCGCTGGTCACCCAGTTCCATTTCGCCGATGAGTCGTTGAATTTGGCGCGTCTCCGACTCCTCGTAAACGGCGAGGAGGCGCGCCTTCAGTGCTTCGTACCTTTGTGCATCCGGCGGCGTAATAAGAATATCTGTGACTTGTTGTATGGCTTCTTTGGACAGCTTGGTGATGACAAGGTTGTACCGGGCCTCGTCCGACATTTTTTGTGGGGCTAAAATAGCCTCCGTTTGGAGGAACCACAACCTTGGGTGGTCTGCCCAGAATTCAGGCACGCGCGATGTGACGGTAATCGCTGCCAATTCCGCCATCCTTTCTTCCTTTACCTGGGGTACGGGCGCTGCCAGGTTATTTATCGACCCGGGTGCTGGTACAGGCTGCATGTTGTTTTTTCACGGGGTCACCACTTTGGTAGATATGTTACCAGCTGGGTAATTAAATGTTTGTTGGAAAGATGATAAATAAATAAAGGGCTTTATCAAGTTACTGGTTGTTTAATGTTAATATGTCCAAACACAATTACCAATTTTATTATTATTAATTACAGTGATTTTAGTACCCGTCTAACGGTCGCGACGTGCCGGGATAGACTCTCCTCCGCGGCGCCGTGTGTCGTCATGCAATGCGTTTTGCTAACGTCGACAGAACGCCTTGCATGCACACCTAATGTGTCGCTACAGAGCTATTCTATCTGGAACTAATGAAAACATAAGAGATATAAATCAAAAAATACTTGAATTGATACCTGGACCAATGACTATCTGTTACAGTGCTGACACCACCGACCACCTGAATGACAACTCAGCTGAACGATTAGAAGGCAATGTTTTAAATTCTATCACAGCACCCGGTGTGCCGGATCATGACTTGAAACTGAAAGTAGGAGCGGTCGTAATTCTTATTCGAAATATCAGTTTCACACACCGTTTAGTTAATGGTACAAAACTAATTATAGATAAAATTTCAAAATTCACTCTCTTAGCACATCACCCAAATAGTAGTGAGCCTATCGTCATACCTCGCATAACTTTTAAATTTAAAATAGGCCGAAACGGTGTAGAAATGACTCGCAAGCAATTCCCTGTCAAGTTGGCTTATGCTATGACATTTAATAAATCTCAAGGGCAAACTCTTGATCGTGTGGGAGTAGATCTAAGAAGTGATGTTTTTTCACATGGACAACTGTACGTCGCTTTGGGCAGAGTGCGACACAGTCATAATTTGCAAGTTTTAATCCCGCCAGAAAGAGTCAGCAGAAATTACGCTCTTACAAAAAATATAGTTTATAAATCATTAATAAACTAAAATTCAAAAGAAAATCGTACAAAAACCTTAATTCTCCTCAATAACGCAATAATTCTCCTCAAGAAGCATCTCAATAGCGCAACGGTGGTCGGTGGTGGTGGCGCAGATCAAAAAACCGTGAGGTCGACGGATCAAACCATAGGATCAAACCCCATTGTCGTACCCACTCTTAGCACAGGTTTTCACTTAATTGGAGGAGAAAGAAGAATATTAGTCATGTTCGTCATGACTAATATTCTGTAAAAAAATCTTTTCAAAGTTTGCTTCTGTAATTAATTAAAAAAACATGTAATATGTAAATAATACGTACCTTATGTGTAAATATCTAATATGTAATGTGTTATGTAGGTAGATTACGTTAAAATTAGAATATTCTTGAACAATGTGTTCACATTCTATAGGTTCTTATTTCTGTTTTATTATTATTATTTTATTGGCTTCATATGTTAAGTTTTCAACTATTAACAGTAATAGAAGGTAAATTGAACGGACTAAAGGGTACCAATTCTAACATCTTTAATGTCTGAATTATAGGCATCTTTTGCTTGCTTACCTATATCAAAACATATTTTTAAATAAGTAGGTATGTAGATGTATTTTTGTTATAGTTAGGACACATATTTGTTTTAGTGTTTATGCTATTTATTTATGTATCGTGGAGCAAGGTCGCAAAAATATTTAAATTTTTATAATATTTTTGCTACATTGCAATAGGTCTCATTATTCAGGCATGCAGAATACTTTCTACCCGATTACGGCAAAGCCAAAAGGAGAGTTTATGATTTCGCAGTCAAAATTTTTATTCTGTTTAAAATGGCTGAAAATGGGAGAACCACGTAAAAAAAAACGAGCTGGAGTCATACCTCCAGGGTGGCTTGGAAACTGGCTTATATTTACACTTACACTTTTTTATTATATAAATTAATAAGTATAAGTAAGTAAATATAAGTTTTTATTATATAAAAAATATTTTAGTTTTTTTTTGCGCGGAACCCGCTATCCCTTTTTCTAAATAAAAGTAGCCTAATATAAGAGTAGCTAGGGTAAGAATAAATATTTTTTTCCGATAAACCCTAAAACGCAAAACTGTTACACACCAAAACTTTAAATCCAAACGGACCCCTGTCCACTCATCTACGCGGTCCGCTTTAGCGGGCCGCGCACCCACGCGCCGTACTAGTTAATATATATATAGCTGTTCGTTCTGATTCACTGACTCATTCATCGCCTCTCCTGTAAAATTTTGTATGAAAAATTTTTTTTTCACAAATGGTTTCGTATAGAGGACAAAAATTCATTAAGAGGAAAAATATGGAGAGAGCTGATGATTGAGGATTTCGGAGACGGTTGAAGAGCACGCTTAAGGTATTGAAGATAGGTGGGGGGTGCTCGAACAAATGTCACTCGAAACGTCATCCAATTGGCAGTGAGCCGAAAAAAAATTCAAAATGGCGAAAAAAAGATGGCCGCCATACAAATTTCGTCGGTGTCCATCTCGAAGGGTATAAAAGATGAAAGAGTTGTTTCTTAGCAAAACATGATCAGGATCCAAAGGTCTACTCGATGAATACAAAAAAAATTCAAAATGGCGGACTTTATTTTTCCATAGAAAATGTATGGCGAATATTGAGAGAGAGTATAAAGTTGTGAACTAGGTATGCAAGGCGATTGATGCGGTTCTTTGGAGAAATCTCAAAGAAAAATATGGGAAGACATGATGATTGAGGGTTTGGAAGATGATTGATGAGCCCGGGCAGAGTTTTGTAGATAGATGGGGGCTGCTCAAACAAAAAATACTCAGAACCTCATCCAATTGGCACTGAGGTGAAAAAAAAAAACCAAAATGGCGGATTCAAGATGGCGGCTATACAAATTTCGTCGGTGTCTATCTCACCAAGTATAAAAGATGGAAGAGTGGTTTCTTTGAAAAATATGATCAAGAACTAAAAAACAAGATGGCGGAATTTATTTTTCTACACAAAAAAAATTTTTGATGGTTTCGTGTAGAAAACAAAAATTCATGCGGAGGAAAAATACGGAAAGAGCTGATGATCGAAGACTTTGGAGACGGATGAAGAGCACGGCGAGGGTATTGAAGATAGGTGGGACGTGCTCAAACAAAAACTACTCGAATCCTCGCGGTCCGCTTGCGGGCCGCGCACCCACGCGCCGTACTAGTTATTAATATATATATAGCTGCTCGTGCTGATTCATTGACTGACTCACTGATTGATCACCCCTCCTGTAAAATTTTGTATGAAAAATTTTTTTTTCACTAATGGTTTCGTATAGAGGACAAAAATTCATTCGGAACAAAAATATGGAGAGAGCTGATGATTGAGGATTTCAGAGACGAGCGACGGGCACGCTTAAGGTATTGAAGATAGGTGGGGGGTGCTCGAGCAAATGTCACTCGAAACGTCATCCAATTGGCAGTCAGCTGAAAAAAAATTCAAAATGGCGAAAAAAAGATGGCCGCCATACAAATTTCGTCGGTGTCCATCTCAGAGGGTATAAAAGATGGAAGAGTGGTTTCTTCGCAAAAGATGATCAGGATTAAAAGGTCTACTGGATGAATAGAAAAAAAAAATCAAAATGGCGGAATTTATTTTTCCATAGAAAATGTATGGCGAATGTTGAAGAGACTACAAGTTGTGAACTATGCAAGGCTTTGATGCGGTTCTTTGGGGATGTCTCAAAGAAAAATATGGAAAGACATGATGATTAAGGGTTTGGAAGATGGATGAGGAGTCCGGGCAGGGTATTGTAGATGGATGGGGGCTGCTCAAACAAAAAATACTCAGAACCTCATCCAATTGGCACTGAGCTGAAGAAAACATCAAAATGGCGGATTCAAGATGGCGGCTATACAAATTTCGTCGGTGTAGATCTCACCAAGTCTAAAAAATCGAAGAGTGGTTTTTTGACAAAAGATGATCAAGACCTTTAGATCTACTTGATGAGCAGAATGATTCGAAGAAAAAATATGGAGAGTGATAATGATCGAGGATTAGGAATAGGGGAGAGATAGATGGAGGCTGCTCAAACCAAAATATCCGAAAGCGAAACCTCGCGGTCCGCTTGCGGGCCGCGCACCCACGCGCCCTACTAGTTAATATATATATAGCTGCTCGTGCTGATTCATTGACTGACTCACTGATTGATCACCCCTCCTGTAAAATTTTGTATGAAAAATTTTTTTTTTACTAATGGTTTCGTATAAAGGACAAAAATTCATTCGGAACAAAAATATGGAGAGAGCTGATGATTGAGGATTTCAGAGACGAGCGACGGGCACGCTTAAGGTATTGAAGATAGGTAGGGGGTGCTCGAGCAAATGTCACTCGAAACGTCATCCAATTGGCAGTCAGCTGAAAAAAAATTCAAAATGGCGAAAAAAAGATGGCCGCCATACAAATTTCGTCGGTCTCCATCTCGGAGGGTATAAAAGATGGAAGAGTGGTTTTTTCGCAAAAGATGATGAGGATCCAAAGGTCTACTTGATGAATAGAAAAAAAAAATCAAAATGGCGGAATTTATTTTTCCATAGAAAATGTATGGCGAATATTGAAGAGACTACAAATTGTAAACTATGCAAGGCTTTGATGCGGTTCTTTGGAGAATTCTCAAAGAAAAATATGGGAAGACATGATGATTGAGGGTTTGGAAGTTGGTTGAGGAGCCCGGGCAGGGTATTGAAGATAGGTAGGATAGGAGGTGCTCAAACAAAAATTACTCGAAACATCATCCAATTGGCAGTGAGCTGAAAAAAGTCCAAAATGGCGGATTCAAGATGGCGGCCATACAAACATCGGTGTCTATCTCACCAAGTATAAAAGATGGAAGAGTGGTTTTCGCCAAAAGATGATTAAGACCTTAAGTTCTACTTGATGAACAGAATGATTCGAAGAAAAAATATGGAGAGTGATAATGATCGAGGATTAGGAATAGGGGAGAGATAGGTGGAGGCTGCTCAAACCAAAATACCCGAAAGCGAAACCTCGCGGTCCGCTTGCGGGCCGCGCACCCACGCGCCCTACTAGTTAATATATATATAGCTGTTCGTGCTGATTCATTGACTGACTCACTGATTGATCACCCCTCCTGTAAAATTTTGTATGAAAAATTTTTTTTTCACTAATGGTTTCGTATAGAGGACAAAAATTCATTCGGAACAAAAATATGGAGAGAGCTGATGATTGAGGATTTCGGAGACAGGTGAGCAGCACGCTTAAGGTATTGAAGATAGGTGGGGGGGTGCTCGAACAAATGTCACTCGAAACGTCATCCAATTGGCAGTTAGCTGAAAAAAAATTCAAAATGGCGAAAAAAAGATGGCCGCCATACAAATTTCATCGGTCTCCATCTCGGAGGGTATAAAAGATGGAAGAGTGGTTTCTTCGCAAAAGATGATGAGGATCCAAAGGTCTACTTGATGAATTGAAAAAAAAATCAAAATGGCGGAATTTATTTTTCCATAGAAAATGTATGGCGAATATTGAAGAGACTACAAGTTGTAAACTATGCAAGGCTTTGATGCGATTCTTTGGAGAACTCTCAAAGAAAAATATGGAAAGACATGATGATTGAGGGTTTGGAAGATGGATGAAGAGCCCGGGCAGGGTATGTTAGATAGATGGGAGGTGCTCAAACAAAAATTACTCAAAACCTCATCCAATTGGCACTGAGCTGAAAAAAAAAACAAAATGGCGGATTCAAGATGGCGGCTATACAAATTTCGTCAGAGTCTATCTCACCAAGCATAAAAGATGGAAGAGTGGTTTCTGGGAAAAAGATGATCAAGACCTAAAAGTCTAAGTACTTGATGAACAGAAAAAAACAAGATGGCGGAATTTATTTTTCTACACAAAAAAAAATTATTGATGGAAAAATATGGAAAGAGCTGATGATTGAAGATTTTGGAGACGGATGAAGAGCACGGCGAGGGTATTGAAGATAGGTGGGACGTGCTCAAACAAAAACTACTCGAATCCTCGCGGTCCGCTTGCGGGCCGCGCACCCACGCGCCATACTAGTTTTTATATGCAACCGCTCATTTTGTACGCACTAAACCGCGACGAAATTCTATGAAGAGGCTAGCCGCGCGGTCAGCCGCGTACGCGGTTTACCGCTAATGCGTATGAGAGCTTAGAGTAGTTGTTTTTTTTAAATATTAATCGCGGGCAAACGAGCAAGCGGGTCGCCTGATGTTAAGTGATTACCTCTGCCCATGAATAATTACGCACCAGAGGAACCACTAATGCGTTGCCGGCTTTTAAGGAGTTTGTTGATCCGCCCCTTGAATAACCCTATGTCGAAGTTATGTGGGAACACCTCCAAAGGAAGTATCGAAACACTATAACGTCAGAGTAAAGCAGACTTAAAGCTTAGGTATTTTTAGAGTCGCAAATTCGTCGAGTGAGCCTACTTCGTACCTAACCGTAAGGTCACGGAGGTGCGACGTCAAGGGCGAGGCCTCATTACCCGGATAAGGAGGCTTATGCCTCCCCGGTGTTGCTCTTCTAGCCGGCTTTCCAGCTAAGGCCTGTCAGTCTTAGCGGGCCTCTTGGTCCACTGCCAGTTTTTATTTCGCTAATTTTCCTGCTTGGTCCGCTGGCTGCATATATATGGATGAACTCGGGCCTCAAAACAATACAATTAAAGTCTATTTAACTTTATAGTGTTTCGACAAGCGATGTGTATGAACGTTATCGAGATATTGTGTAGTCGTACTAAGTATACTGTTTCCTTGTTATTGTATTTTGTTGTTCTTAAGAAATTGTTTTTCCCGGAAGTGTCAATCGTTGTTCGTGGTAATTGACCGAGCGAAGCGTGGTTTCCAAGTCCACTTGTATTAATTTGCACTTGTCTGTCTATCTTGTCTGTCAGTTCATCCTAACTGACGAGGTATTGACACTTTTATGAATTTTATGACTACTGATGAATGAGCATTGTTACTTCACTTCCCAAAACCAAAGTAGATATGTATGTAAAAATCTAAGTAAATTATATCGTCGTCGTCGTCGTTATCAACCAATCGACGTCCACTGCTGGACATAGGTCTCTTGAAGGGACTTCCACATGGCACGGTCTTGTGCCGCTTGTATCCAGCGGCTCCCTGCGACTCGTTTGATGTCGTCGGTCCACCTAGTGGGGGGTCTACCAACACTGTGCTTCCCGGTGCGAGGTCGCCACTCCAGCACCTTGGGACTTCAACGTCCATCGGTTCTCCGAACTATGTGCCCCGCCCATATAAAGTAAGTACTTAAGTATAAAAAAACATTATTTAGCCATTTTGAAAATTTGACTTCGGCGATTTCAAATTCAAAGATTGCCCAGTAATTTTAACCGAATATAGCCTATACTAGCGGACCCGGCAGACGTCGTCCTGCCCGCTATTAGCGCCACCTACCGGGTCCAATACGGTCCGGTTTCTACTTATAAACCTTCCTCTTGAATCACTCTATCTATTAAAAAAACCGCATCAAATTCCGTTGCGTAGTTTTAAAGATTTAAGCATACATAGGGACATAGGGATATAGGGACAGAAAAAGCGATTTTGTTTTATACTATGTAGTGATACTTACCTATCGTGGTTCCTGTTTGGAATCAGTCATCGTAAATTCACTACCGCCCGACTAATATATTAATCAACACCGGAACCATAACTAAGTTCACCTGCGCCATAAATTAATCAGAGGTTTAAGCATCGACAGTGACAGGGCTCGTCGACTACAGCGGTAATATTATAATCCGCTTCAAATCCCACTGTTATCTTCAAAGGGAATATTCCCACTACGTGTATGCTTCCTTGATGTAACGTCAATTCCTGTACCACAACTTGTTACATTTTTACAACGATTTTGTTACACACGTACGTCGGATATGAATGATGATGTCATTTACGAAAGCTTTCGTAAATGACTACGTCATTCATATCCGACACGTAGAATGTCTTTGTTGTTGTAGTTATCAACCGATAGACGTACACTGCTGGAATTGGATGCAATTTGGAGTCTCATGTCAGTTTTATTTATTTATTTATTTATTAGTAATCGACAGCGTTCAACAATATTACAAGTAGGTACGGTACACAAATAGAAATTAATAATAAGGCCAAATAGATTACAAAGTTAACAATAAGTGATAAAATATTAACAGTGTAGGTGCAATTCATAATTTCATTAGCTGAGGACATTCAGTTTATAAGTAACTAGCTTCTGCCCGCAGCTTCGCCCGCGTGAATTTCAGTTTTTCACAAATCTCGACGGAATCGTGGATTTTCGGTTACCGTTCCCGCTCCCTTTTCTAACCTTTATACGTACTTTCAAGGAAGTTTGCTATAGTAATCTACCTATAGCTGTAGCTATAGATTTCGGTTTTTCAAAATCCCGTGGGAACTGTGGACGTTTCGAGTATAGCCTATGTGTTAAGTCATGACTTATAGAGATAGATTTAAAATTTAAGCCAAATGGGGTCAGTTGTTGCGACGTTAAAGAGTAATAACAAACATACACACACATACACACATACAAATTTTCCCCTTTATAATATTAGTATGATTATTGTAAATTCTTGATTTTAGAAAAGGGTAAGTAACCGGTCACTCTGACTCTCTTTTTACTATACTTACTTGTCCCATAGAGCTCAATGTTTGATTTCACACTAATACACATACATAATAATTATGTATGTACAGGTTCGTGGTATGTACCTACTCGTATGATATCGAAAATGTGATTCTAAAAAAAGCTGAACGGTCTCAACAACATTTCTGTTTCACAAGTGTAAATTGAAAATTTAAAAAACCCCCGACATTCGCCATTTAGTGGCGGCGGCCATCTTGAATTTGCAATAGTGCTATTCTACTAGTCAAGCCCTTTCATTTGATACCCATATCAAGGGAGTTGTGAAAAAATATATCATCCGCCATTTTGTAGCGGCGGCCATCTTGGACCGATTTTCATCAAACATAGCTAAGAACACTCTCGACTAATTCACCTTTCAAACAAAAAAAACCGCATTCAAATCGGTCCATCCGTTTGAGCGCCACAGGGGAACAGACAGACACACACACACACACACACACACACACACACACACACACACACACACAGACACGTCAAACTTATAACACCCCGTCGTTTTTGCGTCGGGGGTTAAAAAGTGACTCGGTCACAGTCAGTCAGCTCACCCGTTTTCAATAGAAAGAGACTCTTTTATCGATGTCCCTCAAACTGGGTCAACATTCCAACCTAACTTGTGACCTAACTGCGCGCCGCGGGAATTAAAATCGTTCAACAAAAGATAGATTCAATATTGTATTTACAATATAAAGCGATTTTTCAGTCTGTTAACCATTGATCAATATCGATTGGACGACGCTATGCCGACCATCAAAACGTGTATTTCATAAGCACATAACTTTTCGAGTAGTTTTTTTTTCTATTCATCTAAAAGTTAGCCTGTGATAGCTGTGATAGCCTAGTGGTTAGGACGACCGACTTCTAATCGGAGGTCGTGGGTTCGATCCCGGGGCACGCACCTCTAACTTTTCAGAGTTATGTGCGTTTTAAGTATTTAAATATCACTTGCTTTAACGGTGAAGGAAAACATCGTGAGGAAACCTGCATGCCTGAGAGTTCTCCATAACGTTCTCGAAGGTGTGTGAAGTCTGCCAATCCGCTTGGCCAGCGTGGTGGACTATGGCCAAAACCCTTCTCATTCTGAGAGGAGACCCGTGCTCTGTAGTGAGCTGGTTATGGGTTGATCATGATGATGATGATGAAAAGTTAGCCTATGACTGCGATCTCACATGATGGTAAGTGATGATGCAGTTTAAGATGAAAGCGAGCTAACCTGGAAGAGGTATGGCAGTTTTATTATATATCCATATCCAGGATCGATTTCTACGCGACATCGTACTTGAACGCTAAATCGCTTAACAGTACGACTTTGCGGGTAAGGTGGTAATGGCCTCCAACCAGACCAGACCAGAGACGACAATTTAGAAACTATAAAATCCCAAATTGCCCCTGCCGGAAATCCGGGAACCCGGGAACTCCCACTCACAAGACTGCAGCGCTCACCACTTCGTCTTTTAAATGATTCTATGAATGCCGTATATCTTTAAGAAACTCGCACGTATCAATGTTCTTCTAAAGCGCCCCAAGCATCAAGATATTTCGATGACATACCTTGAGATGAATAATACGATTACACATTAATAGCAACAAGTAGCCTTGAAAGGATATCTCGATAATTCCGGAGCCGACACTTCCCAGCGGGATGAAGACATTTCCTCCTACAATAGCGTACATACATCGATTTTACGTCCGTACATTTCGTTTTCCAAGTAAGCATGGGTAACTCCGGAGACATCTCTATATCTTCGAATACATAATATCCCAAAATGGACATAATTTATATCACTCCTCATTGTAAACCATAAACATATTATCCTATTCAAGTAACTCCAAGTACGCCATATTGTGTCGACTTGTTGGATTTAATGTGATTTTGTAAGTTTTTATGATATTATAAGGAAAAAAAATGCTAATCAAATATTATATTAATTTGGTCCTAAACTTATTAAATTGTGTGAAGGGAAATCAATTATTACGTTACCATGTCGCTCAATCATTCAGTGGATTTATCGATTTATTTAGTCAATTCCGAGATTATACTATTTAGACATACATAGCTATTATGTGAATTTATTTTGAAGGCATAGTTAAGTAGATGTCTCAGACAAATTCTCGTTCCATATAATGTTAAACTATCCTGGATATATAACAACATAGATATGGTAATCGGATATGTCTCTTATAACTAGGAATGAGCCATTTTCTGCTGATCCTACATACACCCCCCGAATATCTTTCCTTTATGGCACCCATAAAGTTCTTTGAGTGCCTTGGACCCTTCCCTATCTATTTATATAAAGGTGTAATAAAACCGTTCGACGGTAGGTAAATGTTTGTCCGGGAATCTTAAAACTTCGTAACAGAGAAACGCAAATGGAGCATGGAAGTAGTTCGATTGGCTTTTTCCTTGTTGTTAGGACTATGCGAGTAAAGACGAGGGGAAAGTTACCTAATAATTTTAATCTTTGTACTCTTCGACTAGCGTTATCCCATTAAGTGGGATCCGCTTTCTAGCATATTCTGACAGGGGATTTACACGAAGACGGGGGGGAAGAAGGCGGCGGTTATTCGCCGCTCGCCAGCTTCCCTTGGGAGACGGCGGGTAGCTATTGGGCTAGCTATCCGCCACTTGTAGTCTCCTCACTGTCTGAGGGGGGGATCCAGCTGTCCCAATCCCCTCCTCTTTAGCGCGGGAGCCCTGGCAGGCGGCCGGGGCGGCTGACAGACGTCTGGGACGTATACAACGGGTTCCCCAGGCGTCCAGCATATTCAGCAAGAGGGAACAGCCGTGGTGGTTTTTAGTTAGGATATACCGCCACTCGGGGGGGAGTCCCACATAACCCCCGTTTCGCCCAAGTAATGGGGGTAGCCATAAAGCTTTTCCACCACGACAAAAAAAAGGGGGATTTACACGAGCTGCATAATTATACCGCACTGTGAAAATCGACCATGTACCAAATCAACTATAGGTACATACTGCCGGTTGACTTAAGTCAACAGTCTTTACAAAGTACAACTCCATAACAAAGTATACTCCTTTCGGCATATGCCGTAAGGCAACGCGTGACTTAAATGGATCAATCAAGCCCAGTTGCAGCCGAAAGATAAACTTGTGTTGCCCACTACTAAGCTGCGAAAAGTTGGAAAATGATTTGTTGGAAATTCTGTACTTTTTTATAATGGATTGCCAGAGGACATTTTGGATATGTCTCTCAATAAGTTCATGGTTTTTATAATAGGCAAATTAATTGAGAAATCTTATTATAGCGTAAAATATTGTTTAATTACATACAAAAAACGCTAGTGCATGCCGCTAGTACTCGTTTGATGTCGTCCGTTCACTTGGCGGAAGGTCTGCCAACACTGCGTTTTCCGGCGCGAGGTCTCTATTGCCACTTCAGCTTCCCAGCCAGTTTAACTATATCGCTATAAGAACCAAGTGTCATCATCTTAAGGTGGTTATATTATATCTTGTAGTTTTTTAGTTTTCAAACATAAACGATCCGGTTCAGAGGGTCGCACTCGGTTTATTTCTCAAATTGCCTGTCAAGGAGTACTTTCAAGCGATTTATAATAAGAACCTGTCGTACACGATACAAATATTGTGGAGCTTAAAAATACCACTTTAACTTATGACGTGCTCTGCCGCGGAGGAGTATCTCGTGAGAAAACGTGCACCCCGCGAGAAATACTAGGACAATCTGTACCCGACAGCCAGTGGAAAGCTACCGTTGGAAAGAGTATAACAATTTATAAAAGCTGGACGGGTCAGATACTTTGTGAGATGTCTGAGTATTATATAGGGTACAAGGAGACCACTTCCGAAGACGTAGCGTTATTATTATACTACCTAAACACAATCTTATAGGATAGGTATCGGCCTTGGCGCGCGCGATAGTTTGTAGGTACCTAACGATACGTGAATAGGTCACACAACGTTCGTTGACCTCCAGCCTCAGCTGATTTTATTTTAATTAATTTTTATGTAAGAAACTTAAAAAAAATACAGGAAATATTTTTTTTGCAATTACAGTTCTGTTTAACCCCCCAAAATGTGTACTGCACAAAGAGTGCAATTTTTTTTGTAAAAACGAATTTTGTTCTTCACGTTTTTTATAGTATCTTATCTGTGTGCTTAGTCTAAATCGGAGCACTCGAAAACGAACTCGAAAACTATTGATCGATTTCAGAGTAAAATAGACCTAAAATGGCTTGTATTAAGGTTTGAGTTCGCCAATACATTCAGCATTCGAACAATGCTGAATGTATTGGCGAACTCAAACCTTAATACATACATACATTTAGACTAATCATCAGTACTCTCACCTGTTTTCGTTTCCGAGAGCGTTCCTCAAACACCCTGTATTCTGAGGTATATAACAAAGGTCTCATCATCTCCAAAATGGTTCATTCTGAGTATATGGACAATGGTATAGGTTTAGCCATAGGTACATCTGTGTTGCGACTTGTTTCAGCGGGCGGCGATTGGTGCAGGGGAGGGAATGTTACTTCATTACGCAGTAAGACTGGTACGGGTCTCCCGAACAGCTGATCACCCGTAATACAGGACGATGAGACTCGTACGGGTTGTACAAAGTGCTTAGTCTAAGATCGGAGCACTCGAAAACGAACTCGAAAACTATTGATAGATTTCAGAGTAAAATAGACCTAAAATGGCTTGTATTAAGGTTTGAGTTCGCCAATACATTCAGCATTCGAACACAACGAGCGCCCCAAGCAGTGTGCTTAGTCTAAAGCGGAGCACTCGAAAACGAACTCGAAAACTATTGATCGATTTCAGAGTAAAATAGACCTAAAATGGCTTGTATTAAGGTTTGAGTTCGCCAATACATTCAGCATTCGAACAATGCTGAATGTATTGGCGAACTCAAACCTTAATACAAGCCATTTTAGGTCTATTTTACTCTGAAATCGATCAATAGTTTTCGAGTTCGTTTTCGAGTGCTCCGCTTTAGACTAAGCACACAGAAATGTTGTAAAATACATATTCGAACTATGGAATTACGACTTTAAAATACGAGTATTTGAGTTCATTTTGCTCTGAATTCACTTGTGATTCGATCAATAGTTTTCGAGTTCGTTTTCGAGTGCTCCGATCTTAGACTAAGCACAAAGGTAGCGCCCGCAGTTCTCTGAAACGAGTGTGTAGTACGGATACGGTTGTTAGCGTAGTACGGGCTCTACGTGAAGCGAGTCCCGTACGAAACAACCCGCGTCGCCGTGAAACCAGCCTTATAGTTAATATTCTTTTGACTTAGTGAAGGATAACGAATAGCTGATGAGCTTTAGGATTTCTTTGTAAAAATTGATGGAAAAAAATCTAAAAGGCAAATTATTAATTCTACAGTTGAATATTAATACTTTGAGATACCTTTTAGGGCTGTGGATAAATAATAATAAATAGTCAAAACTTTCCTCGGTGATTCGTCCCAAAGAATTATTAAATTATTAAAAAAAAATATTGAAATAAAAATAAAATTAAAAAGATGAAATCCATACCAATATAATACCAATGAGAAACCATTATAATACCGATGAGAAAGTATGTCTGTCTTCTAGCTTTTTATGGCCCAACAATTTAACCAATTTAATAATTTACAGGAAATTTGGTACCTACAGAAGTAGCTTGCGTCCCGGAAATTTACATAAGTAACTTTTATCCCGGAAAAGTAAATAGTTCCCACAGGATTTGAAAAAACCGAAAACCGCGGGCATCATCTAGTTTATGATTTAGGCACATTACGTAGGTTTGTCACTTGTGTGTGTGACTTTATACATGATCTTCGACAAAGTATACTCATTACTTCTGACGCTCTAAAAGTTCTTGGGTTTATACGGTCACAACATTATAAAGGGTTCTACCACTATCGTTCACGTGCCACTCTAGGAATCCAGATCCAGATCTACAGGAATTGAAAGGTTATACATTTTCATAAAAAGCTGTGATAGCCTAGTGGTTAAGACGACCGACTTCTAATCGGAGGTCGTGGGTTCGATCCCGGGCACGCACCTCTAACTTTTCGGAGTTAACTATGTGCGTTTTAAGTATTTAAATATCACTTGCTTTAACGGTGAAGGAAAACATCGTGAGGAAACCTGCATGCTTGAGAGTTCTCCATAACGTTCTCAAAGGTGTGTGAAGTCTGCCAATCCGCTTGGCCAGCGTGGTAGACTATGGCCAAAACCCTTCTCACTCTGAGAGGAGACCCGTGCTCTGTAGTGAGCCGGTAATGGGTTGTACATGATGATGATGATGACATTTTCATAAGGTCGTTAGTTCAGTTACAAGTAGTGTCGAAATAACCTCTACTACTAAGTAGGTACTAGACTCTCAGATGAGAACGTAAATTACACAATTTGTTAAATCAGCAGTGTATAAAGATGATTTATAGAATACGCGAGCAGTGATAAACTCTGAATAAAACACTAATTGCTGTAAGTCGCAAGGACAATGAATAATTTGGTGTACCTAATAGCTTTTCGCCTCTCTTAAAAAGCCATTAATTGCCCTAAAATGTTCTCGAGAAATTTTGAAATGCTTTCAATTTCTCAAATTGAAATGAAAGGTATAATATTTAAAAGATATTGGCAGCATCAAGCTGGGCTAATTTACTTTTAATACAAAATAATAGAAGGTAGGTATTATTAAGCAACGTTAATTTAAGTCGACAAGGAGATAACGGTAACGATCGTCGAAATGATTCATTCTGGGTGGACAGGATAAAGAAATCTGTGATGAAGAATATGTCAGTCTGCCTGCGCTAAGTGATTGATTTTCGAAGATACTAATAATAATACATAATAATAAATAAATACTCACACATACACACACGGTCGTCTGTTCCTAAAGTAGGCAACTTAATGCCTGTGTTATAGGTAACAGCCGACTGATAGACATATTTACATATAAATACATATATATTTTAATAAAGGTATACATACATACATCCAGACTCGGGGCGGGAATCGAACCCGCGACCCCGGAGCGGAAGGCAGGGTCACTGCCAACCACGCCAACGGGCCAGTCAAGATGGCGGAAATACCTTTTCAACGGACAGCAGTCTTTCACTTGCAATCACTGAAATGGTTTTCGTCATAGTATTAGGACCTACTTGCAGTTAGAGAAATTCCTCAAGAGCAGGCAACGCATAGGCAGCTCCTCTGGTGCTGCAGATGTTCACGGGTTGTCACTTAATATCAGGTGTGACCTGATTGCTTCCTCGTTTGTTCGCTATTAATAAAAAAAAACCCGCGCCGCTCGTTCAAAATACACTTTAAACCGGTCGGTTAGATTGTGACCTAAATACTCAAAATATTTAAAGCCCGAGTCCCGAACCTTAGCTACGAGCGTGTTTTTTTTTTCAATAAATAGAGGTTTTCGATGAAAAAAGGTCGATGTCGGGCAAAATAGGTCAACCTAGGGTGACCTAACGCGGGGAAGGAATTACCGCGTGTCAAATGAAAAGACACGATGAATACCCGCTGCGCTTAAATTAAATCCGTGTGTTAATTAAAAGTTTTTTTTAGGGGTTTTTTTTCTTTATTTGTTGTTTAAATAGAGCATATAGTACATAATATACTGAAATATCATATTCCCAACTAGTTTAGTTTTTGAGATAGCCCCCGTCACAAAAATGGTCTAAAACTGACAACTTTGATGGCCTCCCATTCCCTTATTTTTTGAGATAAAAATTAAAAAAATATATATTTGTACTTTACTTAATGAGCTCTAAACAGTGATACCCCACAAGCTAGGGTAAAGAAAAATTTTTTTTTTCGGCTCCTTTTTCATGTATGGGAGCCCCCCTGAAAAATAATTTAATTCAATTTCTAATTCAATATTTGATTTTGGGTTAACGTTTTACACTAAATACCAAAATTTCAGGTTTGTAACTCATTTCGTCTGCGAGCTAGAGACCTGTGACCGGCGGACAGACGGACAGACAGACAGACAGACAGACAGCCGAGTGACATTAATAGGGCTCCGTTTTTACCCTTCGGGTACGGAACCCTAAAAACTGCAGAATGGATTTTCATGCGAATTTTAACTATGGACAGAGTGATTCATGAAGAAGATTTATATGTATAATTTGTTAAGATTTTGTTTAAATTGGTTGAAATATGACGAGAATTGTTGAAAATGACGGTAAAAGACTAGCTATCTGGGAGCTTTAATCGAAAACACTGCCTAATCTGTTTGGACATAAGAAAACAATGTACGGTGGGATACAACCCGCGGCACGTAAGTCGAGCGGTGACCTTCAATGCGCAAAAGTTGAAAATGAGGTATCTCGGGATGTGAGGGGGTCGCGGGGAGGGCGATTAGCTCTCGCGATTCCCTCGTAAGCGCTGATTGGATCTCTAATCGTATTGTGTCCCGCTCACTCGTACGACGCTGCGCGCACGTGAAGGTCATCGCTCGACTTACGTGCCGCGGGTTATAGTAGCGGGTAATGAACTACCCGTGCGAAGCCGGGGCGGGTCGCTAGTTAAATTTAAGAAGAGATAAATTCACTAAAGAAAAATTATTCTAATTCTGATTTACTTATTTGATCTTTGGTACAAAAAACAATAAAAGAAGTAGAGGTAATTTAGTGCAGTATAATATAAAACCTCATTTCTCTAAAATACTTACTCCACTTCTTGTTATTTATGACGTGCTTTGCGGAAAACCTTGTGAGAAAATGCGCATCTTGAAGAAAATATATAATCACCACAGACCGAGTTCGTTATATAGGTGAAATATACCGGTGGTAGAGGCCTAAGAAATTTAAATCTTGAAGCCGTATTTATATACCAAATAAGTATTTATTTGTGCCAAACATAATATGACAATAAAGTTTGCGAAAAAAAAATGTTAATAATTTTATATTATGGAAATTATAGCATGTAAATAACTGCATACTTATAGCCTATAATTACCAAATTACAGAAATGAACTTACTTATTTATATGGCAACGGTGAATTAAAATTCAGTTGGAATGAGTCATAATGTAAAACACACATAAAATAAAACAAGCGAAGATATAGAGCTCGATATAGCATGATTTCCAACGCCAATTGATCTGCCATGTGTAATTTTCCACCCATTGCAATTATGGCCCGAGAGCCCGAAGCAAATTTTCAGTAGGTGCTTGAAAAAAGCTGAAACAACTTAAAATATGCTTATCCCAAAAGAGTCCCAAAATGTGAATTGCCTGTTGATATCTTTACACGGTTTAACCGACAACCATAATATTATCTTGATTTTCATCTTGGAGAAGGATATTTTAATAAAATCAAAGAATTCCTAATGGACTTTTAAAAACCTAAGTCCACATGGACAAATAAATGTCAGATAAATAAGACAAAAACATGGCCATCAGCTAGTTACGTAAAAGTTTCAGGTTTTATCATTAAACTTTTTTAAATAAAACTCAAAACCCACCCGTTCTGGCGTGATCCAGCTGGCTGTAGAACTACCACAGACTTACAACTTTTGTCACAGCATTTATCAAGCACCCGCTCAATATTTCCCACGAGTTCTCAGACTATAATATAGATATCGGGTAAAATGAAGCAACGCAACTTTTATTGCTACAATTCGAATGTAATATCTGTCAGATTAATTAATACGCTGAACAATCAGGAACAGGCATGGGCGAAGCGATTTTTGATTTACGGCATGATGTAATTCAATTGACCCTTAAAATTGCTTGATTACGCAATGTAGCGCTTTATTTATGAAAAAATAACAAGCGAAATGCTTCCATAATGATCATTATAATATTTCGGTCTGCCTCGATGGTTAAGTGTCTAGCTTAATTTGAATGCAGATGCATTCCAAAGTTGGGTTTTTCATGTTGTAGTTGTAGATCATGGAGTCCCGTCAGATAGTCCGTCGTTAACAATTAATGTAACACTTTAAATACAATGACTGTTTCGTTGGTCTAGTGGTCAGCATATTCGACTGCAGATTAAGAGGTCCCGGGTTCGATTCCCGGGTCGGGCAATTCAATTATTATTGTTAGGTATTGGGTTTTTCTGTGAAGAAATTCTCAGTGCCAGCCCGAAGTTTGTGGCCCGGAGAGACATGTGCCCAGCAGTGGGACGTAAGGCTGTAGTGGTGGTGGTGGTTATAATAAATAAGGTAATAAAAAAAGGATGTAATAAGGTCCTGTCACCCACCTCCACCAAAAATTATACAAAAGATGTTGACAAAATGCAATTAGGGCAGAAAAAAAAAATTAGTGAAGCGGCGTCTGCCGCGGGCAAATAACAATCATCAATCTTGCCTGTTATTGTGCTCGGGTTGCGGGGTTTTTGACGAAGTTTTGAAGGAACTTTTGAAGCACTGACCATTTGTCTGTTTAAAATGTGGACGCTTACTCTTTTCTTTTACGATCATTTATATTTTACTGTCAAAAGCTATATAGATAGTTCTAAACAGACGGACTGCAAGGACGCTGAAAAATTGCGGTTTGCAAAATGCACGTATTTTTGAATTTTGAATCTTTTCCAGTTTTTCAAAGACCCTGTAAAACTCTGTACTTACCTCTACCAGAACTGTTAAAGCAACTGAAGTCGCCAACCGTTGGTCAATTATCATAAGCTCTACTGTACAGGTTAAAGTTAACTATGCGTACATCTGTGATTTAGTAGGGAGATTTAAAAACATAATGTTTTCTCAAAAGTTGATTTCAAAACTAAATGACTGATCATCGTCATGCACAATTAATGTTACACTCGGGGCTCATTTGATCGGAACTGCCGTCGATGTCAATAATAATCGACAAATTGCTCGACATCATTCATATCGGATTGATAAATACTACATTATTTTAAGCTTGTAAAGCGCCGCGAGCCGCGACCAAATTTTATTCGACGACCACAAACTCCACGGTAACAAAATGAAACCAATAAATAAAAAACGACGAGCTCTCTAAGGATCGGTAAAAGCAAATTTATTTTTCACTGACGTCTATTCATAAGAGATTTTGCGCGTGATTATGGGTGTTTTATTCGGAATGAAATAAGTATTTTTACGATGGGTAGGCGACCTTTAGGAAGACGGAAAACTGTGTAAAATTGCGCTCTTTAAAACAGATTAACGTTAGTGAGCATCCACTTTTAGTAATTTTCTCTCATTTATTTGCATACTCATTCTTGCAATATTATTTTTAACAATGTTTACAAAATATATATATATATAAATATGCATAATCACACTTCACACTAATATTATAAAGGCGAAAGTTTGTGTGTGTGTGTGTGTATGTTTGTTCCTATTCTCCGTCGCAACTACGGAACCGATTTGCCTTAAATTTTGAATGGAGATAGCCTATGCCCTAAATTAACACATAGGCTACTTTTTATCCCGGAAAAGTAGGTATTCCTGTGGGACTAAAATATATATAGACTTCCAAAAACGCCATAGAGGGCGCTAACTGTTCTTAGATAAATGACGCTCATATATCACATTATTGCAATAGTTTGCTGTGTTGTATGCATTGGCACCACATAAGCTACTTTTTATCCTGGAAAAATGCACAGTTCCCACGGGATTTTGAAAAACCCGAAATCTTTAGCTACAGCTATAGGTAGATTACTGTAGCGAATTTCCTTGATAGTAGGTATAAAGGTTGGAAAAGGGAGCGGGAACGGGAACCGGAAATCCGCGATTCCCTCGGGATGTTTAAAACCGAAATTCACGCGGGCGAAGCCGCGGGCAGATGCTAGTTAAATATAATTTAAAGTTAGAAGCTTAGAATAAATAGGTAAAGAAAGGCAGTCGTCGACGCGGCGATAAGCCGTTTTTAGCAAGCCTAAAAGGCTATCGTCGCGTCAGTGCTCAAGGTACTCATGCGCTTGTGTGCGTGTCGGCAAAAGTAATTACAGGGCACACATGGGTTGGTTTATAGCTTACGTTTCGAGCGGAAATTTGTTAGAAACTTCCATTCTAAGCGTAATAGTTCGATGGTTAGAAGTAAAATTTCTTAAAAATAAAATTATATACTTAATGGGTTCCACAGGCAGCGGTGTTAAATCCAAGCTGCCGGTGGTCAGGGCTCCAGAGTGACCAGACGGCGTGCGAGACTTACTGGACATAGGCACCTTATTCTGGATTGTCTATTTTCGAGACTTTTATTTCATGTTCACGACGGAAATCGCTTCTGATGACTCAGTTGTATCAGCTTAATAGGCTTATAAGTAGAGTTTATTTCTTCAATTAATGCTCTTGGCACGAAAGTACGTACAGACTATAACAGAGACTATAACCTGTGCTATAACCTCAAATAGGTAAGACATTTGGCTACCAATTGGAAGTCGACAAACCTTTGCGGATATCGAATAAAAGAAGAGTAAATTCTAACCTTATAACACAGCCTTATAAATATAAAACTAAGTATAAGTATATTAAAAAAATTGATTGTCTGTAAAGTTGATTTACGCATGATAATTTTTCGTGATAACGTCATTCGCGAGCAAGCGCGGACCGCGGTAACGCACTGTACGTGACAGATGAGTCATGCTTTTCTGTGCGTGTAGGCGTTCATCAATTTAAAAGACGTTATCACGTCAAAACAAACGTCAGAAAAACAATATTACTTTACGTCAAAACAAACGTCAGAAAAACAGTATTACTATAAATATTATTTAGAGTATAGAAGTCGAGTATTAGTGTTAGAACTTAATCTTGTATTCATTGTGTGCCAGATACAATAACTCACAAGCAAACAACATAAGAGCTAATACAACACACTCATGACTTGAAGGTAGAGTACAGATTAAAATTCGATATGGGTCTTGCAACATCTGTTACTTGATAATATAATAATAAGGCAGAATTACGAGCAAAACGAAACCGCAAAATTTTATGGATTAATTTTATCGTAAAGTAAACCTCTAATAGTTACTTTGGAGTAGGAGTAAACATAAAAATAAATAGACAATTTAGTTACCTGATTAAAGTTAGAAAATTGTACTTTTACTACTTAACTGTTTTTTTTAAATTAGGTTGTTATAGTTAACAGATCAAAAGATTTATTTAAAAGTAAAAATTCATACAAGCAATAAAATTATTTGGGGTGATTGTTATTTTCTCGATATAAAATCAGAGAAAAATAAAAATATTAGCTGATATAAGTGATATACTTAAATCAGCTATACTGTAGACCTTAAGTAGCCTTTATACACGTACAACAGCCAATGAATGTACGAAGAACGGTCTCATTGGTTTAGTGGTCAGCTTATTCGGCTGTGGATCGTGTGGACCTTGGTTCGAGTCCCAGGTCAGATAAAAAAATTCATTGGGTTTTCCCAATGAATTTCCAATGAATGAATTCCCAATGAATTCCCAATGAATTCCCAATGAATTTCAAGTTTCCCATTGGTCCCAAATTGAAAAGTCGGCGGTAAGTCATAAGGCTGCCTTCATGTCGCACACACATGTGCACTATAATATCTCCTGCGTAACAACTCAGAAGATATTATAGTGGAAATATGAGTCAACATGCCAGTTTTTTACTAGCTAAGTAATCTAGACAACATCATTAATATTATGAGCCTAAAGGCGATAAATGACCCCGGTTTTCATTTTTAACCCCCGACGCAGAAACGACGGGGTGTTATAAGTTTGACGTGTGTGTGTGTGTGTGTGTCTGTCTATTCCCCTGTTGCGCTCAAACGGGTGAACTGATTTGAATGCGGTTTTTTTGTTTGAAAGGGGATAGACGAGAGTTGTTAGCTATGTTTGATGAAAATCGATCCAACATGGCCGCCGCTACAAAATGGCGGATTACAAATTTTCTCACAAGTCCCTTAATATGGGTATCAAATGGCTTGACTGATAGAATAGCACTATGCTAATCCAACATGGCCACTGCCACAAAATGGTGAATGTTAAATGTTTTAATGATTTTAAATTTATACTTGTCACTTGTTGCATAGTTTTACTGTTAAGGACCTACCTATTCCTAAAATGTATGTATGTAGAATTAATGCTGAGAGGCAAACACTTCGTCTTATTACTGAGAGTACGCCCTCACTTTAATGAGAGACTGAAGGCTAGGAGAACGTTACCTTTGTCACGAACTAATTAAAACAAGCGGCTGAATAACTCAGCAGATATATTATAAGAACTTATATGCACAAGTTAGGTACTGTTTCTGAAAATAATTAGCTTCAATCAGTAATAGTTTACTCGATAATATTGAGTCTCATACAAACTCATATTTGAAAAAGAGAAAAAATATAATATTTTCCTTCAAACCTGCGGAATTACAAGACTTTTGACATATTGTTAGCTTTCTCACTGCAAAATTCACAAAAATAGATTCGTAATCGTAAAAGAGAAGTAACTCTAAGAGACCGTTCAGATAGACCGGCGCGTAGAGCAGAGCAAATTTTAATCGCATTTAAAAATAGAATCTTAAGGCATTGAAATCGAGCATCCTCTTATCATAAAAGAGATAAAATGTAATAATAAACCTCATTTCAATGCCTTAAGATTCTATTTTAAATGCGATTCAAATTTGCTCTGCTCTCCACGCCGGTCTATCTGAACGGACCCTAACGGACACTTTTTTACGATCGTCAGCTTATCTAGTACTTAGATCCAAGATAACTAGTTACCTACGAGTACCACTCGATCTGTAAGTCTACTTACAGGATGAGTTTTAAAAGAAAGTGTAACTGTACATTACATCTTTATAGCTACAGAATACTTCAATATTGTTTTCCCCTTTTCGTTGATTTCAACCAGTTTTTATTTGCGTTCCGCACCATATTGGTCTGTCTCCGTCTGACTGTTTATCTGTCTGTCATAGTCGTTTTGTTGAGAAACTGTTAAAGCTGTAAAGATGAAAAGCTTATATTTTATAGAAACTATTTAATGTTGTTTATCACTACATAGTATAAAACAAAGTTGCTTTCTCTGTCCCTATGTCCCTATGTCCCTATGTATGCTTAAATCTTTAAAACTACGCAACGGATTTGGATGCGGTTTTTTTTAATAGATAGAGTGATTCAAGAGGAAGGTTTGTAAGTAGAAAAATTGGACCCGGTAGGAGGCGCTAATAACGGGCAGGATGACGTCTGCCGGGTCCGCTAGTTTACTATATTTTTGATTATGATTTTTTTTCAAAATTATTACTTATATGACAGAACATAGGAACCACTTCGGTATGGAGTGGTATTTCGGTTCAAATTTTTTTTTGACAAATGGAAGAATGTTTCTGCCTATGATTCCTATCTTAAGGTCTTAAGAAAAAATCATTTAATTTTATTAAAGCACAGTAATACCGAACTGAACACAATAACGCGGTGGAATTGTCTTCATTCCGGTTTATCTCACTTAAATCGAGATCATTTCGTTTAAGCAATGGCATCGTTATGGCGTTGAGATGTAATCTTCTCTGGGATAAGGCTTAGTAAATATACGGGTCATTCGCATTAAATTATATGGAAATTGTGGCATCTTTTGGACCGTTATCAATATATATTTTTGTTTCTTTGGTTTTTTTATTTTTTCCACTATTGCAGGATTTGTATCTTTCCGTATAATTCTTTTCTTTAGTAGGTAATTAATGAAATTTGGCACATTTCCGCTTGTTGTCTTCAATTCGAAATAATATTTATCTATAAGTACTTAATATAATTTTTGTAGTTGTCATGTTTAATACTGGGTGTAATAATATCTAGTTAAAGTAGAGGTCATTTCTAGTAAGTCATAAGATCACAAAAAAATAATGAACTACTAATCTCTATCTTAGGGTAAACTTTGAGGCAACTTTTTACTTATGTACATACTTATATACTACTCGTATTGAATATTTATCATGGCAAAACTAACAATTCCACGTTTTTAGTGTAGGTACTTTGTTTCAGTAAACATTTCAGATATCTTTTGTTTTTTAAAAATATTGTCTTATTTTGGGAAGTTAACGTAAGCATCTCGCTCTTGAGAATATCCCGCAAATTCAGATCGGAATAACTTGTTTTCACATGCTATTTGGAGGTATCGAAGAGAAGTCTAATACCCGAACTTAATAACGTACTACCAATCAGAGATTGTAATAAATCTCAGATTGGTATACGTATATATCGGTAGATCCATGTATTCTGTGTGAACATAAGTATGCAAACTCTACAGTGAAGACTAAGTAGGTACATAGTAGGTGGACTTCAGATTTTCTAACTTTATAATGTTTAATAATAAGTTGGTAGGTATACCATTATTGTCAGTGTATGTAGGTCTGCTATACCATAAATAAAAGGATAAAAAGCCTTTAACCGTCGGCTCCCAACAACGGTATAATTAAACTCGTATCTTCGTATTAATTGTGAAAGGGTTACATTCCAATATTTGCGGATAAGCTTTGTTTTATATCGCTGTTCGTTAACGTTTATTGGTGTTTCATTTTGTAACACCGCCACTGTTTAAAGTGGGTGAACTTAAACAGTTAATTAGGTACATACTTTATAGTTCTCTGTCCCCTCTTTGGTAACAGGGGGCCAGATCGAACTTTTTATTTCTATCTATCTGTCCTTCTGAGAGGATAAGCAGGGGGGCTAACCGAAACAAAAAAAAAATTATAGTGTGAAATCCTTAATTATAGATACTCTTTCTGGTCCTTCTACGTCCTTACTGGTGCAGTGATGAGCACTGTGGTCTTGCGAGTGGGACGTCCCGGTTTCGACTTCCAACTGGGTCAATTTGGGAATTTATAATTTTTTTAACTGACTCAGTTCTGGTCTGGTGGGAGGCTTCAGAAGTCCTTTCGCGTTCACATTTTTCTACGAGTATACACAACTATTTTTGTCTGCATGAATTCTTTCTTCGAAACCAGCCATGGATAAAATAGAATCTCAAATATTAGCTTTACCCCCTAGATAGAAGATTTTATGCATAATAGATGCAAGCGATTTCCATGCAACTAGTTCGGACGACCTCAAAGACGTACATAAAACATGAGCTCACATCTCAAATCTCCCAGGCGCATATGGCTTATAAACTAAGCTTTTTGTACATACTCTAAAGGTAGAGTATGAGGTACCTACCTACATAACTATAATATGATACTATTGCACACTGATTTGTATAAGTAATGTATTGTATATGTATAAAATATATTGGAGAGCATTCTATAGGCCCTAGAAAAACGAAACCCTAGAGTCTAGGGTTTCGTTTTTCTTTACAAATATGGAAAACTATAGGTTATAAGTCGCACTTCAACTTTTCGGAGTTACGTGTGATTTAAGTAATTAAATATTACTTGCGTTATCGGTGAAGGAAAATATCGTGAGGAAATCTGCATGCCTGAGAGTTTTTCATAATATGTTCAAAGGCGTGTGAAGTCTACCAATCCGCACTCGGCCACCGTGGTGGACTACGGCCTTACTTTCTAAACCCTTCTCATTCTAAGAGGAGACCCGAGCCATGTAGTGGGCCGGTAATGGGTAGATAATGATGCTGCTAAACTAAACCTTCGTCATTCAAACTGGACTTAAATTACAGAACACAGAAATATAGAAAATTTATCACAGTTTCCAAATTCGAATCGTAAAAAGCTTTGCAACTAATGAGCTGAATTGATAAATAGGCAGTTAGAATTCATTTATTCGACCGACATTATCAACCGAGGAATTCCCTTGCCCAAATGACTTTGGGGCAATATTTTCTCAATTAAATCCCGCTCCGCAATACCGAATAAGGAAAATCCAGCGCTTAGGTACACAATTTTCTTTTATTGTTTTAAAAAGGAGTACAAACTGTGCCCCGCGATCTTGGACGTCTCCGGAAACGACGAACAATTTCCTTAACTGAATTAATTATGTGAGTCAAATTATTATCAATTAAAATGGAGGGTGTGCTTTTGAGATTTTTTTGAATAAATAATGATTCACCTTCAAAAACTGGTACATTTAAAGTAAGATGAGACAAAAAAATACTCTGTGATAATAAAAATTTCCCTTATAATAATCCATACTACCCGGACTTGAGACAATTTAGAACATACATTCTCAATTGCATCCAGCCAGAAATCAACTTGGGACCACACCAATTTTTAGGTCACAGCAAAGCACCAGAAAGGTCAACAATATTTCAAACGTTTATGACATTCTTTTTAACCCCCGACGCAAAAACGACGGGGTGTTATAAGTTTGACGTGTCTGTGTGTGTGTGTGTGTGTCTGTAGCGCTCAAACGGGTGGACCGATTTGAATGCGGTTTTAAAAGCTGTGATAGCCTAGTGGTTAGGACGACCGACTTCTAATCGGAGGTCGTAGGTTCGATCCCGGGCACGCACCTCTAACTTTTCGGAGTTATGTGCGTTTTAAGTATTTAAATATCACTTGCTTTAACGGTGAAGGAAAACATCGTGAGGAAACCTGCATGCCTGAGAGTTCTCCATAACGTTCTCAAAGGTGTGTGAAGTCTGCCAATCCGCTTGGCCAGCGTGGTAGACTATGGCCAAAACCCTTGTCACTCTGAGAGGAGACCCGTGCTCTGTAGTGAGCCGGTAATGGGTTGATCATGATGATGATGATGAATTTATACTTGTGAAATCTTCAATATTATCTGATGCTTTTAGAAGCTACAAAAAGAAAAAAAAAACGGTCCAGTTGCGAAGTGAAATACGAAAGGTCTCGTACTACTCGTTGTACCTATTCCTAGGCATAAGCTTACCTTTGCATTTATGTGAGTGAGCGCCAACAGTAATAAAATCGAGTGTCAAAAAGCAGTACGCTTGCAGTACGAACTGTTCAAGCCGTGCTCTGTTACTCACACAAATATAAAGCTGAGCTTACGCTTCACGGACTGTATTTACTTGAAGGTGAAAGGGGAATATTTTAGGTAATAAAAAAATATATATTTTTACTGAGAAGTTTCGTTATTGTTTGGGCGAGACTTGAAACCGCAAACTTGAGAAACAACAACATTATTTTCCCCAGTAACCCATCCAGTGATACGGGTTATAAGTTTCATATTACCGATTTATTTGCGCGCACTCTTGCCAGTCAATATTTGTCATCCCATATGGCGGGCCTGACTCAATAATGGCTGAGGAGCCAGCGCCATTTATATAGAAAGCGTTCGAGCGCGAGATCAAATACACTCACTATGATGAAAACGCGAAAGGGTATATTGTAACTACGTCGTGAAAAATCGACCGAGTGCGAGTGAGGCTTCGCTCTATCCTTACATATAAACAATTTACTTAATAAGTATTTCATTTTCGAGCCTGATATTGCAACAACTCGTGAATGAAAAAACAAATATCATGTATTTTGGTCACAGTTTACAAACTAAGTACACTATTGGTGTTTTCAGTATTGTAGTTAAATATAACTACGGTACATAAATATAGAAATTCCAAATACTATACTAAAAACTAGTTTAGTTATAGACTCCCTAACAAAAATGGTTTAAAACTGACAGTTTTGACGGCCTCCCATTTCATAGTTTTTGAAGATAAAAATAATAATATAATATAATATATAATAATATAATATATAATAATATTATATTATTATATAATAATATAATAATAATATATTATTATACTTAATGAGTTGTAAACAATATTATCTACCCCACATGCCAGAGCAAGCCAGAGTGAGTAAAAATATATTTTTCGGCTCCATTTTCATATTTCAGACTCAAAAGTTACAGATCAGACAGCAGAGTGACACTAATGTTCAATGTGGCTGCGTTTTGCCATTTGTGTACGGAACCCTCAAAATAAGACATACCTACTTCATATTATTATCATATTTCTATATCACGGGGTGGAATAAATAATCTACTATATAAAAATAAGTCGGGTTTTCCTTCCTGACGCTATAACTCCAGAAGCACGAACCGATTTCCACGGTTTTGCATTCGTTGAAAAGGTCTCGGGCTCCGTGAGGTTTATAGCAAAGAAAAACACGCGAACGAAGTCGCGGGGGTCAGCTAGTAGTTCATAAAATTTCCCATCTAAAGTAGGTACGTGTAATTTTGAAGTCTATTTTTTTCTGCAATTTTGTAGGTATCAGATAATCTGGCTGGTCTTTAATCCAAGAAATGCGGTCTCGTTTCGCTCATAATTTTGCTTAAATATTAATTAAGGGCGAGCGGGTTCAAGTAACAGATGTTACAAACCGATATTGAATCTTAATCCGTACGCGCCTTGGTAAAGCCGTAAAAGATTAGATTATTGCAGGCCCAAAGTAATAGAAAATTATATACATGGAACACTTATGTCATTGGACATTTATACAGCAGTAGTAGAGAAAACTTCAAGGGTTCTGTCAGACCAAGTGCGAATCGGACTAGCTGCACAAAGGATTCGGTTACACCATACGCAGAAATTATTGTAATAAATAATGCTTATGATGGATGTCATAACAACATAAAGGCGACAAAAAACAAAGCGCAAATATTTCTTAAGATAGGTTTTAAAAAATAGCTAACGTTAAAAAAATGCTTTCGAGTTTTTTTGTGTGGAGAGATTTTTTTCTATGGTAACACGTATTCTGTGTTTTTAACTCTGTTTTAACTTTTAACTCTGTGTGTGTTTTTGAATTTTTTTTTTATATTAATTGCGGGCAAACGAGCAAGCGGGTCACCTGATGTTAAGTGATTACCGCCGCTCATAAACATTTGCAGCACCAGAGGAACCACTAATATGTTGCCGGCTTTTAAGGATTTTGTTGATGACACCTCCGAAGGGAGTTGATTCCACAATTTTTGAGTGCTCGGAAGAAATGACCTCGCGCAACGCTTGGTTGATGTATGCCAGTGATCCAGGTGGTGAGGATGATAGCTTTTTCGATGGCGTGCGGTGCGGTGCTGGAAATGAGTAGGTGGTATTAGGTCGAACAACTCTTCAGAACATTCCCCGTTATAGAGACGATAGAAAACGCAGTGGGAGCTAACGTCCCTGCGAACCTTCTAATACCTCCTTCTAATAGCAACGTTTTGTCGATGCAAAACCGTCACGATAGAGAGGTGTCGCGCTGATTATGCTCGGGCAGCACGTTTTGTCGATGCAAAACTACTACGATAGATGTGTTGCGCTGATTATGCTCGGGCTACAGCTCGGCAAAGTAGCTTGAAATGTATTCATAGTCTAGCTTCATCCCGGCCACGTGGAAATTGAGTGTCACTCGCTAGTGCAGAAACATTATGTCACTAGAGTGGCGGATATCGAAGCATCAGCAGACACCTTTTTCTGCATATTTATTACAATGTCTGTCCAGAGGTATAATGGGATTTGTTCGTGATACGGAACGCGTGAGGAATACTCAACGAAATTATTACAGCCGGAACGCTGAGGAATGAAGAACGTTGGGAAAATACACAAAGTTAAAATAAAGCCGTGAAAACACGAAAAGTCGAATAGTGGGACAGGCCTAAAAAGGAACAGCTTTCCTGATGAAATACTTAATACAAGACTAGAAGGAAGTGAGCAAAGAATGAAATCTGTAATAATGTTATGATAACAGTGAAATAAACAGATAAAAATGTGTATTATAATAATTAATAAGTGTAAATTATTTTTTATTAATTTTAGGAGAAAACTTGATAAGAATTGCTACTCTACAATCAAACTCAATGTTGATAAGTGGAAATTGAGAGAGCAACTGCAGGATCATTATGTCGAGAGAGTAGAGGAAATCGGGACGTCCGTCATAAGACTTTCTAGGACTCTAGGTCATTTATTATAGATATTTCTAGGAGACTGAACCTAAGTACTTAGTTCGTGATTGTAAAGTAATATGAGCATGACATTAGTATAAAGATATATATATATATATAATATAATAAAACTGTAACAGATCCAATTCTGTACATTGAAGATATTTTGAAAATTTTTATTGCAGGGCACTCTATAATCGATACTGAAGCCAAAACTGCAATTTTTTTCATTTTTGTCTGTCTGTCTGTCTGTCTGTCTGTCTGTCTGTCTGTCTGTCTGTATCTTGGCCGCGCATCACGCCGAAACTACTGAATGGATTCGAATGAAACTTGGTACGATTTGAGTTTATACTCCGAGGTAGGTTATAGGATACTTTTTATCCCGAAATTCAACACGGTTCCCTTGGGAGAGGGGATGAAAGTTAAAACGTGTATTTAGCTGTAATTCATTAACGCGTTGTTTGATTTTACTCATTCTTTTTTTGTTAGAAAGGTAGTACTTTATATATTATTCCATAAATATTTCAAGGTCATAGGTCTTTTAGTTTAGAAATGACAGACACTACAACCCTCAGTATTGGGTTCAAATAACTTGGGAGCCGGATCTTTGAACGTACGGCTTATTTTAAACTGGTGTGCGTTTAAATTTATGTTTATCGGTCTGTCTATTTCTTCCAGCTAATCTCCGAAACGGCTGGATCGATTTTAATGGAACTTTCAATGTTATAAGGAGTAACTTAGGCTACATTTAGTTTAGGTACATAAAAGAATTATGGGATCCGATCCGATCCTATATAAAAACCTATATCTACGCGAACGAAGTTGCGGGGTTCAGCTATAAAGATATAAAATCATATTATTATAAAAATACGGAACCCCAACGAAAGTTCCCCGCAGTGTTTTTCTGTCTGTTCGCGATAAACTCAAAAACTACTGAACGAATTTTCATGCGGTTTTCACCAATAGACAGAGTAATCCATGAGGGATATTAAATTGTATAATTTGTTAACAGTTAATTGTTGGTTGGTTTTGTGTAACTTGATTCAAATATGACGATAATTGTTGAAAATGTCGGAAAAATTCAAGCCGCCTGGTAACTTTTATCGAAAACGATGGGGTGTGTTGCTAGTAAAGTATAATTAATACTTCATCATCATCATCATCATGATCAACCCATTACCGGCTCACTACAGAGCACGGGTCTCCTCTCAGAGTGAGAAGGGTTTTGGCCAACCAAAGGGTCTACCAAATTCAAATTCAAATTCAAATTCAAAATTCATTTATTCAAAGTAGGTACACTGTACACTTTTTGAACGTCAATTTGGGAACAGGCAATGGTGATAATTACTTACGGAAACTTAAAACTAAAGCTACGAGGGTTCCAAACGCGCCCTGGTCTGAGAAGAGCCCACAACAAACTCAGCCGGGTTTTTTTTTTTTTTATTATTACCACGCTGGCCAAGTGCGGATTGGCAGACTTCACACACCTTTGAGAACGACGTTATGGAGAAATCTCAGGCATGCAGGTTTCCTCACGATGTTTTCCTTCACCGTTAAAGCAAGTGATATTTAAATACTTAAAACGCACATAACTCCGAAAGTTAAAGGTGCGTGCCCGGGATCGAACCCACGATCTCCAATTAGAAGTCGGTCGTCCTAACCACTGCCTAGTGGTTAGGACGACCGACTTCTAATCGGAGGTCGTATCACAGCTTTGATTATTAATACTTACCTACTTTCAATTTTCATGTTCAAAGTGTATGTTTTCCAGTTAAAGGTAAAAGTAAATGTCCATCAACTTTAATTGGAACAACTAATAGTCGACTGTCCCACCCTAAACTCTCGACTTTTTATGTGCAGCGAGCAAACGAGCAAGAGGGTCACCTGATGTTAAGTGATTACTACGAACATTTACAGCACCAGAGGTATCGCTAATGCGTTGCCGGCTTTTGAGGAAGGGGGCTGACTGGCTATTCAACTATATAAAACATAACAAGTGTAAATTAAAAATTTAAAAAAACCCCGACATTCGTTATTTTTTGGCGGCGGCCATCTTGGATTTGCAATAGTGCTATTCTACTAGTCAAGCCCTTTGATTTGATACCCATATTAAGGGAGTTGTGAAAAAATATGTAATCCCCCATATTGTAGCGGCGGCCATCTTCGATCGATTTTCATCAAACATAGCTAACAACACACTTGACTAATTCACCTTTCAAACAAAAAAACCGCATTCAAATCGGTCCACCCGTTTGAGCGCTACCGGGGAACAGACAGACACACACACACACACACCCACACAGACACGTCAAACTTATAACACCCCGTCGTTTTTGCATCGGGTGTTAAAAAAAAAAGCCAAATTGAGAACCTCCTTCTTTTTGGAAGTCGGTTAAAAATAACCGTGAAAATGCCATTTTGCCATTATTTCTGTGGTTAAAACCCTATTCTTAAGTTCATTTAAGTACCTAACTATTCTCTACTGTAATGTGAACGACCTCTAGTATACCTTGCTTCATTTAAGCCCGCTTAAGAGCAAGATAACATTTCGACGTTATGAAGATCTTGTTGAAAGAGACGATGTCGATTCAAGAAAGATAGTAAGAGCTTAAATGAACCAAACTTAACCGTTTTATTATTTTGTGCTGCAGCATTCACAAAGTACTTCACTTTTTCTGTCTGACGATGTGAACGGCCAAAAAAACTGAGTACGTTTTATGAATTCGATAAAATGCTATCTACTGAAGGTAATGTAAGAAATAACAAAAATACTTAATTCACATATTTTTACTGTGCTAATTTTTAACAAAATCTGTGAATGTGAATAGAAATAACTATAGAAGTAAGAGGATCCTACAGCAATATGGTCTTGAGTTTTGACTTTAGAATTCTGCGTTCCGGGTTCACATCTGAACAATCAATTAATTCAAAAGCGGGCTTCTATTTTTCCATGTGCTTGTAGGTACACATTGACCTCATATTGTCGGTCAATGCTCAAGACTAACATAATATGAACACTTGGAAGGTATTTACTGCATACAGCTACTAAACGAACATCTAACAAACAACAAATGCTCGCTCTACATCTATACTTAGGTACTATAATAAATAAAATTGAAGTGTCTGTCTGTAATTTCGAAATAACTACCACATATTAAGCTCATATGGTTATTTGAACGATACCATAACCGAATCACACGTTTTTAAATTTTTTGTCTGTCTGTCTGTTTGAACGGGCTAATCTTCGGAACGGCTGAACCGATTTTGACGGGACTTTCACAGACAAGTAGAGGATTAACCAAGGAGTAACATAGGCTTTTTAACCGACTTTCAAAAAAGGAGTTGTGTTGAAATCGGTAAGTACCTATGTTAAAAAACGCCCTGATAGGTATTTTCGCTGCGCGCGACGGCCGACGCTCGCGCTGCACGGAACTCCCCGCGCGGCGGGCGGGTGCGGTGAAGAGGGTGCATGCTCCAATCTCCATTTCGAAATCTGTGATTTCGAACGAGGGAGCTAATGCGTGCGGATGTGTCCTGCGTTTTCGTAATTTTTATTTTGAATAGGAGATTTTGGGATTTGTGAAAAACCGAAATTCACGCGGGCGAAGCTGCGGGCAAAAGCTAGTCATTAAATAAACCCAATAACCTAATAATTTTTACCTGACCTGGAAATCGATCCCAGGACCTCGTGATCCACATTCGAATTTGATAACCACTAGACCAACGAGGCAGTTAGATCCAAGCCATTAAATAAATAATATTTAACGCGAAACACAGAATCCGGGGCGCACTTAGTACCCCGTTTCAAATAAGCAGCCCGTTTGCCTAAAATATGAAACGAAAAATGTAATTTGCCAGCAGAAAAGAAAAATACTGTGAAAATTTTCGCCACAGTCATTTAGTGAGTACTAATTAGTTAGTTCCTCGAACTCCCTTGTGTACGTCTCTAACCTTTACCTCGTCTGACCCTGTCCTAGACCTTGACAGGTAATTGGATCTCTAGAAAGGTAATTAGATTTTTACTCCAAACGCGCGACATAACTTTTAGTAGATACGTTAGATAACGTTTAGTGTTTTTATTAGGGTACTTTTCATTGATCGCGGTTAGGTATAACGACTTGTAAAATTTTGGATAGAAGTAGGCGTTACTTTGCGGAATTCCATGATATTATACAATGAACACAAAATTACTTTACTTTAGGGGGCGTGGCCAGAGAGAAAGTGAAAGGAGGGTAGATGACTAAGCGGGGATAGAATATAATTAATATATATATAGCTGTTCGTTCTGATTCACTGACTCATTCATCGCCTCTCCTGTAAAATTTTGTATGAAAAATTTTTTTTTCACAAATGGTTTCGTATAGAGGACAAAAATTCATTAAGAGGAAAAATATGGAGAGAGCTGATGATTGAGGATTTCGGAGACGGTTGAAGAGCACGCTTAAGGTATTGAAGATAGGTGGGGGGTGCTCGAACAAATGTCACTCGAAACGTCATCCAATTGGCAGTGAGCCGAAAAAAAATTCAAAATGGCGAAAAAAAGATGGCCGCCATACAAATTTCGTCGGTGTCCATCTCGAAGGGTATAAAAGATGAAAGAGTTGTTTCTTAGCAAAACATGATCAGGATCCAAAGGTCTACTCGATGAATACAAAAAAAATTCAAAATGGCGGACTTTATTTTTCCATAGAAAATGTATGGCGAATATTGAGAGAGAGTATAAAGTTGTGAACTAGGTATGCAAGGCGATTGATGCGGTTCTTTGGAGAAATCTCAAAGAAAAATATGGGAAGACATGATGATTGAGGGTTTGGAAGATGATTGATGAGCCCAGGCAGAGTTTTGTAGATAGATGGGGGCTGCTCAAACAAAAAATACTCAGAACCTCATCCAATTGGCACTGAGGTGAAAAAAAAAACCAAAATGGCGGATTCAAGATGGCGGCTATACAAATTTCGTCGGTGTCTATCTCACCAAGTATAAAAGATGGAAGAGTGGTTTCTTTGAAAAATATGATCAAGAACTAAAAAACAAGATGGCGGAATTTATTTTTCTACACAAAAAAAATTTTTGATGGTTTCGTGTAGAAAACAAAAATTCATGCGGAGGAAAAATACGGAAAGAGCTGATGATCGAAGACTTTGGAGACGGATGAAGAGCACGGCGAGGGTATTGAAGATAGGTGGGACGTGCTCAAACAAAAACTACTCGAATCCTCGCGGTCCGCTTGCGGGCCGCGCACCCACGCGCCCTACTAGTTATACTATATATAGCTCAATTACCACTCACTCACTCACTCACTCACTCATTGACATAATTGTTCTCCTAGAAAGAGACAGAAAACGATATAATCATGTATGGGAGATGTGTTCGGATGGGGGATTCGAGTAGGGAAAAATTATGACATTTCAGAAAAACAAGATGGCGGCTGACGTGATTTATGTAACTTTTTTGTTTTTCAACCGATTTCGTTAAAACTCGCAGGTTTTTAAGAAATTACTAAATAATTATTAGAAAAAGTAGAAAAAACTGGAAAAACAAGATGGCGGCCGAGATTTAGATTTTTAAAATTTTTGATTTTTCGACCCCAAACCGCGGCACCACAGCTCCGAAACGGGGTAATTGAGGATAATTTTTTTTTCTTGTTTCCGCTTACAATTACCCTTAATTTTGACAGAACGAGAGTGGTTTTTAAAAATTCAAGATGGCGGCTGTCGTGGCGGCCATTCGGTTTGAGGTACGAAAAAACGCAATTTTAAATTTCAAATTTCTCACAGTTGGCAACATCGGAGCGTTTCGACTTTTATGAAGAGATTGTTTGCATAGACTCGAGGTATAAATTGGTGATAAAAAAATACCCCACTTTAGGGGAAATTTCAAGATTTACCCCAAAAATTAAAAAATCGAAATACGGACTTTTTGAAAAATCCGAGTATGAGTGACCACGTGTTTTACTTGTACAAATGACATTTGGGTAGTTTTGTTATCGGGCACTGGCAACACTGGAATTTATCGAAGAAAAAGTGATTTTCGCGACATGGTCCTTTTTCAGGGGCAATTATTTCGCCTGAATGCGAGCAAGATGGAACATTTAAAAGTCATCAGGAGCGGTACATCCTGTAGTTAATGGTAAAATTATAAAACTATGTGAATTATTTCTATAAAAGGAGTTGGCGGCCATTTTGTATTGTTGTTGGGTGTTTTTGAAAATTTTGATCATGTTTTTGAGGAAGTTGGCAACATTTTAGAAAGTTGACATGTATGAATCGATTGTGCAACTCAACCGGCAGTATCGAGGTATGTACACAGTGTTGCCACATTTAGGGTAGTTTTTGAGATTTCCCCAAAAATTTCCTACTGTAAAATTTTGTATGAAAAATTTTTTTTTCACTTATGGTTTCACAAAGAAGACAAAAATTTATTCCGAAAAAAATATGGAGAGAGCTGATGATTGAGGGTTTCGGAGACGGGTGAAGGGCACGCTGAAAGTATTGAAGATAGGTGGGGGGTGCTCGAGCAAATGTCATTCGAAACGTCGTCCAATTGGGAGTGAACTGAAAAAAAATTCAAAATGGCGGAAAAAAGATGGCCGCCATACAAATTTCATCGGTATCCATCTCGGAGGGTATAAAAGATGGAAGAGTGGTTTCTCAGCAAAAGATGATCAAAATCCGAAGGTCTACTTGATAAATGGAAAAAAAATTCAAAATGGCGGAATTCATTTTTTCATAGAAAATGTATGGTGAATATTGAATTGCCTTTGATGCGGTTCTTCAGAGAATTCTCACAGAAAAATATGGGAAGACATGATGATTGAGGATTAGTAAGATGGTTGGGGAACCCGGGAAGCGTATTGTAGATAGAAAAGGGCTGCTCAAACAAAAACAAGATGGCGGCCGACGTGATTTTTGTAACATTTTTGTTTTCCTACCGATTTCGTATTAACTCGCAATTCTAGAAGAAATTAGGAAACGATTAATAGAAAAAGTAGAAAAAATTTAAAAAACAAGATGGCGGCTTAGCTGTAGTCTTTCAAATTTTTGATTTTTCGACCCCAAACCGCGGCGCCACAGCATAGAAACGGGTTAGTTGAGGATAATATTTTTTTCCTGTTTCGGTCTACAATTATCCTGTATTTTGGTTCAGATCGGGAGTGGTTTTTAAATATTCAAGATGGCGGCTGTCGTGGCGGCCATTCAGTTTGAGGTACGAAAAAACGCAATTTTGAAATTCAAATTACTCACAGTTGACAACATCGGAGCGTTTCTACTTCTATGAAGCTATTGTATGTACAGACTTGAAGTATAGATTGGTGAAAAAATTACCCCATTTTTTGGGAAATTACAAGATCTACCCCAAAAATTAAAAAATCGAAATACGAACTTTTTGCAAAATCCGAGTATGAGCAACTACATTTTTTACCTGTACAAACGAAATTTGGATATTTTTATCGCCAGGGACAGGCAACACTGAAATTTATCAAAGAAAAAGTTGTTTTCGCGATACGGTCTTTTTCCAGGGGTGATCATTTCGCCTGTGTGCGAGCGAGATGAAAACTTGAAACCTCATCAGGAGCGGTATCTCCTGTACTTAATGGAAAAATTATTCAACTTTCTAAAATAAATCTGTAAAATGAGTTGACGGCCATTTTGTATTTTATTTGTTTTGGAATTGATTTTGAACATGTTTTTGAGGTAGTTGGCAACATTTTGGAAAGTTGAAATGTATGAATCGACTGTGTAACTTAACCAGCAGTATCGATAAATGTAGACAGTGTTGCCACCTTCGGGGTAGTTTACGAGATTTTCCCCAAAAATTTTCTCCTGTAAAATTTTGTATGAATTTTTTTTTTCACAAAATGGTTTCACAAAAAAGACAAAAATTTATTCAGAAAAAAAATATGGATAGAGCTGATGATTGAGGAACTCGGAGACGGGTGAAGGGCACGCTTAAGGTATTGAAGATAGGTGGGAGGTTCTCGAGCAAATGTCACTCGAAACGGCTTCCAATTGGCAGTGAGCTGGAAAAATATTCAAAATGGCGGAAAAAAGATGGCCGCCATACAAATTTCATCAGTGTCCATCAAAGGGTATAAAAGTTGGAAGAGTGGTTTCTTATCAAAAGATGATCAGGACCTTCGGATCCTGATCACTAGAAAAAAAAAATTCAAAATGGAGGAATTTATTTCGGACCGACTAGGGACCGACTACGGACTGACTACGGACCGACTACGGACCGACTAGGGATCGACTAGGGACCGACTAGGGACCGACTAGGGACCGACTACGGACCGACTAGAGACTGACTAGGGACCGACTATGGACCGACTAGGGACCGACTAAGTAGTAACCGACTAGGGACCGACTAGGGACTGACTAGGGACCGACTACGGACCGACTAGGGACCGACTACGGACCGACTAGAGACCGACTACGGACCGACAATGGACCGACTAGGGACCGACTACTTACCGACTAGGGACCGATTACGGACCGACTACTTACCGACTAGGGACCGACTACGGACCGACTAGAGTTCGACTAGGGACCGACTATGGACCGACTAGGGACCGACTAAGGACCGACTAGGGACCGACTACGGACCGACTACGGACCGACTACGGACCGACTACGGACCGACTAAGGACCGACTAGAGACTGACTACGGACCGACTACGGACCGACTACGGACCGACTACGGACCGACTAAGGACCGACTAGAGACTGACTACGGACCGACTACGGACCGACTAGGGACTGACTATGGACCGTCTACGGACCGACTACGGACCGACTAGGGACCGACTGGCGACTACGGACCGACTTGAGACCGACTACGGACCGACAACGGACCGACTAGGGACCGACTAGGGACTGACTAGGGACCGACTACGGACCGACTACGGACCCACTACGGACCGACTACGGACCGACTAGGGACCGACTAGGGACCGACTACGGACCGACTAGGGACCGACTACGGACCGACTAGGGATCGATTACGGACCGACTAGAGACCGACTAGGAACCGACTACGGACCGACTAGGGTAAAACGACTAGGGACCGACTACGGACCGACTACGGACCGACTAGGGACCGACTACGGACCGACTACGGACCGACTACGGACCGACTATGGAGCGACTAGGGACCGACTACGGACCGACTAGAGACCGACTACGGACCGACTACGGACCGACTAGGGACCGACTACGGACCGACTATGGACCGACTAGGGACCGACTACGGACCGACTAGAGACCGACTACGGACCGACTACGGACCAACTAGGGTAGACCGACTAGGGACCGACTACGGACCGACTAGAGACCGACTAAGGACCGACTAGGGACCGACTACGGACCGACTACTTACCGACTAGGGACCGACTACGGACCGACTAGAGTTCGACTAGGGACCGACTATGGACCGACTAGGGACCGACTAAGGACCGACTAGGGACCGACTACGGACCGACTACGGACCGACTACGGACCGACTACGGACCGACTAAGGACCGACTAGAGACTGACTACGGACCGACTACGGACCGACTAGGGACTGACTATGGACCGTCTACGGACCGACTACGGACCGACTAGGGACCGACTGGCGACTACGGACCGACTTGAGACCGACTACGGACCGACAACGGACCGACTAGGGACCGACTAGGGACTGACTAGGGACCGACTACGTACCGACTACGGACCCACTACGGACCGACTACGGACCGACTAGGGACCGACTAGGGACCGACTACGGACCGACTAGGGACCGACTACGGACCGACTAGGGATCGATTACGGACCGACTAGAGACCGACTAGGAACCGACTACGGACCGACTAGGGTAAAACGACTAGGGACCGACTACGGACCGACTACGGACCGACTAGGGACCGACTACGGACCGACTACGGACCGACTACGGACCAACTAGGGTAGACCGACTAGGGACCGACTACGGACCGACTAGAGACCGACTACAGACCGACTACGGACTGACTAGGGACCGACTACAGACCGACTACGGACCGATTAGGGACCGACTAGGGACGGACTACGGACCGACTACGGACCGACTACGGACCGACTACGGACCGACTACGGACCGACTACGGACCGACTACGGACCGACTAGAGAACGACTACGGACCGACTAGGGATCGACTACGGACCGACTAGAGACCGACTAGGAACCGACTACGGACCGACTAGGGTAGACCAACTAGGGACCGACTACGGACCGACTAGGGACCGACTACGGACCGACTACGGACCGACTACGGACCGACTATGGAGCGACTAGGGACCGACTACGGACCGACTAGAGACCGACTACGGACCGACTACGGACCGACTAGGGACCGACTACGGACCGACTATGGACCGACTAGGGACCGACTACGGACCGACTAGAGACCGACTACGGACCGACTACGGACCAACTAGGGTAGACCGACTAGGGACCGACTACGGACCGACTAGAGACTGACTACAGACCGACTACGGACTGACTAGGGACCGACTACGGACCGACTACGGACCGATTAGGGACCGACTAGGGACGGACTACGGACCGACTACGGACCGACTACGGACCAACAACGGACCGACTACGGACCGACTAGGGACAGACTTAGGGACCGACTACGGACCGACTAGAGACCGACTAGGGACTGACTAGGGACCGACTACAGACCGACTAGAGACCGACTAGGGACCGACTACGGATCGACTAGGGACCGACAAGGGACCAACTACGGACCGACTAGGGACCGACTAGGGACCGACTACGGGCCGACTAGAGACCGACTACGAACAGACTACGGACCGACTAGGGTAGACCGACTAAGGACCGACTACGTACCGACTAGGGACCGACTAAGGACCGACCGGGGACTTTTCGAGATTTCCCCAAAAATTTCCTCCTGTAAAATTTTATATAAATTTTTTTTTTCACAAAATAATGGTTTCACAGAGAAGACAAAAATTCATTCGGAGAAAAAATATGGCGAGAGCTGATGATTGAGGATTTTGGAGACAAGTGAAGGATACAGAAGGGTAGAGTGCAGCCCCATGTTGTTGGTACTCAAACTTCTTATCTTCGTCTATATGCTCACGTGGTCAGAGTTTTAAAAGCTTATATCCGAAACTATATGGTGAAGCCCCATGTAGTTGGTACTCAAACTTCTTATTTTCGCGATGTCTGTGTGCTTACGTGGTCAGATTTTTAAAAGCTTATATCTCCGAAACTATAGGGTGCAACCCCATGTTATTATTACTCAAACTTCTTATTTTTGCGATGTCTATGTGCTCACGTGATCAAATTTTTAAATGCTTATATCTTCGAAATTATAGGGTGCAGCCCCATGTTATATAATGTCGAACGTCCCCGCGAGCTGCTTTAGCAGCTCGCGCACCGAGCAACTAGTTAATATATATATAGCTGCTCGTGCTGATTCATTGACTGACTCACTGATTGATCACCCCTCCTGTAAAATTTTGTATGAAAAATTTTTTTTTCACTAATGGTTTCGTATAGAGGACAAAAATTCATTAAGAGGAAAAATATGGAGAGAGCTGATGATTGAGGATTTCAGAGACGAGCGACGGGCACGCTTAAGGTATTGAAGATAGGTGGGGGGTGCTCGAGCAAATGTCACTCGAAACGTCATCCAATTGGCAGTCCGCTGAAAAAAAATTCAAAATGGCGAAAAAAAGATGGCCGCCATACAAATTTCGTCGGTCTCCATCTCGAAGGGTATACAAGATGGAAGAGTGGTTTCTTCGCAAAAGATGATGATAATCTAAAGGTCTACTTGATGAATTGAAAAAAATTCAAAATGGCGGAATTTATTTTTCCATAGAAAATGTATGGCGAATATTGAGAGAGAGAAGTTGTGAACTATGCAAGGCGGTTGATGCGGTTCTTTGGAGAAATCTCAAATAAAAATATGAAGACATGATGATTGAGGGTTTGGAAGATGGTTGATGAGCCCGGGCAGGGTATTGTAGATAGGTGGGAGGTGTTCAAACAAAAATTAATCGGAACCTCATCCAATTGGCACTGAGCTGAAAAAAACAAAATGGCGGATTCAAGATGGCGGCTATACAAATTTCGTCAGTGTCTATCTCACCAAGCATAAAAGATGGAAGAGTGGTTTCTGGGAAAAAGATGATCAAGACCTAAAGATCTAGGTACTTCATGAACAGAAAAAAAATCAAGATGGCGGAATTTATTGTTTCACACAAAAAGTTTTTTTCACTGATGGTTTCGTATAGAAGGCAAACATTTATGCGGAGGAAAAATATGGAGAGAGCTGATGATTGAAGATTTTGGACACAGGTGAGGAGCATGCTCAGAGTATTAAAGATGGGTGGGAGGTGCTCAAACAAAAATTATTCGAAACCTCATCCAATTGGCAGTGAGCTGAAAAAAAATGACTAAAATGGTGGATTCAAGATGGCGGCTATACAAATTTCATCGGTGTCTATCTCAATGAGTATAAAAGATGGAAGCGTGGTTATTTGGCAAAAGATGGTCAAGACGTGTTTACTTGATGAACAGAAAAAAAATAAGATGGCGGAATTTATTTTCCATGCAAAATATATGGCGAATATTGAACAGAATACAAGTTGGGAACTATGCAAGACTTTTATACAGGTCCTTTTCAAAATTTGCTTTTATGGAAGAACTCTCATTCTGACAAATGATTCGGAGAAAAAATATGGTGATAGTGATAATGATCGAGGGTTAGAAATATGGGAGAGATAGGTGGAGGCTGCTCAAATCCAAATAGCCTAAAACAAAACCTCGCGGTCCGCTTTAGCGGGCCGCGCACCCACGCGCCATACTAGTTATGTATAAAGCCGCTCATTTGACACGTTCGTCACCCCGATTTCTGACGTCACCCGGACGTGGGCCCTTACCACGGTCTCGGGGGCGCTCGGACTAATCTAGTCCAACGAACCCAATCGCCCCAACGTCAACCTAAGCCGTGGTCCGAGGCTCACAGGAGGCGCCCTTAGGAAGACGTTGCCGCCCTCCGATATTCATCGAGCCCTATGGCTCACTACTCCCCCCTGGCAGAGCTTCGCGCTCTCCGACAACCCCGGTGACGCTGTAGCGGCCAATAGGGCCATGCAGCATACTCAATCCGAAAATAGAGAGAACGTTCGTCACTTTGCAATCGTCCGTTGTGAAGTCGACATCTCTTGAAGATGCTCCGGTGTCGGAGCGAAACGATCGTCGAGTTGAATTTGTGGTGAATTTGTGTGGTGTTGTGCCTACAAATTTGTCACTGTTAGCAGATTATAGCAAAGTAATTTTGTGTTCATTGTATAATACTTGTAAAATTTGCAGATTCAAGCCGATCGCTACAGAGTATTTGGGCGCAATTTGCCATAGCGTGGCGTAGTTTTTTTTTATTCAAGTACAAGTTAGCCCTTGACTGCAATCTCACCTGATGGTAAGTGATGATGCAGTCTAAGATGGAAGCGGGGTAACTTGGAAGAGGTATGCATACCCCTGATCGGTTTCTACACGGCATCGTACCGGAACGCTAAGTTGCTTGGCAGCACGGTAGGGACCAGACCAGAGATAATTTAGAAATTATAAAACCCCAAGTTGCCCCTGCCAGGAATCGAACCCAGGACCTCCCGTTTATAAGACCACAGCGCTTACCACTGCGCCAAGGTCATATCATGAGTTGTAGTGATTAATGAAAATCACCAATTGGAAAAATATTGCTTTAAGTGCGTTTCAAGCAAAAGTCTACGGTATGCGTTTCAGAAATCGCCCACACCCCGAAACCCCACACTCCTATCGGCTAGTGAAAATGAGCCTTAAGCGAAATGATTAATGACTCACTCTAATGTAAATTATTAATATAAAATATGATATAATCTGTTTTAATTAACGCTGTTTAAGAATTCTGGCATTGTAATAGCCTGCTGAAATTCAGTAAAATTATGTTTAGCCATTTGTTAAGCAGCCAAGCTTTTAGCTGGACGATTAGTCTGTGACATTACATTAAATGGTGATAGCCCAGTGGTTAAGACTTCGGTGTTTAAGCAAGGGCGGATCCAGCTTTGGTGCCAGGGGGGGGTCACATAGAAAGATAAAAAGTTATAATTTAATTTTATAATCATAGATGATAGATACAAGTAAAAAGTAGGTATTTTATTAATGTACTACTGTTGCCCGCGACTTCGTCCGCGGTATTATATTTTTCAAAAGTCCCACGGGAACCCTTTGTTTTCCCGGAATAAAATAGTAGCCTGACAACTCTCCAGGTCCTGAACTAAAAAAATGCAACTGCATAAAATCACGTCAATCTGTAGTCATGTCCGATAATAATTAGTATCTACAGGATCTTTGTATTATTGTATTTAAGTTCATAAACTGATGTCGTAATATACATGTCATAATATACCCCCTTTGGGGTGGATTTACGTAAAATTTTTAGCTGAAGCCTACCTCCTAGAAAGAACCTAACTTTCAAATTTTAAGTTAATAATATAGGTATAGTCAACAAGTTCAAAAACGTGAAAAATAGAGATTAAGGTCCTAAAAATATGAGCGATAGCTCATTCGATTCGGAATCACCTCTAAAAAATGTTTTTGAAGTATTTTGGTGCAGGAAAAAAATTGCAATTGTTAATAACAAAATAAGATGAAAAAAAATCATATTTCGTTTTTTGTTAATAACTCGAAAAATATTTATATTTAAGCAATTATGAAAAAAGTTTATTAAAGAGGAGAAAATTTCCGATAAAAAATCGGAAATTTTCTCCCTTTCTAAAAGTCTCAGCTTTTGAAACTCTATCTTCATTATTTATAATTTTGATTTGACGTTGAAAATACGTTTCCACGCGTCTGTTACGGCATGCGCGCGCGAGAGTTCAGCAATAAAAATATTTTTTTTATAACATAAAATGTGATTTTAAAAATTCGAAAAAATTCTAGTATCTTCTTAATACCGCCCCGAATCGAGCCCCGAAGAAAAAAGTTTATCACCATTTTTCAATAAGTAATTGAATTGTTAACTAACAAATTTTTTCCCAATCTCCGTTGGCATAAACAATGTGATGAAAGGTATAAATAATAATAATTGGCCTAAAAATTTTAAACTTCGTGGAGCCCTTCTGATATATATATTTCATAAGATCTTGCGATAAATTTTCATAAAAGTTTATTAATTTGTTATGATTTTTTTTAAACAATTGAAAAATCATAATAATCATATAAATCTTATAGCTATAAAAAATCATAATTAACAAATTAATAAATTTTTATGAAAATTTATCGCAGGATCTTATGAAATATATATATATCAAAGGGCTCCACGAAGTTTCAAATTTTTAGGCCAATTATTTATACCTTTCATCACATTGTTTATGCCAACGGAGATTGGGAAAAAAATTGTTAGCTAACAATTGAATAATCTATAGCTGTGATAGCCTAGTGGTTAGGACGACCGACTTCTAATCGGAGGTCGTGGGTTCGATCCCGGGCACGCACCTCTAACTTTTCGGAGTTATGTGCGTTTTAAGTATTTAAATATCACTTGCTTTAACGGTGAAGGAAAACATCGTGAGGAAACCTGCATGCCTGAGAGTTCTCCATAACGTTCTCAAAGGCGTGTAAAGTCTGCCAATCCGCTTGGCCAGCGTGGTAGACTATGGCCAAAACCCTTCTCACTCTGAGAGGAGACCCGTGCTCTGTAGTGAGCCGGTAATGGGTTGATCATGATGATGATGATGAATTGAATAACTTATTGAAAAATAGTGATTAAACTTTTTTTTCTTCAGGGCACGATTCTTTCAAGCGTTAAGAAGATAAAAGATTTTTTTCAGTTTTTAAAATTACATTGTACGTTACAAAAAAAATAATATTTTTATTGCTGAATTCTCGCGCGCGCATGCTTTAACCGCCGCACGGAAACCTATTTTCAACGTCAAATTAAAATTATAAATAACTAGAAAATGCCCGCGGCTTCGCCCGCGTGAATTTCGGTTTTAAACAAATCCCGAGGGAATCGTCGATTTCCGGTTCCCGTTCCCGCTCCCTTTTCCAACCTTTATACCTACTAACAATGAAGTTTACTATAGTAATCTACCTATAGCTGTAGCTATAGATTTCGGGGTTTTCAAAATCCCGTGGGAGCTGTGCATTTTTCCAGGATATAAAGTAGCCTATGTTTTAAGTCAGGGCATATTCTATCTCCATTCAAAATTTCAGCCAAATCAGTTCAGTAGTTACGGCGTGAAAGCGGAACAAACATACAAACAAACTCACTTTCCCATTTATAATATTAGTAAGGAAGTAAGGATGGAGATGGAGTTTCGGAAGTTGGGACTTTTTTATTGGAAATTTCCTCCTCTTTAACGGAATTTTTTTAAAGTGCTTAAATATAAATATTTTTCGAGTTATTAACAAAAAAATAAATATCATTTTTTTTTCATCTTGTTTTGTTAATAACAACTGCAATTTTTAACCTGCACCAAAATCCTTCAAAAACATTTTTCTAGAGGTGATTCAAAATCGAATGAGCAATCGCTCATATTTTTAAGTCCTTTATCTCTATATTTCACGTTTTTGAACTTGTTGACTAGACTATATTATTAACTTACTACTACTGTACAAACTTCCATCCCCTATTTTACCAACCTTAATTTAAGTATTATTTAAAACTAATAACTTAAGTACATGCCGATTTCAGTATCTGTAACTTCAAAAACATACAACTTTCATGTTACCCATTTTACCACCCTAAAGGGGAGATTTTCAAAAATAAATTATACAGGTTTTTATTATTAAAAATTTATAATCTAAATGCCTATTTTCTTATATGTAACTGTCGAAAACATAGAACTTTCATATGACCTTCCTACTCCCATTTTATCCCCTTAAGGAAGGATTTTAGGGATATTAAACAGCCTATAACCTTCCCTAAAAATTGTACTACGAAATGCGAATTTCTCAAATCCGACAAGTACGTCCAGAGATTAGCGCGTTCAAACAAACAAACAAAGAAACTCTTCCGCTTTATTATAATTATCAAGTATAGATGTAAGTAATTACTGTACATAAAAATACCTATATTTGAATAACAAACGCGTTATCACTTCATCTACTTCAATGGGTAAGTTTTTAAGGATGTGGAGAAGTACCAGTCCGGTTAGACGTTCTTCAATCATTGAAGCTCTTAGCCACGATTAGATTCTCATACAAAGTATTATATTAAATTGATTAAATATTGAAGGAACTTACACTAAATCTATATTGTGACAAAAATATATAAAAACATTATGTTTAACAATTTTTATTAGTGGTCCACCTAGGTCCTGGACACAGTCCAGGGGGGGGTCATGACCCCCATGACCCCCCCCCCCCTGGATCCGCCCCTGTGTTTAAGGGGACTGAGTTTGACCTCAACTTTTCGGAGTTATGTGCGTTTAAAGCAATTAAATATCAGTCGCTTTAACGGTGAAGAAAAAAACCTGCATGCTTAGAATAAATAGGTAAAGAAAGGCAGTCGTCGACGCGGCGATAAGCCGTTTTTATCGGGCCTTAAAAGGCTCGATACGTCTATCGTCGCGTCAGTGCTCAAGGTATTCATGCGCTTATGTGCGTGTCGACAAATGTAATTACAGGGCACACATGGGTTGGTTTATAGCTTACGTTTCGAGCGGAAATTTGTTAGAAACTTCCATTCTAAGCGTAATAGTTCGATGCCTGCATGCCTCTGATTTCTCCATAATGTTCTCAAAGGCGTGTGAAGTCTACCAATCCACATTTGGCTAGCGTGGTGGACTACGGCCTATAATATCCTTTTCACACTCAGAGGAGACTCTTGCCCTGTAGTGGGCCGGTAGAAAAGAATAGTAACTATAATATTAATGTCCTTCCGACTAAATTTCGGCCACATCGGCCACTCTCAACCGAAGCGAAGACTGAAAGACGAAGACGAAGTGAAAGAATTATAGTGAATACTAGCTGACCCCCGCAACTTCGTTCGCGTGTTTATAGGTTTTATATAGGGCCGAATCGGATCCCATAATTCTTTTATGTACCTAAACTAAATGTAGCCTAAGTTACTCCTTATAACATCACCTATCTGCCATTGAAAGTTCCGCTAAAATCGATCCAGCCGTTTTGGAGATTAGCTGGATGAAATAGACAGACCAAAAAACATAAATTTAAACGCACACCAGTTTAAAATAAGCCGTACGTTCAAAGATCCGGGTCCCAAGTTATTTGAACCCAATAAATGTCTGTCATTTCTGAACTAAAAAACCTATGACCTTGAAATATTTACGGGACAATACTTAAAGTACTACCTTTCTAACAAAAAAAGAATGAGTTAAATCGAAGTACCCGTTATTGAATTAGAGCTAAATACACGTTTTAACTTTCTTCCCCTCTCCCAAGGGAACCGTGCTGAATTTCGGGATAAAAAGTATCCCATGTCCTACCTCGGAGTATAAACTCATATCGTACCAAGTTTCATTCGAATCCATTCAGTAGTTTCGGCGTGATGCGCGGCCAAGATACAGACAGACAGACAGACAGACAGACAGACAGACAGACAGACAGACAGACAGACAAAAATGAAACAAATTACAGTTTTGGCTTCAGTATCGATTATAGAATGCCCTCCAACAAAAATTTTCAAAATATCTTCAATGTACAGAATTGGATCTATTACAGTTTTATTATATTATAGATAGATAGATTGAACCACCGTACTTTTGGATTTAATCCGCTCTTTGATTCTTTGAGCTATAGAGGCGGCCATGTTTTAATTCGACTTTGTTATTAATTAAGGCCGAGTGGGTTCGAGCGGCAGCTGTTTCAAACCAATATCGAATCTTAATGGCAGCCCGTTCCTAGAATTTAAGGTCGGTAATATTCTAATTTAATGAAAAGTTTCGCTTATATTAAAACTTGATCATACTTCTAATACTTGAGCCTTACTTCCGTAAAGCTCTTATAAAAGATGCAAGGTTTGATTCCCCGTTACGCTGTTTTCGTTTTTTCGCCCAAAAAGAACAGTCACCTTCTGTATACAACAGTAGGTAGGTACCTACTTATTCGGCATCGGCCATTCAAAGAGGATCGTGTCACTCATTAATCGTTATAATAATAAGGAAAATAGGCTTAGTTTTGTTTAGTTTGATTAGTGAGTTTATTTTACTTTCTTCACTTTTCACTTAAGTTAAACAATAAAACATGGTTCGTCTATTGAACAGGATTATCAAAATTTATTATTCAGAGAACACAAAGCACAGATTTTTAACCCCCGACGCAAAAACGACGGGGTGTTATAAGTTTGACGTGTCTGTGTGTGTGTGTGTGTGTGTCTGTTCCCCTGTAGCGCTCAAACGGGTGAACCAATTTGAATGCGGTTTTTTTTTGAAAGGTGGATTAGTCGAGAGTGTTGTTAGCTATGTTTTATGAAAATCGATCCAAGATGGCCGCCGCTACAAAATGGCGGATTATATATTTTTTTACAACTCCCATAATATGGGTATCAAATTAAAGAGCTTGACTAGTAGAATAGCAAGCAAATCTAAGATGGCCGCCACCACAAAATGACGAATGTCGGGGGTTTTTTAAATTTTTAATTTATACTTGTTACAAAGCTCGCTTCACAGTTAAAGTGCTTTTCATGAAAGAAGTCCCGCGGCCATAAGGCGGAACTAATAGGTTTTACATACAAAAATTGCTAAGACATACGACTACTAGCGCCGCAGCTACGGGACTTCTTTCATGAAAAGGACTTTACCGACAACTCGGCTGTCAGAAACGAGAGAGGCGGTCTGGGTGTCTATGCGCGTTCAGATACACGCTACTGGTGTTTCCGCACGTTCGGATACGCGTTACAGCCTTTAATTTACAATTTTACTGAATAACCATATTCATTATACAATTAAATTAGACTGCTTAGTTAAGGATTAGATAAAAAATTGTAATCGGTATCCGGCGTCCGGTATCGAGTCAAGGAGCACGAGTCAAGGAGCCAGCGTGTAAATGTTTTTTCGAATTACACCAATATCTTCTATTGTATGAACAAAAAATTGATACCACTCGGAAAATCGAAAAGCGTTGGCCGAACGCAACAAATGTAAGCCAAGTGGTCATTGTGTGCCGTGATTTTAAAATCACTGTCACCGTATCGCAATCCACACTGCATTTTGCAAACCATCTTCTGTCAAGCAGTATAATATCTTTATTAGTCAAACTATTCTTTAGCCGGGGCGTTACAATATTAATAAGATACCCAACTAAATCTATCATCATCATCATCATGATCAACCCATTACCGGCTCACTACAGAGCACGGGTCTCCTCTCAGAGTGAGAAGGGTTTTGGCCATAGTCTACCACGCTGGCCAAGCGGATTGGCAGACTTCACACACCTTTGAGAACGTTATGGAGAACTCTCAGGCATGCAGGTTTCCTCACGATGTTTTCCTTCACCGTTAAAGCAAGTGATATTTAAATACTTAAAACGCACATAACTCCGAAAAGTTAGAGGTGCGTGCCCGGGATCGAACCCACGACCTCCGATTAGAAGTCGGTCGTCCTAACCACTAGGCTATCACAGCTTACTACATCTATACGCGCTTGTTCAGACACGGCGGGAACCGCGCGTTTCCCGCGCGGTAACCGCGCGGTTATGTCTGAACGATTAGGTACTTTATAACTCATATAAATAAGACCTGCGCGATTTCCATGCGATTCTCAAATCGCGCGGTTCCCGCCGTGTCTGAACAAGCGCTACTAGACACTAATTAAGTACCTATAAATATCAGATACTCGTAGAAAATACCTATCTTTTACTTACCAAAGTCCAATTTCGTTTCAAGGTCGATGCGCAAGCTTAATGAGATATGCCCATACTCCCAGGTCGTATAAGAAAGCGAGGGGGGAGGGGGGTGGGGGGGGGGGGGGTTGGGATAACTTGGTAATTAGAGCCGGACGATAAGCGACGTGAACATTATGGAGGCGAGATAACTTTTACAAAGATGATATAATATGTAGGTATCTGTGTAATTTGCGTATACTATACTAGCTTCTGCCCGCGTCTTCGCCCAATTTCAGTTTTCAGAAATCCCGTGGGAACCGTAGATTTTTCCAGGATATAAAGTAGCCTATGTGTTAAGCCAGGGCAATAATCTATCTCCATTCTAATTTCAGCCAAATCGGTTTAGTAGTTGCAGCGTTAAAGAGTAACAAACATACACACACACACAAACATTCGCCTATATAATATTAGTGTGGTTATATACTTAGCGACCAGCTCCGGATTCGCACGTGTAGTAATTACCCACTACTATCCCATCATCATTGTTTTGTTATATATCAAAGGGTTTTCAATGAAAGCTCCGAGACAGCTTAACTTTTTCGGACATTTTCAACAATTATCGTCATACATTTCAATCAATTTACACAAAACCTTAATGAATTACCTTCCTCATGAGTCACTCTGTCTATTTGTGAAAACTGCATGAAAATTCATTCAGTAGTTTTGATGAACAGACAGATAGAGAACGCAGCGAGGGTTTTTTATAGTGATTTAGCCCGAATACTCGTACATCTAAAACCATAGAAGATACAGAATAAATAAATAAAATTTTATTACTACTAAGTTGTAAACTATTAATAAACTGTTTGAAGTGTGTATTTTTCAATATTACTAAGTCGGTAAAGGATCTATTTCAGGATAATGAATAAGAAACGGCCTTTCGTATAGAATATACATATAGTTCAAAGAAATAAACATTTTAGGTTATGTCAATACGTTCTTGCCGAATTTATGGCACCTCCAAGAAATATTAAAAAATATCACGTTTAACGTGAAATAATGGGAGTACTTTGTTTACTCTGTTTAATATGAAGATAATCTCAGATTTATGGGAACAATCGTAAATGTAATTTTCGTATCGCTGTACAGAGGACAATATATTGGTTTGGGGCAAATGTAAATCTGTTGGTAAAAGAAATGTGTACAAAAATATAGTGGTGTGTATATTTTGAAACATCCTATATATACCTACGAGTATTTTGGTACATTATATAAAGTTTTTACCCAAATTTGCATATTATAAGACCTACGAGTATTAAAATTATGCTAAATATTAATTATTAATATATATAGCTGCTCGTGCTGATTCATTGACTGACTCACTGATTGATCACCCCTCCTGTAAAATTTTGTATGAAAAAATTTTTTTTTACTAATGGTTTCGTATAAAGGACAAAAATTCATTCGGAACAAAAATATGGAGAGAGCTGATGATTGAGGATTTCAGAGACGAGCGACGGGCACGCTTAAGGTATTGAAGATAGGTGGGGGGTGCTCGAGCAAATGTCACTCGAAACGTCATCCGATTGGCAGTCCGCTAAAAAAAATTCAAAATGACGAAAAAAAGATGGCCGCCATACAAATTTCGTCGGTCTCCATCTCGGAGGGTATAAAAGATGGAAGAGTGGTTTCTTCGCAAAAGATGATGAGGATCCAAAGGTCTACTTGATGAATTGAAAAAAGAATCAAAATGGCGGAATTTATTTTTCCATAGAAAATGTATGGCGAATATTGAAGAGACTACAAGTTGTAAACTATGCAAGGCTTTGATGCGATTCTTTGGAGAACTCTCAAAGAAAAATATGGAAAGACATGATGATTGAGGGTTTGGAAGATGGATGAGGAGCCCGGGCAGGGTATGTTAGATAGATGGGAGGTGCTCAAACAAAAATTACTCAAAACCTCATCCAATTGGCACTGAGCTGAAAAAAAAAACAAAATGGCGGATTCAAGATGGCGGCTATACAAATTTCGTCAGAGTCTATCTCACCAAGCATAAAAGATGGAAGAGTGGTTTCTGGGAAAAAGATGATCAAGACCTAAAAGTCTACTTGATGAACAGAAAAAAACAAGATGGCGGAATTTATTTTTCCATACAAAATATATGGCGAATATTGAAGAGAATGTAAGTTGGGAACTATGCAAGACTTTGATACAGTTCCTTTTCAAAATCTTTTTTAATTATTTGGAGAAAAAAATATGGAGAGTGATAATGATCGAGGGTTAGGAATATGGGGGAAGATATGTAGGTGGAGGCTGCTCAAACAAAAAATACCTGAAAACAAAACCTCGCGGTCCGCTTGCGGGCCGCGCACCCACGCGCCATACTAGTCCTATATATACCTACGAGTATTTTGGTACATTATATAAAGTTTTTACCCAAATTTGCATATTATAAGACCTACGAGTATTAAAATTATGCTAAATATTAATTAATTATTATTGTATATAAATATTAATTAATTATTATTATAGTACCATTATTTTGGCGTTTCCACGCGGTAGTAAGTCAAGGTAATTATTTTCCATGCCCCGTTTGCTTTGTAATCTTGGATAGATCTAGATTAAGCGAGGATGTGAGTAAGAATTTACCAAAACAGGAGCCCTGAAGACAAGACCACCGTGTGTAATAAATAAAGTACTTTTTATAAAGAAATCTGTATTCTTATACGAAATTCTTTATATATACCAAACAATACAGGAACTTAAAATTGTGCTCATTAGGGCCCTATTGTTTCGTTTTAATGAAAGCACTATTTTCCAGCCACAACCTTTTTTTTGGCATAAACTTCAATGAGTTTTATTTCACTTAAATACCTTGTATATTTTATATACGCGTAAATACTGGTACCAGTTTTTACCTCTGTAGACGCTTTTCCAAAAGTACTTTAACAAAACAAAAATTCCTTAATCTCTTTCAAACATCAGCCTAATATCACTGGTTAGTTACAATCAATAGATTCCATAAGTGCCATAATTATAGGTTTTTAATTTTATCATCATCGTCCTTAGGGCTGAATCCATTGGTTTACTCTGGTTTGCTCAAATTTTCATTTCCATCAGGTTCTGTAGCTGCCTTATTCGTCAAATCAGAGCATCTTCAATTCTCCGTGTCCATAACTATCCTTTTTTTTACCCGACTGGGTATATGTGTTTCACCTGTGTGTATGTATGTCCATTCCTATGTCCGCTTGTAACTAATCAACGGCTCAACGGATTTTGATAAATGATACGTCATTAGATTTGTTTCGATGACGCGAGTGTCAATGGGTACCTAAATTAAAAAAAAATCAAAATGGCGGACTTTATGCGCTTTATTGTGCGAGCTGAAAAAAAAATTTTTCTTCAAGACCCTCGAGTGGGGTATCAAAATAAAGGGATTCAAAAGGCAAATACGAAAATGTATACAATTTATATATTCGGAAACAATTTTGAGTGATAAATCGTATAAAATGACCGTTTCCTATGTCAGTTCGTAACTACTTAACGGCTCAACCAATTTTGATAAATTATGCGTCATTAGATTTGTCTTGATGGCGCAAATGTTACTGGATACATAAAAATCATAAAAAAATCAAAATGGCGGATTTTATGCACTTTAATATGCGGGCTGAAAAAATTTTTTTTCTTCAAGACCCTCGAGTGGGGTATCAAAATAAAGGGCTTTAAAAGATCAGTACGAAAATGTATACAATCTATATGTTTTAAATCAGTTTGGAGTGACAAATCATGAAAAACAAAATAAATAACAACTACACTGTAAGTGGTACGGTGGTAGTTTATTAATTTTTTAGTTCGTTTTATAGCATGGCAGTCGGGTTTTTTTAATTTTTAAATTATAGCTTGTTTGCCATTTCTACCATGTGTTGTGTAAAGTTATTTTAAGTCCTCTTTCAGCTTATTCAAGGTTGACGGTAGACTTTGAGCGCCATTTAATATATGTTAATGTCTAGAGACAGCTCTTTCTCTAGACGGAAGAAATTTTCCTAAAAAGTTCTCCTTAAACCTTAATGGTACCTTTTCATTAATTGAAATCAATAAATTAATTTTTAATTTTTAACTAGCAAATTTCTTCTAACTTTGTAGTTGTTATTTTACATCAAATACAATGTACAACTAATGAAAACTACAAAAACTTAATATTCAGATCACATCATACTTGTTTGTTAGTTGTCAGTACAAATCAACAAGTCTAAATTACGGTTGCGGCTGTTGTCAAAATTATTTGCAGTAAGTACGTGGTTTGATTCATAATTCTCTCCGAATCGTTAATGAGTGCTTGACACTGCCGCAATGTCGATCAGTTTAACTCAACATGATATTATAAGCTTGCAAATGTTAAGGTTAATTGAGTTAACCTTTGTGTGTAGAGATAGGAAAGATGAAATAACTTGTTCGTTTTAATTGAAAATTTTATAATGAAACTTATAGCTACGTTGTGGTCATGTCAACTGATTCATGTCGCTTTTGCCATTGCATGGACTTTCTACGACTCTTTTGATGTTATCGTTTTACTATATGGGATTCTACGAATATTGTTATTTTCGTATGGGGTTGCCATTCCAGCACCTTGGGACTCCATTTCAAGGTTCGTTGGTCCTGTGTACCCCTTCATTGCCACTTAAGTTTTGCTTTAAATACAGTCTAAACTAACTTTAATGTACATATTGTATCGACTGCGTGGAATGATGCCAATCTTGCCGACTCTTCTTAGCAGAATTCGCAGACTTGACTAGCCATAACAGTCCCCGTACACTGGACCACTAGTGGAGAAAACTAGTGGCCGCCAAGTCGCGGAAGAGATTTTTCATAAATTTTCTTGTGGCTCGAACGCGGCCACTCGAGCACTCAGTGTGCGGTGGTACCATATCAAATGTGTGAAAAATCTCTTACGTGACTTGTGGCGGCCACTAGTTGTCGCCAATTGTGGCCCTGTATGCGGGGGCTGTAAGAGTCACAAGTTGACATAAAGAGAGCTGACTGCAGTATCGCGCTGACCAACTAAAATTATTTTTTGCACAAAAGAGAGCCACTATTACTGTCACTAAAAGAGGCCATTAACTGTTAAAAAGAATAGTAAAAATTGTATTTGTTGAGAGTTTGCAATCCAAATAATCTTTGAATTTATATTTTTACAACAGGAAAAAATTAAAAAGTAAAATGGCAGCGCATCAATATAATAATCAGCTTCAATTAAAGTTTGAGATTGTTCAGTAGGTACTATGAAGACAATTAAAAAAAAATCGAAGGTGATTTTCTATTTCTACCGGCAAATACAACAAAATTCTTGGAAACACTTTATTACGTACTCGATAGTACTATTTGTACTATGATACAAATATTTCAGTTTAGTACCTAACTGAAACTGGAATTGCTTCATTCAGTCAAGTCGACATTTGCCTTTAGCACAAAGCTAGCTCTAATAGCTGAATATTTGAATGTGATATAATACAAGCATAGCATGCGGAAATATACACTGCCCGTGCGTTGACAAGTAATATGCGAGTTGAATTCACTGACCTCTAGACATATCCCTATTCAATATCACTTTAGTTCCGAGTACCCTTACTTTCTTAGCAATCAGCACCAAAATGGGTGATTGGCAAATTGCTTCATTATCACGTTAGTTAGTAGGTAGGTAGTTAGTTAGTAGGTAGTTAGAGGGTTTTTCAGCCCCCTGAAAATCGGAACTGCTATAACGTGCAGTGTGATGTCCTGACGTCCTATTCTTAATGCGGCATCATTCTATACAATATCGTAATGCACTGTGTTACTTTGCGGTGTATGTCGTGGATGTCGTTACAACCGATAGATTTCCACTGCTAGGCCATAGGTAGACGTAAGGATGGCCACAAAATAGGATCGCCAAACTTACCCAGCATTGCGATTAGGATATACCCTTGTAAAATGGGCATAAATCATTATCATCTCAATTGCCATACTGCTTGGGCATATATCAAGGATCGCCACATAACGCGAACTTTTGCCGCTCGTATACAGCGACTGCTAGCAACTTTGTTGTCATCGTCCGTCCACCAAATGGGTGTTTTCATACACTGCGTTTTAGTTGGATCCACCACCACCACTACAGCCTTTTAACGTCCCACTGCTGGGCACAGGCCTCCTCTCTCATAGGAGAGAGGGATTTAGAGCTTAGACCCGCCACGCTGCTTGGGTTGTCGGACATAGTTGGATATACATTGGTACAATTAAAATAGGTTGTAGTAAGGTCAGAGGGTCATAGATACTGCTTTGAAAAACACCAGTGTCGCATGGTAATCGATTTTGCATCGGCCATGTCTATGGGCACAATATGTAGAGAATAGAATTCCAATTTGCATAGTAATGGGTACGGGACCTTTATTGTGTTTAACCTACGAACTATTCGATGACCACCAGATAACAGTGACGCAACACACATGAATATTGAATATATATGAATATTCAATTTTCATTATCGCCCGTCACCGGGGGTATTCAGTTTTATAAATTGACCCGCGTTTGATATAATGTCCAATATGCGGATCACCGGCATTAACGAGAGTGTAGGTTGCGCCAAAATTCTAGTTTGCTCTTCATTTTGGTATTTATTTGCGTTTAATGAAAATAACGTAAGGCAGTTTGATGTTAAAACCATCATAGTTTAAACAAAACTTGTACGAATTTGGGTGATATTTTATACAAAGTATCTATACTTACTAATAAATAAAATTGAAGTGTCTGTCTGTAATATCGAAATAACTACCTCATATTAAGCTCATATGGTTATTTGAACGATACTATAACCGAATCACACGTTTTTAAAATTTTTGTCTGTCTGTCTGTCTGTCTGTCTGTCTGTCTGTCTGTCTGTCTGTCTATCTGTCTGTCTGTCTGTTTGAACGGGCTAAACTTTGGAACGGCTGAACCGATTTTGACGGGACTTTCACATACAAGTAGAGAATTAACCAGGGAGTAACATAGGCTACTTTTTTAACCGACTTTCAAAAAAGGAGGAGTTGTATTTTTCTACCTATGTACACCGATATCTCCGAGATTTCTGAACCGATTTGCGTAATTTTTTTTTTAATCGATAGAGAAACATTGCGACACTGTCTTACAAAAAATTTGGATTCCAACTCCTCAATCCTGATGCTGTAGGGGATCTGATCCCCAAAACTAATGGGATTTAGGCACTGTCGGTTATTTAAATTGCCTGGAAGAGATCGCTTCTAAGCGATAAGGCCGCCCATTGTACCTATTTCTTTTAAAATGTTTCTTGTCAAATTTGTTTTTTGGTGTACAATAAAGTATTAAATAAATAAATAAATAAATAAATAAATTGATATTGGGGATACCAATTAAAGACTTTATTGTTGAATGACCTCGAGTAAGTACATTTCCAACTCCTCAACCCTGATGCTGTAAGGAATTGCATTCCGAAATCGTAAGGATCCCACGGAATTTTTCCGTTTTGTGGACGGGTTACTACTTACTACAGATAGGTTACTTTTTGTTCTGGAAAATCAAAGTTCCCACGAGATTTTTACAAACCTAAATACACACGGGCGAAGCCGTGGGCATCATCTAGTAATAAAATAAAGCCGTTATTCGCAGATATATAAGTCCAATTTTTTTCTGCATTTGGAGAAATACTGTAAGCGACCTTCTTGTTTAAGAGTGTAGTACTTACTTCATTCAGGTCGTTATTTTTTTTCATTCATTCATCCACATCTTATATGAATGAAATATGATACAAACTTAAGGATACTCTCCATTCCCTCATTCTCCGTGACTAATGGAACGGCAATTAGACACAGGCACAAAAATATCAAGCGCAAAACCGATGGTTTTAGGTACTCTCCCAGGTACATCGTTGTGACACCGCCAACTTTCCACATCCGTGCTGCAATTTCTTGACAGAAAATCCAGTGATTTATTTTTGGCCCGACCGACCTGGGATTCAAATCCAAGACCTCATGATATACAGCCGAACTAGACAGGCACTAGACCAAGACTGTGAAAACTATTACACGTTGATTACAAGAGACATTAATCGCCGTCGAAGTCAAAATCAAACGTCTCAAATATACATGTTATCTTTGAAAAATTATATATTGAAATAAATAATAGATGATAATAAAATAAATAATAAATAATAGAATTAATAGATGATGATACAAACACGAAACGGATTTTACATAATAACATAATTTCCCATTATAACATAATAAGCGCTTCGTGAATTCGTATTAACTTGACATATTATACGCGCGTATATCGCGCTATAATTTGAACGCAGTCTCAGCTTGCTACCAATATACACAAAGCGGAGACAGGTAAATCCTAACGACCGTCATGTAATCAGCAACGCGAGACAAATAAGGCGAAAGAAAGTAATATTATGCCATTTCCTCTCGCCCTAATGGAAACTCTCGGGTGGGCCTCTCAAAGCACGTCCCGATATTATAACGGAATATGGAAACAAAACGCGAAATTTATTTTATTTAACGTTGAGCTAAGGAGCCTGCTTTATTGGATTGCGCTATGTGATTATTGTTTTATTGTTTTGTTTGTATATTCACGCTTCAAGTGAAGGAGGTCGTTTACTGTGCCGTAGAATGTCCTGTTATATTGCTATACTTAATCTGTTGTTTACGTGAGATAATATACAGTGCGAAGACATTGAATCAGTGTTTTTATTTCTCCTTCTAGTAAATACTTTGACCCGACACGGCGAAGCAAAAAGGAGAGTTATGATTTTGACCGGTATGAATGTATATTTATCTGTTCCCTCGTAACTTCTATACTACTTGTTATAATTTAACAAACGTAGGGAGTTGTAAACGGCCCCATAAAAATTTCTATGGATCAAAATGTGGGGTTTAATCGAAGCGCACTATTGTAATGTAAGATAATATGACGTCCAGAGTATTTCTATTCCATGTTATTTACCGAAGAAGAGGTTATTTTTATTTATTTTAGCAACAAAAAAAAATTGGAATTCGATTTTGTTCACATCACATTATCGTGATTTAATTTACGTTGGCGTGTAGATTGAAATATAATTAGATCACGTTTCCAATATCTTACGGGGTGATATTATTCGGTTCATAAATTCCTCTCGTGACTATAATATATAGTCTTCTCGGTATCGGAATTGTTGACAGCGTATATTTTGTTGGCCGTGATGTGCCGGGAGCTGGCGAACCGTGTCCGCTCATGCAGTCGTGTCTTTCTCCACCAGCTGAGGTAAAAGCGAAGTGGAGCAGAGTGCAGCGGAGTTTAGCAGAGTGGAGCGGAGTCGAGTGGAGTGGAGCGGAGTGGAGCGTAGTGCAGTGTAGTGGAGTGTAGTGGAGCGTAGTGGAGCGGTGTGGTGCGGCGTGGAGCAGAGTGGAGTGGTTTGGAGCGATGTGGAGCGGCGTTTAGCGGAGTTTAGCGGAGTAGAGCGAAGTGGAGCAGAGTGGAGCAGAGTGGAGCAGAGTGGAGTAGAGTGGAGCAAAGTGGAGCGGAGTGGAGCGGAGTGGAGTATAGATGTGTTCGATGGACCAATCACATCATTGCGAGATGACATGATATAATGATAAATCAGGCCATTGATGAATGATATGATAATTATTACCGTGTCATCTATAATTAATGATCTGATTGGTCTACTTACAGTCTTCGCTATTCTGCTTCGCTTCAGTCGTCGTCGTCTTAACCAATAGAGACCTAAGTTCAGCTGTGGACGACATCTGAACTTAGGTCTCTTGCAAGGATCGCCGCAGAACACGATCTTGTGGCGCCTGTTTCCAGCAGCTGTCAGTGACTCGCTTGAGATGGTCCGTTCATCTTGTGGGAGGTCTCCCACGCTTCGTTTGCATGTTTGAGGTCACCACTCAAGCATCTTGGGACCGCAACGTCCATCAGTTCTTCAAGCCATGTGCCCCGCCCGTTGCCACATCAGTTTTGCGACTCGATGAGCTATGTCGGTAAATCTGGTTCATCTCTGATCCCGCAGGAATACTGTGACCATAGCTTTCTCCGTCATTCTTTGAGTGACTCTGAGCCTTCTTAGACTTCTGAGATTGAGGCCCATAGTTAGCGACGATGTCTCAGATCCATAAGTCATCACTGGCAACACGCACTGTTCGAAGACTTTCGTCTTCAGGAATTGAGGGATATTGGACTGGAAGACAACTCGAAGCTTCCAGAATGCTGCCCAGTTGATATAGAAAAATATTTGAACAAAGAGTTAAATTATGTTCTGTTAATGCATCAGCGTTGAAAGTTAAGCTGTATGTTAACAGAATAACAATCCAGATTATGATACCAAATAAGCATAATTAAAAATGTTTAATCAACATAACACGCACACAATTATTCTACATTGAGAAAAGAGAGATTTTAAAGGCAAAATAAATATTAATTGCTGGAAAATAAGCGACGCATTTAAAACTCTTTCACGTGTTTTATCTGCGTTCACTCTTTTGAAACCAGAGTAATTGCTCTACACAATTTTCTTGTTTTATTTCATTCGCGTGTAAATTCAATTTTGTTCCTTTTATCCATGTGTATTGTATAACTCAGTTCTGTTATACAGGGTACTTACTGCTCTGTTACCTAAATGAATGGCCGGTTTGTATTTCTTTCACTGAAATATGAAACAAATTAACAAAGTTATTAATTTGTTTACTGATATAATTACATTCCAGAAGATTAATATTTCGAAGGCCAAATATACAATGAACATAACGTTTTTCAAAATTAAATGACACATGCTTTAAGCGTCCGCGTTGGAGTAGCGTGGCGGGTGTCTCTAAATTCCTCTCTACTATACGATAGGAAGCTTTTGCCCAGCAGTGGGACAGTTTAAAAGCCTGGAGTGATGGGGTTTGTCTTATGCGTCGCATTCCGGTTTGTAGCTTTTTTTAGTGTTTATTCCACACTATAATAAATAAATAATAAAATAAATAAATAAATACTCACGCATACACACACGGTCGTCTGTTCCTAAAGTAGGCAACTTAATGCCTGTGTTATAGGTAACAGCCGACTGATAGACATATTTACATATAAATACATATATATTTTAATAAAGGTATACATACATACATACATGTTATAAATACACCCAGACTCGGGGCGGGAATCGAACCCGCGACCCCGGAGCGGAAGGCAGGGTCACTGCCAACCGCGCCAACGGGCCAGTAACTATTGATAGCCGCTATAGATAACATTGCTGGGATGTTCATGAATATTAAAATGTCAATGTTTTACCTTTGGCGCTATTGTGTTTAATTAAATGAAAATATTTGAACCAATATTTATTGTTGATTTTATATTTAAAAAAGCGGAAATATATTTTCAGAACATTAATTGAATTATTTTGTCCTAAATATACTTTAAGTCTAAATATTCTTTAACACTGTACGTTCTATTTCTAGAAGCATTCATAGTCTAGGGTCAACACATTCAAAGTTGATACAATTTTTGGTGGTGAAGTAAATATGGTGATAATTACTTACTTAATACACTTAATGTAACTTGGAGGACCTGTGGAGGAATAAAAATAGTATTTCTATGTTGTGCTTGGTGGTACCTACGGGAAGCAAGAAGTTATTTGTGAAATAGCTGTTTCTTGCGAAATAGGCTTAATAGGTTACAGGTTTCCTGTGTATCATGAAATTTTGCAAAGTAATTGTCTACTTAGACTTTAACGTTATAGATGTTTCAAGAGACTGAATGTTGAATTTATAAATTAAAAATTTGATCAATATTGTAGTAACTAAATTAGTGACTAATTTTATCATTTTGCAGCAAATCGAATGGAATATCATAATTCAATTTTATGTAATAGAGTTTCGAGCTTAAAGCTAAATGAATCCTTTTCAGTTTTTCACATTCATACTGAGATTAATATAATAATCTTATTAAACTGACATCAAAATATTGTAACATTATAATATTATATTTACATGGTTTATTTATTTGTTAACTACATAAATAAGAGCGATGTTGCAACGTATGTAGTGATTTTGTCAAACACTTTACTCGTAGTTTGTCAGGCTGACAGCGCTAATTTGTTTGACAAAATCACTACTTTCCAACACCACATTTCGCATGATATTTGTATACGCATGATATTGATATATCACACAGAATATCGCCTTCGATTATTCGGACCTTTGTTTATGCTACGGAATAATAAAAAGTCCTGGCCCACTAAATCTCCGGAACATCTCCGTCCTGTGTAGAACCTACCGGGTCCAATTGTCTTTTTAAACCATCCAGGAGCCCATTGAAATGTACACACAAAATATCATCCAAATCGGTCCAGCGGTTTAGGAGGAGTTTGGTCACAAGCACACCGTACTTCGACTTAGGTATATATAGGTACCTACTATTAAAGATAATGTAAAAAATATGTAAAATATATGCTGTGGCTGATTGTTAGCCAATCAGCTGCAGATCTGGCTAGACGCTATCGTTTAGGCTATATTACTCAATGGGCTTACCGCTATATTAGGTCATGAAACTTGCCAAATATTTTTTTTAACACGTTCACTGCGGGTGGGGTCGATAACAGCCCCGTGGTAGACTTTCGTCTGGTGCGGCGCGCAAAACTCGTGTTTTCTCGCCTGTGCGGGAGCTGTCTACGATCAACCGTAAGACGTATGACAAAGACAAATATAGTTTTCTTTATGTCTTCAAAGCCTCGACTCGTTGGTATAAAAAAATAGCACGGGATCAAAATAAGCGTCGTGCGCACTGAGTTCAAAATTATTTAATTCAGTGCGGGACGACGCTGATTTAGTCCCCGCGCGGTGCGCGGCGCAGGCGGCGGGGAAACGATTCAGTCAACGTTAGTGCCGCGACCATAGTCGATAACGGAGCACGCGTTTTGCGCAGCAGTCGATATTCTGAGTCCGCATCATGACTTCGAAATACATATTATGTTAATTATGTCTTCAGTGCTTCCTCGGGTATAAGTTGTTAATAAGTTCCATATTATTATATAGGTATACTATAATAGATGGATATGATAATTTATAATAATTGTAGTTTTCAAGATATGGACTGTTAAGTGTATGATGAAGTCGGTTTGACTTTCAATCTTTTAGATTATCAGTTGTGTTTTAATAAAAACGGTAATCATTTTAACTCAACTTATTTTATCGTGTAACATTAATATTGGAGTGTTGTTGAGTTAAGTTTTGAATAGCATGTTATTATGCTACTTATACAGGTGAATATTATTAAAGTGCACGTATATGAAATAGGAGAAATAATAAAAAAAAACATTTTAACGTGATAACGTCTTATAAATTGACTAACCGATGCCAGCGACTTCGTCCGCTTGGATTCTTATAAATCTCACTTGGGGTGGAATTTCTAAAATTCCTGAAACACGTAATTTTTTATTTTTAACCGAAAACCTAAATATCAATTTTCATGGATATAACTTGAAAAATGACGGACTTTCATACAAACTTTCATCCCCCATTTAACCCACTTGGGGGTAGTTTTTCCTAAATTCCTCAAACACCTAATTCTTTATTTTTAACCGAAAATCTAAATACCACTTTTCATGGATATAACTTGAAAAATGACGGACTTTCATACAAACTTTCATCCCCTATTTAACCCTCTTAAGGGTGGAATTCGCAATAATCCTTTCTTAGTGTGCACCTACGTCATAAAAGGAAGCTACTGTGAAAATTTCAAGTTTCTAGCTTCAGTGGTTTAGGCTGTGTGTTGATGATCAGTCAGTCAGTCAGTCAGTCAGGGCAAGCCACTTTATAATATTATTATTATTATTATAGATAGATGAACGCCGGCTGCAAGCACGAAAAACCGTGACTATTGTCACGTTCCGCCTGAGTGGAACGTGCAAACGAGAACGCGAAACAAGCGATAGAGAGGAACGATTGGTCTAAGAGTTCGGATTGTGATGCATCTATCTCTCTTTGTTTTAACCCCCGACGCAAAAACGACGGCGTGTTATAAGTTTGACGTGTCTGTGTGTGTGTGTGTGTGTGTGTGGATGCGGGTGGACCGATTTGAATTCGTTTTTTTTTTGTTTGATACAGACTTGGTACAGACACGGCGAGTCTACGATTTTATTGCATGTATAGAAGAATAAAAGATATAGATACGAATTACTTACTGATGAATGAATAATATTTTTCGATCTTACGGACATAATAATAAGAAAATGTGCACTGGTTATTATATTTAAATAAAAAATCACGAGTGCAATAAGTTTAGCATTTTATTAGAAACAAGTACTTATAACCAAGTACGTAAATAAACAAGTACGTATATTTTTATCATTACAGTTTTAATTATTATGAAACTAAGGGAAAAAAATAATCATCTGGACTCGAACCGGGGTGTTTTGATTTCAGAACCACCCGATTCCCACCTGAGCTATTATAACCTTATAGATGATGGTGGCAAAATTTACCTTTGTATTCTAATATTAGCCTCCGAAAGCCCCTGCACACTAAATTTCATGAAAATCATTCATAACATTGACTTCGATATTCATCGATATTATACCAGAGAAATTTATTCCCGTCACTAGTGTAACCCAAATTAGGTGCGGTGCGGGATCTAAAGCGACCTCGGATCTATTTTCGGTATTTTCTCTGAAACCAAGGGTCAGAACCGCAGGCGAAGCTAGTTTTAGTTAAAACATTAACACATAAATGATTTTAGCGCAAATCTAAACAGCTTGTCACGTTCCTGGTCAAATTATGACATATTTATCAAACCATTCAGCACGAGGCCAAAAAAGTGCCAACCGCACTGAAATAGAGTTCCAGGTTTCCTAAATCGACCCCAACCGCACCAGCTGAAAGTTCTCTAAATTTTGGCCCGCAGTGAACGTGTTAATGTAACATTGCATATTATTGCATACATGTTTTTTTTACTTATTCAACTGTTATTTATTTTAGTGGTTTATTAAAATTGCAAATATTTAATTATAATGTATTTTAAACTTAACATCAAATAGTTATTTAGTTGTTGTTGTACCTATAGCGTGCAATCAAACGATGCCCTATCAACTGTGTCGCGCGCACTGAACGACAATTTGCATAGTAATAGGACGGGGCCTTTACTTTGTTTTGCGCTGAAGCTATATTATGTACAAGGTATTTGTAGTAAGGTATATGAGTGACACCGCGTAAAGGTAGTCTTTGAGGCACGCGACCGCGACAACCGACAGCGACACGCGACATTTGACTGTCGCTCCATTGACTGCTATATGGCTGTCGCTTGTCGCAGTCACTTCCCTCATATGCTATCATACGTTTATGTACAAAGCGGTATGCAAGTGTTGCCACCAAAATGTGGCGGTGTAAAAGATGTTTAGTTACTCCTGTATAGAAAACCGCAGCATTTCAAGCTGTCGCTTAAGTACGTCAAAATCCATAGAGCACTGTACCTCGGACTATAAAGTCACTTTATGGTGTCCGCAATGGAATGAACAGAAACACCCACATTATTACATAGTTGAGTGATTATTGTATAATATTAAAGTAATTAACTAATGTCATATACCTACGCACTTTGCCGCACGGAATGCTAATTTGCATAGTGATGGGTCATGACCCTTACAGTGTTTGATTTATAACATTATCTTGTACGTGTTACAATGTTAAATGCGCACTGCAAGAATTTAACTTTAATTGGACCAGTTTTTTTTTGGAGTGAAGACCGAAAAATCAAATAAAAAGACAAACTTTGTATCACACTATAATATTATAAAGTTTGTGTGTAATGTGTATACGTAAGTATTGTTATTCTTTAATGCCGCAACTACTGAAGCAATTTGGCTGAAAAGAATGGAGATACATTATGCCCTGACTTAACACATAGGCTACTTTTTATCCTGAAAAATCCACAGTTCCCGGGGATTTTGAAAAAATTGAAATTTGCTATAGCAATCTACAGCTGCAGCTATACGTAGATTACTATTCAATTGCAAGTTATAATTAAATTATAACTTAACATCCTGGGAACGAACCCGATCTATATATCCGATCTCCGAATAGCAATAGCAAGTTAATTAGTAAGTAAGTTAAAATTTGTTACATAGAAATACTAACTTTTTGCGCGGCGTGGCGTCCAGGTTTTCTCGTACTGTATTCAATACGCAATAGTCCCCACCTACCTAATGTTTCACTACATTCTTAACCCCCGACGCAAAAAAGACGGGGTGTTATATGTTTGACGTGTGTCTGTCTCTGGCATCGTAGCTCCCAAATGGATGAACCGATTTTGATTTTTGTTTTTCATTTATTTGAAAGGTGAATTAGTCGGAAGTGTTCTTTGCAATATTTGATGAAAATCGGTCCAAGATGGCCACCGCCACAAAATGGCGGATTATATATTTTTTCACAACTCCATCAATAATTATGAGTATCAAATGTAAGGGCTTGACTAGTAGAATGCTATACCTATTTCAAATCCAAGATGGCCGCCACCACAAAATGGTGAATTACATATTTTTTTTATTTTATATCGACCTGTCCATGGCTCCTCTGAAACATCACAGTAATCATAGGCTCTATCTAGAGTCCACAATATGTCAAGGGTGATTTAAATTTTTAATTTACACTAATTATACTTTACGTACCACGTGTTCTTCTGTAATAAGTTACCCACAGGTTGTCTGTAAATCTCAAAATTACGGTTTGCCATCTGAACTAGCCACTTGCTAACGACTGCATTATTCCAGCACTTCTATAAACTGGTACCAAAAATCTGGCGCACTACAGGGAGCTAAATATCGTATCATCAAGACGACCTTCACACGTTTTGTGTAATATCGAAAATCGGATCGGATGTCGTGAACAGTACTCATCCTCAGTTCCCAGTACAGTTTCCTGTACAAGTGTCGAACGTTTTATCGTACGTACGGTACTCTTTTGAAATCCCAATTGCTTCGTTCCATTTTCCCGTTTAATTCCGCACTGGATTCATGTGAAAAATTCAATTTGCATCCTAGTTCCAATTATCAATGTTCTTTAATTCGGTAAATGCTAAGCTAATGCATCATTAAACGTGACTCGAATTATTGTTGATTTTTTAACACTGTAACTTTTAGATACCTGCACAATATTAAGTAGATTAATAAACAGTAATATTTTTTGTATGCCCTCTATTTACCCTCCGACATGATGATTGGACCTTTGATAGGTGACATGGCTTGCATTCATTTTTTTGGGCCTTGCTCTGTTGGACGAGAATGAGCAGCTGTTTTTTTTTTCAGTAAATAATTTAAAAAATATTCCTTATATATATAAGGAATATATATATAATATAATTCATATATAATTCCGTATAAAACAAAGTCGCTTTCTCTGTCCCTATATCCCTATGTCTCTATGTCCCTATGTATGCTTAAATCTTTAAAACTACGCAACAGATTTTGATGCGGTTTTTTTTAATAGAGTGATTCAAGAGGAAGGTTTATAAGTAGAAAAATTGGACCCGGCATTGACGGTCAGTTTTTCGCGTCAGTTGAACTGACGTCCATCCAAAATTTGATCGTGAGTGTCGAATCATCACTCCAGAGTTTTAACTGACGACGCGCCAGGATATTTTCCGTGGCTACCATAATCCAACCCGGCGTGTCGCGCCAAACTGACCGTGAGTGTGCGATCGTCACTCCAATGGCGTCAATTCGCTCGCAGCGCCTAAGGTGATTGAGCGTGTTGTTGCGTAGTTTTTGTCAAAGACTATAAGTATTTATAGGTTTTTGTTTCAAAAATGGCGGCCTCGGTGTCCTCTGGACGTGCCGTTACGACAGAATAGATTGAAAAATATAAAAATTTTGAATGTTTGTGGAAAGTAACTGACAAAAATTATAAAAGTAAACAAAATCGACAAAAAGCTCTAGAAGAATCAGAAATATATAGAGTAATCCTACTAATATTATAAATGTGAAAGTGTGGATGTTTGGATGTTTGTTACTCAATCACGCCGCAACTACTGAACCGATTTGGCTGAAATTTTGAATAGAGATAGATTATGCCCTGACTTAAAACATAGGCTACTTTTTATCCTGGAAAAATGCACAGTTCCCACGGGATTTTGAAAAACCCGAAATCTATAGCTACAGCTATCTATAGCTACAGTAAGCCAAGTAATCTATAGCTACAGCTATAGATTACTATAGCGAACTTCCTTGATAGTAGGTATAAAGATTGGAAAAGGGAGCGGGAACGGGAACCGGAAATCCACGATTCCCTCGGGATTTGTGTAAAACCGAAATTCACGCGGGCGAAGCCGCGGGCCTTCTCTAGTCATATAATATAGAGGAATCAGAATTAATTTTTTTCGACCCAAATGGGCTGTACACCTCCTAACAACAGCCCGGCCGATCGAAAACTGAAGAGCCGGAGTGACGCCAGTGAGTGGGGAAATTTAGTTGGCCTAAACCATTTGGAGTGACGCCACAGTTTTACGTCTGGACTGACGCGAAAAACTGACCGTCAATGCCCAGCTTAATAGCGGGCAGGACGACGTCTGCCGGGTCCGCTAGTATCTATACTAATAAATAAAATTGAAGTGTCTGTCTGTAATATCGAAATAACTACCTCATATTAAGCTCATATGGTTATTTGAACGCTACCATAACCGAATCACAAGTTTTTAAAATTTTTGTCTGTCTGTCTGTCTGTCTGTCTGTCTGTCTGTCTGTCTGTCTGTCTGTTTGAACGGGCTAATCTTCGGAACGGCTGAACCAATTTTGACGGGACCTTCACATACAAGTAGAGAATTAACCAGGGAGTAACATAGGCTACTTTTTTAACCGACTTTCAAAAAAGGAGGAGTTGTGTTTTTCTACCTATGTACACCGATATCTCCACGATTTCTGAACCGATTTGCGTAATTTTTTTTTTAATCGATAGAAAAACATTGCGACTCTGTTCTATAAAAAATTTGGATTTAAACTCCTCAATCCTGATGCTGTAGGGGACCTGATCCCCAAAACTAATGGGTTTTAGAAACTTTCGGTTATTTAAATTGATATTGGGGGTACCAATTAAAGACTTTATCGTTGAATGAACTCGAGTAGGTACATATCCAACTCCTCAACCCTGATGCTGTAAGGAATTGTTTTCCGAAATCGTGGGGATCCCACGGGATTTTTCCGTTTTGGGGACATGTTTCTACAGATAAGCTACTTTTTGTTCTGGAAAATCAAAAGTTCCCACGGGATTTTTAAAAACCTAAATCCACACGGGCGAAGCCGTGGGCATCATCTAGTTATATAATATGTTTCAATCTGTTTCTGAATAATATCATTTTATGTATCGTTTTTTTTTTCAGTTAATTCAATTTCAGTTTTTCGTTATCTGATTTTTGTGTAGTGAAAAATGAGCATTTTATTATTTTCCTTTACTAGGTTCTCGTATTTTCAATTATATAGCTGAAGATCTTACTCGATAGAATAGCGTCTTTGCCATCAAACAATTACGGTCGCTATGCAGGGTGCTTAAGATTCTAATTCTAGTTTCGACTTTATAACTAGCTAAGTTAGAAAGTGGGCAATATAATTTCGTGTTGTTAGCGAACGATGTCACAAAGTTCAAAAGCTTCTACGTCTTCTAAGTTGTTGTGACGTAAACATGAAATCGATTATATGAAGGGCTAAATTTTACCCGCAACATGTGATTTGTATTACCAGTATAATATAGGAAATTATCATAAGTATTAGGTCGCGACTTTGTCCGCATTTATTTAGTTTAAAAAATCCTGTAAGTACCTACTCAATATATATTATGTCCGTTTTCGAGATACAAAATCGATAGAGTGATACACTTTTGTATTTAAGTATAATTTTAATAAATAAAGGTAATAATATTTTAAAATACTAACAAATAGAAACTCTAAAAAGACAGGTATACCTTCTACTTGAATAATATTATATTTTTTGTATGGAAAAATGAAAGCTGAGCATGGAATTTCATGAAATCATAATAATATTATGTCCAAGAAATATTATTAACTCGTAAGGCATAATTATTTTCATAATACTGATCTGATTCTATAAGGTTGAAAGACATACTCGTAGAGTGCGCGACTGCAATACGCCACCACACCCACCACGCCACCACACGCGACTATCAGTGGAGACCTCAGTTTAAAATACTTCATAATATAGTTTCCTGTACCACAAATCGTTCACGCGTACGCGCGCGTTTAATGTGACGTTCTGACGCGTGGTTGTCGTCGCCACGCGAAGCCTTGAGGCTGAAATTTTATATCAAGTCACAGGCAGGCAACCGTTTCTTTGGAATATCATGCTATCAAAGACTATGCAGATAGAAGATAGTGCTGAACGAATAGAGTTACAATTTGCATGGCAATTGGCGAAGACTGGGGACGTCGAAGGAGATTTTAATGGATTCGAACAAAATAACAGGTGTAAGGAAGCCACTTTCAGAAACGAAGACAGGCAATATTAGTGATGATTATTGACAAGATATCACAAAAAAACGCGAATAAAAAAACTCAAGCATTTCCTGTATTTTTCGTTAGTTCGTAATGTAAGGAAATCAGCTGAAGCCTAAATAGCTAAGGTTGTGCGAGGTCAACGCTCCGAGTTATGCACGTTGTTCATTGCCGTTTTGAAAAATACTAAATACTAAACCCCTAATACTACAAATATAAGACAAATGATTATTGGTATTGGATTATGTTTAGGTAGTATAATAATAGCGCTAAGTTTTCGAAAGCAGTCTCCTTATGTCCTGTGTACGTGTAGAAGTAGAATTTATTTTGAGAGGTTATGCTTACCTACAAACTTTCAGAAATAATAATAATTGTTATGGTAGATTCTGATATACCCAACCGCGGCACATTATATTTGCGCATGTCATTGTATAGAAATGAATGTAGAGATTATTTTGACCCACTACTTTCAACCATAATTAAATAGCGAATTATATTATGTTGACAAAAAATATTTATACAAATGGACAACTGAAGTTTTACTGTCATCTAGCGGCCACAGATAGATACAGGATATGCCATTGAACATAGCGATAACCGTAGGTGTGGTCGCTTTAATGCGTAAATCAGCCATTGAAACTCTTTGATCTGCCAAAATTTACCGCCACCCGACCCAATGCCCAATGGCATATCGCGTATATGTGGCCGCGGCATAATTCAGACCCCCTTTTATGAAATCAATTTAAAAAAAATCGTAAAACAAACAATAAAGATAGTATAACGAGGAACATATTATTTCACGACCATCCAATATAAAAGGCTCTTTAGCTTAATGTAGAATCAAATAAAATTCGAGATTCTGTTTCCATATTCCGTTATAAGGACGTGAGTTAGAGGACTACTTAAGTTTTTCCATTAGAGAAAGGAAAATAGCGTATTCTCTTTTATCACATCCACAGGCTTCGCCTTGCGTAAGGCAGTTTTTCGAACAGGAAGTTTTGCTTAATAGGAAGGCGTCCTATTATTCGAGGAAAACCCCAGCTTTTATGATGTTATAAATAGAAGGGAGTCGTGACTCTCAAGAATGAGGAATTCATGATACGACACAAACAGAAACAACTAGCCTTTCTCGTTAAATGTTCTAAATATAAATTAACTTAGCCACTCGAAGCCAAGTTCAATGCAGTTTTCAACATGTTGCATATCAGTGTGCTTAGTCTAAATCGGAGCACTCGAAAACGAACTCGAAAACTATTGATCGATTTCAGAGTAAAATAGACCTAAAATGGCTTGTATTAAGGTTTGAGTTCGCCAATACATTCAGCATTGTTCGAATGCTGAATGTATTGGCGAACTCAAACCTTAATACAAGCCAATTTAGGTCTATTTTACTCTGAAATCGATCAATAGTTTTCGAGTTCGTTTTCGAGTGCTCCGATTTAGACTAAGCACACTGTTGATTAGAGTAAAGTTAAATTTTATCTTCAAAACATGCTATTTTGAATTGAACAAGTCAGGTTTTTTAACTTTTTACCAAAATTTGATAAGCTCATCTTTCATCATGGTGGTACGAATACCTACGGACTTATTCAACCTACTTTGCTTGTTTTTCGGTGGGTTAAGTTTAATGTTTATGGTAACTTAACTTCTATTTAGATTGATTGAGGTATGTAGGTTGATTCTCTGAGTTCTGCAACCAAAACTAGCTTGTGAAGGTGGTTTTTAATTGCCACTATAATCGTTCTTTAATCGCCCTACGTTCAACTAGCTTTTCATCAAATTCGTTCCATTAGTCACGGAGAATGAGGGAATGGAGAGTATCCTTAAGTTTGTATCATGTTGCATTCATATAAGATGTGGATCATCATCATCATCATCATGATCAACCCATTACCGGCTCACTACAGAGCACGGGTCTCCTCTCAGAGTGAGAAGGGTTTTGGCCATAGTCTACCACGCTGGCCAAGCGGATTGGCAGACTTCACACACCTTTGAGAACGGTATGGAGAACTCTCAGGCATGCAGGTTTCCTCACGATGTTTTCCTTCACCGTTAAAGCAACTGATATTTAAATACTTAAAACGCACATTACTCCGAAAAGTTAGAGGTGCGTGCCCCGGGATCAAACCCACGACCTCCGATTAGAAGTCGGTTGTCCTAACCACTAGGCTATCACAGCTGTTATAAATTTAAAAGTTATAAGCGACAAAACTGACAAAATGATTATTTTGTTTTAAAAAAGTACCTACTACTTTTTTCATGTAACACAACTATAATTGAATTACCCACTCCAATTGAGTCTGAATTACATTTAGTGCACATGTTAACAGATCTCATATAGCGTTATGTAAATTTCATAGCTTCCGGGAATATTAGATGTTCATTCCGTCTATCCAATCCACATTGATGTTACTTGAAGTAGGTACATGCATTTATGATGGGATCTGTGTTTCGTAGTAGGTTAACTAGTATTTCCGCAAGATTATTTATTAATCTTCATAATAGGTATATTTCTATATTATGTATTATAAAGTAATATTGGATAGGAAGCGACGAATTATATTGGGCTGATACCGAAGACTTTGTTCACATTTTAATTTTTTTTTAAATTACCGCTCGTATATCACCTCCTTGGAATTTCAAAAAATCCCATCCTTAGTACACCTCTAGATTTCTGAACGTATATTTCCACCAAATTTCACATCTTTAAGTCCAGCGGTTTTCTTTATATTAAGTAATCGATGCCTTACCCTGGCCATAGAGAAAACAGTAAGTATCTAATAGATTCTTTGCCTCGGTTGGGATGATACTCGTATGTGGATCAACAAAATCACATTTACTCCAACCTTCGCGCCAACGTTGGAAGTTGGGCGAATTGTGTCAGTTTCACAGAAATCGCGATGTAGGGTGGATGATCCTAAGCTCGGCTCCCGCTCCAAAAGTCATTCAGTCAGTCGATAGTTATTTTTTCCAGCTTCAACTTGCTCTAATGGGAAAACATTTTAGCACCAAAATTCTAATTTCGACAGAAATAGACGGAGTGCCGACTTTTGGAGCGGGGACCGGGCTTAGGAACATCCACCCTACACGTTGGAGCCAACTTGCGGTCAACGTAGGGCCGGCTTAAGATAATTAAGATAATTAATAAGATTACTCCAACCAATAAATAGCTCCTAACTAAACTTAGAAAGTGAAAGTTAGAGTCATTGAAAGTGGGAGCTGTATAAAATGCGTAAAATAGTTATCAAAAAGATATTTAGGTATAACATTCTATGACCTAGTCTAGACAGCATATTAGGTATTTTATGTAAAAAACTTTATTCACAATCCATGCGCTGGGTACGTTATGATGAAAGCCTATAGTATAGGATCCCGCCATACAACGACCTTCACCGAGATGCTTATTTGATGAAACCTATTTTATATTTAATTTAATACGTCAATAAATATATTGCATACTAGATGATGCCCACGGCTTCGCCCGTGTGGATTTAGGTTTTTAAAAATCCCGTGGAAACTTTTGATTTTACAGAACAAAAAGTAGCTTATTTGTTAAGTAACCCGTCTCCAAAATGGAAAAATCCCGTGGGATCCCCACGATTTCGGAATGCAATTCCTTACAGCATCAGGGTTGATGAGTTGGATATGTACCTACTCGAGTTCATTCAATGATGAAGTCTTTAATTGGTACCCCAATATCAATTTAAATAACCGACAGTTTCTGAATCCCATTAGTTTTGAGGATCAGGTCCCCTACAGCATCAGGATTGAGGAGTTGGAATCCAAATTTTTTATAGAACAGGGTCGCAAAGTTTTTCTATCGATTAAAAAAAGAATTACTTAAATCGGTTCAGAAATCTCCGAGATATCGGTGTACATAGGTAGAAAAACACAACTCCTCCTTTTCTGAAAGTCGGTTAAAAAAGTAGCCTATGTTACTCCCTGGTTAATTTTCTACTTGTATGTGAAAGTCCCGTCAAAATCGGTTGGGCCGTTCCTAAGATTAGCCCGTTCAAACAGACAGACAGACAGACAGACAGACAGACAGACAGACAGACAGACAGACAAAAATTTTAAAAACGTGTGATTCGGTTATGGTACAGTTCAAATAACCGTATGAGCTTAATATGAGGTAGTTATTTCGAAATTACAGACAGACACTTCAATTTTATTTATTAGTATAGATGGGTTGCCTAACAAATTCCAGTCCAGGATATGTTTAATTAATAATTGAAAAAAAAAAAAAAAATTTTTTTTTCAACATTTCACTGGTTTGATTATTATTAGACAAATTCATAATAATCAATCTTTATTTTCATTTAATTTTAATTCCATAATCAGATCGGTGCAAAATGCTAGTATCGATTTACCTGTGAAAACCTGGCTACCCGAGAGTTGTGACCGGAAAAGAATAAGCAACCTAACGTTTGCATATTCTATGGGCATCATACTTTCGATTGGTATAGAAATTGTCTAATAATCAAACCGGTGAAATGTTGAAAAAAAAAATTTTTATTTTTTATTTATTAATTAATCATATCCTGGACTGAAATTTGTTAGGCAACCCATATGCAATATATTTATTGACATGTGAAATTAAATGTAAAATACGTTTTATCCAATAAACATCTCGGTGAAGGTCGTTGTATAGCGGGATCTTAGACCACTACATATTATGACGTATGCCGTCAACAGCCCTGTCAGGGAGGCGACTCTTTTTCTCACGAGACATAATAGGTATAATAATTTATGAACCAAATAATATTGTGTCTCACGATATATTGGGAACGTGATATACTTACTTAAATATCAAGTAATATTCTCAATGGGATTGTCATAACTCATCATCAAAAACATTCTCATTTAACAAGTATACCTAAAGTAAAAGTTTAAAAAACCCCCGACATTCACCATTTGTGGCGGCGGCCATGTTCTGAATTAAACTCGTAGTAAGTATTTATTAATACTCAAATAAGACGGTTCATTTTTCGAGATTTTTGCTTTCATTTTTGAGGCTTCATCGATGAATCATCAAAAATTAACCGTCCCGTTCATCGTTCACAGGCACTTTGCCATAGCAAATATCGTATCGTGCATCGCAAAAATGAACGATGAACGGGACACCATCTAATTTAGGCTTTAGGCCCCTATCCCACTGGCGTTTTGCGAGCGTCGGCGTTTCTCCAACGTCTGCGCAGCGTTGTCGCAACGTTAACGTCGCGTTGACGTTGCGAAGTCGAAGCGTGAACGGTTGCCATTATAGTAGGGGAGCCGAAGATGCTAAATGTGGATTTACTCGAGCGTCGCCGGGACTTAGTAGATTTTATAGATTAGTTGATAGGAAGAATAAAAGGTTATATAAGGTTTTCCATTTCAGTGGTGGGGAAAGCTTCCAGCTCCACGCTCTCATCTTCAATAGATGATTTTTATAACTTCGGCTTGTGGAAATCGGCTGATTTATATATTTTTTTTTGTTATTTTTGCATCATTTCCTTCAAAATAGAAAAAAATTCAACCACCCTCGAGATTCGAGAAGGTCAAGATAACGTTTTTTTTGCAACTTTGTAACACTCCCATTCTCGTACGTTACGTTCAAATAGTCTGATTTTCTAAATATACCTACTTTTCTTAAGTAGCTCGTAATTAACCCACCATATCTTATGTTACTGAGTAGGTACCTACCGTAAGATATGCAGAAATACGCAGAAACGTATGGTACCCACACCATACACGCGCACATATTTTGCGCGCGGCTCTATTTAAAGGGCTTATATATGGTAGAGGGTACTCAGCAGGATGCAAGAGGCCTCGCCTCTCTTATCTTAATCTGATGCGCTCGAGTAAATCCAAAAATCTCTTGGGCGCCCCTACCATTGGACACTCTCAACGTTGACGTCGCGTCAACGCGACGTTGTCGCTGCGCAGACGTTAGAGAAACGCCAACGCTCGCAAAACGCCAGTGGGATAGCGGCCTTATAAAGCTTGTGAAATCATTGTTGTTCCATTATGGTCGCTTTTTTAGAATCACTATTGCATCCTCTTTGCTTCCGTATGCAAATCTAAAAGCACGATAATCTGCATCCATTTGAAAAAGAGTGCGGTTTAAAAACGGTTAAAACTTTAAAGTTACGTCGGTCGGTCGGAACTTTAACGTCCGACATAACACGCCGGGAATCTAATTACTGCGCTTCTGCGTCCGTGTTGACATTGACGTCCTTTATTCCCTGCATTTTCAGCTGGAACTGCCGACAGGTTATTCTATAAAACAGCCCAGTTTTCAACGCTGACGCAACCACGAAATTAAACTTTTGTTCAAAGAAGCTGCACTTTATATTGTTATTTTAACAAAGAGCAACCGCGTTTCAATACATGTTTCTTGATGGTTCTTTTTTCAAACCAGTGGTAGATTCAATTGACGATTCAAAAGTACTTGTAAAAGTTTATTTGAATAAAACACTTTTCTTTTCTATTCTATTCTATGCTTTCAAGTTGAAGCGTGTTGCACGTTTGCGTATATAGCGCGTTTGTGCAAATTGATATTCAATAATATGACGGGGAAATGTCTTTGGTCTACCGGTTACGTGTTCGATGGATAGCTGGGTTCGCATATTCGACCGCATATCACGAGGTCTAGGGTTCGATTCCAAGTCGGGTCAAAAATGATTAGGATTTCTCTCAAGAAAGTCTTAATGCCTGCCCAGAGTTGGTAGTGGGCGGTGTTTCACATCTGTGTCTCTGAGAGCACGAGAAACTAATATAGAGATTTGTTAAATCGATGATAATATGACAGGCCGGTACCCGGATTCGTAATTTTTTACGAACTTTTGAACACCATAGTGCTTTAGATATAATGATTACTTTAAAAAAAATTATCAAATATTAAAGATCAATCCTTTTTTAATGGAATGTTGGGAATAAAATATTAATTTTATTAAAAAATATTATTCAAATCTTAATTCTTGCGGAAGACGTTTACTGATTTTACGCTTTTGAGTGAAACTTTCGTCACACATATAAGTACTAAAAATTGTAGAAAGCGACTGAAAAAAAATACTAATATTATGAACACACCCTCAAAATTGGAATGTTGGAATTAGTTTTTCTATGTTTTATACAAAATTAGTAAATAAAAAATAAAAACCGCACGTACGATTTATGAAAATTTAAGCATTAGATTAACCCCAATTTCTTTGATTTATCGCAATTTCACTAATAAAAAAAATATATAGCACGAAAGTTTAGGATTCATTTAGCTATAATTGTAAAAAAAAATAATCCAGAAACTATTTATATGACCACAAAAAATTGTCAAAGTATCCTAAAATTTACAAATAAAATGGCACAGAAGACAGTACGAATGCCATACCGAGCTTAGCGCTCTTCGAGGGAGGACGTGTTGTTGCCCGACGCAGCTCACGCACACATGCAAAGCTGTGTAATGACTTGTCGTAAAAGCTACGTAAAAGTTATAGCGCAACCGACTCAGTTTGATGATTTGTGCATAGGTTTTATTTCATTAGTGGTCCGATCTGATCAATGCTGAGCTAATACATAGCTAATGCTATGTTTTGGTATAAGTATGTGTTGATATATGTATATATTGAAATGAAATATTTTTTGTATGACATAATGTTAAAATCTCATACTCGAAGTTCTTTTGGGACGAAAGAGGGGTTAATAGGGATGAGAATGAGGTGAATAGGAACGACTTATGGGTGAATAGGAACAGTTTTTTTAGAACAAACTGTTACCAAAACTTAAAAAAGTCGACGCCATTTTGAAATTCTTTGTTAATTGACCGATTTCATTCAAAATCGATATTTAGAGCTCCCTGGGATCACAAAACAGGAAACTGTTACCAAAACTTAAAAAAGTCAACGCCATTTTGAAATTCTTTGTTAATTGACCGATTTCATTCAAAATCGATATTTAGAGCTCCCTGGGATCACAAAACAGGAAACTGTTACCAAAACTTAAAAAAGTCGACGCCATTTTGAAATTCTTTGTTAATTGACCGATTTCATTCAAAATCGATATTTAGAGCTCCCTGGGATCACAAAACAGGAAACTATTACCAAAATTTAAAAAAGTCGGCGCCATTTTGAAATTCTTTGTTAATAGACCGATTTCGTTCAAAATCAATATCTGAGGATCCCTAGGATCACAAAACAGGAAACTGTTACCAAAACTTAAAAAGTCGACGCCATTTTGAAATTCTTTGTTAATTGACCAATTTCATTCAAAATCGATATTTAGAGCTCCCTGGGATCACAAAACAGGAAACTGTTACCAAAACTTAAAAAGTCGACGCCATTTTGAAATTCTTTGTTAATTGACCAATTTCATTCAAAATCGATATTTAGAGCTCCCTGGGATCACAAAACAGGAAACTGTTACCAAAATTTAAAAAAGTCGGCGCCATTTTGAAATTCTTTGTTAATTGACCGATTTCGTTCAAAATCAATATCTGAGGATCCCTAGGATCACAAAACAGGAAACTGTTACCAAAACTTAAAAAAGTCAACGCCATTTTGAAATTCTTTGTTAATTTACCGATTTCATTCAAAATCGATATTTAGAGCTCCCTGGGATCACAAAACAGGAAACTGTTACCAAAACTTAAAAAAGTCGACGCCATTTTGAAATTCTTTGTTAATTGACCGATTTAATTCAAAATCGATATTTAGAGCTCCCTGGGATCACAAAACAGGAAACTGTTACCAAAACTTAAAAAAGTCGACGTCATTTTGAAATTCTTTGTTAATTGACCAATTTCATTCAAAATCGATATATAGAGCTCCCTGTTTAAAATACCTTAATGTTTAAATAAATATTTCTTTTACATCTTGTATTTTCTCGCTATTGAAGTGAAAAGTTGTATGTATCATGCGATAGCAAAGTCAATCACAACAAAAACAAAATTTGCCATTTTGTTGAACAAATAACTATTGTTTATTAAATTGTATCCTCCTGTGCCAACCCTACCAGAATAGGTATAAATTTTGCTCGCTTCTTAGAAGCTTTGACTCTGTTCCGTTTCTCCTCTGTGACACAATAACGTCAGAATAAAATGGACCTAAAATTCAGTACCACTGATTTTAATTGTTTAGAGTGTTGGCTGTTGATGAACTTGAGCTTTAAAACAAGGCAGTTAAGGTTCATTTTACTTTAACGATAAAGTTTGTGTCAGTCCGATTCTATCAGAGATGCAAAATCTCATCATAAGTACCATATTGAACACATTTCTCTTTCAAAAACCCGAAAACTATATCTATAGCTATAGGTAGATTACTATAGCAAAGTTTCTTGAAAGTAGGTATAAAGGTTGGAAAAGGGAGCGGGGAACGGGAACCGGGAATCCACGATTCCCTCAGGATTTGTGAAAAATCGAAATTCACGCGGGCGAAGCCGCGGGCAAAAGCTAGTATATTATATAATATTGAATTTTTTTTAAAAATCTTGAATGTCTATTTTAATCGGACTAAATAGAGGGAGATAAGTTATCTCACAACTAAATTTAATTAAGTGAAAACAGTTAGGGCCTGTTTCACCACCTTCGGATAAGTGTCAGCTTATTCACAAGATTTGTCTTAGTCACTTGACATAGAAAGTGACAAAACTTACGTTTAGTCTATTCGACACTTATCAGAAGGTGATGAAACAGGCCCTTACATACCTAAATTTTAGATAGTAATGTCTTTAATAATAAACACATAAAATAGTGTTCTATGAAAAATAAATTATTTTCCAGGATAAAAAATAGCCTTTGTCCACCTTCGGGATGTAAGCCATATGTGTACTAAATTGCATCAAAATTGGCTAAACGAAAATGTGTAAATCCTGGGCGAGTCAACTAGTACAAGAAAAAAGAATATAATAAAAACATCACGGTTTGAACTCGAACAAATATTAGTTTAGCACCTACTCATCAAGTCTTTGGTAATAAAATATTATGGGTACTCGGGCCATTCTTGACAATAAATAAAAATTCGGTTACAAGAAGCAAATACGAATACAACAAGTGTTCCTGCAAGAATTGAGCACGTGCAAATTTCATTTATGACCTAAGATTAGCAACTGCATAGTAGATAATTGCACACCTGAGAGAACTGGAACCTGAGAAAAAAACTAAAAAAGATCCTTTAAACACCACTCTTAAAATCACCTACACACGTTATAAAATTTTTTGTAACAATTTATTAAAAAAAGTCAAAAAAGCGTACGATCAAGTTGATTTACAGAAAGCTAGTGGTGATTCAGGCGCTATATGGAAAATCGTAAAAAGAATTGGTAGAATAAGTCAAAACAAATCGTCTGCGAGTCAATTACTAAATATTTCTAATAGTCAACATTCTTCAGCTAACGAAGTTAATAACTATTTTTCTAATGTAGGTAAAGACCTGGCATCCAAGTTAGATTCTTATCATGGCTCCCTTGAACAAAGAAAAGAATTTTTTAAGTCCTCCTCTTTGAAACATACACTGCGGGACTCCATGGTCTTGTACCCTACTGACTGTCGGGAAATAAATAATATTATCGATGGCCTAAAGCTAAATAGTGCCAAGGGTTGGGATTCCATTCCTACAACAATTTTAAAAAAAGCTCGACACATACTCACTCCAACTCTCACACATATCTTTAATTTATGTCTTGCCTCGGGGGTTTTCCCTCGAGTCTTTAAAAAAGCCTTGGTTCACCCAATATTTAAATCAGAGAGCAGAGACAGTGTTAGCAACTACAGACCTATCTCAGTTTTAACATGTTTGTCAAAAATTCTTGAAAAAATTCTTAATAAGCGTCTCTTAGACTATCTGAATAAAAATAATATATTATCCTCCAACCAATATGGTTTTAGATGTTTTAAATCTACAAATGATGCAATTTTAAACTTAACCAACACTATTTCTACTAACTTGAGTAAAAAAATTAAAACTATTGGAATCTTTTTAGATCTTGCCAAAGCATTTGACACTGTCTCTGTTCCAATACTTCTTGACAAGCTGGAGGGTTACGGTATCAGGGGTCTTGCACATGACATTTTTAGGAGCTTTTTGAGTGACCGAACTCAAATGGTTACGATAAACGGGATTCTGAGTAACGAGCAGTCTCTTTGCTACGGGGTTCCTCAGGGCAGCGTGCTTGGGCCCACGCTATTTTTAATTTACGTTAATGACCTCTGTGACCTCAACATTCCTCACTGTAAAATTTTGTCTTATGCAGATGATACTGTCCTCCTTATAAATGGGAACACTTGGTCAAACGCAAAAGTACGAGCTGAAATGGCTCTTGGGACTGTTATGAACTGGCTGAGATGTAATATACTTAGCTTAAATATTACTAAGACAAAATACATAACCTTTGGCGTTAGAAAATTTACACTACCATCTCCAGCTTATTGTATCAGAGCCCACCATTGCTCTCTTATGTCTGATAATTGTGATTGCACACATATACAACGTAGTGACCACTTAAAGTATTTAGGTGTTGAAATTGATTGTACCCTCAGATGGAATCACCAAATTGACCACATTGTCTCCCGGCTTAGGAAATTAATGTTTGTTTTCAAAAACCTACGTCAGGTTGTCGATCTTCCTTTACTAAAAACAATATATTTTGCCTTAGCGCAATCCGTCATCACTTACTGTATACCAGTCTGGGGAGGTGCCTGTAAGTCACTATTAATCCGTGCTGAGAGAGCGCAGAGAGCTTTACTGAAGGTTATTACACATAAACCTAGGCTTTTCCCAACAGCAGATTTATACAAACTCTGTGAAGTTATGACGGTGAGACAACTCTTTATTCTTCACTCAACCATTTATAAACATCGAGAATTACCTTATGTCCCTAGAGTCAATACAAACCTGCGTAGAATTGAGTCTATTTGTCCTTATAAAATTTCTAAATCTGTCCAAGCTAGTCGACAAAATCTCTTTATAACCCCTCTGCTTTATAACAGGGTCAACAAAAAACTTCATATATATAACTTAACATACAAACAATGTAAATCGCGTATTAGTAATTGGCTCAAAAACCTGTCGTACTTTGAAACAGAGGAACTATTAAATGTTATTAAATAACAAAAAGCATAACATATCCTTCTTTCTGCAAACCCACACAGTGCTCATACAATCAAATCTCACATAACCCACTCACACACATACATACGCACACACACACACACACACACACACATATACACACTGACTGTTAAACGCATACTTTCACAAAATTGCATGTTTAGTTTTATTTGTATAATCAATGTTTTATTTTTATAATCAATTTTATGGATAATTGTAATGATTTCTGCTCATTAAAATGTATCAATATTTGGGAGGCCTGATAACTGCAACACAGTTTTGTAACTAATGCAGTTATCAAGGTACATTGTAATTTATGTGTAAACATTTTTAAGGTGCATGAATAAATAAATTTTTAATTTTTTTTTTAAAATTTTAATTAGTGTAAAAATTGATAAAAAAAAAAAAAAATAACTTCTTTATCAAAACAACCTGTATACCTGAAATAACCAGATTAATCTATTGACCAATATAATAAGCATTGATCGTATAGTCTTTTGTTTCGTTGCAGCGTGATTGAAGGAGAAACCAGCAAACCAATAAACTAATAAACAAACACACTTTCGCATTATAATATGGGTAGTGATATAGCTGTATTTAATTCTTACAGATGTTATGTGTAAGTATAAACGATTACACAACATCTTGATAATAATTATATACTTACCTAAATCGAACATTAAAAAAAAGCAAATATAAAATATACTAAGATCTAAAATTTTATTTTATTAGCGCGTTGAATTTGGAACGCAAAGTATCAATATAGGTTAGTCCGACCGCTTTTAACTATACCATGTCTTTGTGTGAGTGCAGCTTACGGTGCCATTGTGAGGTACACGCACACATTTAAAACTCGGGCCGAAACTCGTTAGCTCGGCTCGGAATACGGCCTCTTAAAAACAAATACGTTATAATTTTTATCTTATATCAGCACTGAGACTGTGCATGCAGAAAATATTGCTGCAGTAAATTCAGGAAAGGAATACTGTACAGTATTGTATAACTTTCACAATCATTTTCAAGACTGCACAAATAAACAACCCACTATTTACCACTTTTGAAGCGAGGCTGTGGATTTTGAGAATAGTGCTGTTGAGGGCAGTGCCGTGTACACTGTACATATACAGTGAGAGTAACAAATGTTCTAAAAAGTTTGGTACCGGTTATATTAGTTTTAGAGGTTTTCCGATTTCAGTTCAAATTTGAACTAGAAACTTCTAATGAATTTAGTACCTACAGTGATTGTGATTACAATCATCATCAATCCGTGAATTGAATTTAAGCGGTCATTAGGCAAAAAACTTGCCTGCAAACTTGAGTGTAACTGAATTTTCGACTCTAAAATAAGGGGCTAGAAGTCCGCTTTATGCTGAAGTTATAGTGTTTCGATACTAGAAGTGTATTAGCGTAAGAACTCCCGTGAGTTCTTACGCTAATACACTTCTAGTATCATATCACCGCAACCGCGGCGGACGCGGTTCAAACTGCTCCGTAGCAGTTTGAACCGCGTCCGCCGCGGTTGCGGGACCGCAACACTCGTACGATCGCGAAATATAGAGAAATGTCGAGAGCAATACTCACGACGCGATATACTCCCGCGGAGTGCGCGGTTGCTTGCGGGTCCCGCAGCACCGGCGGGCTGCGGTCGCCCGCGAGCTTTGCGGGCGTCGCACGCAAGCTCTGCGATTTTTCGGCGGGCGTGGTATTTTATTTTTGAAGAATAGATTCCATTTTTCTTATATGAGGAGCTAGCGAACAAAACGGTATAACTGCATCAAACTACATTTTTCCGGAGAAGGAAATAACTGAATGACATACATACAGTGAGCATTTGGCGTGGATTTTGATTTACCCATATGTAGTTTGTGACTTTATTGAACATAATAATATGTTAAATCCAGTTTTCTATTTCATATATTTATAACGGAAGATATTTCAATTTAGAAAATGCAATTATAAGATTTTGGTTGTAATTATTAGATACGTTTTGATTGCCATTGCATTTGCATTGCATTTAGGCCATTTAATTGCAAGCAATAAGTTGTTTGTGAGTTAGGTTAGGCCGATTTCAACATAAATCATTTAAAAACTTTATTCACTACTTTATAAATAAATTAAAAAAAAAACTTCTTAGTAAAAAAATACAAAACGCAGTTGTTTTATCGCAAAAAATTGTGAGATTTAATGTTTAACTAAGTCGTTTAATTTATTCAGTACCTATCTATGGGAGAATCTACCCAACAACTTGGTCATAAATTGTTACTTAATTACTTAACTAACAAATTTTTATAATGATCGTATCAATATTATAGTCATTTTTGTCCTTTATTAATAAAACTAGCGGTCCGCCCCGGCTTCGCCCGTGGTACATAATATATAGCCTATAGCACTCAAGGATCACGTACATATCCAATGGTGAAATAATTTTTGAAATCGGTCCAGTAGTTCCTGAGATTAGCGCGTTCAAACAAACAAACTCTTCCGCTTTATAATATTAGTATAGACTAGCTTTTGCCCGCGGCTTCGCCCGCGTGAATTTCGGTTTTTCACAAATCCTGAGGGATAAGTAGATTTCTGGTCCACCCGCCCCCAGCCGCGCGGCGCGGCGCGGGGAGTTCCGTGCAGCGCGACCGTCGGCCGTCGCGCGCAGCGAAAATACCTATCAGGGCGTTTTTTAACATAGGTACTTACCGATTTCAACACAACTCCTTTTTTGAAAGTCGGTTAAAAAAGTAGCCTATGTTACTCCTTGGTTAATCCTCTACTTGTCTGTGAAAGTCCCGTCAAAATCGGTTCAGCCGTTCCGAAGATTAGCCTGTTCAAACAGACAGACAGACAGACAAAAATTTTAAAAACGTGTGACTCGGTTATGGTATCGTTCAAATAACCATATGAGCTTAATATGTGGTAGTTATTTCGAAATTACAGACAGACACTTCAATTTTATTTATTAGTATAGAAGTATAGATGACCTGGCAATCGTACACGGCTATAGAACCTCCGTTCAACAAAATATTTCTAACTAGCTGATGCGAGCGACTTCGTCCGCTTGGATTCTTATAAATCTCATCCCATATTTAAACCACTTGGGGGTGGAATTTCCAAAATTCCTGAAACACGTAATTCTTTATTTTTAACCGACAATACAAATACCGATTTTCATTGATATAACTTTAAAAATGACGGACTTTCATACAAACTTTCATCCCCTATTGAACCCATTTGGGGGTAGTTTTTCCGAAATTATTTAATTACGTTACTCTTTATTTTTAACCGAAAACCTAAATACCTATTTTCTTGGATATAACTTGAAAAATGACAGACTTTCATACAAACTTTTATCCCCTATTTAACCCCCTTAGGGGTGGAATTTGCAAAAATCCTTTCTTAGTGTGCACCTACGTCATAAAAGGAACCTACTGTGAAAATTTCAAGTTTCTAGCTTCAGTGGTTTTGGCTGTGCGTTGATTGTCAGTCAGGACAAGCTACTTTATATTATTACTAGATGATGCCCACGGCTTCGCCCGTGTGTATTTAGGTTTGTAAAAATCTCGTGGGAACTTTGATTTTCCAGAACAAAAAGTAGCCTATCTGTATTAAGTAGTTACCCCGTCCACAAAACGGAAAAATTCCGTGGGATCCTTACGATTTCGGAATGCAATTCCTTACAGCATCAGGGTTGAGGAGTTGGAGATGTACCTACTCGAGGTCATCTATTCAACAATAAAGTCCTTAATTGGTATCCCCAATATCAATTTAAATAACCGACAGTGCCTAAATCCCATTAGTTTTGGGGATCAGATCCCCTACAGCATCAGGATTGAGGAGTTGGAATCCAAATTTTTTGTAGGACATTGTCGCAATGTTTCTCTATCGATTAAAAAAAAAATTACGCAAATCGGTTCAGAAATCTCGGAGATATCGGTGTACATAGGTAGAAAAACACAACTCCTCCTTTTTTGAAAGTCGGTTAAAAAAGTAGCCTATGTTACTCCCTGGTTAATTCTCTACTTGTATGTGCAAGTCCCGTCAAAATCGGCTCAGCAGTTCCAAAGATTAGCCCGTTCAAACAGACAGACAGACAGACAGACAGACAGACAGACAGACAGACAGACAGACAGACAAAAATTTTAAAAACGTGTGATTCGGTTATAGTATCGTTCAAATAACCATATGAGCTTAATATGAGGTAGTTATTTCGATATTACAGACAGACACTTCAATTTTATTTATTAGTAAGTATAGATCAAGACACACGGCCGTGTGTCCAGCCAAGTTCCAATAAGAAAAACTTCTTATAAGAACGGCGACAGACGGGCAGTGTGTATATTACACGAACCATTTCACGCTACTTTCGACCCCCCCATAACTCAGAAACGATTAGACCTACACACTTACAATTTTGCATATCTATTAAGACCCCTTTGAACACTTAGAAGCCTAAATTTTATGAGAAAATCTTTTATAGTTTTTGAGTTATAAAGGTCTGAAAAGTGCTGTTTTTAACACTCACTCACTCACTCACTCACTCACTCACTCATCAAAAACCTAACCTACTTCCAGGTGACTTAGAAACTTGAAATTTGGTATGGTGGTAGGTGATTGGGTGTACATTAAGGAAAAAATCAGAAAACAGCAAATTAAGTGTTAATACGTGAGAAAAGTTATAGGTGAACCTCCTATAGAACACACAGTATGGAGTCGAGGTGCACATTTTAATTTAACTTTGTAGGTATGTAGGTATAAAACTACGTAATTAGCTGCTTTCACATAATAATGCATTTCTTTATATTTTAGAGATCCTTAACACTTACAGTTTTGGTCGTGGGTTCGAATCCAGAAATTATAAACTACATAATAGCTATTGAAGACAAAGTTATTTTTATACTAAAATAAACTATAATGTACTCTATTATGGGTTCGTATTGTCTAATGTGGTATATATTTATTACTTCGGAAGCAAGTACAATATTATAACTATGTAGTATACTAGCAACCTACCCCAGCTTCGCACGCATATCAAGGAGTATTCACAAATGATAGAGTTTTCTACTTTTGGTTGTATGTTTTAGTTAAATTAGCATAATTAAGAATAATCTTAGAGCATTATAAGTAAGTTATAGGTTATGAAATAAAAATTTATTCTTAAATCTTAACGTCAATTCGTATCGCGAACCTGAATTGAGTTTTCTACTTTTGGTTGTATGTTTTAGTTAAATTAGCATAATTAAGAATAATCTTAGAGCATTATAAGTAAGTTATAGGTTATGAAATAAAAATTTATTCTTAAATCTTAACGTCAATTCGTATCGCGAACCTGAATTAAGTTGAGAAAAATTGTATCTCAGGTAGGTATTATACCTACTTAATAACTGTTATTAGTGAGCTTTAGGGGCTTTAAAATAATAGTAATTAATATTATGTTACCTTCCTTTCCCTGTGTAAACAAAATAAAAGTTGGTAAATAAGTTCTTACTTAACTAACTTATTATATCATGAACCAGTAATATGCTATACAATAATAAATTGTCAACAACTTATAAAAAAAAATAAAAAACAAAAACTACACTGATACAGGAATACGGTATCATTGTTCTGAAGACCCTTTTTTACCTGATGCATTTACAATAGATGAAAGACAGATGTCAAATCCAAAATTTAAGGCGGGTGTACACGTACTGCCTGAGCAGTTAGCCAGTGATCAAAATACATGAACCACTCGTGCGGTCATAGTCAACAGTTTATGGCTGCTATTGATAACTGGTGCAGCAGTCAGCTTCAACTGCTTCTGTACCAACTAACAATAGGCAGGCGAGACGCGGAGGTGGGTTAAAGAGCACGTGTGGAGGGATAACTGTGTGAGAGCAGTTGAAAAGTAGGTCTTGAGAAGTTATTGTATGCTTGGCAACTGCTTGATCGCATGATGAAATTTCATCGTGCTACTGACCACCTGAAGCATTCGTAACTGCTCGAGTGGTTCCATGTATGTATACAAATAGAAGAAGAAGACTACACAGTCACAGCTCGCATCAGTCGATCCTGACTGCTTGTAAAAATGTTGCAACGTGTTGTACGTTATAGATTATTAAACGGCGGATGTATGGATGTGGTCAAGCTAAATACAACCATATTCTATAGGATACTAAATATAGTTTATTTTGGTTTGTGAAAATGAAATAAACGAAGATTCAAGAATCGAAAATATAAGCACGCTTGTAGTAAACTAAAAAAAACATTGTTAATTTGCGTTGGCCTTGACTTCGTTGCTAGACAAATTGGCAAAAAAAAAATCTAAAAAGGATTGGGATAAAAGGGATTTGTTTATTTCATCCTTCATACTTTGTGATGAAATTGAAAGGTTATAAATTTTATGAAAAAAAAAAATATTTTGATACCAGGATTTGAACCCGAGCCTCCTGGGTGTGAGCCCGGTATCCTAGCCACTAGACCGTATTGGATGTTAATACTTGTATCAAAAGTTACATCGCACTCCCAGAGTGAGAAAACACTAGACCGGGTACATCGGTAGACTGCAAAAAATTTGAATTGAAAATACACACTTGCGTAGGAAATAGATCCATACTCTTATATTTTATAAGGCACAAAATCGCAAAATAAGATTGTGCACTTTATTTGTATGGCAACACCGATCGATTTCATATTATGCAAATATTTCCACTTTCGAAGCCTAGGGCGCGGGGCTCGTGGCGTACAAGGTGGTGCGAGCAGGGGCTGGTTGCGAGTTTAGGGCTTGGTGGCCGTGCCCGAAGTATTCCGAGGCGCGCAAGTTCATGAACCAAAATACTTTCATCACGTGCGATTCTGTCGTGTCGGAATTCGTCAGTCTGATAAGCTAGCTTATAACTATCAACATTTGGAACATAACTGCGTCAATATTTATTATATTAATTCGTAAGTCGTGTCTTTAAGTTGAGTCTTTAGACATAATAATACCAAATATTAGGCCAAATACTATACAAAACTTGGTTTTAGACCACGGTATGAAAAATGAACTACAATCTACTCGTTGTCTCAAAATCAGTCTGTACATAGCATCTGTATGAAAGGCAGATGAAAATTTGTTCTGAATTATTAAGCTTAAAAAATATATCTTCCATGAATGACCGCGAATATGAACCTCAATGAATAGATAATAAATTAGAAAATGGGATAGATAATAATAATAATTTCTTTACAAAAAGTAATGATATCCCATCAAAAACATAAATGTGAAAATGGAAGCCAAGTTCCATAATATCAAAAATATGCGTGGTTGTCCATTTCGCCGACAAAAGTATTGAGATCTAAATTGGTACCAAGTTCTGTATATAAGCCTAAAATTTATTTATAAGAACATAATAACAGTAATCTAAAATAAATTTAAAACACAATTTCTTATTTTTTTCTTCTTCAATAATGTTTGCTATTTCAAATTATAACTTTTTTGAACAGTCAAATTATTTACACAAAAGCAGATAACTTAGTATAAGTTGATGCTTAAGATTTGACTTGGCTAGTTTTTACGAGCAAACCAAATGTATAGAAGATAAGGTATCTTACAATATAAAAACTGTAACTTGCATATAACATAAGAAGATAAGTAAGCCAAATGTAAGATTAGTTGTGTGTTAAAACTAGCCAAGTCAAATCTGAAGCATCAACTTATACTAAGAATATTAAATTTTAATAAGAATATTATATCTAGAATATCTAACTTTAATAAGAATATTAAATTTTACTTAAAACGGCCCGCAACTGTATTAAAATTGCATCCATAGGTCGTCTATGGATGCAATTTTAATACAGTTGCGGGCCGTTTTAAGTAAAATTTAACATTCTTATTCAGCGGGCCAAAGACCATCGGATTAAAAAATATATACAGGTGTCCCATAGATAATGGATAAAACTTAAATGGAAGATACATCACCTAATTACCTAAAACCAATTTGATTAGTTTTGAAAAAAAACCGTAGTGTGACCAAGATTTTTAATTTTTTTCAATTTAGCTATTTTTTTCTACCCTAAGTCAGTTTTTTAATGATGTAGCTGAAGTAGACGATATTTTTTAGATCTGTTTTTTGTTAAATATTGCTGATTAGTCCGCCGATGTATTATGAAACCATTTTAGTAACTAAAGTTTTATTTAATTTGGAAAACACACTTCGAACCGAATAATTAATTATTTTTCTGTGATTAAGATGACCCAAATTTAAAATAAACCTCCTGTAAAAAAAATGTATGACACCGAAGTGTCCCATTATCTTAAAAACTGGTACACTTAACAAGGTTTGCAAACTGGTATAAAACTTGCGTCGGGTCCTTATTGTTACAAAGATGCTGCCGAAAACCTAGTGTAACATTGCTAACTTCGCTATTTCGTGTCTTACCCAGTTTTAATAGAATAGAATAGAATAGAATAGAATAGAATAGAATAGAATAGAAAATCTTTATTTGTAGTAGAGCACTTGTACAAAACATAAAATAAGATAGGTACATATAACAATTAAAATATAATTATTAGTGTAATATTTGTCTTGTACAGCAGTGCAATGCCACAAACAGGTAAGTCACTCAGCTTGTGTTGGAGCACAGGGCCTCTCAGACTGGAGACCGTTTTGGAAACGCATCTGAGATTCCAGGTGTCCCAACGCTGATTTTCAGTGACTGCCTATACGAACGTCAATGGCATAAACTGTAATGTGTTTTTAACAAACTATTAAAAATAAAGTGCAAAGCATAAATGGAAGAAAAATAAAAGTAAAATGTAGTAAATATAAATACATGTATAAAAGTGTGTTTACTAATTAATATTATGGTTGTAAAAGGATGGATAAAAAGATGGGTGGTAAAAGGATAAATTAGTAAATATTAAATAATAATAATAGGCTCTCGAGGTCAGTCTAAATTAAATTAAATTAAAAAATAATCAACTAAATTAAAACTTAATTTTTTACAATTAAAATAAAAACAAAATAAAAGTTATTTTTTAAAATTAAAATAATTTAAATCATTAAAAATTATTTAAAAATTAAATTAAATTTGGTAATGTTATTCTAGTTTTTGTATGTTTAAGAGAAACTTTTTATAATTGTGCTTAAAACAGTTGATAGTTAACTACTCTTACTTTAATCAATCAATCGTTATACATGTTTTATGGCCAAAACGGTGATCAGCTAGTGGTAGGGTCCCTATATATCGTAGTAACCGGTTCTTTGAGGTTTGATTAATTTAAATTAAGACGAACAAATGATTAATAGTAAATAGGGTAATAGTAGTAGTAGATGATAGCAATAAACCTAACAATAACTAAATAATATAGACGAATAACGAGTAAACGAATAAGATTTTGTTTTTGATTTTATTATTTTCTTGAATGTCGATTTCATCAATCGTGCTATATTAATCTGGTTTAATTATTTAAGGGGGAGTGGGATGGGAATCTAGCCCCCGCACGCTAGTCCCTATGTGAGCACCAACCAGAGGACTTCGGGTTTTGATTTATTAAAAGAATATTATTTTGCCCTACACCCTAAGTGCTCTCCATGAAAATGGGGAATTAATAAAAAAAATAAAAGGAACATTTGAAATATTCCAATGAACTATATCTTCCATGGAAGTTACTCTAAATTTAATAAAGATTCTGGGGTTTATTGGTTTCAGTCCACAAGTGGAACAAGAACATTGCGATTTATATTTACGAAGAAGTTTGAATTTATGATAACAAATAAGATAAGGTTTCGTGGTTTACTGATGCTTTCAATTACGAATATTCGTCAGCAATAATGACAAAACATAGTGAGCTTATAACTAAAGGCCTTCCGCTTATAATATAAATATATATATATATAAAATTTATATAAAATATACGGGGCAATTTCAACAAAGCCGTTTTTTCTTGAATTTCGGTGGACTTTTTTATTATTAAGTTTTTTCAACTTTGAACTATGGTTTATTGTTCTTCTTGTTATTGTTTATGCTCTTATTGAATGCCATCAAAATATGTCTTATAAACTCGTGAGAATACGTGTTTAAAATTGTAATGCCACCGAAATGATAAAACTAGCCACCGAAATGATATAAGTAGCCACCGAAATGATAGAAACTGTCCACCGAAATTAAAATTCACTGAAAATATATTAAATATACTACTGAGCAGCCTCAACTATACACTTTAACTAAATAGATGCACTCTTAACAAGTGTGAAAGGTTGTATACTATCATGAGTGACAATGTGTTAACCTAGTTACGTATGTTCTACTTAATTTTAGATATTCCTCTGGATTTCACACAAAAATGCACCTACCTACAATAAAATATAATAAAACTAAATGCTTGCGTGTGGGTCCTCCCACACACAAAGTAAATGCTGAGTGGTGACCACTTTGGGACCACAACACGAATTATTATTATCATTATTATTTTTTTTATTTTTTTCAATATTATTTTTTAAATTTTGTTGTTTTTAGCATGTTTTTTAATTTTCTAATGGTCCTGAATAAACTTGTTTTCTTTCTTTCTTTTCTTTCTAAATGAAAAGACATATTTTAATTAACGATTTTAATCTTAGCTTAGCAATAATCAGTCTTTTAAATTCTACTATTCTAATAATTTCGCACTTACTTAAATACAGTGTAAACTCTATATTGCGATACTTACGGGGCTTCTAATTTTATGGAGTTATTGAGATTTCAGAATTGTCGTTAAATGAAGAGAAAAAAAAATCAATATTATGATGCATACAATGACTAATAAAGTATACAGTTTGAAAGTCTGTGACCAACCAAGAATATGATAACGTATAGATAATGCAGATGCATTATTTGACTGTGTATTTGAAGTTCCATTAGATTCTAAATCATCATTGATAATTGAGTGTCACACTGAGTGTTTGTCGAGTTGTCTGAATTTTGTATTTTTTTTTTTTTTATAATAATATGCTTTCGAACTGGCTGCATTTTTTTTGCGTAGATTTTGGAGCTTGTGAGAATTTAATGTACTCCTCGAAAAAATTAATCCTGTAGCTTTTCTTCTTGCATATCTCTCTCTATCTTTTCTAAGAAACTCTTCTCGATCGCTTTTAATTCGTTGTTTTTTTTTCTGTTCGTATAATCTTCTTTTTTCCTTTCCCTCATCTTTGGTCAATGTTCTCAATGGGAAGGAAAAAATCGTAAGGAAACCTGCATGCCTGAGAGTTCTCCATAACGTTCTCAAAGGTGTGTGAAGTCTGCTAATCCGCTTGGCCATCGTGGTAGACTATGGCCAAATCCCTTCTCACTCTGAGAGAAGACCCGTGCTCTGCAGTGAGCCGGTAATAGGTTGATCATGATGATTTTACAAAAAACTGATGAACAAAAAATCAAAACTTACCTATATTTTAATATACATATGTAGGTGCTAAGCTCGTTATCTACTAGAATTTTCCTTTTTGGTTTGGTTTTCGTTTATTTTTTAGTGTTTTTGACCACCTACCTTCTACCTACCAACAGTTTATGTATTCTTTTTGCGACCATTTCATAAACTTTCTCTATTGAGTAAAAAAAAAAATTTGTGTAGAACCAAATATGGGGAAAATCGGTGTACAGGTTCAATATTTTGATGACATAAGTAAATAGTGTACACTTACTTATGTCATCAAAATATGTCAATTTGTACATATGAATTATATGAACGTAGGTATAATATAGTTACTAAAAACTCCCTGAAAGTATGTTAATTATGATAGCGAAAAAATTATCAAAATCGGTTCATTAGTCTTTGAGATGATTGCGGCCATACATATGTACATACATACATTCGTACGGGTCAAATACATAAACTCTTTTTTTTAAGTGGTTTAGTTAAAAAATTACCTGCTGGCCTGAATTTTCATCGAAACAAATAATAATCTACCAAAATAATAAAACAATCCACCGAAATGAGACAATTAAACACCGAAATGATAAAGCAATCCACCGAAATGAGATAATTAAGATTTAAAAAAACCGAAATGAGAATTTCTATCATTTCGGTGAGATTTTTGTCATTTCGGTTGACAATTTAGCCCACCGAATCCACCGAAATGATAACACCGAAATTAGAAATACGGACAAAAATTAGCATTACAAGAAGACTATTTATTACAAGATGATATGAATATTACACAAATAAACATATTGCCATTACGCACTCTTGAATAGTTTTTTATATGTATTAACTAATTGCAAGACAAGTTATACCTGTACACGGAAATCATAAGAAGTTTGTCACATGCCACCGAATTGAACTACTTACTTTTTTTGCGGGAACACGCAGGCAAGCGGCGCATTTTCTCCTACGATAAGCACATAGACCACACTGTTACCTACATTTTAAGCGCACGAGGGGGGAGCTAGAGTTATCCTATGCAAAACTACAATCGATTAAAAAAAAAACACCGAGATGAGAGGACTTTCTGGGACACAAGCATTTTTACTTACCAGTTATTAAACTAAGTAGATATTATCATAAAATTATTTTATAACTATACTGTCACTATTCACAATTTAAATAAAAGTAGCCATATACCTAAATAAGCAATACTTTTTGATTTATGAGGGAAATTACATTGAAAAAGGTTGTGAGGACAGCTACCGAAATGATAAATTCGGGGCTTTAAAATTTTTTTATTTCCTAAACTGCAGTCCTAATCAATAAATATTTATTGTCTCGCATAGGTATCTACCTATTCTACCTAGAAAAAAATATTAGATCTTTATACTAACGTTGGACAGTACCGATTTCACCCATGCCGTGCGAATTTTGCTGTTGGGAAATCCACCCATACATGAAATATACATAAGATATAGGTACACAAATTATACACTCAACTACACGATGTGCACTTTATGGTATTACCTTGCGGTTAAAAGTCCATACTACACAGATTACAATATTATTACAGCAATTATTTTTATTATGATGTTGCCTCACAATTCCTGAGGTTTAAACTGCAGGTAGGTATACCAAGTCAGTCGTTTCAGGAGAATTATTGTTTGGGCACATATTACTTAATCACTGTAATAACAATTATAACAAATGTGCTAAATAGAGAGAGATTAAAGTTTCACCATAAGTACACATCCGAGTAGCTTAGATTAATAATGGATAATCAGTATGAATGATGAAGTAGTGTGCAATAATTGTTACACAACTCGTCCTCGTATTCTGTTTCTAAGATATATTAATTAATAGTACTAAATCGCTGGAACGGTGAAAAACTCCAACAAAGAGTAAAGCTAGTTCGATTGGTAAGTGACAGGTAGATTTTATTTTCGAGTAGCTCTCAGCTTGTACACTGCATCTAAAATAGGTAATATATCTGTGATATGATACTTCCTGGAAATGGACAAATAGTAATAATAATAAAATTATAGCATGCTTAATAAATTAATTATTCTAGGTAGGTACTTTCCAAAGACTACTTCTGGATCTGATAACTGGAATGCCACTCGAGTTTTTAAATTAATTATATTAAATACTAGATTTAATCATTATTTATTATCAAAAGGAAAATCCCGCACACGAAATTCCGATATATTAAAATTTATATAATCAAGGGTTGATTAGAATTATTAGAACACTTTATTAATAGTCAAAATCACTCAAATTTTAGGATTTTAAAACAGCGGACATCCAACCGCTCGCGTCGCGGGGACTTGAATCCACGACCCTCCTGCCCTTTTCTCAAACTTTCCCCCAAAATCCTAAATTAGCCACGCCTTTTTAAACTGTACCTCCCCCGCAGCCCTGCGCAAGCGCACATAACAGTATATCCCCAGCTACCTATATAATAAAGTTGTAAATGGCCTGCTGACGACGGCCGTACCGTCACACTAGGGGAGATGCTGAATTTACAGTAGTTATTTATGCAACTGTTGTGTAATAAGGGGTATTAAAACACGAATGTGGGTTTATCACATGAGGCGAAGCCGAATGTGATAATAGTATCACATGAGTGTTTTAATACCTAATTATCAACAGTTGCATACAAGACTTTATCTACACCCATAATATGAATCCTCTATAAGATTCTAAAACAGTTAGCAAAACCCCCGACATTCGCCATTTTGTGTTGAATCCATCTTGAATTTGCATTGTGCTATTCTACTAGTCAAGCCCTTTCATTTGATACCCATATTGAGGGAGTTGTGAAAAAATATGTAATCCGCCATTTTGTGGCGGTCCAATTTTCATGAAACATAGCTAAGAACACTCCCGACTAATTCACCTTTCAAACAAAAAAAAAAACGCATTCAAATCGGTTTACCCGTTTGAGCACTACGGTGGAACAGACAAACAGACACACACCCACACCCACACCCCCATCCCCACCCCCGCATTCAAACCGGTTTGAGCGCTACGGGGGAAAAAAGACACACACACACACACACGCCCACACCCACCCCTCACACCCACACTCCATCCTCACCCCCGCATTCAAACCGGTTCACCCGTTTGAGCGCTACGGGGGAAAAAAGACACACACACACACACGCCCACACCCACCCCTCACACCCACACTCCATCCTCACCCCCGCATTCAAACCGGTTCCCCGTTTGAGCGCTACGGGGGAACAGACAGACACGTGTGTGTCTGTCAAAAGGAAAATCCCGCACACGAAATTCCGATATATTAAAATTTATATAATCAAGGGTTGATTAGAATTATTAGAACACTTTATTAATAGTCAAAATCACTCAAATTTTAGGATTTTAAAACAGCGGACATCCAACCGCTCGCGTCGCGGGGACTTGAATCCACGACCCTCCTGCCCTTTTCTCAAACTTTCCCCCAAAATCCTAAATTAGCCACGCCTTTTTAAACTGTACCTCCCCCGCAGCCCTGCGCAAGCGCACATAACAGTATATCCCCAGCTACCTATATAATAAAGTTGTAAATGGCCTGCTGACGACGGCCGTACCGTCACACTAGGGGAGATGCTGAATTTACAGTAGTTATTTATGCAACTGTTGTGTAATAAGGGGTATTAAAACACGAATGTGGGTTTATCACATGAGGCGAAGCCGAATGTGATAATAGTATCACATGAGTGTTTTAATACCTAATTATCAACAGTTGCATACAAGACTTTATCTACACCCATAATATGAATCCTCTATAAGATTCTAAAACAGTTAGCAAAACCCCCGACATTCGCCATTTTGTGTTGAATCCATCTTGAATTTGCATTGTGCTATTCTACTAGTCAAGCCCTTTCATTTGATACCCATATTGAGGGAGTTGTGAAAAAATATGTAATCCGCCATTTTGTGGCGGTCCAATTTTCATGAAACATAGCTAAGAACACTCCCGACTAATTCACCTTTCAAACAAAAAAAAAAACGCATTCAAATTGGTTTACCCGTTTGAGCACTACGGTGGAACAGACAAACAGACACACACCCACACCCACACCCCCATCCCCACCCCCGCATTCAAACCGGTTTGAGCGCTACGGGGGAAAAAAGACACACACACACACACACGCCCACACCCACCCCTCACACCCACACTCCATCCTCACCCCCGCATTCAAACCGGTTCACCCGTTTGAGCGCTACGGGGGAAAAAAGACACACACACACACACGCCCACACCCACCCCTCACACCCACACTCCATCCTCACCCCCGCATTCAAACCGGTTCCCCGTTTGAGCGCTACGGGGGAACAGACAGACACACACACACAACACACACACACACAACACACACACACGCACACACACACACCCACAACCGCATCCACACCCAACCCACGCCCAACCCACGCCCACGCCCACGCCCACACCACCATTCCCACCTCCGCATTCAAACCGGTTCACCTGTTTAAGCGCTACGGGGGAATAGACACACACACACACAGACACGTCAAACTTTACACCCCGTCGTATTTGCGTCGGGGTTAAAAACGGATGATGTAATATTGTACCGAATTTCATTACATCACTCGTTTGGATGATGTAATGGTTGTTACAACATTGGGTGTTCTAAAGTTGGCAATAAGCTAACTGTTTCAGAATCTTTTATAGAGGATTTAAAGCATGGGTGTAGATAAAATAAATTAAAATTATAAAAGTGTGCACATTCCAAAATTTTTACTTTGAAATTTCTGCCTACTTGCTTAAATTACCAATGCAAGCATTTTTATTGGTTTTTTATGCATTAAAGTAATTCTGAAATTTTAATAATTTTAAAAATTTTAGCCTACTTACGCAATCTGTAGTATTTGAATATCAATGTTCTAATGACGCATCTCAGTGTATCTTATGAAACAAAATACGAGTTCGCGATCGCGTAGGTCACAACATCGGTCCTAACCGACCAATCCATCTCCCAGGATAAGTTTCATTGAGGTGTGCTCACACTGCCGTCACACTGTGTGCGGGGAACCCATCATTTTGCAACCACATTGTTTCCTACTACATGTAGGAGACTTATTCCTTAGAAAATGCAAATAATAATCGGCGTTAAGAGTCGTTGGTAGAGTAAAAGGCCGTATTATTTTATTATACTTTCAAGGTACAATCTTGCGGCTGCCCTGACATTACCTCTTGGTTTTCTGTAGATAAAATAGGTACATATTAGCGTACTCCCGAGGCGTGTATTCATAACGAGGCATTGCGCTGAATTTGGCGACAACAACACACACACACAAATGAATATTCTCGAGGTCCGTAAAGACCGCCAAGACGTTTATTCCAATAAATAAACAGTTTCAAATCGATAGGCAAAGCAAAGTCTAATTTCACAGGAGAAAACACTGAGCGGGAGCGAAAGTTGTTCGACGCATCTACGAGTTACAAGTCAAGTGCAAACAATTAGTTGTACTTGTGATTTGAAAACAATGAAGTCGAGCCCTGTTCAAGTAAGGACTGAAGGGTAGAGGAAAGAAAAAAGCATGGCGATGACAATTTGAATCACCAAACAAAAAGCGGCGCTATCTATCCCTTTCACACATTATCATGTCACTTGGTAACTCGGACTCAGGTAGCAGTCCTAAATTGTGCACCAACGAGATGGAATAATTTGTAAGTAATTAAAGCTCACTTAATATGAAGGAAAAATTGGATTACTGACTGCATTTTAAATATTATTTTTTTCGAATAACTATCGCCTTTTCCAGATTTTCGGCAGCATCTTTGTAACAATAAAGACCCGACGCAAGTTTTATACTAATTTGCAAACCTTGATAAGTGTAAAAGTTTTTAAGATAATGGGACACTTCGGTGTCATACATTTTTTTTACAGGAGGTTTATTTTAAATTTGGGTCATCTTAATCACAGAAAAATAATTATTCGGTTCGAAGTATTTTTTCCAAATCAAAGAAAATATTCGTTACTAAAATGGTTTCATAATACATTGGCGGACTAATCAGCAATATTTAACAAAAAACAGATCTAAAAAATATCGTCTACTTTAGCTGCAGCATTAACCTTTAAGTACCGACGTGTGGTCTGACAGACACCTTGAGGGGTCGAAAAGTCTGATTACCTATGCTAGCGAAAAAGTATTCTCCTGTGCTTCTCTCTACCCCTCAGGAAGTCGTCCAGCAGCGTTCCTGCAGAGTGGCAGTGTTGGCGCGTACGATTTCGGTAAGTTTTGATTTTTATAAGATCACGAGTGGTCTGTCAGACCACTCGTCGGTACTTATGTAACTTTTTTTGGATGCGACTTTTTTCAGATTATATTGTTTTCTCTTTTATTTTCAGTCAGTTATAACAATGGATCAGTCAGGTTCTTCGGGCATGAAACGGGCAGCCATAAATAAAAATAAAAGTGTTCCTGTACGTAAGAAAAGATATCATACACTGCTTCAATATAAAGACCACCAAAAACTTTTAGGGGAATGGCTAAATAAGAGCTCAGAGTCCGAATCTGAGGATATTTTCCCAAATTTTACTGCCAGAGAGTGACCATAATTTAGCATCTGAACAGACTGTGATACTTGTATGAAACACGTGTGTCTACAATGCAGCAAGCCTATGCAAAGACTGTTTGTAAACTTTGATAGTTTCTGCAATTTGATACCTTGTGATTTTTGAGAAAAAGGTAGATTATTTATGTTTTTTTTATTTTTATTGTTTATCTAGCTATTATTCTTTAAGAAAAAATTGTTGACAAGAAAAAATAATAGTATTACTGATACATATTAATTATTTAGATAAAAGTTATTTTTTTCTAACGAAGAATCTATGATTGTTATATTAATGTTTATAATTAGTAATAAATGTGAAAACTTCTATATTTTGTTTTACTTAAACAATAACTAGATATTTAACAATACATTGAAATATTTTTTTTTAGAAGAATAATTAGAAACACAAAAGTTTTCGTTTGGAAAACTATCGTGGTCTGGCAGACCTCACGTCGGTACTTATGTAACTAAAATAGTACGTCGGTACTTAAAGGTTAAAAAAACTGATTTAGGGTAGAAAAAAATAGCTAAATTGAAAAAATTAAAAATTTTGGTCACCCTGCGGTTTTTTTCAAAACTAATCAAATTGGTTTTAGGTAATTAGGTGACGTATCTTCCACTTTAGTTTTATCCATTATTTATGGGACATCCTGTATATTTTGTCCAGAAGCGTAATTATAACGTTTTGTTCGCCAGCTCCTCATATATAAATATGACCGCCAGTCTTGCGGGCGTCGCCCGTCGAGTTGGTGGGCGATGCCCGTAACCGCGACGGCTGCGGTTCCCGCAGAAACAATCGGGCTCGTGAGTATAGAAATAAAACCTCTCGCCCGCAACCGCGGCGGGTGCGGGTCCAAGCCGCTTCGTGAGTTCTCACTCTTAACTTTGTCGAGATGTGCAAAGTTGTACTTCTCATAAAGCCCACTTCTTTAAATATTCGCTTGATAGTTTTTGTCCGCTTTACTTTGTCTGCCTCCTTAAATATACCTATCCCTCAATAACCTATATTATTTCTTCACTCTCTATACAGTACAAGGAGGTAAAGAGGAGGGTATAAGGAGACCGCGTCCGAAAACTTAGCGCTATTATATATTATACTAACTAAACATAATAGGGTATTTGACAACATTGAAAATATACTATTGATTGTGGTCATCTTATCAGATAATAGCCTAAAAAAGACATATTTCACTCAATCAAACTAAATTATGTAATTTTACGCGATATTTTGCACGAAATAAAACATTATAATTTTTGAAATTTTATCAGACACGTGAACGCTCTGTGATTGGTTGCTACTCTGGTGACGTCACTTGATAATTATACTTGAGAGTACACTTTACTTGGTCGATATAATTGAAGTTTATCAACCAATCGAAAGTAAACTTTAAATATGAAAAAATAAGATTGATATTAAAATAGCATTATTAACCTCTTAATTTCACTTATTTGGTGTGACTTTCTAGCGCATATACTTTACAATACACAATTGTTTTCATACCAATAATTAACTCTATGAGTATATACTCTTATATACTCGTACTCGTATATACTCTTCCACTAATAAATTATCACAAGATAACCTCATAACTTTTTTTTATTTCCTCACAAAAACAAAAGATTTGTACCTAAATACACAAGTGTTTTTCGCGCCATCCGTCGTAACTAATCACGCAGCGTGCTCTGTCGCACGCACCGAGAGCGAGCGAGAAAAGTGATGATGCTAATATTTTTCTATGTATTTAATACTTAATTAAAGATTGTTATTTTTCTTGTTTCCTCTCCCGCATTCCATTTAACTTTGTATTTATTGTATTTAACCTATTTAATTACTTTTAATTTGTATTTAACTATTTAATTATTGTTACTGGAGAGCTGCGCTGTTTTGTTGTGGTTTCTGGTTATGTAACCCATACTGTGCCCATACTCTGTGTGTGAACCTATAAACTTGCTTATTGGTTTGTGACGTCACGCGTATCATGTGATCAGCGCTATACAAAAATGTCGTTTATGGCGCGGTTTTCAAAACTTAAACTTTATCATTGATTTAATTCTTAATACTGTAGATATTCCGAAAAATATCAATGTAGTGTGTTTTAATAAGTAATAAAGAATAATTTAAAACAAATTCCAAAAATTAGTCAAATAGCCTATTATAGGGTAGGTATCGGCCTTGGCGCGCGCGCGTTTTTGTAGGTACCTATCTCGATACGTAAATAGGTCACACAACGTTCGCTGACCTCCAGCGTCAGCTGATTTTTAACCGAGATCAAAAAAAGGAGGTTCTGTATTCGACCCGTATGTATATTGTATGTATGTAAGTATGTATGTATGTAAGTATGTTCGCGATTATCTCCGCAACTAATGAACTGATTTTGATGATTGTTTCACTATCGTTATCTACATACTTTCAAGAAGGTTTTAGTATATAACACATTGAGTTATCATTCTTACGTACGAAGTTATAAGCATAAATGTACACATATGTCACTAATATGTTCTCTGAGATGGCAATCTCAGCTATATTAGACTTCAGCAATAGGTCTTGCCAGACCTATTGCTGAATATATGCAATATGCAAGTCTAATATAGCTATTCTGTCCAAAGACTTCACTCTGCTACGTCTACGTAACATTGACCTTTTGCAAAAAGTTTTGAGCCGAGGTCAGTAGGTACAGCTGCATATAGAGTGATTCTTTGGAGTTTGTGCACGGTTACGTGTATTTCCATTCCATACAAAGCCAAACCGCAAGGGTGAAACTAGTCGCGTATAGATTGTAAATTACTTTTTAAAATCAAGGTCTTATACAAACTAATCTTGTATAGATCAGAAGTTAGGTTGGGTTAGAACATTATAAAACCACTCACCTATAGTATGACACAGAAAATGTATATGTCACAGGATATATTTTAATAATAATAAATAATATATAGGTCATAATCTATTTTACATAGTTCTCATTTATATTATTATTACCTAATATAAAGAAAACAAATCACTAAAAAGCATAAAATAATTTTTTTCAAAGAAAAATGAACCGACTTCAAACGAATCAAACTAAAAAGTTTAAAATAATTTTTTATTCATTTAGACTTTAGATTGACGATTAAACTACCTAACTCATATTAGATAATTTTTTGGAGTCAGCGCCAAACCACATTCAATTCGTGTAAGTAAAATCAGAATATCCACTTTTGAATGTGAACGTGGTGAACCAATATAGTCGCGGAGGGTGAGGCTGTCCGGGACGCGGGGGGCACATTTTCGACTTAAAGTGAACTTGAAGTCATTTGGCGCCGACTTCAAAAAATTATATATCATTTAGGTATATTAGGTAGTTTAATCGTCAATCTAAATCAGAGGTTCCCAAACTTTTTTTTCTCATGGACCACTTTCAAAAAACTAGGTGGACCCCCTGCAGCCACATTTCTACCATATTCCCAAAACTCGAAAAAAAATATGAAGATTAGATCTTACTATGGAAATTTGCGTCCATCGACCAATTGCAACTATCCATAAATTACATCGCACGTTAAGGGGGAGGGGGGACGAATTGTGACATTGTGTGACAAGGGGCTGGAAGGGGTCATAAATTTTTTGATGTCACATTTCAAAATCTAATATTTTTAAAGTAGGTACTATTAAAACATGAAATAAGAAATTTTAAAGCAAAATTTTGTTGCAAAATATGTGACGTCACACAATTGTCTCACAAATGTGACCAGCTGTGACAAGGACGGGGGTAAAGTTAAGCACTGAATATGGAATAAACAAGTTTTTACAAGTAAAAACTTGCATATTCCATAGCTTTTTAAAATATTATCTGCCTACATTGTAAGGTGAAATCAAGCCAATATTTTAGTTCTTCACTATCGAAACCAGATAAAAAAATTCGTGGACCCCCGCGTACGACTCGTGATCCCCCATTTTCTTAAAGTACTACCTTTCTAAAAAAAAATGAATGAGTTAAATCGAACTACGCGTTAATGAATTACAGATAAATATACGTTTTAACTTTCTTCCCCTCTCCCAAGGGAACCGTGTTGAATTTCGGGATAAAAAGTATCCTATGTCCTACCTCGTAAACTCAAATCGTACCAAGTTTCATATGAATCCATTTAGTAGTTTCGGCGTGATGCGCGGCCAAGATACAGACAGACAGACAGACAGACAGACAAAAATGAAAAATGCAGTTTTGGCTTCAGTATCGATTATAGAGTGCCCTCCAATATATTTTTTAAAATATCTTCAATGTACAGAATTGGATCTGTTACAGTTTTATTATATTATTGTTAGGATATTTCCGCTATGTACCAAAGATTGTCTATAAAAGCAGACCGCACACTAGCGCCAGGATTATTCTGCTGCCGGCACTTGTGGTGTAAACATCGACGTGGTCTGTCTTCGTGTTGGTTCGATTATTTAAATTTCACTTTTTAAACTGTTTGTGGTAATTTTGTTCCAATTGTTAATTATTTTGTGAAATAAAAACGTATTTGGTTTGTTATCAACAAATTGTTATTTTTTTAAATGAATTTCCACTTCTGTTTCTAACATTATAGATAGAAGATAGATAGATAGATACGTTAGGAACTTTAAAAAAATATACGAAATATTTTTTTTTTGCAATTACAGTTCTGTTTAACCCCCCAAAACATGGTATTGAATAAAAATGCATTTTTTTAAGTATCTTTTTTTTCATTTTTTTAGTATCTTATCAGTAATCATCAGTGTTATCACCTGTCTTCGTTTCCGAGAGCGTTCCCCATACATCGGATATTATGTAATCTGTGTTTCATGGTATAGGTACCTATGTTATCAACGTTACGAGAAGGTACAAGTCACGGCAAATAAGTCTAGCGTTGACTTTCAATGCGCAGAAGTCGAAAATGAGGTATCTCGGGGTGGTGGGAGGGCGTGAGGATCGTTCGTAACTCGTAAGCAATGATTAGATATCCAATGGTACTGTGTCCCGCTCAACGCTGCGCCCACTTCTCTAGCTCAGCGCTAGACTTACATGCCGGGAGTTGTATTTCGCACACGACTAGAATAAAGTAGAATTTTGAACATCAGATGTTAGTCATCTCTTGGGACCGATAGCTTAAACAGAACATATTCTCCGCAGAAAAGGTGAAGGCCAAATTCAGACGTTGAAAGTTGTTCACCAATCCAGTTCAGTAACTTATGTCAACGTTGCTTAATTACTTGGCTGCGGTGTGTCGCGGGGCGCGGTGTGGCGAGTGACTGATCGTAGATTTGTAGATCCTTCCGTATTTGGTGTTAACATACGCACACACATACACACACACACACACACACACTCACACACACACACACATACATATATACACACACGCACACGCAGACCTATACATAGGTACTATACGTATGCTGTTACAAGTGATGTTAAAAGTGTTAGAGTTACACTTGTATCGGAACCAGGATCCAGAAATTCAATGTGGTTGAATAAATTGAATACCTTTGTCGTATAATGCAACTCGTATTGGCTCGCTGGAGGTTCGCTTTGAAAAAGAATTTGTTACACGTTCGTATAAAAAGGAATAGTATTTTTTAGGACTTATCAGGCACCAATGTTAAGTTATCACTACATAGTATAAAACAAAGTCGTTTTCTCTGTCCCTATATCCCTTTGTACGCTTAAATCTTTAAAACTACGCAACGGATTTTGATGCGGTTTTTTTTAATAGATAGAGTGATTCAAGAGGAAGGTTTATGTGTATAATAACATCCATTAAATTGTGGAGAAATACTGTTATTTTTGAGGTTTCTAATGTGATGTCGTAAATAATTACATTTTTTCCGCTTACATTGCAAACGCAGGCTGAACCCTACGAGATTTATCAAAAGGGTAGTAATAAAACGAGTGACTGTAAATTACAGTTCTAAGTGTCAAAATTAATTAATTTGGGTTATAGAATTACAAAGTGAGCGACTGACTGCGAGTGACGAGAAATCAACAAAACAGCAACTTACAAACATTAATTTGAGTTACTTAAAATACAAAATGAGCAGCTTCATAATATTTGAGCGACCTAATATTTGTTTGAGTGTCAACGTTACGTCCTGCATTTTTTTCAATATTTGGCAAATGTATTTTTTATACTGAGCGGCATTTTATCTTAAATGAAGTGTTTCGAATACAAAAACCACTTTGAAAAATACACTAATGAGCAGAGTATAATGAGCTCACATTTAAAAAATAAAAATAATATGAAATAACTATTTGAAGAAACACTATTCTATTAGTTGAGAAATTTTATTATTGAAATATAAGGGTAATTAAATAAAACAATGTACTCCGTAAAAAATTTGGATCTGGCACTTCGCCGGCCGCTGCCGCGGCACGCTCGCTTCGCTCGCTCGGCTCGTGCGTTGTGGTAACTGTTCTAACCTAACCTAACCTAGCTGGTGTTTTTGGAATCCTGGTGTTTTTTAACCTGGTATTTTCATTAAAAAAGCGTATCAAAATAAAAAACATAAGCCCTCAAATAGAATATCAGTAACCAATAATCATTAATAAAGCAGCTTACAAAACTTTGCTCAAAGTGAACTTTTTAGTAGTTCGCTAAGTATAACCTCACTTAGAAAAATCGAATCTATCTTAATATTGAAGTTGCCCTCTCTGTATTTCCAGTCGCTCACTTAGTAATGAAGTCGCTCAGATAAAATTTTAATATCTGAAATGGATTTATCACAATCCACTTTTTGTAAGCTCGTTCTGGATTTTATTATAAATCAATATTCGTCGTCAGTTTAGTTAATTTTTCGCTTACTCAAATTCATACCGCTCAAGTTATTAAAACAGTATGTCATCATCAGTCGCAAAGTTTTTTTTTGTTCGCTCGTTTTATAATTCCCCTTATCAAAATAATGTACTAAGTATTGTACACATTGAAAAGGTCTACAGAAAAGTCCGCGATGGTATATGTCTATCTCTTATGGATATCCCACAATAACATTTTTTTGTCATTTACTTTTTACGACAAATAATGGCTAATTTTCGAAGCGATTTCAACCAATACAGCATTAATCCTTATCTAATTAAATACCTTAAATGCATTGTTGATTTTATATAAATCCATATGGTCCTTTACAGCATATGATTTAAATGAATACTTTCGAAGATATTACAGATTTAAAAATTGCGGCGGCGCGGGAGCGTGCCTATAAGCGCGTCGGCGGCCGCGGTTCTCCCTATAGCCCATTGTCGATAATTTTTGAAACCAAAAAAAAAATCACAGTACGTAGGATGAAACCCATTGGAAAAGGAGGAGAATATTATAAAATACAAGGAAAAATAATTTACGGGCGATCTGAGCTCGGGAAAAAAGGGGGGGAGTTTTAAGGGTAAAAAACGGTTTATCTCGATTTCCGGCAAAACTAGAAGTCCTATGGAAAAAAATTAAATGGCAAAGTTGTAGGTAATAAAAAGATCTACAACTTTTATATTTACACTTTTTTCACATAACCTCAAAATTTATGTGAAAAGTTCAAAAAACCAAGTTTTTGGTTCTTTATTTTTAACTTTTAAAATAATTTTTTTTTTTCACGGAATCTGGTGAAAACTTACTTTCTTATGTCCCAAATACACTAATTTATTTGATTTGAAATATTTAGTTTTTCTCCTTATTTTTGACTTAATATCGACTTAATTCTGACAGCTGTCATTTTCATTTACAGATGAGTTATTTATATGGAGAACAGGGTTAACATCTACGAAGTACGATTTTACCCCAAACTACTTTAATTCCCTGTCAACATATAAAGCTCTAAGCCGCTTAATAATATTAATTGTTTCGCCCTAAAATAGAAATTGCTAAGAATGGAAACTAGAAAGTCATATCTACATGCAGCAGTTGATTTGTATTTGCATAAGTTTTGAATTTTTCATCTTTTTTGTGGGAATTGTTTTATCTCTGGTAACATTATGAAACGTCAGAATTCCACGGAATTAGTAATTCGGGTATAAGGTGAGATATAGTAAGTTCATTGTGGAAAATATCGTAAAAAGTCGTAAAAGCCGCCTGGGAGCTTTCATCGAAAACGCTGCCTAATCCCTGAGCGGGTAGTACCTACGCATAAAATGCTCTACTACCCGTGCGAAGCCGGGGCGGGTCGCTAGTAGGTAAATAAAAATAAGGCAGGGTATACAGTCTACGAGCTGATGCGTACAATATCGTTTTAGATTTAGAAAAATCCAAATTTCGGATATCTAGATCCACCAGATTAGGGTTGCACATTATTTGTCACTCAGAGTACTGGCTGGCAGAGTAGTTACGACAGCACATATTGGTCGATTGTGCTTGTTAACAGCAATCAAATTAGATGTTGCCACGCGCTCACGGTAACCACAGAATAACGGAATACTACTATGTACTACTTGTTTTTTTCCTTATTGTTGCCGGACCCGAGTTGAAGATCTCAAATATTCAGTTGGTCTAGTGGTTAGCTTATTGGGCTGCGAATCTTGCGGTTTCGAGTCCCGCGCCAAAAGGACCTCTCTGGCGCAGTGGTGAGTGTGGGTGGGAGCGATGTACACAGGGCGAGTGCAAAAGTTCCAGCACAGTCTCGATGTACTCCCAACATGCCGGTCTTGGCCGACTTGGCGGAACAAAGAAATGAAAACAAAATTGATTCTAAACTAATTTATTTAAAATAAAATAAAATATTTTTATTTCAGGCCATGTTGCCCATATTTAGTTTGTTTATTATGTATTAGTAGGTAGGTATACTCTGATTTTTAATTCCGTGAAATTCTGACGTTCCTTGATGTTACCATGCATGCGTGCGTGCGTGCGTGTTTTTAAAAGTGAATTAGTCCAGAGTGTTGTTAGCTATGTTTGATGAAAATAGGTCCAAGATGGCCGCCGCTACAAAATGGCGGATTACATACTTTTTTCACAACTCCCTTAATATGGGTATCAAATGAAAGGGCTTGACTAGTAGAATAGCACTATAGATGGCCGCTGCCAAAAAATAGCGAATGTCGGGGGGTTTTTTTAATTTACACTTGTAAGTTTCACTTACATTTCACTACAATACCACTACCACACATTACGGACTGAGGAGCGGCGAATTACACCAAATTCGACGCTTTAGTTTTGGACCTCTAGTAACAAATGTACGTTCATTGAATATGACGGCGTCCATCTCAATAATACGATTTTTTGTTGCTTCGAGAATAAGTTCGCTAACCTGCCTCCACGCACGTACACTTATGCACCAAAGTTTTGGCTATTAACTAACTATCAAATGATGATCTAACAAGATTTCAGAATAATATAATCCAGCGACGAGTACAGTCGAAGTAGATTTATGCATTATAAAAAAAATAGTCGCATGGTAAAACTCATCTGGGTTTCGCCATTTTACGTTAAAATGACCCGGTGCAATCACGTGCCCTTTTGTGGTAGAAGTGTCAAACAACATCCCTACTTGTTGTGAAATTTCACCAATGTATATGTCATCTTTAGCGAAATTGTTGAAATTGGCAGAATCCTGATCGAACACACCGGAAATTCCCATTTCAAACAATGGTTTTTGTAGATTAGTATGTGTGACGATTAGATCCATCGGAAAGTCCACCTCGACCTCTTTCAATCCGAACTCGTCGGCATCACTTTGAAGCTTGGAGAGGACGTGGTCCAGTGACACTTCTTTAAGATTTCTGAACACTTTTTTGACGTCATACCCGAAGTCAGGTGTTACGTGAAGCATGCAGTAGTCACCTTCGTAAGGCAGTTCCGTGACCGATGCGTGTAACGAGTCAAAATACAAGGATTGGAGTGGCGCTTTCGTATGTAATATGTTCTTGTACGTGTTTTTATTTGATCCAAAGAAAAGTAACTTTTTCTCCCAGTTTAATGATTTTGACCATCTCAGAGAAAATTCTAAAACAGTGCACATAACCATCGCAGTGTTTACAAAATCTTTCTCCTCTAACTCGAAATAGTATGCATCATAATACAACATGACCGCACGTGATAAACTCACCGCGTCCACCGGATCCTCAAAATTAAGACGCCGCGTAATGTAATCATAGTTGTTTTCTAATCTCCTGATACCATCTGGAGATACATCAAAATTTTCGTCATAAAAAAGTAAATTCCGCGATGTTATTTTAATCCCTTTGTCGCGATCGTCCACAAGCAGCGATTTTTTCAGTTTCTGAAACTCCTTCACGACTTCATTTCTGTCGTCCAGTAGTGATAACACCTTCGCAAACTGTTCCCGCGTGCCTCCTTGAGTTTCATATGCCATGCTCAGTAACATAGACCAAAGAGCATAAGGCGATAATATAACATCCTGAAGCTGATCTGCATCTTGTACGGCGTGATACAATATTTCTACGCTGAAATTTCTCACTTTTGAATTTAAATCGAGATCACCGAACACAAAAAAACCCAAAAAAACACAAAATACAAAAAACACTGCCGAACGCATCGTGTATTGCCTGTTGAATTGTCGATTGCGATGAATATATAGGTATAATATTTGTGACTCATGTGACCTTTGGTCTTGAATTGTGGCTATACCGGTTACAAAGCAACACAAATGTTCGAATATAAACTAGTGATTTATCGTGTTTTTTCTAACGCTACTACTTATTAAAAATTAGCGGATGCCCGCGACTTCGTTCGCTTGGATTTATGTTTTTGAAAATCCCGAGGGAACTCTTTAATTTCTGAACTAGGTACAATACCATGATCTTGAAATATTTACGGGTCAATCTTTAAAGAACCTAATTTTCAAGAAAAAAAAATGAATAAAATCGGACTACGCGTTAATGAATTACAGCTAAGTAGGTACCTATGTATGTGGCGGTGCAACCTCAAGGCAGCGTTGCAACCTCCACAGTTTTCCTGGCTGGTTTTTCTCGCCGGCCTGTTTTTGTGTGTCAAGAGATTATAAGTGTTAATGTTTTTTTAAATGTAGAAGCTATCTCAGCCTGCGCCTCCGAGGTGCACTGTGATTATTATTATTCCGTTTTTAGGACCGGAAGGTCGGCTCCTGATTCTGTTTTAATATGATTCTATTTTGTTACCCCGGTGAGATCAGACCTCAGTGATGGTCCTCGAGCCTGAGACAGTTTCATTTCTGGAAGACATTCTGAATTGAATGAAATCATAAATTTTGTACAATGAAAATTTTCAGCGGCTATTTTGTGGAGTGAACATTAGAGACATTATTTTATTAATTTACGTTCATGTGTCGTATATATTAATATTTTTCAGGAATATTTTAAAATTTTCTAGGAACTAACATTATGGAAAGCAAATGCCAACAATTGGAAGATGAAAATAATGCTCTCAAATTAAAACTTAAAGAGTTGGCCGACAAAACTTTCCCAATCTTTAAAGAAAATGAAGTGTTACGTTCGCAATTAGCGGGTGTTTCAGATCACGTCGGGGTCACCAATTATAGGTGCGTTGAAAGTAATAAATAAAATCCAATAAAGCTTTCACGGAAATACGTTATATTCTAGCACTTTTAGGGAAAAATTGAGTACAGGTTTAATCTTCCAGAAATGAAACTGTCTCAGGCTCGAGGACCATCACTGAGGTCTGATCTCACCGGGGTAACAAAATAGAATCATATTAAAACAGAATCAGGAGCCGACCTTCCGGTCCTAAAAACGGAATAATAATAATCACAGTGCACCTCGGAGGCGCAGGCTGAGACAGCTTCTACATTTAAAAAAACATTAACACTTATAATCTCTTGACACACAAAAACAGGCCGGCGAGAAAAACCAGCCAGGAAAACTGTGGAGGTTGCAACGCTGCCTTGAGGTTGCACCGCCACACCTACAAATTTTGACTTCATCCCTTCTCCAAAGGAAACCGTGCTGAATTTCCGGATAAAAGTATGGAGTGTCATCTCATAGAATGAACTCAAATCATACTCAGTTTCATTAGAATAGAATAGAATAGAAAAGTTTTTTATTCAAATAAACTTTTACAAGTACTTTTGAATCGTCAATTGAATCTACCACAGGTTCGGAATGCAGTTCCAGCCGAGAAGAACCTGCAAGAAACTCGGCATTTGAATTCATAGACAATTTGAAGATACAGACAAATACAGACAGACAAAAAAAATGCAAGGCAGTTTATAGCGACTGCCGATAGAAGTGATCAAGAGTTAAGGTTTGAACTATACATTTATGACCTTTATGTATGGTAAGCATGCGGCGATGATGACGCGAGTTTCACGGTTTTTTTCACCCAAAAAGTATACATAGGTAATAGGTATATATGTTACGGGTAAGGTTGGAAGTTGGAATAAACTTAGGTTATTGTTAAAACTTATTTTCATTATTATTTGGACATTACCCAAAAGTCTTGGGTAATACTAAGTAAACCCCGGTAAACCTAAGTTTACTCCAACTTCCAACCTTACCCGTAACATATATACATTATACATATACATAGTATACATATTATAGCTCATGGAAAGCGTTCGGTGAAGATGACGCGAGTTCCATGATTCTTGTTCAACCAATAAGTGCTCAACGCGTCTAAAGAAGTTTTTACTTCAATATAATGAACCAAAAAGTAATTTTTCGCAATATAGTATCGACATAAGTTTAAAATATTTTTTTTTTGAAATTATAAATATGTGCCTCTACAGCTTCACGATCTGATATGCTATGTCGGTGACTTTGATTCTTCTGCGGATCTCCTCATTTCTGACTTGATCCCGCTGGGATACTCCGAGCATAGCTCTCTTCATCGCCCGCTGAGTGACCCTGAGCCTTCTTATGAGGCCCAGCTATAATACTGTCAACATTTTTAACTACAGTAGTATTACTGACGTACGCGAAAGACATCAGCAGGAATTCACGAACACATTGTAAAACTATAGACTAGGCGGGTTGCCTGTAAGAGATCACTTTAGTGATAAGGCCGCCCTTGCAGCCTAGCATAATTTTTATTGTATTTTTCTGTATCTTTGTCATTTTGTGTTACTGTGCTGCAATAAAGACTATTACTACTACTACTACTATATTTAATTGCAATTCTGTTTCTTTACCAAGTATCGAAGAAAAAAGACATAATTATGTGCAGATACAACAACAATAAAAATAAAAATAACACACCAAAGCTACCCGATAAAATAAAAGGAAACATTTACAATGTTGATCAACGAAACAGCTGATAGGGAATGAATAAAAATTCCGAAGCAACTATGTACACGGTCGACGTATATCGACGCTCGTAAACAAAGATTGTCTATGATTTACCTTCCCCTTTCGGGTTGGGGCTTTTAAAAGTTGTCCGTTTTGTACCTGTTACTGGCAATTTGGTTAAAATGTACCTACAGACAGAGGCGCATGTTCTATAGAAGCCTAAAAGCCCGGCTTGCGTATAAATATTCGATGCAGCTTATCTATACTAATAAATAAAATTGAAGTGTCTGTCTGTAATATCGAAATAACTACCTCATATTAAGCTCATATGGTTATTTGAACGATACTATAACCGAATCACACGTTTTTAAAATTTTTGTCTGTCTGTCTGTCTGTCTGTCTGTCTGTCTGTCTGTCTGTCTGTCTGTCTGTCTGTCTGTCTGTCTGTCTGTCTGTCTGTCTGTTTGAACGGGCTAATCTTTGGAACGGCTGAACCGATTTTGACGGGACTTTCACATACAAGTAGAGAATTAACCAGGGAGTAACATAGGCTACTTTTTTAACCGACTTTCAAAAAAGGAGGAGTTGTGTTTTTCTACCTATGTACACCGATATCTCCGAGATTTCTAAACCGATTTGCGTAAATTTTTTTTTAATCGATAGAGAAACATTGCGACACTGTCCTACAAAAAATTTGGATTCCAACTTCTCAATCCTGATGCTGTAGGGGATCTGATCCCCAAAACTAATGGGATTTAGGCACTGTCGGTTATTTAAATTGATATTGGGGATACCAATTAAAGACTTTATTGTTGAATGACCTCGAGTAGGTACATGTCCAACTCCTCAACCCTGATGCTGTAAGGAATTGCATTCCGAAATCGTAAGGATCCCACGGAATTTTTCCGTTTTGTGGACGGGTTACTACTTACTACAGATAGACTACTTTTTGTTCTGGAAAATCAAAGTTCCCACGAGATTTTTACAAACCTAAATACACACGGGCGAAGCCGTGGGCATCATCTAGTAAGTCATAATTAACTCATACACAAAAATAAAATCAATCATATCACAGTAATAATTATTCTATCAAGTTCAAATTCCGCGCGTCTGCGATGTCAGATTTCGCTTTTAAAGGTCATTGACGCGATCACCGACGCGCGAGTCGCCCCATCTCGCTCTGATTTATTGGCTTCATATGGGGCTTTTTCTGCGCTCCTCTACCACATCTATGTATATAAATAATAGTATAGCGTTTTGTTTAGAATATTAAGCCCGGCTTCTAACTTCAATGGATCGCTATTGGTTGATCATACAGTGCACGGCATTGGATATAAGTAATCTAGTATATAAGTATAACAGTTGTTTGTTTTGTTTTGGTTAGCCGTGAGTGTAATTATAGGTTACTTGTAAAATAATCGCAAAATGTACAAAATGAGTGTTGATTTAATAAAATATGTTGTTTGTTGTGACAATTTAAAGTGTGTACAAAGATTGATGGCCGAAAACAAGGTAGGTAGGTAATTGCTGTTTTTTGTCTCAAAATACAATTTAGCAGGTCTGCGTAAAAAAACTCAATATGAGTTCTATTATTTATTTTCATAATTTCGGTAAACAAGTTAACTGTTAAAGAAACTTCTTTGTAGTGTTTTTCAGAAGTTAATTGATATTGTTTGTCATTTATCACAGCAAGAACTGTCTTTTAATGGTCACGATGAGTCTAAAAAAATCTTATCTTCGAGAACGGCTGGAGCGATTTTCATGGTTTTTGATTTGTAATTGTTGTACCTACCTATTTGCTGCCTCGTTGGTCTAGTGGTTAGCATATTCGACTGCAGATCACGAGGTCCCGGGTTCGATTCCCAGATCGGGCAAATAATTGTTAAGTATTGGGTTTTTCTGTCAAGAAATTCTCAGTGCCAGCCGGGAGTTGGAAGTTGGCGGTGTTTCACCCCCGTGCCTCGGAGAGCACGTTAAGCAGTCGGTGCCGGTTATTATCACTATCATATTGTGGCAATAGTCGTTATAGCCCGCCAACCCGCATTGGAGCAGCGTGACGGGTCTAAGCTCTAAATCCCTCTCTCCAATGAGAGGAGACCTGTGCCCAGCAGTGGGATGATAAAAGGCTGTAGTGGTGGTGGTAGTGGTACCTATTTGTCGGCATGCATGGAACCTAAGCTCTAGGACCGCCACTGCCTACAGATGTTGTTGGTAGGTATTATAATATTATTTTTACTACACATAGGTCTACACCAATGTAAATTTTATTTTTATGTAATTATGCCTTTTTATTTGATTCTATTCGCCAGATCCTCACTTGTGCTTTTAAATAATAATAAGAGATTCCATAAATTTAGTTTCCTACAATAATTTAAAACTTGTATCATCTTGCATATCGTATCTAAATATCACGCACGGTTATTATGCTATCTCATACATAAAATTAAAATAGAATATAAATAGCAATTTAAACAAATACATGGTTTAAACTCATTTTATCGTTCTAAAAGAAACTATTATACGTTTTTGTCCACCAGAAGAGGTGTTTGCTCGCATTCATTCACTTTAAATTTGATTACTTCGTACCGTTTGACTATTTCATTTCGTGGACAGTGGCGTGCAAAATTAATTGGAATTTACAATCCAAAGCTATGTTTGTGCGCAATGTAGCCATTCTTTTTCGATTCCAGTTTCTGTTTGATTTAGTGCATTACAGAAGTTTTCCGAAAAAATAACTGTGCACACAGAACTTCGCGTTTAGATTAGAACGATAAGAGTAGATAGTTGTAACCTAGTTTAGGATTTATTTCTTTGAATTAATTTCCAGTTATCCAAGCACAATTAGTTCGACATCTCTCGCAGGTCTCACACTAATCATGATTATGCTGCTTCTACATATCTTATGATGCAGAGTAGAAGCAAAATAAGTACATGCAAAGTAGAGAAGCAATACTTACTCCCCTCTCCCTGCCAATTCATTGTCGTCCACAACACCAAGCACTATTTTATGTATATCGTTCTCGACAGTAATAGGTAATTGAAACAGTTCGCTTGTATGAATTATCAGAGGTGTGGTAGAAGTAACATTCACATATAGAAGTATAAGTTATGTAAGAATCAACTACTTAGGCAGTGGCGTGATAAAACGCAAGTCAAACTTTTTCTTAACGAAGCAAATAACTTCTCGCGCCTTGCGCTCGTCCGATGTCCACGTAAAAGAGAAATTTTAATTTCCCTCGGAACCTATGAAAAGAAAAACTCTCTTTGAACACTCCTTTCACGGACTGAGTATAACTTTGCCGCACTCGCAGCTACTAGTTTAATTCACATAAATTATTACATTTTTATTCGCATTAGGTACTTGGCGGAAAAGATTAATTTCAGTGGCTTCACACTTTTCCTTTTAAATTTTCACCAACTGCGTTGAAATTAAGGTCTCAATTCAAACCAGAGTAATGCAATTTTTGTTTGAATTACGACTATGGTTTATGCTAGTTTTAAACGATCATATTTTATTTGGAACGTCGTCGTCGTCGTCGTCTCAACCAATGGACGTCCACTGCTGGACATAGGTCTGCTTGTTATTTGGAACAGAGACACAGAATTGTGATGGCGCAGAATGCTCACTCCACACAGATATTTAAATACAAAGGGACTCTTGATTCTGCTGAATTTGCAGTTTAGCTCGCAGTGTCAAATTTTATATTCACCTACAAAACCCTTTCTTTCTTCTTTTATTTCATCTGACGACGTAATCGACGGAATTTGCACTGACAGGGGTATGCGTCGATGTACTTGCACATCGGTGATTGGTTAAACCTAAAGTGATACAGGCCAAAGAAAAAGTGGTCTGTAAACATAGTAGTGTACGATTATCAAGTTGTGCAATCCATTTTGCTTAGGTACTACCGATTTTTATTTCGCGAATTTTCCGCTTTTTCACTCCACAAAGACATTTTAATAATAGGCGATTCTTAATTCGACGAAATACAAGTATAAATTGAAAATTTAAAAAACCCCCGACATTCGCCATTTTGTGGCGGCGGCCATCTTGGATTTGAAATAGTGATATTGTACTAGTCAAGCCCTTTCGTTTGATACCCATAATAAGGGAGTTGTGAAAAAATATGTAATCCGCCATTTTGTAGCGGCGGCCATCTTGGATCGATTTTCATCCAACATAGCTAACAACACTCTCGACTAATTCACCTTTCAAACAAAAAAACCGCATTCAAATCGGTCCACCCGTTTGAGCGCTACAGGGGAACAGACAGACACACACACACGCACACACACACGGACGCACGCACGCACGCACGCAAGCACGCACGCACGCACGCACGCACGCACGCACGGACGCACGCACGCACGCACGCTCGCACGCACGCACGCACGCACGCACGCACGCACGCACGCACGCACGCCATAGTCGCAAACGCACGGATTTTAAAACGCGTCTGAACGTAAAAGCCATGTGAGCTTTCTGAATAGTAAACGCGCCGCAACGACATCAGTGCCGACCCGACTTGCATGCGAAGTGGGAGCAAAAAACATCAATGTCAGGAGATAGCGCCGTAATTAGATTCAGGCACGCTGCGTTGTACGTAAAAGTCACCGCTGACGGTACGTAAGCGTTTTTCAACTACGCTCTTTGTCAAATGGATGCAAATCGCTGTGCAATTGGATTTTAGTCGGGAGCGTGGAAAAGGACGGGGGTTGACTTTAAAAGGCGAATTTTGTGGTTGCGACGGCAAATCAAATAACATCTACAGGCGCTGCGATTTACTTGTGGGGTTTGACATGCATATTTTAATGCAAATTTGTCTATGCATACATGAATTACACCAGGCAAGTGAAATTTTAATGAGTTTTATTTAGGTTACAATAATAATAATTACATTATGGGAATATTTCAACAAATGTACCACGCATACATGTGGCGCCGAATTACAGGGTCTTTACAATATTATAACAACTTAAACTCAGCTCTATTTAGTTTGGCATATGGATGAAAACCACAGAAAAGACTAGCGCATCGCGGAGCTTTGAGTCGCCGTGTCGCCTCTATGCATAAGTAAATAAAGTTGAGTTTTGGTTGAAATAAAAAAGACGCCGATTGACGCCATTAGAAGGGCATTTCAGCAGCGTCACTGTAAAGCTGACATTGCTTCTTTATGTAAATGTAATACATATATAGATATAATCCCTATGTGGTTGACGTTCAGTCTGCCCACACGAAGCGCTTTCGATCAACGTTTCTGAGACGAACCGCTAGGGTGTGGAACGCCCTTCCGGCGTCCGTGTTTCCCGCCTCGTTCAACTTAAGTGCCTTCAAAACAAGAGTGAATAGGCATTTTCTAGGCAAGCGCGTTCCAACTTAGACCTCATCATTGCTCTCCAGGCATGATTGTCGTCAAGCGTAAGCCTATCATACAATAATAAAATAAAAAAAATATAAAAAAATCAAATTGTCTGTCCGGTCGTGCTCTATGCGTTCACGTAACTTTCAACCGATTGAGCTGAAACTTGGTTCGTAAATTATCCCAGTTGCAGGCATCAGTTAGTACTTTTAGGGTTCCGTACCCAAAGGGGAAAAACGGAGCCCTATTAATGTCACTCTGCTGTCTGTCTGTCTATCCGTCTGCCTGTCACTAGGTCTCTTGTTCATAGATGAAATTAGTTACAAACCTGAAATTTTGGTATTTGGTGTATGTAGAACGTTGACCCAAAACCAAATATTGAATAAAAAATTGAATTAATTTTTTTAATGTTTCCTTAAAGGTACAACTTTCAATTGAAGCTTTCATTTTGGAAATCTTTAATCTTACGGTATCAGTGTGGATTAATTTTCATTACAAGCAAAAATTAAAAATTTAAAAAACCCCCGACATTCGCCATTTTGTGGCGAATGTCGGGGAAAATGCAAATCCAAGATGGCTGCCATCTTGGATTTGCATAATGCTATTCTACAAGTCAAGCCCTTTTATTTGATATCCATATTAAGGGAGTTGTGAAAAAATATGTAATCCGCCATTTTGCAGTGGCGGCCATCTTGGACCGATTTTCTTCAAACATAGCTAACAACAGTCTCGACTAATTCAACTTTCAAACAAAAAAACCGCATTCAAATCGGTTCAGCCGTTTGAGCGCTACAGGGGAACAGACAGACACACACACACACAAGCACGTCAAACTTATAACACCCCGTCGTTTTTGCGTCGGGGGTTAAAAACAAAACTTGCGTCACCTTAATTGCTCAGAGGTTTAAGAGCGTGCTCACAAATGTTCCAAGGAAAAAATTCATCCAACACCATGTAATATATAAGTCAATGTCCAACACCATTGATGTAAATAACAAGATATGGTCGTGCGAACAAAATTTTTCACGATTTAGAAACCAATAAATCAGCGCCATCTATGAGACACCAATGAACTACCACGGAACCAGTGTTTCCACTTACGATTTTGGTTTTACCTTAGAACCTGTAGAAATACCATGCATTTAGCAAGTAATAATTTTACGTAATATTTTATAATATTTGTATGAGAAATACGTACTCCCTAAAGTATCGTAAAAAAAATTAAAATAGCGTTATTTAATGCTCCTAATCCATACTAATATTATAAATGCGAAAGTGTGTATCTCTGCTAGCTTTTCTCGGCCCAACAGTTTAACCGATTTTGATGAAAGGTACAAAATTAGCTTGAATCCCGGGAACGGACATAGGCTACATTTTATCCCGGAAAATTAAAAAGTTCCCACGGGATTCTTAAAAGTCCATCCGTTTAACCGATTTATACGAAATTTTGTACAGAGGTAGTTTGCGCCCCGGAAATTAACGTTCGATTTTACTCCAAATTATCCTTAATCCCTGTCAACATGAACCCCTAAAGCCCTACCTAATATCATTAGTTTCACCCTAAAATAGTGCAAAATATCTAAAACTGGGAACACTGCACGGACGTCAATAAGTTACTCGATAATCGACGTAACCTTGTAAGAACGGCTATAATTATTATTTCTATGATAGATGGCCTTTGGGCCTGACTACTTTATGACGTTATTTTAGCTTAAAGATTTATGTATGTACAATTGACATTTTGTGTAAACAAAAGCCTTTAGAAAGTTAAATGTTTTAAATTTACTTTTCGCATTTTAAATTATAGTAAGTAGTATATATTTACATATAATAAAATCGTAGATCGTAGATTTTCCTTTTTATGCCTAAAGTAAGTAGGTACATTTGGTGGAGTTTTGGAGAATGCTAATGGACATTGTATTATAGAGGAACATTTAAGAAAATAAAAATCAAGAAATTTGTATAAAAAAAGATATATGTATTGTAAACATCATCATTACAGAAGCAGGATAAGGTTTAATATTAAAACTAAATTAAACTAATATTAAAATATCTTTATTTATCAACACTGCACAAATTCTATGGGAGTTGTTTGCTTTAAAATATGGATCGTCCCGTTGCTTTCTTAGCAAACGACACCATATTTCTCTTCTGTTAGGCTCTGCGGGCAATCTGGGAATTAAAAAAAAACCATAATAACGACTCTTTTTATATAATATGTATTATAAACACATATTAATAACTAAACGATTCCCTTTATTTACGTGGATTTACGATATTTTATCCCCTAACTTCTATCCCGAATTTTCAAAAATCCTGAACTGATTTATTTCTAACCGAATGCCCAAGTTCGAATTTTGATGGATAAAACTTGAAATTGACAGACTTTCATAGAAACGTTCCTTCACATTTTAACCCTCTTAGGAGTGGAGTTTTCATAAATCCTTTCTTAGTAAGTTTCTAGGGTACTCAAGGAATATTATGTTCTCCCAAGTCTAGAACGTCCAGCTGTTTGGGCTGTAGGTACGTTATTTGTCAGTCAGTTAGGACAAAGCCTTTATATTTTACTGGTGGACCCGGCAGACGTTATCCTGCACTGAACCTAGAAAGCGATTGCAGTGCCACCTATCGGGTCCAATTATTGTGAATCTAAACTCCCCAGGAACCAACCGAAACCCACATAAGAAATTTAATCAAAATTTGTCCATAATAAAATAAAAATCCTAAACCCCGATTGCAGCGCCACCTACCAGGTCTAATTGTAAATTTAAACCATACCTAGACCAACTCAAATACACACAAAACATTTCATCAGAATCAGTCCAGCCTTTCACGCGTGATGCCGTGACCAAGGAAAATAGGGATTCATTTTTATATATATAGATAGATATAGATTTAGCAGATATATTTATTCGTTTTCTTTTGCGACATTAATAAATATAAGTCGGTAATCCCAATATCATAATGTAATGCAGTTTGAAATTTATTTCCATGAAATCAAATCAAAATCCCGATGTACCGACATTACAATGTTACCTCGTGTGGCCGCATGTAATACGGCCAAATTAAAACTACGCGACTTAAGTGCGTTCATAATTTATATACATACTAAGTGAACATGGCCGGTTAGTCAATTGTAAACGGTAATTATAATATTTATTAGAAATGTTAAAACTATATGTAATACATAATTTTATATTGCTTACCGAAAAAAAGATATTCCATCCTTTTTTTTAGTCACCTTTTTATCGGAATTAGTACACTTTTTTACGACACAACTCGGCATTTTTGCAATGCAAAGCAACGTCTGCTTGCGTTTGAAGTCCAGTAGGGCTATTCTCTGAAATACCATCTCGATATCGAAGCTCACTCAAGTGAGATAACTCGCTTCGAAAGCAAACTCACTTCACCTTGGTTTGATATTATGTAAACATCTGCTACGCTCTTGCGAAGTGAAGTGAGTTTGAGTGAGAAGACCTGCACTATCGAGTTTTACAGAGTACAAATTAGCAAACTCATCTCGAATTCACACTCGATAATTCGAAAATTGCTTTACAGAATAGCCCTGCAGACGTCAATGAGTTCGCATTGGTGCTCCATACACATTTTAGCACCGTTGAGTCGGCGACATTTTTTTTGTTCAATGACCCGGTCCATACGAAGTAATATATAAGTCAATGTCCAACACTTAATGCACTGTCGAGGGAACTTTTGAGTAATTATACCCAAGCGTTCCCCTTCTAATTGTTCACTTCAAATTACCTGGCGTACTTTTAAATGGCCTAAGTCGCGTTTGAAAAGACTTTTTTTTGTTTAATGATGCGATTAAAATTTTTGTAATTTGTTCTTTGAAGCTCAAGCTCACTCAACGGGCGATGGAGAGAGCTACGCTATGAGAAGAGAGTCTGGTTCTTTGCTCTCATAGCGTAGCTCTCTCCATCGCCAGAGTCAGAGAGTCAGAGAGTCAGAGAGTCAACGAGGACGAAGCTGAAGTGGTAATGAGTAGGGCACATAATTCGGAGAAATTTATGGTTAGTACGATATTGCGACACATTGCGACAACGTTGATCGATTTCGAGTATAGAAACACAATAACTTCAACTTAAAAATGGACCTAAACAGAATTTTTTTAAGGTTTGATATTGTCCATACATCTATAGCCAGCGCCCAAAGGGGAAACATCCACAGTAATATTATAAACTAGATGATGCCCACGGCTTCGCCCGTGTGTATTTAGGTTTGTAAAAATCTCGTGGGAACTTTGATTTTCCAGAACAAAAAGTAGTCTATCTGTAGTAAGTAGTAACCCGTCCACAAAACGGAAAAATTCCGTGGGATCCTTACGATTTCGGAATGCAATTCCTTACAGCATCAGGGTTGAGGAGTTGGACATGTACCTACTCGAGGTCATTCAACAATAAAGTCTTTAATTGGTATCCCCAATATCAATTTAAATAACCGACAGTGCCTAAATCCCATTAGTTTTGGGGATCAGATCCCCTACAGCATCAGGATTGAGAAGTTGGAATCCAAATTTTTTGTAGGACAGTGTCGCAATGTTTCTCTATCGATTAAAAAAAAATTTACGCAAATCGGTTTAGAAATCTCGGAGATATCGGTGTACATAGGTAGAAAAACACAACTCCTCCTTTTTTGAAAGTCGGTTAAAAAAGTAGCCTATGTTACTCCCTGGTTAATTCTCTACTTGTATGTGAAAGTCCCGTCAAAATCGGTTCAGCCGTTCCAAAGATTAGCCCGTTCAAACAGACAGACAGACAGACAGACAGACAGACAGACAGACAGACAGACAGACAGACAAAAATTTTAAAAACGTGTGATTCGGTTATAGTATCGTTCAAATAACCATATGAGCTTAATATGAGGTAGTTATTTCGATATTACAGACAGACACTTCAATTTTATTTATTAGTATAGATGCCAAAGTGCGTCTGTCTGTCTGCTAGATTTTCACGGCCCAACAGTTAAAAAACCGATTTTGATGAAATTTTGTACAGAGTTATCTTGCATCCCGGGGACGAAATTGGGCAAATTTTATTCCGGAAAAAAAATAGTCCCCACAGGATGTTAACTAACCTAAATCCACGTGGACGAAGTCGCGGGCATCATCTAGTTGCGAAATAAAAATCAGAAATAATGAAGTAGGTGTAAGTTATGACTGGCCCGTTGGCGCCGTTGGCAGTGACCCTGCCTACCTCTCCTGGGCCGTGGGTTCGATTCCCACCCCGAGTCTGGGTGTATATTTATGTAAGTATATTAATATATTGTATTATGTATTTATACATTTATTAAATATATAGGTATATGTAATATATGTAAATATGTATATCAGTCGGTTGTTACCTATAACACAGGCGTTTAGTTGCCTACTTTAGGAATATACGACCGTGTGTGTGTGTGTAAGTATTTATTTATTTATTTTATATTTTATATTTATTACTAGATGATGCCCACGGCTTCGCCCGTGTGTATTTAGGTTTGTAAAAATCTCGTGGGAACTTTGATTTTCCAGAACAAAAAATAGCCTATCTGTAGTAAGTAGTAACCCGTCCACAAAACGGAAAAATTCCGTGGGATCCTTACGATTTCGGAATGCAATTCCTTACAGCATCAGGGTTGAGGAGTTGGACATGTACCTACTCGAGGACATTCAACAATAAAGTCTTTAATTGGTATCCCCAATATCAATTTAAATAACCTACAGTGCCTAAATCCCATTAGTTTTGGGGATCAGATCCCCTACAGCATCAGGATTGAGGAGTTGGAATCCAAATTTTCCATAGAACAGCGTCGCAATGTTTCTCTATCGATTAAAAAAAAAATTACGCAAATCGGTTCAGAAATCTCGGAGATATCGGTGTACATAGGTAGAAAAACACAACTCCTCCTTTTTTGAAAGTCGGTTAAAAAGTAGCCTATGTCACTCCCTGGTTAATTCTCTACTTGTATGTGAAAGTCCCGTCAAAATCGGTTCAGCCGTTCCAAAGATTAGCCCGTTCAAACAGACAGACAGACAGACAGACAGACAGACAGACAGACAGACAGACAGACAGACAAAAATTTTAAAAACGTGTGATTCGGTTATAGTATCGTTCAAATAACCATATGAGCTTAATATGAGGTAGTTATTTCGATATTACAGACAGACACTTCAATTTTATTTATTAGTATAGATTTATTTTTATTTTTATTTAAGTAGGTATGACTATAAAACGAGAGGATTCAGGTCCATTAACTCTGACATTTTAGTTTTCGATATTCGAAATCTATCAGTGTTGTCGAAATGTGCAAAATTATACTAATTGTACAATAGACGTTATAATCCCAAAGTGCTGGACTGGTGACCCCCTCCATCTAGGTGGATAGACCCGGCTCAAAAATAGCTGAACGGATGTCATCATACTAGTTTTCTCTGCGACTTTGTTCGCGTGAATAAACAGTGCACAGAGAAAGGTTTTTCTTGAATTAAGTACATCTCTGAAGACGTGAGCAGGGGTGGTAAAGTTTGTTGAATTTTTTTTTTAATCCACGTAGACAAAGTCGTGCACATCAGCTAGTTATTGATAAGAGCTCGCTGTTTTGACGGTTTATGTAAACAACATGGCTAAATGGCTTTTCCGATAGAAGGAACTCTTTGTAGGACAAACATATTAGTCGGGGTGCGGTCGTATCAGTTCCCGTATCAACATAGTGGAACGTACCTACTTTATCTTGTTATTGTTTATGACGTTACAATAACAACTGGACGAAATCAGACGATGTCGCAGAGAGTCGCTGGACTGAATAGAAAAAGAACAGAAAAACATTACTTTTTACTTTTACATTAATTAAGAATTAGCCACAATGAGGCTAATTTTATAAATAGATATAATTGTATGCAAATTAGATGTAACGCTGTTGATTACTGTACAAATAAATAAAATAAAATAGGACACCTAGGTATGTCCAGCGGTGGACATCTATCGATTGAGATGATGACGATAATATCGAAACTTAAAAACTGCTTAACTGAATTTACAATACTACCTATTTCGTATGCGTTGTGTTAGATTTTTAAAAAAATCCGCTGGAATCCTTTAATGTTACCGAGTCGTAATCTCGTTAACTCATATCACTCTATAGTTCTTCACCTAATTCCATGCAAAAAATTTCGTCCGCTCCGTAATCCGTAGCTTTGTTTTTTTTCTGTCGGGGATGTCCCCTTTCATAACAAGTATAAAGTTCGTAAACTAAAACCCGACTACGCAAGCGAAACTCGAAATCGTGGGGCAAGCATCTAGTGGCGCCATCTGTTATGTCTATCCGAAACTAAATAATAATAAACTTTTGCCGCTCGCACGTCGCTTCTCGATTTTTTTCGTATATAAAATGTAGCCTATGTCACCTAGACCATTAGAACAAATAATTAATTTGACAGTTGACACTGCATTCATCAAAATCGGCCCAGTAGTTTAGGCGCTACGGTGGTACACACAGAATCTCATACTAAAATCGGCCACATACATACATACATAGCTCATACATACATGCATACATACATAAATACATACATAGACTGCTAAAATCATAACTCTTCCTTTTGGCTTTGCCGTAGTCCGGTAATAAGGGCCGTTATTATCCGGTTTATGTTATTTTCGTTTCTATATTTTATTTCATTTAATTTAGAAATTTTTGCTTGTCGTTTTCCATAAAACTGAGTAACTATTAAAGGCTCCGATTGAGCAATTGCGCAATCCGTAGCTTTGTTGCGACGTGATTGAAAGGCGAATGCGTCAAAAGTAGCACTCTAATTGTTTATGTTCTCTTAGAATAATTGCAGCGGATTTCCGCTAGTTTTTTTTCGTTTCAGCCCCCGCACACCGGGCCACTAGTGTCGGCGACTAGTGGCCACCCCAAGTCGCGAAGAGATTTTTCATACATTTCCTTGTGGCTCGAACGCGACTACTCGAGCGCTCAGTGTGCGGTGGTAGGGTAAAACACCTAGAAGTCAGCCCCGCACCAGTAGTCAGCCTTTACGGACATTATTTCCATCTAAATAGTGTTAAAATTTGGATACACATTTAAAATTAAGTTTAATCGAATCCGTGTCTCCTTATTTTCTAATATGCCCACCTACATACCAATAGCATGTCAGGTTGATGAGCTATACTCGTTCATTTGCACTGCTGCCAAAGACATGACTAGATGCGTCGCTTTTACTATTTTTTTCTTATGGAAACGTGTTCGAGTTTTCGGTAAGTTTCTGTCTATATTTGTTGCAATTTGTGATGGATTGTTATACTGGGTTACAATAAACTGTTTATTTTGTGATAAAATCAACTATTACAAGCATTTTATTTGTTTAGTATGCTGTAATTTAGATGGCCGACTATTGGGTATCGAATTTTTAAGGTAGATTCAGTAGTCAGCCATAAGTGGCTGACTAATGGTATTTTCATGATTTTCTTATATGTAGTTGAAATTAACGGAGCAAATAGTCCCAACTTTGCTCATTACTTTGGGTTTAACTCTTCTAAGACGAAAAGTGTATTTTACCAGTAGTCAGCCAAGTACAAATATAACTTGCATGTCAGGGGCTGACCAATGGATCTACAAATCCAGTATTCAGCCATTAGTTCTGTTGCACAAAATAATACCTTAAAGCCTTTTTAATTAGGGTTAAATTTATGCACGGTTATTTTGGCTTGAAAATGATTTGTTTATGAATTCCACCATATCAGAAAGACCAATCCACCAATATAAAGAAGAGCAATTAACACACGCTATGGTGGCAATTAAAAATGGGATGAAGATAAGAGAAGTCAGTCGAGCTTTTAGCGTTCCACGAGGGACTCTACAAGATGTACTGCATTTAAGGGTCCCAGAAATGCCCCATTAAATAGGACCGGACTCAGTTCTAACCAAAGAAGAAGAAACTGCCCCTTATTTTACCCCTTATTTTAGTCCCATGGGGGTAGAATTTGCGAAAATCCTGAATCACGTTTTTCTTAATTTTTAACGGAAAGCTAATATCAATTTTCATGCCTATAACTTGAAAAATGGCGTGAGAAATGATGGACTCTTATACAAAGCTTCATCGCTTGGGGATGAAATTTCTAATTCCTGAAACATGTACTTCTTTATTATCAACCAAAAATCTAAATATGTATTTTCATGGACATAACTTCAAAAATGAAGGACTTTCATACAAACTTCCATCCCCTATTTCACCCCCTTAGGGGCTTAATTTTACAAAAATCAGTTCTTAGCGGATGAATACATCATAATAGTTATTGACAGATGGTAGATCAGTCAGTTAGTCACCTTTTCCTTTATGTATTTAGGAAAAATGAAGGACTTTCATACAAACTTTCATCCCCTCGTCGTCTCAACCAATAGACGTCCACTGCTGGACATAGTTCTCTTGCAAGGATCGCCACAGAACACGATCTTGTGCCGCCAGATTCCAGCGGCTACCAGCGACTCGCTTAAGATCTTCTGTCCATCGGGTCGGGGGTCTACCAACGCTTAGTTTACTGGTGCGAGGTCGCCATTCAAGCACCTTGGGACCCCAACGTCCATCGGTTCTTCTAGCAATGTGCCCCGCCCATGCCCACTTCGCGACTCGATGAGCTATGTCGGTGACTCTGGTTCTCCTGTGGATCTTCTCATGTCTGATTTGATCCCGCAGGGATCCAAGCATAGCTCTCTCCATCACCCGCTGAGTGACCCTGAGCCTTCTTATGAGGCCCATTGTTAGCGACCATGTCTCAGATCCTTAAGTCATCACTGGCAACACGCACTGTTCGAAGACTTTCGTCTCCTGATTATGGATTTTCATTCCCTATTTCATCCTATTAGGGGTTGAATTTTACAAAAATCATTTCTTAGCGGATGACTACGTCATAAAAGGTAGATCAGTCAGTTAGTTAGCTTTTCCTTTATATATTTAGAAGATAGAAAATAGATAAGTGAGAGGCTGACTACAGGGTAACACATGGCTGACTTGTGGAGAAATGAGGCTGACTACTGGTGAAAAGTGCCATAATTTGTTTAATGTTGATTTTTCATATAATCCAATTATAAATATAAGCTTTTGATAATTTTTTTAAAAAGTTTAATAAACAACCTTTCTGAAAATCATTATTATTTTTATTCATAGTGTTTAATATTTAAAATATAGCCGAATCAAATCTCAGTTCTCACTAAAAGGCTGACTACTGGGTGTTTTACCCTACCATATAAAATGTACGACCGGGCCACTAGTCGCTACTAGTGGCCCGGTGCGCAGGGGCTGTTATATGTGTTGCTTTTCGTTGACAGTTCCTTCTTTGACATATTCTTGTAAACTACACTTTCCACTAGCCGCGTTCAATACGGTGCTTTCGCGCGTTGAGTTTTTTCGGAAATCTGTTTTAATTTTTTAAAGGAGATAATGTTAAGCAGAACACAACCCTTAATTGGTCTTTTTGCTACGTCTTCATAATATTTATTAGCTAATGTATACGAGAGCGTGTACCCTCGTGCGCCCTCGTGTCGGCGGGTTGAGGGGACTTGACTCACTCGTGTCTGATTATTATATTTTGCTTCGAATATTCTCTAGCCTTTTTCTTACGAAATTTTCTTTGCAGTTTTGACCAGGTATGAAAATTCACGAGAGTGGTATAATAATAATGTGTGGTAAGTATAATAAAAATCTATGCGAAAGTAGTATAAAAATTCGCTTTAATAATGCACATTAACTCTTAAGAAGCTTTTAATTTAAATCTTATCTAGAAATGCCTACTGAACTTTGTTTGTATTTTTAAATTTCAAATTGTTTTGCAGTCAATTTATTTTTACTTAGCTGATTTACACGTGTCTGCTTAACGGCGAAAAAAGTGAGACGTTTTTAAACTATAAACCGTCGGAAGGCCGAGCGGAATGCGTCGGTAACAAAATGCATTTTCCTTTGTTTACCTTTTAATTGGTCTAAAGAAAAATAGATTATACTTAGGTAAGTGTTACTGTATTTTGACTGCTACATTTACATTTACAGTACTACATTTTTAACCCGCGACGTAAAAACGACGGGGTGTTATAAGTTTGACGTGTGTGTGTGTGTGTGTGTGTGTGTGTGTGTGTGTGTGTGTGTGTGTGTGTGTGTGTGTGTGTATGTATGTGTGTGTGTGTGTGTGTGTGTGTGTATGTATGTGTGTGTGTGTGTGTGTGTGTGTGTGTGTGTCTGTCTGTTCCCCCGTAGCGCTCAAACGGGTGAACCGATTTGAATGCGGTTTTTTTGTTTGAAAGGTGAATTAGTCGCGAGTGTTGTTAGCTATGTTTGATGAAAATCAGTCCAAGATGGCCGCCGCTACAAAATGGCGGATTACATATTTTTCACAACTCCTTTAATATGGATATCAAATGAAAGGGCTTGACTAGTAGAATAGCACTATGCAAATCCAAGATGGCCGCCACCACAAAACGTCGAATGTCGGGGGTTTTTTAAATTTGTAATTTATACTTACTTGTTACTTAGCTGATTTACACGTGTCTGCTTAACGTCGAAAAAAGTGAAACCTACATTTCTTGTAGAAACGTTTAAGAGACATAACTATAAATCTTCCGAAGGCCGAGCAGAACGCGTTGGTAACACAATACAAAATTTTCCGGTGTTAATACCTTTTAATTCGTCTAAAGAAAAATAGTTATACTTAGGTAAGTGTTACTGTATTTTGACTGCTACATTTACATTTACAGTATAAACATCGGCACGTACATCGAACGCTGAAGGAAAGTGGAGGGTTTAGCGAGGACGCCCCGCGCACGTCTAGTGTAGTCGCGCTCTTAATTGTATTGTTATTGCGGTTAATTTTCGTTGTTATGTTTTGTTAAAATTGAGTTTGTTAATTTGTTTTTTATTAAGTTTATTTGTGACTTTGAACAGTGAATATGCCTAGAAAAAATACTATTTTGAGAAGGCAGGCACAACTAATAGCTAAATTAAATAGGTACTATTAAATAATTAAAGCAATGATTGTATTACGTGCGCGACAGTACCCATGCGCAGCTAACCCCTCCACGTTTCGTTCAGCGTTCGATGTACGTGCCGATGTTTATACTACATTTTGTAGAACAGTAATCCCAAAGTGTAGGAAGTGTTTGATATGCCCAAGAAACCTTATTCAAATCGCCGTGCAAGTAGGTATAAGCTCGACGGAACGGCAACTTTAAAAGGTTGTTACTTTATTGAATTTATGTAGAACTAGATGATGCTCACGGCTTCGCCCGTGTGGATTTAGGTTTTTAAAAATCCCGTGAGAACTTTTGATTTTCCAAACAAAAATTAGCCTATCTGTAGTAACCCATCCCCAAAACGGAAAAATTCCATGGGATCCTTACGATTTCGGAATGCAATTCCTAACAGCATCAGGGTTGAGGAGTTGGATATCTACATACTCGAGTTCATTCAACGATAAAGTCTTTAATTGGTACTCCCAATATCAAGCTATACTAATAAATAAAACTGAAGTGTCTGTCTGTAATTTCGAAATAACTACCACATATTAAGCTCATATGGTTATTTGAACGGTACCATAACCGAATCACACGTTTTTCAAATGTTTGTCTGTCTGTCTGTCTGTTTGAATGGGCTAATCTTCGGAACGGCTGAACCGATTTTGACGGGACTTTCACAGACAAGTAGAGGATTAACCAAGGAGTAACATAGGCTACTTTTTTAACCGACTTTAAAAAAAGAGTTGTGTTGAAATCGGTAGTACCTATGTTAAAAAACGCCCTGTAGGTATTACGCGCGACGGCCGACGCTCGCGCTGCACGGAACTCCCCGCGCCGCGCCGCGCGTCCCTGCGCCCGCCACACGCGGCACCGCGGCACAGAGTACTGATAGTATATAGGTACCTACTACCTACCTACCCAAGTTTATTTTATTTTTAGTAGGTAGGTACTGGCGTTAATTCCAACTTAAGTAAACCTAGATACTTATCTAGGTAGGTACTTACTCTTTTTTTAAGCTTGCATTTAAAAAACCGAAATTTACGCGGGCGAAGCCGCGGGCAAAAGCTAGTATATAAATAACCGACAGTTCCTAAATCCCATTAGTTTTGGGGATCAGGTCCCCTACAGCATCAGGATTGAAGAGTTGCAATCCAATTTTTTGTAGGACAGTGTCGCAATGTTTCTCTATCGATTTAAAAAAAATACGCAAATCGGTTCAGAAATCTCGGAGATATCGGTGTACATAATATGTAGAAAAACACAACTCCTCCTTTTTTGAAAGTCGGTTAAAAATGTAGCCTATGTTACTCCCTGGTTAATTCTCTACTTGTATGTGAAAGTCCCGTCAAAATCGGTTCAGCCGTTCCGAAGATTAGCCCGTTCAAACAGACAGACAGACAGACAAAAATTTAAAAAAACGTGTGATTCGGTTATGGTACCATTCAAATAACCATATGAGCTTAATATGAGGTAGTTGTTTCGAAATTACAGACAGACACTTCAATTTTATTTATTAGTATAGATAGTGGAAAACGCCACCTGTTACGTGAAACTTTATTAATTTAGTGTGCGCGATGCGGTCGCCCTGTTGTATTTCTTCGGCAACTTCTGTTTGTTTAATATCTCTGATTTGTGGCTTACAGTAAATTAAGAAATATGATTTATTGATTGAAAATAGGAATTGCCCCAAAATCAACTATACTTATAGATAATAATATCTTCATCATCAATTCATCACCATCTTCAACTAACATTGTAGTTCAATTTCAAGCAATACTAAATTTTAAGGCTTTTCTTTTAATGAATAAAGCTTGATTTACACGCATTAAGTTGTCAAGTAGTTAATTAAATTTTAACAAAATTTTAAGTGAAATGATGCATGTAAACAGTGAATTTAGTAATAAGTTGCAAGTTAAAATTTAGTATGCAAGTAAACAAGTAGAATAGAATTTTGTCTATTTTTCGGTTAAGTAGCCGCGCCCTCCACACCCCGCGCATCACCCGCCGGTGGCTAGAATTAAGAAGTTAGATCTTTACTATATTACTTGTCTGGATTCGTAACAACGCTTACTTAAAATTAAGTCGCTTAAAATTAAGTTAAAATTTAGTTAACTACTTGACAACGTAATACGTGTAAATCAGGCTTAAGATAGAGCATGGCACCAAAAGTTGAACAGACCTTAGATGTTCATTAATTATCATCAGATAGTTACTTGTCGATAAAAAAAGCTGAAACAAAGTTTTTCGAACAAAAGCAATCAACTTTCATACCTAGCGCAGTGCTCGTCCAGCGTTAAATAAATTGATAAAAAATAAAAGAACGACTTTGAATCTTAGACAACCTCCAAGATAACAAGCTAACTTCACCAAAAATTGGCTTCCTTAACTTAGGCCCAATTTATACCGCCGCGGAATGGAATGGAAGCGACTTTTTGCAACGAAATTGTACATAGAATAATGAACTTTATGTCAATTGTATAACATACAAATGAAATAGGAGCCAAAAAAAAGGTCGCGCGTCTTCCGCGGAATCCTCGCGCATTCTCGAGAATTCCCGTAGCTGCTAGTTTGTATGTTATACAATTGACATAAAGTTCACAATGCTTTGTACAAAAAATTCGCTTCCATTCCATTCCGTGGCGGTATAAATTGAGCCTTAGTTTCACAACCATTGATATAAACATTCTTAGACATACAGTAGTGAGTTCAAAAGTATCACGTGGAAAAAAAGTGATAGAATCAAATTAAAAATCGCTAAATATTTGCGCAATAAAAACGTGGCAGAGTTTATTTAAACAGAATATTCAAGTCCAATTATAATAACTTGAAAAATGTTGGTAGGTATTTCCTGCTTTCGATGATTAATTAGAATTGGTATTTTTTGCATACGCATCTAACGAGAAAACGAGGACACAAACTGTTTAATTAAGCAGTTTTATCGATAAAACTGTATAAAAACTAAAATTCTGTCCAATCGGGTTAATCAGTCCTTAATGACTACAGTCCTACAGTACCTGAGAAGTTCCTAAGGAGTCCCTAATTGGTAAAATATTGAACCGAGGAAGAACGTTTATTACTAAAAACTGTATATTTTTGGGAAATTAGTATATCATTGCGACCACCCACAGCTTTCGTTCTAAAGGTATAAATTAGAAATGTTATCTGTTCGGAACGAACTTTCCTATCTTCGTAACGGTTTGTTTTACGAGACAAGAGTATTTCGTGAATTGAAAAAAGCACTATTTTTTGGACGATGGTAAAAAATTATTCAACATATTCACAGACAATGTTTTTGACTATGCAATAACTTTTTACAACTAAGTATATCGATCCTTATCTAAATATTATTGTAATAGTAGTACCTGAAGTGGTGTAAAAATTACTTTCAATAAACGAAGGAGCTTTTTTAACCCCCGACGCAAAAACGACGGGGGTTATAAGTTTGACGTGTCTGTGTGTGTGTGTGTGTGTCCGTCTGTTCCCCTGTAGCGCTCAAACAGGTGAGCCGATTTGAATGCGGTTTTTTTTATTTGAAAGATGAAATAGTCGAGAGTGTTGTTTGAAAATCTATCCAAGATGGCCGCCGCTACAAAATGGTGGATTACATATTTTGTCACAACTCTATAACATCTATGGATTTACATAGTGATATTCTACTAGTCAAGCCCTTTTATTTGATACCCATATTGAGGGAGTTGTGAAAAAATATGTAATCCGCCATTTTGTGGCGGCGGCCATCTTGGACCGATTTAAAAAAAAAATACCAAATTCAAATCGGTTCACCCGTTTGAGCGCTACGGTGCCACACCACACACACACAGACGACAAACTTATAACACCACTCGTTTTTTCGTCGGGGGTTAAAAATCGACATGAAACTTGCTAAGAAAGAAGTACCTGCTAGTAATATTTTCATAGACCCGTAGTTTCGTGACTAAATAGCAACGTTTACGAAACGCTAGCAAACAAGACCGCAAAGGAAAAAGAGCGAGAATTTCAAAGAGACAGTGTTCACGGTGGGCGGTTATCAGCGCCCGTAAACAAGGATCGTCTATGATTTACGTAACCGCGCTACCGACCTGACCCGCGGCGCGTTTGTTGATTTCTCTTTATACTGTGAACATCATCATTACAGAAGCAGGATAAGGTTTAATATTAAAACTAGATCACACTATTATTAAAATATCTTTATTTATCACCCGCACAAACTTAATATCGAATCACGGATTAGTTTAACTGATTGTGAGATCTCTTTTCAAAATCTATTTTATACTAATTAATTTAATTACACTCAGACAAGTCCAAAATGGCAGCACTTTATTCGATTAGGGTGTGATTGCTATCGCAACCCTCAATCAAATATCACGACCTAGATGCTGAAGCATCTAATAGTCGGTTGAGTCTCTGGAGGAGACTGAATTCATGGCTTCGAAGTGCCCGTATTTATACCAATAATTCAAGATGGCGGTTCGGCGCCATTGAATGAATAAAATGTCAGTTCATTCTAACCTATTTTCATTATGAAATTAATATCTGTAAACCATTTCTAAAAATTTACATCAATTTTCAGCAATAATCTGACAATATATTTACTGTGTCCTGTCGTTTTTAGTGAAATTAGAGTCGTTTATTGGCTTTATTACTTCTCCTTGGTCGTTCTCTTCATTACTGAAGGTCGTGTCTTTGAAAGTCCCGCGTTGCATTGGTGGTTATGTCTTTCCATCTCGCTCGGTTTTCAGCTTCTCTTAGCGCAGTTGTTATTGCGAGACCAGTGAGAGCCGTTACCTGGTGGGTTATTCTGTAACTTAGTTAGCAACTGAAAATAGTTGCCAACTAATTAGTTAGATATACATTGCTGCTTTACTGTGGGAAATATAAAGTGTTATCATAATTTTACACAGTAAAGCAGCAATGTATATCTAACTAATTAGTTGGCAACTATTTTCAGTTCCTAACTAAGTTACAGAATAACCCCCCTGGTCACACCAACGGCTAGGTGATCGGCCGCGGAGTCTTTTTCCTTCGACCTTGCCCACCACAACCAATTCATCGAGGTTATCAGGTCGTCTACGGGCAATGTGACCGAAATATGCAAGAATTCTTTGGTAGCATATCGTTGAGAGTCTTGTTTTTATAGTCAGCTGATCTTTTATTACAAGTTTATGAAAAAACTCTGTTCGACCGTAACATATTGCGGCTACGGCAATGGTACGTACGGTACGTTTTATATATAATACGTCAGGTATTTTTATATAAAATACCTGACGTATCTGTCCAAAGATGTTGTCTGTCTGTCTGTCCAAAGATGTTGGGTAAAATAGGAATTCAGGTGATAACCCTGTTTTTCATACAAATAACTCATATTTATAAAATTACAACTCAGAATTCCAACTCTTTGGATATTTGTTAAATAATATAAATTGAATTGAATCAACCTAAAAAATGCGATATTTCAAAAGTTCTCCACAATCTGAAAATGATGTAATATTTCAAAGAAGATAAGTATTGAATTTTATCAATCGACGTAAAATTGCTAATGAGTACCAGAATACATTTAGCCAGTGAAGTAAAACATTGTTTTAAACCGTTCGTGTTTGGTTAATTTTTTGCTCTAGATCTTTTTGCTCTACGAATTCTATGATCGCTATCATAGTTTAAGAGCTGGCAGCCATAATATTATTTAAGTGATTTCATCATCTTATTATCAATAAAAGCTGCCTTTTAAATGTATATCTGCCTGTCTTCTAGTTTTGTTACTGATATTAATTATTGAAATTATTTTTAATTTCAATTATATCATTACCCTTACGTTGTTTTAAAGCTAGCGCGGGCCCCAAACGGAAAATTAACAAAATAAAAATCGTTAGTACTGAATTTGCAATTCTAAAATAAGGAACTTTAAGTCCGCTTTATGCTGATGTTTTAATATTTTAATAGGTACTCGAAATAAATACATGCACGTTGTCGATATGTGTAAAGTCGTACAAGCATACAAGACTAAGTTCGATGAAATGAAACTTGAAACATTGAGTTAGGTACTAATATTCGATATACGAGTTCAGAATAATTAATAGTAATAGGTACTATTATAGATGATGTCCGCGACTGCGTTCGCGTGGATTTAGGTTTTTTAAAATCCTGTGGGTACTATTTGCTTTTTCATGATAAAAGTTGCCTATGTTAATTTCCGGGACGTAAGCTACCTATGTACCAAATTTCGTATAAATCGGTTAAACGGATGGATCTTTAAGAATCCCGTGGGAACTCTTTAATTTTCCGGAATAAAAAGTTGCCTATATCCGTCCCTGGGATGTAAGCTAAATTTGTACCTTTTATCAAAATCGTTTAAAATGTTGGGCCGAGAAAGCTAGCAGACAGACAGACAGACACACTTTCGCATAATTATAATATTACTTACTATGGATTATAGAGAACTTAGCTAGCAAAAATTGGTTGTTTGTATAGTCGGTTTACGGACGATAATTTTACGTGACAACGTCGAAGACAAAGAGAGATAGATGCGTCACAAGCCGAACGATTAGGCTAATCGTGCCTTCTGTATCGCTTGTTACGCGCTCTCGCTTGTATACAGTTCGTGACAGTGAGTCATGCTTTTTTGTGCGTGCAGCTGGCGTTCATTGATTTATAAGACGTTATCACGTCAAAAATTTAAATAAGACGATATTATTAGATTATAATCCATTAATTGCCACCAGCTCCGTAACATTCAAATAAGTTTGCGATCCGCAGTGCCGGAAAATACAGTGTTTCATTAGTTTTTTAGTGGCATTTTTCTTTGCGAAACGATGTCGTTTTTCTTTCTGAAAGCGAGTTATAATTATAAACGATTTTAAATTCTAAGTAATTGAAAAAGATTTAAGTTATTTGTGCCTCAGTCTTTCAACAGTCTTTATTGCACCAAATGCAGTGTAGAATGTGTGTTGATAATAATAAATAAAATTTATCTGTATGAAATATAATAATATTTATTCAACTATAAATTAGAAATTTGAAAAACCCCCGACACTCGCCATTTTGTGGCAGCGGCCATCTTGGATTTGCAATAGTGCTATTCTATTAGTCAAGCCCTTTCATTTGATACCCATATTAAGGGAGTTGTGAAAAAATATGTAATCCGCCATTTTGTAGCGGCGGCCATCTTGGACCGATTTTCATCAAACATAGCTAACAACACTCTCGACTAATTCACCTTTCAAACAAAAAAAACCGCAACCTGTGGCGCTCAAACGGCGGTCCACCCGTTTGAGCGCCACAGGGGAACAGACAGACAGACACACACACACACACACACACACACACACAGACACGTCAAACTTATAACACCCCGTCGTTTTTGCGTCGGGGGTTAAAAATAATTGCTCAACATTTTATATTTTTAAGTGAAATTACTTTTCATCAGTTTTATTTAGTTTCAAATGGTTTTATTTTCTCAAATCTTAACTAGATTTGATTTTTCCAACAATTTTCAAATTCTGCGATCGAAATGATTCTTTTGGAACTTCGATTCATTCGAAAATTCAACGTTATGTGGAAACTTGGTTCGTACTTCTTATGCTGCTGAATACTGACAATCTGAACTGTGTGGACTATGGGACCAGAACAAATACTACTACAGCCTTTTAGCTTTCCACTGCTGGGCACAGGCCTCTTAAGCTAAGGCCACGCTGCTCTAATGCGGGTTGCAGGTTCAAAGTAAGACGGGCTCAAAAATTTTTAAGCATCTAAATCTTTGAGCTCGTGTAAGTTTGAAACTACATATCTGTATGGAAATTTGTCGCCACAGACAAAGTTTTAGAGAACGTTTAATATTTTGAGTTGGACTTTGACTGGTTAATATTCAAATAAGTCTATCACCCTTCGTTTGTGATGATCTTGTCATCATGTCTGGTGCTTGATAAAAACGCGTCCATAGAAGTAAGTTTTAATATTTCAATTTATGTTTTGTTCTTAGTATAATCTCGCAGGTTTTTAAAAACACATCTATACATATAATAAAATCGTAGAATTGCCGTATCTGTACATTAAAGATTTTTACAAAATAATAACTGGGGGGTGTTAGGGATAAGTAATGGAACATAAAAAAGCTATTTTTGAAATTTTTGTCTGTTTGTCTGTTTATCTGTTTGTCTGTATGTTTGTGCGCGCATCACGCAAAAACTACTGAATGGATTGAAATGAAACTCAGCATACTTTAAGTTCATACTATGGAGTAACATATAGGATACTTTTTATCCCGAAATTCAGCACGGTTCCCTTGGGAGAGGGGATGAAAGTCAAAATGTGTACTTAGCTGTAATTCGTTAACGGGTGGTCCGATTTTATTCATTCTTTTTTTGTTAGAAAGGAAATACTTCAAAGATTACTGGCTAATCTCTGAAAGGCTGGACCGATTTTGATGGGACTTTCACTGGTGGATGTTTACATTTTGATCTACCTAAACATCCGCCAGTGAACTTTTAACAGTTTTTAGCAAGATATGAGCTCAAAAGAGCTTAGGAAAGACAAAATGATTCTCACGGGAGTTTTAAAAATCAATATCCACGCGAACGAAGTCGCGGGTTTCCACTTGTCTCGACTATAATTGTATATTTTATATTGTTTGTTATCTTTCACACTGCCGCGGTGTATAATAAAGGCTATTCTATATTGTGGGAATCAACTCTATGAAGAAAAAGTTATAATGGAGTGTTAATTATTTTAATTTTAAAATCTCCTTAAAAAAGAAATCTCTCGCCCAAAAATCACTCCGAGGTCCCCAACGTCCGAATTAATACATTAAGCCTATGAAATTATTCATATTCCCCCCGTCTTAAGGCTTAGACACACGCTTCGCGTGACAGAAGCGTGTCCGACGCGGCTTCTAGAAGTTGTAATAGAAGGAATTATAAGAGGGTATTCACACTACACAGTGCGCGTAAGGCCGTATCCCCATTAGGCGAACAGTGAGCGGCTGGCTATCCGCTGACTCTAAGCGGCGTATTGGTCGCTAACTCATAGCGCTGGATAGTTATAGTTCATAGGCATAATTTTGGAGGCATTTGGAGGCAAATAAATTGCTCACTGAACTCACTGAATAAGTTCGCAAGTGAAACGCCGCAAACTGCGAACACTACGCGCTGTTTAGACACTCCATTTAACTATAAGGAGGCTAACTGGAATCAAACAGTTAGCCGCTCACTGTTCACCTAATGGATATATGGCCTAAGACCCGCGCTGCTGAAGTCGCGTGTCACGGATCAGATCCGATACACATTCAGACGCATCTGTCGGACAAATCTTTTTCTGTATGGCTTGGCTAATGTTGTAGCGCTCTGCAATGTGATGTGCTTCTACTCACTAGGTCACTACGGCCATATGTGTGTATGTGTCCATGCCTTTAATTCTCTGCCGGGAAAAGTGAGTAATTACCCCAGCGCCCCAGCGTTCTTTTCTTTCTAATTGTTCACTTCAAATTACCTGACATACTTTTAAAAAGGTTCTTTTACGGAGAAAAAGAGTTTCTTTCTATTATGGAATTAGTATTTTCTACAAAGAAAGTAGCATAGAATATGTTGCAGGTCCTTTTGCTATGAAATCGCTCATAGCAAGAATGTCACATAATATTGTATACAGTGTCACTTAGCGCAGACAGACTGACCTATTTGGCATCGGAGAGTTACTCTTTATGCTTTCAATTGAGAGTCAATCATTTTGGAGGTCATTTCATTACCTTGATCTATTCTTATACTATTCATTATCTTTGATCTAAATATAATAAAAAGGTGACTGACTAACTGACTGATCTATCAAGTATCAATGCACAGTTCAAACCACTGGACTGATCAGGCTGAAATTTAGCATACAGATATTGCTATTATAACATAGGCATCTGTTAAGAAGGGATTTTTGGAAATTCAACCCCTAAGGGGGTTAAATAGGGGTTGAAAGTTTGTAAGAGATTTATATGAATCCATTTATCTCACAAGAAAACTGAGTTGTTAGGTACTAGAAACAGACAGATGTGTGTAAAAACTAAAAATAAAACCAGTAAAACATAAGATAACTTCAAAGCTCCGCTTCCGCAACTCATACAAACACCTATAACACGAAAAAATACAGTCATTTGATCCCTTCTGGCAAACAAGATTAGCATTGATTTATATTTCCGATAGATACTATTTCTAATAACAGCGCGGTGTTTTCCGATTTTGCTTTACGTGAACATTAACTGAATAGATTCCCAATAGAAAAACTTCTGGTTTAGTAAATACCAGTATACCTACCCACTACACGAGTAAGATACAGTCTATAATTGCTTAGTTCTAAGATCTTTGGTATGATCCAACTTTTAGACTGTAGTAGTAGGTACTTCGGCAGAATAAAGTAGAAAGAAAGTATTGATTGTGTCGTTGGTCTAGTGGTTAGCTTAATCCACTGCAGATTACGAGGTCCTGGGTTCAATTCCCGGGTCGGGCAAATACCTAATTGTTAGGTATTGGGTTTTTCTGTCAAGAAATTCTCAGTGCCTGCCCGTTGTTGGAAGGTTGTTGCCGGTGTTTCACCCCCGTGCCTCGGAGAGCACGTTAAGCAGTCGGTCCCGGTTATTATAACTATCTGACAAGAGAGCGATAATACTCGGGATTGATGAAACACTTCCAACCTGAGTTTGTGCCAGCCTGAGTTTGTAACTCAGGCTGTCTGGCTTAGCAAGTCAGCATCCTAATTAGGATACTGGAAGGTGTAATAAGTAAGCTCGGTAATATTTCTGTAAAATATTTTAAGACACTTTGGCATAATTATGAAAAAAGAAAAACAAAATATGATTATCTTTAGTAATTGAGGTAATGTGTAATGCATTTATCGTTTTTAATAATGATTAATTGTTATTATTAATGAGTTAGGACTTAGGAGTACTGATTATCTAAAAATAATTTAATAACCCGTGTGTGCTCATTATCTAATATTTAGCACAGGTATTTAATAATTAGCACAGGTAATTAGTTTATTTTTTTAGCTAGCAACTAATTACCTATATGAAAACTTAATTTAACTCTCAGTATAAATATTGTGAACCTATTTACTTACATTCAGATGACTTTGAGTTATCAGAGAGAGCTTACACAATATTCAAAAATGGAACAAACTAATTTGGTTACCAATTTGGACTTGTACGTAATTTTGAAACAGTCTGGTAAGCTGGGTAACTACCAAGCATTGCTCGAAGCAATATTGTCTCGCCTGAGTTTGAAATTATCTGATGAAGATGCTAACACATTGAAGGAATTCTGTCGAAGATTCAGCCAGGCTGTGATGAAAAGATGGAAATGTGCAAAGTGTAATTCAGAAACATTCAAGAAACATTATCAGACATGGTTGGAGCTGAAAATCAACTGGCCGTCTTCTGTGACTGCAGTACCTGATGATGAATTTCGTGATGTAGATAATATTGACAGCGATACAGACTCAGATGAGAATGATTTAGATACGTAGGAAATATATTTTTTTATTTAAGGTACACCAAATAGATTTCAATTGTAACAAAGGTAGAGTAAATAAAGAAGAAAATTAAAAATTATTTTTTAAATTTTCTTCTATTCTCATATTACTTTTCGTGTTCTGTGATTCTCATCGTTTTATTTTGAAATTAGTTTTATAAGGAAATTAGAAATATGCGTGATAACTATATTATTATAGATAGGTTTTTTTCTATTTAAAGCTTAATGCTAAATTATAATTAAACGCTGATCAGTTATACTTGAATTGTTCTTCTTGCACTTTCCTCGCTGTAGTGAGATGAAAAGTTGTGTGTTTCACACGGCTGCAAAATTATTTGCCTCTCGTGCCCTGAATCCCTCGCCACGCTCAGGATTCTTTTTTGAACCACTCGCTTCGCTCATGGTTCAATCTCAGAATCCTTCGCTTGCTCGGTATTCAATACAAGCACTCGTGTCAAACAACAACTTTGCAGCCTTGCATAACAAATAACTATTACTCTATCTTTTACATAAATTTTATTATACTTCAGTACCTACTGTTTTTTGCATTGTTTTTTTTTTTTGCAAATCCTACTATCACTACATAGTATAAAACAAAGTCGCTTTCTCTGTCCCTATATCCCTATGTCCCTATGTATGTTTAAATCTTTAAAACTACGCAACGGATTTTGATGCGGTTTTTTTAGTAGATAGAGTGATTCAAGAGGAAGGTTTATAAGTAGAAAAATTTGACCCGGTAGGTGGCGCTAATAGCGGGCAGGATGACGTCTGCCGGGTCTTTTTGGCTTGACCTGACCTGAAAACCGAACCCAGGATCTTGCGATCCGCAGTAGAGGATACCTAAGAATAATTTAACTTCTCTATAATTTAAGTTAAATTCAACAAATTCGTAGGATTATGACGCGGGGTTATATTTCACTTAGTCAAGAGCTTAAAATGCCACGTTGCATTAATGAGACAATGAAGACAATGAGTAAAATTAATTCCGCTCTCATTTCAGTAACGAGTCAACGGAAATGGGAATTCACTATTCTGTATAGGAATTTAATTGTCCCTTACAGTCACATAAATTTTATTTATTATCCACGCGATGATAGACTTGAATACCTCATCAGGATTTACAACATTTATCACCTGTTTCCCCAGCTTCTGAAAAGTATCGGATAGCTACATATCTACAACGATTGTCTTTGTCACTTGAGATAAGTAAGAAAGTGACAAAACTTACGTTTAGGCTATCCAACACTTATCAGAAGGTGGTGAAACAGGTCCTTATAGTTTTATATCTTTCTTTGGTTTGTAATACTGCCGAGACCAACCAAACAAATGAAACTGAAGGCAAAAGTTAACAGCTTTAAGCTAAAAATTAGTCACGCGATTTATTAGAATTAGAATAATAATAATTAGTCGCGATAAATAACTGTACCGATTTTGATTAAATTTTTACCGTTTTCATGTTACAAATGATTGCTTATGTCTCATTCTATTATATCACATTTCCCATTCGATTTTTTTTATCCTCGGTATGTAGGTACATGTTATATATAGGTACATGTGTAATCAAACTAACACAGGTACCTATATCAAGTTGAATGGAAGCAGGCGTTACTTTGCGGAATTCCATGATATACAATGAATATAAAATTATTTTGCTATAATCCGCTAACAGTGACAAATTTGTAGGCACAACACCACACAATCTTGTAGGCACAACACCACACAATCTTGTAGGCACAACACCACACAAATTCACCACAAAACAAACTCGACGATCGTTTCGCTCCGACACCGGAGCATCTTCAGGAGATGTCGACTTCACAACGGTCGATTGCAAAGTGATTGCTTTGCAATCGTCCGTTGTGAAGTCGACATCTCCTGAAGATGCTCCGGTGTCGGAGCGAAACGATCGTCGAGTTTGTTTTGTGGTGAATTTGTGTGGTGTTGTGCCTACAAGATTGTGTGGTGTTGTGCCTACAAGATTGTGTGGTGTTGTGCCTACAAATTTGTCACTGTTAGCGGATTATAGCAAAATAATTTTATATTCATTGTATACCTATATCAAGATCATACTCCTCTTTTAATGAATGAAAGAATAATGGACGATTATACTATTATCAAGGTATTAAGAGTAGAGCACTCTGATGTTCTTAAAAATGCTGTTATGAAAAATGCATTAACTTAAAAACTTCATGACTAAATACACATCCCCGTTTAACTTAAGAGCTTTTAAATCTTACAGTCATGATAAACGTTGTTAGTACCAAACCGTCGCTTCGGGCCGTTTCGGGTTCAGAATGACCCAGTATGCGACAGTTTGTCAGACGTAGTGACGTAAACATGACACGGGTTATCTCCGAGCGATAATTTCGTTCGCCACACCTAGTGTACACGGGGCCTAATTACGATGTTGCGAAACCTCCCGGAGCCTCATTTGAACCTACGCGTCCCGTGGATTGACGTGTCATTTCACAGCGAAAATTAGATCAATATTAAACCACAGAATATATAATAGTACAACGTGACTAAACTAGGTACGTTAGGTATATATCTCTCTCTAAATGTTTTTATACAATTATATTGATACATATATGTATTTATACTATCAATCTTACGTCATTTGCTTTGCTTTAATAAATTGACAATATTTGACTTCCTTAATAATATTATTTTAATGTAGATTATCATGTCAAACAATGGGGTATAATTTAACATATTTTAGCCTATTTTACTATATTCCTCTCACACGCGAGCTACGGATTGGCTAACTTTATTTATATTTTGAACTAGCTACTGCCCGGTTGAGTGAATTTCGGTTTTTCACAAATCCCGAGGAAATCGTAGATTTTCGGTTCCCGTTCTCGCTCCCTTTTCCAACCTTTATACCTACTATCAAGGTAGTTTGCTATAGTAATCTACCTATAACTGTAGCTATGCGTTAAAAGTAACACACACACACACACACACACACACACACACACACACACACACACACACACACACACAGACACACACTCACACCCACACACACACACACACACACACACATTATTTACCGGTTCCCGTTCCAGCTCCCAACTGGATGTGAAAGTGGATCACAATTCTCACAGGATTTTGAAAATACCAAAATCTACAACTACATCTATTTCCTCAGGATTTGTGAAAACCCGAAATTCACGCAGGCGAAACCGCGGGCCGAAGCTAGTATAACATAATATCACATCACATAATAATGCATGCCGTCGACGATTTTGACACGGAGCTGAGCTTATTACTCGCGAGCCATAGAATTTATGAACCGAATAATAACCGTTCAGAAAATATTGAAAACGTGATGTAAATAAAATTTTCGATTTTCATCATATTCCCGGTAAAAACGCAAAAATGATCACAATTCGTAGATTATAATAATTATAGTGTGATAATGACTATGACAAAATTTATTGCTGTAGGTATCTATACAAATAAATTACCTACATTGAAGTATCTACGATTTCGAAATAAGTGCCTCATAATATCATTTTTTGAACGAATAGCACTACGATTTAAAAAAATTTTTTTTTTGAAAAATGCCTTATTGTGGTGTGATAGAAGAACAAACAAACAAAAACACTTTCGCATTTATGATATTACTAGCATCTGCCCGGGAATCATGGATTTCCGGTTTCCGTTCCCGCTCCCTTTTCCAATCTTTATACCTATCAAGGAAGTTCGCTATAGTAATCTACCTATAGCTGAAGATATAGATTTCGAGTTTTTCAAAATCCCGCGGCAACTGTGGATTTTTCCAGGATAAAAAGTAGCCTATGTTTTAAGTCAGGGCATATTATATCTCCATTCAAAGTTTCAGCCAAATCGGTTAAGTAGTTGCGGCGTGATTGAGTAACAAACATCCAAACATCCAAACATCCACACTTTCACATTTATAATATTAGTAGGATTTTATTTATTTATTTATTTATTTATTTATTTATTAGGACTACCAAAAATTGTAACATCAATGAAAATCTTAAAAAAAATTATACAAATATACATAATTAGATGTACAACTTATTATAGGTGTCACCGCATTTACCAAAAAAAAAATTAAAATTAAAAATTAAAATTAGAATTAAAAATTAAATTTAAAAAGTTTGAGAATGTAAAATAATTGTTTTATGTACTTATCTAATAAATGACTTAAAATGACAATAATATTTAATTACAATAATAAACAACAATAATTATCAACACTAGCAATTAAGAATTAACTTAGCATTAACTTAGCATCTCAACAATCTTAATGTTTGTTTTTTAAACTTCGGTAATGTGTCGTTAAATATATCCACCTCCATGCAGATTGAATTATATGATTTAGAAAGTCTGGATATTGCGGAAAATTGTTTAAGGTTGGTTCTAGGGGTTGGTTGGTGTAGTAGACTGGTTATTTGTCTCGGTGTTCTGCTTGGAACTCTCAAGTTGATTGTTTGTAGAAGAGGTGGACAGTCGATTTCATTTCTAAGAATTTTGAATAAGAATATTAAATCTTGGACCTTTCTGCGGGTGATTAAGCTATCCATATTGAAATGTTTAAGTTTGTCGCTATAAGTGGGAAGTTGTTTGTGTAATTTGCATGAATATGCTAGGTGTCTCAAAAACCTTTTTTGAACGCGTTCTATCCGAAGTTGATGAGTATTGTAATGAGGCGACCATACTACGCTACAGTACTCAAGAATACTTCTGACGTAGGTGTTATATATTTTTATTTTTGTACTTGGTTGAAAACCCTTACTATTTCGAATTAGAAATCCTAACATTTTTGAGGCTTTGGTGACTGCATTCTCTATTTGCGGGATAAAGGTGAGTTTGCTATCAAAAAGAATACCAAGATCTCTTAGTTCTGTTGAATTATTAAGTACTGTGCCATCTATATGATACTGAGATTGAATTATTTTATGACTGCGGGTAAATACTATAAAATTACATTTTTTTGCATTTAAAGACATGTCATTAATAGTGCACCAGTTTGTAACAGCGTTAAGATCATCTTGGAGTAATGCACTGTCTGTATTGCTTGTAATGGTTTTAGCTAATTTGAGATCATCTGCAAATAAGTAGGCATTACTATGATTAATGGAAGTTACGATGTCATTAATAAATAAATTGAATAACCAGGGTCCAAGATGTGATCCCTGAGGAACTCCAGAAGTTGCTGTATAATTATCAGAATTAAATCCTTTTACCACTACATATTGAGTTCGGTTGCGTAAATATGACCTAAACCATTCTAGAATGGAGCCGCAAATTCCATACAGTTCTAGTTTCTTGAGAAGTACCTCGTGACAAACTTTGTCGAATGCTTTAGCAAAGTCCATATAAACAACATCAACTTGATTACCAGCATCTACAGCATTGACAAGTTTATTATGATATGTGACTAAATTAGTATTAGTGGAGCGAAAGTTAATAAAGCCGTGTTGTTCTTTAATAAAAATATGTTTCGTGTGATATTTTAAAATTGGATAAATTAAAGCCTCGAAAATTTTTGCAAAAGTCGACAGAATAGAAATCGGCCTATAGTTGTTTATATCCTCAATGTTACCACTTTTATATATAGGTATTATTTTAGCGGTCTTCCAAACCGTAGGAAAGGTTCCACTTGATAAAGATTTGTTAATTATAAGAAACAACGGTAAACTTAGCGATGATGAACATTTAGAAATAAAATATGGTGGTATTCCATCAGGTCCCGGACCTTTATTAACATCAAGCTTTTTTAGATGTTTATAAACAGTGTTCTGTGAAATGTGAATATTATGTAATGTATTTGTGTAATCTACGTCAGATGTATGAAAGTTAGTAGATGCGGAATTAGTGAAGGTAGAAGAGAAAAAAGATGCGAATAAATTACATATACTTGATCCATCAGAGGCTTTTCTGCCATTTAAGGACATTATTTGAGGAAACTGAACTGTTTTTGAACGTTTGTTTTTGAGATAGGCCCAAAAATATTTGGGGTTGTTGCTGATATTTATTTCAATTTTCCTAGCATAGTTATTGTAACAGTTGTTAGTTAATGTTTTGCACCTTTTACTAAGAATTCGTAGAGATATTTCATCTAAAGGATTTTTGAAAACTCTATATTTATGAAGGATTTTATTTTTTTCCTTTATCAATTTAATTAAGGATCTGGAAAACCATGGAGGATATTTTCCTTTATGCACTCTGGTTTTAGGAACATGTGTATTTATAACATCATTCAATATATTGGAGAAAATATTAACCATCTCATTTATATTTTTACATTTCTTAAATTCACAAATCCAATTTATCTTTTTTAATTCGGCAGTGATAACATTATAATCTGCTTTATAAAAATTATGTTTCACTGCATCATCATTAGTTTTTAGGGACTTTTTGTTAGTAAAAGTTAACAATATATCTATAGGTAAGTGTGAGGGATCAATATTTACGAACTCATTTATGGCAGCTTTTACACTAGTATTTGTTATATTAGTTAAGACTAAATCTAAGACTTTATTTCTATTGTTAGATACATTATTATATTGATTAAGATTGTTAAGAGCGATAAAATCAATAAGTAGTTGACCAAAACGAGAGTTGTTGTAAATTGTAGGTGAGCAGTAATCAAAGTTAATATTAGACCATTCAATACAACTCATATTAAAGTCACCTATAAGGCAAACACTATCCATACCATCAGAAACCCTGTTAAAATTATCAAAAAAATGCTCTAAGATATTTCGTTTATGTGGAGGGGGCAGATAAACAGCACAGAAAGTTACGTAAATACTTTTAGAGATTTCTACTTTCACATAAATATCTTCACAAAGACTTTCAAAGGCAGTTAAACGAAATGAGTTTAATTTGTTTAAAACTGCTATAAGTACCCCTCCTCCTTCTTTATTTGCATGGAAACCTGAACTTTCGCGATCTCTTCTATACACAGTATATCGATCATCAAAAAGTTCTGCATCATTGATGTTTTTATTTAACCAGGTTTCAGTTAGTATAATAATGTCATAATCAGAACTTATTACACTACATAGAAAATCGTGAGTTTTCGTCCTAAGACCTCTTACATTCTGATAATATATATTTAATCCGTTGAATTTTGAATCTGTAAATCCAAAAAAATTACACTATAATATAAAAAGTATAAAAAAGGTAATTAACTACAACTATTGAAGTTTTTGCAAAGTATTTAAATTCTTTACGTATATATAATCTGTGTTTTCTGCTTTCCTCATAAACACTCTTCCCTGTTTAATCCAAACGAACTTGTACCCTTTTTCTTTAGAAGCTAAACGGGCAGCCGCATGCAACTTTTTATTGGTAGGGGACAAATGCTCGGCGATATAAATTGGTGTCTTGTTACCTCCCATTCCTATATGGCTAGTATTAATTTTATCATTTGGATTATTTTTGTTGAATTTGATAGTGTTAGCCAGAAATGTATCTCGTAGTCTAGGTGATGCAAGTTTAACTATTATGGAACGCGGTCTTTTATCGTCTCTATTTGTTTTTGCCACACGCGTGCAATGATGTATATCGTTCTGTTTTAGGTCACATGATACAACTTTTGCCAGCTGAGTTACTATCGAGATCAAGTTCTCATTCTTGTGTTCAGGTACACATTGAATCTCTAGGTTGCTAGATCTGTTATGTTGCTCCATGACATGTAACCTTGTTGTTAAATCCTGAACAGTATTAATCAAGTACGTATTATCTTTTTGAAGTTCGTTTAGTGAATCTTGGTACATGGCAGTTTTAATTTTAGTAGTTTCATAATTCTCGTTCAAAAATGTAACACTTCTTTCCAAGGAACTTATCTCGTTTTTCACTAATTGTAATTCGGCATTGACCATTTGTTTCAGAGTCTGCTGAAGTTCTGCAATTAGTGTAGATCTCATGAAGTTAAATTCCTCTCTAAAAATTGCTCTTACATCATCCTTAGTAAGTGAGGCAGAGATTCTTAGATTTAGCTGTTCATCATCAGCGCTAGAAAGTATAGTTTTTTTCCGATGGGTTATGTTGTCAATCTTAGAGGGTGTATCTAATTTAATGTTATAACTTGGAGATTCGATAACTTTTTCGGGTGATTCATTCGAACGTTGTGGCGTTTTTTTGGTGTTAGTTTTGGATTGTTTTCCTTGACAAGTTAGGCACTTCCAATTATTTTTATTTTCAATGTTAAACTGATGAAAGCGTTTTTCAGTTCATTTTATTAATTTATAAATGATGAAACTGGCATAGAGCGCGATAATTTCTACTTAGTAATGTACTAGATTTTGCCCGCGGCTTCGCCCGCGTGAATTTCGGTTTTTCACAAATCGAATCGTGGATTTCCGGCTCCCGTTCCCGCTCCCTTTTCCAAACTTTATACCTACTTTCAAGGAAGTTTGCTATAGTAATCTACCTATAGCTGTAGATATATATTTCGTTTTTATCAAAATCCCGTGCGAACTGTAGATTTTTCCAGGATAAAAAGTGCATACGCATACAGATGCATGCAACTATTGTAATAATGTGCTATGTGAGCGTGATTTACCTAAGAACAGTCAATGCCATCTATCGCGTTTTTGGAAGTCTATATCTATTTAAGTCCCACAGGAATACTTTTTCGGGATAAAAAGTAGCCTATGTTTTAAGTCAGGGCATAAGCTATCTCCATTCAAAATTTCAGCCAAATCGGTTTAGTAGTTGCGGCGTGATTGAGTAACAAACATCATAACATCTAAACATCCAAACATCCACACTTTCACATTTATAATATTATATAGTAGGATTAGTAGGATTGGTATTGTGATTATGTGTGATAGCTTCTGCCCGCAGCTTCGCTCGCGTGAATTTCGGTTTTGAACAAATCCCGAGGGAATCGTTGATTCCCGGTTCCCGTTCCCACTCCCTTTTCCAACCTTTATACTTTCTATCAAGGAAGTTCGCTATAATAATCTACCTATAGCTGTAGATGTAGACTTCGGGGTTTTCAAAATCCCATGGGAACTGTGCATTTTTTCCAGGATAAAAAGTAGCCTATGTGTTGCCAATGCATGCAACACAGCAAACTATTGCAATAATGTGTGGTGAACGTGATTTACCTAAGAACAGTCAGCGCCCTCTATGGCGTTTTTGGAAGATTATATCTATTTTAGTCCCACAGGAATACTTTTCCGGGATAAAAAGTAGCCTATGTTTTAAGTCAGGGCATAAGCTATCTCCATTCAAAATTTCAGCCAAATCGGTTCAGTAGTTGCGGCGTGATTGAGTAACAAACATCCAAACATACAAACATCTAAACATCCAAACATCCAAACATCCAAACATCCACACTTTCACATTTATAATATTAGTAGGATGAATAGAGTGATAACTATAGTCAAACTTTTAATTATCTGCAGTAATCTGACGTTTCCTAATGTCATTTCGTAAAATAATGTTACCAACCCCATTTCTATAGTGATGTGATACGTTCAATTCATTCAATTTCATTCACAAAAGTTTCGTTCAAAGTTACTCTTTCATTATCATCATAATTTTATTTATCTATTAAGTAAATCGATGGCTCCTACGTATAAAAGCCAAATTAACAATTTTGTCATCTTGACTTTTTGTGGCAAATGCATCCTATTGGTACAATTAATTATATGAGCTTTAATTGAAAAAAAAAAAGTAAGAAGTACTATTTCTATTGCAATAACAGCCTATGTGTGTTGACGATATCTGTCATAGTTAACATGCTAAGTTGCTACTGCCCTTTTATTACAAAAAAAAAAATATTTTTAAAAGAATACCTACTAGTTATTCAGAAAAAAATATATTTAACATTATAATAACATATTTACATATTTTTGGAATCTACTTATAATTTTCTAGATGATTTTGACCTCCCTGGCGTAGTGGTTTTGGTCTTTTTTTTATTTATTTTTTTAATTTATTTTATTTACAATACATAATATTAATATTTTTACATTGATTACTTCGTGCTCGTAAGCGCTTATAAGTGGGAGGTCCCGGGTTCGATTCCCGGCAGGGGCAAGTTGGGATTTTATAATTTCTAAATTGTCTTTGGTCCTGTCTGGTGGCAGGCTTTAACCGTGGGCCGTGGCTGGTTAGCACCGGCCGCCAAACGATTTAGCGTTCCGGTACGATGCCGTGTAAAAACCGATCAGGGGTATGCATACCTCTCTCAAGTTTGCCCGCTTCCGTCTTCGACAGCATCATCACTTACCATCAGGTGAGATTGCAGTCAAGGGCTAACTTGTAGTTGAATAAAAAAAATAGATAATGATTATGAACTTCATCTGATTTTTTATTATTTTTTTTCAACTTTAGTCTTTAATGCGGGACCATGGTCATCACATCATTTTTTCTTAAATTTTACTAGCCTATGTCACCTAGAATAAGCTAAAGATTCTAACGATACCTACCTTATTCATCAAAATCGGTTCCGGCATATATAGAAGTTATGGTACAACATACAAACATACATGAACCCTGAAAACAATATACTCCTTTTTTTCAGGCAGTCCTTTAAAAAGGTTCTTTATGTCGATTCTTTTAAACACCGATGACCGAGGTTACGCTTTTTCAGGCTGCTGTTGACGCTGTTGACACTGACGCTCGGCGAATATTTGTCGCCATTTTTCTCGTTTGTCATTCGATATTTTCATTTTTCACTGTCCATTTTCATTTCTACGTTCTGAGTGTGACTATTTCCATTTTGCCTACTGCGCGTTATATTTGTTACCAATTGTTAAGTTTTTGTAACGTCCAGCCGTTCTCGAGTTATAAGTGTTCGAACAAACGAGACTTTGTTTTATATATTAAAGATATACGTATTTATATATATACTATATATATGTAACTTTTGTACATAAAATATAATAATTACTTAAAATAAAAACTTTAATTTGAATAAAATAATTCAATGATTCAAATCAATCACCTGTACCCCATCCCTATTTTATTTTCGTTAAAAAGTGACAACCCACGAAACTTCACATTACTGCATACAATTAAAAGTCGAAGTATAGTTTATACTGTCTTATTCATTGTCATCAGTACGTGCATGTTAAGTACATGTAACAAAGGCCAAATTAGTAATTACTATGCAAATCGGTAATTTGTGCATTCTACGCTGATGAGGTTGTTGATTGTCCCACCCTGTCTACCCATCCTGTACAAAGCCACTAATTGGTTGGAAACTGTTTGCCTATCGGTCCAATTTCGAATAAACATTTTTTTTCGGGTGTAGTATGCTGCATGGGCCTTATCGGCTGCTATAGCCTCACCGGAGAGTTTGAGTGAACGCAGAACTTACGCCAGAAGGGCTTGAACCCGAACGGCTCGAAGATGATCAGGGTTACGTCATCCTAAGGGCGCCTCATGTGAGGCTTGGACCTCGGCTTAGGGTGGCATTGGGACATAAGGGTTTTCGGGTATAGTATGCTGCATAGGCTTTATCGGCTGCTACAGCCTCACCGGAGAGTTTGAGTGTACGCAGAACTTACGCCAGAAGGGCTTGAGCCCAAGAGCTCGAAAAAGATCTGGGGTAACGTCGTCCTGAGCGCGCCTCCCTTGAGGCTCGGACCTCGGCTTAGGGTGACATTGGGATATAAGGGTTTTTGGACTAGACTAGTCTATACGTCCCCATGACTGAAGGGATCTACGTCCGGATAATGTTAGAAATCCGGAACCTCGTCTTCGCCAGCGAACATGTTGTTAAGAGGAGTGTATTGCCTTAGTTCTGAGTGTATTGCCCGAGTCTTAACTAAGAGAAAGCATTATGGGTCTGGTCTGATCGTTTAGATATGACGCATATCGCGGTATTCAAACTATTATATACCATGCCATAGCACGAGCGTACAGCGTCATCTATCGAATAGTGGGGGAAGTACTTTATTTTTAACAGGTAAATATGAAAAAAAAAAAATTAATAGGTACCACTAGTATTAGCAGGACAGGCTCTTTTATGGTAATATTAGTTAAAAAACTTTGTACGAGGCGCACTCTAGAAAGATACGTACTCTTAAACGTGTATACTCGTATGCAACAGTAAAAAAAAGCTGGCTATTAAAAATAAACTTGTATTTATGAACAAACTCTACTGAAGTTATAAATTAAAGCAAAAGTTAGTAGGCTTTTATCCGCATCTGTTAAACGTTTTATCCGGGCCCACTCTTTTGTAACAGCGATTGCTTCGTCCCATTCTCCCGTTACAGCCTGAGAGCTCATGGGAAATTTTGAAGAGGTGCTTTACAAAAGTTAATTGAATGACACTTCTGCATTTCTTGAGTTTCTGCTCTGTGAGAAGCTCTGTTTTCCTGGGACGTGGCAGTTGCTGAAACGTAAAGAGTTCCTGATTTTTGTATTTTAGGTGAAATTTCCACCTTAATTGTCTGCTGCTGTAATAACTGTTGTGAAATTAATATTTTTGCTATGGAGTGTTTTTGTTCACATCTGTTTCAGTTCGCTTGTTTCATAATATTCCTATGAAAACGGGTGAAAATAATTTAAAAAAAAGTGACCAAAGTTTCAAAGTTATTATGTTCTTTGGCGCCTTTGTTTTGCTCAATTTTACTTTGTATATAAATTCTATTATTTAATTTGTCTTTTCTACTGATTGATAATAATTGTTAATAATGCTTTTATTTATCCACGCAAAAGATAATTGCAGAATCGCTTGTCACCTATATCTGCAAGTCTAACCATCTAAAAACTTTCCACCAGCTCTCGGGGTGTTTAATTCCGTGGAGCTACATCGATGTGTAAAATTCAATTTGTATCCTCGTTCCGCTGTTGAATGCCCGATACGGTAAACTTTTTCAAACTCGATTGAAATTATTGTATTTCAACTTTTATTCATCTGTATTTTGCTTTATTTAACGATGAATAACATGAAAAACTATTTTAAATAGTAAGTGAATGCTGGTATTAAGGCCAAATTAGACGGTGCCCCGTTCATCGTTCATTTTTGCGGTGAACGATACACGATACGATATTTACTATTGCAAAGTGCCTGAGAACGATGAACGGTCGCTGTTTAGACGGTTCATTTTTAATGATTCACCGATGAAGCCTCGAAAATGAAAGCAAAAATCTCGAAAAATGAACCGTCTAAAAGGGCCTAGATGTAAAAGCGCGAACAAATAACTGAAGACAGAGGGAGAGAGGAGTATGTAGGAAAACCACAGTTACTGAAATAGCTCATCAAGTCCGTCCCTTAGTGATGATCCACGGCTTTATCCACACCCTTGACACTTCATACAATTGAATCTACTATTAACAAGGATGCTATATTTACGTAAATCGAACGGGTCAAGGAAAAAGCTATACATACGTTATACTACTAGGTGTGCTTCTACGTTGCAGGTGACGATTAGTCGCTTCCTCACACAGTAATAGTTAGTATACTTCGTTTTGACTATGAATTTTTACCAATAATCGACCTACGGAATCTTAAAATGAAAATATCTAGTCGCAATAGGTATTCATAAAAATTCTTAGAATTCCCACTGAAGTTCGCGGAACTATAAGCCGATGAAATTAATACCTTCAGTGGAGCATAATTGAAAATGTAATAATTTATGCAGCGAGAAGCGCGCAGTCTCTTAAAAGATGAGGAAAAAGGCATCGCTGAGCAAAGTTGCAAATCTCTCGAAGCAAACGCCCTGAGATTCTTGCGTAATTAGAATTCCCATTCCAATTTTTAATATCAAAAAATGTACCACCAGTTTGTGGAGGAGAAGCTTTATGACGTAATCTTCGTTTCGTATTTCGTCATTTTCGAAAATTTTAACAAAACTAAAATATCTGTCCGTACTTCGGAGTCTTATTAAATTCAAAAATATAATAATTATATTGAATTTAATAAGAGACAGTCCTATTTAATAAGATCGTTCATTTAGTTCCCCCTCACTTTTCCAACCTTTATACCTACTTTCAAGGAAGTTTGCTATAGTGATCTACCTATAGCTGTAGCTATAGATTTCGGTTTTTTCAAAATCCCGTGGGAACTGTGGATTTATCCAGGATAAAAAGTTATTGCCTATGTGTTAAGTCAGGACATAATCTATCTCCATTCAAAATTTCAGCCAAATCGGTTCAGTAGTTGCGGCGTTAAAGAGTAACAAACATACACACATACACACACACACATACACACACACAAACACACACACAGACAGACACACACAAACTTTCACCTTTATAATATTAGTGTGATTTTAATAGCTGTTTTGGAAAATATTTTCTTAATAGTATAGCGTTTCTCTGGAAAATGTGCGAGACTCTGATTGAGCTTATCTGGATTATACATTTATTTATTTAGCTTTGAGCTATGGTTAATAGTTTCCAGTATAATATTTTTCACTAACGTTTTTTTATCAAGAAAAGCTAGAAAATTTTAACTGCCTCGTCGTTCTAGCATGTTCGACTGCGGATCACGAAATCCTAGGTTTGATTCTCGGTTCGGGCTAAAAATTGTTAACTGTTGGGTTTTCTGTCAAGAAATTCTCATTGCCAGCTGTCAGCAAGAGTTGGTGGTTAGCGGTGTTTTACTCCCATGCCACGTCAGTCCCGGTATTATCAGTATCAATAGTGACATCGCATGTATCTGTATATGATTGGTGATATTCATTTGACAATTATAGTGGTTAAAGCCCGCCAACCCGCACTGAAGCAGCGTGGCAGTCTAAGCATAAATGAAAAGGCGTCTGGTGGGACGTCAAAGGGTTGGTGGTGGATAGAAAATCAACGAAAATTCTTTAAAACAGTAGTTTCCTATTTTATTCAATGAAACGTAAACGGAAGTCTATGTTGACTGCCATTTCTAATTTGGAAGCCGTTCACGCTATTGTACCTAATTCAAAAATCCTATAATCTAAAAGTAGGTAGTTATTATTTACAGTCAAAATCATAAAATCGACGAATATATTTTTTCTTTTCGGTTATTAATCTGAACTTACAAGAGAATATTCTTTTATTGGCTTGACTAGTTTTTTGATGGGTTTCCCCAAATGAAATTTTTTATTAGGAACGCAGCAAACAAAAAGAACAGGGTTTTTATTACAAAGTGTATAAATCAATCGAAACCCTCGTTTGTGTGAGTCTGATTAAATAAAAGTGTAAATTAAAAATTTAAAAACCCCCGACATTTGCTATTTTTTAACCCCCGACGCAAAAACGACGGGGTGTTATAAGTTTGACGTGTCTGTGTGTGTGTGTGTGTGTGTGTGTGTGTGTGTGTGTGTCTGTCTGTTCCCCTGTGGCGCTCAAACGGGTGGACCGATTTGAATGCGGTTTTTTTTGTTTGAAAGGTGAATTAGTCGAGAGTGTTCTTAGCTATGTTTGATGAAAATCGGTCCAAGATGGCCGCCGCTACAAAATGGCGGATGATATATTTTTTCACAACTCCCTTGATATGGGTATCAAATGAAAGGGCTTGACTAGTAGAATAGCACTATTGCAAATTCAAGATGGCCGCCGCCACTAAATGGCGAATGTCGGGGGTTTTTTAAATTTTCAATTTACACTTGTTGGCGGCAGCCATGTTGGATTTACATTCCTAGTGTTATTTCTACTAGTCAAGCCTTTTCATATTTTGATACCCATATTAAGGGAGTTGTGAAAAAATATGTAATCCGCCATTTTGTAGCGGCGGCCATCTTGGATCGATTTTCATCAAACATAGCCACCCGTTTGAGCGCTACAGGGGAACAGACAGACACACACACACACACACACACACACACACACACACACACACACACACACAGATACGTCAAACTTATAACACCCCGTCGTTTTTGCGTCGGGGGTTAAAAAGTATGATTTAAGTCAGAAACTTAGAATGGAAATAAATCGTAAACATTATAGTCACGTCTACAATTTCCAATTCCATCGAAATTGCGTTGACATTTCAAACGAAACTATTCCAATACTAAAGCCGCGTACGATGATAGACTGAAAGATAACGCCATTCTCGTATTTGAATATAGAAAGCGAAACTTCGAACCAACGTTTGGGCTTAAACGATTTCATAAAATACTGCTTCAAAGTTATCAAATTGATTTCAATGACCTTTCTCAGAGGCCTTATGCCGACTTTGTACATAGTGGCAACGATGATTGAAATTCGAGTATCGACACACAATGACTTCAGAGCAAAATAAACCCAAAGACTCTTATTTTAAAAACTGTAATTCAATATTATCAATATCCGTATTTTACAACATTTCTGCTTGGGGCTGTTTTCGAATGTTGAATGTATTGGCGAACTCAAACCTTAATATAAGCCATTTAAAATGGCTTATATTAAGGTTTGAGTTCGCCAATATGACCTAAGGTCATTTTACTCTGAAGTCATTCTAATTCAATCAATAAGTATTTACTAAAGTTTTCGAGCTCTGCAAAGTGAGATTAAGCATACTGGAGTATGAATAGTTAAATACTTTATTCGTGGACTTTACAAATGACCTTTCCACTTGAGATTTGTTTATAATCCAAACGTATATAGGTACGTATATTATTTCATCGTTATTTAGCTTAAGAGTTTTACAGCTTTAATGCAACTACGTCTCTCTATTAAAGTTTACTCTACAGTTAGAATTGTATTTGAACAGCATTTAGTCTTTAATTTTACCGCACAAATGTCTCAAGCTATAAAAAGTTTAGATTGTAATTTTCCTATCAGTAAAATGATTTTCCATCCGAAGACTTTAAAATATTACACAACCCAAAAACCCTACGTCTCGTCGACTCATGGTGCTATTCAAATAAGTATACTCACGTGATCTTGAAATGAAGTAGAAAATTTTGAATTTTTTAGGAGAATGATTTAAGGCTTTTTTCGTGGTTTAAAGACATAATTTAATGTAAAACTACGTGTACATATCACGGTAATGAGTGTATTTTGCCGGACAACCTGTGAAGTTTTGTCGAAAGGAGTGAGAAAGCGGGTAGTTCGAAACTGCTCTCGTCACGGCTGAAGCTGGATCTGTAACTGGATTGAAATATCGACAAACCAACAAACATTTTTATCGTGGTATGTGCCCGTAGGTTCACATTAGATGTTTAGGAGAATATTTACCTATTTGGCCCAAAACAATACTCATTGGAACCCATGAAACTGGAATCCAATCATTCTACGCAGGTATAGGTATACGCACATTCTGCCACCGGAGTATATAGTTTTGATATACTCCGGTGTATTTGAATCGCCTCGCTTGCCGCTTTGCTCGAAGCACCACTACACGTTGCAGCGAGTTGGTGAAATTTAATAAAGTCAAGAAAAATATCACAGGTTTCAGTTTGTATAAATCTAGCTTCAAAGTTCGAATTAGTTTCTATAACTCTAATCTCGTAATTTAATTTAGAAATACTTGCTTAAGGTTGAAGAACTGTTAGAGTCAGACATCCTTTTATTTGAAGGTGAAGTGCCCATTTATAACTTAGAAGCTGAGATATTATCATTGATCTACGAGTATAAACTAAAGGTCATCATTGTTTTAAGTTAAATAGCTTTGATTAATTTTATTAAAATGTAATTGGATGATGGAGTATTATTATGGCCATTCTGTTCAGAACAAGATGTTATAAAGTTGTTTTAATAGCTCTGCTAAAGTTAAAGTCTGTGAGAAATGTGAGTACCACGAATGGTAATGTTATGATTACAAAATATAGATATTATTATGCTTTTCGTTTATACTCTGCATTAAAAAAAAAATTAAAGACAGTGATCGGCGTAAGGTCACTGAACCGCAATTGAATGTCGTTGTCTCTGATATCCACTGCTGGATACATGTGAGTCCCTTGTAGGGACTTCCACACGTCATGGTCTTGTGCCGCTAGTATCCAGAGGCCGTAGTAGTGTCGGTTCACCTAGTTCCAATGCTACTCTGGTCTGTGATAGATGTAGGAACCCCAACACGATTTGCTTCCGCAGGGATATTCCGGCAGCTCTTTCCATAGTCCACTGAGTGACTCTGAGGCTTCTTTATGGGGCCCATAGTTAATGACCACGTTTTGGATGCGGGATTTGTATCCATTTAAACGAAAAATATTTCCAAAAAATAAGATCTGAGCGGTATAATGGATGAAACTAAAAACAGGGGAAGGAAAATTAAAAATATTTTCGGGCGGGCGGCGCGCTAACGAGGCCGGGTTGTCCTTTTTCACCGCCAAAATTGCATTTACGTTCCATTGACTTTGCGAAGATTAAACCTTTTTTGACCTGCACAATGAAAATGAAAATGGACGTACGCTTGAAGTGGAAAATACGAAGAAGAAAGTCGAAATCACCTGACTCGCCGTCTAATCAAGAGTTAATTAAAGAATTTTCAGCAAAATTACACGTTGCTAGATTTTTTTTTCATTCGTTAAAGTGCATCACACTGTACAATGTACATTGCGGATTTTACGGAAGCATCCACCACCACCACTAGAGCCTTTTAACGTCCCACTGCTGGGCACAAGCCTTCTCTCTCATAGGAGTTAGAGTCATGCCGCTCCAATGCGGGTTGGTGGGCTTTAACGACTTTTGTCACATGATAGTGATAATAACCAGGACCAACTTCTTAACGTGCTCTCCGAGGCACGGGGGTGAAACACCGTCAACTTCCAACTCCGGGCTGGTACTGAGAATTTCTTGACAGAAAAACCCAATACCTAACAATTATTTGTCCGACCCGGGAATCGAACTCGGGACCTCGTGATCTACAGTCGAATACAAGAAGAGCATCATAGATGAATTTTTTTGCACTGACAAGATTTGCAAATAATGAAGATTATTTTAAAAACTCATATTTCGTAAGAGTTGATCTCCGGAACAGGTTTTTATTTTTATTTCAGTAGGTATTATTTTTTAATTAAAAGTGTTTTTGTATGCGCGGTGAAACTTATCAACAGTTCAGAGTACTGAGCCTGGGAAATGGGAGTACATATTAATCACTTGCTGTGGAGTCACGTGATTCGCGCGGATATTCTGCTACGTAACAGATATATTACTATTGTACAATGAACACTGACGTTTAACCTAATAAAGATAAAACTGGTTTCTATTACAACACTTTGATGTTATAATAGAAACCAATAAATTAAAAATTAATTATTATGAAAATAATAAAATAAAACAATAAATAAAATAGCTTTTTATTATTATTCCTTACAATTACAATACATAATCTACACAAAAAATTTAAATGACATAGTTTACATAAACATTAAAAATATAGGGGTATATAATAATTACAATCAAAATAGCAATTTTCAGTTTTATAGTGCTAGGCTTGTATGCATTTTCTAAAATTACAGTTTTTATACACTATTGTATCTCCATTCTTCACGCTTTTTCATTTTACTCTCGAGCACTCTTTACTGGATAGATTACACCTTAAGAAAGCGTCTACCACCACTGTATGTTACCATATCTAAGTTCACTTGTTTTACCTTAGTTTTGGCTACTGTAAGAACCACTTGACGTGGTAAAAGTCTCCATAAGTTATGAAAATGTAGTAAAATAATTTCTAAAAATATAGAGTTTTTAAAATCTAGTTTGGGCTTGACTTTATTTGGTATGATTTATTTTACGCCGCGCGCCGCGCCCACGTAAATTGACTGTCAATACATTTTAGGTCTATAATAAAACACTCTAAATTCAGTAAATGAAATAGAATAAGTAGAATAGAAAAGTTTTTCATTCAAATATACTTTTACAAGTACTTTTGAATCGTTAAATTGAATCTACTACTGAAAATCACTCGTAAATTTATACTGCGAAAAATTCATAACATTCTGATTCTCTCCTTCCAAAAGTTTTTAAGGAAACACCTAATGAAACCTATCTCAAAGAAGAGAACTGCGAGATATGAAAACTGGTACTAACTACAGTAATTTAGAAAAAAATACTCTACAAGGGCAGGCAAAACGTGAGCAAGAATAGAAGAGTAGATAGCCACTTAGGCCATCTTCTAGTCTGGAAAATTTTACGTACCGTTTACCCTGAGGATATAAAACAGCCATGACATTTCACAAGCAAAAAAAGTCTCTTCCAATGTATCTGTAAAAGCCTTATGGACAATAGACGCGCGGCCATGCGCAGTGGCTTGTGGCTAACCCGCTAACAAATCAGCTTCTATTGTAGCTACGCATTTGAGCCCGTTTCATTATGACAATGGCTCAAATTTTCAAACATTATGTATGTTTTTAACCCCCGACGCAAAAACGACGGGGTGTTGTAAGTTTGACGTGTGTGTGTGTGTGTGTGTGTGTGTGTCTGTTGCCCCGTAACGCTAAAACGGGTAAACCGATTTGAATGCAGTTTTTTTTTGTTTGCAAGGTAAATTAATCGGGTGTATTCTTAGCTATGTTTGATGAAAATCGGTCCAACTTGGCCGCCGCCACAAAATGGTGGATTACATATTTTTCACACCTCTCTCAATATGGGTATCTAATGAAAGGGCTTGACTAGTAGAATAGCACTATGTAAATCCAAGATGGCCGCCACCACATAATGGCGAATGTTGGGGGTTTTTAAATTTTTAATTTATACTTGTTTTGGTTGTTCTTTTGATTTAAGGAACTCCACAAAATCGGCCAACCGATAGGTAGTTACCGTTATTGAAAAACCAATATTTTTCTCCAAAAGCTTCAAAACTGTTATGGTTTATAGGAATATGTAAATACACGATAGGACCGACAAATTGAATGATATTTTTGTACGCGCCGTCAAAACACAAGTTCCCCGGGGTTCAATCGAATATTCTCTTAGCGATATTCTCTAAATGTAGATAAATGTAGATCAAAGAGAATTGCTCATAATTTAGAACAAACTACTCATTAGAATGAAAAATAAGTTTATTACAAGAGTAGGTACTAACGAATATTCTCTTAGCTATATTCTCTAAATGTAAGTAAATGTAGATCGAAGAGAATTGCTCATAATTGAGAACTAATTGCTCATTAGAATTCAAGAACCATTTTATTACAAGAGTACTAAAAAACTTAAACGCCACCACCTACAGTGTGGGTAAACAGGTGGGCAAATGTATTATCTAAATATTAAAAAATCAATACGAGTTAAAATTCAATATTAAGTAGCAATCCGAAAAATAATAGGTACGAGTTAATATGCAAATATCTTATCCAAAACCTAGCCGGGGGGAACTCTGGCATGCAAGATAAATATTCAGATTGCTGTATAATAAACGTTCTCAATAGCACTATGACAATAAAGGACATATTTCGAGATATGCCGAAATCCTCGGCTGGCGGCGGAAGCAAGACAAAATTGTGTTATTTTGTTATCACGGGCCCGTGATGTTATTTTATCGTAAAGAATTTTCTTTATTGCTAATATTAAGATTTCATAGTACCGACTGTGTCGTCTGTTTCGTATTTTTTTAATTCGTGCGAATGTATTCATATTTCGATATAAAAACCGGCCAAGTGCGTGGCGGGCCACGCGCAGTGTAGGGTTCCGTAGTCACAATCCTCGAAAAACAGATATAACTCCTTAACCTGTGAACCCTACTTAGCCATGATAGTTTTCCTTTAAAATTGATTATATATACTACTGCTGTGAATTTTTTCAAGTTCCTATATACTGCCATTTGGCTGATTATGGGGGGTGGGGGGGGGACACTTGACTCTAATAAAAATTAGCACTTCAAAACATCATATTTTACAAACGGATCTAGAAATCGAAAAATGATGTTCCCACACCCACAGTATTTTTAAAAGACCTATTCAACGATACCCCACACTATGGGGTAGACGAGAAAAAAAATATTCATCCCCACTTTACATGTAGGGGAGCTACCCTAAAAAAAAATATTTATCAAAATTTTATTTCACCACTTTGTCGGCGTGATTAATATTTATACACATGCCAAATTACAGATTTCTAGTACTAATAGTCTCTGAGATTAACCGAGGACGGACGGACGGACGGACGGACAGACAGACAGACAGACGGACGGACATGGCGAAACTATAAGGGTTCCTTGTTTACTACGGAACCCTAAAAAGTAGCCTTTTTGCATTTTCAGGTATCTATCTTCTATGCCTTACGTCAAGTTCTGTTCAGCAATTGAGCCGAAAAGTGTAACGTACAGACATATAGAAAGCCAGATTTACTTTCGCAGTTCCTTTATTTTATTTTTATTTCCTTATAATATTATATGGCATATTTTTTTCGAAACAACACATGTTTTCTTACTTATGAGGTGAGGTTGATTTTCTGTTCGATACTTGTATTTTGTTCGATTTCGAAGTTTTTTCCAAAATTACTTAACATACGTACGTTAAAAAATACTATTCAAATAGTAATAGTAAATCTTCTTCTCACTCTTTTCGGAACGGAATGCTAGAGTGTATTTTAAGCACTTTGTTTAGAAAAGAAGCATTTGTCTTGCAGAGAGACATTAATAGGTTTCAAGTGTGCTATCTATCTATAATATAATAAAACTGTAACAGATCCAATTCTGTACATTGAAGATATTTTGAAAATTTTTATTGGAGGGCACTCTATAATCGATACTGAAGCCAAAACTGCAATTTATTTCATTTTTGTCTGTCTGTCTGTCTGTCTGTCTGTCTGTCTTTCTGTCTGTCTGTCTGTCTGTATCTTGGCCGCGCATCACGCCGAAACTACTGAATGGATTCGAATGAAACTTGGTACGATTTGAGTTTATACTCCGAGGTAGGTTATAGGATACTTTTTATTCCGAAATTCAGCATGGTTCCCTTGGGAGAAGGGATGAAAGTTAAAACGTGTATTTAGCTGTAATTCATTAACGCGTTGTTCGATTTCACTCATTCTTTTTTTGTTAGAAAGGTAGTACTTTATATATTGTCCCGTAAATATTTCAAGGTCATAGGTTTTTTAGTTCAGAAATGACGGGCATTTAGTGGGTTCCAATAACTTGGGACGCGGATGTATGTACGTACGGCTTATTTTAAACTGGCGTGCGTTTAAATTTATGTTTGTTGGCCTGTCTATTTGTTCCAGCTAATCTCCGAAACGGCTGGATCGATTTTGATGGAACTTTCAATGGCAGATAGGTGATGTTAAGGAGTAACTTAGGATACATTTAGTTTAGGTACAAAAAAGAATTATGGGGTCCGATCTGATTCTATATAAAAACCAATATCCAGGCGAACGAAGTCGCGGGGGTCGGCTAGTTGCACAATAAAATTCCCACTATAGTTTCTTGTAAAGGGAATTTTGTTGAAAAGTAGTGTACACTAAAAAAGCAATCAGATGCTATTCAGACTAGGGCAATCCGCGGTTCATTTCAAACTGAGATCTGGAGTGTGATATTATTGTTCAAAAATGTTTTATACATTCTTATATTACGAACAAATAGGTAAATATTATAATTATACGGGTTATAAAAAACTATGAAATCTACTGACTTTAGCGGGCCTACATTCTATTATATACAAGTATATCTACTTAATTCTTCAGGTACAAGTTAATGAGTTAATGATAATTCTTAATGGGCGGGACACATTACCTACTTGAAGAACCGATAGACGTCCGGGTCCGAAAGTGCTTGAGTGGCGACCTCGCACCAGCAAACGAAGCGTGGGAAGACCCCCCTATCATGTGTACGGAGTTACGGACGATCTCAAGCGAGTCGTTGGCAGTCAATGGACACAAGTGACTCAAGATCGTGTTCACTCCAAAACTGTGGAAGCAATTCCACATAGAACACGTAGGTACACAAAACTTTGACATAGTGTTATTCAAGGGTAATCAACACACTCCTCAAAAGCCAGCAACGCATTGGTGGTTCTTCTGGTGCTGCAAATGTTCATGGGTGGCGGTAATCGCTAAACATCAGGTGACCCGCTTGCTCGTTTGCCCACAATTAATCTAAAAAAATTATCACCATAATCTCACTTGTTACTGTATAGAGTGATAATTTGAGATGGGTACATCCTTGTAAGATGTCGACAAACTTGCAAAGTAGCTGGGCACTAAAGTAATTTTTCGAAAGTCCGTGATCAAGCGTGAGACTGCATAATTTAATTTTGAAAAAAGTTGGGCTCAGGTCGCTTTCGTACTAGCAGGGTGATTTATCTACTCTTTAATAAAAGTCTAGACTAAAAGCAATTTAAAAGTGCTCTACTTTAGTGACCCGAATAACTCGTTACTTTCAGCTCAATTTAAAAATAATATTGTGAAGGTAAAAGCGCGAAGTTTTCGAATTTATTTTGTTTTATGTCACTTATGATAAATAACAGTCGCTGTGTTGCTGGCTGGCTGCACTGCACATAATACCGCAAAGGTAGGTAATAATTGCGTGAGATTTGTCTACGGCCTATGGCGATGACCCGATACCTCATTAATAGGTATACCTATTAATGAGGTATACCTGATGCCAGTGACTTCATCCGCTTGGATTCTTATAAATCTCATCCCCTATTTAACCCACTTGGGGGTGGAATTCCCAGAATTCTTGAAACACGTAAGTAATTCTTTATTTTTAACCGACAATATAAATACCGATTTTCATTGATATAACTTTAAAAATAACGGACTTTCATAAAAAAATTCATCCCCTATTTAACCCCCTTAGGGATGGAATTCGCAATAATCCGTTCTCAATATACGTCATAAAAGAATGCTACTGTGAAAATTTCATGTTTCTAGCTTCAGTCTAATGGCACAAAAGCACAGCCTAAATGGCTGTGCATTGATCAGTCAGTTAGGACAAGCCTCTTTATATTAGTATAGAATATAGATAGATAGAATATAGATGAAACTCATGAATGATCATGAAACGTCATGCGAAGGTGCTGTGTGAATTGGGCTGATATTTGGCATGCAGATAGCTATTACGTCGTAGGAAAGAAAGCTACGCTAAGAAAGTATTTTTGAACATTCAACCCCTAAGGGGTTGTATTATAAATAGGGGTTGTATGAGATTTATATGAATCTAAGGACATGAGTAAGGGGTTCTATTGGTTAACAGCACTTAAGTACCTACTATACGTTCTTTAAATGTAATTATAACGATAATAAAAGTGGGCGAAGAAAACTATAGTGAAAAGTAGGTCATTTGCGTACATCCTTAGTACCAGGCACGGTCCGGGACTATATTACACGACTATTATTGAAAACGAGGCTTTCCAAGTAAATTAAATTTTATAAAATGGAAGCGAGTGCTGTATTAAAAAAGCTTTTCATCACATTACGTTATTGAGTAAATTTCTGTATGCATAACAAGGTTTTACGTTTGTTGCATCTTATTATCATAATGAAAGTTTTTTCACGTAGGATATGTTGTAAAAATACTCATAAATTGTACAAAACGTGTTTCAGTATTTAGAGGTATCTATAGTACTCTTATTCTTAGAGGTCATAACCAATTCGGTACCTAACGATCTCCAAAATGGCTGCCTTATCCTATTTAGGGCGCCTGATAAACTTTTACAGAATTTTACTGATTTACTAGATTTTTTTTTTTAGAAAAGACGACGTTTAGAATGTGTATGTATACAAAGGCTAATGTGTATTTATTGATACAAACGAAATAAGGTTTTCAGCACTTTGTAGTGTAATTCATAGAGCTATGAATTAATGACAATTACAAACAGTCAGAGCAGTGTTTGTAATTGTAATATGCAAATAAGTGTAAACGGTTGCTTACATTGTCGGCTCACAGTGGAATGATATTTCGTAGTGTATCAAAATACAAACATTCGTGTTTCCGGTGCGAAACGCTCGCTCTACAAACTCTCAGTATTATTCTGAGTTTGCGCACCTCCAAAACTTTACCAAATCAAGAAATTATAATTATGTAATGCAAAATGAACCCAAAGACTCTTATTTTAAAGTTGTAATTCAATACTTCGAATATTTATTTTACAACATCTCTGCTTGGGGCGCTGTCTGTTTTCGAATGCTGAATGTATTGGCGAACTCAAACCTTTAAATAACCTAGTTTAAGTCCATTTTACTCTGAAGTCATTGTGTTTCGATCAGTAGTATTTAGTAAATTTTTCGAGTTGTGCAAAGTGAGACTAAGCTGTAGTTGTTACGCTCCAACTACTCGTATCGGGATCAAAGAGGAAATGAATTTTAATTAGCCACATTTAGTGCTAAGTAAATGTCAAAATGTTTATTTTCATTCTGAAATGCACACGTAATTTTGTAGTGAAACATTTTACTATAATTACTATGTCGATCACAGAATCCTACCTTCCTTATTCTTATCACTACATAGTATAAAACAAAGTCGCTTTCTCCGTCCCTATATCCCTATGTCCCTATGTCCCTATGTCCCTTTGTACGCTTAAATCTTTAAAACTACGCAACGGATTTTGATGCGGTTTTTTTTAATAGATAGAGTGTTTCAAGAGGAAGGTTTATATGTATAATAACATCCATTAAATAGTGGAGAAATACTGTTATTTTTGAGGTTTCTAATGTGATGTCGTAAATAATTACATTTTTTCTGCTTACATTGCAAACGCAGGCTGAACCCTACAAGATTTATCAAAATAATGTACTAAGTATTGTACACATTGAAAAGGTCTACAGAAAAGTCCGCGATGGTATATGTCTATCTCTTATGGATATCCCACAATAACATTTTATTGTCATTTACTTTTTACGACAAATAATGGCTAATTTTCGAAGCGATTTCAACCAATACAGCATTAATCCTTATCTAATTAAATACCTTAAATACATTGTTGATTTGATATAAATCCATATGGCCCTTAACAGCATATGATTTAAATGAATACTTTCGAAGATATTACAGATTTAAAAATTGCGGCGGCGGGAGCGTGCCTAATAAGCGCGTCGGTGGCCGCGGTTCTCCCTATTATACAGGGTTAAATAAAAAATACCAGAAAGCTCTCGGCACGTAATTGTTATCATTAAAACTAACAACTTTTGTTCTACGACTTTTTAAAACTCCGCATTAATTTTTTTCATACAAAAAAATTAATAAATTATGTTATTTCTCTAAAGTGACATTACTCTGTGCGCACAGAAAGTCGTGACTCGAGAGTCGAGACCAAGACACGTGCGTGTGGTTCGTGCGGCGTTGCCGATGTTACAGAGTAGTTGCAAGGAGAGAATCTATGTAAAATATTGAATATCAAATATTTCACAAAATATCGAGTTAAAAAGAAAGTCGTAGAACAAAAGTTGTTAGTTTTAATGATAACAATTACGTGCCGAGAGCTTTCTGGTATTTTTTATTTAACCCTGTATAGCCCAGTGTCGATAATTTTTGAAACCAAAAAAAAAATCACAGTACGTAGGATGAAACCCATTGGAAAAGGAGGAGAATATTATAAAAATACAAGGAAAAATAATTTACGGGCGATCTGAGCTCGGGAAAAAAGGGGGGGAGTTTTATGGGTAAAAAACGGTTTATCTCGATTTCCGGCAAAATTAGAAGTCCTATGGAAAAAAATCAAATAGCAAAGTTGTAGGTAATAAAAAGATCTACAACTTTTGTATTTACACTTTTTTCACATAACCTCAAAATTTATGTGAAAAGTTCAAAAAACCAAGTTTTTGGTTTTTTATTTTTATCTTTTAAAATAAATATTTTTTTTTCACGGAATCTGGTGAAAACTTACCTTTTTATGTCCCAAATACACTGTAATTTATTTGATTTGAAATATTTAGTTTTTCTCCTTATTTTTGACTTAATTCTGACAGCTGTCATTGTCATTTACAGGTGAGTTATTTATATGGAAAACAGGGTTAACATCTACGAAGTACGATTTTACCCCAAACTACTTTAATTCCCTGTCAACATATAAAGCTCTAAGCCGCTTAATAATATTAATTGTTTTGCCCTAAAATAGAAATTCCTAAGAATGGAAACTAGAAAGTGCACACTAACAGCAATAGAAAACAAAAGAAGCACATTGAAAAAATTTATTCAAAAATGGAAGTCGAATGACATTATCACCATGAAGTGTCTGTCAGGCATTTGTCATATCTACATGCAGCAGTTGATTTGTATTTGCATAAGTTTTGAATTTTTTATCTTTTTTGTGGGAATTGTTTTATCTCTGGTAACATTATGAAACGTCAGAATTCCACGGAATTAGTAATTCGGGTATAAGGTGAGATATAGTAAGTTCATTGTGGAAAATATCGTAAAAAGTCAAGCCGCCTGGGAGCTTTCATCGAAAACGCTGCCTAATCCCTGAGCGGGTAGTACCTACGCATAATATGCTCTACTACCCGTGCGAAGCCGGGGCGGGTCGCTAGTAATATTATAAATGCAAAAGTGAGTTTATTTGTTACGCTTTCACGCTGAACCGATTTTAACGAAATTTGGTACAGAGATATAGATAAGGAAATAGGCTACGTTTTATCTCGGAAAAACCAACGGTCAAAATCCACGCTGATGAAGTCGCGGACACCAGCTAGTTCTAAATATGAGTAACATAAATAATAACAAGGGGTAACAGAAATGGTATCTGCTGTGCTTTCGTATCGCGCTAGCGTATTCTCACATATAAGTATGTAGAAATAATAACATCTTCACAATAAATCTCTCAACAAACAATGCATTCAAAGAAACATAAATTAAACTGTAGCGCTTGTTTTTATAAAAAAGTGCCCCGACACGGGCCCTGATTTAGATACCACTTGTCTATGTTGCAAATTTTGTGAGTCACTTAAATTAAAAGCAGCATAGATTTGTAATTAGATTAAAGCCATAATATTATAAAAAGATAAACAGTAGAGAAAAATAAATCAGAAAAATAAATAAGAAACTGAAAGTTCTTTAAAAAGTTTTGAAAGGGTAAACATTTTCTTTACTCTTTAACTCTAACTTTAATGGAATTTTCATTTTAAAACCAAAAGTTAATAAACTCGTATTTAAGTACTTACAAAGCATACAATTAATTTCTAGCTGCAATTAAATCTAATACTCAGCTAAGTAAGCAGGTAGGGTTGCTAAACATTGTAAAATTACTCCAAGAATTTGACTATTAAAATAATCTTTCATTTCTGGGAAAGATATCTGGCAACTCTATATCTTCAATAAGAAAATGTAAATAGGAATAACTATTGTGTTAGCAGCACTAAATTGGCTCCAACGTTTAATTCAAAAAAGACCATATATCCAACGTTTAATTTAAAATAAGCCATACACATTGGGTCGGTACGTAGATCCATAACTTTTTTCATTTAGAGATTTAGAGATCACTTGTGATCAGTATTCAGTATACTTATAATTTTTATTTTTATTTTCTTATTAAATAGTCAACAACTCCACAGACTCTTGGTCCGTGCCTTTTTTATTTACCCGACTGGGTATATGTGTTTCACCTGTGTGTATGTATGTCCATTCCTATGTCCGCTTGTAACTAATCAACGGCTCAACGGATTTTGATAAATGATACGTCATTAGATTTGTTTTGTTGACGCAAGTGTCACTGGGTACCTAAATTAAAAAAAAAATCAAAATGGCGGACTTTATGCGCTTTAATGTGCGAGCTGAAAAAATTTTTTTTCTTCAAGACCCTCGAGTGGGGTATCAAAATAAAGGGATTCAAAAGGCAAATACAAAAATGTATACAATTTATATATTTGGAAACAATTTGGAGTGATAAATCGTACAAAATGACCGTTTCCTATGTCAGTACTTAACTACATAACGGCTCAACCTATTTTGATAATTTATACGTCATTAGATTTGTCTTGACGGCGCAAATGTTACTAGGTACATAAAATTCATAAAAAATCAAAATGGCGGATTTTATGCACTTTAATGTGCGGGCTGAAAAATTTTTTTTTCTTCAGGACCCTCGAGTGGGGTATCAAAATAAAGGGCTTTAAAAGGCGATTACGAAAATGTATACAATCTATATGTTTTAAATCAGTTTGGAGTGACAAATCATGAAAAACTAAATAAATAACAACTACACTGTAAGTGGTACGGACTACGGTGGTACTTTATTAATTTTTAGTTCGTTTTTTAGCATGGAAGTCGGGTTTTTTAAATTTTTAAATTATAGCTTGTTTTATTGTTTGTTTTGTTTTATGATTTGATAATATACAACTTCTCCTTATGGTGCAGATCACCTACTTCTTACACAGCGACTTAAAACTAAGGTTAATAATAATAAAAATAATGTAAATCTAAATAATATATAGCTTTTTTTTATATATATATTAATTATAATTAATTTTCTTATTTTTTTTTCTATTTACTTTTTTTTTCTATATTATTATTATCATTACAATTTTTTTTAAATTATTATAAGTATTATTATTAGTTTTTTTATATTATTATTATTATTTTTTTTAACTAAATTACAGTATTATAGTAGTATACTTATAATTTATAAGTTATAACATTCTAAAGTAAGATATCACCAATAAAATATAACAACGAGTTAACTTTAGATCGCATATAACATCTGACATAACATAATTTGCTATGATGGATTTTACTTGTTAAGTTCACAACCCATGTTCTTTAGATTAAGATTAGTTGGCGTGTAGTAAGGATGTGGCAACATTGAATCACGAGTCATTTGTCAGTCGAATCAAACAGCCTTTGGTTAACGTTCTGGGCGTTTTAATTGTTATTAATGGCAGTCAGTTAACAGAAGTTTATGTCGAGCGCGCCACATACAAATGAAAGTTTCAATATTATTCTCATTTGAATGTTAACTAATTATACTACTACTACTATACTATGAAATTTTGTAGACACGATCTAGGAACTTAATATTCTATTTCAGTGATTTTCTTTGCATAAAAATTCAATGGTTTACATACAAACTTTTGAGCCCGTGTAACTTTGAAAGTAGGTAGGTACATCTCTACTAATATATTAAATGCGAAAGTGTGTTTATTTGTTGGTTTGTCCGTTAATTACGCTGTAATCATCATCATCATCATGATCAACCCATTACCGGCTCACTACAGAGCACGGGTCTCCTCTCAGAGTGAGAAGGGTTTTGGCCATAGTCTACCACGTTGGCCAAGCGGATTGGCAGACTTCACACACCTTTGAGAACGTTAAGGAGAACTCTCAGGCGTGCAGGTTTCCTCACGATGTTTTCCTTCACCGTTAAAGCAAGTGATATTTAAATACTTAAAACGCACATAACTCCGAAAAGTTAGAGGTGCGTGCCCTGGGATCGAACCCACGACCTCCGATTAGAAGTCGGTCGTCCTAACCACTAGGCTATCACGCTGTAATAGAATACTATAATAATTTATTTGTAGAAGTTATTTGTATGGGTATAGTTGGGTACCTGGAGAGTAATACAGGATACTTTTTGTACCGGGAAAAAACGGGATTTAAAAAAAAAACTATCTCTGTATGGAGATACTCAAAAAATAATAAATGGGTTTTTCATGTTTTTCTCACATTTTTTGCCTTTGAAACTACGTATACCTAAATATTCATGATTTTTATCGCGGTAGTAATCATTCGATTAGTATACATATTTTTCACACGATAATTTAGTTTTTGGAAAAATATTTTCTCAATATATGGGGGCCATTAGACGATAGGTTCTGCATATTATGTTAATTTCGTTTATCATGAGTAGTGAATGAGCGATGGAGCAAAGAACGCTCCTGGTTTTTGTCATGCAAAACATAAGTCATCGGACGGTAGTCCAGTGACACAATTACACATCAGTGAATATGGCAAAACTGTCAGCAAAACCTATCGTCTAATGGACCCCTTATGATTAATTTTTCTACTGATAGGTACCTATACTGGGAATAATAAAACTACAATGATACGAATGAATTCATTTTATCACAAAGTTTTATTGTTGTTTACTAAATAATAATGTACCTAACAACACGCGAAAAGTATTCGTAAGGAATTGAGAGACCGCTGCATTATATTTATCATACCGATGTTAAAATGTTTGCACGAAAACAGAAAGCAGGGAGACACTTACAGACCATACACTATAACTTGTCCCTTGCCGTCATGTTGGCACCATTGCGTTGTTGTGCTAACATAGAGAAATTAATAGTCGTGGAGGCGCCATACCTACTTTAAAAACGTGTCAAAAATACACTCACACACGCTTAGATTAGGTATCATACACGAACAATCCGAAGACATAAAATGGCGCGTATTCATTGTGACATTTGACATTGTGTGTCTCAAGTTGTGCGTGTGTGAGTGTTCGTGTATATATTTTAGGGAGGCCATCTTTTGCCTTAAGTCTGCCGCAAACCGTTTTATTATTATGTCAAAAATGTAATGTTGTCTCTTACACACTTATGAAAATTTTGATATTAAGCTTGAGCTATTTTCCGATCCTCTAATTTCTATAGGACATTAGGGCGCCTCTTCTACTATTAATTTGTCTCTGTGTGCTAACAACAGCTTGACAAGCAATGGTGCCAACAAGACGGCAAGGGAAAATATAATTTATAGTGAACGGTTTGTAGGGGTTTTAGCTAGTAAAGAGTCCGGCACTACCCACTGGCTGTCTATGAGAATTTCACATAATGTACTAGTAAGTACTATAGTATAATTGTATAGTTTATTTATAATTGTATTTACTTTATATTTTAATTGTATAGTTTATTATAGAGAATCTATTTTTTCAGCAACGACATTTTTATTCAAAGCAAGGCCAAAACGCATTTATTGGTGCAAAAAAAACATTCCGTTTTTTCTACCTTTATACGTTTGTGAAAATAAATTTTGCATATTATTCATGAGTTCTGTGTACTGCTGTAGCGATTTTATTGCACACAAAACTTGCGAACAATAGAAGCTATAAATGTATAAATTGTGTATAAATTGTCTTTATTTTCATAGTACCTACCCAACAATGAGGGACAACCTTTGTTTGCTTTTTAATATTATTTTAGACTATCTATATACATTTTCAATACAATTATAGATTGAGCATCAGTTAGATATCAGGCAGTTATTATAGGACCACCAAAAGTCAAATAGGATAGTATAAGCCACTTCCATGATAACGATTGAACATTCAATTTGGGTAGGTAAATCTATACTTTCTCTTATCTATATACTAATAAATAAAATTGAAGTGTCTGTCTGTAATATCGAAATAACTACCTCATATTAAGCTCATATGGTTATTTGAACGATACCATAACCGAATCACACGTTTTTAAAATTTTTGTCTGTCTGTCTGTCTGTCTGTCTGTCTGTCTGTCTGTCTGTTTGAACGGGCTAATCTTCGGAACGGCTGAACCGATTTTGACGGGACTTTCACATACAAGTAGAGAATTAGTCAGGGTGTAACATAGGCTACTTTTTTAACCGACTTTCAAAAAAGGAGGAGTTGTGTTTTTCTGCCTATGTACACCGATATCTCCGAGATTTCTGAACCGATTTGCGTAATTTTTTTTTAATCGATAGAAAAACATTGCGACACTGTCCTACAAAAAATTTGGATTCCAACTCCTCAATCCTGATGCTGTAGGGGGGGATCCCCAAAACTGGGATTTAGGCACTGTCGGTTATTTAAATTGATATTGGGGATACTAATTAAAGACTTTATTGTTGAATGAACTCTGAGTAGGTACAGCTACTGAGCTACTGAGTAGGTACATGTCCAACTCCTCAACCCTGATGCTGTAAGGAATTGCATTCCGAAATCGTGGGGATCCCACGGAATTTTTCCGTTTTGGGGACGGGTTATAGTCTGTTCATTTTCTTAGTGTCGCTCTTTGTGTCTAGCCGCCTCCGACGCTCGGTGTTTTATCAAAGACGCCGCCGCGACTTCAAAGCATGCCGCGCGCGGTGTACAGGCACAAGGGGTTATACCGTTTTATACCTACTCATATTTTTTTATTAAAATTCTCTTTCCGTTTTCTATTTTTTTATATTCGTATTTTATTACAATATACTTATTACTACAATATACTATATTGACAACTTGTGCAACAAAATCAATAAATTTGTCTTTGCTTTACGTAGAATATCTAAAATTGCTGACCGAAGCACGGCTCTTTCGGCATATCATGGCTATGTTGTTTCCAATATTCTGTACGGAGTTTTAATTTGGGGTAATGCTTCCGAAATGAATAGTCTTTTTAATTCAGAAAAAGTGTATCCGGGCAATTTGTAACAAAGATCCAATGCAATCATGTAAGCCACTTTTTAAAACGCTGAAATTATTAACATTACCATGTAGGTTTAAATATATCTACGAAGTGGCGTGTTTCGTAAAGAAATTCAAAAATGAATATTTTCAAACACGTCAAAATGTTGTATCATTTAATGCCAGATATCCGAACAAAATTTACTATCCACAATGTAAAACTGCTCTGAGCTCAAAAAGTTGTTTTTATATGATGATTAAAATTTATAATAAGCTACCCTCTATAATAAAAGATTTACCATTTACAAGATTTAAAACAAAACTGCATCTTCAGCTCTGTAAAAGAGTTCCTTAATGAATAAATTAAAATTCTTATAAAAATTGTATAACTTCTGTAGCATAAGAATTAGACTAATTTTGTATGTTATTCACAACTGTAAAATCTAATTATTGCACGCCATTATAATTATGGCTGATTGTAACATGCCAACACAAAACTTTGTAACACCTACCATGTACATACTTACAATCATGCAATAAAATCTATTTATTCTATTCTATTCTATTCTATTCTATAACCATAAACATAAAATATAATATTATCATGAACATGGGTCTTCTCTCAAAATGAGAAGGATTTTAACCATAATCTACCACGCTGGCCATGTGTGGATTGGCAGACTATTCGGAGATTCTGTTAGAATAGAAAAAAAATTACAAACAGAAAAAAAAATAATAAAAATAAAAGCAGAATAGTAAGAGCACCTGCGCCTGTACCGACACTATGTTACTGAACGGACTATACTACAGATAGGCTAGGCTTTTTGTTCTGAAAAATCAAAAGTTCCCATGGGATTTTTAAAAACCTAAATCCACACGGGCGAAGCCGTGGGCATCATCTAGTAATATAATAAAGCGGAAGAGTTTGTTTGTTTGAACGCGCTAATCTCAGGAACTACTGGACCGATTTCAAAAATTCTTTCACCGTTGGGTATGTCCGTGGTCCCTGAGTGCTATAGGCTATATATTATGTACCACGGGCGAAGCCGGGGCGGACCGCTAGTAAATAATAAAAGAGATAATTCATCCTAGATTATTTAGAAGCTAAAGCCTTATCTTGGTGGTAAAATTTAACATTAACCGTAAATTACACTAACCGTGTCAAATGTTAAATGTTAATTTCGAAGTTTGTAGTGCGAATCAGAAACGAGAAAGCGTATCGTTTTTTAGTCGTGTCCGTACAAAGGCAACTACGTAACGGTGCTGTTTTACCAAGTTTTGTGTTTCTATTAGAAAGGTAAGGAAAACACTTCCTCAAAAAGTTTTAGGGCATAAAATTGAAAAAGTAGCAAAGATCTTGTTTATTTTAATACGTAGATATGTATTTAATTCAGTGATGTCTGTCCAATAAAATATCTTACACGAGCAGTGCATAACATACCGCATGCTATATCCAGAATACCTAATCACAGCTTTGCAATTACTGTTACATACAAGATGTACGTCTAATAAGCTTTAACAAAGATTAGAGAGACTACAGAAGTGACAAACTTAACACTATTATATATTTGCATTTAAACAAACACCTCCACGATTTGCTACCAAATAGTCACTCAATAACTTTGCAATACGTAAGTATAATTACAAATTTAGTTTTGGAAAATAACAAAATATAATGTCATATGATATAGACCGTAGGATAAAATATAAAAAGCCATTAACCTACAAGCAATGCCCGTTATATTGAAACCACGGCGAACGTGGAATGCAAATGACCTCTTCGGTCGTAATAACCCATTTAAAAGTCAGATCAGGTAGCCGTGGGGTACTTATAATGTATTTTATAACATTATTGGTATTATTGCTATTTATTTTCGAACCCATTAATATTGGAAATAAAACACTATTAAAAAAATCTAAACAGTTTTGCTCTAATTAAGTAACTTGCGACGTAATCTAAGATTATAATAAACACTTTCTTAAGTTTAGAGTTTCAGTTAGTAAGTAATAATTAGAACTTGGATGTATGTCTTGGATATATGTATGTCATGATAGGTAATTATTTAGGACAACTCTAAACTAATGCTGCGACATATTATTATATTATATCATTGTTGGAACAGCGTCAATCATGTCGGTAACGACCTGTCAATTCCGCACAATGCATCTTCATCGTACACCCAATCCTACTAATATTATAAACTAGCGGTCCGCCCCGGCTTCGCCCGTGGTACATAATATATTATAGCCTATAGCACTCAAGGATCATATACATATCCAACGGTGAAAGAATTTTTGAAATCGGTCCAGTAGTTTCCAAGATTAGCGCGTTCAAACAAACAAACTCTTCCGCTTTATTATATTACTAGCGGTCCGCCCCGGCTTCGCCCGTGGTACATAATATATAGCCTATAGCACTCAGGAATCAAGTAAATATCCAACGGTGAAAGAATTTTTGAAATCGGTCCAGTAGTTCCTGAGATTAGCGCGTTCAAACAAACAAACTCTTCCGCTTTATTATATTAGTATAGATTATACTAGATGATGCCCACGGCTTCGCCCGTGTGGATTTAGGTTTTTAAAAATCCCGTGGGAACTTTTGATTTTCCAGAACAAAAAGTAGCTTATCTGTAGAAATCCGTCCCCAAAACGGAAAAATCCCGTGGGATCCCCACGATTTCGGAATACAATTCCTTACAGCATCAGGGTTGAGGAGTTGGATATCTACCTACTCGAGTTCATTCAACGATAAAGTCTTTAATTGGTACCCCCAATATCAATTTAAATAACCGAAAGTTTCTAAAACCCATTAGTTTTGGGGATTAGGTCCCCTACAGCATCAGGATTGAGGAGTTGGAATACAAATTTTTTATAGAACAGGGTCGCAATGTTTCTCTATCGATTAAAAAAAAAATTACGCAAATCGGTTCAGAAATTTTGGAGATATCGGTGTACATAGGTAGAAAAACACAACTCCTCCTTTTTTGAAAGTCGGTTAAAAAAGTAGCCTATGTTACTCCCTGGTTAATTCTCTACTTGTATGTGAAGGTCCCGTCAAAATCGGTTCAGCCGTTCCGAAGATTAGCCCGTTCAAACAGACAGACAGACAGACAGACAGACAGACAAAAATTTTAAAAACGTGTGATTCGGTTATGGTAGCGTTCAAATAACCATATGAGCTTAATATGAGGTAGTTATTTCGATATTACAGATAGAAACTTCAATTTTATTTATTAGTATAGATTATAAGTATAGATGTGAAAGTGTGGATGTTTGGATGTTTAGATGTTTGGATGTTTGTTACTCTATAATGTCACAACTACTGAACAGATTTGGCTGAAATTTTGAATGGGGATAATGCCCTGACTTAAAATAAAGGCTACTTTTTATCCTGGAAAAATCTACAGTTCCCACGGGATTTTGAAAAAACACAAATCTACAGCTATAGCTATAGGTAGATCACTATAGCAAACTACTTTGAAACTAAGTGTAAAGGTTGGAAAAGTGAGCGGGAACGGGAACCAGAAATGCACGATTCCCTCAGGATTTGTGAAAAACCGAAATTCACACGGGTGAAGCCGCGGGCAAAAGCTAGTATTTAATAATCTCCCTGTAATTATTGCTATTCCGGTTTAGTGATTATGGTTTGTACGACAGTGTTATCACATCTGGTTTATTTAACGATTCTGTGACCAGCTAGCAACAAGAACACGGTAGGTACAGCATCAATCATGTCGCTGACCACCTGTCGATTCCGCACAATGCATCTTCATCGCGCACCCGACGTTAACTAATCTCCCGCTAATTATTGCTGTTCCGGTTCAGTGATTATGGTTTGTACGACAGTGTTATCACATCTGGTTTATTTAACGATTCTGTGACCAGCTAGCAACAAGAACACGGTAGGTACAGCATCAATCATGTCGCTGACCACCTGTCGATTCCGCACAATGCATCTTCATCGCGCACCCGACGTTAACTAATCTCCCGCTAATTATTGCTATTCCAGTTAGGTGATTATGGTTTGCACGACAGTGTTAACATAATATCTGGTTTATTTAACGATTCTGTGACCAGCTAGCAACAAGAACACGGTAAGTACAGCATCAATCATCAATCATCGCTGACCACCTCTCGATTCCGCATAATGCATCTTCATCGCGCACCCGAAGTTAACTAATCTCCCGCTAATAATTATACTATTGCTATTCCAGTTAGGTGATTATGGTTTGCACGACAGTGTTATCACATCTGGTTTATTTAACGATTCTGTGACCAGCTAGCACGTTAGTTACAGCATCAATCATGTCGCTGACCACCTGTCGATTCCGCACAATGCATCTTCATCGCGCACCCGACGTTTACTAATCTCCCGCTAATTATTGCTGTTCCGGTTCAGTGATTATGGTTTGCAGTACGACAGTGTTATCACATCTGGTTTATTTAACGATTCTGTGACCAGCTTGCAACAAGAACACGGTAGGTACAGCATCAATCATGTCGCTGACCACCTGTCGATTCCGCACAATGCATCTTCATCGCGCACCCGACGTTTACTAATCTCCCGCTAATTATTGCTGTTCCGGTTCAGTGATTATGGTTTGCAGTACAACAGTGTTATCACATCTGGTTTATTTAACGATTCTGTGACCAGCTAGCAACAAGAACACGGTAGGTACAGCATCAATCATGTCGCTGACCACCTGTCGATTCCGCACAATGCATCTTCATCGCGCACCCGACGTTAACTAATCTCCCGCTAATAATAATTATACTATTGCTATTCCAGTTAGGTGATTATGGTTTGCACGACAGTGTTATCACATCTGGTTTATTTAACGATTCTGTGACCAGCTAGCACGTTAGTTACAGCATCAATCATGTCGCTGACCACCTGTCGATTCCGCACAATGCATCTTCATCGTAAACCAGACGTTAACTAATCTCCCGCTAATTAGTGCTGTTCCGGTTCAGTGATTATGGTTTGTACGACAGTGTTATCACATCTGGTTTATTTAACGATTCTGTGACCAGCTAGCAACAAGAACACGGTAGGTACAGCATCAATCATGTCGCTGACCACCTGTCGATTCCGCACAATGCATCTTCATCGCGCACCCGACGTTAACTAATCTCCCGCTAATAATAATTATACTATTGCTATTCCAGTTAGGTGATTATGGTTTGCACGACAGTGTTATCACATCTGGTTTATTTAACGATTCTGTGACCAGCTAGCACGTTAGTTACAGCATCAATCATGTCGCTGACCACCTGTCGATTCCGCACAATGCATCTTCATCGTAAACCAGACGTTAACTAATCTCCCGCTAATTAGTGCTGTTCCGGTTCAGTGATTATGGTTTGTACGACAGTGTTATCACATCTGGTTTATTTAACGATTCTGTGACCAGCTAGCAACAAGAACACGGTAGGTTCAGCATCAATCATGTCGCTGACCACCTGTCGATTCCGCACAATGCATCTTCATCGCGCACCCGACGTTTACTAATCTCCCGCTAATTATTATAGTATTGCTATTCCAGTTAGGTGATTATGGTTTGATATATTCATCACGGTCCATTTGTCTGTTATACGCTTGCTTATTTTCCCGACTTTGCGCGGGCTTACGTTAAGGAAGGATACTCGGAGATCTCAATGGTCAAAATTTAAATAAGTATACACTATACAATACATAGATAATAAATACGCATATGCAATATGCATGCATAATTTACCTTTTTTTTTTATATAAGCGCTTACAAATATAGATAACTACTTTGTATAATATGTATATTATTTGCTAAATGTGAGTAATAGGCAGATGGAAATATTAGTAAAAATGGTTTATAGGAAGCCTATTTGTGAGACATTCGTAAAATGCAAGAAATGTTACAATGAAAGAGTAACTGCAAAACTCGAGTAAGAATTACAGCGAAATATTTCCTTCCAACGTTCCCTTTATGAATATTTGCGGTAGTAAAAATGCAATCTTACTATCGAGACGATAATATCAAGAATAATGTATTTTTGTTTGAAATTAACGTTAACGGATAGCTTTTACGGCAATATGTCGCGGATTTGTCGTAAATGATTGATCGACGACTGGCTTCGGCGAAATTCCGACTATCTTGACTAGCATTACGCTAAAACCATCGGGCTGCGTCGTTTGTCAACCTATTACAGATCATAATATTGGTCTATTTAGATGAAAAATTAATAAAACTGAATCAATCCAAGAAAAAAGAAAGAAAGAAAGAAATTAAATCTATAATACTAATAAAGTACCTACTTAACTCTGTGTCTCTGACTGTAACTTTTTCTGGTGAGAAAATATTTTTTTTTAATACTTAGGGAATATGTTAAATATTTGATTAAATAATATATTAAAATAATATTTTCACGAAACTAGGAGTGAATAAAAATATCTATTATATAAAATATATAAATAATATATCTTCATTACATCAATGCAAAATAGAAGTGTTTTCAGAAGACTTGTAACATCATTCTTCTCTGTATGATACTTAATTACCTATTTTCTGTCCAAAGTATGAAATAGGGGCTTTGGTTTACGCCTTATCGAATTTTACTCGATTTAACCTAAACTGTTTGTAGCTTTGTGACAATTATTGAGCGGTGCTAAATGCATTTTCTGTTAGTTTTCTGTCCCAGTCAACCGCGAAATGGTTACGACACAAATTAAAAAAAAATGTTTTAAAAGAAAATATTATAAAGCATACCTACTTGCCATATGCAGCCCGCTATCTTACTTGGCAGCGAGCCAACCGCTAAGATGCTTCCCATTAATAGCAATTAAAACTCCCGGTTGTTTAGCCCATTATACGATACACTGGTTTGTTTTGACTATCATGACGTATGACTAAAGTTTCAATACCACACTTCGTAGATTTAATAAGCATCTTTATCTTAATAAACGTTGGTAACACACCCTTAATAGGTTAGTTATTGTTATAGTTACACGTTGTAGTTCTTCAAGAGCAGAAGATCTGCAGGCCTACTACAATCTTTAATCTAACGATCCAATTCCGATGCTATTCAATATCGGCGCTTAAAATAAATCGCATTGAATTCGTACCATGAAGTATCTTTTTGTTTCTATATTTTTATACTAGGTTTTTGTTTCGTTCATGACGTCATGACGTCTATTGGTCGGATAAAAGAGTTCATGGTACGAAATAGCAATTCAATGCAGTTTAGGTCTTTAATTGAGTCGCGATTATAGTTGATGGTAGAGCCACTGGTGTCGCTTTGAAATTGATAATTATTCTAAGCTGTAACTGCTATTCTAAGCTACAGTGGTGATACAGCTCTGACATCGACCTCCTTTTCTGGGCAACCGAATGCGAACCCCGACAGGCACCTCAACTTCTCGGGGTTAACTTTAACGGTGAAGGACAATATCAAGAGGAAACCTGCATGTCTGACAGTTCTCCATAATGTTCTCAAAGGCGTGTCAAGTCTAAACAATCCGTACTTGACCAGCTTGGTCAACTAAGACTAACTTTGGTGGACTACGACCTAAACCCTTCTCATTCTGAGAGAAGACCCGTGCCCTGCTGCAGTGGGCTGGTTTGGTTTGCAGTGGAATGGATTAATAATGATGAAGACGATGAGAGTAATTAATATAATATATTTTTATACTAAAAACATGGCATTATAATTTACCAGATGGCAGCCTAGAAACGTTGAGCTATTTTGGCAACCATTTTGGTATTATTATAAACATAATTATTGTGTACTAGAGAATGCCCGCGGCTTTGCCCGCGTGAATTTCGGTTTTAAACAAATCCCGAGGGAATCGTGGATTTCCGGTTCCCGTTCTCGCTCCCTTTTCCAACCTTTATACCTATTATCAAGGAAGTTCGCTATAGTAATCTACCTATAGCTGTAGCTATAGATTTCGAGCTTTTCAAAATCCCGTGGGAACTGTGCATTTTCCAGGATAAAAAGTAAATAAGTAAGTTTAAGTCAGGGCATAGTCTATCTCTATTCAAAATTTCAGCTAAATCGGTTCAGTAGTTGCGGCGTGATTGAGTAACAAACACCCAAACATCTAAACATCCAAACATCCAAACATCCACACTTTCGCATTTATAATATTAAGTAGGATAAAACCTACTCTCTCTATACATCGTAATTCTCATTGCTGACTTTGATCCCCTCCATAAATCCCCAATTTTGGGGATTTCTGCATACACTCCAGAGAGTAAGTAAATTACAATTTCGTCTTTTAATATAATAATTACAATCTTACTTTGTTTTTAACCCCCGACGAAAAAACGACGGGGTGTTATAAGTTTGACGTGTCTGTGTGTGTGTGTGTCTGTCTGTCTGTTCCCCTGTGGCGCTCAAACGGGTGGACCGATTTGAATGCGGTTTTTTTTGTTTGAAAGGTGAATTAGTCGAGAGTGTTGTTAGCTATGTTTGAAGAAAATCGGTCCAAGATGGCCGCCGCTACAAAATGACGGATTACATATTTTTTCACAACTCCCTTAATATGGATATCAAATGAAAGGTCTTGACTAGTAGAATAGCACTATTGCAAATCCAAGATGGCCGCTGCCACAAAATGGCGAATGTCGGGGGTTTTTTAAATTTTTAATTTATACTTGTTATCTGTTTTGTTACGTAATTACTAATTGTGTACTTACAAGTATTAAAGAATACAAGCTACTTATATCAATTAAATATTAATCTTCCTCAATAATAATTAGTTCTCCGAGCGACCCGCTAATGAAATAAAGAGAGAAGGAATCACGAATTGCAGCTCCCTCCGAATATCCACATTTCATTTCAAAAGTTTTAATTGGCGTCGATCGACCAAGTTGTGAAATTAATATCTTTCTTGAGTTCTCGCCTACGAACTTGTAACGTTTGGAAAATTTAAGTTAAGAGTATCTTTTGAAGAAAATATTATATTAGCGATACCTAGTCAAAAACGTGACTACACATAAACGAAAGTAATTAACATAAACTTCAAGGTTTTGAATTGTGTTTTGATATCGTGTAAGCACTACGTGTTGGTAATAACGGTCTAAAGACAGAATATTTGCTCCGGCGGAAGTTTTAAGTTAAGTAAGTTAAAGCCGGGCCCACACTGCTTTTGTTCGCGCGGTTTATTTTCCGTTAGTTTATTTTCCGTTTCCGGTTTAGTTTCATTTAAATATATTTTTTTTGCGCATTTGAAATCGCAAGTGCGTGCAGCTTCATACATTTCCATGTGTGTCACAGAATTCTACGAAAAAAAATCGCGCGGATAAATTTTACAGTGCAGGTCCGGACTAACTTTTCTCCACACACAAAAAAAATGGAATATGTGGAGACAGCTTCCATCTGCGTGTTCCCTGAAATCTACCATAATATGGAACTTATTCAAGGGGCAGATAGACGATAGTCGACTTTGTTTTGGTGGTGGATTTGTGTAGTGTTGCATGGTGGTGGTGCATGGGGTTTGCTTGGTTGCTTATTTTTCCTGCATGTTTAGCACAGGGCAGGCGATGCATTACGCATGTAGCATTTTGTAACTTTATCTGTTTTAGGAATTATACTTAGCAAAATAATTTTGTTTTTCATTTCATTCTATTCGACAGCTCCTAAGCCCATCAAGACTACGCTAATTTCGATCGTAATATGCTCCTTACGTACCCGCTTCGCCTAGACTACACGCAGTTTCATAAAAGGATAGATTGAAATTAATTCTTGTTCAATTAAATTATGCTAGTTATAAAAGTAGGTCATCAGTTTATACGACACTAGTGCCAGGTACGGGTTATTGAAATGTGGTTACTTTATCACGGTGAATTAAATTTTACAAAACGAACATGGTCTGATGCAAGCCTGTGAATGTTATTCAATTTTTAAAATAGGTAACTATCTGCTTTATGTTTTTTTATTAAAGTTAATAAAATTACATATTATAAGATTAAAAAAGAAACGTTTATTTAACGTCTCATACGAAAAAATTTAAGAAAATTGCTAAAGTCTAGACTTTGCTTAGATAGTGAAGGAAAAAAACTAGATGTTCCGTATCGGAACAGATTTCGTTCTCTTTTTTATTTTATCTTATTACTTTCAAACCAACTTAATTAAAGTATTGCAATTTGGAGGTGTTCGTTATGTGGGTACCTTATTGTACATGTTCTTTAGGTTGGTTTTGCTTTGGCGCCTTGCCGATGCCTTTGATTGGCTCGTTTGAAATCGCCGCTCAATTCGTAGTGGTGGACTTTATGATAACTGCAAGTGTAATGGTCGATGCCCTTTCTCGCTCCCGAAAGAAAATTCGATCTCGTGGTTAATCCCGTGTGTGCTCCCTGTTTTTTGACACCTGGACATTCAGAACCTAAACACTCAGTGAACCAGCTTCCTATGTGACTAGAAACTATGTTTAAATAGCAGAAACCAGCGATGATCTACCGGGCCCGGTCTCCACGAGTTCATCGGCAGTAAGGTAGGTGCCTAGGCACATCTCCTATTGAACACTAGATAAAAATGAAAACAGACCATAAACGAATAATAACGTCAGTTTCTATTGCTTTCACTTTTAAAATTGTTTGATAATAAATTACGTAATTAAAAAAACTAAAAACCCGACTGCGTAAAACAAACTAGTTCTGGTAACTGAAAAGAAAAAACAAGCTTTGTACTTTATAAACTAGAATTTGATAAGATCATAAACATAATTAATGTTAGAAAATGTATGGGATGCGCGGGCGAACTAATAGTCCTGAGTAGTTGGCTAAGTAATGCCCCCGCCTGCCATACATTTTCAAACATTAATTATGTTTATGATCTTATCAAATTCTAGTTTATAAAGTACAAAGCTTGTTTTTTCTTTTCAGTTACCAGAACTAGTTTGTTTTACGCAGTCGGGTTTTTAGTTTTTTTAATTACGTAATTTATTTCTTGGTTTTTAGTGCAAAACTATGAAAAATTTTTAGATGCATATTTTTACAAGAGACAGGCCTTTGTCACTCCGCGTGTAGGTAATAGCGCGTTTAAGACCACTATTAGCGCCATCTGTTGAACACTAGAAACTTTAATAAGGTCCTTCATAATATTATTGTACTAGATGATGCCCACGGCTTCGCCCGTGTGTATTTAGGTTTGTAAAAATCTCGTGGGAACTTTGATTTTCCAGAACAAAAAGTAGCCTATCTGTAGTAAATAGTAACCCGTCCACAAAACGGAAAAATTCCGTGGGATCCTTACGATTTCGGAATGCAATTCCTTACAGCATCAGGGTTCAGGAGTTGGACATGTTCCTACTCGAGGTGATTCAACCATAAAGTCTTTAATTGGTATCCCCAATAACAATTTAAATAACCGACAGTGCCTGAATCCCATTAGTTTTGGGGATCAGATCCCCTACAGCATCAGGATTGAGGAGTTGGAATCCAAATTTTTTTTAGGACAGTGTCGCAATGTTTCTCTATCGATTAAAAAAAAATACTCAAATCGGTTCAGAAATCTCGGAGATATCGGTATACATAGGTAGAAAAACACAACTCCTCCTTTTTTGAAAGTCGGTTAAAAAGTAGCCTATGTTACTCCCTGGTTAATTCTGTACTTGTATGTGAAAGTCCCGTCAAAATCGGTTCAGCCGTTCCAAAGATTAGCCCGTTCAAACAGACAGACAGACAGACAGACAGACAGACAGACAGACAGACAGACAGACAAAAATTTTAAAAACGTGTGATTCGGTTATAGTATCGTTCAAATAACCATATGAGCTTAATATGAGGTAGTTATTTCGATATTACAGACAGACACTTCAATTTTATTTATTAGTATAGATTATTTTAGTGTTTGGCGATTTAAGGTTAAATTATTAGTGTTACAATAATTGATGGGAAGGGGGGAGGTGTAGGGGGGATTATGTGGAATGTGGTAGAGTGGAGTGGGAAGGGATCTTAAATAAATTACCACCAATTTACTCACAGTGTAGTTGTTATTTATTTTGTTTTCTATGATTTGTCACTCCAAACTGATTACAAACACATAGATTGTATATATTTTCGTATTTGCCTTTTAAAGCCCTTTATTTTGATACCCCACTCGAGGGTTTTGAGGAAAAAAATTTTTTTCAGCTCGCACATTAAAGTGCATAAAATCCGCCATTTTGAATTTTTATTAATTTTATGTACACAGTAATATTTGCGCTGTTAAGATAAATCTAATGACGTATCATTTATCAAAATAAGTTGAGTCGTTGAGTAGTTACGAACTGACATAGGAAACGGTCATTTTCTGTGATTTATCACTCCAACTTATTTTCAAATATATAATTGTATACATTTTTGTATTTGCCTTTTAAATCCCTTCATTTTGATACCCCACTCGAGGGTCTTGAGGAAAAAATTTTTTTTCAGCTCGCACATTAAAGCGCATAAAGTCCGCCATTTTAATTTTTTTTTTAATTTAGGTACCCTATAACACTCGCGTCATGAAGACAAATCTAATGACGTATCATTTATCAAAATCCGTTGAGCCGTTTATTAGTTACACGCGGACATAGGAATGGACATACATACACACAGGTGAAACACATAACCCAGTCGGGTAATAATAATAAAAAAGATAAAAGCCAACAATGTCCATTAGCTTTAGCTGAGGTGCCAATAACTCTTTGTAGAACACTTTTTTTAGATTTTATTATATTCTAAGAGGTCATTACAGATCCGGTATCTCTGCTTGCGTTAAGTGGTGGCTGTATTTATTTACTAGCTTTTACCCACGGCTTCGCCCGCGTGAATTTCGGTTTTTCACAAATCCCGAGGGAATCGTGGATTTCCGGTTCCCGTTCCCTCTCCCTTTTCCAACCTTTAATACCTACTCTTAAGGAAGTTTGCTATAGTAATCTACCTATAGTTGTAGCTGTAGACAGCAATAGTAAATTTCGGTTTTTTCAAAATCCCGCGGAAACGGTGGATTTTTACCGTTTTGTATACCGTTTTTACTGATTACTAACTTTAATTTTTATTGTTATATAGCAACTAGCTGCGCCTAGCAGTGTTACTATTTATCCTTACTAATATTATAAATGCGAAAGTAACTGTCTGTCTGTCTGTCACGCTTTCACGCCAAAATTACTGAACCGATTTAAATGAAATTTGGTACACAGATACTCTAGAGCCTAGGAAAGGATATAGGCTTTTTATCCCGGAAAAATAACATGTTCCCACGGGAAGACGGAAAATTTATATCTAATGCGTAATCCTTTTAACAGATTTTGATGAAATTCGGTACAGATGAGCTTACATCCCGGGGAAGGACATAGGCTACTTTTTATCCCGGGAAAGCAAATAAGTAGTTCCCATAGGATTTTACGAAAACTAAATCTATGCGGACGAAGTCGCGGGCATCATCTAGTATCTAATGATTATCAGATTACTACTAATTGTAAGTTACATTACTGCTAAGGTAATAATTACAACCCACGCGATCTCTTAGACACTTTAGAATGGTGAAATTTCTGCCCAATTGACCTCCAAAGTCGGCTATGGTTTTATTGTAACATTGTAACGATTGCGTTTTTCTATCAAAAAAAAAACACTTAACGCCATCTACTGTGCGCGTTCGGAACTGCACCGCAGTACTCAATAACTGCGATGCAAGTCCTTCAACTAGAACCACCAACTATAGGTGCTACCATCTACCGTATTCATACTACACTACACACTGTGTTACACCAACACCTTGCAGATTTCTGAAATTATTTTGCTGTTAGGTTTTGTCAAGCTCCATCTGCAGGAGAGTAGCTCAGCCTAATAATTCCTTGACAAACAATGACATCTATCGGTGAATAGAAGTTAGACCTAGGGCTTATCGAACATACTAGAATTAATCTACTTATTTCCGCCAATCGAACGTTCTCGAAATGTCAAAACTCATACAAGCCAGCGCCACAGCGACAAGTAGCGGAACATTCAACAAGCTAACTGGACGTGACGTCAGAATTGAAAATTCGAGATTTATCGCGTACATACCGTCTTTCCGAAACATAAATACGGCAGGCGCGAACAACCGACACAGTTGTCCAAACATCTCCGTAGTAAACGGCCGTTATGCCGAAACATTGTAACATTGTAACGATTGCGTTTTTCTATCAAAAAAAAAACACTTAACGCCATCTACTGTGCGCGTTCGGAACTGCACCGCAGTACTCAATAACTGCGATGCAAGTCCTTCAACTAGAACCACCAACTATAGGTGCTACCATCTACCGTATTCATACTACACTACACACTGTGTTACACCAACACCTTGCAGATTTCTGAAATTATTTTGCTGTTAGGTTTTGTCAAGCTCCATCTGCAGGAGAGTAGCTCAGCCTAATAATTCCTTGACAAACAATGACATCTATCGGTGAATAGAAGTTAGACCTAGGGCTTATCGAACATACTAGAATTAATCTACTTATTTCCGCCAATCGAACGTTCTCGAAATGTCAAAACTCATACAAGCCAGCGCCACAGCGACAAGTAGCGGAACATTCAACAAGCTAACTGGACGTGACGTCAGAATTGAAAATTCGAGATTTATCGCGTACATACCGTCTTTCCGAAACATAAATACGGCAGGCGCGAACAACCGACACAGTTGTCTAAACATCTCCGTAGTAAACGGCCGTTATGCCGAAACAATGTGAAGTGTTAACTACGTAAAATTAATTTCTAACATTTAAGTATTTAAATTCAGTGAATTAAACCCAGCAAAAACTGGTAAGTGTTATTGTATAATTTAGGCTAGTATTCCGTGATAGCTCAGTGTCCAAATGGAACTAATTAACGTAAATATTGTATATATATCAAGACCTGTGATTGTAAATATTAAACTTGTCAACCCTATGTATTTTCTTATCTACATAACGGCATTCTGCGTGTGTAGGTCCGGAGCTATCGGAGTTAAACTCGATGTACAGTTATGTAATTTAGGTAGTAGATCAAGATATCGCTAATTAATACTCTAGGTTATGTTGCTTATAATCCAACAGATATTTGATTTTAGGTTACTCGATTAATTATCGGTAGAAATCTTTTGCCTTACATCCGAAAGCGGTTGCCTATACCATCGCTAACCGCAGGGTGTCTATTATGTAAATATATCAATTAATATCTCTATTTCTCTCTAATTGTAATGTCGCTAAGTTGGGACAACGATGTCGTATCACTGGTCTGTTGATTCAGTCCGTGGTCCGAGCAGCCGTGGTCTCAATAGCTACACCGAAGCCTCACTCACACCGGGACATCTCAATTCCAGGGTTTTTTTCCTATGGCCTGCTTCTAACCCACGGCGGCTACACCGTCACAGCCCGACTACCACGGTACACTCCTGGAGCTCTCGGCGGCACCGTGACGAGGCCTGCACATTGTCAACCTCCTAGCAGCGGACGGCGTCCGGCTCCCGGCTTATCTTCGCGTCGAGCGAGTGTCGTCGACCCGGCTCCGTGACCGCGCAGGCCAGTGAATTTGTACTACCCTCCCCGCCGAATGCTTGCGTAACCGAAGGTCTTCGCGTATGATTTCTACCAAATTGTGCGTGATCTAAATGCCGAACCCAATTCTCTCCGGCTGAGGCTAGTTCTATAGACAGTAAGTGCGTTCTTGATTTAATGATAAGCTAACTGCGTCTTAATACGTCCAATAAAATAGTTTAGTGTAGGAGCTAGGGATCCTATTGTATCTAGTCTTGCTTATTAAATGTATAAAACTATATCCCTCTCTTATTTATCTCTCTAATTATCTACCTGATCGCTCCAAACGCGACAGTGACTACCACTCTAATTTGTACCAGGGTACTTTCACCCTAACGTGGAAGCAGCCAAGGTTACAACATAAAAGTAAAATTTAAGTTCGTAATCGGTAAGCACAACTGTATATAAAACGATCACCAGCTCTCAGATTATAAGCTGAAGAGCGCGAAAGTTCCTGATAAACGGAATGCTTGACACTGTGATTAACGGGCATTAGCAATACTTTTCTCAACACAGAAAAGAATTGCTAATGAAGGCTTAGCGATGGAACTTTTTTCCTGTCACAACAATGAACCGGAAGTCTTAATAACGTTTTTTTTTGAGGCTTGTTACCAGAGATATTTTATAGATAGAGACAGAGAATTGTTAGGTTTTTCTCAGAGAAAAGAAAGATAGAAAAAAAAATTGGCTGTCTGTAAAGTTGATTTACGGACTAAAATTTTACGTGATAAGTGATAACGTCATTCGCGAACAAGCGACAGCTGAGCGTGCTACCTATGGTGCTACGCGCTACGCGCACGTTACGTCACAGATGAGTCATGCTTTTCCGTGCGTGTAGCTGGTGTTCATCGATTTATATAAGACGTTATCACGTCGAAAGAAAGAAAAATTTAAATTAAAAAAGAAGAAATTCTCAGTGCCAGCGCGGTGTTGGTAGTTGTTTCACCCCCGTGCCTTGGACAGTACGTTTACTCGCGGCTCCCGGTTGCTATTACTGTCATGTGACAATAGTCGTCAAAGCCCACTATCCTGCATTGGAGCAGCCTGGCCGATATAAGCACTTAGTCCCTCTCTGCTATAGGAGAGAAGACCTGTGAGCAGTAGTAGTGGTGGTGGGAGAAAAGATACTTAACATTTAAAGAGTGCAAAGTACCGCAAACTGTCTCAATGTTGCTATTGTACAGGGTATTTTTATCATCGTGAACTCGTTTGCTACTCTATAAATATGACTTCTCTATTCTTGCGACAAACTCTTTCGGAATTAATAAAGAATAATTTTGGACTGTGGTAATTTTTAACAAGAATTTTCTCGCACAAAATTATAAAGTAATGAAATTTTCAAACTGTTTAATTGACTTAGTATTTTTCGGAAGAGCGCCTATGTAAGGAAGAAGTTACGTGATCAATACCGTGTTGTATGAATATCAGAACAAATTTATATTTTCTAGATAACTTATATAACACCCCGACGCAAAGACGACGGGGTGTTATAAGTTTGACGTGTCTGTGCGTGTGTGTGTGTGTGTGTGTGTGTGTGTGTGTGCGTGTGTGTGTGTGTATATGTGTGTGTGTGTATGTCTGTTCCACTGTAGCGTTCAAACGGGTGAACCGGTTTGAGCGCTTTTTTTTAAAGGTGATTTAGTCGGGAGTGTTCTTAGCTATGTTTGATGAAAATCGGTTCAAGATGGCCGCCACCACAAAATGGCGGATACTTATATAATAATAGATATAAATATTATGTACCTACGTTCCGTTCCGTCATGACTCAATCGTGATGTAGGTAAAAACATATGGCCTCAAAAGGGTCACTACTAAAAAAATAAAACGCTATTGCGAGCTGGAATAGAACCTGAAATTAGAATACGAATATTGGGTCACGTAAAGCAAACTTTCGCCTCTACCCAATATAAGATCCACGCAAATAAATCCCTTTCAAATAAATACCAAACCCGCGAAAATAAACAACCGTTGAAAGCCTCAAGACTTAATTAAAATGTGTCTGACTTTGCATAAACATGTTTGTTGAGGATGTCGTAGGAATATTAGATAGAAGTGTAATTATGCGGGCAATATACGTATGGTTTATGTTCAAAGCCCACGAGTGAAACTGAGGTACAGTGTCTTTTCTATAACCACTCAAATTCAGCTTTATTTACTGCAGCAAACAGTCAAAATTGGTATAATGAAAACAAAACAGGTGCCTACCACCAGAAAATTTGGGAATAACGGTATCCTACTTATTGGTTATTTTATTTACGAAATATCCCATCATCTCCACCCATCTCAACTTTGGGATGAATACTGACTAGAGTCTATACAATCTGCCTATGGCAGCCTGAATGCCGTACTCAGAGACATTCGTTAAATTAGGTCTAAAGAGTCATTAATTAATTAATCATTAAATCTCTTAATGAGTTATCATTTGGCTGTACTAATCAAGCGTTAACTGAATCTGCAGACAGTAAAGTTTTTGAAATACTAAGAAATTCTCTAAGTAACCATTAAACGGCTCTGAGTGCGGCAGTAAAAGACGTTTCTATTTTCTGTATGTACCATGATAATTAAAGTTTTATTTAGACAAGGTAGGTATTTTCATCGTTAAAACATTTAAATATTTAATTAAATTGTGTCTTACTTATGTTAAAACATAAAATTTGTTGCGTAAATGTACAAATTTAATTATAATTAAACAAAGATATTACGTTACCGCCTTTGGTAACGTAACACACTGTTTATTACTATTTGTCTAGACATAACTGACTGTGACATCTACGCAATTTGTGGCTGCGTGTATATTGTCTTTTCATTTTGTTTAATATAAGAGAAAATAGAGTTAAAGCTGCTCGTCATTCACGTTATTTTTTACCCCCGACGCAAAACGATGGGGTGTTATACGTTTGACGTGTCTGTGTGTGTGTGTCTGTCTGTCTGTTCCCCTGTGGCGCTCAAACGGGTGGACCGATTTGAATGCGTTTTTTTTTGTTCGAAAGGTGATTTAGTCGAGAGTGTTGTTAGCTATGTTTGATAAAAATCGGTTCAATATGGCCGCCGCTACAAAATGGCGGATTACATATTTTTTCACAACTCCTTTAATATGGGTATCAAATGAAAGGGCTTGACTAGTAGAATAGCACTATTGCAAATCCAAGATGGCCGCTGCCACAAAATGGCGTATGTCGGGGGTTTTTTAAATTTTCAATTTACACTTGTTGATAAGGCACAACGATGTAATAAACTGTAATATAAAGAAAGAAAAATGGAGACGAAAAAAAATTATGATTAACCCTAGGTCGGTCGCATGGGGTCTTTGAAAGCCCGGGGTTTGCAAAAACTGTCATATTTTTTTAAATACTTATGGTACGAACTTGTGCTTTATAGTAGCTTCCTAAAATATACTTAAGTATAAAATAGAGCAGTTATCACTGATTTAGCGCACTGCGTTTGCGCATGATAAACGTTTGTTTTGCGCGCGGGCTTCAAAAGACCCCACGCGACCAAACGTGTAACATTTTTTGTTTGAAGACAGACACTTACACTATGTTAAATTTAACCGAAAATGGAATATTTTAAAAAACAGCAGATTGTCCGAATGCTAGAAGAACAGTCCGAAGATGATGTAGATGTTACGATCGATGAAACATTGGTAAACATTTTGATTTTGGACCTGACGTAAGTAATTGAAAAAAGTTCTCTTGAAACTGATTCTGAGGCATCCTAAGCTGCCCGAATAACTGGATTCAGAAGACGATGCTGAGGATAAGGTTCCAGTCGCTCGACAAATAACATTTATTTATTTATTTATTTATTTATTTAACATCAACCACATATGTTATTAGTCGGAAAACTACGCCATTTAAATACTGAAATGATATTTAGCTGGAAGAAAACTGCTCCTAATCCTTCAGTCAGAGCCAATATTGGAATATAATTAGCCAAATAGGACCAAGATACGCAAAGACTATTTCAAAACACATGCATTTCATCTTTTTGATGATTATAAACACCCTCCCGAGGACGCTCCAGCGTGGCAGCGCATGAAGCGCTTTTTGGTCTTTTTGTCCTGCAGAATCGATGTGAAAATCAGCCACAAATGTCCAGAAAGAGATGCACATATTGTCCACGATATATTTGATAGAAAATATTCGACAGGATGCTTTTTATGTCACCAAAATATGTACCCGAGGCATGCAGCATCAAATTGCGCAAGCTTTTCAAAATTGCAAAATGAGGTGTAAAAATTTACTAATGTATAATGTAATGTATATGAATTCATTCATGTTATTTTTTGTGATTTCGTTAAAATAAGTCTTATTTTGATAGTTTGTGTTGATTTTAGAAAGAAAATATAATAAATGATTGGTTTTATATTAATTTAAACTAAAGTTGCCGAAAATGAGTCAAAAATGTTTTTCTCTAGTGGGACTGAGACTGACGTGATCTTATAAAGATTTAAAAGATTATAATACTTTTATTTTAAAATACATCTTAGTACCTTATTAATACATAAATAAAAAATCAGAATATACGAAGCAATTATATAAAAAAATATAAAATAAAATTGGGCTTTCAAAGACCCCATGCGACCGACGAAGTTACAAAAAATAGCGCGACCGACCTAGGGTTAATACAATACAAGAGATACCTTCTTTATTTCATAAAATATAAAGACACACTATAATTTTTATTATATTTGTAAATTTTTTTTCGTTTTAATTGCAATAATGTGTTATGTCAGCGTGATTTACCTAAGAACAGTATTCTCGTTATTTGTTAACATTACTTCGTTCACTACATAATTGTTTTAGAGACTAGAACTAAGTAATATTTTTTAGTATAACGAATTACTTTCCGAAAAACAATTATTTCGTCAGGAAAAAGGACACATAATTATTATTTAAGCGATACATCAGAAAGTAAATATTTAAAAGAAAAGTTTCATTCACTTTTCTTTTCTTTTTTGGTTTTTATATTTTTTCGATACCATCCACTAATGTGGATAACAAAGCTCACGAAAATCCACATGGGAAAAACAGCACAATATTATGAAACAAAGAGAAAAAAAAAAAAAAAACCAGCGATAGCAAGTTTGACATGAGGTCAATGCGGGCCTGATACTGAATACTTAAAAATACAAGGACTTTGGCATGGAGTTGCATGTTATGACAAGTGTAAATTGAAAATTTAAAAAACCCCCGACATTCGCCATTCAGTGGCGGCGGCCATCTTGAATTTGCAATAGTGCTATTCTACTAGTCAAGCCCTTTCATATGATACCCATATCAAGGGAGTTGTGAAAAAATATATCATCCGCCATTTTGTAGCGGCGGCCATCTTGGACCGATTTTCATCAAACATAGCTAAGAACACTTTCGACTAATTCACCTTTCAAACAAAAAAAACCGCATTCAAATCGGTCCACCCGTTTGAGCGTCACAGGGGAACAGACAGACACACACACACACACACACACACACACACACACACACACACACACACACACACACACACACACACACACACACACACACACACACACACACACACACACAGACACGTCAAACTTATAACACCCCGTCGTTTTTGCGTCGGGGGTTAAAAATAAAGTAAAAAAAAAAACTCAAACCCGACTGCTACTTTTAAAAATAAAAAAGTACGGCCGGATGGTTCATTATCTTCTTATATGAGACCTTCCGTTTGTTTATAAAATTTGATCCACCCTATATCTCAAGTTTTTTTTTCTTGACTTGATTCGTTAGGGAACCAAGGTGCTACGAGTAGAATAGCGACCTGACAACGGCAAACCGCAGCGTTAGAAGACCATTTGGGGTCGGACGATGTCAACTGCTGAATACAAACGGCACAAGATCGGGTTCAGCAAGACTTATGTCCAGCAGTGGATGTCTATCGGCACTTTGATTTTACTCTGAGTTTAAACGAGACATATAATCCTAAAAGCATAATATCTGATCCGGTGATAGCCGCAAATTAAATTTCAAAGTGGCGTCATTAATTCCACTTCCCGCCACCGGATCAGATAAGTTTGTAGGACTATAAATATGTATCGACATAAATCTGTCGCGTTTTTACTCTGTCTTAAGTCAGAGCGAAGACAGAGTAGGTAAGTTCTATAGATCTTGGTCTGAGAGTGCTTAATTCCTAATTCTCCAAAAGTCGAATAAAAACACGAATTCCTACATAGTTTATTAGTATTTTGTCCTAAACTAGACTGACTGTATTGTGATCGACTACAACATGTAAATATTTCGTACTACAAAGGTAAATTCACACTAGAGATACTTTGTCGCAAAATTTTCCTGGATTTTGCGACAAAGTATCTATCTATATAATTATATTATATAAATTTTAAAGGACGATCTTCATATAATCACACTAATCACTAATTAGGTACATAGTATAAAACAAAGTCGCTATGTATGCTTAAATCTTTAAAACTACGCAACGGATTTTGATGCGGTTTTTTTAATAGATAGAGTGATTAAAGAGGAAGGTTTATAAGTATAATAACATCCATTAAATAGTGGAGAAATTTTTAATATTTTTTTCAGTGAATGACATTAAGGCTATATATTTTATATCCATGCGAAGCCGGAGCGGGCCGCTAGTAATATTATAAAGGTGAACGTTTGTGTGTGTGTGTGTTTGTTACTCTTTAACGCCGCAACTACTGAACCGATTTGCCTAAAATTTTGAATGGACATAGATTATGCCCTGACTTAACACATAAGCTACTTTTTATCCTGAAAAATCCACAGTTCCCGGGGATTTTGAAAAAATCGAGCTATAGCAATCTACAGCTGCAGCTATTGGTAGATTACTATAGCAAACTTCCTTGAAAATAGGTATACAGGGTGGAAAAGGGAGCGGCAACGGGAACCAAAAATTTACGATTCCCTCGTGATTTGTGAAAAACCGAAATTCACGCGAGCGAAGCCGCGGGCAGAATCTAGTAACAAAATAATTTTGTTTTTTCATTGTATAAATGTATAGGTATCACTTATTGTATTCAACTAACGTGCCTCGAAAATGACATGTTTTGGCCACTTTTACGATGGCCATCGAAACATTAATTTATCGTGTCGCACAAAATATTACAGCAACTTTTTGTCTGATAGTATGAATTATTATCTGTAGTGTGCCACTTCGCTTAATAAAGGCGGAAACTACTGTCTCTATCGTGGCGTAAACACAGTTGTATGAGTGTATGGCGAACAGTGTGCTTAGTCTAAATCGGAGCACTCGAAAACGAACTCGAAAACTATTGATCGATTTCAGAGTAAAATAGACCTAAAATGGCTTGTATTAAGGTTTGAGTTCGCCAATACATTCAGCATTCGAACAATGCTGAATGTATTGGCGAACTCAAACCTTAATACAAGCCATTTTAGGTCTATTTTACTCTGAAATCGATCAATAGTTTTCGAGTTCGTTTTCGAGTGCTCCGATTTAGACTAAGCACACAGCTTTGAATTGCAGATACGTAACTGAATACTGGCAAATTTTCAGTGAAACGGTCGACTGGGACCACAAAACGTTCAACTGTTATTCCCTGTGTATTGATTAGTCTATGCGCATCCCTATACAATATTGTATACAGTCTATTTTTCCTTAGTTGTCTTAAAAGGCAAATAGGTCCATTTTCATAGAAACGCGTAAGCTACGCGCTTTGAATGGCGCACAAGACGTTCTTATCGCGAATTAGCAATGAAGTCATAATTTAAGTGAAAATCTAATACAAGAACGTCTAAAGCGTCTGCGAAAGAGCGTCACTTACGCGTTTCTCCGAAAAGAGTTTTGCGATTTGTTTACCTTTTAAGACAACTAAGGAAAAACAGATTGTAGTTCAATTTTCTGAAAGTCTCAACGGTCTCATCTCTCACCAAGAGTTGTAACAAGTACGTAGTTAGAGATTTTAAGACTTATGAACAGTTTTACGCCGATTCTGCCTACTAATATTCTTTCTCTACATTTAAGGTGCACATATCTCGAATAACCGATAGATGTTGGGTACCAAAGGGGATCGAATAACGATTCCGCACCGGGAAATGCAACGTTAAGAGACCTCTTACTAGGTGCACAGACGATCTCAAACAAGTTACTGACAGCTGCTGGACGGGTACAAGCGGTATAATCTGTTTTGTGGCGATTGAAGAAATCTATGTCCAACCGTGGACGTCTGGATATCACTTGAGATGACGATAGCTAGCAGAGATAAAGGCAACTATTGCTCGAGATAAAAATAAATCGCAGGCATAAAGGCCGAGTGCTAATGACGTTCTATACGAACTCATTGCGTCATCGCGCCGCGAGCGATGCTAATGCACGCAAACCTAACTGGGATGACATGAGTAGATATCCCCATAGAGAGGAAGCTTCATACAAGCGGTCCGCTGTAGGTAGGTACACTCACACAGCGCACGTTTGCCATCCAACTGAGCTGGTGACATCAGACGCGGAGGGTCCGTGAACCGTTTGAGAGAGGTCATGTGTCAGTGTATCTACAGCGGGCCGCTTATATGAAGCTTCCTCTCTGTATGGATATCTACTCATGCGATACAGTTCAGCCGGTAGCGTCAAATGTGGAGCGTCCGTGAACCGTTGGTGAGAGCTCATGTGTGAGTGTGCCTACAGTGGGTCGCTTATATGAAGCTTCCTCTCTGTATGCATATCTATTCATGTGATAAGTAGCGTCATATGCGGAGCATCCGTGAACCGTTTGTGAGAGCTCATGTGTGAGTGTCGGGCCATACAGCGGCCGCTTTTATGAAGCTTCCTCTCTGTAGGGATATCTACTCATGTGCTGGGAAGGTGCAATTAACGAGAGTGCACCGCACCTAAGGGTTGAGCGTTACGCAAGTGCCACTCGGATACATTGGAAATTGGATGCGCCCTCTTAACACTGCTTAGTAATCCTTTATGTAAGCGTCTGTACCTAATACCTATGCAATCTCTCTCCCCGGAGATTACATAGCTAGATCTGAATCTCGTTGCGTGCTAAGGAGTGACGTACTCGCTACATAGGAGTACATAAATAAATTACATCGACGGTATTCGTTAGCGCAGAGCTATCTCGTGAAGTACGATTGATTGTAAACAGTGAAATACAGGCGTTATTGCTTTATGTAAATATTTAAAATAAGTCACGAAAGACTCTTACCATCTCGCTCATAACAGCGGACGCCGCCATGACGTGTACGAAAAGCGTAACGTTACCTTAAAGAGGTATGTGTCCAACAGTGGATGAATAATGGCTGAAGATGATGATACTGATGATGATGACTATAATTATGATAGTAACGTTACTTTAAAGATGCCTATGTCCAACAGTGAATGCATAATGGTTGAAGATGATGATGGTGATGATGATGATTATCTGATAGTAACATTACCTTAAAGATGCATGTGTCTAACAGTGGATGCATAATGGCTGAAGATCATGATGGTGATGAAGATGATTACATGATAGTAACGTTACCTTAAAGATGCATGTGTCCAAGAGTAGATGTATAATGGCTGAAGATGATGATAATGATGATGATGACTATATGATAGTAACGTTACTTTAAAGATGCCTGTGTCCAACAGTGGATGCATAATGGCTGAAGATGATGGTGGTGATGATGGTGATGATGATTATATGATAGTAACATTACCTTAAAGAGGACTGTGTCCACCAGTGGATGCATAATTAAGTAATGACTGAAGATGATGTATGTGATGATGTTAATGATGATTATGATGACGATGGTGATGATAATTATATGATAAATAAAAGCGGTCAAGATTCCCCGCAATGGGGAGTAGGTACATGCAAAGGAGACAGTACAGGGTTCAACAACCACCCGCTGCTAAATTGATTAATCCATCAGAACAGCTTTGATATATTCTGAAGGGCACAATCACTGTTAAAGGCCTTTGATGTTAGAGGATTTGGAGATCGATCCGATCCAATAATTGGCCGCAAAAGTATCCAATAAGAATTAACGCCGCCACATTTTATAGGATTAGGGTCGGTTTCAATCAATTCTCGTGTATTCGGAATCTAGTTTAAAATTACTTCTTTGAGAATTTTCGATTAGCCAGAGGATTTCGGTTGCCCACCCAGATCAGATCTGGAAATTAGATATTTTTTGAAAGAATATGTAAGCCGTGTTAAAAATTCATCTTATAATATATTACTAGCTTTTGCTCGCGACTTTGATCGCGATTAAGGTTTTGTTAAGAGGCTTTGCTTTCCCGAGATAAAAGAGTTCTATGTCACTCTCTAGGTCCTCAACTAAACCCATGCAAAAAGTGACTTACGTTAATCTGTACTCTGTTGTGACATGATTGACGGTCAAACCAACAAACCAACAAACTAACAAATCAACACACAAACAAACTTTCGCATTTACATATATTTATATGTATAATAATCATCGCCGTTGTCAACCTATAGTGTCTTCCTGGACAGGATTGGAAGTTCCTACAAAAGAGCAGTATGTCTCTTGTAGGAACTTCCACACACCGCGTTCTTGTGCCATTTATATCCAGTAACTCGTTTAATATCGTCTATTCACTAACAATCTGAAATTGAATCTATGTGTTTACTAGCTAATGCCCGCGGCTTCGCCCGCGTGCATTTCGGTTTTTCACAATTCCCCAGGGAACTGTGAATTTTTCCAGGATAGCGTATTTGTTAAGTCAGGGCATAATCTGTCTCCATTCAAAATTTCAGTCAAATCGGTTCTACTACGGGAGGTCGATGACCAATTGAAAAAGTCATTTCATACCGACTGGAAATTTTAACAACAATAGTTTAGACCGAACCCATCACAGCTCCGAACGTCAGCTGCCGCACCAGTGGTGGAGTTAAGAGTGAGAGCATGTGAAAGTGCTTGAAAATCAAAGCGCTCCGAGTGATTTTATCCCGGACAAAAATGGTCTTAAATCATTGTTCCGATCATTTTTGATACAGAAACAATCGTCAGCTGCGGCGCCGAGGGTGGGTTATACGTCCGCTACGCGCATGAAGTGCATTAAAATTTTGGCAAAAAAAGTTATTTTATACCTTATGAAATTTATGCAGCAGAATTTTCACACTTAAAATAATAAAGAAAATCGTCAGCTGCACTTCTGGTGGGGGAAAGACCGTCAGTCAGCGTGATAAACATTTTGCGCGCTCAGTACATTTAGCCTAGTAAATCTAGGAAAAATATCCTATAGTTTCAAAAATTAGCCAAATGTATTCTTTGGGCCTTCCTCTTGAATATATCCAAAAACCCCATATGGGGGATGCATAACCAGCCGCCATTTTTAATTTTGTCCTTTTTTTCGGTTTTTTTCTCATATCACGAAAATCTCTACGAATAGCATCATAATTACTTCTGACAAAAGTTTTAACATACAATTTGCCACAAATGTAGTCTCTTGCAGTTTTACTCTAAGTTTATTACTTTAGGAGCTATAGGGTATTTTAGGTCCCTTTTTCGTTTTTTTTGCTCATATCTCGAAAGTCTCTACGAATAGCATTATAATTACTTCTGATAAAAGTTTTCGTATAAAGTTTTCTACAAATTTGGTTCCATGCATTTTTACTCTAAGTTTATTATTTTAAGAGCTATAGGATGTTTAAGTTAATATTTGAGGTCCTTTTTTTAATTTTTTGCTCATATCTCGAAAATCTCTACGAATAGCATTATAATTACTCCTGTAAAAAGTTTTTACATAAAATTTTGTACAAATTTGGTCATGGTAATTTTTACGCTAAGCTTACTACTTTAGGAGTTATAGGGTGTTTAAGTTTATATTTGAGGTCCCTTCTTCAGTTTTTTGCTCATATCTCGAAAATCTCTACGAATACCTATAAAATTACTTCTGACAAAAGTTTTAATATAAAATTTTCTACAAATTTTGTCCTGTTCATTTTTACGCATTTCAAACAAAAAAACCGCATTGCGGTTTTTTTTGTATTAAAGGTGAATTAGTCGGAAGTGTTCTTAGCTATGTTTGATGAAAATTGGTCCAAGATAGCCGCCGCCACAAAATAACGAATGTCAGGGGTTTAATCTATACTAGTTTATCTCTCTGTTAATTTTAACACTCTGTAGCTCCTAAAGTAATAAGCTCAGCGTAAATTAAATAGGATCAAATTTGTAGAAAATTTTATGTAAAAACTTTTGTCAGAAGTAATTTTATTGGTATTCGTAGAGATTTTCGAGATATGAGCAAAAAACTGAAAAAGGGACCTCAAATATAAACTTAAACACCCTATAACTCCTAAAGTAGTAAGCTTAGCGTAAAAATTACCATGACCAAATTTGTACAAAATTTTATGTAAAAACTTTTTACAGGAGTAATTATAATGCTATTCGTAGAGATTTTCGAGATATGAGCAAAAAATTAAAAAAAGGACCTCAAATATTAACTTAAACATCCTATAGCTCTTAAAATAATAAACTTAGAGTAAAAATGCATGGAACCAAATTTGTAGAAAACTTTATACGAAAACTTTTATCAGAAGTAATTATAATGCTATTCGTAGAGACTTTCGAGATATGAGCAAAAAAAACGAAAAAGGGACCTAAAATACCCTATAGCTCCTAAAGTAATAAACTTAGAGTAAAACTGCAAGAGACTACATTTGTGGCAAATTGTATGTTAAAACTTTTGTCAGAAGTAATTATGATGCTATTCGTAGAGATTTTCGTGATACGAGAAAAAAACCGAAAAAAAGGACAAAATTAAAAATGGCGGCTGGTTATGCATCCCCCATATGGGGTTTTTGGATATATTCAAGAGGAAGGCCCAAAGAATACATTTGGCCAATTTTTAAAACTATAAGATATTTTTCCTAGATTTACTAGGCTAAATGCACTGAGCGCGCAAAATGTTTATCACGCTGACTGACGGTGTTTCCCCCACCAGAAGTGCAGCTGACGATTTTCTTTATTATTCTAAAAGTGTGGAAATTCTGCTGCATAAATTTCATAAGGTATAAAATAACTTTATTTGTCAAAATTTTAATGCACTTCATGCGCGTAGCGGACGTATAACCCACCCTCGGCGCCGCAGCTGACGATTGTTTCTGTATCAAAAATGATCGGAACAATGATTTAAGACCATTTTTGTCCGGGATAAAATCACTCGGAGCGCTTTGATTTTCAAGCACTTTCACATGCTCTCACTCTTAACTCCACCACTGGTGCGGCAGCTGACGTTCGGAGCTGTGATGGGTTCGGTCTAAACTATTGTTGTTAAAATTTCCAGTCGGTATAAAATGACTTTTTCAATTGGTCATCGAGCTCCCGTAGTATTCGGCGTATTTGCGGCGTTAAAGAGTAATAAACACACACACACACAAACACGCACACAAATTTTCGCCTTTATAATATTAGTGTGAAGTGTGATTACTTCTTCATGACTTAACTACTCAATCGATTTCAACGAAATTTGGTACAAGACGGCATCTTTAAAACATAATAAAATATTAAATACTTTTATTCTGTGAAACAAAGGGTTCCATTGGGTTTTAAAAAAAAGTTTAGTGTTTTTTAAGTATCGAATAACAAAATCTTATCTTCCACGAGATCCTGAAACAATTGTTATTAGGGTAATATAGAACAATAATGGCGTAGCGAGTAGACGTTTCTGGGGTATAATGAAACAGGACAGGGTTTCTGAGATCATTTAGATAAAAATTCCCTAAGCACTTAAAATTAATTCATTTTAGGGGATGAAATAAATCTGGGCTTCGACTTTCAGATTTTTCAAATAACAAACGCTCCGTACAAAAGCTTTAATTTAGGGGATGAAAAGTATGTCGGATTTATTTCGTGCGAATAAAAAGTAACAAAAGGTCCACCGTGTTTTGTACGAGTAATAAAAATGAGATGTCGTGTGCAAATTGTTTTTTTTTTTAAATATTATTGAGAACAAAATATTTAGTTTTTGTATTCACATAATATAAATCAGTAATAATATTATGTTTTAATAAATACAGAAAAGAACACTGCTCCTCTATATAATACTAGTACGGCGCGTGGGTGCGCGGCCCGCAAGCGGACCGCGAGGATTCGAGTAGTTTTTGTTTGAGCACGTCCCACCTATCTTCAATACCCTCGCCGTGCTCTTCATCCGTCTCCAAAGTCTTCGATCATCAGCTCTTTCCGTATTTTTCCTCCGCATGAATTTTTGTTTTCTACACGAAACCATCAAAAATTTTTTTTGTGTAGAAAAATAAATTCCGCCATCTTGTTTTTTAGTTCTTGATCATATTTTTCAAAGAAACCACTCTTCCATCTTTTATACTTGGTGAGATAGACACCGACGAAATTTGTATAGCCGCCATCTTGAATCCGCCATTTTGGTTTTTTTTTTCACCTCAGTGCCAATTGGATGAGGTTCTGAGTATTTTTTGTTTGAGCAGCCCCCATCTATCTACAAAACTCTGCCCGGGCTCATCAATCATCTTCCAAACCCTCAATCATCATGTCTTCCCATATTTTTCTTTGAGATTTCTCCAAAGAACCGCATCAATCGCCTTGCATACCTAGTTCACAACTTTATACTCTCTCTCAATATTCGCCATACATTTTCTATGGAAAAATAAAGTCCGCCATTTTGAATTTTTTTTGTATTCATCGAGTAGACCTTTGGATCCTGATCATGTTTTGCTAAGAAACAACTCTTTCATCTTTTATACCCTTCGAGATGGACACCGACGAAATTTGTATGGCGGCCATCTTTTTTTCGCCATTTTGAATTTTTTTTCGGCTCACTGCCAATTGGATGACGTTTCGAGTGACATTTGTTCGAGCACCCCCCACCTATCTTCAATACCTTAAGCGTGCTCTTCAACCGTCTCCGAAATCCTCAATCATCAGCTCTCTCCATATTTTTCCTCTTAATGAATTTTTGTCCTCTATACGAAACCATTTGTGAAAAAAAAATTTTTCATACAAAATTTTACAGGAGAGGCGATGAATGAGTCAGTGAATCAGAACGAACAGCTATATATAGTCGAACTAGTACGGCGCGTGGGTGCGCGGCCCGCAAGCGGACCGCGAGGATTCGAGTAGTTTTTGTTTGAGCACGTCCCACCTATCTTCAATACCCTCGCCGTGCTCTTCATCCGTCTCCAAAGTCTTCGATCATCAGCTCTTTCCGTATTTTTCCTCCGCATGAATTTTTGTTTTCTACACGAAACCATCAAAAATTTTTTTGTGTAGAAAAATAAATTCCGCCATCTTGTTTTTTAGTTCTTGATCATATTTTTCAAAGAAACCACTCTTCCATCTTTTATACTTGGTGAGATAGACACCGACGAAATTTGTATAGCCGCCATCTTGAATCCGCCATTTTGGTTTTTTTTTTTCACCTCAGTGCCAATTGGATGAGGTTCTGAGTATTTTTTGTTTGAGCAGCCCCCATCTATCTACAAAACTCTGCCCGGGCTCATCAATCATCTTCCAAACCCTCAATCATCATGTCTTCCCATATTTTTCTTTGAGATTTCTCCAAAGAACCGCATCAATCGCCTTGCATACCTAGTTCACAACTTTATACTCTCTCTCAATATTCGCCATACATTTTCTATGGAAAAATAAAGTCCGCCATTTTGAATTTTTTTTGTATTCATCGAGTAGACCTTTGGATCCTGATCATGTTTTGCTAAGAAACAACTCTTTCATCTTTTATACCCTTCGAGATGGACACCGACGAAATTTGTATGGCGGCCATCTTTTTTTCGCCATTTTGAATTTTTTTTCGGCTCACTGCCAATTGGATGACGTTTCGAGTGACATTTGTTCGAGCACCCCCCACCTATCTTCAATACCTTAAGCGTGCTCTTCAACCGTCTCCGAAATCCTCAATCATCAGCTCTCTCCATATTTTTCCTCTTAATGAATTTTTGTCCTCTATACGAAACCATTTGTGAAAAAAAAATTTTTCATACAAAATTTTACAGGAGAGGCGATGAATGAGTCAGTGAATCAGAACGAACAGCTATATATATATTAATAACAAGCGGATACCAGCGACTTCGTTCGCGTGGATATTGGTTTAAAAAAAATCCTGTGGAAACTCGTTTGTTTCTCCCAGCTCCTTTGAGCTCATACCTTGCTAAAAATTGTTAAAAGTGGTGCATTAAAATGTGAATATTTGCCAGTGAAAGTCCCACCAAAATCGATCCAGGCTTTTGGAAATTAGCGGGAACAAATAAATAAACAGACAAACACAACACACGCCAGTTTAAGATGATAAATAATCCATACGTTCCAAGTTTCCAGTACAATCCGGGTTCCTACTAGTTATAGGTAAGTTTAAGGAATACTGATGGTTGTGATGGCTGTAATTTCTTAACTACAAAATATTTCAAACAAAAAAAGAATGAATGAAATCGTTAATGAATACAGCTAAGTACACATTTTGAATTTCATCCCCTCTCCCAAGGGAACCGCTATTCATTCGTCGTCCAATCAGTAGTTTCTGCGTGATGTGCGCACAAACATACAGACAAACAGACAAACCGACAAACAGACAAACCGACAAACAGACAAAAATTTTAAAGATTGCATCTTTTCGTTCTATTACTTATTCCTAACGTCTTCCAGTTATTTTTTTGCAAAAATCTTTAATATACAGATACGGCAAGTCTACGATTTTATTATGTAGGTATAGATAGAAGAAGAAGAAGATAATGATTATTATGTACTACAAAGTGTTTCTGTTACTGTACCACACTTACAACCTTTTTTTTTAATAAAATTTTGAAATAAACTAAATATTATTTGCTCAATGAATTGTAGAAATGCTCGACACAATATGTTCGGCAGTGTATGAAATTGACACATTTCATCGGTAATATGAAAATTTCAAACCGTATTAGCTAAATGCTAAATGGTATTGGACGTATTATCAGGTACTTTGATGTTGGTAATTTGAACATTCGATTCAATTATTATTAGCCGCAAAGCAATATCCAATAATAATTATCAACGATTTAATTTCGTAAGGGCCGGTTTTCAATCAGTGACCTGCTTCTGCCTTAATCGTTTTTTGTTAAAAATTTGTCGTATACCATTTTGTGTGGGAACTTTGCAAAGGCCAGGCAATTGATTGGTTTTTTCTTTTTATGCTTGGAATTACAGCCAATGTGAATATATGTAGCTATTATATAAAGAAAGGTTCTCTCTGAGGTTTTTTTCGTCCTTGTTTAGCCTGCCTTGTTGGTGTAGTGGTTAGCATATTCGAATGCAGATCACGATGTCCCGAGTTCGATTCCCGGGTCGGGCAAATAATTGTTAGGTAACGTACCTACTGGGTTTTCTGTCAAGAAATTCTCAGTGCCAGCTCGGAGTTGGTAGTTGGCGGTGTTTCACCCCCGTGCCTCGGAGTACATGTTAAGCACTCAGTCCCGGTTATTGCCACTATCATGTGACAATAGTCGTTAAAGTCTGTCAACCCGCATTAGAGCAGCGTGGCGGGTCTCAGCTCTAAATCCCTCTCTCCTATGAGAGAGGAAGGCTGTGCCCAGTAGTGGGACGTTAAAAGGCTAAAGTGGTGTTCAGAACAGTTTTGTTTATTTTTCAATTATTATTACCTATTGCCGAGGCCGAAGGGGCAATGGGGGAGGGGTAAGGGGGCGTGGGGGGGAACATAACTCGAAGAATCGATAGACACTGGGATTCCAAGGTGCTTCAATGTTACTATGGATACAAGTGGCACAAGATTGATCTGTGACGATGCTTGCAAGAGAACTATGTCCAGCAATGGAACATTATCGGATGAGATGACGACCACGATTTACACATCATCATACACACACATATTATTACAATTTAAATAAATTTAAATAAATGTGATTTGTAATGAAAATACTGTTTCATTACAATTTAAAATTTAGAAAAGTGTCATAGACAATGAAAAAGGTTTTTTTTAAATGCCACGAGACCTTATAAAGCAAAAGGGTTTCTCTTGAATTGTGTGCTCTAGTTGACAATAAAAGGAGCTGTGGCTTTGAAACGGATGGAATGATGAAAAGACTGACTGACTGAGAGATAACGCACAGCCTTAAACTAGAAATTAGAAATTCAAAAGAAATAGGTATTCCTTGAGTAAATACTAAATACCTACTCTGCAGTATATGGATTTAGGTGTTGGGGTTCACTGATGAAGTTTGTATTTTGTACGTACAATTATGAATCCACGATCAACAGTTCCTAAATCCGTTCAGCTAATAGCAGGTCACGTAATTAACCGGTCTCTAACTGTCCGCACACATACATTAACGCGCCTTAGATTGAGCTGAGTCAGGTTGGGCCGGCCCGGTCGATCGGAATTGCGGTCAGGACGTCCGCGTAGTAAGCAGAATCTGATTGAAACGCGACAGTTTGACGCCATTGGCTTACAAAGACATATACCTATGTATATAAATTATGTTACGGTATTAGGCCTAGCCCGCACTGCGAAAATTCGCGTTATTGTTTTCGCATTATTCTATGACATATGGATATGTATGAAGCTGCACGCACTTGCGATAAATAAAATCGCGAAAAAAATATATTGAAATACGATAAATAAACGCACGAATAAATTTTGCAGTGCGAGCTAGGTTTTAGGCTCGTTCCACAGCTGTACGGGACTCTCTCTGCGTAGAGCCCGTACAACACTAACAATATTCGTTCTGAACACTCGATGCCGGTATGGTGTCACGTATTACGGGCGACCTGTACGGGTGTCCCGTATAGCTGTGAAACCAGCTTTTGAGGTATTTACCGTCATGCCTATTTAGTTTTCCTGTTCAGATTGCCAAAAGAAGAACGAACTTTTGCGTTAGAAATTAGAATTTGTCGTCGTCGTAAGTAATTCAATATTTAGATCCATTGCTGGTATTAAATAATGTAACTACATGTCTCTTGCAATTGATTCCACAGAACAAAGTTTACCACTTCCCAGCGACACTGTCCATCCTTCCGTTCGTCTTAAAGGGGTCTCCCGATTTCGCGTTTTCCGGTACAGGATCGCAATTCCACCAACTTGCGACCCCAATGTTTATCATATTATGTTAAATATGTATATATGTTAAATAAATAACAAAATAAAAAAAAAAACATTTCTTCAAGCTATATTATGTGCCCGTTGTAAATTCGTTCGTGACTTTTTGAAATAATGTCGGTTGCTCTGGTTCATAGTAGGTATGAGAGATGGATTATGACGTATGCGTGAATGTTTCATACGTTGCTATATTTTCGTATAGACTCTTCTATGAGTCTATATAGAGGAAAATATTATTTTGTCAATGTGCCTGTGGGAACGATTGGAGGACCTAACATATTGGCACAAGTAGGCAATTTTCTTTGTGTTATAAGCGCGCGATGTCGCCCTCAAGCGGGTTGAGCCTCCATATTCGTACTCGAAAATCTCAGGCCAATAGGTCAGTGAAGGCCGATCAATTCCAACTGCCTGCGGTACATTTCAGTAGGTAGATTGAAGGGTGACACAGTGACGTCATCGGTCAGCTTACGCGAACAAACTTGGAACAAACACATGTTTCCCGCCGGCTCAAGGCTTTAATCCACTTTATGTGATTCCGATATTATCTGAGTAATTGAGATCCGGAATTATTGGTATGAGTTAATGCATTATTATTATTAAAATATTCGTGCATTAGCACGAATATTTTAATAAGTTGGCGCGGAGCCCTGAACTGGAAATCACGTATTATATGAGATGTTACGTCCCTTTTTGGATCACGGGGAAGTAGCTATGAGGTATGATATAACTTAACTAGTTAATATGACGGCTTCCACGTTGGCACCTACGAGTCACAACGTGTGGATCAAATATTAAATCAAATCATTTTTAACCCCCGACGCAAAAACGACGGGGTGTTATAAGTTTGACGTGTCTGTGCGTGTGTGTGTGTCTGTCTGTTCCCCTGTAGCGCTCAAACCGGTGGACCGATTTAATGCGGTTTTTTTTTGTTTGAAAGGAGAATGAGTCGAGAGTGTTATTAGCTATGTTTGATGAAAATCGATTCAAGATGGCCGCCACTACAAAATGGCGGATTACATATTTTTTTCACAACTCCCTTAATATGGGTATCAAATGAAAGGGCATTACTAGTAGAATAGCACTATGCAAATCCAAGATCGTCGCCGCCACAAAATGGCGAATGTCGGGGGTTTTTTTAATTTTTAATTTATACTTGTAGCAAATATCATTACGAGTATAATATAGATGCGTAATCTGTGAGACTGAAATCGTCCGACGTTAGTGCGAATGCTATTTTGTTGATTTTTTCGATCTATATGTTGGACCTATGCGCAACGCGTGGGTTGAAAAAATGACATTAATAAATAATTATTGTCATCACTGGTAATTACTCTACCGGTAAAGATATGCTAGCAATTCAGCGTTCCGGTGCAATGCCGCAAGAAACCGATTAGGTTTTAATAATTAAACTGCCATAACTCTTCCAAGTTAGTCCGCTTCAATTTTAGACTGCGTCTTCACTTATTACCATGTGATACAAGTATAAATTAAAAATATAAAAAAAAACTCGACATTCGCCATTTTGTGGCGGCGGCCATCTTGGATTTGCTATTCTACTAGTCAAGCCCTTTCATTTGATACCCACATTAAGGGAGTTGTAAAAAATATGTAATCCGCCATTTGGTAGCGGTGGCTATCTTAGATCGATATTCATCAAACATAGCTAACAACACTCTCGACTAATTCACCTTTCAAACAAAAAAAACCGTATTCAAATCGGGCCACCCGTTTGAGCGCTACAGGAGAACAGACAGACACACACACACACACACACACACACACAGACACGTCAAACTTAAAACACCCCGTCGTTTTGATTAGTGGAACATAGGTATGTTACCTCGTTTTTAGGTCTCTGTAATTTGCGGGTTTGCTGTATTGTTCGGGTGTGTATAGAGCCTAATATGTGATCTCGGTGCAAAGCATTTATAATTATTATCTATCTATCTTTACGCAATTAGTTGCTAATGCTTTCAGCACGAGTGATATGAATAAATTAATGGTCTTAAACGTAATGTGACTCAGTGAATTGTTACACGAAAATAATAGGCGTAGTATTGCCAACGTTTTCCTACTGTAAACCTAGTTTTTCGAAACCTTAGCGCAAACAATCGACTTGATGTAATAAATATAATCGGTCAATCAAAGTAGGTGAGAACAGAGTGCCCTAAAAAAGATAGCATAAAACGAATTCTCACCAACCAAACCAAAACTGTTCCGGATTAAGAGTAGATCTGATTCTATTTTAATAATTGTTAATTGTATTATAAATGGAGCTAATTATTTTATTGTAATCCGCTACAAACAAAACAACTAGTAGTATACGGCTTAGATCAAAATAATTTTATTTTTCATTTATAGTCGTTCACATAATCACGTCAGTAAATGTACTGTCGTAGAGTAAAAGAGTAGGGGAGACTGGGTACGGTTGAAACATTTTAGCGTTAATCGTCCATTTCGTCGGAAATACTTAAGCGAGCGTTGAAGGAAATATATCAAATAAAAGAGCACATATCTGTCTACGAATGGGCAATGTTATTTGAGATCACTGTATTGTATTTTATGTGTAAAATCAAATCTAAAAAAAAATGGAAACTGTTTCAACCGTCCCCATGCCAGGGTCGGTTGAAACAGTGCCTGGGGTCAATTGAAACACATGCAAATAATACAAAATATAATAAATGAACATGTTTTATTCATCGTCTAATAACATTTTACGACTTTCTAGTTATATATCCTTTAGTTTCGCATTGTTTTGTTAGACATACTTTTTAGGTAGGCAAAAATATATGTCAGCACATTTAATTAAATATTTAGATTGTTCACGCTCTTGTTCCTGGTTAAACACTCGATTGTGAGCCTTATATCCCATTTCTTGATTTTCATTGCCACCAGTCACATCTCGTTTACGTACATTGTATACCTCAACAGGGAACAGTGGTTCAGTCCATTTTTTTAGCCGCTGTTCTTAACCAAGATCCGGCTTTTACATCTTCTTATGCTTATTTGTACGTCAATAAGTCAGCTTGACGTCTCGTAGTCTCCATTTGGCGTACCCTTGGCATCTTAAAAACAAGAAAATTCAATAAATAAAATGTTTCAACCGTACCCACAAAAAATGTTTCAACTGTCCCCAACCCCCCTTCTAGGTATAAAATGGTTCACAGTAAGAATAATAATAAATTTGAATAAACACTAATCATACAACCATATTCTACAAACTTCAATAAAAACGATACAAAACTCTCAGTACTCTAACTTTAATAAAACCATTATAATTGCAAAAATGTAAGGACAAGAAATACTTACTTTTACGTCAAAAAACACAATGGGGCCTCCTATCTACAAGTACAGCGCGCGAAAGGCTACGCAACACCAAAATTCGTGTTTCGACTTGTCGTCCGCTTCGTTCTTCCCTTGTAACCATCAACCTCATCACACACGGTGTCGAGATATTCGCTTTGTTTCAACCGTCCACCGTTTCAACCGTACCCAGTCTACCCTACATATGCAATTATTTTTGCAGTCGTTAATTGTCATATTCGGTGGTCTGCGTCATACCTAAACAGTGAATCACAAACAATTGCGGTGTGCTTTGTTACAATATGAACGGGCATTATTTACCTTTCAGTATGCTAAGTGAACCTTTGTGACGGCGTGAAACCGTGTGTATGCGGAATAGTGTTTGCCGCCTCCTGGCGTGTGTGCTCTGGTAATAGAATTTCTATCTCCTAGACTGTTTACACGAACGGCACATTGTAGTAGCTATGCCACTGCTATAAGAAGGATGAAGTATTTTTCTTTTATTGATTGAACTGTACTAATTTTGGAAGTTTAGAAATGGATTTCTCAAATTTTGAACTAGTTGATGCATGCGACATCGTCTGCAAGGATTTAGATTTTTAGGAGAATTAAAATTCTTGCGATATATCTTTGATAAAAAGTTTGGTATGTTCGTGTTGCCTAAGATTTAGGTTTTTAGGAAAATAAAGAATATCTCGCGATATTTCTTTGATTCTTCGGGATAAAAGTTTCCAGAGGAACGTTCGTCTCCAGGATGCTAACTATTTGTGTTAAATTTCGTCAAAGTTGGTTCTATACCATGTTTTTTGTTGTTGTCCATCCACATTGTTTAGGTAATGAATTACCCATTCATTACCTTATATTAAGCGACATTCACCGCATATTCGATTTTTTTTTTTTCAGTTTAAGGAGTAAAAACAAAAATTAGTACTTTGGCCTATTAGGTTTCACGGGACACGTTGTACTGTACAATTTTTTATGCAGTTATATTAACTCCATAATAATCTCTATAAGCTCATATAAGTCAATAGGTATGAAAATATTATTTTATCGCTCTCCAAAACAAATATACTTAGCGTTCTTGTAGGAAGACTCATAAACAAAATATAAAGCTAACTCGACTGTTTACTGCATGCAACCACAGCAATATAGTTCCCTTCGACATGGGAAATCCGCGATAGGAATGCAATTTCCTCAAATGCGTTTGCATTCAATTACATAAAATCCAAGAGAAGGGAATTTTATTGGATTCCCGCACTTCATAAAACCTCCCACATAATATTGTGGTCCATGTACTGAAACTGGTTCTAACCACGTGAGAAGATTTGTTAAATCAACAAGAGATAAAATTCGTAAACTAAAACCCGACTACTAATTTAGTGTGCATAAAAACGTGTATTCAACTGCATACTAATGAGAATTCGAATGTAAGAAAGCGCGGGCCAAGCAACTAGTGGCACCATCTGTTACGCCTATCGAAAACTAAATTAATATTCTAGTTTATGCCGCGAAGGTCACTTCTCGATTTTTTTCGTATATATAAAATGTAGCCTATATCACCCGGACTATAACAATGAATCGATTAAAACCTCATTCATCAAAATCGGCCCAGTAAAGGCGCTACGGTGGAACACACAGAATTTGATACGAAAATTGGATACAAACATATAGAGACTGCTAAAATCATAACCCTTCCTTTTGGCTTTGCCGTAATCGAGTAAAAATATACTCTCAAGGATTTGAAAAAACCTTGTATTTCCTATTTCACATTACATAAGGACGTGACAGCAAATACAGAGAAGATAGGAACAATAAAACAGGCCTGTAAAGCCCGACGGAGGACATGAAACTCCTAGATTTGGTCATCAAATTAATTACAGCAAGGCGGCCGGAGTCAGCAAACTGTTGTCGTTACTTGCACGTGGTTTGCCGTATTATGGAGTGGTTACAGTGTAAACGAGGAGCGGGCCAATGTAGGTTACGGTTTGTAAGTCTGTTTGTCTGCACTCATACTTTAAATCCTTTATAAAATATTCTGAAACTTATTGCCAACATTAAAACACCCAATGTCCTAATAATATAATATCATCCAAAGGAGTGAGTGTTATTATGAAATTCAGTACGACATTATATCATACGTTTTCATAATAACATTCCTTTGAACTATATGAATCTTTTTTATTTATGTACAAGTTAGACCTTGAATCAATAATTGACACCTCATTCATCAAAATTGACCCAGTAGTTTAGACGCTACGGTGGAACACACAGAATACAAACATGCATAGGTACATACAGACACACATACATACATACATACATACATACATACATACATACATACATACATACATACATACATACATACATACATACATACATACATACATACATACATACATACATACATACATACATAAATACATACATACATACATACATACATACATACATACAAACATGCATACATACATAGACAGCTAAAATCATAATCCTTCCTTTTGGCTTTGCCGTACTCGGGTAAAAATATTACACAGCTAATCAAGTGACTTCGCTTTCGACGATACTATTACTAGTTACTACGTATAGAAAGTACCATTCGGTAAAAGAATAACCGCTAATCTTGTAGTCCTGTGGTCCAACCCGAAGCAAAGTACTATGATCCGCAGTTGATCAATGACGGAGAGACGTGTCGTCGTTCCGGTGCGTGAGTGGGTACGCGTATCAGTGCTACTGAATCTAAAGGGAATGTTAGTTAGTCAGTTGCTCTATAGTTACTCCAGGGCTTAGCTCGAAGCAACCTAGTTTTTTTTAATTTATTACACTAATATTATAAAGGCGAAAGTTTGTGTGTATGTATGTATGTATGTGTGTGTATGTGTGTGTCTCTTTAACGCCACAACTAATGAACCGACTTGAATGAAATTTTGAATGGAGATACATACATACATACATACATACATACATACATACATACATACATACATACATACATACATACATACATACATACATACATACATACATACATACATACATACATACATACATACATACATACATACATACATACATACATACATACATACATACATACATACGTACGTACATACATACATACATACATAGATTGCTAAAATCATAACCTTTCTGTTTGGCTTTGCCGTAGTCGGGTAAAAATATTACACAGCTAATCAAGTGACTCCGCTTTTGACGATACTATGACAAGGAATAATTATGTATGTATGTATGTATGTCTGTATGTACGTACGTATGTATGTATGTATGTATGTATGTATGTATGTATGTATGTATGTATGTATGTACGTATGTATGTATGTACGTACGTATGTATGTATGTATGTATGTATATATGTATGTATGTATGTACCTATGTATGTTTGTATCCAATTTCAATTTCTATGGACCTGCGCGCGGTGCACTCTGATGGAATAACATATAGGCTACTTTTTATCCCGGAAAATCCACAATTATTGCGGGATTATGAAAAAACCGAAATTTGCTACAGCAATGTACATCCACATCTATAGGTAGATTACTTAGCCGTAGAGCTTGCATAGCTGGTTACATGAACTAAACTAAGCCCAGCTAAGTTCGCGGTGTAGCCTGTAGTTGCTACTAGCTTGCGTTTAGGTATAACAGATGCGATATCATTCTTATCATACACGGTCCTAATAAAAAAGAAATCGAGCCTGAAAATAAAACGTTCACTCTAACATTAAGTTAGTTTGCTGTATGTTTGTGTTTAAATGTAAATGTATGCGGCCAAAGATAATATCGTATTCACATTACTACACACATGCATACATTTACATAGGGAACGACGTTGGGACATTCGGTGCGCAGCCCGTTTCACCGACAATTTGCCAACGCTCAGTTACGAATCTACAATTCAGCACACATTCTGTTTAAGACACATCGCACACTCCAAATAATACTATGGATTTAAACTATTTACTAGCACTCTATATCCTCTCCTATTTGCGGTGTAAGTGGCCCAAATTCCACCTATGTGGCCAAAGTCAACGTCACCTGCGCGCGGTGCACCCTGCCAGTATGCTAATGAGGCCCTGACGTTCTCAGTCCCCTCTACGGATCATTGTGCCTGATACCACACAACTTAATCTAGATGGTATCACCGCTTTGTGGTAGGATTTTATCCCAAATCCGCCTGTCTAGCGACCACAGTTCAGCCGTAATCTGTCGCAAAGCATCCACGATGTGTTCCGGCAGCGAGCTGAATAGTCAGTCCCCTTCCTCAAAAGCCGGCAACGCATTAGTGGTTCCTCAGGTGCTGCTAATGTTTATGGGCGGTAGTTATCACTTAAGATCAGGTGACCCGCTTGCTCGTTTGCCCGCTATTATTATTATTAAAAAATATAATATATATATCTGTAGGGATGTAATGAGTTTTGTGAATGTTTACTTGCTCTATCTCTGACGTAAGTTCGTTGAATCTGTGGTGTAGATTCGGCACTTGTCCACTGAATCGAAGCAGAGTGAAGCGGAGCGGAGATGTAATCAGTGCGCCAATCAGATCACCGACAGAAGACGTGATTCTTAGAGGTCACAACTGGTAACGATCTCCGAAATGGCTGATTCTGGTAGGATACATAGGAATGTCCCGATCCCCTCCTCTTTAGCGCGAGAGCCCCGGCAGGTGGCTGGGGCGGCTGACAAACGCGTGGGACGTATACAACGGGTTCCCCAGGCGTCCAGCACAGTCAGCAAGAGGGAACAGCCGTGGTGGTTTTTAGTGCGATATACTCGGAGGGGAGTCCCACATAACCCCCGTTCTGCCCAAAGAACGGGGATAGCTATAAAGCTTTTCCACCACGTCAAAAAAAAAGATACATAGGAATACGCCGATGCCAAATATATCAAGATGTTGATGTTGATCTGCGTTGAGATGTTGCGTTATCTATTTATGGCCTCTAAAAGTGTGGAAATGGGACTCTCCCCACAACCCAAACAGCATATTTGGAATCGGAAGTTTTTGCGTAATGAAATACAGGAGTAGGTACAACTTGTTCTTACTTTGTAAACTAACATGTGCCATTTTTCTTATCTTTGGTTTTAAGGTCCCATCTGCAGTCGAATATGCTAACCACTAGACCAACGAGGCAGTTTCTCAGTGCCAGGCTGGATTGGTAGTTGGCGGTGTTTCACCCCCGTGCCTCGGAGAGCAAGTTAAGCAGTCGATCCCGGTTATTTTCACTATCATATTATGACAATAGTCGTTAGTGCCCGCCAACCCGCACTGGAACAGCGTGGCGGGTTTGAGCTCTAATCCCTCTCTTCTATGAGAGAAGAGACCTGTGCCCAGCAATAAACCGGTAAAAGGCTGTAGCGGTGGTAGTGGGTGGTGGTGGTTTTAAGGTTACAATAATTTTTTTTCAAGTGCCATAAAAAGAGCAACCACTTGCGGTCAGACTGACATATTTGTTAAGAGTTGCTCTTTATTCTGTAAGCCCAGAATCCACAATTTGTCCAAAACTTGGAGACTAGAGCTCATTAATGAGAGCCTTTGGTCTAACAATGCCTGTCTACAAAATACCATTCGGTTAAAGAAATTACAATAACATTTTGTGTCTACATTTTTGAAAGTTGCATAAACATTTACAGCCTCGTTTGATGTCGGATTCGAATGCCAGACTCGCCAATCTCTATACAATTTGCCTTTATGGGATCATGTACGCGTGTAGTTGCCATCTGCGAGCGAACTACGAACCTTATCAGATGCTATAGATCCAAGGGCGGATCCAGGGGGGGGGTCATGGGGGTCATGACCCCCCCCTGGGCTGCGTCCAGGACCTAGGTGGATCACTAATTAAAATTGTTAAATGTAATGTTTTTATATATTTTTGTCACAATATAGATTTTATGTAAGTTCCTTCAATATTAATCAATTTAATATTTTGTATGAGAATCAAATCGTAGCTAAGAGCTTCAATGATTGAATAACGTCTAATCGGACTGCCACTTCTCCACGTAGTTCATTGAAATGTTACATGAGCTTTGCATTTATTAGAGGACGCAATTTTATTTTTGGGATATGTGTGGGGGGTCAACAGTAGCTTAACCTCAAGTTTGTGGGGTCGCCACCCTTGTCCCCCGGCCGCCATCTTGGAAAACACTTTTTTCGCGATATCTCGGAAACTATGCGTCTTACAAAAAAATCGTGAAAACATAATTTGTAGCAAATTCTTTTGTCTACAAATATGTGTTAAAAATTTTTTGCCCCAAATTAAAAATTAAAGAAGTTATAATCAAAAAAGTGAGAAAATTTTTATAAAATCTTTTTTGCTCTGTAACTTTTTTCTGTAACATTTTACAAAAAAAATATCTCGGACCAATCAATTTTTTTTTATTTCATTCATGTAAAACGCTGTTACAGCGCTCCAAAGTTGACCGGGTTCGTCAATGCTCATGAGAATCCGGTCAAAACGAAATGTTTTGACCGGATTCTCGAATTGTAGATTAGAGTAGCTATAGCTAATAAGTGATTGAAAATATTATGATGTTGAAGATTACCTTATAAGCAAGATGTCCGTGGAGTAGGCCTACAAAACAGTACAAGATTGGTCTGAAGTTTTTTTTGTAAAATGTATAAAAAAAGTTATAGAGCAAAATAGATTTTATAAAAATTTTCTCACTTTTTTGCTTCTAACTTCTTTAATTTTTAATTTAGGGCAAAAAGTTATATGAACATATTTGTAGGCAAAACAATTTGCTACAAATTATGTCTTTACGAATTTTTTGTAAGACGCATAGTTTCCGAGATATCGCGAAAAAAGTGTTTTCCAAGATGGCGGCCGGGGGACAAGGGTAGCGACCCCACAACCTTGAGGTTAAGCTTCTATTGACCCCCCACACATGTCCCAAAAATAAAATTGCGTCCTCTAATAAATGCAATATTCGGTTCTTAAATTGTAACATTTCAATGGATTAACGTCCATAAAAACGTACCCATTGCAGTAGATGAAGTAATAACGCGTTTCGGGAGAAGACGTAAAAGAAAAAATTATTTTGTTATTTAAATATAGGTATTTTTATGTACAGTAATTACCTACTTACATCTATACTATCTATACTAATATAATAAAGCGGAAGAGTTTGTTTGTTTGTTTGAACGCGCTAATCTCTTGAAAGTACCTGTTGGATTTTAAAAATTCTTTTTTGAGTTTGGTAGTCCAATCAATGGGGAAAGTTATAGGCTATTTAATATCACTAAAATCTTCCCCTAAGGAGGTAAAATGGGGGTAGAAAGTTTGTATGAAAGTCCTATATTTTTAAAGTTACAGACCTGAAAATCGGCATTAAGATTATTAGTATTAAATAATAAAAACCTGTATATTTTATTCTGAAAAATCTACTTTTAAGGGTGGTAAAATAGGGGATGAAAGTTTTAATGGGAAGTTTTAATTATATTATTGTTACTAGCTTTTGCCCGCGGCTTCGCCCGCGTGAATTTCGATTTTTCACAAATCCTGAGGGATAAGTAGATTTCTGGTCCACCCGCCCCCCGCCGCGCGGCGGCGTACCGCGGTACCGCGTACGGTGGGCGCAGGGCGCAGGGGCGCGGCGCGGCGCGGCGCGGGGAGCGCGAGCGTCGGCCGTCGCGATCGCGCGCAGCGAAAATACCTATCAGGGCGTTTTTAACATCTGTATTTACCGATTTCAACACAACTCCTTTTTTGAAAGTCGGTTAAAAAAGTAGCCTATGTTACTCCTTGGTTAATCCTCTACTTGTCTGTGAAAGTCCCGTCAAAATCGGTTCAGCCGTTCCGAAGATTAGCCCGTTCAAACAGACAGACAGACAGACAAAAATTTTAAAAACGTGTGATTCGGTTATGGTATCGTTCAAATAACCATATGAGCTTAATATGTGGTAGTTATTTCGAAATTACAGACAGACACTTCAATTTTATTTATTAAGTATAGATTATCAACTTGAAATTTGGAAAGTAGGTTCATTCCAAAAAAGACTTCACAAAAATCCTCCCCTAAGGGGGTAAAACGGGGGTAGGAAGGTTATGTGAAAGTTCTATGTTTCTGAAGTTACATATATGAAAATAGACATTTAGATCATAACTTTTAAATAATAAAAACCTGTATAAGTTATTCTGGAAAATCTCCCCTTAAGGGTGGTAAAATAGGGGATGAAAGTTTTTATGTGAAGTAATTATTGTTATTATTAACTTGAAATTTGGAAGGTACCTAGGTTCTTTCTATTGATATATTATTCTACTGATATTGATATATCAGCCTAGAAAATATCTTACGAAATTTCTCTTCTATGGGGGTAAAATGGGTGTAGGACGGTTACATGAAAGTTCTATGTTTTTGAAGTTTCAGATACGAAAATTGGCATGTACTTAAGTTATTAGTTTTAAATAATAAAAACCTATTTAAATTATTTTCGTAAATCTCTTCTTAAGGGTGGTAAAATAGGAGATGGAAGTTTGTACAGGGAAGTTTAAATTATTGTTATTATTAACTTAAAATTTGGAAGTTAGGTTCTTTCTAGGAGGTAGGCATCAGCTAAGAAAAATTTGACGAAAATCCACCCCAAAGGGGGTAAAACGGTTTACTTATATTTTACGACATCAGTTTATGAACCTAAATGTAATAAAACAGAGATCCTGTAATTTTTATCGGACATAACTATTAACTACAGATTGACGTGATTTTTTCAGTTGCATTTTTTTAGTTGAGAACCTGGAGAGTTGACAGGCTACTATTTTTATTCGCGGAAAACAAAGGGTTCCCGTGGGACTTTTGAAATACTAATACCGCGGACGAAGTCGCGGGCAACAGCTACTAGTACATTAATAAAATACCTATGATTATAAAATTAAATTATAACTTCTTGTGACTTGACCACGACTATGTGACCCCCCCCTGGCACCAAAGCTGGATCCGCCCTTGTATAGATCGAATGAGGGCATCCGATGTAGCTGCCGAGCAATGCTTATTCGATTTTTGACGTGTTAAGAGGAAACGCGGTTGCTCTTTTCTCCATACAAACGTTCTCGCGTGTTTTCTCCCTGGTTTATGATCTTAAAGCAAAGACTTTTTTACAATAAAATAAATATCAACCTCTTCTATGTCCCTATGTTTTCCTTTTTGAAGATACATTATTTTTATAAGCACTAGAACCGTTACAAAATGCTCAAAATTGCCTATTTTAGATCGCTTTCAACAGAGGCCTAATGTACAAATTTGACAATTAATAATGAAAAAAGCAAAATATAGAGACACAGTATATATCCTTAATATTCAGTTTACGAAATATCTTTTAAATTGGTCCAATATTGGAGGAGGAAACACTAGAGAGCCAAACCTTGAATTATGACTTTTTACTTACGGCTATTGAGTTGGATTTGCAGTTGTCCTTATTGCACGAATTTGAGGCGCGGGACGGTCGAACGCGACAACGATAGTTTTTTCAAATACCTAATTTTCAAAAGTCTCTTGGACCACATTTCCTCTTAACGTTTTATAAATCGATGAACGCCGGCCGCATGCACGAAAAAGCATGACTCATTGTCACGCACTTACCGCCTAGCTGAACGTACAAGCGAGAGCGTGGAATAAGCGATAGAGAGGCAATGTTAGCCGAGCGTGCAAACCAGAGGTAATGTTTTCTTATGACGTTATCACATAAAATTATCGCCCGTTAACCGACTTTACAGACAACCAATATTTTTTTGATGGCAAGTTAGACTGCGATTTGATTTTATCGTACGTGATGGTGAACCGAGATACGTATTAAAATAATGGTAGCGTTTCAACCTGGAAAAGGTATTGTTCAGTTTATTACCACTGTTTTCTTCACGTTATCGTACCAAATGTTTGCTTGATGGAGTAGAATTACCAGTAGGGTTTGACTGCCTCATTGGTATAGTGGCTGGATTGTTGGGCGCGGATTATGAGGTCCCGGATTCGATGCCCGCGTCGGGGAAATTTTTTAGGATTTTTCTGCGGAGTAATTTTCTGTAGCAGTAGTAGGTACCTAACGTATAAGGTCAAGGTTAGAAAGTTGACGGTGTAAGCGCTCTGGGGAGGACATAGAGCCGTCGCATCGGTCCTGTGCCTGTGTGCTTAGTCTAAAGCGGAGCACTCGAAAACGAACTCGAAAACTATTGATCGATTTCAGAGTAAAATAGACCTAAAATGGCTTGTATTAAGGTTTGAGTTCGCCAATACATTCAGCATTGTTCGAATGCTGAATGTATTGGCGAACTCAAACCTTAATACAAGCCATTTTAGGTCTATTTTACTCTGAAATCGATCAATAGTTTTCGAGTTCGTTTTCGAGTGCTCCGCTTTAGACTAAGCACACTGATCTCTCTCCATTCGTGTAGCATCCCATCGGACTATGAGAGGTGTGCACCGGTGTTTGCGAACACACTTGTGCACTATAATATCTCCTGCTTAGTTGGCCAGTCTCCACCGCTGTTGACATTGAACGCCGTAGCCGAAATTCTGTCCAGAGGCCATTGTAACTACAGCCGCAATAGCGCAACAGTCGTAGGGCGGCAATCAACCGAAAGGTCGACGGTTCAAGCCCCACCCGTTACACTATTGTTGTACCCACTCTTAACGACGACCTCCCTGGCGCAGTGGTGAGCGCTGTGGTCTTATAAGTGGGAGGTCCTGGGTTCGATTCCCGGCAGGGGTAATTTGAGATTTTATAATTTCTAAATTGTCTCTGGTTTGGTCTGGTGGGAGGCTTCAGCCGTGGCTGGTTACCACCCTACCGGCAAAGCCGTGCCGCCAAGCGATTTAGCGTTCCGGTACGATGCCATGTAGAAACCGATTAGGGGTATGCATACCTCTTCCAAGTTAGCCCGCTTCCATCTTAGACAGCATCATCACTTACCATCAGGTGAGATTGCAGTCAAGGGCTGACTTGTAGTTGAGTAAAAAAAAAAAAAATAACACAAGTTGTCGCTTATTTGGAGGAATAAGTCATGATGAACATGACTAAAATTATTTTTAATTAAAAAAATAAATAAACAGTAAATATTTTTTTTTTCAGGGTTGGCAACATCTATGAAATCAAACCTCACTAACGCTGTTCATTCGCAGTTCTCCCAATAAAAACGTACATAGAACTCGCTCCCCGCTAGGAACAATGCCAAGATTTGAACAATCGCTTTTAATTTGATGTTACGTAAGCACAACGCTCGGAATGAGTTTTGAGCGCGCTGTCTGTCACAATACTGTCCTAGTTGAAGGACTCTTATATTTTTTGTATGCAGCCATTTTGTTAATAGATATAATTATACTTAGTTGTATATAGGGACCTATTATTTTAGCAGTCTATGTATGTATGTATGTATGTATGTAAGATTGTTTGTTTGTATCCAATCTTTGTATCAGATTCTATATGTTCCACCGTAGTGCCTAAACTACTGGGCCGATTTTGATGAATGAGGTGTCAAATGTTGTTATGGTAGGCTAGGTACATTTTATATACGAAAAAAATCGAGAAGTGACCTTCGCGGCTTAAACTAGAATATTACGTTAGTTTCGGATTCACATAACAGATAGCGCCACTAGTTGCTTGCCGCCATTGAATACAGGTTTTTCTGCACACTAAATTACTAGTCGAGTTTCAGATTACGAACTTTATCTCTGTTTTATAAAGAATGGTGAACACGACTAATAGATATTCCCTGGCGAAAGCTTGTGTTAAAAGTGGGTCCGACAATTATAGTGCAACGAGTAGGATTTGAGCCGTCGACCTTTCTGTTTGCGATCCACGCCCGACGACCGTTGCGCTATTAAGGCTTCTAAATTTTAACCCCCGACGCAAAAACGACGGGGTGTTATAAGTTTGACGTGTCTGTGTGTGTGTGTGTGTGTGTGTGTGTGCGTGTGTGTGTGTGTGTCTGTTCCCCCGTAGCGCTCAAACGGGTGAACCGATTTGAATGTGTTTTTTTTGTTTGAAAGGTGAATTAATCAGGAGTGTTCTTAGCTATGTTTGATGAAAATCAGTCCAAGATGGCCGCCGCCACAAAATGGCGGATTACATATTTTTTCACAACTTCCTCAATATGGATTTCAAATGAAAGGGCTTGACTAGTAGAATAGCAATATGCAAATCCAAGATGGCCGCCGCCACAAAATGGCGAATGTCGGGGGTTTTTTAAAGTTTTAATTTATCTTGTTTGCTCTTGTTTTCGGATTCTTCAAAGGTTAAAGTTTCAGTAGTTGCAATGATACCAGCTCATTTGTTTAAAAATCAGCCAAGTGCGAGTCGGGCCTCGCTCTTTCAGGGTTCCGTACATAATTATGAACAATATAATATTTTGGGTCTAAGAAATATTTAATTTCCGAGTTAGACATCGCAAGAAACCGTGAAAGAAAAACGCAAAATAAGTTCGTTTGTTTTGGTCACACCTTATAAACTATTTTATGAATTGTTGTTTTCAGTATTTGTTGTACAAATAGAGCATATAGTATATAATATACCGAAATATCATATTCCTAACTAGTTTAGTTTTTTAGATAGCCCCCGTCACAAAAATGGTCTAAAACTGACAATTTTGATGACCCCCCATTTCCTTACTTTTTAAGCAAAAAATTAAAAAAATATATATTCGTACTCTACTCAATGAGCTCTAAACAATGATACCCCACAAGCTAGGGTAAGAAAAAAAATTTTTTTCCGGCTCCTTTCTCATGTACGGGAGCCCCCCTGAAAATAATTTAATTCAATTTTTAATTCAATATTTGATTTTGGGTCAACGTTTTACACCAAATACCAAAATTTCAGGTTTGTAACTCATTTTGTCTGCGAGCTAGAGACCTGTGACCGGCGGACAGACGGACAGACAGACAGACAGACAGACAGACAGACAGCCGAGTGACATTAATAGGGCTCCGTTTTTACCCTTTGGGTACGGAACCCTAAAAAGTAAGTACAAAATTGAAGATCACAGTCGCTGGCGGTACATAAAAGTATAAAAAGGATAAACTCGATTATATTCAATTATTTTCACAGCATTTGCGTTAATTAAACGTTCACATTATATTACCTATCGCTATATAGTAGAGGAACTTTTTATTCCCTATCGATGTGGAGGAATAGTAAGTACCTATGCTTCGAAAAGAATTTTAATGGTTTCTCAGCGAGTGACAGAATACAGTAAGTATTGCTGAGGAAAGTATTAGCATTTAGTTTTTTTTTAATTCTTTTAAATTAATTAAATAAAATTTGAGACAGTGTACACAATCCCTAAACAAAGCTAAAGTTTACTTACTTTAAAATAGCGTCATCGTTTTTCGCAGAGAGTATTGTAAAAAAGTATAGGTACTTTTTTTTTTAATTTTTACAAATAAATATAATTCCGATTCAGATTCTTTATTCAAAATTGGTACACTGTTCAATTAATAATTATTTTATTGATGTCTGAAAATACGAATTCATAAATTGTAGTTTGTAATAATGCATTGTTTGTATTCTTTTGGGGTCATATTAATTATTATGTACACTAATAGAGCCTAAGGTCTGGCACACATTTGGCTAATTTTTAACCCCCGACGCAAAAACGACGGGGTGTTATAAGTTTGACGTGTCTGTGTGTGTGTGTGTGTGTGTCTGTCTGTTCCCCTGTAGCGCTCAAACGGGTGAACCGATTTGAATGCGGTTTTTTTTTGTTTGAAAGGTGAATTAGTTGAGAGTGTTGTTAGCTATGTTTCATGAAAATCGATCCAAGATGGCCGCCGCTACAAAATGACAGATTACATATTTTATCACAACTCCCTCGATATGTGTATCAAATGAAAGGGCTTAACTAGTAAAATAGCACTATTGCAAATCCAAGATGGTGGCCGTCACAAAATGGCGAGTGTCGGGGGTTTTTTAAATTTTCAATTTATACTTGTTTTCTTTGCAGCGTATATTCACACGCATCAGTGTGAAAAGGAAAACAGAAGATCGCTTGGTGACAACTTGGTTTCGTTCCAAAATTCCAAAAGGTTTTCCGTAGAACGTAACGTAAATACTTACAACCCTAATATCGAGATTCACGTACAAAATTCGGCCAATCTTGATCCCATTCGCTTTTATAGGGACATTGTGAGCATGTAAGTAGTTCGCTTCTAGAAACAAGCTACGAGTGTATTTGGCTGACCGAAAGATATCATGCAAACTATGTAATTGAAATTGCTTTTTAACCCCCGACGCAAAACTGACGGGGTGTTATAAGTTTGACGTGTCCGTGTGTGTATGTGTGTGTGTGTGTGTGTCTGTCTGTTCCCCTGTGGCGCTCAAACGGGTGGACCGATCTGAATGCGGTTTTTTTGTTTGAAAGGTGAATTAGTCGAGAGTGTTGTTAGCTATGTTTGATGAAAATCGGTCCAAGATGGCCGCCGCTACAAAATGGCGGATGACATATTTTTTCACAACCCCCTTAATATGGGTATCAAATGAAAGGGCTTGACTAGTAGAATAGCACTATTGCAAATCCAAGATGGCCGCCGCCACAAAATGGCGAATGTCGGGGGTTTTTTAAATTTTTAATTTACACTTGTAGTTATAAGGTCGTACATATGTATGTACTTATGTATAGGTTATTTTTATTTTCTTGGCTGTTCTTCCTACTGTGCATCTTTTGTTTGTCTATTTATTTGAATAATAATTTTGCTGGCTGCTTTACTATTGTTAAAAAAATAAAAACGGAATCAACAATATTACCTCATAGCTGCGCCCCGCGGTGTTACCCGCGGTTAATAAGTTTGTCCACATAAAAATATTTGAACAGAATCTTCTAAGAGTAACTTAACGTAGAGAACCTCAGCAAATTCATGCAAATGCATACAAATGCATGCAATGATAGCAAACTATAGCAATAGTGCGATGTACCTATAAGAACAATCAGCGCCATCTATCGCGTTTTCGGAAGTCTATATCTATTTAAGTCCCACAGAAACATTTTTTGGGATAAAAGTAGCAGTGTTATTGCAAGGTATTATCTATCTCCATTCAAAATTTCAGCCCAATCGGGTCAGTAGTTGTGGCGTTAAAGTGTAACAAACATACACACACACATACACATACACACTCAAATTTTCGCCTTAATAATATTAGTGTGATCAGTTGCAGTGATCACGTAAAATTATCGTCCGTAAACCTACTTTACAGACAACCAATTTTTTTGTCTGCGACTTTATCGCTGTATCGAAAGATTTTCAACGTAAAGTAACATCTTTAGTCTTAAAGCGACGTCCTTCCATTTTCACGACCTCGCGCTATTAAATTAACATCGTATTCACACACGGACAAAATTATTCGCGTCGTAACTTTCGTGAACTTGCCTTGGAGTTACTTAGTCTGACTGTCTTATGTAGCTCGAAAAGAAAGATTTGCCATTTAAAATTTGCCATAAAAAAAAGTTAGGAAAGAAGGCATCTTAAACAATAACGATGAACAGAATTATAAATATGATCAACGCAAAACTACACCCCCGACACTTTACACAAGCGAATAGATTTAATTACCTACTAAGTGACAAGGACAACGCTCTACAGAAATCGAGTGGGACTATACTTTGATTTTTAATTCCGTGGAATTCTGACGTTTCGTAATGCTACCAGAAATAAAACAATTCCCACAAAAAAGATTAAAAATTCAAAACTTATGTAAATAAAAATCAACTGTCGAATAGAACTGTAGATATGACAAATGCCTGACAGACACTTCATGGTGAAAATTTCATTCGACTTCCATTTTTTCAATGTGCTTCTTTTGTTTTCTATTGCTGTTAGTGTGCACTTTATAGTTTCCACTCTTAGCGATTTCTATTTTAGGCCGAAACGACTAATGTTATAACGCGACTTAGGGCTCTTTATGTTGACAGGGAATTACAGTAGTTTGGGGTAAAATCGTACTTCGTAGATGTTAACCCTGTTTTCCATACAAATAACTCATCTCTAAATGACAACGACAGCTGTCAGAATTCCACCGAATTAAAAATAATGCTAGGCGTACTTCTACGTTGCAGGTGACAATAAATTGACGTGGATAGTCTCGCTTCTTTGCGGAGTAAAAATATTCTTTGGACAATTCCAAGGGCAAAAGCTTTCTCTAAAAATAATCTCACAAAAAGACTTTTTCGTTGCAAATGTACTACTTACCTATGTGATACGAGTATGTGAGAGTTTTTCCTTGTACAAAAAGCAACAAAAAGTTATTCTGAGTGACAGTTTCCATGGAGTATGGACTGACAGTGACACCCGTTCGCTCGCTATAGATACGCTGAGGGCACAAAGGGATGATTGAAAATAGTTACCGTGCGAGTATATTTATTGGTAACACATATATCTGCCTTTTATAAAAGCTCGGATGCCTACTGCACAGATTGATTTAAAATACTGAAATCACGTAGGTACTGATAAAGGATAATATTTTAATAATATTAAACTATATTCTGATATCTGCGATTTAATTTGTGTGGATTTCAGTTTTTCGTTTTTTATAAATCCCATGGGAATACTTTAATTTCACTGAATGCCTTAATTCTGTAAGCGTTTCATTTTGGTCGGTCCACTGGGTTTTCCGTATTAGTCTATCGCCTTTTAAGTGTTGTGTGTACCTTGTAACGAGCAGACACTTATTTTACTTTGTAACTAGGTATTGAAATTAATGACTTAATACATAGGCTACTTTTTATTCTGGAAAAATCAACAGTTCCCACGGGATTTTGAAAAAACTGAAATCTATAGCTACAGCTATAGGTAGATTACTATAGCAAACTTCCTTGAAAGTAGGCGTAAAGGTTGGAAAAGGGAGCGGGAACGGGAACCGGAAATTCACGATTCACTCAGGATTAGTGAAAAACCGAAATTCACGCGGCCGAAGCCGCGGACAAAATGTAGTATTTTATAACTTTCGAATACTGTTACCACTACAGCCTTTCAACGTACCACTTGGTGGGCACAGGCCTCTGCTTTTGAAGGAGAGAGGGATTTAGAGCTTAGACTCGCTACGTTACTCCAATGTGGTTTGGCGGGCTATTGTAAAACTCAATATTCTAAACATAAAATTTGTTCACAATACATGGCGCAGTCGGTAGGATTACAGCATTTACTTGTTTACTTCTAAAACTTTATATACTTAATATTAAAACTTTCGAAATATAAAGATCAAATTGGGTAATTTAGGTATACAACCGAACTGTTGTTTAAAATTAAAATGTTGAATATTCTTGAAATAGCTTAGGTATAAACTGAATACATTATTCTGTTCATTTTAGTTTTCCCATTACTGCTGTAAATTGAGCTTGTACGAAAGTAGGAAAAATGCCAAGATTTAAAACAAGGCCTTTTAATTCGATGTTATGCAACTAGAAGGCGGAAAATGAACATAGACGATCGCTTTTTGTCTGAGACCGATTTTTAGCCGATATCGGTTGTTTTAGAGAGTGAGGGTGGTGTCCGATTTTACGTCGAACTTAAGATACGCTGTCATCTGCTAAACCTTTTCTGTGTCAAAAATCGGATCGAATTTTCTATACTTGAATAACTCCGATTTTTAGGCAGTTTTTTATTTTAATTTTATATTATTCTCAATAATATACCTACCTACTCCCATAATAGCTCTTCGCTTCATTTGCGCAAATTAAACATTCACTTCATATTTCCTTCGCGCAATCGACGGAATGAGGTGGACGTTTTTAATTAATTCCCGTTCATTACGAGAGTGTGCTCCAGATAGGGTTGTCAACCAGCCCGAAATAATTTCCGAATAATTAAACAAAACGGGATTTTTGAGTTGAATAAAAATAATGTACCTACTTTACTTACCCTAATCTAAATTGCTGATATTAAGAGAACGAATCACGTGTAAAACAAACATTAACGTTAAATTATTTCTTGTAATGATGTGTATGTGACCAGTAAAAAAGAGTAATAAAGTGATTATTCGCAGTGAAATTTCAACAAAATCTGTCAATTACAGACGGATCGGCAACCCTATACCACAAATTCAATGAAGTGTCCCGGTAAATGACAGCCACAATAATTGCTGACAAATAATTTAAAAAATTTCAATTTATATTACGATTTGTATTATTCCCACTGCATTCCAATTGAAACAAAAAAAAATTGTACTGGATTTTTGTCTATTAAAATATGCCAAATCGATCCAAGCTTGGCCATAATTCAAATTATTTTAAGAATTAAATCAAAACTTTTTAACCCCCGACGCAAAAACGAACGGGGTGTTAAGTGTAAGTTTGACGTGTCTGTGTGTGTGTGTCTGTGTGTCTGTCCGTTGACCCGCCACTCACGGAGTAGCGTGGCGGGTCTAAGCCTTAAATTCCTCTCTCCTATGAGAGAGGAGGCCTATGCCCAGCAGTGGGATGTTAAAATGCTGTAGTGGTGGTGGTGGATATAGAAAGAAAAAATACTATTTTGAGAAGGCAGGTAGCTAAATTAAATAGATACTATTAAATAATTAAAGCAATGATTGTATTACGTGCGCGACAGTACCCATGCGCAGCTAACCCCTCCACGCTTCGTTCAGCGTTCGATGTACGTGCCGATGTTTATACTTGTGTTGAAATCAGTGTCGGCAGTAAGGTATTTTTATGATAAACATAAAAAACGTAAACGCAAGTAGATATTGACACCAAATTTAATAACAAAAATGTCCGATATACGACAATTTATTGTTATCGACATAAAATATATCGATATAGATAAATTCTTCGAGGCACATGTTCGTTTCATATGAAATTTATTCCATTTCCTGTCGATAGGATCTCGAATTTCACTGAATATAAAATTATATATGAGATCGCTCAGTGCCCCTATAAATAATTATTTTATTGATGTTCCTTTGTTTACTCTTCTTTATTATTTTCAAACATTAAATGAACTCAATTTATTTCATATCCAACCGAGTGTTGAGTTAACATAATAAAACAAGTATAAATTAAAAATTTTAAAAACCCCGTCATTCGCCATTTTGTGGCGGCAGCCATCTTAGATTTGCATAATGCTATTCTACTAGTCAAGCCCTTTCATTTGAAACCCATATTAAGGGAGTTGTGTAATCCGCCATTTTGTAGCGGCGGCCATCATGGATCGATTTTCATCAAACATAGCTAACAACACTCTCGACTAATTCACCTTTCAACCAAAAAAACCGCAATCAAATCGGTTCACCAGTTTGAGCGCTACAGGGAAACAGACAGATACACACACACACACACACACATACACACACACACACGCATACACACACACACACCCGCATACACACACACATACACAGACACGTCAAACTTATAACACTCCGTCGTTTTTGCGTCGGGGTTAATTATTAATTATTATCATCATAATCAAAGGGCCAGAGTCCGTAATGAAGAAAATACGTTTTGTCGCAGAATCATTGGCCGCTCTGGCAGTACTGTTAAGTGGATAACGCATATCACACTAATATTATAAAGGTGAAAGCTTGTGTGTGTGTATGTTTGTTCTATGATATGAAATCTATAGCTTCAGCTATGGGAAGATTACTATAGCAAACTTCCTTGAAAGTAGGTATAAAGGTTTGAAAAGGGAGCGGGAGTGGGAAACGGAAATCCACAATTCCCTCGGGATTTGTGAAAAACCGAAATTCACATGGGCGAATCCCAAGCGAAGCAAAAGCTATATTATAATATTCCAGCATATGGTGCATTCTAACGCCCTTAGATCCAGTTGCAGATCAAGCGATTAAGATAAAATTACCGTAAAAGTTAAATTTGCCTACCAAGAACTAAGTAAAGTGCGGTTTCACAAGTCATTATCGTTAGCGTACCTTCATGGTTAAGGTGGGCATAGTTTTGGCAAAAAGTTGAAGAATCGTGACTTATTCAATTCAAAGCAACTTGTTTTCAGTTGTAAAAATTTGTTTTATCAATTAAAATTAATAAAACGTGTTAATCGCCTCATGTAGGTACTACAACTAGTACCTACTCAATAAATACATACATGAATTTCTGTTCCACGACGTAACATTCGAATTAGAATGTACATTAAATTGTAAAACAAAAAGAGGATGAATGTTAAATTATGTAAGAGAGAATAATAAGCTTGTAAAGAATCAAAGTGACATAAAGGAAATCGTGACAAAATTTAACGAAATATCTACGACGAAAGCACAAGTAAATTGAATCGTTTCTGCCACATTAACATTTCTAAATAAAAATAAGTTTTGCAATTGATTTAAGCTCTTCTTATAATTACGACACGACTGCGAGAGACGATATTAGTAGTTTATGAAACGGTTGCATAATAGAGGTTATTAAAACATGAGTGTGAGTTTAAAAAACGAGCCGCAGGTGAGTTTTTTAATAGTATCACATGAGTGTTTTAATACCTAATTATGTAGAGTTTCATATACTACTTTATCTAAACTCATATCTTAAAATCCAAACCGTAAAATCTTGGTAATATTTGTCGTGAGTTTTCCTTGATTTTGCTGGCAAAAAATTGTTGGCCGGTGGTCAGGTGGAGTTAAATTCACTTCAGTATCACTGCTAGACATTTTTCCGTAGAATAAAAACCACGTCTTGTAAAGTTTTGAGTAACAAAAACAACAAATAAAATTTTTTAATAATATAACTAGCGTATGGCGCCAAAATTCAGTTGTTACAAAATGTGCGTGCAGACTGCAGTGTCAAGTGATGTTTATTATAATCTATGGTCAATTATGGTAGCGCCACACTCTGGCCGCCGCGAAGCACCGTCACATCTAAATAAAAATCCAGGAAGAAAATATGCTCTACATTAATTCGCATAATATCTAAAATTATAGTAGGTAATACAATAGCACAGAATAGCTATAGACAATACAATACGTCTCACGTAAACGGCCAAGGATGTCGCATGAATTTCCCGCCATGGCTCAAAAATCGAGAACCCAGAGTCGTGACTCGACCAGACCTGTACTATAATGGAGAAAAAATTATTTTATAGCATTATTTTCAAGAATTTCCTAACAAAAAGTGTTATAATGATTTTTTTTTGAAATATTTAAGATGTATGTGAATAAAGTAGGCCAATATATGATACATTTTGATTTCTTAATCAGGATTTTAAGATATGAGAGTAGATAAAAATTAATATATCAACGTCGAGTCAACCTAATAGAGTTATGTTGGCTTGTCAAATAGTATAAACACGGACAAAAGTCAGTGTTAAATATATTATTACTGTTCAAAAGGAAAAAAATATTAATTTAATTTGTGTATTCAAGGTATACGTAAATTAAATACGTTATTTTTATTGTAACCTTAACAAATATCTTCATCGTATCGTAGTCGTTAAGTAAGGATGGACTAACGAGAGGAATCAAATAAAATAGCTGAAAAGCGGACGCGCTGCGGTAAGTCGTAAACAAAAACAACTCTCAGAAGCAAGACACTTTTTGCCGTTTATTAAGCGACGTCAATCACCGCTGCTTGTTTAATAAACGTTATAAACATTGTTTTCCCCGTCTTCCCCTGGGGATATGGCGCAAATAGCAAGATTAGCGATAAAAACTGTATAAACTTTTCATTTATGCCCCAAATATTATCTTTATATCTTAACCTAATATAGGTTCAGCAGTTAAACCGTAAAGATAAACACATAATATATCAGTTTGGATAATGTTAAAAATAAATACATATATATTTTAAAACTAATATTTGTCTATCTGTTTACGGCTTAACCCTTGAACCTATATTAAGGTCAAGCCGTAAAATGATATGGTAATAAGTTAAGTAGCTTGTATTCTACATCCAGATAAATAGGATCATTTTTATCCGCTGAATTATAGCGGCATTTTTAAAAATTCACTCACTCTGGTAAATTCGAGGGATTCATTAGCCTTCTATTGTTTAAACACCTAGTCTAGGTACTATGGTGAACGGGCTCTATGTAAATCTAATCGGAATCAGAGAAAGAACGGTACAAAAATGGCTGTAGCACAGAATAATAGAAACAAAACAAGAAAGAAGTATTTTAACATTTTCACAGACTACATTTTTGAAGTCAATGCACTTAGAATAAATAGGTAAAGAAAGGCAGTCGTCGACGCGGCTATAAGCCGTTTTTAACGGGCCTTAACAGGCTCGATACGTCTATCGTCGCGTCAGTGCTCAAGGTACTCATGCGCTTGTGTGCGTGTCGGCAAATGTAATTGCAGGGCACACATGGGTTGGTTTATAGCTTACGTTTCGAGCGGAAATTTGTTAGAAACTTCCATTCTAAGCGTAATAGTTCGATGTCAATGCATTATTTTTTTTCGATATGTTCATTCTTGGATTAAGACTGGATAAGTTCACTAGCCCTTAGGATTAGTTAGTAGATACATTAAGCGGCTTCCAGTTTATACTGTGCTATCTAGTATAACCTAATGCGTTATAAGCTCAGCAAGCTTTATAATTATACAATTGAATACTGAACGATATTATTGTGCTATAAATGTTTGTTTTAGTAGTATTTTGTATATATTTTAGCGTACTTCGAACTAACTTCCTTTTGTAATTATGTTAAACGGGTGAGATTTAAACCTAGGTAGGTATCTGCCTCGTTGGTCTAGTGGTTAGCATGGTCGACTGCAGATGACGAGGTCCCGGGTTCGAACTAATAGAATCGGTGGCGGGTCTAAGCTCTAAATCCCTCTCTTCTATGAGAGAGGAGTCCTGTGCCCAGCAGTGGGACGTAAAAAGGCTGTAGTAGTGGTATGTAACTCTCTAAATTGTTGGTTTCATCAGGTCAATTGCCGAAACCGCTTTTAACCTGCACCACACTGGTAGCATAGTAGATTGCTTGTCGACCCAGGCCGATAATGGCGTAGCTTAACATGACACTTATTGCCAAAATAAATCAACACCAACACCGGTTACATGTTATTTAACTCGCAGGTACAATATTTTGTTTTATATTTATTATTATTGAATAACAGTCAAATTCATTTATGAATATTTTTTTGCGATTGCGCGTCATCAAAGACAAGGTACGTATTTCACCTTATTTGGAGTCTTTAGTGATGTATGTATAATTTATACCTTCGAAGCATCCCAATGGTTGGATAGATAAATGAGGTGTCTATCTATTTGTCTAAGCAAATGGTTATAGGATAGGTATTGTTTTCTTTTTAGTTCGCTTTTACGCAGTCTTTTTTTTATATTTAAGCAACATTTAAGCGATATGAAGTGCGTATCAAAATGAAGTTTCAGTATTAAAAATTTAAGCTTATTTATACTGAAACTTCATTTTGATACCAACTTCATAATCGCTTAAAATGTTAAGCACTAACTATTCTATTTTTGAAATGAATCTATAGGTACCTACTATTAATATGATAATGATATTTGTCTGTATGTCCGTTATCTTTTCGCCGCTAAACCGCTAAACTGATCTCCACAAATTTCGACAAAGACATAGCTTGCATCCTAGAAACTTAAAGAAAATCAAGGAATCCCATGGGGATTTTCAAGAAACCTTAATCCGCGTGGACGAAGTCGCGAAACTTCAGCTAATTCAGTAAAATTCAAATAACATTTTTAGAACCATTCTCGTTTCGCAAACTTTTTAACAACTAAAATGGCAAAAATTTTCCTCCGTAACTTGAAGCTCAATGTTTGTCAGTTTTCACAAGCTGTCATAAACAGTTAAAAAGCCACTGCCGGTTTATAAAAGCAAATCTGCCAAAAGCATCCACCGGAATTTCGACAGTCACTCCTTTATTGGGATAAAGCACACATGATACTTTTTGCAACGGCGATCAGCTATTATGTGATAGCCTAGTGGTTAGGACGACCGACTTCTAATCGGAGGTCGTGGGTTCGATCCCGGGGCACGCACCTCTAACTTTTCGGAGTTATGTGCGTTTTAAGTATTTAAATATCACTTGCTTTAACGGTGAAGGAAAACATCGTGAGGAAACCTGCATGCCTGAGAGTTCTCCATAACGTTCTCAAAGGTGTGTGAAGTCTGCCAATCCGCTGGGCCAGCGTGGTAGACTATGACCAAAACCCTTCTCACTCTGAGAGGAGACCCGTGCTCTGTAGTGAGCCGGTAATGGGTTGATCATGATGATCAGCTATTTTGTAACAGGTTCGCGTTTGAGCGACCGACTGCGATTGATCGTGCGACTTTTTGCATTTGAGTGTGATATTAAAATGACAGATAGAGCAAGAACCTCGCTGTCAACCCTATGTCAACCTAAATTATACCTATCTATCTATAATATCGAAGGTCAAATATTTAATCCAAATATGTCCTTATGTGTAAGGAAGATTGCGATCTCAATACGTGGATTGAATATTGACGTCCTTTACAATGATGAAATATTCGATCTGTCTATAGACTTCGAATTAGATAGGGTTATAGGCTAAGTTAGAAGGATAGAATTTCAACTATTAATGGTGCTTTTTGAAAATCCCGATTTTATTACCTCCGATACCAACGATCAAAATGCGCGTAGCGGAAAATTTAATCGCAGCTTTTTTTTTTAAAAAAGAATATTAGCCATGATGAAAATGACTAATATTCCCCTTTCCCCCTTTCCCTGCTAGGAGTGGGTACGACAATATAGTGGTAACGGGTGGGGTTTGAACCGTCGACCTTGCAGTTTTTGAACCGCGCCCGACGACCTTTGCGCTATTGAGGCTATAAATTGCGCTGTTGAGGCTTTTAGATTCCGATAAGCGATCAAATCGCGTATCGCCGATTCTAAAGGAATCGTAATATGTGCTTCGGCCCTAAAATAAGCTGTGTAAAATTATATGTATTTTTGGATGCGATGCATTTTATATGACGCATGTGTGCAATCAAGAACTTGACAGCTGTATTGTGTGCGGGGACGTAAAATAAAAAGTACTAGGGCGATAAACATGATAAACGCGATATGCAATATAAGCCATTTCAGGGAGAATCTCGGGGGCAATAAATTTTATGGCTAAGACGGGTTTTATTGTTTTCTATAACAAATCTGGAAATTGGATGCTTTGACTACATTTCGGGGTATTATTTGTGGATGCTTAGAGCTTCAACCCTCTATATGTATTTGAGTATTGTGGGTTGGTAATGTTGCATTTATTTTTACAACTACGGCACCGAGAATTTCCTGAAGTTCCTTGAGATTTTTTCTTCCAAAAACGTTTCGATTCGGTAGGTAAGGTGGAATGTGAAAATTCTCCTTTCTATAGGAAACACATTGATGTGCCTAAAGGTAATAGATAAAATATTGAAACATGTGTTTTGAAAAGATCAACCATTGATGCCGGCTCCCTTCAGCAGAATTCGTTTTCCAAACCAGAGAATTTGAATTTCAACCAGTCCATGGCACTCTGCAAATGTGCGTTCTCCCTAAGGTGCCCTATTTGCCACTTATTGGCTTGGCGTGGTTGAAACCAAGAAATTTCTTTCCGCCCTTGTAGATTGCATCATCACTTATTCATGTTTACTTAACAAGGTAATTAATATGATAATGAGATAGAAATAGAATCTTAAATTTTACGATCGCTTCGGGCTGAGAATATTAACTATTACTGCGCAAAGGAGCGACACTAACTTTCCCGCCAATCGTCGCCCGTTTGGTCTGGTGGGAGGCTTTAGCCGTGGCTGGTTACCACCCTACCGGCAAAGCCGTGCCACCAAGCGAAGTAGCGTTCCGGTACGATGCCGTGTAGAAACCGATCAGGGGTATGCATACCTATTCCAAGTTAACCCGCTTCCATCTCAGACTGCATCATACTTACCATAAGGTGAAATTGCAGTCAAGGGCTAACTTGTAGTCGAATTAAAAAAAGCCTTGTTCTTGGTCCGCTCGATTTACGCATTTAACGCTGTCCTTGTGTGTGTCCAATAAACGTGTGTATATTATGTTGTCATGAATTTCAGCAGGCGAAGCCTAGGACGTAATCTAAGTGCTTAGTCTCAGTTTGGAGCGCTCCAAAACTTTTTAGTATACTATAAGTATGTTACCATGACTTCAGAGTAAAATGGACCTAAAATAAGAGTGTTTGGGTTCATTTTGCTCTGAAGTCATTTGTGATTCGATCAATAGTATACTTCTAGTATACTTTTAGTTTTGGAGCGCTTCAAACTTAGACTAAGCACTCTAGTCAGACAATGGTATTGCTAACTTGACTTTCAAGTTAAAACTTAAGTAACTATTTGGAGCTGCATTTCCGCGCTAAATCTTTAGTCTAATGTATACTCTATATAATTAATATTATAAATGCAAAAGGAACTCTGTCCATCTGTACTTATGTTACGTGTTCATGCCTGAACCGATTTTGCCGTTTGGTACATATTATATAGACTACACCTTGGAGAAGGTCATATGATACTTTTTATCCCGGAAAATCATAGAGATTTAAAAAAAACTTAAATCCACGCAGATGAAGTCGCGGGCATCGGCTAGTTCAATATACCTACATATATAAAATAAAATAATGTTGTTATTATAAAACACTTAATCTGCGAACGAGTTCAAAGTGTTGTTTTGGTGGATCTAAAGTTGTTTTACAATGGAAATTTAAACTGCTCTGTATAAAATAGCATTGCGTAATTCTGGGGAGTGCCTTAATTAAAAATAGCCTTTTGATCTCCGCTGCCACGGCCTGCTGCTTGAGAGGGCGGATTACGGAGTGTGACGTCATGCGGGCTCATTTCATAATAACGAACAAAGTTTATTTTAGTTTTTTACCTGTCTACGGCAAAGCCAAAAGGAAGGGTTATGATTTTAGCAGTCTATGTATGTATGTATGTATGTGGCCATTTGATACCCATATTAAGGGAGTTGTGAAAAAGTATGTAATCCGCCATTTTGTAGCGGCGTCCATCGTGGACTGATTTTCATCAAACATAGCTAACAACACTTTCGACTAATTCACTTTTCAAACAAAAAAAACCGCATTCAAATCGGTCCACGCGTTTGAGCGCCACAGGGGAACAGACACACACACACACACACACACAGACACGTCAAACTATTATAACACCCCGTCGTTTTTGCGTCGGGGGTTAATTATGTAAGTAATCAGGGGGTTTATAGTTTTATGAAAAACATATAAAAATAAAATGCCGTTGCAATAAACATGATGAACACAATAAGCACTATAAGCTATTTTAGGGAGATTTAGGGAAAGCCAATAAATTTTACGACTAAGGGTTTTATTGTTAACTACAACAAATCTGGATATTGGACACTTCCTTTATATTTGTTTGATTTGTTTACGCTACGTTGTAAAAGTAACTTAATTGTGTTCCCTTTATTTGTCGCAGTTTAGTTAGTTAAATAAACTTTACCCTTAGATGAATGGGGAAGTGGAATTGATTTTGTTCCATATAAGTAGGTATAATTAACAGAAAAAAAACCACAGAAAAACATTATTTTATCAATAAATCTAAGAGACTATTATAGGGAACCATTAATGTAGGTAAATTTATTGGGAAACAACTAAGATGTTCGATAGAGACCATTACGGCTTGCTATGGCAGGATTATGCAAAATGGGCAATACAAACAACCTGGGGGTAGACTTTAATGAAGACTCAAAATCACGGAGCATATTTTTTATGTAAATGTGACAAACTGGCTTAATAAGTAAAAGGCCTTAAGCTTTTTGTAAGACAATTTCACAGTTTTTTACCCGACTACAGCAAAACCAAGAGGAAGGGTTATGATTTTAGCAGTCTATGTACTTATGTATGTATGTTGTATGTATGTATGTATGTACGTATGTATGTATGTATGTATGTATGTGTATGTTTGTGTCAGATTTTTGTATGAGATTCAGTGTGTACCACCGTTACGCCTTAACTACTGGACCGATTTTGATGAATGAGGTGTCAATTGATTTGTTGTTATTGTCCGGGTGACATAGGCTACATTTTATTTACGAACAAAATCGAGAAGTGACCTTCGCGCGACTTTCTAGATTATGAAATTAGTTTCGGATAGACTTAGCAGATGGCGCCACTAGCTGCTTGCCCTGCGCTTTCGCATTAAATTATTTTTTTATATTTAACTAGCTGACCCCCGCGACTTCGTTCGCGTGTTTTTCTTTGCTATAAACCTCACGGAGCCCGAGACCTTTCCAACGAATGCAAAACCGTGGAAATCGGTTCGTGCGTTCTGGAGTTAAGTATAGCGTCAGGAAGGAAAACCCGACTTATTTTTATATAGTAGATTACATTATGGAGCGTAGTCGGGTTTTAGTTTACGAACTTTTTCTTGTTGGATAGACATAAAAGATAAGTCGAGGAAGCTGCGAGATGTCTTCTCGTCCAAGATTACTCAGTGTCTGAAGACGAAACTCTTCAAAGAGTCCTTGTTGCCATTGATGACTTATGGATCCGAAACATGGCCGCTAATAATGGGCCTTATTGAGAGATAGTGGGAGTATCCCTACGGGATCCAATCAGGGATGAAGAGAATGTAGGAAAACCCAGAGTCACTGACATAAATCATTCAAGGGCGTTATACAACGTTAGTTTTACTTTACGCAAAACCAGAAAGTAGTTTGTTCAGAATCAGTAACAAAATCGAATCCAACCATTTTTATATAGTGTTATATTTTTGTCCAAAAATATTTTGAAATCCTACAAGCTGAGACACAATGATTTACCGCGCATCAGCTGACGGTCGGCACACAGCGGCGGTCATTCAACTCGCGTCGATCGCTAGTCCCTGCGGCGACGGCTTGCGGCGACCATTATTTTCGAGGACAACGACGCAACATAACAAGCTTATAACTTCGTTACTTTTCATTATATTTTTTTGAAATTTTGTATAAATATTCTTAACGAGCGGATACCCGCGACTTCGTTCGCGTGGATATTGATTTTAATAATCCCGTGGGAATCATTTTGTTCGCCTTTCACCTTTGAGCTTAAACCTTGCTAAAAACTGTTAAAAGTTCACTGGCGGATGTTTAGGTACATCAAAATGTAAACATCCGCTAGTGAAAGTCCCATCAAAATCGGTCCAGCCTTTCGGAGATTAGCCAGTAGTCTTTAAAGTACCTACTTTCTAACAAAAAAAGAATGAATGAAATCGGACCACCCGTTAACGAATTACAGCTAAGTACACATTTTGCCTTTCATCCCCTCTCCCAAGGGAACCGTGCTGAATTTCGGGATAAAAAGTATCCTATATGTTACTCCATAGTATTAACTTAAACCATGCCGAGTTTCATTTCAATCCATTCAGTAGTTTTTACGTGATGCGCGCACAAACATACAGACAAACAGACAAACAGATAAACAGACAAACAGATAAACAGACAAACAGACAAACAGACAAACAGACAAAAATTTCAAAAATAGCTTTTTTACGTTCTATTACTTATCCCTAACATCCCCAAGTTATTATTTTGCAAAAATCTTCAATGTACAGATACGGCAATTCTACGATTTTATTATATGTATAGATGTAAAAATATTTGACACGTGTTTCGGTTTTTGCGCAAAGTAAAACTAACGTTGTATATGATATGCACTAAAATAACAATAGTTAATCACAACTGAGAAACTTCAAAATCCTGGGAAAAGAATCTTTCAATTAGGTAAGTTTCCTAGAATATTAAACGAACTTGCAAAGGTACCGACTGTAAAGAGCTGCATCTATTAATAGTTTACAGGATATTTAATTTCAAATTTTCATAAAGTTCATACCTTTGACAAGAGTTATAAGGGGGTTAATGATTGTGCTTCGAAGACTTGCTTCGTTGCCTCTACGCTCTGCTGACTTTTAAGACTTCCTTTGTGAAGTCTTGGCTTTATAAAGTCAAGCAGAAAAGATCAGAGGTTAGTTTCCTCTTAAAAGTATTTTTACAAACAGTTTTCAAGACTGGTTACTTGAAAATTAATGAAATAGACCAAGTTTGTTAATTTCATCGGTACTTTGTATATCAATATTTGGAATTTCGCTATTAAGCAATTTCGAATAACTAGTAAGTACCTATCTATTGTAACAAGTTTTCAGTCAGTAGTTAATTAAAGCAAGCCACAGGGCCCTGTGTTGTCTTGGTTTAAGGCTTGGTTTGAATGTTAAGCGACAGCGATTTTATATTTCCTATTCAATAACAAAGTCAACACAAAGCCAAATTCACAGGTCACTTTTTTTAAACTTTATTTTAAACTAAACTGAATTACTAAAAAATAAAAACGTACAGACCTAGATGAATATGTACTAAATCCAATGAGATCAAAATCGAATAGAAGCAGGCGTTACTTTGCGGAAATCCATAATATATGATGAAAAGTCAAAATTATTTTGCTATGGTCCGCAAAACAGTCAAATTTGTATGGTACAACAAGCAGCATGTGCTATGCCCTGTCAGCCTTCCTGCTGTTAAATAAGCAGGAAAAATAAGCAACCAAGCGGACCCCAAGCACCCCAAGCACAAGACAGGAGATGTAGACTCTACTTTGCAGTTGTGCATTGTAGAGTCTACATCTCCTGAGGATGCTCCGGTGTCGGAGCGAAACGATCGTCGAGTTTATTTCGGTGGTGGATTTGTGTGGTGTTACATGGTGGTGGTGCTTGGGGTCCGCTTGGTTGCTTATTTTTCCTGCTTATTTAACAGCAGGAAGGCTGACAGGGCATAGCACATGCTGCTTGTTGTACCATACAAATTTGACTGTTTTGCGGATCATAGCAAAATAATTTTGACTTTTCATCAGAGATCAAAATCGTCTTATTTTGTAAAGATCTAGAGTGGTAAAAATGTTATCGCCCGAAACCATATTTCAGTAACGAAATGTAGGGAAATCTCAGGACTTGCAAATCTCTGTATCGCACAATACGGATCATATTTGAAAATACCTACTCCTGCCACATCTCCTCACTACACTACCCTCTTAATTGCTAATATTAATTAATCGCTAGCGCCTTTACTTTGACAAAATGCGAGCAATAAGCATCCGCGTAGAGGACTCCACAGTTCACAAACAACTTGCCAAACAAAGGGCTTAAGAACAAGCTATGTTATCTCTACGAACATTTTGATATTTATTACCTTTATTTTAAGACATGTTATTCTGTAACAAATAATTATAATATTATTATCTAGCAGTTTCCCGTGACTCCGTTTTCATTAAATTATTAAACCTTCTATGTTCCATGTTCTAAGTACCTAATAGTGAAAAATACATTAAAATCAGCTTATATAAGTAGAAGTTTAGAAATTTGCTATTTAGAGAATAAGATACAATAGGTAGGTGGATTTTCTCAGGCTATTTAACCGCCACAAAATGGCGGCTTACATATTTTTCCACAACTCCCTTAATATGGGTATCAAATGAAAGGGCTTGAGTAGTAGAATAGCACTATGCAAATCCAAGATGGCTGCCACCACAAAATGGCGAATGTCAGGGGTTTTTCAATTTTTAATTCATACTTGTATCATCATCATTGATTCGTCCCCTTGAAATAAATGTTCGCATATTCTGAAATCTAATACAAACGTAGCCAACGTCAGAACAATCGTCTAGTTTACAGTAAGATTAACAAGGGAGGTCGGATTATATCGCGATTTAGAGATATTCCCTTAATTGTGGCCAACTTGAGAATTATGTTTGTGTTACACGAAACGTATTAACTCCGCTTGTTTCGCGCAAACTTGGAATAAACTCTTAAATACTTGGAATCTTACTTGGAGTTTCTGTTACATCCACCATAATGTTATTCTCATGTACTGATATTTTATAATTCACTGTTAATGTAGCTGAATATTGTAACATTAGCTGCGCTCCGCGGTGTTAACCGTGGTTAATAAGTTTGTACACATAAAAATCTTCTAAGAGTAACTTAGCAAAGAGAATGACAGTAAGTTCATGAAAACTATTTCAATAATCTATACTTACTTCTATACTAATATAATAAAGCGGAAGAGTTTGTTTGTTTGAACGCGCTAATCTCAGGAACTACTGGACCGATTTCATAAATTGTTTCACCGTTGGATATGTACGTGATCCTTGAGTGCTATAGGCTATATATGTACCACGGGCGAAGCCGGGGCGGACCGCTAGTGTGTTATATGAGGGTGATGTACCTAAGAACAATCAGCGCCATCTTTTGCGTTTTTGGAAGTCTATATCTATTTAAGTCCCACAGGAAGACTTTTCCGGAACAAAAAGTAGCCTATATGTTATGCCAGTGTATAATCTATCTTCATTCTGAATTTCAGCCAAATCGGTTCAGTAGTTGCGACGTTAAAGAGTAACAAACATACACACACACACACACACAAACTTTCGCCCGTATAATATTAGTGTGAAGTGTGATTGGTAACCACATAATAAAAATTCAACGAAGTAGCGGAAGTTTAATAAAAAAAAATAAAAGAAATAGAATAGAATAGAATATAATACAAAAGTTTTTTATTCAAATAAACTTTTACAAGTACTTTTGAATAGTCAATTGAATCTACCACTGGTTCGGAATGCCACTCCAACCGAGAAGAACCAGCAAGAAACTCGGCGGTTCGGCGGAAAAGATTTGCAAGTCCCGTGGCGCGGTGGATCATTACCTATTATTATTATCATGCTTATTACTTTAGGGTCCACGAGTAATCAGGTGCTTTCATCTGTGCCTACATAAATTTTACGGCCGTAATGAGCTTGCGCGGGAACGGAATGATGAAATATTTTATTTTATAAACTTAATAATATAAAATGCGGATCCACACTGAGCGCGCAATCTTTAGGGCCCGTTTCACTACCTTCTGATAAGTGTCGGATAGCTTATTCACATATTTTGTCTAGTCCCTTGACATAAAGTAACAAAGTGACGAAACTTACGTTTAGGCTAAGAAACAGCTAGAAGGAAGATAGCTAGAAAGAAGATAAGACACACCCTACTACAACCCGCGGCACGTAAGTCGAGTGGTGACCTTCAATGCGCAGAAGTCAACAATGAGGTATCTCGGGATGTGAGGGGGTCGCGGGGAGGACGTGGGGATCGTTCGTAAGCACTGATTAGTTCTCGCGGATCCCTCGTAAGCGCTGATGGGCTCTCCAATCGTATTGTGTCCCGCCCACTCGTACGACGCTGCGCGCACTTGAAGGTCACCGCTCGACTTACGTACCGCGGGTTATAGCACCCTACGCCCTCACTTTTGTGTCTACTGTCACACTGTTTTTGATCTGTTTTCAAATAGTTTTCCTTTTAATTGTTCCTAATTTTTAATTATTTAAATTCTTGTTTTCGCGTAAAAAATAATGGTCAAAATCAAACATAGGCAACGGTTCTATTGCTTTAGGCTAAATGTAATCGGTTTCAATGCTGCAGACCTTTTTTAACCTTTTTAAAATAGACTATTATTTTCTTTCTTCGTCTACCCCCACATAGTACCTGCCCTTAAAAGCTTTCCCATTTTTACGCAGCATGTTTGTCATCACGTTACATCACAAGTACGTATCCACAAACGAGGACACGATATATCACACATCTCGACACAAAGGAAAGGTCTCCAATTCGTATCAACATATACGTTAGGGTCCGATAGGGAAAGGGATTTTGAAGGTACAATTCCAATAAAGCACGAATGGCCCCGTATAACTATACACGCTCGTGTTCACGTTTAGACTGAACCGTTGCCTTTCTAGTCGAATTTAGGTAAATTCCTCTTTGCGACATGAGTAAATTTGTAATGGACTCCTTTCAAAAGCGGCACGAATTGTCGAGAAACTCGAACGCTCTGTATTTTACGGTCGAGTTTAATGTTGGTTTAGACCTAACACAGACTACAGGGTTTGTCAGGAAACTGTATTTTTTATAAATCGACAGGCAACTTTTGGGCCGGGATATCTTTTACTGTAATACCGTACTTGTTACTTTGTTTACTGTACTATTGGGGTAGTACAGTAAACAATGTATTGATACATTTAATCAATCTCTCACTCATAAACGAGCGAAAGCTCTTATACTCTTTATTTTGCTTTGTCACATACTGTTATCACATACTTTTATTGTTCTAAAACATGTTTCTACTTACTTTATCTAATGCAAAGTCTCTTTTTTCCTTACACCTTTTTGCTTCCTCTAGTAGACTACCTCCGTGGCAAAACGTTATGCTGAAGATGCTCAGTCGAAACTTTACATACATCGACTAAACCACCGTCTTCAGCCGACCTAACAAACTATATTTTAGGAATAATTAAATTGACTTCAATATAGCAAAAATATTATGCCAATCGGTCCAGCAATCTCAGAGAAATCCGTGTACCAATCTATATCTTCTATATATCTATTATCTATCTATATATACATCTATACATATAATAAAATCGTAGACTTGCCGTATCTGTACATTAAAGATTTTTGCAAAATAATAACTGGGGGATGTTAGGGATAAGTAATAGAACGTAAAAAAATATTAGTAGAGATATATTTATGCATATAAATTCCTACATAAAAATAATAACCACTTAAGTTTGCTGTTTAATTAAACCTTTCTAAAAGCCTACAGTAGATTACGATAACAGAAAAATCATCAGAATCGATCCATTGGTTTTTGAAATAATCGTAAACATACATACGGGTCGAATACAGAACCTCTTTTTTTATAATAATAGCGAGCAAACGAGCAAGCGGGTCACCTGATGTTAAGTGATTACCGTCGCCCATGAACATTTGCAGCACCAGATAAACCATTAAATGCGTTGCTGGCTTTTGAGGAAGGAGACTGGCTCTTACACCCCAAACATAACGTTACTTCCATCACGAATCCCAAAATTCCTGTATAAGTAAATCTTTAGCTATTTACTGATTTTGGATACAGTATTCAAGATGTTACTAAAATAACTCACTAGTCAAGTCAAGCCTTTTTTCAAATCGGTAAAAAACTTACAATTCTCTCAAAATTAAACCAACGCGACGCCACTAACATCAAAAAACCATCTGAGAAACATTTTTTCACGTACATTCGCAATCAGCCGAGTTACCTCCAATAAATTGTAGTCCCACGTGTAACGATATATCGACGCTCCTTGAATCCTAGGGTTCGGTAACGGCCTACAAATTGCCTCAGGTTTACTGTTATTTACGTGATATGGTTCTTCAACGAGTACGGGGAAACATCTGTAGGCGACCCGTAGCAAGCGAGTTTGAAAGCTCAAACACAGGACAACAGAGTGCTAGTCTCAGTTTGAAGCGCTCCAAAACTTTATAGTATACTATCGATCGAATCACGTTGACTTCAGAGTAAAATGGACCTAAAATGGCTTACTTTAAGGTTTGAGTTCGCCAATACATTCAGCATTCGAAAACTAGCGCTCCAAGCAGAAATGCTGTAAAATAAATATTCGAACTATTGAATTACGCTTTTAAAATAAGAGTCTGGGTTTATTTTGCTCTGAAGTCATTTGTGATTCGATAAATAGTATACTATAAAGTTTTGGAGCGCTCCAAACTGAGACTAAGCATTCAGTATAGGTATTCCGAGCTTGCGCATTTCCAAAACTTCACCAAATATTACGTATCGAGAAACTGTAATATGTAATGCAAAATTAATCCAAAAACTTATATTTTAAATTCGTAATTCAATACTTCGAATAGGTATTTATTTTACAACATTGATGCTTGGGGAGTTCGCTGTTTTCGAATGCTGAATGTTTTGGCGAATTCAAACCTTAAAATAAGCCAGTTTAGGTCTATTTTACTCTGAAGTAAAATAGACCTAAACGTGTCATGTTATAAGTTTGACGTGTCTGTGTGTGTGTCTGTCTGTCTGTTCCCTTGTAGCGCTCAAACGGGTGGACCAATTTGAATGCGGTTTTTTTTGTAGAGTTTCCATCAGTAGTATTTAGTAATGTTTTCGAGCTGTGCAAAGTGAGACTAAGCATACAGTAGAGCTAATGTAGAGCCATTTGTTGAATAAAGCATATCTTTCTTGCCATTATATGCACGCAGAAAAATCACTAAAAGTACAACCCCATAGAGGGTTTATACTCTCAAAAGCTGAGATGATAATAATGGGGGAGATTTTAAGCAAAATAAGCTTTCTTTAATCTTTATTGTACATAACCTGTAATGTAACGCCTGCTTCTAGCCAACTGCAGTAACTGTTACGTTGTCAAAACTGTATGGGAGAGAAAAGGTATCGGCAAATGTAATCTTGTATCGCAGTTTGTTTTTTTTAAATAAATTGAATTTAGTTTAATTGATTAATATTTAAATAAGAATCAAATCTTCATTTGTATGGGATGCGCTGTTGCAAGCAAGCATGCTTGAGCATGCCACCTTGCACAAAAATAATTTTTCTTGCAGGCTTATACACATTTGGTTTTAAACATGCTTTAAAAACCCTCCGCAGCCTTACAGTCGGTTTTACTGAGAAAATAAACTTACACCTGTAAGTAAAGTTTCTCTATAAAACCAAAGTTTAATCAAGTTATTGCAATACTTTGAAAGTTAAACTGTACCGTGATATAAATCAGTAATAAACTTTTCTGTGAACCTTGGGGACTGAAAAAAATATCAAATGCAATCTTAAATACTGCATTGCGTGATTCAGAATTGGCTGTGTATAATATTATAGCAGTAATAAACATTATATGATGGTAAAACATAACATTTCATGGTTATATAACGAGGCGAAGGCTTTCAATCAATACGTTAGAAGATGTTCAACATAAATAAGTATGATCATAACCATCAATAATTGATGATAATAATTATTTATCAAGAGTCAATCAATACGGATTCATCAATTTTGATATATCCACATTCGTTTCATTTTGGAAGTCAGTTGGGTAAACAACCATATAAAACTGTACTAACTACGTATTTAATGAAGAAAAATCATTAGGTACTCCAGGCAATATTAAACTTAAATATTATACTTACAAAGCCCGCCAACCCGCATTGGAGCTGCGTGGCGGATCTAAGCTCTAAATCCCTCTCTCGTATGAGAGAGGAGGCCTGTGCCCAGCAGTGTGACGTTAAAAGGCTGTAGTGGTGGTGGTGGTAGAGGATTATAATTATTAAGCATGCATTAATTGACCAATGGCCACGACCAAAATGCTTGTGCATCGGATTGGCCTTGGCAATCTCAAGGTTGACGAGAGCTCTATCCTAAAAATGCCGAAAATCCACAGGAATGCCGACAGCTCCTATGCAATCCTCAAAAATGCTGAAAGCGCCCAGCCAGCCCTCAGGAATGATGAAAGTGCCTAGCCAATCCTCAGGAATATGGAAAAAGCCTAAGCAATCTTCAAGAATGCTGAAAGCGCCTAGGCGATCCTCAAGAATACCGAGAGCGCATAGGCAATCCTCAGTAATGCCGAAAGTACAAGGATAAAAAACTTAACGTGCACTCTGAGAGAAGAGGAAAATATACTAAGATAAAATTCAGACTTCCAATCAATCACTGATCCAGTTATTAACTTGAATCAACGTTATTTAACCAACATTGTCGGCTGTGACAAGCTGTCGTAGACTACCCTCAATACCAATCGATCCAAACGCCATTTGTGTTAATCCACAATGTAGCGTCGAACAAACAGAATCAACACGGTAACGAATTTTATTGACCACGCGTTAAGTCACGCGATGTATCGTTTAAGATTTTTTTTCCAACACACGGATTGTACCGAAGAAAGGTATTTTCACGGAAGGTTACAGTTCTATGGAATTCTTTTGACATGGCATCCGACCATTAAATTGGATGATTGCCATGTGTGCCACCGGCAGTTGTACACTCAACCTCAATGCAATTATGTACGTCACTACAATACCAGAGAAATTGTTCTGGGACTTCAAAGCTACTACAAGTATAAATTAAAAATTAAAAAACCCCCGACATTCGGCATTTTGTGGCAGCGGCCATCTTGGATTTAATTAGTGCTATTCTACTAGTTAAGCCCTTTCAATTGATACCCATATTAAGGGAGTTGTGAAAAAATATATAATCCGCCATTTTGTAGCGGCGGCCATCTTGAACCGATTTTCTTCAAACATAGGTAACAACACTCTCGACTAATTCACCTTTCAAACAAAAAAAAACCGCATTCAAATCGGTCCAGCCGTTTGAGCGCCACAGGGGAACAGACAGACACACACACACACAGACACGTCAAACTTATAACACCCCGTCGTTTTTGCGTCGGGGGTTAAAAAATGTGAACAGATTGTTAAAGTTTTTTACCCAGCAATGTCACATAAGCAGGTTTTGGGGGTTGCGCCTCGATATCATCATCATCGTCTCAACAGATAAACGTTCACTGCTGGACATAGGAGTCAATCAAGGATCGCCACACAGCATGATCATGTACCGCTTGTATCCAGTAGCTTTCTTGAGATAGTCCATCCAGTTCCGTACCCAAAGGGTAAGTAAGGGTAAGGATAAAAACGGGACCCTATTACTAAGACTCCGCTGTCCGTCTGTCTGTCTATCTGTCTGTCTGTCCGTCTGTCTCCAGGCTGTATCTCATGAACCGTGATAGCTAGACAGTTGAAATTTTCACTATTTCTGTTGCCGCTATAACAACAAATACTAAAAAAAACAGAATAAAATAAATATTTAAGGACGCCTCCCATACAACAAACGTGACTTTTTTTGCTCGTTTTTATAAACAACGGGACGGAACCCTTCATGCGCGAGTCCGACTCGCACTTGGCGGATTTTATTATACATATGTACCAAACAATCTGATAGTTAACTAACTATCTATTTACAGGATGTAGTGTAAAATAAGAGTATAATAAATTATAATATGTTACTTTGTGAAGGTTAATGAAGAACATGGTATCGATTTTAGCATCCAGCCAGACTGAGTCGAAAATAGTTGCCTTGTTAGAAGCCTGTTGAAGTGTAAAGGGCGGACTAATTTTATTATTCATAGCCACCTAATTATATTATTACAGCCAAAACATATTATAATAAGAAAAATCTTGACTTCAACGCGATACCGAAAATGCTCTTAATAGACCAGAGTAATTCCCTTCAAAAATAATAAAAAGTAAAGAAAAATCACAGTAGGATGAAACCCATTGGAAAGGGAGGAAAATATAATAAGAATTAAAGGAAAAATAATTTACGGGCGATCTGAGCTAGGGAAAAAAAATGGGGGGAGTTTTAAGGGTAAAAAACGGTTTATCTCGATTTCCGACAAAACTACAAGTCCTATGGAAAAAAGTTCAATGGCAAAGTTGTAGATAATAAAAAGATCAACAACTTTTGCATATACACTTTTTTCATTTAATCTCAAAATGTATGTGAAAAACTCAAAAAACCATGTTTTTGGTTTTTTATTATTATCTTTTACAAAAACGTTTTTTTTTTCACGAAATTTGGTAAAAACTTACCTTTTTATATCCCAAATACACTGTAATTTATTTGATTTGAAATGTTTATTATTTCTCCTTATTTTGACTTAATATCGAAAAAGCACTCTAATTTTCAATCGAAAAATCATCCGTCAAAATGTCAGCTTTTTTAAAAAAGTAGTTATGCTTTCTGTTCGTTGAAATCTCTTCTTTCCAATGGTGTAAAAAAATATATATATTACTATAGTAAATGTTTTCAGAAAATGCAAAAAATCGAAAAACCAGAATTCGAAATTTATTTTAATCATTATAATTATATACAATTTCATAAAAAATGTGACTGCTGCAATTTTTTTCAATTAAAAATTTTATTTATTAAATGCTAATTACATTTGTGTCATAGAAAACTCATAATATATAAAAATAAATGTAAATCGTACTATATTGAATTTAGATACTTTATTTTGATTACGCTATATAGACATTACAATGTTTTTAAATGCATTAATCTTGTTATTCATAAATACTTTATCTTTAATAGAATAGAATAGAAATGTTTTTTATTCAAATAAACTTTTACAAGTTTTACAAGTTTACGAAAAAAAAACCAAGAGTGTCGAGTTTTTATTGGCCAATACAAGGGTTACTAGCAAAAATTTAAAGATAAGTGATGAGCCATTGAAAACTGAGGACACAAATGTGTTCTTGGGAATAACCCTAGATGCAAAGCTTCAATCCATATAGCAACATTTGCTGGCAAGTTCAGCTCTGCTGCTTACGTTGTTAGGAAGATTCGTTAAAGCGGTTGATATTGAAAAAATTAACCTCAAAGGTTAAGTGAAATAAGTGTATATAAAAAAGTTGTTGAACTTTTTATTACCTACAACTTTGCGATTAGACTTTTTTCCATAGGACTTGTAGTTTTGTCGGAAATCGAGATAAACCATTTTTGACCCTTAAAACTCCCCCCATTTTTTTCCCTAGCTCAGATCGCCGGTAAATTATTTTTCCTTTAATTCTTATTATATTCTCCTCCCTTTCCAATGGGTTTCATCCTACTGTGATTTTTCTTTGTTTCAAAAATTATCGACACTGGGCTATAAGGTTGATCTTCTTACGCGCTTCTCCATACAAACGTATTACGCCTATTATTCTAATACTAGATGATGCCCACGGCTTCGTCCGTGTGTATTTAGGTTTGTAAAAATCTCGTGGGAACTTTGATTTTCCAGAACAAAAAGTAGCCTATCTGTAGTAAGTAGTAACCCGTCCACAAAACGGAAAAATTCCGTGGGATCCTTACGATTTCGGAATGCAATTCCTTACAGCATCAGGGTTGAGGAGTTGGACATGTACCTACTCGAGGTCATTCAACAATAAAGTCTTTAATTGGTATCCCCAATATCAATTTAAATAACTGACAGTGCCTAAATCCCATTAGTTTTGGGGATCAGATCCCCTACAGCATCAGGATTGAGGAGTTGGAATCCAATTTTTTTGTAGGACAGTGTCGCAATGTTTTTCTATCGATTAAAAAAAAAATTACGCAAATCGGTTCAGAAATCTCGGAGATATCGGTGTACATAGGTAGAAAAACACAACTCCTCCTTTTTTGAAAGTCGGTTAAAAAAGTAGCCTATGTTACTCCCTGGTTAATTCTCTACTTGTATGTGAAAGTCCCGTCAAAATCGGTTCACCCGTTCCAATGATTAGCCCGTTCAAACAGACAGACAGACAGACAGACAGACAGACAGACAGACAGACAGACAGACAAAAATTTTAAAAACGTATGATTCGGTTATAGTATCGTTCAAATTACCATATGAGCTTAATATGAGGTAGTTATTTCGATATTACAGACAGACACTTCAATTTTATTTATTAGTATAGATTTGTCGCAATAGATCTAAAATTAAACCAGATATCTGCAATTTATATCTCCATTGTCTATGCTATAAAATAAAAAAATAGTAAAATTATTTCGAAAGTTATGACGCTTGTAAAATCACTATTTTAGGGCAAATTTTGAGGCAACTTCGTGCGTAAAGAAACTATATAAGAAACTAGAATCTATATAACTAGAAACTATAAAAAAATCATGATATCTCAAGCAAAATTTATTTATTTAAATTAATTTATTATTTATTTATGTATATATTTTTAGTACTCTTCTTTACTGAAGACGACTCGCTCTCTAAATGCAGAAATCACTGTTTTAGACTCCACCCACCAACGATTTGTCACTCCCATGAAGAGGGCTCAATTAGCTCTACGCTGTTTTCTTCGTTGAATTAGAACCAATGCCCTTGAAATTATATAGCCTAAATGACTTGAGATAAATCTGCCATTTTAGTATGCACTGAAAAACGTCGTGAAACTCTAGTTTAGCAAATTACGCAACTTGGGCGTCACGTTTTTAACTTGAAACTTATTCAGGGCACAGTTTATTTTGTCGTACATTTTTTAAGGTTTTTTACATTAGGTACGCTTGACGACAATCATGCCCGATGGATAGCAATGATGAGGTCTAAGTTGGAGCGCGCTTGCCTAGAAAATGCTTATTCACTCTTGTCTTGAAGGTACTTAAGTCATTTTTTAGTTAAGTTTATACTGCATTGATATTTAAGTGTAACCGTCTGGTACCGGAGATATGGCACGCACGTGATCAAAAAGATATATAAATATCGTATAATTTTATACATTAATTAACCGTATTGCGTTGCGTATTCCGAAAATTCGCGTTATTCATGTTAGTAGCTCTATTTGTATTAAATTCATTTATGAATGGAAATAAATGCGTATTTTAACCACAGTGCAATGAGTAAATACTGTTTGGTTTACATTAAACTGATGCCTCATTATGTAATTAACCCCCGACGCAAAAACGACGGGGTGTTATAAGTTTGACGTGTCTGTGTGTGTGTGTGTGTGTGTGTGTCTGTCTGTTCCCCTGTAGCGCTCAAACGGGTGAACCGATTTGAATGCGGTTTTTTTTGTTTGTAAGGTGAATTAGTCGAGAGTGTTGTTAGCTATGTTTGATGAAAATCGATCCAAGATGGCCGCCGCTACAAAATGGCGGATTAAATATTTTTTCACAACTTGACTAGTAAAATAGCACTATGTAAATCCAAGATGGCCGCCGCCACAAAATAACGAATGTCGGGGGTTTTTTAAATTTTAGTAAAAAAAAATTATAGGGCCCTAAGTATGTACTTCAGAGCAATAAACTTTTTATGGGCAATTTGGGTTTCGATGTTTTTATCGTAATAAATAAATAATTCAATATTTAACTTTCAACAGAGCCGTTACGCGCTGGCATGTAAATATTTTACACTTAGGTCATACCTATAGTTTCAATATTAATTAAATTACTAACTGGAGACGTTAACCTTAACACGCAAGACTTGAATAATTAGAATAATGTTGCTAGTTTAAATATTTTTCTCTACATAATGCTCATAAAGGTCTCTTTTAAAAGCTTACATATAATTTATTCTATACCTAGAGTATTCAATTTTTCAAGGTGTTTAGTAAAAAATTGGTACAAAATCTTTAAACTTAAGTTTAAACGGCAGTGAGATCTAAAAAGAAGATATAGAAGACTAGGTTTTGCCCCCGGCTTCACCCGCGTGAATTTCGGTTTTTCACGAATCCCGAGGTAATCGTGGATTTCCCGTTCCCGTTCCTGCTCCCTTTTCGAACCTTTATACGTACTTTCAAGGAAGTTTGCTAAAGTAATTTACTTACAGCTATAGCTGTAGATTGCTATAGCAAATTTCGGTTTTTCCAAAATCCCGCTTAAAATATGAATTTTTCAAGGGATGAAAAGTAGCCTATGTATTATTCCAGGTTATAAGCTATGTGTGTTTTAAATTTCAACCAAATCTGTCCAATAGTTTTTGCGTGAAAGAGTAACAAACATACGTCCATTCATCCATGTTTACAAACTTTCATGTTTATAATATTAGTAAGGATTTAAAGAGTAAAAAGTTTTCAAATATTTTACCTAACTGCCCAGAAGTTGATGTGAATTGCCTATCCATTTATCTTTGACAAAAAAATTATGATGTGACAAGAACGTTAGACAATTATCGAAGTTAAAAGTTGGTCATCAAAAGTAAAACTCAGCCCAATGATGTGAGAGGGTAGACCAAGCGGAAGATCGGCCGAATTTATAGCAAGCCACCTATATCCTTCTCAGTACGAAAATAAAAGGCAATCTCTAGTCTCACTTAATGTGAATTGGCGAATGTGAGAATTCTTCCTTCGTTCACGTTTTCAGTAGGACGCGGACGGCTCTAGTGAAATGAGATACCAGCCCGGGATCTTAAAGAAAATGTAAGCGTCCCTGATAAAGTCCGGCCGTATAATTTTCGTGATGTTCGCCTTTTTTTCTACACATGTGTATATTTTTGCTAATGGCACCTTAAAGGTAAAGGACTCAAATGATAAAACAGGTGATTGATTTTGATCTAGAATAGCCTTTATGAAGTAGCTGTTATTACATCAGTGTAACTTACTGCATCAAGAACTAAACTAATTAGCAGCTAATTAGCTGACATAAGCTTAAAGTTTATATTTTTAATGTCTACAATATAATAAGTAGGTACAATATTAAACAAGTAAATTAAGATTCAGTCGTAAGATTTGAGAAAAGAAAAGTTTTCATTTTATTTTTATACTTTAGAAAACTCTCGAATACATATCCCATTCCTAATCATAGTCGTATCTCAATACAGTCTTACATCACTTTTATAAAAGAGAAAAATTAAAAAATACTTAATAATTAATATTTTCACATTTTAATAATCTATCAAAGACATGGCTTAGCTTAGCAAGCATAGCACATACTTTAGTTAATTAAAGTTCAGTCATTGAATAGTTAAAGTATTTCAAAATGGCATGAATTTTCACAATCAAACGCAATATAATATGGACTCGTTACAAAACAAAATAGCGTATAAAAAGCACAATTTTAACGTTAGCACTCTAAAATTTTATGTGTATATTTTGTGACGTATCATAACGTTAAAGGAGAATGATCACCCCTGACCCAAACATTTACACAAAATGTAATTTATTAAAAATTATCTTACGAATATATGACAATTTGAAAATTAATAATTATTAATGCTACACTTCACGATAAAAAAATGTAATAAAAAAGGAATTAAACCGTCTTTTCAACTTCCCGTTTAAGTCTGACGGCCATTTGCATTACATTCTACGCATAGGTACATGCCCAAATAAAAAGAGGTTTGTTATTTTAAAAAAAATAATTTCATTTAAAATAGAACGGATATTAATTATTTAAATACATTATTTTATTTGTTATTTGTTGTAAATCGTACAATATATGCTTTAAGTAAATAAGTAATAATTAATATTTTTTTTTTTATAATATTGTTTTAACTTCGTTGCGTTTTGTGCAATGGAATATAATATAACTACAACCTTTTTGATTTTGTGTAACGAAACTTATTTCAAGATGTCAATGTGACATGTCATTGTTTTAGTTATGTGTGACGCTAGTGACGTCTACTCTGTTTACATTTTGAATGTTTATTGTAGCACAGCGGAGACCAATATTAATTTGGTTTTAAATTGTTTTTGTATTGGATATCGTTGGACAAGTATGTTAAGTATAGTGCGCGCCAAACAAATAGTTCAAATCGGCAGGAAAGATACACGGCATTCCTTACTACTTTAACAATTATAAACTACACAACCTAGAATCATTTTCAAACTAAAACTTAGATTTATTTAAAACTACAAGATCTAGAGATATTAAAATGGTGTGTTTGGTTATCAGGAATAAACCTGCAATAAATGCTGCATACAACACGCTTGTAAACGACTGGGTTACACGCCCATAGATTTTTGGGCATTCTCCTTTGATACTATATACACAAGGAAAGAGACGATCAGAATAATCGCCACAGTCCCAATGGCCATTATCTTGCCAGAACAAAATGAATCCAGTAATCCTGCATTAAGTGAGAGGAAAAAGGAAAAAATCTCGTCTATTCCTTGAACATTTTTTTGTTATACCTAAGCAAATTCGCTAGGCTTATCTCCACCGCGGGATTATAGTCAATCACGATTTCAAATGTATTGTTAAATCTTGATCTTTGAGTTTGTTAAGAAATTATGAATTTGGTTAAATTAAAGCATTGCCTCCATCCATACCAAATGCTTGACAAACTCGATGCAATACGACACGACTCCATAGAAAATGTCAAACTTATCTACGTGTCAACGTAGGCCTCGTGAAGGCTCAGTTACAGTTTGATATATTCGCGTCGCGTCGTATTATTTCGTGTTCTTGCGTTTGTCGTTCACTTAGGACAATTACTGGATAGCTAAACACGAGTTACAAGTATAAATTAAAAATTAAAAAAACCCCCGACATTCGCCATTTTGTGGCAGCGGGCATCTTGGATTTGCAATAGTGCTATTCTACTAATCAAGCCCTTTCATTTGATACCCGTATTAAGGGAGTTGTGAAAAAATATGTAATCCGCCATTTTGTAGCGGCGGCCATCTTGGATCGATTTTCACCAAACATAGCTAACAACACTCTCGACTAATTCACCTTTCAAACAAAAAAAAAACGCATTCAAATCGGTCCACCCGTTTAAGTGCTACAGGGGAACACACACACAGACACGTCAAACTTATAACACCCCGTCGTTTTTGTGTCGGGGGTTAATAAGGAAAAATAACACAAGATTACTCGAAAAAAATGTAATACATACTTCACAAAAAGTCCGCATAAAATCCGCAGTCATTAATTTATTGTCTCAGGCAAATAATATACTCGTAGGCAGAGCAATTGCAAAATAACTGCACGACAGCTGTTAGTTCAACTGTGGTTTCAACACGCATTCATGATTGTCGTTCGGATAAATCGCGTAAATATTTGGAGAATGTATCTCGTGATAACAATCAATTTATTTTGTAGCTTCATTGAGTCCTATAAAACTGTAACGTGACATACTGACCGACTGCCAGACAACTTACAGTTTAAACCGGTGCACCTAATAGTGAATAGGCATTTTCTACGCAAGCGCGTTCCAGCTTAGACCTCATCATTGCTTTCTATAAGGCATGATTGTCATCAAGCGTAACCCTACCTACCTGACAGAAAAAAAAAAAAACCTAGAGATTTGTTTGGACGACATAATATTCCTTGAACATTGATTATGAGCAATTGCAGGACATGCACTGTCCTGTAATTGCACATAATCAATGTTCAAGGATTCAGAAAGAATTCAGGATTCTTCTAAGGAGTAACATATAGGATACTTTTTATCCCGAAATTCAGCACGGTTCCCTTGGGAGAAGGGATGAAAGTCAAAATGTGTACTTAGCTGTAGTTCATTAACGTGTGGTCTGATTTCATGCATTCTTTTTTTGTTAGAAAGGAGATACTTTAAAGATTACCGGGTAATCTCTAAAAGGCTGAATCGATTTTGATGGGACTTTCACTGGCGGATGTTTACATTTTGATCTACCTAAACATCCGCCAGTGAACTTCTAACAATTTTAAGCAAGGTATGAGCTCAAAGGAGCTTAATAAAAACAAAATGATTCCCATAGGATTTTTAAAAAACAATATCCACACGAACGAAGTCGCTGGTTTCCGCTTGTATGAAAATATTATTATATGAGTATGTCTATGGTACTTTGAGATAGGTATTACTCGGTTTCTTCTTTATAATAATAAGCTTTGCTGTAATGCTATAAGGGCAACGCAATCTGACACCGGGTCGACTTAATAGAATTATTCAAATAAAGAAGCTCTAAAGATTTCCTCGACATGCAGGCCCCAAGATTCCATTACACCAAGAAATACAAAATATGTACAATATTATTATGTATTTTTGAATTTGTCTGTCTCTTCACAGATTTCAAAAATTATTGCACTGATGTATTACTTTTACTATACATACCTATACATACCTATATATTGTATATAACTCAACTAGCGGACCCGGCAGACGTCGTCCTGCCCGCTATTAGCGCCACCTATCGGGTCCAATTTTTCTACTTATAAACCTTCCTCTTGAATCACTCTATCTATTAAAAAAACCGCATCAAAATCCATTGCGTAGTTTTAAAAAATTAAGCATACATATGGACATGGGGATATAGGGACAGAGAAAGCGACTTTGTTTTATACTATGTAGTGTAGTGATACATTATTAAATATCTATACATATAATAAAATCTCGGACACCCGCGACTTCGTTCGCGTGGATATCGATTTTTTAAAAATCCCGAGGGAACTTTTGTTTTTCTGAAGCTCTTTTGAGCTCATACCTTGCTAAAAACTGTTAAAAGTTCACTGGTGGATGTTTAGGTAGATAAAAATGTAAAAATACACCACTGAAAGTCCCATCAAAATCGATCCAGCCTTTCAGAGATTATGCGGTATCTTTAAACTATCTCCTTTCTAACAAAAAAAGAATGAAGGAAATCGGACCACGGGTTAATGAATTACAGCTAAGTACACATTTTGACTTTCATCCCCTCTCCCAAGGGAACCAAGCTGAATTTCGGGATAAAAAGTGTCCGATATGTTACTCCGTAGTATGAACTTAAATCATGCCAAGTTTCATTTCAATCCATTCAGTAGTTTTTGCGTGATGCGCGCACAAACATACAGACAAACAGATAAACAGACAAACAGACAAAAATTTCAAAAATAGCTTTTTTTACGTTCTATTACTAATCCCTAACATCCCCCAGTTATTATTTTGCAAAAATCTTCAATGTACAGATACGGCAATTCTACGATTTTATTATATGTAATAGATAGAAGATAGAAGAATAGATTTAGCTTTAAACCACTACTACTTTAGAAATCTTCTCTTACTTCCGTCAGTAGGTATATTGTAAAGCTTAAAAAAAACTTTAAACTAAAACCGTCGGATTAGCTCCTACTTTTGCTCTGTTCACTATCCTAACCTGATTTTTAAAGGGAGGTTTTCTTTTAGAATGAAATATAACCTTTTCTTATATCAAATGCGCTTTTATTTAGAATGACGCTGAACCAAAATTAAACGGTGTTTATAATTCTATACGGACAAAATCACAGAATTTCTACACCAATACCTACAATTGTTTGGCAAACATCTTACTATTTTATTGAAACTACGCAAACCGTTTGAACCGAAGCAACTTGCTTTTCAGAAAGCTAATGAGGCAAACTATTATTATCAGATGCCCTCATTTGATTGTACGCTTCCCAATCTAGACAAACTTACTTGAGATTTGCCAAGCAATTTGGAGCTTTAATGAATAGGGTTTACGACCATTTGAACAACCAGCATCAAAGTACTAAGTGACGTAATTTACTTAGTTGTTTGGCAGGAATCTTTGAGTGTCATTCAGAGAAACAATATTTGAAGGCACTTCAACTATTTGAACAACAATTTCATTCAACAACTAAAGCTTTGCAAGCTTAAGATCTATAGATCAGAATCAAATCGTTTTGATATCTATAGTTTATTTAAAAAGTTCTTCAAAAGTATATAGTTAAGTAATATTATAGTTAAGTAATAGTATAAGTAATATAGTTTTTTTTGTATCACTAAATCTTTAATTACGAGAAAAGCTTGGCTTGGCTTAGAGAGAAAAGATATTTCATGTTACATCCAACCGGCATGGTTCAAGCAATAACGAGTATTGTAGTATGAAATTTGCTTATAATAAATCCCTCTAAAGTCCAACGTTCACTAGTAGACCTAGGGTGCGGCGTCTTTTTGCAACACGAGAAGATTATTTTTATTATTAATTTGTATCCATTATTACACAATAGTTAGTTCAATACAAATACATAGTTTCCGAGATCTATATGCTTCGACTATAGAAATACTATAACGGCAGCGTACAGCAGACTTAAAGCTATTTTAGCTTTTCATTTCGCTAATTGGAAGCACCATACAAAAAAGGCAGTTCATACACTAATTATTATCTGTGTCAATTTGTATAACATGCTAGGTACCTAGTCTGATTTTTCCTTAACAATGTTAATAATCATGCTCGAATTGAGTTAAAGTATTTTATTACAATTGAGTCAATATCAGTCATATTTCCAACAGATCACGTACACCCCGACCCGGTTGGGCCAATTTGCAATCACAGTCGGTGTTCCGCTCCACCAGAAAGTAACCTCTTCAGGTAATTAATATTTTCAACAATCTATGCATTGCCAGTGCATTGCAACCCCAACGACTATCGAAATAAGAACTAGAAATGAGACTGGAACTCGAAGTTTTATTATTTACTTTCATGCTTTGAGATCCGGAGCACGTTCCTTTCGGTTCGATCTCAGTCGTTGGTAAGCCTTTATATTGTTTCCTCTTTTTTCTTTAATTAGCAAGACTCGCTGCAACTGTGAAAAAATCTTACTCGTATAACTGTTATTTGTTACTGCGGAATGAATTAATCAACTCTTTTTAACTTCTACAAAGTTAAGTATATCAATTATTGCAGAACTTTAAAGGTCATTTGGTAACCTGTGGATGACAAATAATGAATGATATTATATACATTCTACTTATATCATATGAGGTACCTTGGAACGAAGAAAAAAGATATCTACAACACAGTATAAAAGATGTAGAAAAATAAGAACATACAAAGGAACAAAGTTTACTATAAATTCATGCATAATAGCCCAGTCAATTTAGACTTTCAAGGCTACAATAATTCCCACCTGGCTGAAAATTGGTAGGATTGTTCAAAACACTATTATAAATGAAATGTGAAAAGTCCTCATCGATCCGACACCTGGAAAAAAATTTACTCCTAGACACGCACAGTTTATTCACACTTGGCTGAAAATTTGTAGGATTGTTCGGGACACTATTATAAATGAAATGTGAAAAGTCCTCATCGATCCGATACCTGGAAAAAAAATTACTCGGGGTCAAAGGTCACAAAAATGGGTTTTTCATGATTTTCAGCAAAACGGTAAGTTTTATCATAAAATTAGCTTAAACAAAATTGTAGATAAAGTAATTATCTATAAAAAATGTCTTAATACTTTTTTTCCTAAGAGCCACCGTTTTTGAGATATAATGATTCAAAAAGATAAGTTTCGAAATAAAAATGAGGGACTGGGTTTCTTTTTTCCCGAAATTCTGATATTTATAATACTTTATATGTGTAAGTGTGTAACTTACACATAACTTACACATATAAGTTACATACTTACACACATAAAATATTGGAAATATCAGAATTTCAGGTAAAAAGAAATCCAGTCCCTCATTTTTATTTCAACACTTAACTTTTTTTATTAATTATCTTTATCTAGACATACAGGACAACAATATGCTCAAGGATTCATGCCTATCAGATATATTATACCAGTTTTGTTTCAGATACCAGAAACATGCTTTGGGTTAGTTGTTGTGGATCGAGTCGCTTCCTCATAATATGAAAATAATCCATTCATTTGAGCCTTTCAGGTATGCCATCTTATTGCATATCGTTCTTCTGGGCACTGGTATATTCCAAACGGTCATGTGAAACATTTATTTAAACGTGTATAATAATAATAACCTGTATTCCTAGATACAGGTAATCTAGTTAGGAGTCAGGTCTACCATCCACGCAAACGACCAAGTTATAACTTTAGAGTTTTTCTGGTTTATGTTTAGATTAAGTAGGTAATTACCTATTCTAAAAATATTGTGTGTTTTTTTTTTTACAAATTGTTGTGTAAATAAATAAATAAAAATAAATAATGTACGAGTAGGTATACATTTTTTTACAATAATGTAATCGAAGTTTGCTTTTTTTGGGGTGGCCTATTTTCTTGCACGCAAGTTTAGATATCTTACTAGAAATCGAAAGATTTCGCTTTTGGCAACAAGCGTAGAGAAAACTTTTTAACGATGCATCGTCATAAATAGGAGTACCTAAGCTTCCTCATTTCTTCTGCCTGCCGTAGCGAGTTTAGGTAACGACGTCAAACTGTTAGAGCTAAAAAACTAGTCACAGCTAGTATTAAAACTTTTTACTTATGATAATGTTACTCGCTACTAAATTTTTATGTGTAAACTTAGCAGGATTCGCCGAGTTTCGTGCTGCGAAAAGAATAATTTATTTAAGTGTAAGTATGTGTATGTGGAGATATACTTTTAATATTTAATCTCGTTTGCCGTACTGAAGTTCTTTATGCCACCCAGAGTGTTCTTTATAATATTATTTTTTAAAAATGAACCTAATAACTATCCCCAAATTAGGTTACGCTTTCATTTTCATATGCCTTGCTTGAGTATTCTAACAAGTTCTTTCTCCTCAAGTTTTTCGACGACCTTTTAATCTAGATTTATGTAAATTCTTTTACGAAATGTACGTGCAATTTTTTCTTAAATAAAGATCAGGTCTCACACTAACATATTTTGTCCACAACTTGTGGCCGACCACTAGTGGCCCAATGTGCGGGGGCTGTAGCACGGTGTGAAATCTCATTTTGGAAAACAGTAAATGAAATTGTTATGCCAGAGACACAATACTTTTATTCGTATAGAAATAGTGTCCAAAAAGATATCCTTATATTAAACTTCCATCACACTTGAATTCTATTTGGAAGGTACGCACATAAAATTAGACCTAAGTGAAAATTTTCCCAAATGTCCCGAACAAAATTCAGTTTCATTCTCGTATACATTTCTATACGAAAGCAGGATATTTGCAGTCGTCGCGTATGAGTGTAACTTGATTAAGCACGGTTCTGGTGCGACTCTCTTACGGTATTAGCATAATGCCGGCTGGTGTCGACTAGGCTCGGGGCACAGAATACATATCAGTAGCTACCAGGTACAGAAGATTCACTCCGTAAAATCATTTAAACGAGCTATATTTTAGAAAAAAATAAACCGACTTCGGTCTAGTAGGTAATCTCAGAGAAATCGGTGTACGTACCAATCAGTGCAGAAGGCAAGGGGAAACCACTGCACTATTTTCCCATGAAAGTCATCATGAACAGTAATAATAAGATATCGAAGTGCCCATGCGACCCGCTCAGTCGGCGCCATACTGTGTCCGGGACAGATGGTGTGAAATCTGCTACCGGCCATGCGGACGTAGGAAACCAGGCGCCCCACGGAAATCCTGCTACTGGAATACCCATAAAAATGCGTCAGATCCAGAAGATAGGTACATGGAATGTTCGCGGTCTCCTTCAACCAGGAAAGCTCAAGATTCTGGAAGACGAACTATCCAGACACACTATAAACATCTGTGGTATTAGTGAGACGCACTGGAAAAATAATGGTCACTTTCACACAGACAAAAACGTCGTATACTTCTCTGGAAATGCAGACAGTAGTAGCAATGGAGTTGCTTTTATTATTCCAATAAGTTCCAGGAATTGTGTGTTGGGGTATGAACCTGTCAGCGATAGACTGATAAGTATCAAGCTAAAGGCTTCGCCAGTAAACTTAAATATCATTCAGGTATATGCTCCGACCAGCACCGCGTGTAATGACGACATTGAGTCTTTCTACTCAGACCTGGAGGCCGCCATCTCTAAAGTTCCACGAAGAGAGCTTCTTGTTATTATGGGAGACTTCAACTCCAAGATAGGTTCAGATTCTCATTTGTTAAGTCCTTGTGTTGGAAAGTACGGACTAGGGCAGCGCAACGAAAGAGGCGAACGTCTGGTACAGTTTGCAGCCGATAACAACTTGGTGATATCCAACAGTTTCTTTCAAAATCATCCTCGAAGATTGTACACTTGGACATCACCTGATGGCAACTATCGCAATCAGATCGATTATATTTTGGTAAGGGCACGGTGGAAAACATCTATTAGGAACACTCACACGCTACCAGGCGCCGATTGTGGATCCGACCATCAATTTTTGATGGCTAAAATTCAGCTTAAACTAAGAGCAGCCCGAAAACTTGTTCTACATCGAAGGCTCGAAGTCAGAAATAAATTACTGTTTAAAGCTGCACTAGAAAAAACGTGGGATCAATGGGTGTCTGTGGATCATGATACCGAATGTCCAGACAAAATGTGGGATCGTGCGAAGAGTTTAATTAGTTGCGCCGTCTCAAATACAATGCCACCTGCAGGTGCTCGCAAACGGCAACACTGGATGAGCGACAACACTCTAGCTCTTGTAGAAGACAGACGACAGATGAAGGCAACGGGGGCTGATGTGAGGACTTTGAATGAAAAGTCTGCAAAAATACAAGCTGCTTGCAGGCGAGATCTAAACGCTCATCTTCAGAACATCTGCAAAGAAATTGACGCACACGCTAACAAGCACGAGTCTAGAGACCTCCATCAAAAAATTCGTGCACTCACACGGTCATTGTCATCCAAAACATGGGCTATCGAAAACTCTAAAGGTGAAACAGTGACAGAGCTGGAAGAAATATTGGAAACGTGGAGAAAATACTGTCAGTCGCTGTTTGAAGATCCGCAATCACAGTGTTTTGATTCAACAGAGCCATTGGATGAAGAAAAAGAGCCCAACATCTTAAAGGATGAAATAAGAGCGGCAATAAAACATCTGAAGAATGGAAAAGCCACGGGAAAGGATTCCATTCCCATTGAAACTATCAAAGCCTCGGTAGAATATGGAGTCCAGATCTTCCACTCACTGTGTAACAAAGTGTGGCAAACAGGTACATGGCCGCAAGAATGGGCTCACAGTGTCTTTATACCATTACACAAAAAGGGCTCTACGAAAATTTGCAATAACTATCGCCTCATTGCACTCATACCGCATGCGAGCAAAATTCTACTGCACATTATTAACGAGCGTCTCAAGTCTTACTTATCCAAAGAGATTGCACCTGAGCAAGCAGGCTTCGTCAAGGGCAAAGGTACCAGGGAGCAAATATTTATTGTGCGCCAAATTATTGAGAAATCCCGTGAGTTCAACAAAGCGGTATATATCTGTTTCGTGGACTTCTCGAAGGCGTTTGATTCTGTCAAATGGCCTGTACTTTGGAGGACTCTACTGGACATGGGCACACCAAAACACCTTGTTCATTTGCTTCGGCGTTTATACGAGGATGGTACTGCATCTATAAAGACAGATGAGAAGCTTTCGGCTAACTTTCATCCTAGTGCCGGCGTTCGGCAAGGGTGCATCATTTCCCCGATTCTGTTCAACATCTACACAGAAATGATAATGAGACGTACTCTTGAGAACTGGACAGATGGAGCAGCAATCGGAGGTTAAAAATCTCCAACTTACATTATGCGGATGATACCACCCTGTTCGCTACTAGTATCTGCCATATGGAAGAACTTCTCCAAAAGATGGAATCAATAAGTCTTGAATACGGCCTCAAGATCAACCGCAGCAAGACGAAAGTCATGATTGTTGACCGAATTAACAATAACTCGCCAGAAGTGACTCAAATAGCGAACTGTGAAGTGGTGCAATCTTATGTCTATTTAGGAGCGTTGATCTCGAACAATGGAGGCTGTATAGACGAAATTAAACGACGCATGGCGATATCCAGATCAGCTATGGATAAACTGCAAAAAATATGGAGAAATCGTAATATCACCAAGGCCACTAAGACCCGGCTAGTTAGAGCACTGGTATTCTCCATATTCCTCTACGCTTCGGAGACGTGGACCCTGCGAGAAAGTGAGAAGAAGAAAATAGACGCTCTCGAGATGTGGTGCTGGAGAAGAATGTTGAGAGTGTCCTGGAATCAATTCCGGACCAACAAGTCCATTCAGGAAGAACTCGGCATCAAGCAGCGTCTATCTTCCATCGTACAGGCTCGAATTCTCACTTTCTTTGGTCACGTGACTAGACGTGACAATATCTCCATCGAACGTCTAGTCGTCCAAGGAAAGGTAGAAGGAACCAGACCTCGCGGTAGATCGCCTATGAGATGGACGGACCAAGTAAAGACTGCAGTGGACGTCCCTTTACATGTGTGCTCCCGAAAAGCAGCTGTCCGGGAAGAATGGAGACGGATCGTCAAGCGTGTAACTGGAAAGTGATGACCACGACCGCTCTGACAAGAGCGTAACAAAAGAGAAGACCAATCAATTAATTATTTTTTTTAGAATAGAATAGAATAGAATAGAAAAGTTTTTAGAATAGAAAAGTTTATTGACATAATATGGACACAGTCATGTAACTTCATATTCATAAAAAAGAATAGCTAGGTGTGCTATTTATACTAAATACCTTCCTGAAAGTATGTGGTATGACGATAGTAAAATAATTATTAAAATCGGTTCTTTGGTTTTTGAAATAATCGCGAACATACATTCATACATACATAAGTACATAATATATACATACATATTACATATAATATTATACATAGTACATTACGGGTCGAATACAGAACCTCCTTTTTTGAAGTCGGTTTATAAATACCAACTCTTGTTACGACACAATAAAGTGCAATTCAGGTCGCAGTATCGCTAACTACCTACCGTATTATTAACCTTCTATTTGCCTCTCTATCTATAGCGTAGCTATTATCCCTTCCGACTAAGTAAGGGTATTGAATGAGTCCAACCAACGGAGTGCGCTAGGTACTTGTAGCGCATTGTAGGTAATGCGCGCCTGGCCTAGCTTGGGGCAAACTGATATAATGTTTTTATAGAATCAACGTAGATCCCATAAGGTGACGTTTGTTTTTCCTGGTTACTTACCAGAAGTTTAGATCACTCCTTGCATAATCATCTATCTGTTTATAAAAAATCCCATCGAAATCGGTTATTACGAAACAGGATCATTTTTAGTGTAAAAACTTGTCGTTAGAAATTTGCGTGGTATTATAGTGGAAAGAGATCTGAAAAGGAAGCCTTATTTACATACAATTTGAATTTTTCTACCTGAGACTGAATAGAAAAATCTATTCGCTTATTACAACTTTATGTTCAAGAAAATATTATAATGGTTTGCTTTTCAGAAATACGAATAGATGTATTGTTAGTGGTGAATGACCTTTTGTAACCTGGAAAGTTTGCAGAATAGAAATACGTTTGACGACCTTCCTGGCATAGTGGTGTGGGCAATAGCTTTATCAACAGAAGGTTTTGGATTCGATTCCCAGCAGACTTCGCTCTGGTTTAGGTAATTGGAGGCTATGGCTTTAAAGAAAACTAAGTTTAAGTTTCAGATCAATAAATTTAAAAATTCGTAATATTATAAAATACTTGGGTAACAAGTATAAATTAAAAATTTAAAAAATCCCCGACGTTCGCAATTTTGTGGTGGCGGCCATCTTGGATTAGCGTAGTGCTATTCTCCTATAGTCAAGCCCTTTTATTTGATACCCATATTGAGGGAGTTGTGAAAAAATATGTAATCCGCCATTTTGTGACAGCGGATATCTTGGACTGATTTTCATCAAACATAGCTAAGAACACTTCCGACTAATTCACCTTTCAAACAAAAAAACCGCATTCAAATCAGTTCTCCCGTTTGAGTGCTTAAGAGTGGTCAAACTTATAACACCCCGTCGTTTTCGCATCGGGGGTAAAAAATTACTAACCGTGGACTCTTACACTAAACCAACCTTTTTTAATTTCATTGAACGCGTTTACCATTCAATAAACACCGTCTCCGCTGAAACTTTTTTCTCCAACAACCAAATAAATTAGGCCACTCGACTCTCGGACAATGGTCCGATGAATGGCTATAATTGCTTTGGGATAGAGCTCAAAATCGCTCGACATTAACTCTAATACGGTCGCTTGAATTGGGAAGCGTAAAATCAAATGAGCCATACTGATAATGGCTTTGCCTCATTAAATTCCTGAACGCGAGTTGGCGTATTCAAACGATTTGTCTCGTTACCGTAGTTGGGATTTGTCTTATCTCATTAGTCGGGTTAGTGTGCGTCGAGTTTACGGAATATGTCGAGAATATGCTTCGTTACTCTAGTAGCTTCGTGAGGATCGTGGGTTCCTGGGTTTGATTCCCGAGTCAGGTCATAAAAGGTGTTAGGTTTTTCTGTCTAGAAATTCTCAATAATAGCCCAGAGCTGGGACACATTTCCGTGTCTCGGAGAGTACGTATAATGCCGTCGGATCTGCGTCTGATCTCTTCCTGATTGTGTCAGATTACCAACCCATCGTACTATGGGAGCGGGGGAATGGAGAGTGCATATATTGTGTTTGCAAACACACTTATGCACTATAATATCTCCTGCGTAGTTGGTTAATTTCCGTTGAGATTAGCTGCCCTGGCCAAAATTCGGACAACAGAATATTATTTATATGGATATGTTTTGGTATACTATATTATGTAGTTGTTCACGTAAGTATTTACTGTTTAACTACTGGTTGATAATTACTAAATGTAAAATATGTAAAATAAGTCCATAATTACTAAATTCATAACAGTGGGAGTTGTGTGAGGTTAGTTTTGAGATAGGTTTTCAGATCCTTCTGCCTAAAATCACCACCATAACAATAAATATACCTACACTTTGAACATCTTTCTTGGCTTGTTCTTTCAACGCAAACTTACCTACCAGAGTGATTAGTCTCAGTTTGGAGCGCTCCAAAACTTTATAGTATACAGTATACTCTAAGTATACTATTGATCGAATCACAATGACTTCAGAGTAAAATGGACCTAAAGTAAGAGTTTTTGAGTTCATTTTGCTCTGAAGTCATTTGTGATTCGATCAATAGTATACTTATTGTATACTTTTAGTTTTGGAGCGCTTCAAACTGAGACTAAGCACTCAGGTGTAGCTAGTGTACCTGGTAAACTTACCTACCTAATATAGCTGGTACCTGGTAAACTTATTTAGTAAAAGTAAAAGAAAACAGAGTTACATAACAACTTATTACGCCAAAACCGCTTGGCAACGTAATCAATAAATAAGCCAAAATAATTACTATTGTATAAACTACAATGTTGTGGTAACCTTAATTTAAGTATACAACATAGCGGCCTTGTTTATGAATACTAACATGCTTTTCAGGGTTCTTTAGCAATTTTTTAAAACTAAATTTTAAAACTAAAACTAGAGTGAATGAATGAATTAATAAATATACCTTTAATTGTACACCGCAACATAAGAAAATACAAACAAGTATAAATGTTGAATGGAAGCAGGCGTTACTTTGCGGAATTCCATGATATACAATGAATATAAAATTATTTTGCTATAATCCGCTAACAGTGACAAATTTGTAGGCACAACACCACACAATCTTGTAGGCACAACACCACACAATCTTGTAGGCACAACACCACACAAATTCACCACAAAACAAACTCGACGATCGTTTCGCTCCGACACCGGAGTCGACATCTCCTGAAGATGCTCCGGTGTCGGAGCGAAACGATCGTCGAGTTTGTTTTGTGGTGAATTTGTGTGGTGTTGTGCCTACAAGATTGTGTGGTGTTGTGCCTACAAGATTGTGTGGTGTTGTGCCTACAAATTTGTCACTGTTAGCGGATTATAGCAAAATAATTTTATATTCATTGTAAAACAAGTATAAATTAAAAATTGAAAAAACCCCCGCCAAAAATACGTAATCCGCCACTTTGTGGCGGCGGCCATCTTGGACCGATTTTCATCAAACATAGCTAAGAACACTCCCGAATTTACCTGTCAAACAAAAAATTACTGCATTCAAATTGGTTCACCCGTTTGAGCGCTACGGAGGAACAGACACACACACACACACACACACACAGACATGTCAAACTTACAACACCCCGTCGTTTTTGCGTCGGAGGTTAAAAACATTCACAAAACAAGTCAAATGGAAGGTAAACAAATAAAAGTGAATATGTTTCTTCGTCTCCAAATGATAGACGTCCACAGCTGGACATAGTCTGTTACGAGCATCTTCCTGCCAACGACTCGCTTGAGATCGTCTGTCCACCTAGAGTTGGGGGGTCTTCCATTGCTGCGCTTGGCGGTGCGGGGTCACCATTCGAGCACCCTGTGACCCCAACGTCTATCATTTCTTCAAGCTACGAGTATACCATTGCCATTGGGAGGCTTTGACTATAGCTAATTACAACCCTAACGGAAAACCATACCAGTAACCGTTCCAGTGCCTTTGCAAAATCCTTCGTCGATTTAGAGCATCGAAATACAATAATTCAATGTAAAATGGCCCTAAAGCCTCTTGTTTTAAAGTCATATGACTTTAAAACAAGAGGCTTTAGGGCCATTTTCCATTCAGTGCAGTCACCGTTCAGTACTTCAGATTTAAATTCACAAATTTTCAACATTCGAAATCTGGTAACGTTTTCGAAATATGCAAACCCATACTAAGGGTTAGCCTACTTCTATCTTAGAATGTACAATGTACAACAGGTGAAATTACCCCGCCGTCAATGTAATCAGTTACAAGAAAATAATTTCATCACACATTAAGGGCCTGTTTCCCCACCTTATGATAAGTGTCGGATAGCCCAAAATGTAAGTTTTGTCACTTTCTTACTTTAAGTCAAGTGACAAAGACAAAAGTTGTGAATAGCTATCTGACAATTATCAGAAGGTGGTGAAACAGGCCCTAATACCGCACACACCGCTCTTCACTAGGTATACTCAGCCCGTAAATGCGGAACGATATAGCAAGAGAGCACTCTTAATACCGCTAATCTCTTTATAGGTTTAGAACCCTCAGTAGCCTATTTCAACTTGCGCTTGGTCGATTTTATTGCTCTTGATTATAGTCTATCGATTCGAATTAGGGTCTCGCGTGTAGTGCGCCAGTCACGACCTCGTTGGTACGACTATGTAATCTTAGTTGTAGTTTTATTGCTACGTCTGAGTTTAGAAGGTCACTGGTGATAATTCGGTTGTGCACAGTCACTAAACTATTTTTTTTTTAACCCCCCATGCAAAAACGACGGGGTGTGTGTGTGTGTGTGTGTGTGTGTGTGTGTGTGTGTGTGTGTGTGTGTGTGTGTGTGTCTGTCTGTTCCCCTGTGGCGCTCAAACGGGTGGACCGATTTGAATGCGGTTTTTTTCGTTTGAAAGGTGAATTAGTCGAGTGTGTTTGCTATGTTTGATGAAAATTGGCCCATATGAAAGGTCTTGACTAGTAGAATAGCAATATTGCAAATCCAAGATGGCCGCCGCCACAAAATGGCAAATGTCGGGGGTTTTTTTTAATTTTTAATTTATACTTGTTACTCACACGGTCGTCTGTTCCTACAGTAGACAACTAAATGCCTGTGTTATATAAATGTACTAGCGGACCTGGCAGACATCATCCTGATTGGTGATATAACGACATCAACGCCACCTACCGAGACCCGGTGGGTTATCTGTACTTACCCGGTAATTGTGTTTTCGAACCATCCAGGAACCCATTGATAAAAATGAAAAATGTCATAATGAAGAACGGCTAGACCGATTTTTTGCAAACTTCACATAAACCATCTACTAATAGTCCGAACTGTTTTGGTTTGGATAGGTGAGCCTGTTTTTGAGTTATAAAATTACAACGAAAAGTGGCATTGATTTTTATATATTACTAGCCGACCCCCGCGACTTCGTTCGCATGGATATAGGTTTTTATATAAAATCGGATCGGACCCCATAATTCTTTTTTGTACCTAAACTAAATGTATCCTAAGTTACTTCTTAACATCACCTATCTGCCATTGAAAGTTCCATCAAAATCGATCCAGCCGTTTCGGAGATTAGCTGGAACAAATAGACAGGCCGACAAACATAAATTTAAACGCACGCCAGTTTAAAATAAGCCGTGCGTACAAACATCCGCGTCCCAAGTTATTTGAACCCAATAAATGTCTGTCATTTCTGAACTAATGAACCTATGATCTTGAAATATTTACGGGACAATACTTAAAGTACTATCTTTCTAACAAAAAAAGAATGAGTTAAATCGAACTACGCGTTAATGAATTACAGCTAAATTCATGTTTTAACTTTCTTCCCCTCTCCCAAGGGAACCGTGCTGAATTTCGGGATAAAAAGTATCCTATGTCCTACCTCGGAGTATAAACTCAAAACGTACCAAATTTCATTCGAATCCGTTCAGTAGTTTCGGCGTGATGCGCGGCCAAGGTACAGACAGACAGACAGACAGACAGACAGAAAGACAGACAGACAGACAGACAGACAAAAATGAAACAAATTGCAGTTTTGGCTTCAGTATCGATTATGGAGTGCCCTCCAATAAAAAATTTCAAAATATCTTCAATGTACAGAATTGGATCTGTTACAGTTTTATTATATTATAGAAGATATAGATAAATGCATTTTTTTTTCGAAAGTTTGACTAATGATATGCATGGTCTTGTTTATGAACTCGGTTTGTTTCATTCGGTGTTGCTAAACTCGGATTTAAAGCTCAGGAACTATGAAAGTATTGAACATAGATTAAATCTACTAGGCCAGGGACATAATATTATGTAGCCGAATTACGCGAGTGGCGATTCCGCTGTGTTATATTACGCGCTATTAACTGCACTGATATAATGCCGAATAGAATTTCCATAGGCGAAATTTTGTGCGTGATTTTTCGTCAGACTCATTCCTAGCCTTAGAATTTGAAATAATTTTAAAAATTGACCTATTTTTCAGAAGAGGAGGAGGATTTAACCGTTGTTTCCGTGTTTTTTTTTTGTTACGTGATTGTTACGTGATTTCAAACCATATATTTCTGGTCTTTAACGCTGAACGTCAGCTTTCTTTCAGAGTTCGCTATTTTGCAAGAATTCATGCATTCTTGATCAAAACAAGGACGTTACCATACAGTAACTTCCGTTCAATTTATAAATTTTATGTCTTCCAACGCACGCATAAAACGAACAAATGTTATGGTTATAGTTCCGGATCACAATCGCAATTCCGGGGTTGGCTGCTACTGAAATATATTGAAGGTAATAAATACGTGATGATAATTTTCGACGTCATAAAAACCCTAAACCATGTACTTATATCTAAAATAATGTCCTCCCAGCCGTATTTGGGCTACAGCGACCAATCAGTGAAAACAGAGGCTAACACACAGAGGCTAACCTAGTTGCCTAGTCTAGTTTAGTCTATAATAGCACGAGATATAGAGCCTGAAGGCCTACTACAATCTTTAAACTAACGATCCAATTCCGATGCTAATTCAATATCGGTGCCTAATATAAATCGCATTGAATTCGTACCATGAAGTATCTTTTTGTTTCTGTATTTTTATACTAGGTTTTTGTTTCGTCTATAATATCGTCTATAATAGACGTCATGACGTCATGACATCTATTGGTCGGATAAAAGAGTTCATGGTACGAAATAGCGATTCAGTTCAGTTTAGGTCTTTAATTGAGTCGCGATTATAGTTGATGGTAGACCCACTGAGCATAAGTCTGTGCGAAAACACAAATGCACTCAATATTCCCTCACTTTCATACTATGATAGAACGCCAACCGGAGGGAGAACAGGCACAGGATTTAACGTGCTCTCCGAGGCACGGGAGTGTATCTATATCTATAACCACCAACTTCCCAACTCTACTGAAAATTTCTTGACGGGAAATCTCCACCAATAATTTACCCTTTTATGGCCCGACCTGGACTGGAACTCAGGACCTTATTATTCGCAGCCGAAACAGTTGGTCATTAGACCGTCAATGTTTAATTCGCAAGTTTTGTGTTTAATTCACATGAATGAATATGATTCCATTCCTGGCGTATAAAACAACTTACATAAACTGCCTCTTACAATAATGTAGGAAATCTTTTCATTTCTGTCATATAAAACCACTTAAAGAAACTGCTGTATAAATACAATAAGGCAGGAAATTTTGTTTAGCGAAACTTTTTAAAAGTCTTATGAACCTTACTGTTCTGTCTTCAGATAGAATTGTGTTTGAAAATAAACCGGTCAAGTGCGAGTCAGACGAGCGAGCGAGCGAGCGTCAGCGAGAAAAGGTAAGGTGCTAATTAAGCTTGTCCTCTAAATTGTATGAGCACTCATACAACTCAGAGGTCTATCTTAATTGGCTCAACTATGTATGTATGGGACCCTCTAATTTCCAACTTTTTTTAGTTTTTTTCCTTTATTTATGCTGTAAGACCTGGCTCTTTGCCAAATTTCGTAATTCTAGGTCTGACCAAAATTGACAAATCTAGGTCAACCGGAAGTACCCTATAGGTTTTGGGTCGAAAACCTAAATGGTAGTTCCAGTTGACCTAGATTTGTCAATTTTGGTCAAAAGCAAGGTCTTACAGATCAAGTAAAGGAAAAATTCCGAAAAATAAAAAAAGTTGAAAATTAAGGTAAATTTTGGTACTTACGAGTTTTCGTGAAAATCTAAATTTGCCCATATCTTTTTATTGTGTGGACTCAGGACCTTAATTTTTATACACCTAATAGGGACCATCACCTTAGTATCTGGTATAAATTTCAACTTGCTAAATCCACCCGTTCCTGAGAAAATCGGTGGTGACACACGGACAGACGGACAGACGGACAAGAAAGTGATCTTATAAGGGTTCCTTTTTTTTACCTTTTGAGGTACCTACGGAAACCTAAAAAAGGAAAGTAACCAACAAATATAAAAATATTTTTTGTTAATTTAGTTATTTTGTAGGGCCGGCCAAAACTGTCGTTACTTATATATTTTTTTGAACCTTAAACTCCCGTTACAGAATACTAGCTTTGCATTGAAATGAAAAATGAATAAGTATTAATTTCTTACAAGAAAAACACATGATAGTAGTTGGCTCTGCTTATTTCTGTTTCTTTGAGCGGATGAAGATTATTAATATTTTGCACTTCCAATAAATTAAAGACACTAGCAAAAACAATAAATTGAAATAATAATGCAGTATTATGAAATTTCCAAAGAAAAATAAACTGAAAGTACTCATTTCTTTTTCATTTGAGCCCATAAAACTTATAAATATTATTTGTAGTAAGCACGTCAAGTTAATTATAGAAAAAAACAAAAAAGCGAAAACAATATAAATACTTAAGGCCATGACGGTCGGGGTCGATGGAACGTGCCCCGGGTCTCAAAGCCCGATGGTAAATAATAAAGGCACGGGTCAGTGCGATTGCTCTCACGTAGCCCGGTAGTTCTTATTGATGTTATCATAAGGGCCATAATTAAATGAAAATATCGTTCTGTATGGACCGAGCGTCTCAAATATTAATTGTCTGAAGAGGTTAAAGGAACGTTGGAGTGTCGGAGTTCCGTGGGGCGTGATTGCAAATTAGCAATAATACGTGATTTGTAGGCCGCGTCCCGGCCACAAAATAAAATCAGTTGGCGCGAGATTTTTGTTTCTTTTGCACGACTGGTTTATTTTGGTCTATACGTTTTTCCTTTTTCTCGCAGTCTGTTTATTTGTTTTGTATCCTACCTCAAGGCAGATACTTTGAGGTTACTTTTTCTTACCAGAGAGACCTATTAGAGCGTTCAATGTGTGGGCACAATGATATTGTCTGGGCATGTGACGTGTATTTTTCGTTCAAGGTTTTCTTCAATGACAAATTCTTGATTACTATCTCATCGTCGACTGATATGTGTCCACTGATGAACATGGGTCTCTTGTAGGGACTTCCACTTGTCTCAATGTTTGCGTCGAGTGCAAGGTTGCTATTGCAGCACCTTGGGACTCCAACATCAATCGGTCCTTCGAACTTCGTGCCCTGCCCATTGACACTTTAGTTTCGCAACTCATATCTATATCGGTTACTCTGGTTGTTTCTTCTATGGATCTCTTTATTTCTGATTCCCGTAGAACGTACCTTTATACTGCGGGAATCAGGAAATGTACTTACAATGTACCATACATATAATATTCTGATTTCTGACATGAAACTTTCAATGTCTGATTTGAATACATTGTTTCTGAGTAAGAGCCAACAGTAAGAGTTACTTCATCTAAATTCCGTATTTTAACGCGCCAATTTGCAACTCCTACAACCGCAATTCACAGTTGAACTGAGTACAAAAGCAAAACGTCGAAGAAGCGTTATTTAAGTTATGTAAGCTACTATTATGTAAGCCTAGTCTACACGAACAAACTAATAGAACTACTATTAGTCTAATACGGAGAAATTACTAAAACTAACTATTTATGAAATTTTACACTTATCAATTCAGATTTCAATATTTATGTAACCAGTTAATTGTATGATATTGTTATATTGTAACAAAATTGACCAAGCAACTAACTAAAACCTGAAACAAGCTATTGTAAGGTAAAGTCCCCTTATTCCGTGGTATTTTCATAAAAACTCGAAAGAACGTCAAAAATTAAGCATTTACTACACCTTTCTGAAGAACTGGCTATTTTTATCAGAAGCGTTATTTATTTAACTCTTGAAATATCCTAAAAGGACAACAATTACAACTTAATTTAAATTTAAAATTAAATTAAATATGAAGAAAGTCTGAATGCTCCAATTCCGAGGTAAAAATCCTAATTCCGAGGCAAATGGCTCCTAATTCCGAGGGTACAGAATACAAAGGGAAACGAGTAGAATGAATTCTACATGGTGTTCAAAAATGAACTGTATTTATTAATAGATTTCAAAATCAATTCGATACATATGTAATTGTTTAATTATGTTTGTGTGTAAAATATTAATATATGTATATTATTATACAGGATGCTCACAATATTTCAGTATGGTTTCAGTTACACCAAGTATCATTCGCGTTCAGTTACGCAAACATTCATATTCTAAAACGTTTATCTTATTATTGCTCGTGCTGATTCATTCACTGACTCACTCATTGATCACCTCTCCTGTAAAATTTTGTATGAAAATTATTTTTTTCGCAAATGGTTTCGTATAGAGGATAAAAATTCATTCAGAACAAAAATATGGAGAGAGCTGATGATTGAGGATTTCAGAGACGAGCAATGGGCACGCTTAAGGTATTGAAGATAGGTGGCGGGTGCTCGAGCAAATGTCAGTCGAAACGTCATCCAATTGGCAGTGAGCTGAAAAAAAATTCAAAATGGCGAAAATAAGATGGCCGCCATACAAATTTCGTCGGTCTCCATCTCGGAAGGTATAAAAGATAGAAGAGTGGTTTCTTGACAAAAGATGATCAGGATCCGATGGTTTATTGGATAAATAGAAAAAAAAAATCAAAATGGCGGAATTTATTTTTCCATAGAAAATGTATGGCGAATATTGAGAGAGAGAAGTTGTGAACAATGCAGGCCTTTGATGCGGTTCTTTGGAGAACTCTCAAAGAAAAATATGGGAAGACATGATGATTGAGGGTTTGGAAGACGGTTGAGCAGCCCGGGCAGGGTATTGTAGATAGGTGGGAGGTGCTCAAACAAAAATTACTCAAAACCTCATCCCATTGGCACTGAGCTGAAGAAAAACCCAAAATGGTGGATACAAGATGGCGGCCATACAAATTTCGTCGGTGATTATCTCACTAAGTATAAAAGATGGAAGAGTGGTTTTTTTAGCAAAAGATGATCAAAACTTAATAGGAGTCAAATAGTGGCCTTGAAGTCGCGTGGCCTTTACTTCCTTTGACAGTACCGCGAGCCTCAATAAATTCAAGGCGGTGCGTACGAATGTAAGTTAACGACCTGTATGGTTAGTTCGAGCTTGCACACTTCGAAAACGGTACTAGATTTGAATATCGAAAAACTATAATATCAGAGCAAAATTAACCCTAATGCTCTTACAGTCAAATAAGATTTTAAAGTCATAATGTAGTAGGGTACTTCGAATATTTATTTTAAAAATTTCTGCTTGGGGCGTAGACGAATGGCTAAATATATTGGCGGACTCAAACCTTAAAACCAGCCAGTTTAGTTGCATTTCACTCTCAGGTCATGTTAGTCTCGATACTCGAATTTCTATCATCGTTTCCCCAATGTACAAAGTCGGCATAAGGCCTCTGTACTCACTAGGTTAGCAATCAGCTGTTCGACAAAAATCTTAGATTTGATAACATGACAGGTTTAGGTATGACGGTGTGACTCTTGTTCCATGAAAGCAAAGGAGGTAGCTTGGATGGGATGCCACGTGTGTGGATACACTGGCACTGTCTCACATACAGGTGACCTCCGTGGCGGCCGGAGCGGCAGCCACTAAGGCGGAAAGGGCCAAGAGGCGCAAATATGAAAATATAGAAAATAATTTCATATTTGTGCCTTTTGGGGAGGAGACCATGGGTTCGTAGGGCGAGGATGCTAAGTCCTTTTTTAAGGGCCTGTCATCCCGTCTCGTGGAGTCCACGGGTGACCGGAGGGCTGGCGCCTGGCAGTATAATATTGTACTCTGTATTACTACTGTATAATATTGTACTACTGTATATATATAATATATACTCCTACCTATCTAGAATGTGCCCCTGGCTGTGCCCCTCACCCATCTTTCAAACCTTCGATCATCATCTCTCTCCGTATTTTTGCTCCGAATAATTTGTAAGGATGAGATTTCTTAAAAAAAAACTAATTTTACATTTGTACAATCGTTTTTTTTAGCTCGCTGCCAATCGGATGATGTTTCGAGTGATATTTGTTTCAGCACCACCCACCAATCTTCAATAGGTGCACTGGCCGTGCTCCTCATCCGTCTCCTAAATCCTCAATCATCAGCTGTCTCAATATTTTTTCTTCGCATGATTTTTTGTCTTCTATACGAAACCATCAATGAAAAAAACAATTTGTACGGAAAAATAAATCCTGACATCTTGATTTATTTTCTTATTTTTATTATAATATTTATTTTCTGATTATCCATTTAGTAGATTTTTAGATCTACTAAATGGATAATCAAAACCTAAAAGGTCTTGATCATATTTTGCCCAGAAAATACTCTTCCATCTTTTATACTTAGTACGAGACATCGACGAAATTAGTATAGCCGCCATTTTGAATCTGCCATTTTGGGGTTTTTTTCAGTTCAGTGCCAACTTGATGAGGTTTCGAGTAATTTTTGCTTGAGCACCTCCCACCTATCTACAATACCCTGCCCGGGCTCCTCAACCATCTTCCAAACCCTCAATCATCATATCTTCCCATATTTTTTTTGAGATTTCTCCAAAAAACCACATCAAAGCCTTGCATAGTTTACAACTTGTAGTCTCTTCAATATTCGCCATACATTTTCTATGGAAAAATAAATTCCACCATTTTGGTTTTTTTTCTATTCATCGAATAGACCTTTGGATCCTGATTATCTGTTGCTAGGAAACCACTCTTCCATTTTTTTTACCCTCCGAGGTAGACACCGACGAAATTTGTATGGCGGCCATCTTTTTTTCGCCATTTTGAATTTTTTTCAGCTCACTGCCAATTGGATGACGTTTTGAATGACATTTGCTCAAGCACCCCCCTCCTATCTTCAATACCTTAAGCGTGCTCTTCACCCGTCTCCGAAATCCTCAATCATCAGCTCTCTCCATATTTTTGTTCCGAATGAATTTTTGTCTTCTATACGGAATCATTAGTGAAAAAAATTTTTTTATACAAAATTTTACAGGAGGGGTGATCAATGAGTGAGTCAGTGAATGAATCAGCACGAGCAATAATAAGATAAACGTTTTAGAATATGAATGATTGCGTGACTGAACGCGAATGATACTTGGTGTAACTGAAACCATACTTAAATATTGTGAGCATCCTGTATTTTATTTCTATACATACCACGTAATTAGAGGCTCATAGAACCTTATTCCGAGGTAGTATTTCTATCCATACCACATAATTAGGGGCTCATAGAACCTTATTCCGAGGTAATACCACGGAATTGAGTTTTGTAACAAAAAACACGTTTCCTAATTCCGAGTGTTAAAAAAGAAAAGATTTTTCCATAATAAACAAATAATTTAAAGCTTAATTAGATTATCTTCGTAAATATGTACAAAACTCTCACAAAATTGCATTGAAATATGTATAAATTTAATTTTCTTTTAAATTAATTTTCTTTAGCTTTCCCATACAATCTATCAATAAATTACCTAAATAGGTAAACTTTGACACGGTATAGTTAGTGATTGAGACGCCAAAGTGTACCTCGTAATTAGGACTCTGTAACCTTATTGCCTATTTAAATATTCAAAACCGAAACAAGAAGTATTTAACATAAAACGACTCTAAAAATTGAAAAAGTTATGAAGTCTATGAAATCGCAATTCCGCGGTATACCACGGCGTTAGGAACCGGCTAAAATATTTGGCACCTAACGCCGAGGTATTTTCAAAACCTATTTTCACCTTAATTTCTTTACAAATATTCACAAAAGTTGATTGTTTTCGATTGAAAATATAGTCCTTCAAATATTCAAATCTAAATAAAAACAAATAAAGCTCAAAATTAACGGATAAACACTATTTAAAAAAACGTAGGTATTTCGTGCACGAGGTCCAAAATGTATGAAACATGCGTTCGGGCCGGCTGCTAGTGTAAAACTTGCCGGTTATTTTAAAACATATACATATAAAACCAACAATTTCGTCATTTATCTATGGAATGATAAACTATCAATTGATTAAGATATGTTGCAGTAAAAAATAGCTTGGTGATCGGTAGAAAACGCTGTTTTTCTATATACCGCGGAATTGGGTGCCAATTTTAGAATACCACGGAATAAGGAGACTTTACCTTAATTGTCTGGATTTGATTTGAGGGGTCGCGATTTCAAACAGACTTAAAAAAACCAGAATTTAGGATAAGATTACTGTCTAATATTACTTACAAGTGGATACCCGCGACTATGTTCACGTGGATTGTTTTTAAATTTTGGTTTTTAAAAATCCCGTGGAAATCATTTTAATTTTCCTAACCTTGCTAAACACTGTTAAAAGTTCACTGGCGGATATTTTGGTAGATCAAAATGTAAACATCCGCCAGTGAAAGTCCCACAAAAATCGATCCAGCCGATATCCGGTAACCTTTAAAGTATCTCCTTTCTAACAAAAAAAGAATGAATGAAATCGGTCACGCTTTAATGAAATACAGCTAAGTACATTTTAACTTTCATCCCCTCTCCCAAGGGAACCGTACTGAATTTCGGACTAAAAGTATCCTATATATTACTCCGTAGTATGTAAACTTAAATCATGTCAAGTTTCATTTCAATCCTTTCAGTAATTTTTCCGTGATGCGCGCACAAACATACAGACAAACAGACAAATAGATAAACAGACAAACACACAAAAATTTCAAAAATAGCTTTTTTACGTTCTGCTACTTATCCCTAACATCCCCCAGTTACTATTTTGCAAAAATCTTTAATGTACAGATACGGCAAGTCGATACGATTTTATAGAAAATGAGATATTTTCCGATAGTTTCTAAACTATGGAAGTGAAGCCATAAAATAAGTATAACAAGAGTGTACGCGTACACTATTCTAAAATTCATCTTTACTTTTATATTGTTCTGTTTATAGCTGTTGAAACACAATGTTGGAGCTTGGTTTAATATTCTGGCGGAATGGACTCCGGCCCACGCATTTTCGTTTGAGCCGTAGCTTTGCTCTATGTCTGTTTACTGGACGACCTTTCTTAGGTATAAAATATTCATAAGCTGCTAAATTATGAATGCGCTAATAAACGAGCTGCCTAGTGTTTAAAAAAAATTAGATGCAACTTTTTAGTCACCCAGCGAAAGTTGTCCGTTAGCGCAAGCATAGATTAAAAATAATTTATTATCATTAAACATCATCATTATCAAATCAAATCAAAATTCATTTATTCAAAGTAGGTACAGTGTACACTTTGTGAACGTTAATATAAGAAGTACATGAAAGTGAGGTAATGGTGATAATTACTACGACAACTTAAAACTAAAACTACGAGGGTTCCAAACGCGCCCTGCTGGGTTATTCTGTAACTTAGTTAGCAACTGAAAATAGTTGCCAACGAATTAGTTTGATATACATTGCTGCTTTACTGTGGGAAATATAAAGTGTTTTCATAATTTTACACAGTAAAGCAGCAATGTATATCGAACTTATTCGTTGGCAACTATTTTCAGTTGCTAACTAAGTTACAAAATAACCCCCCTGGTCTGAGAAGAGCCTACAACAAACTCAGCCGGGTTTTTATTATTGTCACCATCTCACAAAATGTATAATTTCTAAATAATTTGAACTGTTGACTTTTAGAGCAATCTATGTATGTCCATGATTTTTTGTCATTAAAAAAGTCTTTTACGCTATAATAAGATTTTTCAATTAATTAATTTGCGTTTCAACAAATAATCTTTAATATAAAAACAAATGGAAAAGCCAAATTAGTCCAAGCTCATCAGTAGGTACTAACAATATAAGACAGGGAATTCCAGTTCAGTTAGACTTTCCATCTACATCATCAGGCTCTAAATTCAACTGTGCTGCCATCCATGGTTTCAGGGAGTTCCAATTTCCATCTTTCATATATATGGTCGAAAAAACTCAATGATGGCATAAAATCTCTATATCTTGCATGTCTATATTTCAACTCAATCGGACAATTTAAAGAAGCACAAAAATCTGTTTCCAATTTTGACGAAAGCAACGAGTACAAACATAGCAAGTTAATAAAAAAAATGATTGTCTGTAAAGTCGATTTACGGACGATAATTTACGTGATAACGTCATGTTTGGGGTGTAAGTGGCCCAAATTCCACCTATGTGGCCAAAGTCAACCTCACCTGCACGCGGTGCACCCTGCCAGTATGCTAACGAGGCCCTGACGCTCTCAGTCCCCTCTACGGGTCGTTGTGCCTGATACCACACAACGTAATCTGGATGGTATCACCGCTTTGTGGTAGGATTCTATCCCGAGTCCGCCTGGCTAGCGACCACATTTCAGCCGTAATCTGCCGCAAAGCATCCGTGTGTTCCGGCAGCGAGCTGAAGAGCCAGCCCCCTTCCTCAAAAGCCGGCAACGCATTAGTGGTACCTCAGGTGCTACTAATGTTCATGGGCGAGACGAGACGACGAGAGTGACGCATCGTCACAAGCCGAACGCTTAGTTCCGCGCTACGTACTACGTTCCTCGCTACGAGCTACGTGCTACGCGCTACGTTCCGCGGTGCGTAGGAGTCATGCTTTTTCGTGCATGTAGCGGGCGTTCATCGATTTATAAGACGTCAAAAGCTTTTCAAAACTTTGTAAGCGCACCACGCAATCCTTCCTCATCGATTCACTTCGCTCCACCTTCTGGACTCCTTAAGATGATAGGTACTCTTAGTAAGATGCAATTTTTGTAGACTGTGCAACTGAATGGATATAATATTATGACCTTTTTCTTAAACTCGTATGCACTTGGAGGCGATTGCTATAATGGATTCAAATTAACTGCAAGATATCAAGCAACAGCCGCCCGACATTGCGTGGCTATATTCTACGGAAAATTGTAATGCACACACATTTTTTCGTAATAAATTGAGTTAAATCCAGTGTGTCTACGGCTTTCGTATAATATTAGCGAGTTTATAAAGTTAAACAATTATGACTCCGCCGGCGAAATATCAGCAACTTTAGAAGCAAATTGCCGCTATTTATAAACTTTAACTCGCTTGAACTATATTTTGGTTATTAACACAATGTTGGAATTGAAATTGTTCTACGCCCTACTACTTACCTTGGTTTTGCTTGTGTGGTTTTGTTCAGCTCTAAAGAGCTAAATATAGGTAGTTGTTTCTATACAATATGTATCACATATCTATCAAATCAAATTTGAATCAAATTTTGAATTACTAGTTTTGATTTACTGTCGATGCTACAAAAAAGAAAATAGTATACTTTCTTGTTACAAATCTAATGTTGATTATATCAAATAATTAGTGACAAAACATGGTCAAAAATGTAACGCACTACCTTAAAAAAATATGACTGACAAATGAAGAGCTCTGTTGGAACAAATAGAGAGGAAAAATGGACAGACCCATTAAAACATTTATCTCTTTTCGCGCCGCATTCCTCATTACTGGGAGTCCTGACCCCTTTTCTGACCTCTAAAGTCCAACTTGGGTTAACAATGTTTACACAGCGTAATCGACTGAGCTGTTGATACTAGGCCACAGGACCCTTAATCGGTAAACATGTCTAATACATAGACATAGTCTAATAGTGTACCTATGTAGGAAAATATTGATTTTCCTTATATTCCTATAAGTCCACTTGAGAAACGTAATCAGGATTTATTGATCGGTTGTAATGTGAGTAGAATAATATATAGTTCGTTCATAAAATGGTCAAGAAATATGAGGAGCGCAACATGTCTGTGGCAAACATGGAACCTATATCTCACACGAAACACCTATGTCTCGATACACGAATTTATGAAATCAAATGGAAAACTTATGACAAAAATGGAAACTAACTTTAAAAGGTTTCAAATAAAATAAGTTCACTGGGCGACCGAATCACTTACTTGCACACCCAATTTAACTCAAGTGTTCGACCGGCTTCGACGTTGATACTTTAAACTGACCGCAGTTTCACGGTGTGAAAATGTTCAGTTTTCGCACAACAACACTAACGAAATCACTAGTGTTGGTCATTACCGCAGAAAAAAAAAATCTGTAACTTAAATTCATCAATCAAAGTTACTTTTAGCTACTTTAACTTAAAGCTACGCGGACTAATAATTGTTAGTCTAATTAACTAATTATAATTAGTCCGCGTGGCTTTAGGTTTTATTATTGAAGACTGGGTCTATTTCACCACCTTCTGATAAGTGTCGGATAGCCTAAACGTAAGTTTTGTCACTTTTTTACTTAATGTCAAGTGACAAAGACAAAATATGCGAATAAGCTATCCTACACTTATCAGAAGGTTGTGAACAGGTTATTAGTTTCCAGTATATTCTGTTTTCAAGCTGTGATAGCCTAGTGGTTAAGACGACCGACTTCTAATCGGAGGTCGTGGGTTCGATCCCGGGCACGCACCTCTAACTTTTCGGAGTTATGTGCGTTTTAAGTATTTAAATATCACTTGCTTTAACGGTGAAGGAAAACATCGTTAGGAAACCTGCATGCCTGAGAGTTCTCCATAACGTTCTCAAAGGTGTGTGAAGTCTGCCAATCCGCTTGGCCAGCGTGGTAGACTATGGCCAAAACCCTTCTCACTCTGAGAGGAGACCCGTGCTCTGTAGTGAGCCGGTAATGGGTTGATCACGATGATGATGATGATGATATTCTGTTTAAATTCAAGATAACATTTTCGATAGTAAGATTGCGTATTGCGATTAAATCGTGAGTGTACCAAGCCGCAATCTACAACGTAATCCAATGGTAGAGTCGATATAAACTACTCGTAATACCTAGTACTGGCAGGGTGAGTGCCAATTGGTTAGAAACTATGATGCGATTTGGATAATCTATGAACGGAAATCAAATGCTACGTGAGGCTATGTGCAATCGTGCTGTATAAGTTTATTGCAGGGTTTCCTAACATTTTTCAACCCCCGACGCAATACCGACGGGGTTTTATAAGTTTGACGTGTCTGTGTGTGTGTGTTTGTTCCCGCCTAGTGCTCAAATGGGTGAACCGATTTGAATGCGGTTTTTTTATTTGAAAATTTCTTAGCTATTTTTCATGAAAATCGGTCCAAGAAGGCCGCCGCTACAAAATGGCGGATTACGTATTTTTTCACAACTGCCCTTAATATGGATATCAATGCCCTTAATATGGATAAAAAACGAGTAAACGATATTTTTTTATCAAAAATCAATTAAAAATAATTTAATTAAAAATACTGGCGGCCAAATTTTGATAGGCAACCTAATAAATATATATTCTCCTAATTATATATAAACATAAAAATTTGGTTTTAAGCAAAAACCCGATGAGCGCAATAATCCTGCAGCGGGATCTTAGACCATAAGAAGTATTAGTTATTCGTAAGAGAGACAGTACGCATACTAGACTCAAAAATGACATTAAAAAGTTAAAACCAATATAACTGTTAACTCTTGTTAGTAAACTGTTAGTAAACTGTTGTTAACATTTAAAAAAAATCGCTGAGATTCAAGAAATGGCTTGACCATTGATAGCGTGAGAAGTAACGTGTAATGTATGTATGTAACGTAATAATCGTTCGTTTCAACCAATGGACGTCCACTGCTGGACATAGGTCTCTTGCAAGGATCGCCACAGCACACGATCTTGTGCCGCCTGATTCCAGCGGCTGCCAGCGACTCGCTTGAGATCGTTTGTCCATCGAGTGGGGGGTCTACCTACGCTTCGTTTGCTGGTGGCCCAACGTCCCAACGAACAGTGCGTGTTGCTAGTGATGACTTACGGATCTGAGACATGGTCGCTAACAATGGGCCTCATAAGAAGGCTCAGGGTCACTCAGCGGGCGATGGAGAGAGCTATGCTCGGAGTATCCCTGCGGGATCAAATCAGAAATGAGGTGATCCGCAGGAGAACCAGAGTCACCGACATAGCTCATCGAGTCGCGAAGCTGAAGTGGCAATGGGCGGGGCACATTGCACGAAGAACCGAACGTAATAATGATTTGGTATTATTTTTTATTTTATTAATATCAGCTTTCAAATACTAATTTATCACTTTAAACAACATAATGAGCTATTAGATATGTAGGGACCACAATGCATATGTAACACGATGCTGACTGACTCAGCGGACCACCGCGTGCACTGTGGAAAAATTATTATAATGTTGTACCAGTAATCAGTCGTTACTAGATCACTGTATAGACGACACGCCAAAGAAATGAGGTGAATCAAGAGTTATATTATTTGATTATCCTTGTGTTAGGAGAAGGTAACTTAAATCCTACAGATATAATTATAACCATATAAATTGTACATGGAGAAGATTTGCTTGCGAGAATAATAGATAAACTCTTTAGCAATCGAGCTCGTAACTTGACGACTAATTGGATTAACTTAAGCCAACATTCTCTTACTTGATTTTCCCAATCCGAGTCCCAATCAATGATTTAGTTTAAAATGTTGACCTAATTTTATATAATTCTGGCATGTGAGAGGCAATTAAAAAAGTAAATTATAATTATAAAAAATGTAACGCAGAGTGAAGTTACCCAACACACGAGCCACCCCACACGAGCAGAAGTCTAAACTCTAAAGCATTAACTATCATATAAAATTAGCAGGACTAATATAAGTTTTATAAGCTTATGCCTATCTAATATTAATTGTTTGATGAAATGTTAGTGGGGATTAGTGGCTTCTCATGTTAGGGTTGTGGAATTGTACACAGATTTTCTAATTAACTAATAGCAACAAGCTTTTCACGCTCTTGCGTTGGTAGCACTGACAATTAATGGTGAGATGTTTATGAGTGCAGGTTTAAGTTAAATTGTTACATTATTTCTATTTACACAAATTAATGTCAGTTGGCATAGTGAAAAAGTAGTTGCTGATTAATTAGCCCCTAATTCTCATGCACACATCTAATATTCCTTGCAGGCGTTAGCAAATTATAGACAGGTTTGTATAATTCTAGTGAATCTAAAATCGTTATAGCAAGCTACTTAATGATAAAATGGAATTCTTTGGGTAAAAAAGTATTTTATGTAGCTATTAAATTGCTTTTATTTAGTTTTATTAACCCCCGACGCAAAAACGACGGGGTGTTATAAGTTTGAAGTGTCTGTGTGTGTGTGTGTGTGTGTGTGTCTATCTGTTCCCCTGTAGCGCTCAAACGGCTGAACCGATTTGAGTGCGGTTTTTTTTGTTTGAAAGGTGAATTAGTCGAGAGTGTTGTTAGCTATGTTTGATAAAAATCGATCCAAGATGGCCGCCGCTACAAAATGGCGGATTACATATTTATTCACAACACCCTTAATATGGGTATCAAATGAAAGGGCTTGACAAGTAGAATAGCACTATGCAAATCCAAGATGGCCGCCGCCACAAAATGGCGAATGTCGGGGTTTTATTTAAATTTTCAATTTATACTTGTATCAGCTGTACGTTGAAAATAAGAGTTCACGTGTTTCACTGCAGTGGTGCTACTAGACTCAACTTAACTAATTAATATTTTGAGTAAATAGATTGATGGAAACTTCATAATCCAGACAACGTGAGTTTAAATTGGATGGTAGAACGCACCTAACGGCATGTACCTTGCAACTGATTTGGTTAATCACTTCACTGCGCGGTAATGAAATGCCTTGAGCGAGTTAAGTTAACAAGATACGAGCTAGTGTCCGCGCACGAAGTTAGTGAGAGTTTATTGATCTTTTTAACCCCCGACGCAAAAACGACGGGGTGTTGTAAGTTTGACGTGTCTGTGTGTATGTGTGTGTGTGTGTGTGTGTGTGTGTGTGTGTGTGTGTGTGTATGTGTGTGTGTGTGTGTGTGTGTGTGTATGTGTGTGTGTGTGTGTGTGTCTGTCTGTTCCCCTGTGACGCTCAAACGGGTGGACCGATTTGAATGCGGTTTTTTTTTGTTTGAAAGGTGAATTAGTCAAGAGTGTTGTTAGCTATGTTTGATGAAAATCAATCCAAGATGGCCACCGCTACAAAATGGCGGATTACATATTTTATCACAACGCCCTCAATATGAGTATCAAATGAAAGGGCTTGACTAGTAAAATAGCACTATTGCAAATCCAATATGGCCGCCACCACAAAATGGCAAATGTCGGGGGTTTTTAAAATTTTTAATTTATACTTGTCTGTCTCATGAAAAGTTACCAAATTGAAATGCTATTTTAGTGTAGATGCTACCTTTATATAAATTTTCTCACTTTATGTAAATGCTTCTCACGTTCTTGATATAAATTATATTGTAATTCTCGTGAGTTATTTTAGTAACATCTTGAATACTGTATTCAAAATCAGTAAATTGCTAAAGATTTACTTATACAGGCATTTTGGGATTCGTGATGGAAGTAACGTTATGTTTGGGGTGTAAGTGGCCCAAATTCCACTGATGTGGTCAAAGACAACCTCACCTGCGCGCGGTGCACCCTGCCAATATGCTAACGAGGCCCTGACGCTCTCAGTCCCCTCTACGGGTCGTTGTGCCTGATACCACAAAACTTAATTTAGAATTAGATGGTATCACTGCTTTGTAGTAGTATTCTACCCCGAATCCGCCTGGCTAGCGACCACAATTTAGCTGTAATCTGCCGCAAAGCATCCGATGCGTTCCGGCAGTGAGCTGAAGAGCCAGTCCGCTTCTTTAAAAGCCGGCAGCGCATTAGTAATCACTTAACATCAGGTGACCCTCTTGCTCGTTTTCCCGCTATGATTATAAAAAAAAATGGAAAATATATAAAATTGAATTTATAAAAAAAACCAAACGCAAGAGTTTTTTTGCTTATTTTTTTGTATAGGAAGGGCATTTTTGGTTCTACGATATTTTCCTACGATAGTTTCCTATTCGAGTAAGTGTATTCCAACACTGACTCACACCGTAGGTGTTAGTTTTATAGTTTTTAATCATCCGATGTTACCTATTTGTTTTTTTATTACTCGTTTAGCAATTCTGCTTTTCAACTCGTTTATGTTTTACATGAAAAAAGATTACCGTCAAAGATAAGACAGCCCTTTGCATGTTTCTTTTGCATCCGTAACGTTCGCGTTTTCCTTGTAATTCTTTTGTAGTTTTGTTAAAAGGTAACATATAGATTTTTTTTCTTTCAATCGCAATATTCAACCAATTTTCCTGTTCTTATCAAAGGAAAATTTATAGTCTTGTTCTTTGATGGACTTGTATTTCCTTAACTCATGTATGAATATTTTATATCTAGCCATTCTCATGAACGTAGTTCTGGTTTTCTCTAAATGCTCTCTCATTCGGAATTTACTTTTGAATAATATTATTATCTCATCGCTACGAGCGAGTCGACCTAAAATAAACTTTTGATCTAGTTTCCCGAATATTTGTTACCTTAACCTAAGTTGGATTAAGGCATCACATATAACTTTGTTTAATATGTAGTAAACTTGATCGTCGAAGGAGATATCGAGGGGAGGAGTAGCAGTCTAATCAAAACAGTTTCCAAACAGACGTCAAAGCACTATTCATGATGAACATAGTTACATAACTACGTAGAATCATTCAATCCCAAGTGATACGTGACTGTTTGGTTGATTACTTTGTCAATAAATAAGTCTAGATGAAGTTTGTGCTGCTCTGTAAGACATCATAATCTTTAATCTAGATAATTCTGCGTCTGATATATATCTTGTTTTTAGTATTGATTTCTGCTTCTGCAAGTTTATCTATATATATTTAAAAGTGAATCCCTATTTTCCTTGGTCACGGCATCACGCGCTGGACCGATTTTGACGAAATTTGGTATAGAGGTAGACTAGGCCTTGGAGAAAGACATAGGTAGCCTATGTCCTTCCTTTTTTATCCCGGAAAATGATAGAGTTACCGAGGGATTCTTAAAAACGCTGATGAAGTCACGGGCATCAGCTAGTTTTCATTAATTCTGGTTTGGAAGTTTGTTGTGAACTAATTGTGAATACTAGTAGTATGTAGATTTAGCTCACAACAAACAAATTTATTGAGTTTCATGATCTACCATAACTTGATAGGTTTTAAAGGTTAGGAACATTGTGAAAAGAATGGCACTGCTTTAAATCGGTAATTAAATTTAGAGATTTGTATACAACGGCCGAATAGGCACCATTAACTAATTAATCCACTTAATGAAAAAGTATGTAATCACAGTTTAACGTTAAATTAAATTACTATTTAAGTGATGGCCGGTAACTTTTGATTTCAAACTAACAAATTAAAACATGTTTTTACACTTTAACCCTTCTATTAATAATAATTGGCCCTTATAAATCATCTTTATAATAAAGTGCTATCAATAACATTTTATCAGTTCAAATCGTGTGTCAACGTGTACTCAAAGCGTAATTAACATTACAATAACAAAATTGTACTCGGCTTTCAACTAATTATTGTTTAACTGGCCTCATGACAATAACGGTTCACGCTATTTTAATTATGTACCCCCGGTTGTTCTGTAGGGGACATTATAAGTATTTAGGTAAACAATCGACATCAGGTTTATAATCGGGTTTCATATTTCCTGTATTTAGGTACGCATAATTAAAAATGGTGCTTAACTAAAACTCTGATAGAAAAGTGAACAAAAATATAGTCTAGAAATTAATCTCAAAGCGAGCGAAATTTCGCTGCAATGTTGTAACTTATTGAGATTTTAGACGCGCCATGTTATAGATGAAAATTTAATGCCGAAGAAAACTCCCGCGTGCGTTTATCACATTTCACGACTATTGTTATATTTTGACAATAGTCGTTAAAGTCCGCCAACTCGCATTGGAGCAGCGTGGCGGGTCTAAGCTCTAAATCCCTCTCTCCTAAGATAGAGGAGGACTGTGCCCAGCAGTGGAACGTTAAAAGGCTGCAGTTTGTGTTGGTGGTAGATATATCTAAATCTATGTATATCTGAAATGATAATAACGATGTTGAATGTTCTTACGTGTTCCTACTTGTACATATTATTTTGTTATCCAATTATATCTTGATAAGGTCCCTTTCTATTCGTAACGATCAACTTTTACACGGTTATGGACATTTCCCTCGCCCTTTCGTGTCGTGAAATTCGGTAATTTATGTAAATGCTCATTTCCATTATAACAGTCCGGCTGCTTTGACGGTCCCCAAGTATATTTTTGAATCGGGAAAGTATTATCATATTGAGCTTAAAACTTTACCGAATTAACTTGCAATTCGGCTTTTTATACTTTAACATTTTCGGGGTACCTGGATTCTTCTGTGCATGAAATATTTTAGTTTATTCAAACAAGCTTTTGCCTAGGACTTGGTCCCCATGGAGGTGGGTCTTTCCTGAAAATCCTACAGGAACCCTTTGTTTCTGGGATAAAAAGTACCCATAGGATATCACTCTCTAGATCTTTAACTATATCCATGCATCCAACGGAGCAACAAATCAAGTCGATTTGTTGCTCCGTTGATGATTTATTGAAGGTCAAACCAACAAACCAACAGACCAACAAATAAAAAAAACAAGCACACTTTCGCAAATAATATGTACGAGCGGATACCCGCGACTTCGTTCGCGTGCATATTGATTTTAATAATCACGTGGGAATCATTTTGTTTTTCCTAAGCTCCTTTGAGCTTATACCTTGCTAAAAAACTGTTAAAAGTTCACTGGCGGATGTTTAGGTAGATCAAAATGTAAACATCTGCCAGTGAAAGTCCCATCATAATCGGTCCAGCCTTTCGAAGGTTAGCCAGTAGTCTTTAAAGTATCTACTTTCTAACAAAAAAAGAATGAATGAAATCGGACCACCCGATAACGAATTACAGCTAAGTACACATTTTGCCTTTCATCCCCTCTCCCAAGGGAACCGTGCTGAATTTCGGGATAAAAAGTATCCTATATGTTACTCCGTAGTATGAACTTAAATCGTACCGAGTTTCGTTTCAATCCATTCAGTAGTTTTTGCGTGATGCGCGCACAAACATACAGACAAACAGACAAACAGATAAACAGACAAACAGATAAACAGACAAACAGATAAACAGACAAACAGATAAACAGACAAACAGATAAACAGACAAACAGACAAAAATTTCAAAAATAGCTTTTATACGTTCTATTACTTATCCCTAACATCCTCCAGTTATTATTTTGCAAAAATCTTCAATGTACAGATACGGCAAGTCTATGATTTTATTATATGTATAGATTAGTAGAGATTGTAGGTGTAAAAAATTTAAATGAGTATTAGGTATGATCGTAAGTATAAAGATGTTTTTTTCTTCAACCTTCTTATTAAACTTAGGGTATGTAAGACTTCCGGAATACTCTAAATAAAAAAAAAAGATCACTTATAATTGTCTCTAGAACAAAAGTCAGCAGCAGCCCCAATCATTGAAAATTTCAGTATTTGGCCATAAAGGTACTCTTTCAAATTCATTATGGGTATACAGGCTAACTTTCCTATTCTTAAAAAGTTAGAGCAAGTTATCCGTCATAAAAGACGGTTCGCAAGAACGAGCATTCGCTCTTAAAACTTACATTGCGTGTTGCCAACACTAGATTTTATGATGATAAGCTAAAACAAAAGTTTGCTTTGCCGTAAAGCCTTTAACTTGGTAACAGCAATTTAGTTTTAGCGTTTCGCTTGTTCACCTCCTGCCTTCGTGGGCAATCTTAAACAGATTTGACTTTCAAATTAACGTTTAAAGCCTTTAAACTTATTTGGGGACAGGATTACAATTTACATCCGGCTTGTCTTTACATCGTTTGTTATGGTCAATCAAAATCAGAGTGGAGAGTGGTTTAAGGTGCTAACTGCTGGCTGATAAGAGAGTGCTCTGGCTGTCAGCTTGTCTCCTGTAAGGAATGACAAAGTATGTGGTGTCACTATTCATAATCACAATATTATTTAGGGCCTGTTTCACCACCTTCTGATAAGTGTCGGATAGCTTATTCACAACTTTTGTCTTTGTCACTTGACATAAAGTAAGAAAATGTAGTCATTTTCTACTTACGTTTAGGTTATCATAAGGTGGTGAAATAGGCCCTTAAGGTTTTCTCTTTTTCTTTGTCCATCATTTTACTATGTATTAATTTAACATTTATTAATAAACATTATGTGTAATGTAAGATGCACTGCCGTTCTTTTATATCTGGTTAGATATAAAAATTAATTAATTTTAAGCGACAAAGGGTATTTTCTGTTGCTGTATTATAATGTTGTAATGATGGATTTCAGTATAAATATAAGCCAGTCAGCTCCCCTATCACATATCCGTCCCCACCGTTTCGTCGTTAGACTACCTCCGCAAAAGAGCAGTTGCAGGAAGTGCAAAAGAATATTGCTATATACAGGGTATAAGGAGACCGCTTCCGAAAACTTAGCGCTATTGTTATGTAGTATAACAATCTATCAACTATCTACTAAACAGTATAATATCTATCAACTAAACACAATCTTATAGGGTAGGTATCGGCGTCGGCGCGAGCGCGGTTTCGTAGGTAGGTACCTAACGCTACGTAAATAGGTCACACAAAGTTCGTTGACCTCCAGCGTCACCTGATTTTATTTTAATCACGCAAGAGTTACATAACAAACTTTTACAAAATACAGCAAATAAGTTTTTTGCAATTACAGTTCTGTTTAACGCTCCAAAACGGGTATTGCATAAAAAGCGCATTTTTTTTCCGGTCCCCTGGCACCCTGTATGCATGTTACACCTACAATCTTCATAATATTATATCCAGAACAGTGTGCCGTTGCTAAGACGGGCCTACGCGGTAATAATGCCCGCTCCAAATTACGAATAGGCTGCGCACGCACCGCGGTTAAACGCTAGCTAGCTAGCGTTTAACCGCAAGTCTGATACCGCGAAAAAATGTAACACATTGCTTTCTATACAAGCGCACGCATTAGCGACTTTTTTCAGTGACTGATTTGAAAACCGTAACTTGCTACAGTTGGATCGCGGTTTGTAAACGCGCAATTTTTTTGTGTTCCATAGTAACAGTATGGGGGCGCACGAACTGCAATTAGCGCCTGTTCAGACACGGCGGGAACCGCGCGATTATAGAATCGCATGGAAATCGCGTAGGTCTTATTTATATGAGTTATAAAGTAATCGTTCAGACATAACCGCGCGGGAAACGCGCGGTTCCCGCCGTGTCTGAACAAGCGCTTAATCGCATTCGGTTTTTATTCAGTCTCAAGGGAGTCTCTAGGCGAGCGCAGAGCCACAACACGTGCTGTTCGTCAGAAATCCATGGTGGTACTGAAATATAATTAAGCAAAACGCCAACCGCAGTGCGTGTTTGTACGCGGTTTGGCGATTTCAGCTTTTCCTAAACCTCGGTGCATGCTCAGCCTTATGTCTTATCAGTTTCGTTGTCATTACAAAAATATTATATCTATTCAAAAAAAAACTTTATACTCCAACAGCTGACAGTGTGTTGAACACTATAATATTGATGTGCATTAAATTAGCTGAAGTGGTGGGCTAGTCTTAAAAATCTAATTGGTTCTATTTTTTTTCCTGTTTTAAGTAGGTATATCAATCAATAATTTATGACCAATTATTTGAAACCTCAATAATATTATTAATATTATGTTTGTTTGTATTTCAAATTCCCAAAGTTACTCCATACCCCAATATATTTGCAACGTTTGACATGAAATCGACATTCAATTTCTAAATTAAATTAAAGCAAAACTACACTTATATAGAAACGATCTTTTGAGTAGGGTTAGCTGTAACAGCAATGATAATATTGCCACAAATACCTATCATCTAATGGACGCCTAACATAGATAGGTATATCAGCTTTTATCATTTTATCAAGTATCCCCACGTAATCCACGAACTGTCGCGTCATAAAATCACAATTCTTATCTAACCATTCTGTATGACCATATTGTTATCTCGAAATAAATGGTCCGTGTTGGACAAAGTTCCGGTTGACCCAATTCATAAAGTAACCAAAGCAGCCAACGCATAAATTCATGTTATTTACATAATAATATTATTTTGCAGCGTTGTCTCGGATTTTCAAAGGAAATGTGTTAATTTGTACAGTCTAGATATACAGAGCTTCTGTGCCAAAGTTATGTTGGCTCTAGGGCAGCAATGTTGATGTGGACTCATCCTTAACGGTATTTTTTTGTACAATATTATAAACGCGAAAGTTTGTATGGATCTATGCATGTTTGTTACTCTTTCACACAAAAACTACTGAACCGATTTGGCTGAAATTTAAAACATACATAGCTTATAACCTAGAATAATACATAGGTGACTTTTATTCCAAGAAAAATCCATAGTCCACGCGGGATTTTGAAAAAACCCTTTGATATAGGAATCTACAGCTATTAGGTAGATTACTATAACAAACTTCCTTGGAATAAGGTATAAAGGTTAGAAAAGGAAGCGGGAACGGGAACAGTAAATCCTCGATTCCCTTGGGATTTATGACAAACCGAAATTCACGTAGGCGAAGCCGTAGACAAAACCTAGTTTGTAATATTAATATATATATAGCTGCTCGTGCTGATTCATTGACTGACTCACTGATTGATCACCCCTCCTGTAAAATTTTGTATGAAAAATTTTTTTTTCACTAATGGTTTCGTATAGAGGACAAAAATTCATTCGGAACAAAAATATGGAGAGAGCTGATGATTGAGGATTTCAGAGACGAGCGAATGGCATGCTTAAGGTATTGAAGATAGGTGGGGGGTGCTCGAGCAAATGTCACTCGAAACTTCATCCAATTGGCAGTGAGTTGAAAAAAAATTCAAAATGGCGAAAAAAAGATGGCCGCCATACAAATTTCAAGGGTATCCATCTCGGAGGGTATAAAAGATGGAAGAGTAGTTTCTTCACAAAAGATGATCAGGATCGAAAGGTCTACTCGATGAATAGAAAAAAAATTCAAAATGGCGGAATTTATTTTTCCATAGAAAATGTATGGCGAATATTGAAGAGACTATAAGTTGTAAATTATGCAAGGCTTTGATGCGGTTCTTTGGAGAACTCTCAAAGAAAAATATGGGAAGACATGATGATTGAGGGTTTGGAAGATGGATGAGGAGCCCGGGCAGGGTATTGTAGATAGATGGGAGGTGCTCAAACAAAAATTACTCAGAATCTCATCCAATTGGCACTGAGTTGAAAAAAAAATGGCGGATTCAAGATGGCGGCTATAAAAATTTCGTCGGTATCTATCTCACCAAGTATAAAAGATGGAAGAGTAGTTTCTTAGAAAAATATGATCAAGAACTAAAAATCTACTCGATGAACAGAAAAAAAAACAAGATGACGGAATTTATGTTTTCACACAAAAAGTTTTTTTTAATGATGGTTTCGTATAAAAGACAAAAATTCATGCGGAGGAAAAATATGGAGAGAGCTTATGATTGAAGATTTTGGAGACGGGTGAGGAGCACGGACAGGGTACCTACTGAAGATAGGTGCTAAAACAAAAATTACTCGATAGGTGGGGGATGCTTGAGCAAATGACAAATGTCACTCGAAACCTCATCCAATTGACAATGCACTGAAAAAAAAGTCAAAAATTCTGGATTCAAGATGGCGGCCATACAAATTTCGTCGATGACTATCTCACTGAGTATAAAAGATGGAACAGTGGTTTTTTTGGCAAAAGATGATCAAGACCTCAAAGGTCTATTTGATGAACAAAAAAAAACATGATTGCGGAATTTATTTTTCCATACATAATTTTTTTTTCATTGATGTTTTCTTATAGAAGACAAAAATTCATCCGGAGGAAAAATATGGAGAGAGCTGATGATTGAGGATTTCAGAGATGGGTGAGGACCACGGCCGCGACCAGGTTATTGAAGATAGGTCGGGGGTGTTCAAACCAGACTACTCGAAACCCCGCGGTCCGCTTTAGCGGGCCGCGCAGCCACGCGCAATACTAGTTATATATATAAAGCTACTTGAAGTAAGGTACTGATCACCTCTCCTGAACAATTTTGTATGGAACTTTTTCACTATACTTTCCGTGTGTGTAAAATTCAAAAATTCTAGGTCAACAAAATTATAGAGAGAGCTGAACGTGGAAAACTGACTAGGGTGCCCTAAAGGATCTCAGAAACTATCAGTCGGAGAGGTACCGTCCCGAAACAAAAAATGTTCAAAACCTTGGGCCATTGGGTGAACCGGTGAAAAAAATATGGCCACCAAACAAAAAAAATTTTCGTCTCCATACAAAAATTTCCTAATTTTCAAGAGGCTCTCCAGAACAATTTTGTATGGAACTTTTTTCCCCTTACTATTTATATGCGTAGAACTTATAGGTCTTCTTTCAGGAAAATTATGAAACTTCATGAATGTGGAAAATTTATCAGAGTACCCCAAAGGATCTCAAAAACTATCAATCATAGAAACATGGTCCTGAAAGCGAAAATGTTCAAGACCTTGGGCCGTTTGGTGAGCCAATAAAAAAAAGATAGGTACCGAACAAAAAAAAATTTCGCGTCCATACAAATTTTTTTTTTAATTTTCAAGAGGCTCTCCAGAACATTTTTGTATGGAACTTTTTTCTATCTCTAAGCGCATGCATAGAACTCATGAGTGTCCTTTCAGGAAAAATACGTACCGTTATGAAAGTGGAATATTTACCAGGGTGCCTCATGGGTCCTCCAAAACTACCAGTCATACAGACATGGTCCCAAACAAATGTTATTAAAGACCTTGGGCCATTGGGTGAACCAGTAAAAAAAAGATGGCCGCCAAACAAAAAAAAATTTCCTCCATACAAATTTTTTGTGTTCCTTTCAAGAGGCTCTCCAGAACAATTTTGTATGGAACTTTTTTCCCTTCACTATTTATGTGCGTAGAACTTATGGGTCTTCCTTCAGGAAAATTATGAAACGTCATGAATGTGGAAAATTTACCAGAGTACCTCATGGGTCCTCCAAAACTACCAGTCATACAGACATGGTCCCAAAGAAATGTTATTAAAGACCTTGGGCCATTGGGTGAACCTGTAAAAAAAAGATGGCCGCCGAACAAAAAAAAAATTTCTCCATACAAATTTTTTGGGTTCTTTTCAAAAGGATCTATAGAACAATTTTGTATGGAACTTTTTTCCCTCACTATTTATATGCGTAGAACTTATGGGTCTTTCTTCAGGAAAATTATGAAACGTCATGAATGTGGAAAATTTACCAGAGTACCTCATGGGTTCTCCAAAACTACCAGTCATTCAGGCATGGTCCCAAACAAATGTTGTTAAAGACCTAGGGCCATTGGGTGAATGGGTAAAAAAAAGATGGTCGCCTAACAAAAAAAAATTCTCTCCATACAAATTTTTTGGGTTCTTTTTAAGAGGCTCTCTTAGACATTTTTATATAAAACTTTTTCCCCCCACTACACGTATAAGTAAATAGAACTTAAAATAATTTTTTTTCACAAAAAATACAAAACGTAGTGAATGTGGAAAAATTACCAGAGTACCCTAATGGCCCGCAAAAACTATCGATCATAGAGGCATGGTCCTGAAACTAAACATGTTCAAGACCTTAGGCCCTTTGGTGAGCCAGTAAAAAAAGATAGCACACGGAACAAAAAAAATTCGTGTCCATACAAAATTTCTTTTTAATTTTCAAGTGGCTCCCCAAAACATTTTTGTAGATCTTTTTTTCCACTAAACGCATGCATAGAACTCATTAGTATCCTTTCAGAAAAAATACGAAACGTGATACCAATATTTCTTTCTATCTTTCAAGAGACTCTCCATAATATTCTGGTATTTGGTATGGCCTTCCATTTCTTTATTTTACGAATATTGAAGAGACTACAAGGCCCGCGAGCTGCTTGCAGCTCGCGCACCGAGCGCAACACTAGTATACCTAAGCTTAATTAAAACGAGCGTTTGTATGATGGTGTTTTAATTCTTATTCATCAGATTTCTATACTAATATCTATATCTCACTGGATTAGTTGCTAGCTTGTTCGGCTGCGGATTACAAAGTCCCAGGTTCAAGTCCCGGGTTGGTTTGAAATATTATTTTTTTCTGTCAAGATATTCAAGTTGGCGGTGTTCCATCCCATGCCTCAGAGAGCACGTAAAGCTGTCGGTTCTGCGCCTGATCTCACTCTGGGTTTGTCGGCCATGAATGCATCGGTCATTTTTTAACATATTTTAAAACATTTTTTACGTGCGGTGCTGCCAGATGTGCGTTCACCTTTTTTAAACATTAAAAAAAAACAACAAAAGAAAAAATATTATTATTCATATTACACCTACTATTCCTTCAATTATTCTACCAGCCAAAAATAACGCTCAAATTATTCTCAAATTTTTTAATATGCTAATAAATAATAAATAATTATTCCGACCAAACAAGCTCGTAAAAGAATCATCACCGAATTAGTTAAGCGTGGCTGATAAGAAAAATTTCCCGACCCATGCAGCATGTAAATAAGTCTTGATGAATTAGGGAGGGAATCTTTCATCTCTCTTCGGCGCGATTAGATATTCATAAGGCGCCACTGAGTCCGCCCATGTCTGTTTACCCACACCCCTGAAACGGATTGCGTATTTTCCTTGCATGTAAACAAAAAGTTTTACAACTCAGCCGTAACATGAATCTATAATGCGTTATTCTATCCCTCCCCCCTACGGCACCCCTGTGATCCGAGAGTTGGTGGGAAATAGGCCTACGTTCGCTTTTCGTCGGTGTATACCCGAAAATGGTAGAAAAAAATTTTTTTAAACATTTCACTGGTTGGTCACTATTAGACAAATTCATAATGAAATAATCTTTATTTTCATTTAATTTTAATTCAGTAATGAGACCGGTGCAAAATGCTAGTATCGATTTACCTGTTTACACCTGGCTACCCGAGAGTTGTGACCGGAAAAGAATAGGAAACCTAACGTTTGCATATTCTATGGGCTTCATACTTTCGATTGGTATAGAATTTGTCTAATAATCAAACTGGTGAAATGTTTAAAAAAAATTTTTTTTTAATTATTAATTAATCATATTATCCTGGACTGAAATTTGCTAGGCAACCCATATGCAATATATTTATTGACATATTAAATTAAATATAAAATACGTTTCATCAAATAAACATCTCGGTGAAGGTCGTAGTATAGCGGGATCTTGGACCATTTGAATTTCGTAACAAATTAAAAAATATAGGAAATATTTTTTTATACAGTTACAGTTCTGTTTAACCCCCCAAAACGGCTATTGTACAAAGAGTGCAATTTTTTTGTAAAAGCTATTTTTTTCATGTTTTTTTTTTTATAATATTTTATCAGTAATCATCAGTAGATACTATCACCTGTCTTCGTTTCCGAGAGCGTTCCCTATACACCCTGTATATAGTAAGTAGGTAATATAAAAATTTTTTTAGTCTCCTACTTTTCGGGTGGGAGCTGGATTGATGAAACAAACACAGTTTTTTAAACTTTATTATTTCTTTATAATGTTTATTATAGATGTAATTTATAGATTGTTCACATCGCACAATCAAGTATCCATAATAATAGGTACGTACAACAAATATTTATAACTATTGTTACTTGTATACAATAATAAACTTTTCACATAATAATAACTGGTTATATTAAACGAGATCTGTCACGTAACCTATACAGAGAAAAATACTTCGATGAAATATTTTTATCGAACGTCACATTTTACACAGAGATGATTGTTCAAAATTCTATCGGACAACATGCAGAGACCGATTTACAAATGCTTTTTACAATAGGTTTTGCCGGTGAAAACATAACATCTTAAGAGACCAGTCAACATTGGCCCAAGACAATCCGCGAACGCGTAATATTTGCCGCATGAGCTGGCAATGTTGCCCATTTCGTGAGTTTAATATTTAGTTAAAGAATTTCTAGTCAGGCAGGCGTTTGACGCCTCTCACTGAACGCGTAGGACCATTGAGTGAACCAAATTTTGTTTATTTGCCAAATAGACTTTGATCATTTGGAGCTTTTGATGACAATTTTCAATAAGAGCTTCATGAAAGCACCTCCACTGAGTTGCAATTTGATACTTACGTACTATGTATGCAAAAGTAAACACGCTATTATATTATGTGTAGCCAGCGTGTCTGTGTGTGTAGCGTTTTCAGCTCGATATTACTTGCATCTGATATTCTTCAACAGCGCTTGAAAATTTTGCCATGTGCAAAGGCTTCCTCGATATCGTCTCTATTGTTTAATTACAAAATGTATTAATATATCTCTCTTGCCCATACGAATTGAATGTCTCAGCGACCTATTTGGCAATCGTATTTTACGTGTTATCTTTACACATGCAAAACTTTTAATGAAAAGTATAAGTTTATGAATTTCTCAGGATTAAGTACTTATTTACAATTTTATAGTTGCTTTTTTAAATAAATAGAATATTTTAACATTTAATGACAGCATCTGTCTTTAAAAGCACTTCGAAACCTCAAAACTACAAATGAGGGTAAATTTAAAAGATGTGTTAGGACGGGGAACGATTATATGTGCTTCGACTTGTAAAACAAAATATATATATTTTTAATTTATTTATAATTTACATCTGTTTACCCTTTACTACTTCGTTAACACATAAATTCTCTAGACAATCCGAGACATTTATTAATTAAAATAAAAAATATTTCTACTGTAATACTAAAGGAAAGTTCACGCTTAGAGGAAGGTAATTTACAGATTGTTATAAATGAAATATTATAACATCGTTTATCTAAACTGTAAAATTTATACTTTCTCTAATATTAATACTATAAAATTTAACCTAATTTATTACTAGTAATATGTTTAATTACACAGACTGTACACAGGTCATATTACACACAGAAATTAATGAACTTTTTAAATAAAGTATATTTGTAATAAATTTTAGCAAAAAACAGCTATTTTAAAAAGAAATTATTATCATTATACTATACGTCATCTGAAAAAAAATACATAATAATATACTTACTTAGTTTTTAAAAATTATAAAAATCAATGGCCTAACTTGTAACATAAACCAGGCGGTATTTTAGCAGTATTTTAGAAATTTTAGCAGAAGTATTCAAAAACGATTTTTTTAGATACGCTCTAGAAAGTAATATTATCTGTTAAGTGTGTAGGTAAAATCATTTTAATATTAGTCCTAATAATATTACAAATGTGAAAGTGTGGATGTTTGGATGTTTTGGATGTTTGTTACTCAATCACGCTGCAACTACTGAACCGATTTGGCTGAAATTTTGAATGGAGATAGCTTATGCCCTGACTTAAAACATAGGCTAATTTTTATCCCGGAAAAGTATTCCTGTGGGACTAAATAGATATAGACTTCCAAAAACGCGATAGATGGCGTTGACTGTTCTTAGGTAAATCACGCTCACATAGCACATTATTACAATAGTTGCATGCATCTGTATGCGTATGCACTTTTTATCCTGGAAAAATCCACAGTTCCCACGGGATTTTGATAAAACCGAAATATATATCTACAGCTATAGGTAGATTACTATAGCAAACTTCCTTGAAAGTAGGTATAAAGTTTGGAAAAGGGAGCGGGAACGGGAGCCGGAAATCCACGATTCCCTTGGGATTTGTGAAAAACCGAAATTCACGCGGGCGAAGCCGCGGGCAGAATCTAGTATACACATAAATCTTTGTGGCCCTCTATAGTTTGTGCAGGGCGTGCTAAGAAGAACTGGGAAGGGAATCTGGGAAGGGCCACTTCCCAGGGCCAAAAGAGCGTATTCATTTAGGATTTTATTTTATTGAGTCACCCATAACAATATTATGCACTTTGCGCATCCGATATCCATAGCGATTGTTTTAAAAACTATTTGTTTTCTTTTCGGACATGCTTATTATGATAGTGTCCCGTTATCTGGCGTTGATCGAACAGCGATCCTACTAATATTATAAATGTGAAAGTGTGGATGTTTGGATGTTTAGATGTTTGTATGTTTGTATGTTTGGATGTTTGGATGTTTGTTACTCAATCACGCCGCAACTACTGAACCGATTTGGCTGAAATTTTGAATGGAGATAGCTTATGCCCTGACTTAAAACATAGGCTACTTTTTATCCCGGAAAAGTATTCCTGTGGGACTAAAATAGATATAATCTTCCAAAAACGCCATAGAGGGCGCTGACTGTTCTTAGGTAAATCACGTTCACATAACACATTATTGCAATAGTTTGCTGTGTTGCATGCATTGGCAACACATAGGCTACTTTTTATCCTGGAAAAAATGCACAGTTCCCATGGGATTTTGAAAAACCCGAAGTCTATATCTACAACTATAGGTAGATTATTATAGCGAACTTCCTTGATAGAAAGTATAAAGGTTGGAAAAGGGATCGGGAACGGGAACCGGGAATCAACGATTCCCTCGGGATTTGTTCAAAACCGAAATTTACGCGAGCGAAGCTGCGGGCAGAAGCTATCACACATAATCACAATACCAATCCTACTAATCCTACTATCCTACTAATCCTCCTACTATCCTACTAATCCTCCTACTATCCTACTAATCCTACTAATATTATAAATGTGAAAGTGTGGATGTTTGGATGTTTAGATGTTTGTATGTTTGTATGTTTGGATGTTTGGATGTTTGTTACTCAATCACGCCGCAACTACTGAACCGATTTGGCTGAAATTTTGAATGGAGATAGCTTATGCCCTGACTTAAAACATAGGCTACTTTTTATCCCGGAAAAGTATTCCTGTGGGACTAAAATAGATATAATCTTCCAAAAACGCCATAGAGGGCGCTGACTGTTCTTAGGTAAATCACGTTCACATAACACATTATTGCAATAGTTTGCTGTGTTGCATGCATTGGCAACACATAGGCTACTTTTTATCCTGGAAAAAATGCACAGTTCCCATGGGATTTTGAAAAACCCGAAGTCTATATCTACAACTATAGGTAGATTATTATAGCAAACTTCCTTGATAGAAAGTATAAAGGTTGGAAAAGGGATCGGGAACGGGAACCGGGAATCAACGATTCCCTCGGGATTTGTTCAAAACCGAAATTTACGCGAGCGAAGCTGCGGGCAGAAGCTATCACACATAATCACAATACCAATCCTACTAATCCTACTATCCTACTAATCCTCCTACTATCCTACTAATCCTCCTACTATCTTACTAATCCTACTAATATTATAAATGTGAAAGTGTGGATGTTTGGATGTTTAGATGTTTGTATGTTTGTATGTTTGGATGTTTGGATGTTTGTTACTCAATCACGCCGCAACTACTGAACCGATTTGGCTGAAATTTTGAATGGAGATAGCTTATGCCCTGACTTAAAACATAGGCTACTTTTTATCCCGGAAAAGTATTCCTGTGGGACTAAAATAGATATAATCTTCCAAAAACGCCATAGAGGGCGCTGACTGTTCTTAGGTAAATCACGTTCACATAACACATTATTGCAATAGTTTGCTGTGTTGCATGCATTGGCAACACATAGGCTACTTTTTATCCTGGAAAAAATGCACAGTTCCCATGGGATTTTGAAAAACCCGAAGTCTATATCTACAACTATAGGTAGATTATTATAGCGAACTTCCTTGATAGAAAGTATAAAGGTTGGAAAAGGGATCGGGAACGGGAACCGGGAATCAACGATTCCCTCGGGATTTGTTCAAAACCGAAATTTACGCGAGCGAAGCTGCGGGCAGAAGCTATCACACATAATCACAATACCAATCCTACTAATCCTACTATCCTACTAATCCTACTAATCCTCCTACTATCCTACTAATATTATAAATGTGAAAGTGTGGATGTTTGGATGTTTAGATGTTTGTATGTTTGTATGTTTGGATGTTTGTTACTCAATCACGCCGCAACTACTGAACCGATTTGGCTGAAATTTTGAATGGAGATAGCTTATGCCCTGACTTAAAACATAGGCTACTTTTTATCCCGGAAAAGTATTCCTGTGGGACTAAAATAGATATAATCTTCCAAAAACGCCATAGAGGGCGCTGACTGTTCTTAGGTAAATCACGTTCACATAACACATTATTGCAATAGTTTGCTGTGTTGCATGCATTGGCAACACATAGGCTACTTTTTATCCTGGAAAAAATGCACAGTTCCCATGGGATTTTGAAAAACCCGAAGTCTATATCTACAACTATAGGTAGATTATTATAGCGAACTTCCTTGATAGAAAGTATAAAGGTTGGAAAAGGGATCGGGAACGGGAACCGGGAATCAACGATTCCCTCGGGATTTGTTCAAAACCGAAATTTACGCGAGCGAAGCTGCGGGCAGAAGCTATCACACATAATCACAATACAAATCCTACTAATCCTACTATCCTACTAATCCTACTAATCCTCCTACTATCCTACTAATATTATAAATGTGAAAGTGTGGATGTTTGGATGTTTAGATGTTTGTATGTTTGTATGTTTGGATGTTTGTTACTCAATCACGCCGCAACTACTGAACCGATTTGGCTGAAATTTTGAATGGAGATAGCTTATGCCCTGACTTAAAACATAGGCTACTTTTTATCCCGGAAAAGTATTCCTGTGGGACTAAAATAGATATAATCTTCCAAAAACGCCATAGAGGGCGCTGACTGTTCTTAGGTAAATCACGTTCACATAACACATTATTGCAATAGTTTGCTGTGTTGCATGCATTGGCAACACATAGGCTACTTTTTATCCTGGAAAAAATGCACAGTTCCCATGGGATTTTGAAAAACCCGAAGTCTATATCTACAACTATAGGTAGATTATTATAGCGAACTTCCTTGATAGAAAGTATAAAGGTTGGAAAAGGGATCGGGAACGGGAACCGGGAATCAACGATTCCCTCGGGATTTGTTCAAAACCGAAATTTACGCGAGCGAAGCTGCGGGCAGAAGCTATCACACATAATCACAATACCAATCCTACTAATCCTACTATCCTACTAATCCTCCTACTATCCTACTAATCCTCCTACTATCCTACTAATCCTACTAATATTATAAATGTGAAAGTGTGGATGTTTGGATGTTTAGATGTTTGTATGTTTGTATGTTTGGATGTTTGGATGTTTGTTACTCAATCACGCCGCAACTACTGAACCGATTTGGCTGAAATTTTGAATGGAGATAGCTTATGCCCTGACTTAAAACATAGGCTACTTTTTATCCCGGAAAAGTATTCCTGTGGGACTAAAATAGATATAATCTTCCAAAAACGCCATAGAGGGCGCTGACTGTTCTTAGGTAAATCACGTTCACATAACACATTATTGCAATAGTTTGCTGTGTTGCATGCATTGGCAACACATAGGCTACTTTTTATCCTGGAAAAAATGCACAGTTCCCATGGGATTTTGAAAAACCCGAAGTCTATATCTACAACTATAGGTAGATTATTATAGCGAACTTCCTTGATAGAAAGTATAAAGGTTGGAAAAGGGATCGGGAACGGGAACCGGGAATCAACGATTCCCTCGGGATTTGTTCAAAACCGAAATTTACGCGAGCGAAGCTGCGGGCAGAAGCTATCACACATAATCACAATACCAATCCTACTAATCCTACTATCCTACTAATCCTACTAATCCTCCTACTATCCTACTAATATTATAAATGTGAAAGTGTGGATGTTTGGATGTTTAGATGTTTGTATGTTTGTATGTTTGGATGTTTGTTACTCAATCACGCCGCAACTACTGAACCGATTTGGCTGAAATTTTGAATGGAGATGGCTTATGCCCTGACTTAAAACATAGGCTACTTTTTATCCCGGAAAAGTATTCCTGTGGGACTAAAATATATATAATCTTCCAAAAACGCCATAGAGGGCGCTGACTGTTCTTAGGTAAATCACGTTCACATAACACATTATTGCAATAGTTTGCTGTGTTGCATGCATTGGCAACACATAGGCTACTTTTTATCCTGGAAAAAATGCACAGTTCCCATGGGATTTTGAAAAACCCGAAGTCTATATCTACAACTATAGGTAGATTATTATAGCGAACTTCCTTGATAGAAAGTATAAAGGTTGGAAAAGGGATCGGGAACGGGAACCGGGAATCAACGATTCCCTCGGGATTTGTTCAAAACCGAAATTTACGCGAGCGAAGCTGCGGGCAGAAGCTATCACACATAATCACAATACCAATCCTACTAATCCTACTATCCTACTAATCCTACTAATCCTCCTACTATCCTACTAATATTATAAATGTGAAAGTGTGGATGTTTGGATGTTTAGATGTTTGTATGTTTGTATGTTTGGATGTTTGTTACTCAATCACGCCGCAACTACTGAACCGATTTGGCTGAAATTTTGAATGGAGATAGCTTATGCCCTGACTTAAAACATAGGCTACTTTTTATCCCGGAAAAGTATTCCTGTGGGACTAAAATAGATATAATCTTCCAAAAACGCCATAGAGGGCGCTGACTGTTCTTAGGTAAATCACGTTCACATAACACATTATTGCAATAGTTTGCTGTGTTGCATGCATTGGCAACACATAGGCTACTTTTTATCCTGGAAAAAATGCACAGTTCCCATGGGATTTTGAAAAACCCGAAGTCTATATCTACAACTATAGGTAGATTATTATAGCGAACTTCCTTGATAGAAAGTATAAAGGTTGGAAAAGGGATCGGGAACGGGAACCGGGAATCAACGATTCCCTCGGGATTTGTTCAAAACCGAAATTTACGCGAGCGAAGCTGCGGGCAGAAGCTATCACACATAATCACAATACCAATCCTACTAATCCTACTATCCTACTAATCCTCCTACTATCCTACTAATATCATAAATGTGAAAGTGTGGATGTTTGGATGTTTAGATGTTTGGATGTTTGGATGTTTGGATGTTTGGATGTTTGTTACTCAATCACGCCGCAATTACTAAACCGATTTGGCTGAAATTTTGAAAGGAGATAGATTATACCCTGACTTAAAACATAGGCTACTTTTTATCCCGGAAAAATCTACAGTTCCCACGGGATTTTGAAAAAAACCGAAATCTCTAGCTACAACTATAGGTAGATTACTATAGCAAACTTCCTTGAAAGTAGGTGTAAAGGTTAGAAAAGGGAGCGGGAATGGGAACCGGAAATCCACGACTCCCTCGGGATTTGTGAAAAACCAAAATTCTCGCGGGCGAAGCCGCGGGTATTCTCTAGTGCTTTCATAAATATTATTTCACGACGCAAAAATAAAATGCATTTTATCGACACCTACGATACGACAATTCAGTGTGAAAGCGTTTTTTAATACATTTTCAGGGTTCCGTAGCCAAATGGCAAAAAAGGTAATCCTTATGGATTCGTCATGTCTGGTTATCTGTCTGTCCGTCCGTATGTCATAGCCACTTTTTTCCGAAACTATAACTAAACTATATACTGTTGAAATTTGGTAAGTATTGTAATGTAGTTTAAAACACATTTTTCAACCACATCTGTCTTCATTGCATCCTTAGCTATCTTAAACATTTATATCGCTTGGCGAGAAAACAAAAGTATTGAAAGTATTAGTCAGGTAACCAAAGGACCACGAAGAAGATCTCCAACCCGGTAGTCAAATTTACTTAAGGAAACTGGTGCGCTTAACTTTACGATCCAATACATGATATTGCCAAAGGAAAGACCTGGTGAATGGATATCAGCACGTTAAACCATCGATCCCGGTTATTATGCCGTTAAAGCCCGCCAACTCGCATTGGAGCAGCGTGGCGGGTGGAAGCTGTTAATCGCTCTCTTCTATAAGAGAGGCATGTGCCCAGCAATGGGACGTTAAATGACTGTAGTGCTGGTGGTGGTTGATTCGTTATGGATATGATCATGATTTTCAGTCCTATTCATGAGAGAGACTGGAGAGAGACAGATGACTAAGTCTCATACTAAAATCGTTCACCGCTCGAAGCACAAAAATAGCTTGCATTCTGAAGACGGAAATACCATACTTTCATTCCAAGGGATTTTTAAACATCCGTGAGCATTAGCTAATATTATATAAATTCGTTTTACAATTTTTCTAATGACCCGTGTCAGTCGTTTTTGTACATTAATATTTACAACAGTTTTAAATCGAACTACTTTATAAACTAAACTTTACTTACAATTTTACATTCCTTATTACAGAATAGATGTACAGCTAGATAGAATATGATTCGTATATCTTTACTCTTTATTTTTATGTACAGTCCTTGTATTCTCTAAACATTTGTGTTAATATAGTATTGTCGACTGTTTTATCATTCCTGTTTACTTTTTTGTCTCACGATTCGTTTTCCGTAACGTTTTTCTTGTCAGTCACTTCACTTTTGTCACTTCTCGATAAAGAAAGAGAATGCGGAAAAAAAAAATCCAGCTTAAAATGGTCACTTTAATATTTAAATAACTTTGAACATCCTATCTACATTATGATTTTATTTATATTACGCCATAGAGTATAGGAAGAATTCAGCTTATTTTAGAAAGCATAGGTAAGATTAGGCTCTTACTGAATTTAGCAGAAGGATCCTTTTTATCAAATATTATCATTGACCTGAGTGTAAGTTTTAAAGTTAAAAAAACTTTTTTTTTTAAATTTAAAAACGGTTTACTTAAAAAAATGGTTTATTTGATGCTATTCATTTTTCTGAGTAAGTATATAGTTTGTTGCAATAAAACGACATCTTCGTTTACTTTACGGCATAATAATTTAGATTGTCACTAAGAAAACATTGTATTACCACTAAACATGATAAAAACCAATACAGTCATAAACCTTAGAATAGATTATATACAATTCTATTTAGAAACAAGCACATCTACTTGCTCGGGGATTTATTAAATTTATATAATACATAACACAACCCACGCTATATAAAATAGTAAAGCTACTTCGGCTGCTTACACTGATGTTTGAGTCGAACTAATTAAGTTTTTTTTGTAACTCAAATTAATAAAAAATGCGAAATATTTTCTGTTAAATAATATAGCTTACAAAAATATTGATTATTAATAAAATATTAGTAAAGTATGTGGAGTTTCTGAACGTTTCTTGAGCCATTAAAATTATAAAGGCCAATAGAAAACTAAAAATTATTTCTAAAAACAACTTTTTTCCACTGAGTGAGCAAAATTTACCTGTACTCACTGATTTTAAGCAATAAATCTCGTAAGGTGAATTTTTTGCATAAAATATTAATTTAATAGGTAGTAAGTAGGTAAGTATTCCTGAGATTACTCAAAAAAAGCGCCATGATACCTCAAAGGTACTAATGGTACTCAAATATTATTTTAATACAATTCTGTCGTTTAAAAACCAATTAGGATGACTAAGAAAAATACGTACTGCTAATGCACACTTCCGTCATACATTTGACGTGTATGACCCGTGTGTGACCATTGTGATTTTTTTATTAATAAGTGCCTATTTTAATGTTTAAAACAATGTTCGAATCTGACCTGCTATAATATCAAAAGCATCAATATAAACAGCGAAATAGATCGTGACACTATTTACACGGATAAACCTGTTTGCAGATGTCAAGATAAGGCCAGGAACAGACTGGTGGCGAGCACGACGCGGTGGATCGCCGTGGGGGCGAACGCCTGGCCCCCCCGCTGCATCGCGGCCGGGTACTCACCTGACAAAGGGAAAATCGAATTTGCTTCTTTGGCAAACATTAAAACTGTTCTCAACAATGGCATTGCCGATTGAACAAAATGCTAACGGATCGAGAATAGAAGTCAATTCTGATATTTTTGCAGCGCAATACCTAGAGTTAATTCTGATATTTTTGCAGCGCAATACCTAGAGTTAATTCTGATATTTTTGCAGCGCAATACCTAGAGTTAATTCTGATATTTTTGCAGCGCAATACCTAGAGTTAATTCTGATATTTTTGCAGTGAAATATAGAAAAGTATTGCCAGTCTGGATGTTATAAAAGGACGCAACTCGGGGTTCATAAAATTGCTGACTACTTTTTTACTGCAAGCTAATTTTATTAGTTATTCTCGACACGTTTAGTTAATTTAAAAAAAAATTAAAGACTTAAAATAGCATACTTTGCGTTAAAATAACATTTCACGGAATTAAATTAGTCTAATTTCACATTTACATCAAAATTTTCGTTATTCAAAAGCATAATAATACTTAGATTTAAATCCAGCTCCGACTTTGAAATCAGTCTAGGTCTCAAAGAGCTTTTCATCTGAATTTCACGATACAAAAGCTATCTTAAGATAAGATAGAAAGATGGTTTGCTAATTATAATTAACTAGCTGTTGCCCGCGACTTCGTCCGCGTTAAACAATTTTAAACGGGAACCCTTTGTTTCCCCGGGATAAAATAGTAGTCTGTCACTTTCCAGGTCCTCAACTAAAAAAATGCGACTGCAAAAAATCACGTCAATCTGTAGTTAAATGTCCGATGATAATAATATGTTGAAAGGAAACCCCCCTTGAGGTGGATTTTCATCAAATTTTTCTTAGCTTATGCCTACCTACCCCCTAGAAAGAACCTAACTTCCAAATTTCAAGTTAATAATAACAATAACTTAAATTTCACGTAAAAAGTTTCATCCCCTTTTTTACCACCCTTAAGGGGAGATTTTCCTGAACAACTTACACAGGTTTTTATTATTTAAAATTTATAATCTAAATGCCTATTTTCATATCTGTAACTTCAAAAACATAGAACTTTCATATAACCTTCCTACCCCCATTTTACCCCCTTAGGGGAGGATTTTCGTGAAATCTTTTCTAGGCTGATATCTAAGCCCTAGAATGAACCTATCTTCTAAATTTCAAGTTGATAATAACAATAATTAAAACTTAACATAAAAACTTTCAACCCCTATTTTACCACCCTTAAGTGAAGATTTTTCAGAATAAAATACACAGGTTTATATTATTTAAAACCAATAATCTAAATGCCGATTTTCAGGTCTGTAACTTTAAAAACATAGGACTTTCATACAAACTTTCTACCCCCATTTTACCCCCTTAGGGGAGGATTTTAGGGATACTAAATAGCCTATAACCTTTCCAGAAAATTGTACTACCAAATGCAAAAAGAATTTTTCAAATCCGATAGGTACTTCCAGAGATTAGCGCGTTCAAACAAACAAACTCTTCCGCTTTATTATATTAGTATAGAAGATTATAATTATAAAACCAGCTTCCATCCGCTGTGTATCCTCAAAACTGCAATCTTTGTTGTCTAAAATGATAAACGTCCACTGCTGGACATAGGTCTCTTGCAAGGATCACTACAGAACACTAACATGTACTCATCATAGTAAAATACAATAATATGAGGGTATTCAGACAAATTCTTTAAGAGACGGCAACGTATAGGCGATTCCTCTGGTGGTGTAAATGTTCAAAGGCGGCGGTAATTACTAACATCAGGTGACCCACCTACTCTTAGTGTATGTTATTAATAAAAGAAGCAATGAAATTATTACCGAGAACTCAATATTAAATCATTCAAATGTTATATTTAGATATTTACCGAACGATAGATAAACTAAAGAAAATCTTCAATATTAAATCTTTTACAGATTAGGAGCTCGTAAATAACTTATAAAGGGTACAAATATTTAGGTGGAGTAAATAAGAATATTTAGGAAGCTTACTCCGTAAAAGATGTTAAAAGAACCGTTATGGATTTTTGCTCTACAATGTAATACGTAATTTAAATAAAGGGGCTCTAGTGTTAGGGCTCATACGCATTAGCGGTCAACCGCGTACGCGGCTGACCGCGCGGCTAGCCTCTTCATAGAATTTCGTCGCGGTTTAGTGCGTACAAAATGAGCGGTTGCATATAAAAATATAAAAGCGGCCAGCCGCGCGGGCAGCCGCGTACGCGGTTGACCGCTAATGCGTATGAGGGCTTACTGTTCAAGTTAAAAATAATATTACAATGGAACTACTGTGAGTACCAAATCTATCATTTATAAATTATTGAAATACATACATTTTTACACATAAAATATTAGGGGAAAAAAAAAACACTGATTCTCAGTTCAATCATAAGTTTCTTGAAAAATATTCTTGGAATATTTATTAAATATGTGTAATATTTAATTAATATTCCAAGAATATTCAAATGATAGATATTCATATTACAACAAGAACTCTAGGTACATTAAAAATAGGACAAATTTGTGATGCCCGTGACTTCATCCGTTACGTTCGTCACAAATCCCGTGAGCACTGTATTATTTTCTGGGATGAAATGTATCCTGTGTGCATCTCCAGGACATAAGCTATCCCAGTGGCAAACGTCAAGAGTTCAGCGGTTGAGCCGTGAATCGTAACGACGGAAATAGAGACAGAGTTATTGTCGCATGTATGATATGGACTACAATATTAAAATGTTATATTTTGAACGTATTATATTCTTTACAGTACTTTTCATTTACAACAACAATTAAAATTATATAGCGTTTACTTGAAAAGCTACTCTAGGGCCTCTGTTTCTTTATTAAAAAGGCAACGGTCCAATTTAAGGCACGTTTCATTTCTTTGATTCATCGCTGCCGTTGTTTTAATGGTTTCGGCATCTACGGATTTTACTCCGTCTCGGGATTTTAAAATGCTTTCCTCCGTTATCTTACGGTCATTTATCAAGGGAATTGGGATCCCCTTGATAGATGGTGCTGTCATGTGCTTCAGATATTGTTTTTTTTTTTATAAATGATGATAATGTGCTTTTAAACTACGGTGGCAGTCTGCATTCGCAGAATGTCTGGTGGGAGGATTCAGTTTTATTAGTTACCCTACTGGCAAAACGATGTCATCTCCAAGCAGGAAAAACATGGAGGAGACTCGCTCAGCATCGAAATGAGTGGCGTCCACCTGAAGAGTGGACGCCAACAACAATGGATAAGTAAAATGATATTATCCTCTGTCCTTATGCTACAGATGGGCGGCCAGTACCTGCTTCAATTTTTAAAGGTTGCATCATATTCTGAATTAGCACAAATTATATGACCATGCTCTTTGGATGGTCTTCTCCAAGTTCTTGGTAATATACCAAGCGCGAAAAACTCGGAGAAGACTCGCTCAGTACAAAAAAGAGTGACGTGAAAATGAAGAGGCCTATGTCCAACAACGGGTAAGTATAGACTAATAAAGAAGAAGGTGACCATATTTATGGATAAATGCGAAACTCACCATTAAGCACATGTACCACGATGCTCTTGGCCTGAGCGTTGCTCGGGTTGCACTGGTACGTCCCGGAGTCAGACGGTCTTGCCTGCTGAATGAGGAGGAAGGACGTGGTGGTCTCCCCCTTCTCGGTGACCACTGACACGCCGCCCCTCGGCGAGTCGTAACTTATAATCTAGTACAGCAAAAAAAATGTGACGTAGATCACAATATTTTTTTGAACGCAGTTGGGGATGAAATCCATTTTTGAGCGACTTCAAAAAAGAGGAGGTTCTCAATTCAACAATTATCTTGTTTGTTTGTTACGCGATACCTTCGGCGGTTGTGAACCGATTTTTATAAACACTTTTTTACTAAATAAATAAATCTCAAGGTTGGTCCCATTTAAATTTGAAGAAAATATTCCATCTCTAGGAATGGAAAATAAGTGGATGAATCCAGTTTATTGCATTTCACCCGCTTTCCATTAAACGATTTCAATGAAACTTCGCTTAAGGTGTAGTTCCAATGAAAATAAAATATTATGGTGACCTTGAGCTAATCTGATGATGAAAATGGCAGACAGTTGAGGGGAACTCCGCAACGGAGTATAGCACCTCGTGCTTGGGCTCATATGATATCGAGGAAGCCGCGCCCATGAACACAAAGGAGGCAAAAGCGGTACGAGATCAGTAAAAGAGCCTTGATATGGAGTTTTATTCGATACTACTGCGCTTCCGCTGTATTTATTAATAGCCAGAGCCAAGCTCTCAACCCGCAAGAAATAGTACAGTAACAATAAACTCCTTTTTTCAAGCAGTCGTATATAAGATGAAGTTGCAGTTGCATTTCTTTACTCGCTAATATTTAAAGATGGTGAAAATTGGCACCAACCGCGTCATTATGATTCCAGAATATGTACGCCGGTGGCTCAGGCGAGTACAGCACCACGCACGTTAGGTTGATGGTGCTGCCCCGGTCGATGTACAGATCCGGACCACCTATTATTTCCGTCGTTGGCTCTGTAACAAAATACATAAATAAAATCTGAAGAATGAAGTTTTCACACTACCCAGTACGATCTCGAAAGTGTGCTAACAAAATACCCAGGTACTCCGTATGTACCTTAGCGAGTCAGTTATTGAATTTAACAGTCAAAAACGGTGAGTTTACAACGAAGTAAGTAGCCAACCTGTTAATTAATGAATTTTCTACATCTGTCTTTTTCTTATCAACCCTGGAATTAATTTGTCAAAAAGTGACAACATTATGAAATTTAACTATAACAGGACCCTTCCATTTTCTAACTGAACAAGTAGAAAGGATTATTTAAAAAGATCATTTTTCTAAAACTGTAAAGTTGGATCAACTGAAAACCGAACCAGAACATGCTGGGACTACACTAGAAAAGTTGTCAGAAACTGACGAAACCTTTTATAAATAAACTACTAGCTCTAATAAATTCATAGTGTCTGCGAGAGACTGCGCATAATAACAAAAAAAAAAAATGTATAAAAAGCTGTCACTTCATTCTGAAAGAAATTAATTTCGGTCGCGAAGACGTTTTTCACAATTCTCCCGGGCTGGCGCTCCGGAGTTTTATTGCTTGATAATAAACGCGGCGATAAACATCGTTAATGTCGGCCATGTTTTTACATCAAGATATTAATTTATAAGATTGAACGGAGACGGTGGCGTTTTTAGGGACGATTTAACAGATTTGAACGGGCTCTTAAAAGGATGAGATTATTTTGTGAATAACGTTGCGTCCTGAGCCTTAATCGTCGTTATAGTTGCCAACTAATAGATGTCCACTGCTGGACATTGGTCTTTTATAGGATGTTTCACACACTACGGTCTTGTGCCATCTTTATCCAGATCCCTGCGACTCATTTGATGTTTATATCTGAATGGTGAAACTTTAGAAATATGTTTGTTTGTTGTTTCGATGGTTTGTCCTTCAATCGCACAGCAATACAGACTCACGTAATTTTTTGCACGGATATATTTGACGACCAGGAGAGTGTCATAGTCCATAGGATTATTTTTATTCCGGAAAAATGAAAAGTTCCTCCAAGATTCATGGATTTATGCAAACAATAATATTATCTAAGGCTTGCTTACAAATGAAAGCATCTATCCTCGAGCTGCGATCAAACACATGTCCCGCCGTTACGATAGTATTGACCCGATATCCCACCTCAAATATTTGTAGAGTGAAGAAATAATTGATTAAAGTCACTTTTGCATTCCAAAGAACGGCACGAAAGTTGGCGGGGGCTTACGTGCCGTGCGTGCCATTAATATGCCGCACATAATTAACGAACTTGTTCAAACGTAAACATTTTAGTACCCGCCGACTTGTGGGGGCTGATTCCATTTACTTCGGTGAAACTTTTTAACGAAATTCAACTTTGAATGTTGGTTTATGATACTCATACTTAAATTTTCCTGTGTGGCAAGTTGTGAAACAGTTAATTATGTTACAAAGTCCTTCAGTTTCTCTTCCATCGATAAAGTATTGTAATAATATTATTTTTTTTTTTTTGAAAAAATTCTTTGCGGATATGATTTTATTAACTTTCGTTATTCCGTGTCAATGAGTCTGTGATTCAAGAGTGTATTTTAATGAGTTGAAAATTGATATATCTACTGATAAATAATGAATTTATTATTTTAAAATAAATGTATATTATAATGGCCAATTATTAATAGACCTAATAAGTAACATAGATAATTGACATGCTAATATTAGTAAATCTGGAGTTTAATATTAAATTATGTATTATTCTGCTGATATGAAAGATTTTATTAGAAATAATTTTTATCAATTCATTTTATCAATTCTATTTTATCAGAAAAGGATTTTCAGAATTTTATCAGAAGATCAACGTTTTAGAGTTCAATAAATTGTTTTGTAGTTTAACAAAAGACAACTGTTAGCCCGGCCTCACACATCCGGAATGAACGACGGAATTCAGAAACGGAATTCCGTGTCTGAATTCAGAAAGCCCAGAAATGCATACAATTTCACCGTTCCCCACACACAGTCTGATTTTTTCCGGTTCTGAATTTTTCAGATCGATCTGACAAAATGCGTCGACGAGCGTTCTGAATTCCGGATCTGAATAATTCAGATCGACGCACGTCTTTCCATACATTTCTATAGAGCAAACACACACACCCGGAATTCAGATTCGGAATTTCAGTCGTCACCGCAACCTCGTAGCGTCTAGACGTGTTGCGATTAGCGATCGTGATGACGTGTGACACGGAGAATTTAATTTTGTGTGTCGAAAGACATCCTTGTCTTTGGGACAATTCAGTGGAGGAGTACCATGACAAGAACAAAAAGGATTTAGCCTGGTTAGATGTTTGTAAACATGTTTTCTCAAATTGGGAAAACTTAAATGAAGAGGAAAAAAAAGTAAAAGGTTCTTAAATCTTAACTACTCATAGTGTAATATTCGATTTCAATGACGATGAGTTGATGACTATAATATATTGTATAGTGTATATTAGGTATTTATGGTCCGGCAGCCGACGGCAAGTTATGTTATTATACAAGTATTTACTAAGCTGCATACAAAAATCTGCTGGTTTTATTAATCATTTTTAATCATTTTTATGACCTCATTATTTATGTAAATATTCGAAGTGGAGGACGCTGTAGAATATTATTATAATGGCTGATCCTCACATAAACATAGCCTACACATGGCTGATCACATAAAATTTATATAATATATACAATATATATAATAATGTCCTCCTGACCGAATTTCGGCCACGGCGGCCAATCTCAACCGAGGCAGAGACTAGCCATCTGCGCAGGAGATATTATGGTGCACAAGTGTGTGCGCATACACAGGTGCACTCTCTATTCCCTCACTCTCATAGTCCGATGGGACGCCAATGCGACACGACCGGAGAGAGATTAGGCGCAGGACCGACGGCGTTACGTGCTCTCCGAGGCACGGGGGTGTATCTAACACCGCCAACTTCCAACTCCGGGCTGGCACGAGAATTTCTTGACAGAAAAATTTTTTATTATAAAAATGAAAAAGAAGCGCGATGAGTATCAATCGCTCTTCCATATTCAAAGACGTTCGCCTGAACCGAGAATACGTTACTACTGATCAATTGACAAATTCAGAATCTGAATTCCGGTGCATTGCCTCACACAGTACCGGAATTCAGACACGGAATCCGTTTCTGAATTCCGGCGTCCATTCCGTCTGTGTGAGGCCGGCCTTAGGTTTTATCAACTCTACCCAGTTGCTATAATTAGATCTATACATATAATAAAATCGTAGAATTGCCATATCTGTACATTGAAGATTTTTGCAAAATAATAAATGATTGGATGTTAGGGTTGTTGGATGTTGATGTGAACGTAAAAAACCTATTTTTGAAAATTTTGTCTGTTTGTCTGTTTATCTGTTTATCTGTTTATCTGTTTGTCTGTTTGTCTGTATGTCTGTGCGCGCATCACGTAAAAACTACTGAATGGATTGAAATGAAACTCGGCATGATTTAAGTTCATACTATGGAGTAATATAACATATAGGATACTTTTTATCCCGAAATTTCAGCACGGTTCCCTTGGGAGAGGGGATGAAAGTCAAAATGTGTACTTAGCTGTAATTCGTTAACGGGTGGTCCGATTTCATTCATTCTTTTTTTGTTAGAAAGGAAATACTTTAAAGATTACTGGATTAGCTGAAAGGCTGGACCGATTTTGATGGGACTTTCACTGGCGGATGTTTACATTTTGGGCTACCTAAACATCCGCCAGTGAACTTTTAACAGTTTTTAGCAAGGTATGAGCTCAAAGGAGCTTAGGAAAAACAAAATGATTCTCACGGGATTTTTAAAAACCATTATCCACGCGAACGAAGTCGCGGGTGTCCGCTTGTTAAGTAATAAAAATGAGAAAATTTTCAAATAATTCAACACAATTTATGCAAAGAATACAATTATCTAAATATTGGACCAAAATAATAGATGACAAAGAAATACCTAAAAAAAATAGCCGTTAAGAGATACATTACATGATACAAATGTAGAAAAAATAACGAGGTTTAATCAACCGCGTGATCTTGTATATAATACAATAACCCTTTGCCCTATTATAAATTCTTTGGATAAATAAATAATACTAATAAAGGAAAACGGTCTATAGAGGTTAATCCGTCCCAGTGCCTCTGGTGATATGAAAAGCTTTGAAAAAATTCACGTTGTGAGCTTGTATAGATTTAGTTTTTTTTTTTTACTAAAACTTGTTTGCTTACGTTCCTTCTTAGTAACAATATTATAATACGTTAACGCATACTACCGACATCATTGAATCCGATATAATCTTGAGTAGTAAAATAAAAATAAATGCTGTATAATTTTATTAAAAAAAAATCGATTACAATAGTACTGGTGCAAAGTGTGAGCATAGTATATTTAATAGAGAAAGAGGGGGGTGAGGGAAACAGGTTTCAGGGTTGATTTGTGTGAAAGTTTGTAGTTCCTCTAGTTAATTAAATCCACAAGATGTTCATTAAAAGCGTTAAATTAGACATTTCTAGAGCAAGTTACAAATAAAGCTAATGGCACATTTCAGTGATTTTTCTGAACGATTGCACACTGGGGATTCATAAAGGATACCCGACTAGAGTTATCTGTTATAAAACTATTATAAACCCCAAGTAATGAAGGCTTTATTCATTTGTTTTGTAATATCCAAACAAAAATTTTACTTACCAACGACATTCAAATGTATAAAATGACTCATATGTGGGGTTGTTGAAATCTGACACTCGTAGATACCGGAATCTCTGTGCTGGGGATATTTTATCTGAAACAAACAGGATTTTCAGTCTTGAGACATTCGTATTATTTTTATTTCATAACCCCAGTGCCGCAGTAGAAAACACATACACACACACACACACACACACACACACACACACACACACACACACACACACGCACGCACGCACGCACGCACGCACGCATCACACAAGAACTGCTAAATTCATTGTTAGGTATAAAGCCCAAAAGTTTAACAGTACCTACCTATAATTTATTTCTTTTACGTTCGAAACAATCATAATATCTAACTCAATTTTCCAGTCTGCTGAATAAATATCGAGCTGAATTATTGCCGTTTTAGATATCGTTTCGTTATTATATTGCATAAGTCATTCACGTTTGTATATTATAGGTACTCGTAAAGCAATGCACACAATACGATTTTTTTTACGATTCACAATACGATTTTTTATGTGCACTGAGTGAAATTTTCTGACGTTCCTTCCCATTTCTCCTTTCAAAAGGGAACTGTTCCTTTCCCGATTTCCTACTGAACTAAAAAGCAGTGAAATTCCTAGCATAATCGGGAAAGTAAAAGTTCTACCTTTTGAAAGAAAACTCAAAAGGAAATCAGTACACACAAAGCAAAACCGGTCGTGTGCGCTCGGTCTTACTGAAATAAAGACTCAAAGGTAAAGTGGTTATAAAAGCTTTATAGACGGTATTCTTTGTTCTTACACGACATTAACTTTATGAATATTGCTAATGTTGAAAGGAACAGGTTTCGTCTGTTACTCATTTTATGGATCACTTTAACTGAACGAGCGTAAACTTAACTGTCGAAAAGTTTCAGAGGGTGTTAAGTTACGCGTGTAACCGCCTTAGGTCCACCTGGCTACTGTCACAGACTGCTATGAACACCCATTTTTGCGACCTATTTTGTTTACAATATATATTGTTTCACTAGCTTTTGCCCGCAGCTTCACCCGCGTGAATTTCGGAAATTTTCACAAATCCTGAGGGAATCGTGGATTTCCGGTTCCCGTTCCCGCTCCCTTTTCCAACCTTTATATTACCTTTATACTTTCAAGGAAGTTTGCTATAGTAATCTACCTATAGCTGTAGCTGTAGATTTCTGTTTTTTTTTTAATCCCGCGGGAACTGTGGATTTTTCCAGGATAAAAAATAGTATGTGTTAAGTCAGGGCATAATCTATCTCCATTCAAAATTTCAGCCAAACCAGTACTAATGAGTACAATAACTAGTATTTACTGTCATTACTAACACCAACCCTTATTATTATTTATTTGGTTCTGATAATATCTCGTTAATCAGACCATAAAAACCGCAACAACTTAGTGCAGGCAGACTGATATATTTGGCATCGAAGAGTTGCTGTCTATTCTGTGAATTCAAAATCCACCGTTTTAGAAAAGTTAGATTTAAGTATTTAACATTACAACTAAGAAATAAAATATTCACAAAAATAACCTGCTACAAATATTAATATTTATTAAGACTTTACGTGACATTCTAGCTAGGTGATCATTCATGGATACTGTGCAGAAGACGCTGGCTTTATTTCCTTTCTGGATTAATTCCAGGCTTAGTTGTTGGGCTTATCCTACTAATATTATAAATGTGAAAGTGTGGATGTTTGGATGTTTGAATGTTTGGATGTTTGTTACTCAATCACGCCGCAACTACTAAACCGATTTGGCTGAAATTTTTAATGGAGATAGATTATGCCCTGACTTAAAACATAGGCTACTTTTTATCCCGAAAAATCAAAGAGTTCCCACGGGATTTGAAAAACCGAAATCTATAGCTACAGCTATAGATAGATTACTATAGCAAACTTCCTTGAAAGTAGGTATAAAGGTTGAAAAAGGGAGCGGGAACCGGAATTGGAAATCCACGATTCCCTCGGTATTTGTGCAAAACCGAAATTCACGCGGGCGAAGCCGCGGGCATTCTCTAGTAATCTATAAACGCTCAGATTATTTGGAATCCGGGTTTACCTCGGTTCCAATTTCGGTTCCACAATATTCGACAAAATGAACCCACAGTAGAGTGGTCGAAATGGAAAATTTAGGCGGGCTTATGACATCACTAGTAGCATGAACCGAAATAGAACCGAACCAGGTTTTGTCAATGGGGCTCACAATCGAGCCAAATCCGCTTAAAGTAAGACTACCGTTCGGCATGCCGATTAAATATATCGGTAGTTTCATCGATCTATAATAAGGTCTTTTCGTCATTGATTAGGTGTGACCTTCATAATTTCACATCGTTGCAAAGAGGCATCCGCTTTTTAACAGCGTGAACGCTGTTAAATTTTGAAAAATGCCAATAATAATTGAATATCGTTATTTGCGTCGATCTGTAATAAGGTCTTTTCATCATTGATTAGGTGTGACCTTCATAATTTCACATCGTTGCAAAGAGGCATCCGCTTTTTAACAGCGTTCAAAATGAAAATAATAATTGAATATCGTTATTTGCGTCGATCTGTAATAAGGTCTTTTCATCATTGATTAGGTGTGACCTTCATAATTTCACATCGTTGCAAAGAGGCATCCGCTTATTAACAGCGTTCAAAATGCCAATAATAATTGAATATCGTTATTTGCGTCGATCTGTAATAAGGTCTTTTCATCATTGATTAGGTGTGACCTTCATAATTTCACATCGTTGCGAAGAGGCATCCGCTTTTTAACAGCGTTCAAAATGCCAATAATAATTGAATATCGTTATTTGCGTCGATCTGTAATAAGGTCTTTTCGTCATTGATTAGGTGTGACCTTCATAATTTCACATCGTTGTAAAGAGGCGTGCGCTTTTTAATAGCGTTCGGCATGCCAAAAATAATTATTGAATATCGTTATTTGCGTCGATCTGTAATAAGGTCTTTTCATCTTTGATTAGGTGTGACCTTCATAATTTCACATCGTTGTAAAGAGGCGTGCGCTTTTTAATAGCATTCGGCATGCCAATAATAATTTAATATCGTTATTTGCGTCGATCTGTAATAAGATCTTTTTGTCATTAATTGCGCATGATCTTCAAAATTTCACGTTGTCATCCGGATTTTAATTAGTATGCGACGAATAATAATTATTAAGAGCTGATATATTGGCTCGAAATATTTTAATTTAAATAAAACCAATGGTCTCAATGAATATTTAAATAATAAGTAGGTATAAAAGTAAGTATCTAAAGCTGATCCATGAATCTGGTGTTCAAAAGGAGGAGCTTACTTAGCCCAAGGCTACGTAGGCTAAGTAAGTAAGCAAGCCTTGTTATCCAAAGAGGCAATAGCGCCAGTGTCTTTGGTACCATGTCCATTATCCAAAAAGGTCTCCTAGGTCTCGTCCACTACGCTGGCCAAGTACGGATTGGTAGACTTCATACGCTCTTGAGAACATTGCTCAAGCATGCAGTTTTTCTCACGATGGATTTCTTCACAATTAAAGCAAGTGATATTTAATTTCTTAAAATGCATAAAACTCCGAAAAGTTGAGGAGCATGCCCAAGATCAAACTTGAGGCCAAAGTCTTAACTTAAGCTGTCCAGAGTACTACTGAATAGAGGTAAGGGCCTTTGCGCACCACGTTTTTTAAACGCGCCGTTGACGCGCGTTTGTAGCGATACAGTCGCGCTGCGCACGCGAGTCAGACGCAGCCTGTAGACCTTTGCACACCTTTATAAATTCTAACATGCGTTTGAATCGATACAAACGCGCGTGTGTAGCGATACAGACGCGATGCAAACGCGCGTATGTATCGATCGAAACCCCGCCCGTAGGAGAGGCGCGCGCGCCGGTGACGCGCGTTTGAATCGATACAAACGCGATGCAAAAGCGCGTGTGTATCGATACAAACGACAACAAACTGCTCTGTAGGATAAAAGCGCGCCGTCGACGCACGTTTCTAAAACTCGCGTCAACGGCGCGTTTAAAAAACGTGGTGTGCAAAGGCCCTAAGAGATCTCACCTGTAAGGTCCAGTCTTCTGAATGAGGGAGGTGTATGGCCCGAAACCGCTGGTCGCTTGTATAGGTGTACCGCCCCACAGTCAGCAGGTGGATGTCCCGGTGCCGCACCCACGACACTTGCATGTTCAACTGCAACAAAATATCAGAGGGTTATTGATGTATGTGACAAGCTATATTTTAGAAAAAATTAAACCGACTTCGATATACTAAAAGAAGTGTTTCCTCGATTTCGCCAGGATACCATCATCAGATCCTGATCTGATGACCATGGGATCACATGGGAAGACCCTTAAATAAAAGAAGAATTTTTGCAAAACGGTCCAGGCGTCTTTGAGTAATTGGAGAACATACATAAAAAGATTCCGAAGAATTGAGAACCTCCTACTTTTTAGAAGTCGGTTAGAAAGAGACTATTATTCTATGTCCTTTTTGATACTAGGCGATGTATTGCAGTGTCACATTTCAATTTCTTTAAACGTGGTTCGTGGCCCATCCACACATGATTGAACTCAGGTTAAACTACAACTCTACAATCAACTCTAGTAAGGAACGGCGATCCTAAAACTGCCTATTTTACTGCTTATATTAATTCATATTGCTAAAATTCATTAAACCAAATCAAACCTACTCAAAATGATCAAAGAACTGTCTATAACGAAAAGTTTTGCGCTTCTGATTATATGAAATTATAAGAATGATAATAATGTGACAATTCCCACGACAGTCTAACCAGACTCACATCCCTGATACTCCATACAAGTACATCGAGCGGAATACGTAATTAATATATAATAAATTTACGTAATGTATATGTTACAGCCAAAGTAATAAATAAGGATATTATGTATACTATCCAGCCATTATATATAATATCAACTCAATTTGGATAAAGTAATAATTGACACAGAATTATTAATATTATCTAGCTATTATAAATAATATTTAGCTATTTTATATAATATCTTGGAAGACTTGGATAAAGTAACAAAACAAGGACTTATGTTTAACTGATCACCAGATATTGCAAAATATAACGTCAAATAAACAGTTTATACAACCCAAAAACATATTACTTCTGCAACGGCTTCGGCACTGCGGGAAGTGCAGCCCCATCGCCCAGGTTGCGTAGCAAAGCCCAGGCACCCACGCTCACCTCCGCAGCTTCGGCTTGCTGGTCGCCTTCGGCGACCTGCCTCATCCGCTACGGCTCGCACGGGCGCCTGCGATTTTCTACGGCGGGCGGGGGCTGCTCTCCCTTCGCGCCTACGGCTTTATAAAAACACTCTAGGGGCAGGGCAGACAAAACTACGTGGTCTGAGAAATGAAACTTGGCATGATTTAAGTTAATACTACTGAGTAACTTATAGGATACTATTCATCCCGAAAATCAACACGGTTCCCTTGGGAGAGGGGATGAAAGTTAAAATGTGTACTTAGCTGTAATTTACTAACGGGTAGTTCGATTTCAGTAATTTTTTTTTTGTTAGAAATGAGATACTTTAAAAATTATTCCGTAAATATTTCAAGTTCATCGGTTTTGTAGTTCAGAAATTACAGCCATCACAATCCTTAGTATTCCATAGAACTTGAAACCCGGATTGCATAGGAACCTTTAAACGTCTGGATTATCATCTGGGATGCATTTAAATGTGTGTTTGTCTGTCTCCGAAATGCTGGACCGATTTTGATGGGACTTTCATTGAGAAAACTTTAAGATGGGAAAGAGCTATTAAAAAATTAATACTCTTTACTATACTTCCATTTTAATACACCACTTTTAACAGTATGAGCTCAAAGGAGCTTAGGAAAAACAAAGTGTTCCCGCGGGATTTTTAAAAACCTAAATCCACGAGGGCGAAGTGGCAGGCATCCACTAGTTCATTAATAATACTTATTTTCGTGAGGTACTTATCTTCTGAGGTGTCTCCGGAGAAATTACAGCAGCTATGCATATAATGTTTCTGTCATCAGATTTGGCACGGTCTACATCAGGAATTTTAGGCTAGGTTAGGTTAGGTTAGGATATGGTAGTTTAGATTACGAGATCGTGGTGATCATGCCACACCACAAAGGAATGAGATGCGGGAGGGGAAGCAAGGTGGGCCGTATTTATCATTTTGACCAACGTTCATCTGCTATTATGAATAATGTCTGGTTTGACATGATATTATGAATAATATCTGGACAATTTAGATATTATTTATAATTGCCAGCCATTATGAATAAGAGCTAATTAATTACTTTGGCTGTAACATATACATACATACATTACGTAAATCGAGCGGAAAAATGACAACGCTATAATATGGAATACTCTGAGTATCTACATACTTCTACGTTGCGGGGAAGGAGGGGCAATGATGATGAATTTATGGGGCGATGAGTGTTGCTTCGTTACGAAGTAAGTTAGTAAGTATTCTTTGACGAAACACTCGGATTTTACTTTCAAACTGACTGACATTTTCATTTCCAAGACCGGCAGAAGCGTTTCGAATTTATCAGCTACGGGTAAGACACTTATTTGGGAGTAAGCATCGATAATAACAATTTTCTTTTGAACTTTATCACTTAGCAATCTTCTTGACAGTCCTTGAGACGTAAAACTCAAAGATTTACGAAGATTTGAAGCCTTTTATGGCGTTTTACCTTTGAAACAACATTATAAGGGTTTACAATAGAGCATTTAAATACATAAAGATCAAGAGTTACTTTAGGAGAGAGTAGTAACGGTAAAATTCTGACGAATTTTGGTATCTTGATGTAATCTTTACCTCTGATTGCTAAAACTACTTACTGTCCATCGTATAGTACAAATCTATAATCTATAATAATATAATAAAACTGTAACAGATCCAATTCTGTACATTGAAGATATTTTGAAAATTTTATTAAAGGGCACTCTATAAGTGATACTGAAGCCAAAACTGCATTTTTTTCATTTTTGTCTGTCTGTCTGTCTGTCTGTCTGTTTGTCTATGTCTGTATCTTGGCCGCGCATCACGCCGAAACTACTGAATGGATTCAAATTAAACTTGGTACGATTTGAGTTTATACTCCGAGGTAGGAAATTGGATACTTTTTATCCTGAAATTCAGCACGGTTCCCTTGGGAGAGGGGATGAAAGTTAAAACGTGTATTTAGCTGTAATTCATTAACGCGTTGTTCGATTTAACTCATTTTTTTTTGTTAGAAAGGTAGTACTTTAAGTATTGTCCCGTAAATATTTCAAGGTCACAAGTTTATTAGTTTAGAAATGACAGATATTTATTGGGTTCAAATAACTTGGGACCCTTATCTTTGTACGTACGGCTTATTTAGTTTAGGTACAAAAAAGGATTATGGGATCCAATCCGATCCTATATAAAACCTCCTAACTATCCGATCCTATATCCACGCGGACGAAGTCGCGGGGATCAGCTAGTCCTTAATAATACCAAACTAGCTTAGTGACTTTTGGGAAACTTCAAGATGTCTTCTCGTCCAAAACCTCTCGTTGTCTGAAGACGAGACAGTATGTGTTGCCAGTGATAATTTATGGTTCCGAAACATGGTCAGTAACTATGGGTCTCATAAGACGACTCAGGGTCACTCAGCAAGCAATGGAGAGAGCTATGCTCGGATTGTAGCTTCGGGATCAAATGAGCAATGAGGAAATATGTAGGAGAATTAGAGTTAGTGATAATATAGTTCATCGAGTCGCAAAACTGAAGTGGCAATGGACGGGACACGAATAACCGACGGACGTTGGGATCCCAAGGTGCTTGATTAACGACCCAGTATCAGCAAAAGCAGCTTGAGCTCATGAACTCGTCCGTCCACCTAATGGGGGTCCCATATTGGGGGGGACGGACGAGCTCAAGAGCTCACGCAAGTTGCTGGCAGCCACTGGATACAAGTAGCAAGCAGCAAGAAATCGTGTTCTGTGGCGATCGTTACAAGAGCAGCAGACGGCAAATTAATCATCATCATCCTCATCATGATCAACCCATTACCGGCTCACTACAGAGCACGGGTCTCCTCTCAGAGTGAGGGTTTTGGCCATAGTCTACCACGCTGGCTAAGCGGATTGGCAGACTTCACACACCTTTGAGAACGTTATGGAGAACTCTCAGGCGTGCAGGTTTCCTCACGATGTTTTCCTTCACCGTTAAAGCAAGTGATATTTAAATAATTAAAACGCATATAACTCCGAAAAGTTAGAGGTGCGTGCCCGGGATCGAACCCACGACCTCCGATTAGAAGTCGGTTGTCCTAACCACTAGGCTATCACAGCGTTTTGTAAATTAATTTCTTAATACATATAATTCTTCTGTATCTAACTCCTCCTAAATGTATGAAATTTTGTGTATATATATTTTAATCGGTTTTCGGTATTTTTGTGTATATATTTAATTCGGTATTTCAAACACAATTGGACCCAATATGTCGCTATGTCCCCGGTCCAGGACGATGTCTACCGGGACATGAGATATAACATTTAATTAACTAACTTCATATAGGGATATACTCGTAGGTATCTAACACAGTTTATATCCATTTGCACGAAGCAATTGAAGTCAAAGAGGACAATCTCACGTAACGGACCACACAAATAGTCCCCGTTCCCTGCAGGTGCTTCCAGCAATGCTTAATTAAATTACCCGCGTAACTAGGTTGCGACCTCAAACATGCGCTTGGTATTGAATACAAGTATAAATTGAAAATTTAAAAAACCCCCGACATTCGCCATTTTGTGGCGGCGGCCATCTTAGATTTGCATATTTCTATTCTACTAGTTAAGCCCTTTCATTTGATACCCATATTAAGGGAGTTGTGAAAAAATATGTAATCCGCCATTTTGTAGCGGCGGCCATCTTGGATCGATTTTCATCAAACATAGCTAACAACACTCTCGACTAATTCACCTTTCAAACAAAAAAAAACCGCATTCAAATCGGTCCATCCGTTTGAGCGCCACAGGGGAACAGACAGACACACACACACACGTCAAACTTATGTATAACACCCCGTCGTTTTTGCGTCGGGGGTTAAAAAATACAATATACTTAAGTGCTATGATATGACAGTTTTTATTAAACCCATACCCCTCATCGGTTTCTACTCGTACCGGAACGCTTTCTCTCTATGGCTTACCACTATGGTAGTAACAGAAGCCTCCCACCAGCCCAGACAAGAGACATATCCCAAATTGCCACTGCCGCGAATCGAACACGGGACCTCCCAGTTATAACACCACACACTCGCCACTACGCCAGGGTGGTCGTAGAAATTAAAGGTTAGTCAATTATGCTATAACCCGCGGCACGTATGTAAGTCCACCGGTGACCTTCAAGTGCCCGCAGCATCGTACGAGTGAGCGGGACACAATACGGTTGGGGAGCCAATCAGCGCTTACAAGAGATCCGCGAGAGCTAATCAGTGCTTACGAACGATCCCCGCGACCCCCTCACACCCCGAGATACCTCATTTTCGACTTCTGCGCATTGAAGGTCAACAGTAGACTTATTTGCCGTGACTTGTACGAGGAAGCTATTTAACTTAGAATTACTGAGATAAGGAGACATTCACGCATACACTGGTACACATAGTTCCCAGGTGGCAGCGCGGCTTAATTGAAATAGCGCCCGGAACTGGGTTACGACCCCGAGCGCGTGCTATTGAATAGGAATCCCAACTTTTACCGCCGTTATGTGATCTTAAATAGATCGGTAGATGGAGCTACAGATTGTGCTTTGGTTTGTACCACTAAGAGCCTGTTTCACCACCTTTGGATAAGTATCGGATAGCGCTAAATGTAAGTTTTGTCACTTTCTTACTTTACGTCAAGTGATAAAGAGAAAACTTGTGAATAAGATATCTGACACTTATCAGAAGGTGGTGAAACAGGGCCGCACTGCAAATTTTATTCGCGCGATTTTTATTCGCGCGGTTCATTTATCCGTGTTTTAATTTTTTTTTTCGCATATTTTAAATCGCAAGTGCGTCATCTTTTCCATATGTGACAGACATACATTTCCATATGTCACAGAATTCTGCGAAAAAAATCACGCGAATAAACGCAGTGCGGGCCCGGCCTAAAACTCTTTTCCTTTGTGTTTATCTAGTTTGTGATGTGAGTACCTACCTACTTTCAGTACAAGGTTCTAGAGTGGCGATCTTGTACCGAAAAACGCAATTTTGTCATAGGTAGGTACTAAATGTATAAACACCATCAAACAAGTCACAGGAAGCCACTGGATATCAGCAATGTAAGACCGCGATGTGTGGAAACTATTAGCCCTCATACGCATTAGCGATCAACCGCGTACGCGGCTGACCGCGCGGCTAGCCGCTTTTATATTTTTATATGCAACCGCTCATTTTGTACGCACTAAACCGCGACGAAATTCTATGAAGAGACTAGCCGCGCGGTTAGCCGCGCGGTTAGCCGCGCACGCGGTTGACCGTTAATGCGTATGAGGGCTTAGTAGAAAGTCCACTTATATCCAGCAGTGGAAATCTACCGTTTGACGATGACTATCATAATATTATAATAAGATGCAGCCGGCGTTGTATTCAGTTATTTTCATAATTGCTAGAGGTAAAATTCTCACGAACGCAATGGCATCAGCAGCAAGTTCTAACCGTATCAGATGCGGCACAGCATTTTCAACCGCAGCTGCTTAACTTTGTCTTGCGGATCATCCGCATTTAAGAAACTGAAATTCTATTCAAATTAAGATTCTTAACTCAATATTAAGTTACAAGGTCGTACTAATGACTTGCACTTCTATTTAATGTAAAGCACATTTAATGATATCAACGCTTGAGAGGGGCGTGACCTAGTTGCAAGTAGGGGTTGGTAGTTAGACTTGTGACCTTTAGGGACCGTTCAGATATACCGGCGCGGAGAGCATCGGAGAGCATTTCTTTTTTCACACAGACCGGCCGTTCAAATTTGCTCTGCTCTCCGCGCCGTCTGTGTGAACGGACACGTGGATGCGTTCGGAGCCGAGCGTACGCTCTTGGGCCGGACGGCAGAGCAATTCGGCCTACGGACGGCTGTGCGAGCATGAAAGAGCACGCGAACGGAGCCGGTTGGATGCTCGAGCGCGAAAGAGCACGAGCATGGAGCAGCCGACCGGCTGCTCTTAATATTTCACACAGAGCGTATTGAGAGCATTCTCGAGCATCCTATTATCATAAAAGATATAATATGTAAAAATAACGTTTATTTCAATGTCTTAAAATTCTATTTTAAATGCGATTAAAATTTGCTCTGCTCTCCGCGCCGGTCTATCTGAAAGGTCCCTTACGATGACTTTCCATTCATGCTTTGGAAAGCATGACAAATCAGTTCCAATATAATTTATTACTGTTGATTACGATATTATTTGGTGGCACGGATTGATGCCTGAAGGTAAGATCGACGGCTTCCGTTGTAAGCCAGAAAATTTTAAAGTCGGCATTCCGTTAGTGTCGCAAATTATTTTTATACTACACCTGCTCGGAAAGTACCTTCTGGTTTTCTCCTATCGAAAGTCAAAAGTACGTCATTACTGTCAAACAAATATGCGGGGCGAAAAGATATATGAGAATTCATTGTTAAAGCGCTAGAGCGGAAATTCCATTTATGAAATTCCATTACTAACGTGCTTTTTTCTTTTTAATTTTTGATAAAATCCGATCAGTACATGAAAAAAAACCTATTTCGACAAAGATGACATAAAAAGCACCTATAATAAATAAGTAACCGCCGCGGTAGACGGCGCTGATGTCGGTATGTCACCGAGCACGACCGGGGTCCGCTATTTTAATTATATTCAATTTTAATTAATACAATTAAATATGAATATAATAAAGTAAAAGTAAAAAATAGAAAATATAAATTCGCGCTATTTTCTTTGTATTTTGTGAGTCGCTTTCTTTTGTTTTACCTATCCAAATTTTCAATTTATAAAATTACAAGTAGATTTAGGGAACTAACTCAAAGTGTCTAAGTAGTGAGCCGCCCAACGCCGCCGGAATTAAAATTATGTGGCAGTTATTGTTAAATTGAAAATATCTTAACCAAGATATCTAGAAATAGATAAAAATAGATACAACAAAGCATATGAAGATTTTTTACAACGGAAACCCAACGTCTTTTTCTGATTGATTTCCGGTAATAATTTTAATATTTTTGATTATTTTATTATTTTCCTCGTAGGTGTAGTATAAAGCACTATGTATCCCTTCGGGAGAAAGTGCGATTCCTAGCTCGGGCGTATTGCGGCCCTACGGCCTACGGCCTCGGGCCTCAAACTACACCCTCGTAGTAATCGGTCACTTTCTCCCGTCGAGGAACAATGTACTATTGTTAACGTTTCAAATATCTATTTTTACGAATCACAAGGTAATCAAGTCCCTTTATGCAGATATGCGTAAGCGACGCGGCGTGCACGACACATAGGACGTTCTTATCGGAAACTGACACGAAGCCATAATTTAAGTGTTTCAAATAAAAGAACGTCTTAAGCGCCGGGGAAAGAGCATCGTCGCTTACGCGTTTCTTCCAAGAAGTTTTTTGCAATTTGTTTACCATTTAAAATAGCTAAGAAAAAACTTGGAGTACCATTTGATAGTATCGTTGATAAATAATTAATGCTTGTTGTGTGCATTTAAAGCTTCAAAAAAATAAAACTTGAAAGTTTATATAACTAACGAAATCCACACTTCTGAAATACCGTATTACATTTAGGTCAACATTAGTACCTACTACAGTTGCCAGTTAAATTGCATAATAAAATTAGCTACGAAAATAGATGTAATTATTAGTATAAAAGTGTGGGCATTTCTAAATAAAAAACCTAAACTAACGAACTCTTTTAGCTGAACCTGTTAAAGCAATATGCTCTTCATTAAATTATGCAAGACTTTCCACATAGCATTATATTGAAACTCCTATTTGCTTTTAGAATTTTACCCCGTATTGCGTCATGAACTCTACTTATTAGAGCGGCTAATTATGCTATCGTTATTATGTGTAATTGATTCGTTAATTAGGCGGCTCATTAGAAGTGGAACCTTCAATAGTGATATTTCAGCATCTGCATAATTAGGAGATTAATTTAATTGCTTAATAATAAAAACGTTTAAATAAAGTAAACTAAGCCTCAATAGCGCAACGGTCGGCGGGCGCGGATCAAAAACCGCAAGGTCGACGGTTCAAACCCCATCCGATACACTATAATTGTCACACCCACTCCTAGCACAAGCTTTCACTCAATTGGAGGTGAAAGGGGAACATTATAGTCATGTTCATCATGGCTAATATTCTTTAAAAAAATTATGTAGGTAGGTACCTAAAATTTCCAATATATCTAATTATTACTAACCTTCGGAAGGAGCTTCTCTCCCGCGGATAATTCCCAAATACCTATCAGTGTTTCTTAATTACAAGTATAAATTAAAAATTTAAAAAACCCCCGACATTCGCCATTTTGTGGCAGCAGCCATTTTGGATTTGCAATAGTGCTATTCTACTAGTCAAGCCCTTTCATTTGATACCCATATTAAGGGAGTTGTGAAAAATATGTAATCCGCCATTTTGTAGCGGCGGCCATCTAGGACCGATTTTCTTCAAACATAGCTAACAACACTCTCGACTAATTCACCTTTCAAACAAAAAAAAACGGCATTCAAATCGGTCCACCCGTTTGAGCGCCACAGGGGAACAGACACACACATACACACACACACACACACACACACACACACACACAGACACGTCAAACTTATAACACCCCGTCGTTTTTGCGTCGGGGGTTAAAAATAGTACCGAAACTGGATTACAAACTTGAAAATGCGCTGGGTATTGAATAAAACCGTGAGCTTATTAGCCTAGTTGCCCCCACTTGCACATGCAAGTGACATTATACGCCATATGCATACAATGCAAGCGATAATAAGCTGTGAACATGTTGACTTAATTATTTGTGTAACTTCTAATACCTTGCTATTTAGCTCTATAATACGTACATTGGAAGTCAATGATTTTAATTCTGTTGTATATATGTTCTAAACAGAGGTATACAACAGAATTAAAATCATTGACTTCTGAAAATCATTGACTAAATTGAGAGCTACTTTAAATGTAGGTAATACTTTTTCATAGGAACTCTGAAAAGGCTAGCACAATTTTTAAAAGAACAAGGCAGTTTTGTAATTTGTACTCAATCGATACGAGTTTTTGTGTTACAACAAATAATCCGATCGATTATCCTCGATTGGCTTTGATCATTGAAATAAGTTGCCATCCGAACGATACTACTTTTTTCGTTTTTTTTTAATCAATACCGATTGGTACGTATCGATCAATATTGATGGGATGGTATCATAAAACAAAGGTCGTGCACAATTGATTGAGTGTAGCAGCGATCACCTTCATTGATCGAATAATGTAGTATCGACTTAGCGTATCGATTGCAATCAATCGATTAATTGAACAAGCACTATTAGGTACTCGATTTTTGATGGAAAGAAAAGAGTAGGTATTCTTTTTAGAGAACACGTAATTAGACTACTTACTTACTTGTTTACTAAAAATGCTCTCGTTGCCTCTTTGGTCTAGTGGTTAGCATATTCAATTGCAGATCACGTGGTCCTGGGTTCGATTCCCGGGTCGAGCAAATAATGTTAAGTAGGTACCTACTGGGTTTACTGTCAAGAAATTTTCAGCGCCAGCCCGGAGTTGGTAGTTGGCGGTGTTTCACCCCCGTGACTCAGAAAACAGTGGCGAGTCTAAGATCCGACCCTCCCTCTTACCTTTGAGAGAAGAGGCCTGTGCCCAGTAGTGGGACGTTAAAAGGTAGGTTGTAGTGGTGGAAGTATACAACTGCTGACGGATGAACATAATTCTAAATCGATATCCGGCTGTCTACGTTAGCTGTTAAAAAGGAAAATTCCTATTAGAAAGCGTAGAAGCTATTAAGGGGCACATTAAACGATCACCACAAATAGCGGCCTGATTCTTGTCCAACCTGATTCAATTAACTTCGGAACTGGGTTACGGCCTCAAACATGCGTGCGGTGTTAAATAAAACCAGAACTTACGGTCTCATTGCTACTTTTATTATTAAAAGCGGTAGAAGGTGCCGCAAACTTTGTATGTTTATCCAAAACAACATCATCATCATCATCATGATCAACCCATTACCGGCTCACTACAGAGCACGGGTCTCCTCTCAGAGTGAGAAGGTTTTGGCCATAGTCTACCACGCTGGCCAAGCGGATTGGCAGACTTCACACACCTTTGAGAACGTTATGGAGAACTCTCAGGCATGCAGATTTCCTCACGATGTTTTCCTTCACCGTTAAAGCAAGTGATATTTAAATACTTAAAACGCACATAACTCCAAAAAGTTAGAGGTGCGTACCCGGTATCGAACCCACGACCTCCGATTAGAAGTCGGTCGTGCTAAGGCTAACCACTAGGCTATCACAGCTTTTAGCTATCCAAAACAACGGTAAATGGTATTTATTCGCTGCGTAATCCATAATTCCAGACTAATAATAAAAACGCGAAAGTAATTGTCTGTCTGTATGTTACGCTTTCACGCATAAACCGGTGAATCGATTTTAATGAAATTTGGTGCAGATATAGGCTACTTTTTATCTCGGACAATCATAGTGTTGCTAAGGCATTTTTACAAAACCTAAATCCACACGGACGAAGTCGCGGGCATCAGCTGATGTTTTTTTAGCAAATAGTTAGAAAAGGAGAAAGTAAGAATTTTATTATATTATTGCTTCTTAAAAATTTAACGAACCATTTCAATTTAAAAAAAAACACATTTACTCTTAGAGACCAAAGCACTCTGTAAAAGTTTATTTGAATAAAAAAAAATTATGTTCTAAGTAATCCCTTTTAATATTTTGCAGTGCATAGTCGCTTTTTTTGTATTTTGTAATTAAGTTTGATATATAAAATATTTACTGGCAAATTATAAAATTATAATGTAATTAGATATCCGACTAAAATTCAGTACAATAAATCTAGACGTAATTATAATCCACTTTACATCAATTATTATTAATTATCTAATATCAAATTCATCAGGATCTAAATCACGTTGATTAACGTAATTTTTGTTTGTAAATTTTCAAGGATGAGTTTTCGTGGAAAACATTATTAATTAATTATTTAATTAATTATTTAGTCATTACATTCTTGTTCAGTATAATAATGTATTACTTGAATAATATTTAAATTAATATTAAATTAACTACATATCATTAAATATAAATAGCGAATGCATGTGTTCATTTTTAGGGTTTAACTGCTGTGACGAATTTGATGAAATTTGATACAGATGGATCTGACCTGACACTTACATATAATACCTACTTTTAATTCCAGAAAATCTAAAATTTTCCAAATGGGCAAAAGTTAACTATAATAGTAACCACAGTAAAATATATTTAACATAACAAAGAGCTTACACGAGATTTTTATATACCTACCTAAATCCATGCAGACAAAGTCACGGATGTCAACTAGTTTCGGAAAGCCTTCAACGATTTTCATCAGTGAATTCCCACAGGACTCGGAAAAATTATTTCTGTACAAAATCTGGACCATTTATTCATCTCCGTTGTATTCAGTATGAATTCCACTTGAATATTATAATGCTATTAAGATTAATGTTTCCTAATATCATTATATTTGAATTTGTCTTTCGTTCATTTATCATCTTCATTCAAACTTTTTCAAGAATGGTTTGTGAAATTATGCGCTACTGAATTCATTAAGCGAACGTTCAAACCAAATTCTTTCTATTTCGTATTTACTTTATTTTATTCATCTACATGATAGTCCTTAACTGCGATCTCACCTGATGGTAAGTGACGATGCAGTCTAAGGTGGAAGCGGGCTAACTTGGAAGAGGCAGGGCAGTTTTTTTATTACCATACACCTGATCGGTTTTGTACCGGAATACTTCACTTGGCGGCACGGTTTTGCCGTTAGGGTGGTAAATAGCCAAGGTTGAAGCCTCCCAGATCAGAGGCAATTTAGAAATTATAAAATCCCAAATTACCAATGTCGGGAATCGAACCCGGGACCTCCCACTTATAAGACTACAACGCTCACAACTGCGCCAGGGAGGTCGTCAAAAATTCGTATTTCGTACATTCAGCACATTTACGTTTTTAGTCTAACATAATTAGCGGTAGAATTCAATTTGAATATCAAAATCCACATAAGATTAAATGCTTTTAATTATAAGACTTAGCTTAATTTATCTTCTTCATTCAAAGCTTCTCAAGGCTTCTGGTTATAATATGAAAGTCATTGTTAGGTTTAACAAAAGCAGATTTTACTTTGAACACTTCTATCCAAGCGTATTGTGCTGGTTGTGGGGTTCTCCACACAAACGTAACAAATCTTTTTGGTGTTATAAGTTGTGTGTGTGTGTGTGTGTATGTATGTGTCTGTGTGTGTGTGTGTGTGTGTGTGTGTGTGTGTGTGTGTGTGTGTGTGTGCGCGTGCGCGTGTGCGTGTGCGTGTGCGTGCAGCAGCTAAGCAGATATCTATATTTATCTAATCATTATAGGGTCGAAATAAACGATTTTTATTTTTATTACCTACTCGTCTCTCTACATTTCAGCAAACAAAATAGTAAAATTATAGGTAATATTTTTAAAAGTTATGTAATGGACACATCAAACATTTCTAAATTAGAGCATAAGATAACTTTTTGTGTTGTTGTAACAAACTATGTTGTACAAAATACGCAAATAAAGAACGAGAAGATATATTCAATTCAAATTATTTAACTTTTTTGAATATTAATATTTGCATAAATTGATATCTATACTAATATAATAAAGCGGAAGAGTTTGTTTGTTTGAACGCGCTAATCTCAGGAACTACTGGACCGATTTGAATCCATCGGATATACCTACTGTACGTGATCCCTGAGGGCTATACGCTATATATTATGTACCACGGGCGAAGCCGGGGCGGACCACTAGTACTTAAATAAAAGTCGTGATGATTTGTGCTGTCGAAACATATATGCATCTCGAGATTGAAAGTTTTAAAAATGTCCCAAAAATCACTTCAAAGCACACAAGGAGAACAGTTGCATTAAAATAAAACACCCATTACACCAGCGACATCAACGCGAGGGAAAGAAAATTTGAAATGTTTAGATTACGCAAATATTCTCCTATTAACATCTGTGTCTCGTTATATTTGAAATTCATATGTGTGTGAAAAGTGGTACACATCGAAGAAAGCGGTTCGCTCTCAATTTGCTTTAAAATTTAGAAAAAACTTAGTGGAACTACTTTAGTAGGCTTATGCTTGATTTCTCGTATTTTCAAATCAACCCATCATTTCAGCAGTGCATGAGCAGAGTGCATTCAGCAGACACACTTTCGATCTCAAAGAATCGCTTATCATCGTAAAATTTTGTTTGAATTTATAAAACATATTTATTAATCTACTATTACCGAATATTATAAAACAAATCGAAATTGACTTAGTATACTAATTTGGTATTTCCTATAATCCTCAATTACCAGCCTATTTGGAGTTTATGCGGTCGATTCATTTGAATTAGTGAAGAGCTTTCCAAAAACCGCAGGTTAACTTGTTGAATTCAATATAATTATATATTTATTATACATATACCTACATAAGCAGGGTTTGAGAGTCTACCATTTGGTTTACGGACGATTTCTAGCGAGTAACTGGAAACCATGGGACACAAGGGACGCAAGACCGCGTTTGAAGAAAAACTTGCAAGAAATTAATGGACATCAATCAGTTGAAACGACGACGATGAAATATTTAGATTAGGGCCTGTTTCACCACCTTCTGAAAAGTTTCGGATAGTTTATTCACAACTTTTGTCTTTGTAATTTTTGACAGTGAGAAAGTGACAAAACTTACCTTTAGGCTATCCGACTCTTAAAAGAAAGAAGATGGTGAAACAGGCCCCTAGATACCTACACCAACGTTTCTATCTGGATCAAATGCCATCAAACAGATAAATATAAAACATTGAAACAAGTAGATATAAATTAAAAAAATTAAAAACCCCGACATTCGCCATTTTGATATATAAAACCGCATTCAAATCGGTCCACCCGTTTGAGCACCACAGGGGAACAGACAGACACACACACACATACACAGACACGTCAAACTTATAACACCCCGTCGTTTTTGCGTCGGGGGTTAAAAATTGAAAAAAAAAAAATTACGGTATAGAAAGAAGGTTGCGCTGTTGTGATAGTGAACGATATTAAAACGGTCGTGTGGACGGCTGCCATCTCGTTACCCCAGCAGTGTTATTTATACAGAAGATACGGGCATCGCGACTTAATGAGACTTTTATTTATAAAGTTGCCCTCACAATGGGGGCTTTAAAGTTGCATTGTGCCATTGTTACGTTTCATTTTAAAACGAGGATTTTGTGGTACACCGCTATGTAAATTGGACGTTAGCTCCGCAATATAAGAGGGGCTCGTTAGTGTGAACGTGCACACTTGCCTTTTCTATTTGGGTATACCTACGCTACCTATTTTATAAATATAGCGTGGATCGTGATGCTCTCTCGTGATATTTTCGTAGCGAGTTTTAAATCAAGTTGCGGTTTTAATTCAATTGTGCTTACGGCCAAAATTAATTACCTGTCTCATGCAAAATCTATTACAGGTTGACGATCAATTTAATCCATATTAAGCATGTCAATTATGTAGTAATCATGTATTGATATTGTAACTTTTTTTGCCAGTTGGTAAACCGTTTTCTAACTGCGTATCTGAATTAAATATTCGACCTTCAATCTGTAGATTTTGTATTAGATATATTATTATGTACACAAGTATAAATTAGAAATTTAAAAAACCCCCGACACTCGCCATTTTGTGGCAGCGGCCATCTTGGATTTGCAATAGTGCTATTCTATTAGTCAAGCCCTTTCATTTGATACCCATATTAAGGGAGTTGTGAAAAAATATGTAATCCGCCATTTTGTAGCGGCGGCCATCTTGGACCGATTTTCATCAAACATAGCTAAGAACACTCTCGACTAATTCACCTTTCAAACAAAAACAACCGCATTCAAATCGGTCCACCCGTTTGAGCGCCACAGGGGAACAGACAGACACACACACACACACACACACACACACACAGACACGTCAAACTTATAACACCCCGTCGTTTTTGCGTCGGGGGTTAAAAACTGAGCCTCGCAGACTGTACGTCTGAATAGCTTTAACTGCGCGTGAAAATGTTTCCCTGTGAAAAAGCTCTTGAATCTGCAATGTACCGCAAAAATATTGCTATTTTTTTTAAATTACATATAATATGATGAGGTCTACGTTGGAACGTAGGTACTAGAAGCTTGCCTAGAAATTTCCTATTCACTCTAGCCTTTTGAAGTTATACTTCTTGAGGCGCGTTATGAAAAATGATGAGAGTGAATTTTTATTATTAAAAAGCTGTGATAGCCTAGTGGTTAGGACAACCGACTTCTAATCGGAGGTCGTGGGTTCGATCCCGGGGCACGCACCTCTAATTTTTCGGAGTTATGTGCGTTTTAAGTATTTAAATATCACTTGCTTTAACGGTGGAGGAAAACATCGTGAGGAAACCTGCATGCCTGAGAGTTCTCCATAACATTCTCAAAGGTGTGTGAAGTCTGCCAATCCGCTTGGCCAGCGTGGTAGACTATGGCCAAAACCCTTCTCACTCTGAGAGGAGACCCGTGCTCTGTAGTGAGCCGGTAATGGGTTGATCATGATGAATTTTTATGATGCGCGCACAGGGTGACACGGAAAACGACATGTTCAAGTTGGCAACGATGACAGTCGAGAGCGTTCGAGTCGAGAGATTAGCGAGCAACTTGAAGTTGGTCGCTAACTTCTCGACTGTCTGCAGGCGCTTCGCAAACAAACATGGCCGTCTGTTGCGCCGTCTTCTATCTAATATAATTGTAATTAACTATTTGCAGGCAAAAAAGTATAACTTCTTACGCGTGCTTACATATCTTTTTTATTTTAACAGTTGTTCTCTTACCGTTTTATTTCCCAAGTTTTTGACTCGGCAGTTCAAGTAGGCGGTCTTGCCGAGTAGCGCGGTGACATTCTTGGACGTCACCAAATCGAATGCTCACAACTTTCGGCGATCACTCACACACATACAAAGCCAAGCCTCGCGTACTATAGTTACGTCGAATCGTTTAACCTGCGCGTGAAAATGGCTCACTGTGAAAAAGCTCACAGGCCACATTGGGAATTAAGCAAAGCAAAACGAGGTTCGTTTCGCTTAGCTCATGTCGCTGAATGTGAGAGCTCGCAAGTTCGCATCGCTGGCTTCACTTAGCTCTGTCGCTCGCGGTGTGTACCTTAGTATGAAGAGTAATAGTAAAAGATGCAGTAGCGGCATGAGTGAAGCAAAACGAACCTCGTTTCGCTCCCAATGGCGCTTAAAAGCTTTTTCACATTGAGCCATTTTCACGCGCAGTTGAAACTTCGGTCTAGATTTGAAATGTTCCGTAAAAATATTCCGAAATCGTTCTCTCACCGTTTTATTTCTCAAGTTTTTGACTCGGCAGTTCAAGTTCGGTCTTGCTGAGTAACGCGGTGACATTCTTGGACGCCGCCAGGTTAAAATAGGGTCCGGTGTGTGGGGTGGGGCGCCGCGCATCCGCCGCCACCCCCGGCCGAATCACGTTCTCCGCTGCCAGTGGCGAATTTCTGACTTTTGGAGGAGTATAATAGTGGGACGTCAGGCTTACCCACATGCTGGTGGTTATTAAAGTTTCGACTTTACAGTTATCTTACCGTTTTGTTTCCCAAGTTTTTGACCCGGCAGTTCAAGTAGGCGGTCTTGCCGAGTAGCGCGGTGACATTCTTGGACGCCGCCAGGTCGAAGTAGGGTCCGGTGCGCGGGGTGGGGCGCGGCGCGTCCGCCGCCACCCCCGGCCGAATCACGTTCTCCGCCGCCGGTGGCGACGTGGCCGACGTGTTAGACGGCACTCCCTTGCCGAGCTCGCGCTGCGCTGATGACACTGCGGACAATGGGGGTAATTTTGAGGAGTGCTTTGAAAAAAATTGGGGGCTCTTTTTTAAACGACTTCAAAAACGAGATCATCAATTCGATAGTATGTACCTAGTCCTTTATCCAGTATCCAGTATGTAGCGTGGCTAGTTGCCACCCTACCGGTAAAGCCGTGCCGCCAAGCGATTTAGTGTTCCGCTACAATGTCGAGAAGAAACCGATCAGTGGTTTGGTAAACTGCAATACCTCTTCCCAGTGAGTCCGCATCCACCTTAGACTACCTACATCGTCACTTACCATCAGAGGAGATCACAGTCCAGAGCTAGCTTATAGATGAATAAAGGAAAAAAAAATAAACTCCACTCTTTCATATATAGCCAGTGCATTCGTGCCATTAGAATTGTTTGCAGCTAGTTTCTATTATATTTCCCGTCGTCAACCCCGTATTGTTAGACGCATTAGCTAACAAAGTAAATTATTAACCGCAGCCCCTAACCCAACATGGATGCCTCTGTGGTTACTTCATTGTTGTAGCGTTGCGGAACACGGCCCGCACCCGTGCACAGGCTCTCCAGTTCAGTAGGCATAAATTGCTGACAATTTAGTAATTGCCCCAAATTTAGGTAATGAGCATGTAGCTCATTTACCCTTTGCAGTGTGTAAAGCCGGTCATGTGAATGTAGGTTCCATTTTGCTGTATACAGGTTTTGAGCATACATAGTAGCTTGAGTTATGTAATTTGGTGAACCTAATTTGGTTTTTAGCTCACCTTCCCTGTGAAACTATGGAAGCGAAATCGCTGACGCACTGCTATGACTTGTCGGTTATTACATGACTAACTGATGCCAGCGACTTCGTCCGCCTGGATTCTTATAAATCTCATCCCCTATTTAACCCACTTAGAGGTAGAATTTCCAAAAATCCTGAAATACGTAATTCTTTATTTTTAACCAAAAGCCGAAATACTGATTTTCATGGATATAATTTTAAAAATGACGGACTTTCATACAAACCTTCATCCCCCATTTAACCCACTTGGGGGTAGTTTTTACAAAATTGCTTAAACACATAATTCTTTATTATTAACCGAAAATCTATTCTAAATACCAATTTTTATGGATATAATTTGAAAAATGACGGACTTTCATACAAACTTTCATCCCCTATTTAACCCCTTTAGGGGTGCAATTCACAACAATCCTTTCTTAGTGTGCGCCTACGTCAAAAAAGAAAGCTACTGTGAAAATTTCAAGATTCTAGCTTCAGTGGTTTAGGCTGTGCGTTGATGATCAGTCAGTAAGGACAAGCTACTTTATATTATACTAGCTGACCCCCGCAACTTCGTTCGCGTAGATATAGGTTTTTATATAGGATCGGATCGGATCCCATAATTCTTTTATGTACTACTAACTAAATGTAGCTTAAGTTACTCCTTATAACATTAAAAGTTCCATTAAAATCGATCCAGCCGTTTCGGAGATTAGCTGGAACAAATAGACAGACCAACAAACATAAAATATAAACGCACACCAGTTTAAAATAAGCCATACGTTCAAAGATCCGGGTCCCAAGTTATTTGAACCCAATAAATGTGTGTCATTTTTGAACTAAAAAACCTATGACCTTGAAATATTTACGGGACAATATATAAAGCACTACCTTTCTAACAAAAAAAGAATGAGTGAAATTGAACAACGCGTTAATGAATTACAGCTAAATACACGTTTTAACTTTCATCCCCTCTCCCAAGGGAACCGTGCTGAATTTCGGGATAAAGAGTATCCTATGTCCTACCTCGGAGTATAAACTCAAATCGTACCAAGTTTCATTTGAATCCATTCAGTAGTTTCGGCGTGATGCGCGGCCAAGATACAGACAGACAGACAGACAGACAGACAGACAGACAGACAGACAGAAAGACAGACAGACAGACAGACAAAAATGAAAAAAATTGCAGTTTTGGCTTCAGTATCGATTATAGAGTGCCCTCCAATAAAAAATTTCAAAATATCTTCAATGTACAGAATTGGATCTGTTACAGTTTTATTATATTATAGATAGATATAGATAGATAGATTTGGTGAACTTGATTTTTAGCACACCTCCCCTGTGAAACTATGGAAGCGAAATCGCTGAAGTACTGCGTTGACTTTTCTGTTATTACATGATGAACGACACAGAAGCAAAACTTGCTGTTCTAGCGCAGGGATTTTACTGTGAGTACACTTTTTCCCAATCTTTCTCATTCCCATTTTATTTCTCATCTGAGTACTCAAGTGGCTGCACATCTCCGCGTACAGTTTCCTTATGGAGGTATTTGTTTCGCGGTGGAGGTGTGCTAGTAGCTAGAGTACATCACCGATATAGCATGGGAATATCCTACTATTATAATCACAGCTGTATAATAATTATTATATAGCTGTGATAGTGGTTAGGACGACCGACTTCTAATTGGAGGTCGTGGGTTCGATCCCGGGGCACGCACCTCTGACTTTTCGGAGTTATGTGCGTTTTAAGTATTTAAATATCACTTGCTTTAACGGTGAAGGAAAACATCGTGAGGAAATCTGCATGCTTGAGAGTTCTCCATAACGTTCTCAAAGGTGTGTGAAGTCTGCCAATCCGCTTGGCCAGTGTGGTAGACTATGGCCAAAACCCTTCTCACTGTGAGAGGAGACCCGTGCTCTGTAGTGAGCCGGTAATGGGTTGATCATGATGATGATGTGTGATGATTATAAATGTGAAAGTGTGGATGTTTGGATGTTTGTTACTCAATCACGCCGCAACTACTGAACCGATTTGGCTGAAATTTTGAATGAAGATAGATTATGCTCTGACTTAAAACATAGGCTTTATCTTATACTTTTATACTTTTTATCCTGGAAAAATGCACAGTTCCCGCGGGATTTTGAAAAACCCGAAATCTATAGCTACAGCTATAGGTAGATTAGTATAGCAAACTTCCTTGAAAGTAGGTTTAAAGGTTGGAAAAGGGAACGGGAACCAGAAATCCACGATTCCCTCGGGATTTGTTTAAAACCGAAATTCACGCGGGCGAAGCTGCGAGCATCCTCTAGTATATATATAAAAGCGATATAGATCATAGTAAAATTCCTACGCTATAGAACAGGCATTTTCGCGGACGGAAAAATGGACAAGTACTTAATGGCGATTTCACTATTTAGATTTCACGGCCCAGGTCTGCTACAGGCCGAAATAACTACAACTGCAGTCTTTGCATCATTATTTACCACTAGTTATCATCACAGCTAAGTCATAACTTGTAGTAGAATTAAAAGAAAATTTATGAAATAAATTTTTGAAGTCATTGAAAAATATTCTGGCCATGATATGTTATTACTCCCATAATAATTTAATAATATTATGTACACACAATATTTTATGAATAATGTTTTTTTTTGTAAAGTTAAATAAAATTGATGAAAACAAAAACATTTCGCAACTTGGTAAATTTCAAAAGCTCTTTGTGAATATTTTGATACAATAATATCTTAAAATACGTACCAAAACGCGTTTTTCTACAAACTCGTAAAAATATAACATCGCAAGCTAATTTGGGCCTTTACGCATTCACTTGAAAGTTAAAATCGAGTACCAACTGATCTTTTACATTAGCCTGTAGGCGAAAGGATATATAAATTGTATGACTGCTCTGTTTTAGGGCGCACCCAAACATAATATTTGCTCTGCCGCTGCCTCCTCGAGTGCTTTCAACCCACGCATTTAAGGTACGTTCAGACGAACGCCCACTGACGTGCGTTAACGATGTAAGTTTGAAAGCGTTCATGAATTATAAATGACAAACGTCGGCGTGCATTAACCTTTGCAAGTAGGTCGTACAGAACATCAGTTTCGTCGTCAAGTAGGTGCGTTAGCCGCCTGATATTACGAAAATGCTATCTTAAACCAAGGCAAACTTATAGGCACGAAAATAGAACACTGTACGCTTAACAACAAACACCTTTTCATTCTAATTATTACCTACAGCTCTCTCTATACAGAGCATATATGAAAGGTGAAGATACACAGACGAACTGCTTAAATGTGTGTTTATTCGACCAACGCAAAACGTATATTGGCTCCCCAGCAAAACTCCCTGACGTCCTCGCCGACCTAGGTTTTGTCTGATTTCTTCTATTCTAGAGATCCAAAGCTTGACAGGTTTGAATGATCCAGCGGGAGCTGCATCAGAGGAATCACACTAAATGGGGTAACAACGAAAAAAACCCAGAAAGAAGATGTAAGTAGATATAACGCATTTCTTCTTCCTGGTAAGAATGGTTCCTTAATAAAAGAAGCAGGATATACCTTAACTTCTTCTTCCTGAGAATTTAGGACAAGTTTCGTTTGTCCTGACTTCTCAGCGCCACGACGACAAACGAACTTATCAAAAGTTGGATCTTTTCTTTTTTTTTCTTCGCTCTTGTCTTTTCTATTGTCCATGATTGGGCATAAGCCTCCTTAGGTGCAGACCTTTCTTCTCAATGTTGAGTAAGTCTCCACCAAGTTTTTGTAAACGGTTCCAAAGTTATAATACGTAGGTATGTGTCGAGCGTTAAAATAAAATGCCGCTCTTGATTTGCGCTGTCTGACCATAGTCTTATGTATATCGACAAATTAGGATGACAGCCAAAAGTTTTTCTTTTATAATGAAACGTAAGCAAGAGTTAAGCGTAGTTCAGACGCTAAATTATATCTTAAAGCAAATATTATAAGTATAGCTATAGCAAGACAATATTTGTGTAGGCATCCATGGTAATTTATATTCGTAATTTTTAAAAAAATACGCGCCGCTTGTGCCCAGTGGCACCCTGCGACTTTTTTGGTGTATTCGACCAACCTAGATGGGGGTCTGACAACACTGCACTTTCCTGTGCAAGGTCGCTATTCTAGCACCTGACGACCCCAAGATCTACCGGTTCTTTGAATTATTAAAAACTTTAGCAATTAAAAGTTAATAAACTAAAAATTACTAGGTACTCTGCATCCGAAAAAGCATAATTTATTCATCAATTTCGGAAACATCTCAGCATTTTTGCGACGGTACTTACCTCCAACAAGCTCGTTACGCAGTCTCTTTGTCGTCCCTGTTTCTTTGATTACGGATTGGAAGCTGATGTAGACATCGAATACATTTGCATTTATCTCAAATGGATAAAACTACCGCTGAATCTCCGTGAAATCTAGACGGAAATGTATTTTCGAGCTCTAAAGCCCAAATTAGATGGTTCATTTTTCGGGATTTTTGCTTTCATTTTCGAGGATTCATCGATGAGTCATCGAAAATGAACCGTCTAAACACCGACCGTTCATCGTTCATACGCACTGTGCCATAGCAAATATCGTATCGTGCATCGTTCATCGCAAAACTGAACGATGAACGGGGCACCGTCTAATTTGGACTTTAGGGGTCGTTTGAGCACCACAAACTATATCTATTTGGATACACATTATTAAATATTGCATGTCTCTTTCGAATGTCTGTTTGTCTTAACATTATTTACCTTGTCGCGGTTTAACCAATCTTAGCAAAATTTCGCACAAAGATAGCTTACATCCTGAAGATGGTCGTAGGATACTTCTGATCTTGGAAAAGCAATGAATCTTAACGGATTTTAGAAAACCTAAATCCACAGTCTCGAAAATCAGCTAGTAGGTTCATCTTAATGGTATAATACAAAATTGGTTTTATGGCTCAACTGCTGAACTGATCTTGATAAAGCCACAGAAATAGCTCGTATCTTGAAGAAAGATACTGGATACTTCGAGATAATATGACACACATCTAGTTATTGTTCCTGATCACATTTTCAAAGTTATTCAAAGGATGAACAAACAAATAACTAGAGAGTCGGCTGTATTATGCTATTCCAAATATGTTTTCTAAGCTTTCGTAGAAATTTTGTATACTTATGCAAATTAGCGCTTGCATCTTGAAATTCGTAGAATTCCGCGTAGAAACAAATTAATTCCTTGAACAAATATTATGAATGAAATACGTCGTGTGTGATTTAATAAAACAACTCCGTAACATCTTGACTTTATATGTCTCATCTTAGAATACGAGCCAACCTTAAAACTGTTTGCCTTTCGGATATATTTTATATTAAATTCAACAAGCTGCCGCTGCGAGTATTCGTTGTTACACCTACTGACAATTCAAAATATCCTTTGTTCACGTAAACCATCACATTGTTCAAGCTGTTGTATCATGTGTTTCTGTTGATAATGACTCTACCACCGTTTGTAATTTTAATATGTTATCAGCAGAAAGAATTGACTATAAAAAAAAAGTAGTATTGATTATAAGCAATTATTCATGTCCAAAGTTTACTTACCATGAAATAATATTTTTCAATAAGTGTCTTCTAAGAGTGTATTAATTTAACATTTTGTTTAATAAAGTAAAGGGAAAGGAGCCTATGAAACATGTATTTGGATGACCATAAAGCTCAAATAATATCCTCCATTACGAAATAACTGATAAAACTTCTTTAATTGCTAAATATATCACGACCTCTATCATGATTCATGGGCGGGCGGATGAAATAAACGGGCAACGATGCGCAATAATAAAACTGACCATTACTGAAGTAAGCCGTAATGGAGACGACCGGTTTTTAACCGACTTCATAAAAGGAGTATATATATAATAAGTATTCGATCCGTATGTATGTATATTCGCGATTATTTCAAAAACCAAGCAACCGATTTTGATGATTTTTTTTCACTATCGTAATCGACAAACTTTCAGAAAGTTTTAGTATATAACACACCTAGTTGTCATTCTTATGTACGAAGTTATAGAAGTTATGTACGAAGCATAAATGTGCCCTATTGTCACTATTATTTTTGATTGGTACACCGATTTATCTGATATTACTGGAGCAAAGTCAGTTTAAATTTTTCCAAATATAACTTGTTGTTCGAGACAGTGAAACGCGATATCACGGTAAAACAATGCACACTGTCGCTTGCTGTATATATTTTTGCGGGGTTATTCTCAAACTTACTATTAACTAACATCATAAAATATGAAAGCCATCGAATTAGTTTGATATGCATACTTGCTTTACTGTGTGAAATAAAAGTAACATTTCAATTAGCCAACCTGAATAAAAAATATATGTCAAAATATAAGCTTTCATTTTTTAATAGCCACTGAGTTAGACAATAGGGAGTATCCACCCCCTCAGTGGCTTCACTCAGTGGCTTCTTATCCTTCTCAACATCTTAAATCAGATTGAGTCGGCGAGAGAAAGTCATACTTATTCCAATTTTGCAGGATCTTACTTTGTGTGGGACGTCTGCTTTGAAGTGGTAAACATCCAGTGTACTATTTTTGCAAACTTTACCGGACCAACTAAAATCAGTTGTCTGCGATGACCATTACCGAAGTAAACAATATTAGCGAAAGAGTCGTTGTCATAAATTCAGGGGGAAATGCCGGCTGCGACAGTTGGCGAAATTGCGGCGAAAGACACATTCATTCTGGAAGATACAATCCCGCAAAAAGGTTATAATTTATATATGTTTTAGCGCATATAGTTTATGGAATTAAAATCGCCTAGTTGTAAAAGCCAAAATTGATGAAGTTGCTGGTACTTCTAAGCATTTCAATGTTTGAACACGGGTTTCACCATCTTTAAGAACATAATATTATAGAAGACGGATTATTACGAAGAGGATTTAAATTAGATGAAGAGGGTCAAATTTGAGTCTATAGAAAAGAAAGCCGGGGAGCGTCAACTAGTTACTGATAAAAGTTTACATTCATAGAAAGACAAGAAACGTTCACCCCAAAAAGTTATGATATCTGTGTGTTAGTGCATAGTTCGTGAAATAAGAGTAGATCTGAAATCATGGATGAAAAATATCTACGTATACCAAAATATTTACGTATACGAAAAATACCATTATGGCAACATCCGTCCATGTCAGTGACTCAAATTGATAAGGGACCAAATTCTGGTGACATTATTTAGGGAATAATTAACACACATCATGCTCGTTTAGCGTGATGACCTAAATCTAGACATCATCAAACGCTAGCGTTTAGGTATCCCTTAAATGTTTACTGTTTAGTGTAAACGAAATCGTCGTCAAGTGTCACTTAATTGGGCTTAAGTGTTCCCTAAAACTTAGATATTGTCGGCGAAAACGGGCACAAGCCTCGCTAAGCAATTAACAGATTATGATTCCTAAGTAGACAAGTATAAATTAAAAATTTAAAAAACCCCCGACGTTCGCCATTTTGTGGTGGCGGCCATCTTGGACTGATTTTCATTAAATATAGCTAACAACACTCCCGACTAATTCTCCTTTCAAACAAAAAAAACCGCATTCAAATCGGTTCAGCCGTTTGAGGGCTACGGGGGAACAGACAGACACATACACACACACACACATACACACACACACACATACACACACACACACACACACACACACACACACACACACACACAGAGAGAGAGAGAGAGAGAGAGACACGTCAAACTTATAACACCCCGTCATTTTTGCGTTGGGGGTTAAAAATGGGCGCGGATGCGTTTATTTTCGTATAGTATATCGCACACGGGTTGTACGTGAATCACTTTATACGTTTAATATTTCGCCACCGCGCCCGCTATCGCGCCCGTTATCGCGCCCGCTACCGCATCCGCCTCCGTGCCCGCTACCGCATCCGCCTCCGTGCCCGCCTCCGCGCCCGCCAACACCTTCGCCACCGTATCGCACCGCACGATGGCACAAAAAATAAGATCAACGTTTATGAATCAAGCGAACATAAAATTAGCGTAGATAGAAATATTAGGTAGGTATAATTAATAACGTAGATAAAATATTTTCTTGAATACTTGTGGGTGAAACATGAAAATCGGATCATACCTACAAAAAAATCAGCCAAGTGCGAGTCGGGCCTCGCTCTTTTAGGGTTCCGTACATAATTATGAACAATATAATATTTTGGGTCTAAGAAATATTTAATTTCCGAGCTAGACATCGCAACAAACCGTGAAAGAAAAACCCAAAAAAAATGTTCGTTTATTTTGGTAACAGCTTATAAACTATTTAATAAATCGTTGTTTTCAGTATTTGTTGTTTAAATAGAGCATATAGTACATAATATACTGAAATATCATATTCCCAACTAGTTTAGTTTTTGAGATAGCCCCCGTCACAAAAATGGTCTAAAACTGACAACTTTGATGGCCTCCCATTCCCTTATTTATTGAGATAAAAATTAAAAAAATATATATTTGTACTCTACTTAATGAGTTCTAAACAATGATACCCCACAAGCTAGGGTAAAGAAAAAAATTTTTTTTCCGGCTCCTTTTTCATGTATGGGAGCCCCCCTGAAAAATAATTTAATTCAATTTCTAATTCAATATTTGATTTTGGGTTAACGTTTTACACTAAATACCAAAATTTCAGGTTTGTAACTCATTTCGTCTGCGAGCTAGAGACCTGTGACCGGCGGACAGACGGACAGACAGCCGAGTGACATTAATAGGGCTCCGTTTTTTACCCTTCGGGTACGGAACCCTAAAAAAATACTAGTATGTTTTTTACACACAAAATATTTTACTACATAAAAATACTGTCTGTATTGGAGCGTATTAAGGGCTGCAGCACACGCCGCTTATGCTTTTAATGCTTCCATAACTGTTTGTGAAAATGTTTGACTTTTTGCTTGTAAAAAGGGATCATGGTCACTCTGAAATATAATATAGAATGTTAATAAAAAAGAGAATGTTAATAAAAAGTTTAGTTTTTTATTATGTGCTTCACAGTTTACATTGATACGGGGTTAGGCTGCTAGAAATAAGTGATTAAAAATTATTTTGTCAGTGTGAGTAGCAAAAAATAGGTGACAAGCAACACGTTGTCCATGTATTAAAAAGCCCCATCAAAACCAGTCCAGTATATTAATGTTGAAATAGTTATAAACGTGATCGAAGCGATTGGTTTATATGTAGCACAGAGGGTCTGTGATATGTAGTGATATGTTTTACGGCTATGGGCGCACGCCCATAGCCGTAAAACGTATCACTACATAGTATAAAACAAAGTCGCTTTCTCTGTCCCTATGTCCCTATGTATGCTTAAATCTTTAAAACTACGCAACGGATTTTGATGCGGTTGTTTTTAATAGATAGAGTGATTCAATAGAAAGGTTTGTAAGTAGAAAAATTGGACCCTGTAGGTGGCGCTAATAGAGGGCAGGACGACGTCTGCCGGGTCCGCTAGTACCTGATCAACTATATGACACATATGTATAGCGATATTCCGAGAAATGTTTTAGTTATCTATATCAGTCCAAACTTATCCAAATAGCAAAACTAATCAACAGAATGTAATATAACGGTTTTCAAACAGAAACAAGGTTTTTGAAACGAGTTAAAAAGTTAATCCGTTGCGACGAAGCAAAAATATCCAAAAGCGAATTGACGCAGGGAATGGAAACGCAACATCAATAGCTCGTCGACGGCCATCTACATTTAGAAGGCTAGATCTAAACTAGGTCACACAGCTCTTTCAAATGTCTAGGTCTACCTGAAATACTTCTATCTATATTTCAAACTAAATTCCCTAATCTGGGTTTAAGAAAAGTTTACCTTGGTCCTCATTTATACCTACTAGCTTCTGTCCGCAGTTTCATCCGCGTGAATTTCGGTTTTTAATCCCGAGGGAATTGTGAATTTCCGGTTCCCGTAACCGCTCCCTTTTCCAACCTTTATACCTACTTACTTTCAAGGAAGGTTGCTTTAGTAATCTACCTAGAGCTGTAGCTATAGATTTAGGTTTTTTTTCAAAATCCCGTGGGAACTGTGGATTTTTCCAGGATAAAAAGTCTATGTGTTAAGTCACGGCATAATCTATCTCCATTCAAAATTTCAGCGAAATCGGTTCCGTCATTGCGGCGTTATAGAGCAACAAACATACACACACACACACACAAACTTTCGCCTTTATAATATTAGTTTAACTAGCTGATACCCGGGACTTTATACAAGTGGATTTAGGTTTTTAAAAATCCCGTGGGAACTCTGTAATTTTGCGAGATAAAAATTATTGTTTTAGAGGTAGAGGATGCAAGCAATCTCTGTGGCAAGAGATTTTTTAAAAATCCTGTGGAAATTAATTGCTTTTAAAAAAAGTAGATCGATGCAACGGAGTACTGTTGATACTGGATGCCAGAGCTCTATTTTATCAAGAGATTGCAAGTTTTATGTGCCAGCCGTAGGTATAATCGACAGCCCTTAGAGGATTTGTCCGCGCAACGTCGACGAAAATTAGGGATTACATTTAATTTTAAGCACATGCGGGTTTTCTTCTGTCGCCTCCGCATGTGACTTCCATAACTCGTGGCAAGTCTCTCTATATTTTCTAAAGAAATTACTAAAGGTTAGTAAACATTAGAAACTAGATGATGCCCGCCATTTCGTCCGCGTGGATTTAAGTTTTTAAAAATCCTGTGGGGACTATTTGCTTTTCCGGGATAAAAGTTGCCTATGTCAATTTCCGGGACGCAAGCTGCCTCTGTACTAAATCTATACTAATATTATAAAGCTGAAGAGTTTGTTTGTTTGAACGCGCTAATCTCAGGAACTACTGGACCGATTTCAAAAATTCTTTCACCATAATTGGATATGTACGTGATGCTTGAGCGCTATAGGCTATATATTATGTACCACGGGCGAAGCCGGGGTGGATTGCTAGTTTCGTATAAATCGCTTAAATGGATGGACCTTTAAGAATCCCGTGGGAACTTTTTAATTTTCTGTGATAAAAAATAGGCTATGGGTTACCCCAGGCTGTAAGCTAAGTTTGTACCAAATTGTATCAGAATCGGTTAAACAGATTATGCATTATAAATTTTCTGTCTTCCCGTGGGAACATGCTATTTTTCCGGGATAATAAGTAGCCTTTTTTTAAACGTTGATTTTTTTAAACAGACGCTCAACTAAACTACAAAGAAGCTCATTAGCCAACTACCAATGAAGTCTTGAAACAACATAAGTACAAAACTTCCAACGAGAGTAGTAGTAACGGCACCAAAGTCGCAACAGAACACAAATATTGGCGAAGCTCTTAAATATTAAAAAGAAGAAAAAACCTTTGAACAACTCGGAATTGAGTGAGAAATTCTTTCCAGACTGCGTTTCAACTTGAAGCATCAAACCACTGACCTGTATTAATTGCGTAAGACTGGCTAGTAACTAAGTATAGTGATTTGATTTTGGCGCTGATTGCTAAAGAAAAGTGACAGTTAATGTGCCCGTTACTAATGTGAATTGTGATTATTAACCCCCAAGGCAAAAACGACGAGGTGTTATAAGTTTGACGTGTGCGTGTGCGTGTGTGTCTGTGTGTGTCTGTGTGTGTGTGTATATATGTGTGTGTGTGTGTGAGTAGCGCTTAAACGGGTGAACCGATTTGAATGCGTTTTTTTTGTTTGATAGGTGAATTACCCGGGAATCGAACCCGGGACCTCGTGATCCACAGTCAAACGCGCTAATCGCTAGACCAACGAGGCAGTAGCCAATATCAAACAGCAAACAGCTGTGTTACTAAAAGTTCCTAAAAGAATAATTAATTTAAACAGGAAAATCTACACAGATATATTTTGATAACCGAACCGGGTTTCAAATCAGTATCTGACATCTGTTTCCCTGAGTGATTTCGAAAAAGTTTGGCACTCCTTTATCTCGCCCCAAGAACATTTTTAATGAGATATTGGACTTTTTAAGTGTTTTTGTAGCTGTAGGTACCGAAGGGTCCGCGTTATTTTTAAACTGAAAAAAATGAAAAGTTTTAATGACCAATTTGATAATATTTCATTTACGTAAGACCTTCAAGAACTTTCTGAAATTCCTGACAAATTATATCCATTTAGTCAATAGGTATAAAGCCCGACCTTGAGTTCTAGAGAGCAAAACTCAGAACAATAAATTTTTACCTTTAGGAACCGCATTGTTGGTCGAGCAGTTAGCGTGTTCAACTGCAGATCAAGAGGTCTTAGGTTTGATTTTTTGGTCGGCCCAAAAACAAGGTGTTGAGTTTTCTGTCAAGATATTCTCAGTACTAGAAAGAGTTAGTATTTGGCGGTGTTACATCCCCGTGTCTCGGAGAGCACTTTAAGACATCACTCCCGGTTAATATCATTACCATGTGTTAAAGCCCGCCAACTTGCATTGAAGCAGCGTAGCGGGTCTAAGCTCTAAATTAGGGCTGTGGTGGTGGTTACATTGGTGGAGGGTACATTGGTTACGTAGGGTCCTCGCGCACCAGCAGGGTTATTCTGTAACTCAGTTACCAACTGAAAATAGTTGCCAACGAATTAGTTTGATATAGATTGCTGCTTTACTGTGGGAAATATAAATCGTTTTCATAATTTCACACAGTACAGCAGCAATGTATATCGAACTATTTCGTTGACAACTATTTTCAGTTGTTAACTAACTTACAGAATAACCCCCCTGGTCGTGGCGGGCGAGTGTGCAACATGTATTGGGTTATGATATGATTGCAGCGACTGGCAGCTGTGGTCCAGACCGCGTAGTGCGCAAAAGCTCTGAAAGTGTATTTAAACAAGTATAAATTAAAAATTAAAAAAAACCCCAACATTCACCATTTTGTGGTGGCGGCCATCTTGAATTTGCATAGTGCTATTCTACTAGTCAAGCCCTTTCATTTGATATCAATATTGAGGGGGTTGTGAAAAATATGTAATCCGCCATTTTGTGGCGGCGGTCATTTTGGACCGATTTTCATCAAACATAGCTAAGAACACTCCCGACTAATTCACCTTTCAAACAAAAAAAAACTGCATTAAAATCGGTTTACCCGTTTGAGCGCTACAGTGGAACAGAGAAGACAGACAGACACACACACACACACACACACATACACGCACTCACACACACACAAGTCAAACTTATAACACCCCGTCGTTTTTGCGTCGGGGGTTAAAAAAAGTAAGTTATAATTACATTACCCGGAGGGGATATTGTGATGTTGTGGTAAGAAAAGCTTGACATGAGTATCAGGAACTCGCATAACTCCAAGTTGAATTAGGGAACGAAAATGAATTTATTTTATAATATTATGATCCAAAAGCCCTTTTCAATGTGTAGGGTAACCAAATTCCTAATGTTTCGCTTTTAGACATTGTAAAGTTTACAAATCATACATTAGATAAATAAATACCTTGCTGAGAGCAATGGCGCCTTGCTAAAAGGCACCCGCCTTGACCACATCCCCGACACTTCATACAAGCGAAGTATCACTTACATGGACAACGCTATTCGTAATACTGCTACGCGTGCTTCTACGTTACGTGTAACGGCGGGCGATGATTTTCCAGGAAGGATGCACCTTTACGCAGTAATTAAATAGTATTATTTAATGGGGATGTACATTGTACATTAACCTCGATCGAATACCGTCTACACCAGGGGTCTCCAAACTACGGCCCGCAGGCCATAACCGGTCAGCCAGTGCCATCAATCCGGCCCGCGACAGCTGTCACCAATCTGGTCCACGACAGCCAATGTCTTATTGTTGTTGTTATTAGTCGATAATCTTTAAAGTATCTACTTTCTATAAAAAAAATTAATGAATGAATTCGGACCACGCGTTATTGAATTACAGCTAAATACACGTTTTGACTTTCACCGCCTCTCCCTAGGGAACCGTGCTGAATTTCGGGATAAAAAGTATCCTATATGTTATTCTGTAGTATGAACTTAAATCGTACCAAGTTTCGTTTCAAACCATTCAGTAATTTTTGCGTGATGCGCGCACAAACATACAGACAAACAGATAAATAGACAAACCGACAAAAATTTCAAAAATAGCTTTTTACGTTGTATTACTTATCTCTAACATTCCCCAGTTATTATTTTGCAAAAATCTTCAATGTACAGATGCGGCAAGTCTACGATTTCATTATATCGATACCAGAAATTTCAATTGTCGTAAATAACAGGCCTGTCCATGTCCTTTACGACAATTGAAATTTCTGGTATCGATATGTATAGATAGATTTCATAAACACAACAAGAAATTAATTCAATAGAAAATTATTCAAGACTTTCCAAATTGATTCATGGTCACCCTAACACAGCAGGGGTTTCCTCTGGGCAAATCGAGTTAGGGCGCTGGCACGAGTTTTTAATGCATCGTTACTTGAATGTTTTCGTCATATTGCCATCGGGCATGAGCCTCACAAAGAACACGGAACCGGGAGGAATATGGGAGTGGATAATATATGTTTAGCAGTTATATTTCATAAAGATAACATAAATATTTGTATTCTGAAACCCTGATATCTGCTTCAGTCTTTAAATACAGATATGCTATGGTATAATCCTACTAATAATATACCTAAATGTGAAAGTGTGGACGTTTGGGTGTTTGGATGTTTGTTACTCTTTAACGTCGCAACTACTGAACCGATTTGGCTGAAATTTTGAATGGAGATAGACTATGACCTGACTTTACTTTTTTCACAGTTCCCACGGATTTTGAAAAAACCGAAATCTATAGAGCAGCTACAGCTATAGGTAGATTACTATAGCAAACTTTCTTGAAAGTAGGTATAGAAGTTGGAAAAGGGAGCGGGAACGGTAACTGGAAATCCACGATTCCCTCGGGATTTGTGAAAAACCGAAATTCACGCGGGCAAAGCCGCGGGCAGAAGCTAGTAGTACCTAAACCTAACCGAAAAATCTTATATGTATATTAATATTAGTATTGGCATATGGAGTATTCATTAAATTCCTTGAAAATAGAGAATCTAATTTACCCTATATTTAGTCGTGCTGATTCCATAGTGTTTTGATTAAAAAGAAGAACGTTGTATCGTAATGCTGGAAGTCGATGAAGGACGAACACAGTGAAAGATAGAAGTAATAAATAAATACGACTAATCTGTCAAGACTGAACAAATGGGGAGAAGTAGAAATCCTTTGATAGATACCGGGAGCGACAGGGGACCTAAAACGTGTAAAATCGGAAGACGTTAGGTATCTACAATCTCAAACGAAAGTTTAATGTTACAGTTTCAAAAACATCAGTGCAAGTCAAAGTTATGCAAGGTAGATGGACTAATGGTAATCCGAGGTAACTTCTTCAAAACACAACTCTCGTTACTCTACACCAGGAAAGCATTTTTGAGAGTCATGAAAAAGATTATGAATAAAATTTTAAGATAGTGATAATGGTTACGTTATTACCTTTTTTACCTTGATTCACACTAATTGCGGAATATATAGCTAAAGATAAATAAAAATCTAGCGGATTCACGTGAGTGCGCAGAATTCCCGCACCACCACCATCACTACAGCCCTTTAATGGCCCACTGCTGGGCAAATGCCTTATAGGAGAGAGGGATTCAGAGCCTATACTAGTTTAGAGTTTAGAATAGTACCAAAGCTGAATTTACGGTCAGATCTGTCACTTAGTTGGAGTGGGATTCAGCTCGCAAAATTCTGTACGTACAATTTCCGCTAGAAATGACGTTTCTGAGGCATATAGTTTGTCGATGGTTATACCAGAATAAATATAAAAGGAAAAGATGACTGACTGACTGATTTATCTATCAACGCACAGCTCAAACCACTGGACGAATCAGGCTGTTTGGCATGCAGATAGCTATATTATGACGTACGCATCGGCTAACAAAGGATTTTTTGGAAAAACCATAATAGGGTTAAGTAGGGGTTGGAAGTATGTATGAGATTTGTATGAATCCACGCGGGAAAAGTCGTGGGCATCAACTAGTACCAGAATAAATGAAGGGAAGACAAGACTAAAAGTTTCAAAACAAAAAGTCTATATTGGGATCTTGCTCTAGTCACTTTAACTTCACCGCTTCAATACCATCGTAAAATGTTGCGCTTGTGAAATCGTTCTTTAATGTCTGTAAGCACATGAACACTGAACATTGATACAAAATGGCAGTTTCAAGGCGGTTTGTGCTTTTTATGTCAGACACACGTGTAGCTTGTAAAATTAATTCTATAGCTCAGTAACTTTACCCTTGGGGTTTTACGCCCATGTTATCTATATCCATACTAAAGTTAAGTATAAATACGAAAGTTTGTATGTCTGTCTATCTGTTACCTTTTCACGGTAAAACCGCTGAACTGATTTTGACGAAATTAAGAACGAAGACAGCTTGTATTATGGAGACGGACATAGATACATTTTATTTCGAAAAATCAGAGAATTTTCAAGGGGTTTTCAATAAAATCTTAATCCATCTTGACGCGGAATTCAGCTAGTTTTGAATAAGTGTACCTATTATTTTATGTGCTTTACTTATATTAAATTTTTTAATAATAATCGTTGAGCTTTTTGTACTTGCAAGTAAGTAAAAGGGTTAGGGCTGTAATTTTACACTTCACAACATAGAAACCATAAAAGATTCTCGAACGATCGATTTCGTTCAACATCGCAAAGGTATTTCGTTTCAGTTACTACTTTACTTAACACTACGGTACACGCGCCTCTAAAACGTTCATGAGTGCTCGCGTGGGCTTCACTTGTAGCCCATTTTAAATTGAAATATACTGAAAGATAATCGTTCAATTTTTAAATAAAATACATTTATTATTATAAATGACATTTATTAAGTAAACTGAAATTAAAAAAAATATCTTCTCTTTCTTAAACTTAAAAATATTAACAAAACTTCAGACTTCTCAAAAAATAACATAATTTTTACTTATTTGAGGTCAATCAACTTTTGGTTTAGTTCTAACATTTTTTTTATTTTTATTTTTTTTAATTTTCATTACACGAAGGACAAATTAAAATTTGGTGATCATTACATATATACGCTTGTAGCATTTCGAGCAAGATTTCCTTGTGCTGCGATCGCGCATTCTGCCATAAAATGCACAGCGTGCAACCCCCATGAACTGGTATATTTGCTTGTTAAGGAGCTTCTGACACATTCAATAATAATTCGGCTTTTGTTTTTATGCTTCTTGGAATATTATCCTAATTCATTCTAAAATTAATGGTTTCGTAAGCTCAAACTGAAGGAAAATGCGTCTTCATTCGGCTCAAGACGTTTTCTTCCATTCTGCGACCCATATTTATCAATCTGAAACAAAATATCAACGAACAATAAGTTTATAGCACATAAATATAATATACATTACAAAAAATAATAAGAAAATATGAATACTTACATCAAATTAAAAAAATATTTCGCTCCTAAGAAGTTCCGCCAGTGCACGCGTGGGCTACATATGTAGCCCAACATACTTTAAATCCTTATATTTCGCACGTGCGCCAGCGTCGTTTGCTCACGGCACACTAAATGCGTCGAGCAACAACCAACCGGAGCTTTGCTAGAGACTCGAAGTTAAATCACGCGATTTCACGAAGTTATGAACAAAAACAATACCCTGGGCTACATATGTAGCCCACGCGTGTACTCTAGTGTTAACGATGTAGACGTGCTGGCTTAGTGATAAATATTGATCGATTAATATCACGAGTTCACGGGTTCTGCCATGTTCTGTATTACAAAAAGTGTTTTTAAGTAAAACTAAATGATACCCGCGACTTCGTCTGCGTAGACTTAAGTTTTTCTTGAAATACAAGCATAAAAAAAGTTAAGATTTAATTTAAACATCTAGTACGCAATTTGAAATACCAAAGGAGGCCTAGCTCATCATAGAATAAGTACTAAAAAAAATCTCAATTGGTTAACAGACGATCCTCAACGAGTCACTGGCAGCCCTGGTGCGTTTAGAGATACCGGTGCCAGTGCCAGCGGCACACGAGACCTATGTCCAGCTGTGGACATACTCGTATATCGGTTGAGACTACCTGGGTTGAATTCCCAGTATGAAGTAGATAGAATACTGTTGTCCACAATCTCTAAGCTACACTAAAATTGTCATCTCTAAAAGTGACGGGGAGCATTGTGAAAAAACAGAACTTACAGACTTTTAATTCGATGCAGTAAACTGACGTTTCAAAAAGTCAATTTCGAAAATAATGTTGTCAACCTGATCTCAATTATCAATAGTGATGTAATAGATTCATTATATTTCATTTCATTTATAAAAATGTTTGACTGTTACATATTAAGATCCTTAAATAAGTGTTATATATAGTAGGAACAATCTACCTCTAATCAGGCATACGATTAACGTTTTACAGATGAAAATTTCATAAAGTTAGTTTCATAAAATTTTATTGTAATATAATTAGGAAGTTATTACAGGTATCTATCTAATACTATCTACTATATTATCCTCTTAAAAATAAATCTTGTACTGTAGTAAATAAAGTAAAATGAAACAATTAATGTTGAAATGATGTGAATCATTCACACCGTTCACTTTTACCCCATCCCTATTTTTTTCGTCAAAAAGTAGCAACCCATGACACGTCAGTTTACTGCATCGAATTAAAAGTCCGACTTTAGGTAGTTTTAGACCTGTCAACTTAGTTTAGTTTAGGGATAGTGTGGCCGATTCTGTTGTACACAATCTCTAAACCTAAACTAAAATGACAGGTCTAAATATGTTCCTGTCTCTTTCACAATCCTCCCTGCTGAAGGGGATAGCACTATTTTTAAACCTGTCAATTTAGTTTAGGTTTAGAGATTGTGTACAACAGAATTAGCCACAGTGTACCAACAGAATTAGTACCATTGTCTAATTGTAAGCTTGTACGTAAACTAAATTGTACATCGCAAATAGGAAAGGTGCGTGCAATGCTGAAACTAATCGGCGATTGTGGAATGACGCAGTAGCGTATTCCTAGCAATTTGGGCCTAATCGCCGCGAACCGCCTCCTTTACGAGCTACAACAGTGGGCTTTATGCTGAGTTTGCACATTGCGACGTTGATCGATTTCCATTATCCATACACAATAATTTAAAAGTAAAATAGACCTAAACTGGCTTGATTTATTTTAAGGTTTGAGTTCGATTGGAAATTTTACAAAATAAAACTTGAATGTATTAAATTAAGACTTTAGAATAAGACGCTTTAGGTCCTTACCTTTATATTATACCTTATTATTACCTTTACCTTAATAGTCTATTGTAGTCTTTCAATATTCTTTTTTTTATTCAACTGCAAGTTAGCTCTTGACTGCTAAGTAATATCTCACCTGATGGTAAGCGATGATTCAGTTTAAGATGGAAGAGGGCTAACTTGATTGAGGTATTGCATACCTACCCAGTGGGGCTATTCTCTAACTTAGTTACTAACTGAAAATAGTTGCCAACTAATTAGTTCGATATACATTGCTGTTTTAATTTGTGAAATGAAATCACTGTTTATATTTCATACAGTAAAACAGCAATGTATATGAAACTGATTCGTTGGGAACCATTTTCAGTTGGTAACTAAGTTAGAGAATAGCCCCACTGGTCGGTTTCTACGCGGCATCATACCGGAACGTTAAATCGCTTGGCGGCACGAATTTGCTGGAGGGTGGTAACCAGCCACGGCTGAAGTCTCCCACCAGACCAGACAATTTAGAAATTATGAAATCCCAAATTGCCACTGCCGGGAGTCAAACCCAGGACCTCTCGCTTATAAAAGTACAGCTCTCACCACTGCTCCAGGGAGGTAGAATTTTTTCAAAAAGGTTCGAAATCTAGTTACGTTGCCGAAATATGCAAATTTGGCATAACCCTAGAGACATGCGGGGGTGAGAGGCGGGTGAAAAGGTTGCGTGATTCTACACAATTTGATTCTTATCAAATGCGGAATATTGAAAACACATAATGCACTTTTTTTTTCTCAGCCGTAAAGTATATGGGTAGGTAATTAATTAGTGGTTGTATAGGCCTATAAAATTAATTGTTTCTCACACGACAAGGTACTGAACGTATACTTAGTTAGTGTATAAAACGGGTTTCCAAGTAGAGCATTAAAAGGAAGAAAGAATTGCAGTGCTGCCTATACAAAGTTTTGAGTTGCATTATCTAAACTAAAATATTGTGGCCACCTTTTGGTTCGTATTTCATTTATTTTTATGTTGGACGCAACATACTATTTGACCCTAAAACCTTTGCCGTGAAGGTATGAATATATACTTTGTACAACCCACTTTGCTTGTATTTTTGGAGGCAAGTTTAACTTTAACGGCAACCTTACTTTAACCGGCTGATGTGCAACTGGCCTTAACTGGTGGCACGAGCTGTTAAATGACCGGCAGTTAAATAGCTGCCTCGATTAATCAATCATACGGCAATGGATATATGAGTGCTTGCATATGCAGCAATTTTGATTTAAACGTACCTATGATAAGCTATAATTTTACCGTCAATCATTTAACCGCATTTTTAGTGCGATGCTTTTCTTACTGTGACTAAAAGTATAATATTTTTATACATAATAATCACAGAAATCCTAATAATAAGGCACTAGAAATGCTGTGTACGTGTGACCTTGTCGCCGTGCTGAGGACGCGGACGTCGCAAACGCAACGATGTGTGAGGTAAGCGAACGATGTGATGCATTTGGAACCTTAACGCGGTAATCGTATGTTTTAATTCTGTCTGCAAAACATTTAGCGTAAATGTGTTTGCGTGATTGTGTAGAATTATGTTTGTGTATATAGTAAAGCGGCGACATGCGTTCTGTATAGTTTGAAGTGGTACACAGCAGTTCTAATGCGTTATTATTAGGATTTCTATGATAATAATCTTCCACGTGAAAGTAGAAAATTAAACTAAATTTAAAAAACACTAGGAGAAAAACATAAGAAGTTTTAATTAATACAGCATTGCACTATGGAAAAGATCAAGAAATGCCGCAACAAAAGTTGGTAAACTGTAACTAATTACGATGTTGAGTCAGCTTTCTGCGACCTATTTCGTGATTGTGTCGCTAATAAGAAACTAGCTTCACGCTATTGTGAGGAATAATAGGCTAAGAGCCGGTGATCGAATGAATAATGTCGCTTGAGAAAAAAACTTTTTTTGTGTTTTTATTTTATTTTTTCTTTGTGTTTGTATCGCTAATAGGGTAATAAAATCAAGCTATTCTGAGGGATATTATTATTTCTAGCTTTTTCTTAATAGATCGGGGAAAAAATTTCTTCCTATTTTATAAACAAATACAAGACATTTTAAAGTTTTTTCAAAGTTTAATAACATTTTATTGAAATATGTACATACATGCCATTGTGTTCGATAACTTGTTACATGATTTCGTTACTGCATATTTTGAGATTTTGGAAAAAAAATTACAACAAGTAGTTTTTGACAGTCCTCTTTTGATGCTAATCTTACACTAACTAAAGGAAAACTGGAGGTGCAAAATCAGAGTTATAAGGTGGATGCATCAACATTTCACAGGCAAACTATTTCAATTTGAGCGTGATTTGAGCTAAGTGGCTGAAGATGTTTTTTAAGTCGTAAATGGAAAACTAGCTACTTGTTAAAATGAGATGTGACACTCAAAGTGTAGAACTAAATTAATAACGTCACATGTACAAAACAAATTCAGGCCATTCTTATTTAATTCGCAACCAATGACGCTGATGCATACATTTATGTTCGAGTCATCATCGAATACTGAATACTAAGGGCCTGTTTTACCACCTTCTGATATGTATCAGATAAGCTATCTACAATTTTTGTCTTTGTCACTTGACATAAAGTAAGAAAGTGACAAAACTTACGTTTGGGCTATCTGACACTTATCAGAAGGTGGTGAAACAGGCCCTAAGTGCTATAACTGCTTGTGCTTAAAAGATAAGTTGCTCTGTATAAAGAGGGTCAATGAACGAAATATTTCCAGCCACGTGCCAGCTTGATCGGTTGCGTAGGAATAAATTATTTTTACAGCCTCCCTATCTAAAAATAGGCATAATATTTTCAATTTATTTCTCCAAGAAAAACTATTATTTACGTATTTATGTATGGACAAGCGGACACCCGCGACTTCGTTCGCGTGGATATTGGTTTTTAACAATCCCGTGGGAATCATTTTGTTTTCCTAAGCTCCTTTGAGCTCATACCTTGCTAAAAACTGTTAAAAGTTCACTGGCGGATGTTTAGGTAGATCAAACTGTAAACATCCGCCAGTAAAAATCCCATCAAAATCGATCCAGCCTTTCTGAGATTAGCTGGTAATCTTTAAAGTATCTCCTTTCTAACAAAAAATAATGAATGAAATCGGACCACGCGTTTAATGAATTACAGCTAAGTACACATTTTAACTTTTATCCCCTCTCCCAAGGGAACCGTGCTGAATTTCGGGACAAAAAGTATCCTATATATTACTCCGTAGTATAAACTTAAATCATACCAAGTTTCATTTCAATCCATTCAGTAGTTTTTGCGTGATGCACGCACAAACATACAGACAAACAGATAGACAAACAGATAAACAGACAAAAATTTCAAAAATAGCTTTTTTACGTTCTAGTAAAATCGTAGTATTGCCGTATCTGTACATTAAAGATTTTTGCAAAATAATAACTGGGGGATGTTAGGGATAAGTAATAGAACGTAAAAAAGCTATTTTTGCAATTTTTGTCTGTTTGTCTGTTTATCTGTTTGTCTGTATGTTTGTGCGTGCATCACGCAAAAACTACTGAATGGATTAAAATGAAACTTGGCATGATTTAATTTTATACTACGGAGTAACATATAGGATACTTTTTATCCCGAAATTCAGCACGGTTCCCTTGGGAGACAGGATGAAAGTCAAAATATACGTACTTAGCTATTATTTGTATTATTACGCGTAGTCCAATTTCATTCATTTTTTTTGTTAGAAAGGAAATACTTTAAAGATTACTGGCTAATCTCTGGAAGGCTGGACCGATTTTGATGGGACTTTTACTGGCGGATGTTTACATTTGGATCTACCTAAACATCCGCCAGTGAACTTTTAACAGTATTTAGCAAGGTATGAGCTCAAAGGAGCTTAGGAAAAACAAAATGATTTTCATGGGATTTTAAAAACCAATATCCTCGCGAACGAAGTCGCGGGTATCCGCTTGTCAAAAATAATATTGATCACTACAAAAAACACAAAAAGACAGATTGCGAATAGAATAACTTAAAAGGTAGGTACAATAAGGCGGTTGAGACCACCCTTTGACCGCTGAACTAAAACTTCTATTATATTTTTTTGTAATACCCATTCAGCGGATAACATAAAAGGCCCACAGAGCTTATTTGAATAAAGTATAATATTTGAATGTTATAGGTATTTTATGTGGTATTCATATATTGGATCCACGTGTAAATATATTTTGTGCTTATGCCACCTCTAATAAACCAGTTTTATTATAAGAAACTAGCGGTCCGCCCCGGCTTCGCCCGTGGTACATAATATATAGCCTATAGCACTCAGGGATCACGTACATATCCAACGGTGAAATAATTTTTGAAATTGGTCCAGTAGTTCCTGAGATTAGCGCGTTCAAACAAACAAACTCTTCCGCTTTATTATATTAGTATAGATAATAAACACAAGGGATGAGCAAATATAAATACAATAGAAATATAGACAAAACTAATACTCCTAAATATAGATAGATGATTGTGGTCAGCAACGAATCTACTTATATTATAGAAATCAAAATTATTTATTTATTTTCTTCTTTCTTATATCTCTCATCTATACTAATAAATAAAATTGAAGTGTCTGTCTGTAATATCGAAATAACTACCTCATATTAAGCTCATATGGTTATTTGAACGCTACCATAACCGAATCACACGTTTTTAAAATTTTTGTCTGTCTGTCTGTCTGTCTGTCTGTCTGTCTGTCTGTCTGTCTGTCTGTCTGTTTGAACGGGCTAATCTTTGGAACGGCTGAACCGATTTTGACGGGACTTTCACATACAAGTAGAGAATTAACCAGGGAGTAACATAGGCTACTTTTTTAACCGACTTTCAAAAAAGGAGGAGTTGTGTTTTTCTACCTATATACACCGATATCTCCGAGATTTCTGAACCGATTTGCGTAATTTTTGTTTTAATAGATAGAGAAACATTGCGACACTGTCCTACAAAAAATTTTGATTCCAACTCCTCAATCCTGATGCTGTAGGGGATCTTATCCCCAACACTAATGGGATTTAGGCACTGTCGGTTATTTAAATTGATATTGGGGATACCAATTAAAGACTTTATTGTTGAATGACCTCGAGTAGGTACATGTCCAACTCCTCAACCCTGATGCTGTAAGGAATTGCATTCCGAAATCGTAAGGATCCCACGGAATTTTTCCGTTTTGTGGACGGGTAGTAACCAGAACAAAAAGTAGCCTATCTGCTATAGTAAGTAGTAACTTACTATAGCAGATAGGCTACTTTTTGTTCTGGAAAATCAAAGTTCCCACGAGATTTTTACAAACCACACGGGCGAAGCCGTGGGCATCATCTAGTCTGTAATAAACTTTGGACTGTAGACAGTAGTAACACACGAGTAGATATTATACCTAGTAGTGAGGTTCAAGTTCACTTAAATAAATAACAACGAGGTATTTGTCAGACGCATACTATAATACTTATTTACGTCCGTTATTGGTTCGCTAATTTTCCGCTGAGGGCGCTCGCTGTAGATGAATGAATTCAGGCCTTCAAACAATGCAGTTAAGGTCCATTTTACTTTGACGTTATAGTGTGCAACGCAGCTTCTAGAAGTTGCTGAATGCGTTCATCACTGCTATGTTTGCGCGCAGCACTCTAGAGTCTTGGTTTACAAATTGTGCACGCGTACACGCGCGTACAGGACGACGTCGTGCAGTATCGTAACGCGCCACCACCGTTGCGCTTTGTGTATGTCAAAGCTTTAAGATTCATATCAGTCAAATAGATTTCCAGTATTGAAACATTATTAAAATATAATAGTTATGTTCACTCCCGGAACAGCAAAATAATTACCTAGTAGCCCATTTTGTTCGTTGGTCAATCATATTGCAGCGGCCTCGTCATTACGCGTTCGGCTTAGCGGGATAATCGCTCTATCGCGTGAGTCATCGCCCGAGTTTTTAGTGCCACCTCAATCACATTTTTGGTGAACACAGCTGGTGTGGTTCCGTAATAAACCTCGGTTTAACGTTTAAGCCTGGAACACACAACGCGCAGCGAAAACCGCGCGGCAGGACTTCGTACCGACGTCAACCAAACGCGTGCGTAAGCGTTTTGCGATCGTCAAGTTTTGTCTTGCGCACCGTTCGTGTACGTTCGCTAAATGTAAGACCCTTCAAGGGGCTTTCAGTGTTTGACATTTTTGCGCCGCATAGCCACGGCGCGGCATATGCGTAAAGATCGCTCACGAAGGACAATATTATGTAAAACGTAAGTTTTTAAGTTAACGTTAATTGTGAGTAAATCTGTCATTTTGTATGGAGCAGGAAAGGGATGGATATTGTTTTACTTATCCCTTCTCTGTACATAATTAAGTATAGTTCGTTCGATAACTTAGTGTCGGTACAGGCGCAGGTGCTCTTAGTATTCTGCTTTTATTTTTATTACTTTTTTTCTGTTTATAATTTTTTTTCTATTCTAACAGAATCTCCGAATAGTCTGCCGATCCGCACTTGGCCAGCGTGGTAGACTATGGTTAAAATCCTTCTCATTTTGAGAGAAGACCCGTGTTCATGAGAATATTATATTTTATGTTTATGGTTATATTGTAATAAAATACGAATATAAAAAATATAAAAAGGAAAGAGAATTTTAATGAATATAAAACGCCAAAACCCTTTGTGCCTGTACACCCCGAGCGGCATGCTTTGAAGTCACGGCGGTGTCTTTGGCAAAACACCGCGCGGCGGAGGCGGCTAGACACAAAAGGCGACCGTAAGAAAACGAACAGACATTTTATTATTAGATTTACATGCTGTTAACGTTAACTGGAAAACTTATACTAGGCTTTGGTATGAAATGAAGCACAGTAAGTAAACTGCAGGACTATTCTGTAAAGCCATTTTCGAATTATAGAGAGTGAATTCGAGATGAGTTTGCTAATTTGTACTCTGTAAAACTCGATAGTACAGGTCTTCTCACTCAAACTCACTTCACTTCGCAAGTGCGTAGCAGATGTTTACAGAATATCAAACCAATGTGAAGTGAGTTTGCTTTCGAAGCGAGTTATCTCACTTGAGTGAGCTTCGATATCGAGATGGTATTTTAGAGAATAGCCCTACTGCGGTGCGTGACGTTATCGGTGAGCAATTACAGGAGCGTAGCTTCAATAAAAGCAGTAAAAGTAACTCTCAAAATTTGCGTCCACCACGCAGTTGGAATCAAACCTCTCTAAACCTCTACGTAAATTTTGTATCCTTGACATCTTTTTTTTTTCAATGTATTTACGTCGTTCATTTGAATATTCATATTTTGTATCCCATTTGCCTTAAGTCTACGCTGGACATAATTATCTCGTATGCTAGGCACATACGATAAATTATCTAAAGGTTAAGGGTGCTTTGCTCATTATGAATTTAAAACCATTTTTGTTTACTTTGCCGCTGTGAGGCAATTAATTTCGTAGCATTAGAATTTTCACGGAACCGAAAGCGATTATTCTGAATTATTATTCCATAATTTGAAAACTTTTTGTGAACATTTCACGGTGGAATAAATTGAGTTCTAGTTTTATGACCTGTTTTATTTCCATTGAATTTTAATGGAGTGTAACAGAATTTATAATGAGTACACCGATGAACGAACTAGCAGCAGCGCCTTAATCTAAATGAATATTCAGTTTATTTAGGAAATTTTCAGCCGGCAAAAGGAGTATCAATATAACTAGACTGGAATGAAATAAAACCCTTTCGAATCTTTTTTCTCGAGCGTTCAGATCTCTTTTAATTCTTCGAGTAGAGCCGAGTAAGTGATCCGGGCGCTTACGGGGGCGAACGTGCCGCGCCTCCGCGAGCGTGCCCTCCCCGGGGATCGGTAATCCCGGATAGTTCGGCGTAATGGAGGGAATTTCACTGAGGGAACTTCGTAGGCGGCGTCTTTATAAAACCTGCTGCGCTGGGATGTTGATTATTAAAGTTGCCAGCGCTCGTGATGTTATTCTTGATGCCGCTATTGATTTATTGGCTTTTTAATCAAACGTTCCGTTATTTTTAACCCCCGCTGCAAAAACGTCGGGGTGTTATAAGTTTGACATGTCTGTGTGTGTCTGTGTGTCCACCGTATCGCTAAAACGGGTGAACCGATTTGAATGCAGTTTATTTGTTTGACAGGTGAATTAGCTGGGAGTGTCCTTAGCTATGTTTGATGAAAATCGGTCCAAGATGGCCGCCGCGCCGTCACAAAATGGCAGATTACATATTTTTTCCACAACTCCCTCAATATGGGTATCAAATGAAAGGATTTGACTAGTAGCATTATGTAAATCAAAGATGGCCGCCACCACAAAATGACGAATGTCGGGAGTTTTTTTTATTTACTATAATATTATATACTTACTTGTTTAGGGTTTAAAATGTGGTGTAGTGAGTGTGACACTCATTTCACGCTTGCGCCACAAGCAGTTCGCTGTACGCCATGTCATGTGAACATGCTCATAAATAAGGACCGCAGACGGATTTGAATCTGTTTTAATTCCGTTTTGTAAGATATTATCATAGCTTTAAGAACCACTTTAAAACTGAAAGCTATTTTTGTTATCAAAACCAGAACTGGCTGCAAACGGCGGTTAAACTCTTCTTAAACTCATGCTAACTTGATTAAAGATTGAAAACTTTATTGTTCCAATTTATAAAAAAAAATACTCTTTTGTACAGCTGTAATAAATAGAATATATAGGGGATTGATCTACATCTATAATAATATAAAGTAGCTTGTCCTGACTGACTGACTGATCATCAACGCACAACCTAAACCACTGAAGCTAGAAACTTGAAATTTTACAGTAGCTTCCTTTTATGACGTAGACGCACACTTAGAAAGGATTATTGCGAATTCCACGCCTAAGAGGGTTAAATAGGGGATGAAAGTTTGTATGAAAGTCCGTCATTTTTCAATTTATATCCATGACTAGCTGATCCCCGCAACTTCGTTCGCGTAGATATAGATTTTTTATAGGATTGGATCGGATCCTATAATTCTTTTATGTACCTAAACTAAATGTAGCCTAAGTTACTCCTTATAACATTGAAAGTTCCATTAAAATCGATCCAGCCGTTTCGGAGATTAGCTGGAAACAAATAAACAGACCGACAAACATAAATTTAAACGCACACCAGTTTAAAATAAGCCGTACGTTCAAAGATCTGGGTCCCAAGTTATTTGAACCCAATACTGAGGGTTGTAATGTCTGTCATTTCTGAACTAAAAAACCTATGACCTTGAAATATTTACGGAACAATATATAAAGCACTACCTTTCTAACAAAAAAAGAATGAGTGAAATTAAACAACGCGTTAATGAATTACAGCTAAATACACGTTTTAACTTTCATCCCCTCTCCCAAGGGAACCGTGCTGAATTTCGGGATAAAAAGTATCCTATGTCCTACCTCGGAGTATAAACTCAATTCGTCCCAAGTTTCATTCGAATCCATTCAGTAGTTTCGGCGTGATGCGCGGCCAAGATACAGACAGACAGACAGACAGACAGACAAAAATGAAAAAAATTACAGTTTTAGCTTCAGTATCGATTATAGAGTGCCCTCCAAAAGAAATTTTCAAAATATCTTCAATGTACAGAATTGGATCTGTTACAGTTTTATTATATTATAGATAATTGATATTTAGGTTTTAAGTTAAAAATAAAGAATTACGTGTTTAAGAAATTTTGAAAAAACTACCCCTAAGTGGATTAAATGTGGGATGAAAATTAGAATGAAAGTCCGTCATTTTTAAAGTTATATCAATGAAAATGGGTATTTGTATTGTCGGTTAAAAATAAAGAATTACGTGTTTCAGGGATTTTGGATATTTCATCCCCAAGTGACATTTATAAGAATCTAAGCGGACAAAGTCGCTGGCATCAGCTAGTGTAATATATATTTATAAACTGAATATTCATGTCTAGGGGAAAATGTCCGTATTCAAATTCTTTGTTTGCGTTTAATTTACTCGAATAGACCTTTAGAATCCGATTTGATATCGGCGCAAAATTGGATTAGTTTTGCACAATGTGCTAGTTAAACTTTTGAAAGGAATGCAATACTACCCTCCGAAATTCGGGTACGACCTACGATAACTAGGTTTTCAAGCAATTTGTAGTAGGTACCCGCCTTTGTGACTGGACAACATTATGTGACCTTTCACAAATCTATTCTCTGAAAGCGTTTTCTTCTTTAGTTATAAATATTATTATGCCTCGATTTGATTTTATACGTGATCAAAACTTTTTCTTTTTATTCAAGGTCAAGTTAGCCCTTGACTGCAATCTCACCTGATGGTAAGTGATGATCCAGTCTAAGATGGACGCGGGCTAACTTGGAAGAGGCATTGGAGGAAGAGTACCCCTGATCGGTTTCTACATGGCATCGTACTGGAACGCTAAATCTCTTGGCGGCACGGCTTTGCCGGTAGGATGGTAACCAGCCACGACTGAAGCCTCCCACTAGACCAGACTAGACAGACTAGAGACAAATTATAAAATCCCAAAATGCCCCTGTCGGGAATAGAACCCGGGACCTCTCACTTATAAAACCACAGCTGACAGCTAAAATCATAACCCTTCCTATTGGCTTTGCCGTAGTCGGGTAAAAAGAAGAAGCAGATTTTTTTAGTGCATTATATTTGACTTGAAGACTTTGAAAAGCTGTAAAGCAAGAGTGCTCGTCACTAATTATTACCATAAAAATAAATTAGGAGAGTGAGTAGGTAGTTATAATGGAACAAAATTATAGTAACGCTTAATGGTTTATAAAATAACGTTAACGCAAAAAATAATCCACTCTGACGTCAGCATTTCGTGACCGATCGACGTTTTTGTTCAGTTTTGCCATCGATTCGGTAACAAGTGCTTTACATGAATATTTTTCTTTTTCTCTTTGACGAGGGGAAATTTTCGTCTGAAAATTTTACGCGAAGCTCGAAAATTTTCATTGCTTTTATTGATGCAAAATTCCAGAGTACACAAGCTTACATATTGTAAATTATTTTTTACAGAAAATGCGCACGGATTTTGTTTACATAATAGGAATAACAAATCGAGTTTAAATAATCCATACAGAAATTTTTTTTTTTGTGTGTAAGTGTAACACATTTCAAAGAATGACGCAAAGTTTAAACATTAAGTAAATGGAAAAGGAAATGAGATACTTTTATAGCAGGAAAATAAAGGGTTTTCGCGGGTTTTTTTTAAATACATAAATGTACTCCGACAAAGTCGCGAGTAAAAGCTTATCAAAGGTTAAATCGATTAAGGCATATTAAAAAATAGTGCACACACATTTTTCAATTAATAAGTTTTTTATAATTTATATCAACGGAAATCGAGTTTAATACTGTCAATTCAAGTTAAGTACCTTGACAACGCTAACTTAACTCAAGTCTAGTATTAGATAGATTTTTCACTGTGAAGAATCTTTAGGGTGGTAACACCAAGTTTATGGATGAGTCAAATTAGATTTTCCGATGTAGCGAGCTGATTCGCGAACTATTTTATACCTACTTTGCATCGAGTAAATCAGTCTAGACTGCTATCACGATGTTAATTCAAGCGACCATAGCATAAATTAAGCAAAACTGTGCGGAAAGTGTAAAACTATGCTAATGTAGAGGATTGGACTGAAAGCGGCGCGGCGGGCGGCCAAGCGATTAACTGAGATGCATCGCTCGGCATACAAGCGACAGAGTTTAATACTTTGATTATAATTTTAATAATTTGCAGATTATACGGGATTAGTGTGTTATATTATATCCAGGCGGCCGAGTCTAGTTATCTAACTGCTCATAATCTAATGTAAAACACGGGTACATACCACTGTAAAAATGTTTGTTTCTTGGTCGATATTTCGACCCAGTTTTGTGGATCGTGATCACGACGAGACTGCGGTGCTGTGAGGCGATATTTTAAATAATCTTACTGCTCGTTCACATATTGTAATTTTTTGGACGAATCGTTTTTGTTTTAGGTGCCTCATAATCACCAATGAGTACATTCATAAGCTCATCGTCATCGTCCACCACTAGACAAAAGCCTCTTTTAGAGACTTTCACACTTGCCGGTCTTGCGCCGATTGTATACAGCGGCTCCCTGTGACTCGTCTGATCTTGTTGATCCACCTTAAGGGGTTCTGCGTTCACTGCGCTTTCCATTGCAGCACCCAAGACCCTCAATTGCGGCTTTATCTTTTCAATCAGGTGAGAGCTACATATATCGATGACTCTGGTACTTCTACGGTACACCTCACTTCTGATTTTATCACGTAGATGAACGTGGAGCATAGAAATCTTTTCATCGCCCCCTTTAACCTGATATCTAGTATAGTCAAACAAACTTATCTGACCCGGTGGAATGACGGACGCCACTATGAAGTTGATAACATTTAATATGCGGTGAGTGACGCTGTCACAACAGGCCCTTATAGTCCTACAAACATAGTCTCACTATGTTTGTAGGACTATAAGGGCCTGTTTCACCACTTTCTGATAAGTGTCAGATAGCTTATTAACAGCTTTTGTCTTTGTCACTTAACATAAAGAAAGAAAGTGACAAAACTTACGTTTAGGCTATCAGACACTTATCAGATGGTGGTGAAACAGGCCCTAAGTGTGCTATAAGTACATTAAAATTATATCTGACATGTACCTATAGAATAGAACTAGCTGACCCCCGCGACTTCGTTCGCGTGTTTATAGGTTTTATATAGGATCGGATGAGATCCCATAATTCTTTTATGTACCTAAACTAAATGTAACCTAAGTTACTCCTTATAACATCATCTATCTGCCATTGAAAGTTCAGTTAAAATCGATCCAGCCGTTTCGGAGATTAGCTGGAACAAATAGACAGACCGACAAACATAAATTTAAACGCACACCAGTTTAAAATAAGCCGTACATTCAAAGATCCGGGTCCCAAGTTATTTGAACCCGATACGAAGGGTTGTAATGTCTGTCTTTTCTGAACTAAAAAACCTATGACCTTGAAATATTTACGGGACAATATAAAAAGTACTACCTTTCTAACAAAAAAAAAGAATGAGTGAAATCGAACAACGCGTTAATGAATTACAGCTAAATACCCGTTTTAACTTTCATCCCCTCTCCCAAGGGAACCGTGCTGAATTTCGGGATAAAAAGTATCCTATATCCTACCTCGGAGTATAAACTCAAATCGTACCAAGTTTCATTTGAATCCATTCAGTAGTTTCGGCGTGATGCGCGGCCAAGATACAGACAGACAGACAGACAGATAAAAATGAAAAAAATTGCAGTTTTGGTTTCAGAATCGATTATAGAGTGCCCTCCAATAAAAAATTTCAAAATATCTTCAATGTACAGAATTGGATCTGTTACAGTTTTATTATATTATAGATAGAAGATAGAATAGAAAAGTTTTTTATTCAAATAAACTTTTACAAGTACTTTTGAATCGTCAATTGTATCTACTTACTATAATAGGTATGTCAGTTTAGAATAATTTTAGTAGATGAGTATAATGTCTGTACTCCGATTTACATACCAATTCTTATTTTTTATAGGAATAGCGGGCAACCAAGCAAGCGGGTCACCTGATGTTAAGTGATTACTGCCGCCCATGAACATTAGCAGCACCTGAGGAACCACTAATGCGTTGCCGGCTTTTGAGGAAGGAGACTGGCTCTTCAGCTCGCTGCCGGAACACACGGATGCTTTGCGGCAGATTACGGCTGAAGTGTGGTCGCTAGCCAGGCGGATTCGGGGTAGAATCTTACCACAAAGCGGTGATACCATCCAGATTAAGTTGTGTGGTATCAGGCACAACGACCCGTAGAGGGGACTGAGAGCATCAGGGCCTCGTTAGCATACTGGCAGGGCGCACCGCGCGCAGGTGAGGTTGACTTTGGCCACATAGGTGAAATTTGGGCCACTTACACCCCGTTTATTTGTAGACTTCAACTCTCCTCAGATATACTTGTCCGCGATAGAATGCTTTTGCTATACATAAATAGGACTCTTTGATTTCGAATAAGAAATAGCTTGGTTGGAACAAGATGGTAATTCGTTTGATCTTCCCAAGATTTCAATTGAAATCTTGACATTTTGCTTTGTGGAAGGATGGCTGGCGGCGCCGCGGCGCTCGGCGGTTGCTTTGGCAGGCATTTTTTTCGTTCTTTTTTAAAAAAAATTTGTAGTTCTGATAAAATTGTGTTCTATACCTGAATTATTAATTCCGTGGAATTCTGACGTTTCGTAATGTTACCAGAGCTACAAAAGTTCCCACAAAAATGGTAATAAATTCAAAATTTGCACTTTTCACTCTTAGCGATAAAATAGAAATTTTAGGGCAAAACAACTATAGTCTGATTTTTAATTTCGTGGAATTCTGATAGCTGTATTTTATCATTTCAAGATTTTCAAGTGTCACTTGAAACATTTTGAAAAACTGAATACTTTTTAGTCTTTACTTAAAAGATAATAATTTGCTAGAAATGGTTAAAAGAAAAAAGCAACAAAATATAAGTAGTGATGGTAAAGTTTATTGTGAAATCTTAAAATTAATCATCTCTGTTTTTCTAAATATGGTAGAATACCAAACTTAAAATTCGAATTACTTACCTTTCAGAATCATATTATTATTAACTCACTTGAAAACTAAATTAACATGTATCAAATTTCTTATTAATTAGTTATTCAATATAAGACACGAAAGCAAAACTTTGTTACAAAGACGAAGAACTATTATTTTAAGTAATTAATATAGACGTGATACCTGACAGTTATATTAAGAGCCCTCTCCATGGGAGCGACAAATCGTTTGTGAGTGGAGTCTAAAACAGTGATTTATGCATTTAGAGAGCGAGACGTCTTCAGTAAAGAAGAGTACTAAAAATATATAATAAATTAATTAAATAAATAAATTTTGCTTGAGATATCATGATTTTTAGTGAAAAACGGCAAAGTAAAAAGATTCAAACCTAGGTTTGAAATTATGCCTATTTTAGCAAATATTTGGCAATTTTTACACGAACTAAAGGCATTTGAAATTATTATGAAGGAACGTATGATAAGACTTCTACCTCGTGCTCTTTTTCCATCTACTTTACCAGTTACCATCAACTTTTCCAGGTTGCCGTCATCCTTTCTGGCAATGTGACCAAAGTGTTCAAGGATTCTACGGAGGCAGATGGTAGAAAGTCTTGTCTGTATCTTGAGTTCTTGCAAGATTGACACGTTGGTTCGATGTGCTGTCCAGGGAATCCCCAGCATTTTTCGCCAGCACCACATCTCGAATGCATCAATTCGGTCGAGATCGACTTTCTTTAGGGTCCATGTCTCCGCACCGTACAAGAATATGGAGAACACCAGGGTGCGGACAACTATAATATATTCGGTCAAAAAAATTGAGGGGTAGCCAGCGCCGTAGTTGGTCTACGGTGTCTTTTTTCCTATAAAAATGGACGCGTCTTTTTTAGTAGATATTTCTCGCATAGTGACATACATTTCTCTTATGCGAATAATATATTACGACCATTACGTACCATGTACGTACAAGATCAGAAGATAACTCGACACTTACTCTATGACCCACGCCAATAAATAAACACACAACAAGTGTAAATTAAAAATTTAAAAAACCCCCGACATTCGCTATTTTTTGGTGGCAGCCATCTTGGATTTGCAATAGTACTATTCTACTAGTCAAGCCCTTTCATTTGATACCCATATTAAGAGAGTTGTGAAAAAAAATATGCAATGTGCTATTTTGGATGGATTTTCATCAAACATAGCTAACAACACTCTCGACTAATTCACCTTTCAAACAAAAAAAAAACGCATTCAAATCAGTTCACCCGTTGACACGAAAGAACGTCAAACTTATAACACCCCGCCGTTTTTGCGTCGGGGGTTATAAAGATAAAAATAAGCGTCAAATTCAGTACCTATTTTGGACAAGGGGTGAAAAAAAAAAAACAATTCCACTCACCATATTCGGGACACGTAATCCAAAACGCCACAGCCAGGAAAAAGCCGACCACCTCGCCAACACCCTTGCTGGCCATGTTGTTTCTTTTAACCGACGCTCGCTTGTACCGACATTTTTATTATTCTCTATTCGCCCGTGAATCACCCGAGTCGGGTTATCGTTCCCATCGTCTCTGTTTCGGCGATGGAGCCCCTTAAGAGCATTGCTCTTATATTTTCGTGTGGGGACGTCCTGTGATTACATCTGGAACAAAATAGAAAATAATCTAAACAAGTGATAATCTAAAAGATTGAAAGTGAAACTGACTTTACCACACACTTAACAGTCCATATCTTGAAAACGACTGAAATGATTTTGATGAAACTTAAACTGTTCCCTAAGTTAAAGTAAATGTAAGATAATAAAAGAAGAATATTCATAATTAGATTTTTAGTTTCGTAGAAATCCGTCAACAAACATACATACCAGTTCCCTGGGAACTCTTTTTTGGATAAACTATAAAATACCCACGCAAAATATCATGACGTCTCTCGAAAATAATTGTGGAACAAGTATAAATTAAAAATTTTAAAACCCCCGACATTCACCATTTTGTGGCGGCGGCTTGGATTTGCATAGCGCTATTCTACAAGTCAAGCCCTTTCATTTGATACCCATATAACATAACTAACAACATTCTCGCCTAACTCCCGTTTCAAACAAAAAAATCGGTTTACCCGTTTGAGCGCTACAGGGGAACAGACAGACAGACGCATGCACGCACGCACGCACGCACGCACGCACGCACGCACGCACGCACGCACGCACGCACGCACACACAGACACGTCAAACTTCTAACACCCCGTCCGTTTTGTGGTTTAAAAGCTACATAAACGAGTTTTACTGATCATAATTTAATTTGATCACTGCCTTCGTCTACTTTTTGAAGATAGGTATTGGTCCCGTAATATAATTGTCCTAACAAGAAAATAATGTTGAATAAGATCTCTGTTAAAAAATTTTGCCCTCGTTATAGAGGTCAGCATCGCATGATTTATCAATATGAGATTCGGTAGGCATTGGCAAAGAATACTTGCGTAAATAATATAATCTATATATTATATAAAACAAAGTCGTGTTAGTTCGAACACTTATAACTCGAGAACGGCTGGAGCTATTTTCATGGTTATTGTTTTGTTCTATTTGTCTCCATCCTGAATAGCATAATAACTATAAAAAACATTGGAAAATTGTCGAAAAAATTAAATAAAAGAAAAAACATTTGCCCATACAAAATGTTCACGGGTTTCTTAACTGTCGCGTCGATACAGTAAACTCTCTCACCCGTACCTATATGTATATAGCTCTTCGGTACGTAAGTTTGTTACCTAATCCTCCTAAACGGCTGGACCGATTTGTATGAAATTTTGTTTGTATATTTCAATGGGTTCCTGGATGGTTTGAAAACACAATTACCGGGTATGTACAGGAAACCTACTGGGTCTCAGTAGGCAGCGCCGATGTCGGTATGCCACCGGGCAGAACGAAGTCTGCCGGGTCCACTAGTAATAAATAGAATGCGTAAATAAGCGACTCATTTCCCCGCCAAACATCACAGTGTGCAGCACACTGTGATGTTTTCCTTGTCAATTTATAGGTTCGTGTGTATTAAGTGTCGGGGGTGGGGAACTCATTTCTCAACCCCTTTTTTTTATACTGAAAAATATTCTTGCAGCCCGTATAACAAACCGAAATTCCGTATTTCCGAGAAAAAGGATAGACTTGTCAATTCAGTTTACTTAAGAGATTCTGTACAACCGAATAAGCACCATTGTTTGAATTTTTTTATCAAACGGAAATTAAGGACCTTGTATACAAACTAGCTGACCCCCGCGACTCCGCTCGCGTGTTTATAGGTTTTATATAGGATCGGATCGGATCCCATAATTCTTTTATGTACCTAAACTAACTTAAAACATCACCTATCTGCCAATGAAAGTTCCATTAAAATCGATCCAGCCGTTTTGAAGATTAGTTGAGACAAATAGACAGACCGACAAACATAAATTTAAATGCACACCAGTTTAAAATAAGCCGTATGTTCAAAGATCCGGATCCCAAATTATTGGAACCCAATAAGTAAATGTCTGTCATTTCTAAAATAAAAAACCTATGACCTTGAAATATTTACGGGATAATACTTAAAGTACTACCTTTCTAACAAAAAAAGAATGAGTGAAATCGAACAACGCGTTAATGAATTACAGCTAAATACACGTTTTAACTTTCATCCTCTCTCCCAAGGGAACCGTGCTGAATTTCGGGATAAAAAGTATCCTATGTCCTACCTCGGAGTATAAACTCAAATCGTACCAAGTTTCATTCGAATCCATTCAGTAGTTTCGGCGTGATGCGCGGCCAAGATACAGACAGACAGACAGACAGACAGACAGACAGACAGACAGACAAAAATGAAAAAAATTGCAGTTTTGGCTTCAGTATCGATTATAGAGTGCCCTCCAATAAAATTTTTTGAAATATCTTCAATGTACAGAATTGGATCTGTTACAGTTTTATTATATTATAGATACGTTCTTATTTTTTCAATCATTTGCGAACAGAAAGTGTGCACATTTCTCCACATAAGTTAGTTTCTAATTAATAATATAATTTATAATGATAATATTTTGTTGACAAGCATTAGTAACAATCTATCTATCTATAATAATATAATAAAACTGTAACAGATCCAATTCTGTACTGTGTATTGAAGATATTTTGAAAATTTTTATTGGAGGGCACTCCACTCAGCCAAAACTGCAATTTTTTTCATTTTTGTCTGTCTGTCTGTCTGTCTGTCTGTCTGTATCTTGGCCGCGCATCACGCCGAAACTACTGAATGGATTCGAATGAAACTTGGTACGATTTGAGTTTATACTCCGAGGTAGGACATAGGATACTCTTTATCCCGAAATTCACCACGGTTCCCTAGGGAGAGGGGATGAAAGTTAAAAGGTGTATTTAGCTGTAATTCATTAACGCGTTGTTCGATTTCACTCATTCTTTTTTTGTTAGAAAGGTAGTACTTTATGTATTGTCCCGTAAATATTTCAAGGTCATAGGTTTGTTAGTTTAGAAATGACAGACATTTATTGGGTTCAAATAACATGGGACCCGGATCTTTGTACGTACGGCTTATTTTAAACTGGCGTGCGTTTAAATTTGTTTGTCGGTCTGTCTATTTGTTTCAACTAATCTCAGAAACAGCTGGATCGATTTTAACGGAACTTTCAATGGCAGATAGGTGTTGTTATAAGGAGTAACTTAGGCTACATTTAGTTTAAGTACATAAAATAATTATGGGATCCGTTCCGATCCTATATAAAACCTATAAACACGCGAACGAAGTCGCGGGGGTCAGCTAGTTTATACTAATATAATAAAGCAGAAGAGTTTGTTTGTTTGAACGCGCTAATCTCAGGAACTACTGGACCGATTTCAAAAATTCTTTCACCGTTGGATATGTACGTGATCCCTGAGTGCTATAGGCTATATATTATGTACCACGGGCGAAGCTGGGGCGGACCGCTAGTAATTAATAATCATAGAATTCTAAACACCAAAAATATAATATTCAGAGTCAGGTACGTGGTGATGATAAATAAGTGCCACGACGTCCTCCGGAAGGGTTCTAGACAATTTATGAACAATAATTTATCTCAGAAACTGTCCGAATGCGCAAAGCGGTTTCCAAAGCCCAAATAATATATCGTAGAGAGAGAGAGAAAAACCCCATCGCATCCAAAAGTTATATCCGTCCAATTTGATAACAGAAATGTTACTGTAATGATGAGGCAATTCCCGGAACCGGGCGATATAAATGGGAAAAATATAGGCCCTAATATCGTATATGTGATATATGTAATATGACGAGGGGTGACAAGGACAAAGCATAAACTGAATTTTTAGGGTTCCGCAAAAGGTAAAATATGAACCCTTTTAAGATCACTTTCTTGTCCGTCTGTCTGTCTGTCCGTCTCTCTGTGCGTGCGATTTTCTCAGGAACGGATGGACCTAGCAAGTTAAAATATATACCAGATACTAAATTCTATGGTCCCTATAAGGTGTATAAAAATCAAGGTCCTGAGTCAACACGATAAGAAGATATAGATTTTCGCGAAAATTGCAAGTACCAAAAATTACATTAATTTTCAACTTTGACTTTCGGAATTTTCCTTGTGCTGTAAGACCTTGCGTTTAACCAAATTTGACAATTCTAGGTCAACCGGAAGTATCCTATAAGTTTTGGGTCGAAAACCTACATGGTAGTTACCGTTGACCTAGAATTACTTTTACTATTAGAAAGCACATAATTATAAAGGAAAAATTGCAAAAATATAAAAGTTGGAAATTATGGGGTGTTCTCATACATACATAGTTAACAGCAATTAAAATAGACCTCTAAGTTGTACGGACGCTCATACGATTTAGAGGCCTAGCTTAATTGGCACCAACACAATTAATAAGGTATAAATAAATAAAATTGTGCTATTGGAAAGAGGAAAAGAAAGCAATGAGAGTCACTTACGCGTTTCTCTGAGAAGATTTTTGAGATTTTGTTTTACCTTTTAAGACTGCAACTAAGGAAAAACAGATTGTACCTACTTATACTTCTGGAGTACGGAAACCTCGGTGCGCGAGTCTGACTCACACTTGGCTGGTTTTATTTATATATATTACTAGCGACCCGCCCCGGCTTCGCACGGGTAGTAGAGCATATTATGCGTAGGTACTACCCGCTCAGGGATTAGGCAGCGTATTCCATGAAAGCTCCCAGGCGGCTTGACTTTTTACGATATTTTCCACAATGAACTTACTATATCTCACCATATACCCGAATTACTAATTCCGTGGAATTCTGACGTTTCATAATGTTAGATAACCAGAGATAAAACAATTCCCATAAAAAAGATAAAAAATTCATAACTTATGCAAATACAAATCAACTGCTGCATGTAGATATGACAAATGCCTGACAGACACTTCATGGTTTTAATGTCATTCGACTTCCATTTTTGAATAAATTTTTTCAATGTGCTTCTTTTGTTTTCTATTGCTGTTAGTCTTGTATTTTTATAATATTCTCCTCCTTTTCCAATGGGTTTCATCCTACGTACTGTGATTTTTTTTTGGTTTCAAAAATTATCGACACTGGGCTATATAGGGAGAACCGCGGCCACCGACGCGCTTATAGGCACGCTCCCGCCGCCGCAATTTTTAAATCTGTAATATCTTCGAAAGTATTCATTTAAATCATATGCTGTAAAAGGCCATATGGATTTATATTAAATCAACAATGTATTTAAGGTATTTAATTAGATAAGGATTAATGCTGTATTGGTTGAAATCGCTTCGAAATTAGCCATTATTTGTCGTAAAAAGTAAATGACAAAAAAATGTTATTGTGGGATATCCATAAGAGATAGACATATACCATCGCGGACTTTTCTGTAGACCTTTTCAATGTGTACAATACTTAGTACATTATTTTGATAAATCTCGTAGGGTTCAGCCTGCGTTTGCAATGTAAGCGGAAAAAAATGTAATTATTAACGACATCACATTAGAAACCTCAAAAATAACAGTATTTTTCCACTATTTAATGGATATTATTATACATATAAACCTTCCTCTTGAACCACTCTATCTATTAAAAAAAACCGCATCAAAATCCGTTGCGTAGTTTTAAAGATTTAAGCATACAAAGGGACATAGGGACATAGGGACATAGGGATATAGGGACGGAGAAATCGACTTTGTTTTATACTATGTAGTGATGAACTTATCATTGAGTTAGAGGTCCATTAAATAATATGATATGGTTCAGTCAATTCCATCAATGATGAGTGATAAATACTGATGAAGTAGAAAATGTTCCAGTATGGTTATACCGAGTTTGCATGTTTCGACAATTCTGTTAGAATTCAAATAAGTACCAAAAAACTATAATATTAGAGTAAAATTATTGATCTAAAGCATAATTATTTTAAGTCGAATATCCAGTAGATACCTATGTACTTCCGACTTTTATTCTGCAAAATTTCCGTTTGGGACGCTGGCTGTAGTTATAGATGGATGAACTCAAACCTTAAAATAAGCCAGTTTAGGTCTATTTTACTTTGATATCGGCTACGCAAACTTCAATCATCTTATTACACGGTATGCCTGCGCTAAGTAGTTGCGTCATCTTTTATGGTGCCCAAACACAACTTAGCTTTGTCGTAGTTCAAGTACAATGAGTTAGCAGTTACAGATTACTCTTTCATTCCACCACCACCGCAACTACTACAGCCTTTTTACGCTGAGCACAGGCCTCCTCGCTCATAGGAGAGAGGGATTTAGAGCTTAGACCCGCCACGCTGCTTCAATACGGGTTGGCGGCTTTAACGACTATTTTCATATGATAATAACCGGGATCGACTGCTTAACGTGCTCTCCGAGGCACGGGGGTTAAACACCGTGATTTACCAACTCCGGGCTGGCACTGAGAAGTTCTTGACAAAACCCCAATATGTAACAATAAATAATTTGTCCGGTCCGGGACCTAACCTGGGACCTCGTGATCTGCAGTCGAATGTGCTAACCACCAGGCCAACGAGGTAGTTGACTTTTCCATTCGCTTACATCCTATCCCGACAATGTATAAGTACCATAAGTTTAATAGATATTAGGTGTATTTAAAGCTATACCTGTATTCAAAATATAAAGTTAATAATTTGCTGTATTTTTAAAATTTATATATACAACGTAATCCTAACGTACGTTATAAAGAATAATCCAGTAAACCTGGGAAATACATTGCAGAAAAAAGTAGAAAGAAAAACTCCTAACAAAACTCCCCATAAAGCGCGATTTGCGTGAGCCAAAAGCACTTTTAAAAATGCACGAGGCAAAGATTAGCGAGTGAAATTTTATGAGCAATATCTGCGTGAGTAAATTTCTCCCTTACAAATTACTCTGCACATCCATAGGAGGTTCAGAGAAAATTTAATATTTTCAAAGTGTTCATAAACCGAAATAAGTTGGAATAACGACGTCGGGGCTTCATTTTATTATGTAAACACTCTCCTAAGAGAATGTAAGACTTTGTGAACAAACGAGCGTTGTACGCGAACCTTGTTAGTATAAAACCTGTAGAACCTACCTGGGTTAGCTTATTTTGTAGTCTTATGAAAGTTTCTTTACGTATAAGCACTTTTCTATTAACTAAAATCCCCAGTACACTGAGAGTTTCCTAACACGATAAAACAGTGTGCTTAGTCTAAAGCGGAGCACTCGAAAACGAACTCGAAAACTATTGATCGATTTCAGAGTAAAATAGACCTAAAGTGTCTAGTATTAAGGTTTGAGTTCGCCAATACATTCAGCATTGTTCGAATGCTGAATGTATTGGCGAACTCAAACCTTAATACAAGCCATTTTAGGTCTATTTTACTCTGAAATCGATCAATAGTTTTCGAGTTCGTTTTCGAGTGCTCCGCTTTAGACTAAGCACATAGGATTTGAGTAGAGCTATTCTATATTTGGTATTACGAATGCCACTCAGTCGAAATTCTAAAACTCATAAAAGTTGATGTTATGATATACGAGGTCATAATTTTGGTAACGATCTCTGAAATAGCTTATTCTGGATTCACAGAATAAAAAGCATAATATTATCTTCGAAGTCAAATATGTCAGTCAACTTGCTCTAGAAGTTTAGGTTATCTATTAATAAAGGAATTTTTGGTCAGTTGTTACATAATAGATACACTTGAGAACAACTGCTAAGTGGAAAATTAATGAAATAAAAATCAGTAGGTATATATCGACCAGAATCTCATGAAAAATAGGGAAATGAAATTCCAAGGTTAGCAACACTACGGCTGCCCTAGCGATAAACAAAGTAACTGATATTTTTTGTGAAATTGACTTTTTGCATTAACAAAAGTTTTATGTCGAGTAGTTTTTTTACCACAGTTTAATATTTCAAATAACTTGAACCGTTTACTGAAATTTAAATTGCCCAAACAAAGTAACTGCACTCACTAACCCGGAATATAAATGCAAAAACCATGTAAACAACAAGCACAACACAAAAACAAAGTAATTGGATGTTGATTACTTTGTTTTTGTATTTAAAATGCAGTTGCTTGATTTTTCGTTTCGTGAAATGATCCCAGGTAAGGTGTTCTGAATGTAATTACTTTGTCTATCACTAAGGCAGCCGAGTTAACCTAGTTTGCTTACTACAAAATTTAATTTCCCTATTTTTCATGAGATTCTGGTCGATCTATAGTACTGGATTTGTAACTCTATTAATAGGACTTGTCATCCCGGAAAAATAACATGTTCCCACGGGAAGACGGAAAGTTTATATCTAACTAGCGACCCGCCCCGGCTTCGCACGGGTAGTAGAGCATATTATGCGTAGGTACTACCCGCTCAGGGATTAGGCAGCGTTATTTTTATAATATTCTCCTCCTTTTCCAATGGGTTTCATCCTACGTACTGTGATTTTTTTTTGGTTTCAAAAATTATCGACACTGGGCTATATAGGGAGAACCGCGGCCACCGACGCGCTTATAGGCACGCTCCCGCCGCCGCAATTTTTAAATCTGTAATATCTTCGAAAGTATTCATTTAAATCATATGCTGTAAAGGGCCATATGGATTTATATTAAATCAAAAATGTATTTAAGGTATTTAATTAGATAAGGATTAATGCTGTATTGGTTGAAATCGCTTCGAAAATTAGCCATTATTTGTCGTAAAAAGTAAATGACAAAAATATGTTATTGTGGGATATCCATAAGAGATAGACATATACCATCGCGGACTTTTCTGTAGACCTTTTCAATGTGTACAATACTTAGTACATTATTTTGATAAATCTCGTAGGGTTCAGCCTGCGTTTGCAATGTAAGCGGAAAAAATGTAATTATTAACGACATCACATTAGAAACCTCAAAAATAACAGTATTTCTCCACTATTTTATGGATGTTATTATACATATAAACCTTCCTCTTGAACCACTCTATCTATTAAAAAAAACCGCATCAAAATCCGTTGCGTAGTTTTAAAGATTTAAGCATACAAAGGGACATAGGGACATAGGGACATAGGGATATAGGGACGGAGAAAGCGACTTTGTTTTAGTTTTAGTTAAGTCGTAGTTTTAGTTTTAAGTTTCCGTAAATAATTATCACCATTGCCTGTACCTAAATTGACGTTCAAAAAGTGTACAGTGTACCAATTTTGAATAAAGTTTATTTGATTTGATTTTTATACTATGTAGTGATGCGTAATCCTTTTAACAGATTTTGATAAAATTCGGTACAGATGCAGCTTACATTCCGGGGAAGGACATAGGCTACTTTTTATCCCGGGAAAGCAAATAAGTAGTTCCCATAGGATTTTAAGAAATAATAAGATGATAAAAGGCCTTAAGCAACGGACATTGTTTGGGCATTTCTTAATTAAACTGGTTACGAGAAAACTATCTTAACGTCGCGTTTCAATTACGAATCTAATAATGTAAGACGCGATGTTAACAACGGTCTATTTACCCCACGGACACTGTCCCACACTTTTCCAAAGATAAACAATAATTTGTAGAACAACCAACGTGGAAGTGACCTGAAAAGGACATGTACCCACTATAAGTATACAAAGGCGTCCGAGGCATTGTATTGTATTCACGCTCTTTATGTCTCGCCGCGAGTGTCACTCCTGTTTACTGGTACAGAGGTACTATTCTTTGTTGTGTCACCCACTTAATACAGTTTCTTGTGCCGTCTGTACAACAGCTTCTCTAATGAAATGTTTTATTCACCTGCGCCGCGGTACGTTCATTGTGCGAGCCCGTTTGTTTTGTTTGGAATTTCCAGGTTGAATCTTCAGAAACATTGTTTGCTCTCTCAGCGCTCCCAAAAAAAAAAATTGAGCACATATTTTTTTTTTGTTACTTTTTGACGACGACGTTTTTTCGGCACAGGTAAGTACGTGGTTGAGTAACACACAAAGTGCGGAAGGAAATAAATGAATTAATATGAAAATGAAAAACAAAAAGGTTCTATTCAGTGTAATAAAATTTTTCTACTTCTTTGTCTGTTGCCGAATGTTCACCAGTAAAGTCACAGTACAGTTAGATTGAAGATAAAGTAGTAAAAAACTAACTTGCCAAAAATATTCAACTAAATGCGCAATAACTTAATAGAAACAAGCAAACAGCAAGTAGCAGTCTAGACAAAATAATGACTGTAATATTATATTTCATTTAGGTAGGTATACCCGACTTTGCAAAGCAAGGGTGTTGCTAAATGATTGTGTCCATACGTCTGTATAATATTATATTCATTTATTCCTTTGTGGACTTCTAGAGACTAAACGTGTGGACCGATTTCAGTGATTCTTGCACCAGTAGATTCTTATTAATGTGATTATATCACATGTCAACTATTTAATACAGTTTATAGTGTTTGTACAGTTTTACTGATGACTTCTTTTTTGAAACTAAAAAAATTATGGGACCATTTCGCAAACTTCTGTCGATTAAAAAATCACGCAAATTGGTTCACAAATCTCGGAGTAATCGGTGTACATATACATACAAAAAAATCAGGCAAGTGCGAGTCGGGCCTTGCTCTTTTAGGGTTCCGTACATAATTATCACATTCCTAACTAGTTTAGTTTTTGGGATAGCCCCCGTCACAAAAATGGTCTAAAACTGACAACTGTGATGGCCCCACATTTCCTTATTTTATGAGCAAAAAATTAAAAAAAAATACATTTGTACTCTACTCAATGAGCTCTAAGCAATGATACCCCACAAACTAGGCCGTCTCCTTTTTCATGTATGGGAGGCCCCCCTGAAAAATAATTTAATTTAATTTCTAATTCAATATTTGAAAAAATACCAAAATTTCAGGTTTGTTACTCATTTCGTCTGTGAGCTAGAGACCTGTGACTGGCGGACGGACAGACAGACAGACAGCAGTGACATTAATATGGCTCCGTTTGTACCCTTTGGGTACGGAACCCTAAAAATACGTGCCGAATTGAGAACCTCCTTTTTGGCAGTCGGTTAAAAATGACTAGGTACTTCATAAAAATATTCAATATAGTATGAAGTTTAAGTAGATATGAAGTATGATAAGTCGAATAATAATAAACTACAATGTTTATTCATCCCTAAAATATCAAATTCATAATGCTATTAAATACTTAAGACATTTGAGATGAAAATAAATACATTTCACCATTTTCACTCAGCTGCTTTTCTAAGCCATTCAAGCTCGCTCCCAATTTATGTAATCCTAATGAAGTAATCAAAATAATTCCGATGAAAAAGGGAATAAGAGGAGAGATTGTGATTACTCAAAGCGACAGCAACCTATCTGTTCGTTCTTTTCTTATCTCCAGCCTTTCAAGCTCTTTTCAATTTATCTCAGATGTTAATGCGGAGGAAATAAGATTTATTCCACCCTTGAGATATTGACTTGCTCTCCGCTAATCTTGAGACGAGGAAATGTTATGTCTTTCGCCAGCAATGTTGTGGTTAGGCTCGTTAATAAAATCGCATCAAAGTATTCGAATTATATAAATTGTTACTTATGATGCCATCCACGATGAAACGATTAGACATAAGATCCCGTATGTAATATTTAAGGTAATCACACGTATATTATAAAGGCGAAAGTTTGTGTGTGTGTGTGTGTGTATGTGTGTGTGTGTGTGTGTATGTGTGTTACTCTTTAGCGCCGCAAGGGGATTTTGGAAAAAATCGAAATCTGTAGCTACACCTATAGGTAGATTACTATAGCAAAACTTCCTTGAAAGTATGTATAAAGGTTGGAAAGGGAGCGGGAATCGAAACCGGAATTCCCACGATTCCCTCGGGATATTTGAAAAACCAAAATTCACGCGAGCGAAGCCGCGGGCAAAAGCTAGTATTATAATAAAATTTAATGAAGGCATATCCATCCACACCGATAAAAATTTTCGCATTGCTTTTCTGAATAAACTCGCTGCAAACTCGAGTTCTTTTGCACATAAGAACTTCACTATTGACGACTATTGGTGCTTGCACAAATTTACGCATAGTCGGAAGGTAAAGGAGAATATAAGTTATGTTTAACATCGCTACTCTAGCGGCACGCTATGATGGCCGGTTTGACGTTTGTCCGCTCATGAAGTTCCGTATTAATTGATAATGACTTTGAAGGAAATAATTGTATTACTTTATTGACGATAGTGATGTGCAGAGATTCATAAATTTTATCGAATGTAGTTTTAGGTTTAGGACTCAAAATTTATTTATTAAATTGATTTCTTAAATGTATACAAGTGTAGAAAAATCAGTTTGCACCATTTAAGGGGTGAATGTAATTGTGAATATGAACAATTTTCACTATGTGGACAAACCTCTGAAATCGCAAAAAAATATCAATAAATTTTTAAAAATGGAATCTAATACGATCGTCACATAGGATCGCTGGCTAGCACAACTACTACCTCCGGCAAACTCGCGTCAATGCTCAATGCAAAACAAAGCAGTTTCGAATTGACGTTGCTTCGAAAAGTATAAACTGTCAGTGCAATGCTGTGGTGCAATGCGATTGTGATATAGTTTTGACCTGGCTTTGGATTTCAAATATTGATACTGCATTACTGTTGACCCTTGCTCGTTAATTTGGACTCTGTTCAAGCCCTTTGTTGTGGATTTCGTCGATATGACCGAACGTACGCAGAGAACTGTTCTAAATAGTCAGACACGTGAGTTCGTAATACGCCTTCGTAACTATTTCGATCGTGAAGCTCAAAATGGAGGGCCAATTTTACCTATAACGTCAGTGGTTGAACGCGTAGCTGATGCGCTTAATATTGGACAACGAACTGTTAGACGGATAACTAAAAAAAAATATGGCGAGACTGGCACAGAAGAAAATAAACTTCACACACCAAAAAAGAGAAAACGAGCAAAACCAGTCATGCTTAAAAAATAACTTTGATGCCGATGCTATCCGAAGACATGTTTACGGCTACTATTTACAGAAGGAGTATCCAACAAGAAAAAAGTTGGTGCATTCACTGAAGGAAGCTGGATTATTCTTCGGTGGGGAAAGTTCTTTAACGAAGATTTTGAAGACCATTGGATTTCGATACAAAAAATGTAACAAACGCAAAATATTGATGGAAAGATTTGATATAGCGATGGCAAGGTATACTTTTTTACGGCAAGTGAAAGAAATCAAAAATTGGCAAAATGTTGTGTTCTTGGATGAAACATGGCTTAATGCTAACCATACTGTAGGCCGTTCTTGGAACGATGACACAGCAGCATCTACTTCCAAAGTTCCTGTAGGAAAAGGATCGCGACTTATAATTTGTCACGCCGGAACCATCAACGGGTTTGTCGAAGGTTCTCTCATGGCTTTTGCGTCAAAAACCACTGGAGACTATCATGAAGACATGAATGGAGAAAAGTTTACTGAATGGTTTACCTCAATGTTGTGTAGCCTCCCTGAACCATCTATTATAATTATGGACAACGCCCCATACCACTCGATGCAAATTGACAAGCCACCTGCCCAATCCCAAAAGAAAGCTGATATCGTCGCATGGCTTCGTAAAAATGGCGTAGATGCAAACATGAATATGTTAAAAGCGGAATTAGTACGTCTTTTAAAAGAAAACAAACCAACCAAGATCCGATACGTCATTGACGAAATAGCATTAGAACATGGGCACAGAGTTATACGGTTACCGCCTTACCATTGTGAGTATAATGCGATTGAGTTGGTGTGGGCTCAAATTAAGGGATATGCTGCAAGACACAATACAGAACCCCCATTTACCACAAAAAAAATGCTAAAATTATTAGAAGAAGCTTGTGAACATGTGACTAAAGGAGACTGGGAAAAGGTTGTGAATAGAACTGTTAAATTAATAAGGGAAGATTATGAAAGAGATGTGAAAATAGATAATATTATAGAAAACGAACATATAATTATTAATGTATGTGATGATAGCAGTGACGACAGGGAAAATAGTAGTATGGACGAATCTGATTAATTATGGCCTTTTGTGGCACCTTTTTTGGTATCTTTTGTATTCATATGTTTCTTGTGTGCATATAAAGTATGTATATTCATTTTCGTTCAAATATTCAGTTCGTTCAAATAAATTAAATAAACATATACATTTTTGTTTTATTAAACCTATTTAATCAGGTACAAAAACAAAACTTAATTGTTTTTTGTTCGAGAATAAATTGACATTCCACATCACTATTGTAATGTGTCAAACCGGCCATCATAGCGTGCCGCTAGTGTAATATAGAATATATAAAAAATACATATCATTCAGCCATGAGGACAAATAAAAAATAAGAGGATACAAATAAATTTAAGATCACCGACATCCGTTATAACCGCCTCCATTCTTCGCCCGGACTCATATAAACACGCCGTAAAAGCAAGTTTCGCACTGAACATAAAAACGTTTTATGGTTGGGAAATGTTGTTTTCGAACTAGACGCTGCACGACGTATGAGAGCTACGTGTCCTGGGGGACCCGGTTAAGTTAATTTAAAATTTAATGAGATTTTTAACGAATCTTAGCGAGATGGGAAAACGTCTTAAACAATCAGAAGATTACTTAATTAAAAAAAATTCAACAGTCCAACTGTGAAATAGATAAAAAATAGATAAAAGGCCGTTATGGCGCAACATTTAACAAGCAGGCAAATGTGTATATTGGTTTGCTAAAGCCGCATTCACAGCAATAAGAATTTCCATTTCGAGTCGTGCTTTGCGAAAGTTTTGCCCAAAAATGAAAATTCGTCAATGACGTATAAATTCGTCTTTACGTGGAAAACGATTTGACTTTGCGGCGCAAAATATTAAAGAACCAACTAAAATGAATATAATATAAATATAGCTCGAAAATGTGAACTTAAGCTCGTATATGACCATAATAATAACATTTTCACGATTTTTAGTTGCAGGTTAAATAAAAATCAATTAATAAAAGTTTTTGAATAAAATAATGCTTTAATGCAGTAGAATTATCTCTTGAATTCTTGAATTTATGCCCGAAGCACAAAATATATATTATTAGGTACTCTTACGTCCGAAGATACTTAAATATGAACAGGAGAGTACGTGAACGCTAGAAGAAAATTCCACGATGAAATTTTGCTATTTTTTATGCAAAACTAAATAGTAAAAGTTCGGCTTCAATCACGAAGGTGCTATTTTATATTGTCACTAGCTGATTCATACTAATTTTCAATCCTTATTTAACTCTCTTAAAGGTCGAATTTTCAAAAATCCTTTCTTAGCAGATTCCCACGTCATAATAGTAAATGCCAAACAGCCCGATCCGTCCAGTGGTTTGAGCTGTGCTTTAGTAGATCAGTCAGGCAGTCAGTCAGTCACCTTTTTCCTTTTATATATTTAGACAAAATACTACTTTGTTTTAGAGTAATACGGTGATTAGCAGCAGCAGTATTCGTGTCACAATTGATCCGTAGAAACTTCTGGTAATCATTTGGTCTGTGCGTTGCATAAATTTCTCGTTCGTGTTAAAACAGCCCATTAGTGGATAGGTATGCCTAATACGCTGTTGTGAACTATTTCGGGAAATATTCACAGTGTAACTATGTAAATGGTTATTCAAATTCTGTATCGTAATTTGTTGGAACTATCCTTGGCAAACTTTGGCGTACTACTCTCGTAGTACTGTCGTATCGGTATTATAATATTAACAACAGTGACCTAGCGTACGCATAGTTATTTGTAGACTAGTGGACCCGGCAGACTTCGTCCTGCCCGGTGACAAACACACGCACAGATGATATATTGTGTGAGAGACGGGTGAGAGTCTAGGTGAGAGTTTACCGTATCAACGGGATGACAATTAAATGTTTGACAGTTAAGAAACCCGTGAACATTTTGTATGGGCAAATGTTTTTTCTTTTATTTTATTTTTTCGACAATTTTCCAATGTTTTTAATGGTTATTATGCTATTCGGGATGGAGACAAATACAACAAAACAATAACCATGAAAATAGCTCCAGCCGTTCTCGAGTTATAAGTGTTCGAACTAACACGACTTTGTTTTATATATTACTAGCTGTTGCCCGCGGCTTCGCCCGCGTCAATTTCGGTTTTTCACAATTCCTGAGGGAATCGTGGATTTCTGGTTCCCGTTCCAGCTCCCTTTTCCAACCTTTATACTTACTTTCAAGGTAGTTTGCTATATTGATCTACCTATAGCTGTAGATTTGGGTTTTTTCTAAATCCCGTGGGAACTGTGGATTTTTCAAGAATAAAAATTGCCTATGTTTTAAATCAGGTCATTATCTATCTCCATTCAAAATTTCAGCCAAATCTGTTCAGTAGTTACGACGTTATAGAGTAATAACAAACATCCAAACATCTAAACATCCAAACATCCAAATATCCACACTTTCACATTTAGATAATTATTAACTACCTAAATAGCTTTAAATTATTTATTTATTGATTTAGTTATTAATTTAGTATTTATTTAATTGCCTTCGGCCACCAGAGGGCGCAGCTGTCGTATCGAGATTCTGTTGTATACTCAATTACGTACTTCGATATAAAATATTGTAACATGTAGGTAGTTCATTATTTCGTGTAATAAAGTCAGTCACTATCGAGCAGCTGGTTGTTTTACTACATGGTGACAGCGGTGCTCAGTTAATTATTATAATTGAAGTGATTCACGGTGGAATTTTGGTTTTAAACTGTTTAAATATCAAATGGAAGTTGTGTGCAACTAGGATTTGGTGAATTTACGATGGAGCACGCGCGGCCTCCAGCGGATTTGATATTGGAGGGTGGCCCGGCCAGTCGCGCCGACGCGTGGCGTAAATGGTATAAACAGTTTAATGTGTTTCTGAAGGCCTCGGGAGTACATAAGGAAACAAAAGAGGTACAGGCGAGTCTTCTTATAAATCTTATCGGATCGGATGGCTACGATATATACTCGACCTTCAAATTCTTAAAGGACGAGAGTAAAGATGACATTGACGTTCTAGTTAAAAAATTTAACGAATACTTCGGAACTAAACCTAACACGACAATGGCAAGATTTCGATTCTTCACACGTAATCAAGAAGTCGGGGAGAACGTGGACGCATACGTCACAGCATTGCGTATATTGAGTCAGCACTGTGAGTTCGAGCACTTGGAAGATGGATTGATAAGAGATCGAATCGTTTGTGGAGTCGTCGACGGCACAGTGAGAGATAGATTACTCAGAACGGACGATTTAACCTTGGAAAAAGCCATGAAGATTTGTCACGCTAATGAAATATCGCTCACAGAAGGTAAACAGATCGAAGTAGCTAATTCAGCGGCGAGCGGGACTTCGGTGGATGCGGTGTTCGGTGCGCGCGCACGGGCGCGGGCCGGAGGCAGCGGCGCGGGCGCAGGCGGACGGCCCGCCGGCGCCGGGTCCAGCGGCGCGCGCGGCACGCGCAGCATGCCGGGTTATCGATCGAATACAAATAGTGGTACAAAGTGTTCGTGTGGTGAATTCCATTCTAATTCCCAGTGCCCAGCGAAATCAATAAAATGTTTTTTTCAACACACTTGCTCATAAAGTAGCTCTACGTTCACCGCAATTAGGCAGATAATTACACCTATTACTCAAACTGTGACTTTTGTTTTACTATAATTCACAAGTGAATTATAGAGTTTTATTTTTAATTTATTGGTTGAGTTGGTTCCTTTGTTCTTAAAAAAGTTTCGATACAAAAAGGTCGTATTCAATAGTACAAATAAATTAATATACTTTTTGCTTGCTCATTTCATGCAACTTCGTATTTAAATAGATAATTTCAACTTGTACGTGTTTAACAAATAAAACTTTCACTGAAATATAACTTTTGTTTTTTTCTGTAATAAAGATAACTTGAAATTCCCCATTTTGTACGTGGCTAAAACGCTATCCGCGAAAAGCCAAATAAAACAAACCTCATTCTATAGTCTATGGCCGATTGCCATTTTAGGAAGCGCGCGCATAGGAAAACTGATTAATTTTTCCCGCCATTGCAAAATGCCATAGAAAACAAACCTCATTCTATATAGTCTATGGCCGATCGCACTTATATGTGTGCGCGCATAGGAAAACTGATTAATTTTTCCCGCCATTGTGAGAAAATTTTCATAACTCGTTTTCACTGTTGAAATTACAGTTATTTATTAATTAAAATTGAAATATCTACAAGTACTAATTATGATGAAAATGATTTATGTTGTACACCGCCCGATATATGTGAAGCCCTTAAAGTTATGGAAAGTTTACTACCTGAAATATCCAAGGAAAATATCTATTTTAGTGTTATTTTCTTCGCAAGTGTGTTGAAAAACGTCGTATGATACACGTGTGTATTGATGATTACCGTCCTCGGCTATCTTAAGACCCTCACCTAACGGCTCGGGTCTCAATATCGCCTCAGCGGTAATCACCAACATTACACACTTATACCATAATGTACTATTATGTAATCAGTGGGGTCATAAAAAAATGTTCTGTCCATTAAAAGTTACATCTGCTACTAGAAAAGTGTTCGAAGTAAACGAGGAATACGATGATGATTTATTTTATGTGTCTACTCTGCAAAACGACATCCAGAATAAAGACAGTAAGTGGTTTGAAAGATTAACACTGTGCAAAAATGGTATGTCAGAGACTTTTAAATTAGACTCCGGTTCGGATTTGAATGTATTGTCGCTTAAGACTTTTAAGAAGTTAGGATATGCGATGAACGACTTAAAACCGTGTGAATTAAGAGCTCAGTCATTTTGTGGAAATTATTTACCAATCGTAGGCTCACTAGAAATGCTGTGGTCGTATAAACAGAATAAATATGTTATTAACTTTGTAATATCCAGACACGACTGTCAGAGTGTTCTCGGAAAAGATACCTGTGAGAGTATAGGCGTTATTAAGCGTATTTTTGCGATTAATATAGACTACTATAGTGATCTGTTTCGAGGTGTAGGTAAATTGCCGGGAAAATATACAATCGTATTAGATAAAGATGCGTGCCCGTCGGTATGTCCGGTTCGTAAAATACCAATAGGTATAAGAGATAAATTAAAAAGTGAACTAGAAAACATGGAACGAATGGGTATAATAAGAAAAGTGACACATCCAACGCCCTGGGTGAACGCTATTGTACTTCCAGCGAAAAAAGACGGTAGCGTGCGCGTGTGCCTCGACCCGCGGCCGCTCAACCGCGCCATCCGCCGCGCGCACTACCCGCTGCCCACGCTCACCGAGATCGCCGCCACGCTGCACGGCGCTAAGTATTTCAGTAAGTTAGACGCGCGCTCGGGGTTTTGGATGATCGAACTCGACGACCGGAGCGCCGACCTGTGCACGTTCGGCACTCCGTTCGGTCGTTATCAGTTTCTGCGGCTACCGTACGGCGTGAGTTGCGCCAGTGAAGTGTTTCATGCAAAAATTCTTGAGGATTTAGACGGGGATGAGTCGTTCGTCGACGACATTATAGTACACGGACGTACTATCGAAGAACACGATGCTAGACTGAAATCGTTGCTAGATAGGGCGCGTGAGGTAGGTATTAGGTTTAACCGCGACAAATGCGAGTTTTGTGTTCTACAGGTTACGTATTTAGGACATACGTTCAGTGAGAGAGGCATGCAGATCGATACTAATAAACTACGAGCTATCAGTGACATGCCTAGTCCGAGCGACCGAGGCTCATTAGAGAGATTTCTGGGCATGACAAATTATTTGTCGAAGTTCATTCCCGACTACGCTAATGTCGTGAATCCTCTGAGAGGTTTATTGCGGAAAGGTACGGAGTGGTGTTGGGACAGCGGTCACGAGCGAGCGGTGTCGGCGCTGAAGGGCGCGCTGTGCCGCGCGCCGGTGCTGGCGCTGTACTCGCGCACGCAGCCCGTGCTGCTGACGGTGGACGCGAGCGCGCGCGCGCTCGGCGCCGCGCTGCTGCAAGCGGGCCGCCCGGTAGAATTCGCGTCGGTTACGCTCACGGAGACCCAGACTCGATACGCACAAATCGAAAAAGAGATGCTAGCTATAGTATTCGCACTGGAAAGGTTTCATCAGTACGTGTACGGGAGATCGGATGTCGTGATAGAAACCGATCACAGGCCGCTCGAATCTCTGTTTAAAAAATCCTTAGATGGAGTTCCGGCGAGACTCCAGCGTATGATGTTACGTATTCAGTGTTATGATTTCGATGTGGTTTATAAACCTGGTAAATATATGTACCTGGCCGATACGTTATCTCGAGCGGCACTGGCGGAACCCATGCATGATAAAGTCTCATCGGAAGTCGATGCGCAGGCGTGTTTTCTTTTAAATAACGTACCATACAGTGACGATAAATTACGACGCGTTAAGGAGGCGACAGCTAAAGATCCGGAGTGCAAAATTTTAATTGATTATTTGTTGTATGGATGGCCGCGTTATAGATCTGATGCAGATCGTCTCGTCCGTGCGCATTGGTCGTATAGAACGTCATTCGAATATATAGGAGGGGTTCTGTTTAAGGATAATTTGGTATTTATACCGCGTGAGTTGAGGAGTGAAATGCTGGATCGCATACACGAAGGTCATCTAGGCATCGACCGCTGCAAGAGGCGCGCGCGTGACGTCATGTTTTGGAACGGGATATCACACGACGTTGAGCGAAAAGTACGAGAGTGTACCGCGTGCGCCGAGCACGCCGCGAGACCGCCTAGGGAGTCCATGATTCCGCATGCAGTTCCAAACTTACCATGGAGAAAAGTCGGTTCGGACATATTTGTTTTCCGTAAAAAGTATTTCTTAATACTGGTAGACTATTTTTCTAACTTCATAGAAGTTAGTCCAATATCTAATACGAGTTCGAGGGCGGTTATCACTGCCATGAAAGACCAATTCGCACGGCACGGCGTGGTCTCTGAGCTCATAACGGACAACGGTAGTTCGTATTCATCGAAAGAGTTTCGACAGTTTAGTTTAGATTGGTGTTTTAAACACACTACCACCTCTCCCAATTATGCACAGGCTAACGGGCTTAGTGAAAGGGCGGTTCAAACTGTGAAAAACATTATAAAAAAGTCAATAATGACCGGATCAGATTTTTATCTAGGGCTGCTTAATTTTAGGTCAACTCCGCGTGATGGAGTTAGTTCACCGGCACAGTTGTTAATGGGCAGACGATTAAATACCACGCTTCCGGTTCATATCGATAAGTTGCAACCGGACAGGAACAACGACTCTGACTTCATTAATATAAATCGTAATCGACTTCGCGCTAAACAATATTATGACAAACATTCGCGTGATTTACCCGAATTGAATCCAGGCGAACAGGTTATAGTAGCGGACGGTAAAACTGAACGGCGTCGCGTGACGGTACAGGCTGCCGCGCCACAACCACGATCATATTTTGTTGTCGATGGCTCTGGCAAAAAATATAGACGCAACCGACGTCACCTCATTCGAACGGAATCTTGTCCGACGGCTAGTCAGTCACCTCCTGCTTCTGCCGATGAGAAGGGGGATGGTGACGATGGTGTGGACGATGCCAGCGTGTGCGAGACGGCAGAGGAAAACGTCAGTAGCACAGACGGGTCCAGTGAGGGCAGTGTGTACGAGGTTCCTTATCGGTCGGCTAGTCCCTCGCCTAGTGGGTCGGATAAGGGTCCAGGTCGAACGGCAGCGCGTAAGGCTCGTGAGCAACTAGCATCATTTTTTAATAGAAAATAATGTTTAGTTTAAGTTACATTAGAGCTAAGTATTATATGCGGAGTTATATTTTGTGGTATTTTAGATTTTTATTTATAGTTTCATTGTTTCTTAATTTGTTTGTTTAGGGGAAAGATGTTGTATACTTAATTACGTACTTCGATATAAAATATTGTAACATGTAGGTAGTTCATTATTTCGTGTAATAAAGTCAGTCACTATCGAGCAGCTGGTTGTTTTACTACAGATTCCGCCTGCGGCCGTCAGAGGTCATTGCAATCGCTTCGAGTTTCCGGCTTAGGCCGCTAAAGGGCGCTGCGATCATTTTTAGTTTCCAGTTTTGACCGCAAGAGGGCGCTGCAATCACTTCCAAGTTTCTGGCCTAGGCCACCAGAGGGCGCTGCGATCGTTTTTTAGTTTCCAGTTTTGGCCGCAAGAGGGCGCTGCAATCACTTCAAGTTTCTGGCCTAGGCCGCCAGAGGGCGTTGTGATTGATTTTTAGTTTCCAATTTTGGCTGCTAGAGGGCGCTGCTATTGCTTCAAGTTTCCGGCTTAGGACGCCAGAGAGCGCTGTGATCGTTTTTTAGTTTCCAGTTTTGGCCACCAGAGGGTACTGTGATCGCTTCAAGTTAGCCCGCCAGAGGGCGCTGCGATCGTTTTTAGTTTCCAGTTTTGGCCGCTAGAGGGCGCTGCAATCGTTTTTTTAGTTTCCAGTTTTGGCTGCTAGAGAGTGCTGCTATTGCTTCAAGTTTCCGGCTTAGGCCGTCAGAGGGCGCTGTGATCGTTTTTTAGTTTCCAGTTTTGGCCGCCAAAGGGCGCTGTGATCACTTCAAGTTAGGCCGCCAGAGGGCGCTGCGATCGTTTTTAGTTCCCATTAAAACTTTCATCCCCTATTTTACCACCCTTAAAAGAAGATTTTTCAAAATAAAATATACAGAGTTTTATTATTTAAAACTCATAATCTAAATGCCGATTTTCAGGTCTGTAACTTTAAAAACATAGGACTTTCATAAAAACTTTCATCCCCTATTTTACCACCCTTAAGGGGAGATTTTCCAGAATAACTTATACAGGTTTTTATCATTTAAAAATTATAATCTAAATGCCTATTTTCATATCTGTAACTTCAAAAACATAACCTTCCTACCCCCATTAGGGGAGGATTTTTGTGAAACATTTTCTAGGCTGATATCTAAGCCGTAGAATTAACCTACCTTCCAAATTTCAAGTTGATAATAGCAAAATTATTATTAAAACTTCCCATTAAAACTATCATCCCCTATTTTACCACCCTTAAGGGAAGATTTTTCAAAATAAAATATACAGAGTTTTATTATTTAAAACTAATAATCTAAATGCCGATTTTCATGTCTGTAACTTTAAAAACATAGGACTTTCATACAAACTTCCTACCCCCATTTTACCCCCTTAGGGGAGGATTTTAGGGATATTAAATAGCCTATAACCTGCTCCAAAAGTTGGACTACCAAATGCAAAAAGAATTTTTCAAATCCGATAGGTACTTCCAGAGATTAGCGCGTTCAAACAAACAAACAAACAAACAAACAAACAAACAAACAAACAAACTCTTCCGCTTTATTATATTAGTATAGATATAGATTATATTATTTATTGGATGTAGGTATTATTTAATGTCGGATTCATACTCAGGAGTCAGGACCCAAATGAAGATAAGATAATCGTATTACCAGTGGGAGGGAGAATTTCTGCTTTCAAGCGCTTACATTAACTTCTAAAGGAAAATAATTTTTAAATGGCTTAGTACTGGTAGATAAAAATTATTATTAGGTATACAGATTATTGAATGATCACATTCTGTCTCCGACATTTCGAGTAAAATAGAATAGAAAAGTTTTGATTCGAATATACTTACAATTAGATAGCACTTTTGAATCGTCAATTGAATCCACCACTGTACTAGTTCAGAATGCCGTTCTTACAGAGGAGAACCAGCAAGAAACTCGGCGTTTGCTATTTTTTTTTAATTAAAAAAACAAAAACTCTATAATAATATCTAGGTATAATTTAATTAGTTAATTGTACCGACAAAATTTTACAGAAAATTTTAGTTTAGAAGAGTTAGAGGCTTATATGAATGTATTAATCGTAATCTAATTTTGTTTGTGAGTAGTAAGCTGCCGACTCACGTATTTCCCCGAACCCGATGAAAGATGAGGCTTGCATTCACTGTCATCTCACGGAGTCACGTTTCCCCACCGAGTGTTATAATTTAAACAGTCAGTTGAGACTTACAAAACTCATTTGCATTGTAACACAGTAACTTCGGCTGATGTAAAAAGTTTACGATCTCAGGCGACTTCGTGAATTTATGGCGTACAATGTCTTGGAGTTAAATGCATTTATGTAAACTCTCGCGTTTGTATGCGACTGATATAAGATTTCGAAGCTGGAGCAATGATACTACTAAGTTGCTTCGAACAACATAGTGTCGGGTTGATTTGGCATGCAAATGGGTTGACGTTGGACATCGAATTTGGTCGTGTACAACTAGGAACAAGTATACTCTATGGAATTGGCATTTAGACGAAATCAGCTTTAAGCTGTGGCCTGTGATAGCCTAGTGGTTAGGACGACCGACTTCTAATCGGAGGTCGTGGGTTCAATCGCGGGCACCCACCTCTAACTTTTCGGAGTTATGTGCGTTTTAAGTATTTAAATATCACTTGCTTTAACGGTGAAGGAAAATATCGTGAGGAAACCTGCACGCCTGAGAGTTCTTTTACGGAAATCCCTTACAAGACGATGTCCAGAAGAGGAAGCATAATATCAATGTGATGTGACAACGTTTATGCTTTTAAATAGCTTTCAACTTTTTTGAGACAGCAAAAATTAACAATCTATTTTCATCACTTTTCATTCGATTTGTTTTGATGTATCGTTTCAAATAAAGCAATCATTCATAATCAATATGATTTTACGAAAAAATATGAAGGATGAATAGGATAGGATAAAAAAAACCCCGAGGTGAAATATGGCACGTCGCGACGTGTACTTTTCGGGACGAAAAGCCAATTCCTTTTTCATGTCTTGATGCGCACAGGCGTAGAATATCAAATAAATTCTAGGATTTCAAAATTCGATTCCAGCACACATTGGTATTCAGAATGTAGTACGGGACTCTCGTGTAAAATATACGTCTGCGGTTGTAAAGGAATAAGTCGCGGGGTCGGCAGTGTACTGCAATTTGTCTTATTTTTATACTCAAGGAACTTCATCCCCAAAAAATTCAATCTAACTTGTAGTAAGGTTGTCAATTATTTATGTAGTTATTTTCGATTTAATTAGCAGATATGGGCACAAGTTTAAAAATTGTAAGTATATTTTATTGTGCTCTTATTATGATAGAAGTGTTAAGTAAATAAATATATGTAATGAATGACCAATCTATAATATAATAAGACTGTAACAGATCCAATTCTGTACATTGAAGATATTTTGAAAATTTTTATTGGAGGGCACTCTATAATCGATACTGAAGCCAAAACTGCAATTTGTTTCATTTTTGTCTGTCTGTCTGTCTGTCTGTCTGTCTGTCTGTCTGTCTGTCTGTCTGTATCTTGGCCGCGCATCACGCCGAAAATACTGAATGGATTCAAGTGAAACTTGGTACGATTTGAGTTTATACTCCGAGGTAGGACATAGGATACTTTTTATCCCGAAATTCAGCACGGTTCCCTTGGGAGAGGGGAAGAAAGTTAAAACGTGTATTTAGCTCTAATTCAATAACGGGTACTTCGATTTAACTCATTCTTTTTTTGTTAGAAAGGTAGTACTTTAAGTATTGTCCCGTAAATATTTCAAGGTCATAGGTTTTTTATTTCAGAAATGACAGACATTTATTGGGTTCAAATAACTTGGGACCCGGATCTTTGAACGTACGGTTTATTTTAAACTGGTGTGCATTTAGAGTTATGTTTGTCGATCTGTACATTTGTTCTAGCTAATTTCCGAAACGGCTGGATCGATTTTGATGGAACTTTCAATGGCAGACAGGTGATGTTATATGGAGTAACTTAGGCTACATTTAGTTTAGGTACAAAAAAGGATTATGGGATCCAATCCAATCCTATATAAAAACCTATATAACCACGCAGACGAAGTCGCGGGGATCAGCTAGTTAAAAATAAATCTTCAGGTAAAAATTGAGAAAACTGCACACTTGAAAGTGAAAGACTGTTGACACTTCTATAAAAAAAATTACTGTTTAAAAAACGTAACTCACTCTCCATTTAATTTACATATACGTAGAAATCCTTGTAGGTCCACTTGTATAGAGTAGGTATCGGGGATGTGCGAGAATAGCATCAAAATGTACACATTCAAAGTAAGTAATAATGGTTATTCGTACTTCCATAAAATGCTCGGATAAATATAAATACCTACCCTAACTCAGCGTAAAATGTAGCAAACCTAAGTAACTTAAATATAATAAATGATGATTAAATGCACAAATATTGCTTCATCATCATAAAAGAGGAAATATTTTACGTGTGTTAAATCACGGCCACCGAGAAATATGGCCGCTCAATTTGGATGGTTTCCAAAGGTCGGGGTGCAGGGGAAACAGGGGCGAACGTTGCCTAACCTCGTGCAGATAAAAACAAAGTTTAGGCCGCTAAAGTATTCATGGCTGGTGGGCTTGTTATTCCGCAAATAAACTGCAGATAAACTTTAAAGCTTTTTATTGCACAACTTTTGAAATTGCCACAACTGTTTGTGCCAAATAATTTTGTGGTCATAAAATATTATGCCACGTTTCCGTTTAATCAATAGGGTTGATTGAATGAAAACGTGTTTATCAACTGCTACGAATGTGTGAGCATCTACAGACAAGCTCTTATACACCCGTATTTTTAACCCCCGACGCAAAAACGACGGGGTGTTATAAGTTTGACGTGTCTGTGTGTGTGTGTGTGTTTGTCTGTCTGTTCCCCGGTAGCGCTCAAACGGGTGGACCGATTTGAATGCGGTTTTTTTTGTTTGAAATGTGAATTAGTCGGGAGTGTTCTTAGCTATGTTTGATGAAAATCGGTCCAAGATGGTCGCCGCCTCAAAATGGCAGATTACATATTATTTATTCACAATTCCCTCAATATGGGTATCAAATAATAAGTAGTAAAATAATTACTTACTAGTAAAATAACACTATGCAAATCCAAAATGGCCGTCATCACAAAATAGTGAATGTCAGGTGTTTTTTTAATTTTAAATTTATAATTGTTTAACTTTATGTTTTGTATAAAAGACTTAGTTAAGAGCATAATATACCATCTCCGTTCCGTTCGGGGATAAAAATAAGATGCAAGTATTGCGTGAAAAGCATAACTTTTACAGAAAATATACTCTTATAACTCACCAGTCCTGTAAATACTGAAAGAAAAATAACCCTCTCAGTATTTCATATACATCTATATTGAAAGCGGATTCGATATCCGATGCAGGTCGAGTGGACCGAGAACTACTTAACACAAGAACTTGTATAGCTAAAAAAGCAAGTCTAACATTCTAGCTCGCAGTTTGCCTTTTGAATGGGTTGGAAATGATAGCTCTGAATAATATTACGCTTTGTAGTTTGAATTAAGTTATTGAAATGGAAAGTTGCTTATTTTCTCAACGTTTAAACAAGGAACACTTTAACCTCGGCATCGCATCGTGCATCGTAAGGAAAATATCAATATCTATTCTATATCTATACATATAATAAAATCGTAGAATTGCCGTATCTGTACATTAAAGATTTTTGCAAAATAATAACTGGGGGGTGTTAGGGATAAGTAATGGAACATAAAAAAGCTATTTTTGAAATTTTTGTCTATTTGTCTGTTTGTCTGTTTGTATGTTTGTGCGCGCATCACGCAAAAACTACTGAATGGATTGAAGTGAAACTTGGCACGATTTAAGTTCATACTATGGAATAACATATAGGATACTTTTTATCCCGAAATTCAGCACGGTTTCCTTGGGAGAGGGGATGAAAGTTTAAATGTGTACTTAGCTGTAATTCATTAACGCGTGGTCCGATTTCATTCATTCTTTTTTTGTTAGAAAGGAGATACTTTAAAGATTACCCGGGTAATCCCTCAAAGGCTGGATCGATTTTGATGGGACTTTCACTGGCAGATGTTTACATGTTGATCTACCTTAACATCCGCCAGTGAACTTTTAACAGTTTTTAGCAAGGCCTACCCCGGCTTCGCACGGGTAGATAATTACCCGCTACTATCCCACCATATACATTATTTCGTTATATCTCAAAGGGATTAGGCAGCGTTTTCGTTGAAAGCTTCCAGGCGATTACCCAATTTAAACCTTTGTCATGAATAACTTTGTCTATTGGTGAAAACGGAATGAAAATTCGTTCAGTAGTTTCTGAGTTTATCGCAAATAGACAGAGAGAGGCGGCAAGGGAATTTATTTTATAATATAATATAGTGAAATGATTTAAATATAGTAAAATTCAAACATCAATTTTACAAAAAAAAAAAAAATAGTAAAACAATTATTTATTCGACCTCTAATTCGCGCCTAAACAAATATTTATTTAATCATTTTCCTCTTGCACTGAAAGCAAGCTTAAGATATGAAAAAGAGCGAAACTAAAAGAGCTTAGGGTGGATGAAATATTAAAACTTTTTCTTTGTCCTGACTTCGTAATCCCGTTCATAGTGCTAAGGGTATAAATATCTCATATAATTAAAGGAGGTAATTCCAGTGGCTTATCCCGCATTAAAGTGATAATCTTTGCAGCTCTCGATTTTCGGAATAAAAAGTTCGGGTGGCGAGACAAAAAAAATTACTGCGCTATTTTCTTGAACTTGTAACTTTCGATTATTTGAATATTGAATGTAACTGAAGTGGCTAGAAGTGTATATAGTAGGAGTTAGTTCTATTCAAAAAAAAAAAGGTGAACATTTACGTAATATGTACAGGAAATACTTTAGACAAAAGGCGAACTTATCACTAAGAATGATCTCTTCCAATTAACCTATACTTATAAACTTATTATACTTATAAACGGGGAATATGAATATAAAATACACACAATATTTACTATGTGTGTATTTTGTAATAATACCTACTGATTAATAGAAATTATTACACAAGAAACTTAAACTGTAAGCAAAATTAATTTACGGCCACACAAACAATAATACTTAGGTAAGTATTATACCACTCAAAGTAACAGTAGATTCATTATGATTCACTGTCTAACAGTACGGTTATTCTGAGCTTACACACCTCGAAAACTTTACTAAATAGGTACCTACTATATATCGAAACAATGATTTCATCGTGAAATCGACCTAAACTGGCTTATTTTAAGGTTTGTGTTCACCAATACATTCAGCCAGTCATTCAAGCCAGTCGTCTACAGCCAGCGCTCCATGCGGAAATGTTGTAAAATAAATATTTAAAATATTGAATTATGACTTTAAATACAAGTATAAATTAAAAATATAAGAAAAACCCCGACATTCGCCATTTTGTGGTGGCAGCCATCTTGCATTTGCATAGTGCTATGCTATAATTAGTTCATGATGGCCGCCGCCACAAAATGGCGGATTAGAAAGAAAGAAAGAAGAAAGAAAACATATTTATTGATTACACATTTTTTCACAACTCGCTCAATATGGATATCAAATGAAAGGGCTTGACTAGAAGAATACTATATATTATAATGATAAATTTCTAATCCAAGATGGTTACTACCACAAAATGGCGAATGTGCGGAGTTTTTTAAATTTATAATTTATTCGATATGTAGTATTTAGTAAAGTTTTCGAAGCGTATTAAGCTCGGAATAACCATACAGTTAACGCATATATCGGTCCCTGAACAGCAACTCGTAATAAAACTAGACTAAATTTCCGCCTATAATTATAAATTACGTAGATTTAGAGGTCCTTTGGGGGATTAATTTCATGTTACTCACACGCATGTATGGGATTTGTTATGCTTTGCGTAATATTATTTAGTAGGTAGGTATTAGAGCGGAGAATACTGTAACATAACCTTACAGATCAAATAAGGTCAGGTAAGGTTCAGTAAGGTCTCTCTGCAAGGAAATCCGCGTCCGGAGATTCGTTTTCAAAAATTCCGTGGAAACCCTTTGTCTTCTCGGTATAACAAGGATCTTATTTCACTCTCTGAGTGAACTGTAATTATGAAAGAAACAGAAAATTTTAAAGAAATACCTCGATCCATACATAGATTTTTTGAAACGTGACTGTGTGAAAATAGCATGCTTTATCTATCTATCTATAATATAATAAAACTGTAACAGATCCAATTCTGTACATTGAAGATATTTTGAAAATTTTTATTGGAGGGCACTCTATAATCGATACTGAATCCAAAACTGCAATTTTTTTCATTTTTGTCTGTCTGTCTGTCTGTCTGTCTGTCTGTCTGTCTGTATCTTGGCCGCGCATCACGCCGAAACTACTAAATGGATTCGAATGAAACTTGGTACGATTTGAGTTTATACTCCGAGGTAGGACATAGGATACTTTTTATCCCGAAATTCAGCACGGTTCCCTTGGGAGAGGGGAAGAAAGTTAAAACGAGTATTTAGCTGTAATTCATTAACGCATGGTTCGATTTAACTCATTCTTTTTTTGTTAGAAAGGTAGTATTTTAAGTATTGTCCCGTAAATATTTCAAGGTCATAGGTGTTTTAGTTCAGAAATTACAGACATTTATTGGGTTCAAATAACTTGGGACGCGGATGTTTGTACGTACGGCTTATTTTAAACTGGCGTGCGTTTAAATTTATGTTTGTCGGCCTGTCTATTTGTTCCAGCTAATCTCCGAAACGGCTGGATCGATTTTGATGGAACTTTCAATGGCAGATAGGTGATGTTAAGGAGTAACTTAGGATACATTTAGTTTAGGTACAAAAAAGAATTATGGGGTCCGATCCGATTCTATATAAAAACCTATATCCATGCGAACGAAGTCGCGGGGGTCGGCTAGTAATATAATAAAACTGTAACGGATCCAATTCTGTACATTGAAGATATTTTGAAATTTTTTATTGGAGGGCACTCTATAATCGATACTGAAGCCAAAACTGCAATTTTTTTCATTTTTGTCTGTCTGTCTGTCTGTCTGTCTGTCTGTCTGTCTGTCTGTCTGTCTGTCTGTCTGTCTGTCTGTATCTTGGCCGCGCATCACGCCGAAACTACTGAATGGATTCAAATGAAATTTGGTACGATTTGAGTTTATACTCCGAGGTAGGACATAGGATACTTTTTATTCCGAAATTCAGCACGGTTCCCTTGGGAGAGGGGAAGAAAGTTAAAACGTGTATTTAGCTGTAATTCATTAACGCGTAGTTCGATTTAACTCATTCTTTTTTTGTTAGAAAGGTAGTACTTTAAGTATTGTCCCGTAAATCTTTCAAGGTCGTAGGTTTTTTAGTTCAGAAATGACAGACATTTATTGGGTTCAAATAACTTGGGACCCGGATCTTTGAACGTAAGGCTTATTTTAAACTGGTGTGCGTTTAAATTTATGTTTGTCGATCTGTCTATTTGTTCCAGCTAATCTCCGAAACGGCTGGATCGATTTTAATGCAATTTTCAATGTTATAAGGAGTAACTTAGGCTACATTTAGTTTAGGTACATAAAAGAATTATGGGATCCGATCCGATCCTATATAAAACCTATAAACACGCGAACGAAGTCGCGGGGGTCAGCTAGTTAGAGAATAAATAAACTAATAACAAAAAACACACGTTGGCATTTATAACATTAGAAGGAATTGAATACATAATATTAAATGGTTCCCGTTTGATCACTTTAAACTCTCAACTATCTGTATAGTACAAACTATTTAAAAAATTTTGCAGAAACAACTTCTTACAATTAAATAATGCAAACGAAATTACAAAACATAATATTAAGCAAAATTTTATATTAATTTTGTATTTTATTGCTTGACGTACCTACTACACATAAATTTATTCTATAGATACAATTAATTAATAATTTTGTACTAAACAGAATAATATACAACCTAGATTTGAAGGACTCTGGGGGATTGAAATTGTTGTTTGTCTGAACGCACCGAGTAGGCATCATTATAATTATTCTCATAATGCCTCGTAATACGTATTTATGCATTAATTTCAATAATTAATTAACTTACTTCGCTCGAGCTATATCTAAACAGTAAACGCCATTGAGGGTATAGGTATTAATTAACTAGAGCATTTCTAGACAATGCTCCGAGCAAACAGTTGGTAGAGAACAAAGGATTATGTTGAAGTATCATTACTTTACTGTACATTCTTTGAATGCATTATATTTTCGGGATCTGCTTTTTGTTCTATTTGACTATGCTATTCTGCAGCGGATCATAATATTCCAAATTAAATTTGAAGGGTGGGCCAAAAAAATATTGGGTTTTTATGTCAAGAAATTATAAGTAGCAGACCGGAATTGGGAAGTTGGTGGTGTTATAACTTATACCCCGTGTCTCGGAGAGCATGTATGTAACCGTCCTTTCTACATCTGATTTCTCTCCGGTGGTGACGTGTTTTCGCACATACTTACATTTTAACCCCCGACGCAAAAACGACGGGGTGTTATAAGTTTGACGTGTCTGTGTGTGTGTGTGTGAAAGGTGAATTAGTCGAGAGTGTTGTTAGCCATGTTTGATGAAAATCGGTCCAAGATGGCCGCCGCTATAAAATGGCGGATTACATATTTTTTCACAACTCCCTTAATATGGGTATCAAATGAAAGGGCTTGACTAATAGAATAGCATTATTACAAATCCAAGATGGCCGCCGCCACAAAATGGCGAATGTCGGGGTTTTTTTAATTTTTAATTTATACTTGTGCACTATAATATTTACTGCGTAGTCTAGTCTCCGTTGAGTTCGGCCGGCTTGGGCGAAATACGGTCGTATAATTATTATTAAGTATCTCGGGAAAAAGGATGAATTATTTATTGTAGGTCTCATTATATTTTCATTTATTCAATACTAGCGGTCCGCCCCGGTTTCGCCCGTGGTACATATACCTATAACCTATAGCACTCAAGGATCATGTACATATCCAACGGTGAAAAAAATTTTGAAATCGGTCCAGTAAGTTCCTGAGATTAGCGCGTTCAAACAAACTCTTCCGCTTTATTATATTAGTTAGTATAGATAAGTATAGATTATATAGTTTCTCAATTGTTAGTATTCTGTGAAATAAGGTTCTATATTATATTATTATAATGGACGTAGTAATAACGTAATTTAGGTGCGTCCTCTTTTTTATTAGATCTGACATTTTTCGGAATAAAACCCGATATCAGTGTGCTTAGTCTAAAGCGGAGCACTCGAAAACGAACTCGAAAACTATTGATCGATTTCAGAGTAAAATAGACCTAAAATGGCTTGTATTAAGGTTTGAGTTCGCCAATACATTCATCATTCGAACAATGTTGAATGTATTTGCGAACTCAAACCTTAATACAAGACATTTTAGGTCTATTTTACTCTGAAATCGATCAATAGTTTTCGAGTTCGTTTTCGAGTGCTCCGCTTTAGACTAAGCACACAGGCCGCCCACATACCTCATTACCAAATACGTTGAGGTAGTTTTTTTACCAGATGTATTGAAAAATATCGTGCATCGAAAAAATGGAATCTTGGCCCTACTTAATACTGTTTTCTTTATATTAATAAAAAAGAAAAAAAAACTACTAAAATAACCTATAGTTGGGGCATTACAAACGTACGAACTGAGCCATAAAACTTTACAATCATAGAGTTGTAAAGGCTCTCCCAATAATCTTTTAATACTCGGTTTAAATAATTTATTTATTACTATAAAATAATAATACATAATTTATTACTCGGTTCGCACTACCAAACATAGCAAACTACCAAACATAGACTCCCAATCTCGAGTGAGAACCAATTTTTGACGGACATTTTATTACTCTTTTACCCATACTACACAATATTGTACGTACACACCATTTCGATAGTGTGTTTCATCATCATCATCATCATGATCAACCCATTACCGGCTCACTACAGAGCACGGGTCTCCTCTCAGAGTGAGAAGGGTTTTGGCCATAGTCTACCACGCTGGCCAAGCGGATTGGCAGACTTCACACACCTTTGAGAACGTTATGGAGAACTCTCAGGCATGCAGGTTTCCTCACGATGTTTTCCTTCACCGTTAAAGCAAGTGATATTTAAATACTTTAAAAAACGCACATAACTCCGAAAAGTTAGAGGTGCGTGCCCGGGATCGAACCCACGACCTCCGATTAGAAGTCGGTCGTCCTAACCACTAGGCTATCACAGCTTTTTTGTGTGTTTACTAGTTTACTTAGTTTGGCGTCGGCCTTAGAACGCACCCTTTTCCGTCGATATAAATGGCGCACACATAAATATGTAAAGAGCATTTAAAAACCGACCACAATCTAAACGGGCCACCTTTATCAAACACGGCCTTTCAATAAAAAAGTCGTTGCCCCGCTGACCTCACAAGTCACAGCGCACCAGCCGGGCTGGAAGCCAACGATATAAAGATTTAGATTCATCCAACGGACCCTGATATACGAGTGCCGCCCGCTGCCTGAATCGCATCTATTTTTGAATACGAATGATTTGGGTATCAAAACAAAAATATGGAATTTAAACTGAAGATATTAGACTTATTTCGAGGTTTTGATGACAAAGTTATAACGTACAAAATGGGGAAAATGTCGATATTTATTTAACAAAGCTTCCACCTATTACCTACAGTCCTTTAAGGTGGTACGTTTTCCATACTAATTTATTATTACCATTTAAGAACGAATGGATTATATATTTACACTGAAATTACATCGCACAGCCTTAATTTAATGTTTAATTTGCGGAAAATTTTATTTACATAAAGAAAACATTACATAAACAGCTAAAGGTGAAGTAAAGCCATCTCGGTCAGCTAGGCAAAACAGCGTTTAATAGATGGCTATTATAATAATTAAGCTGTCTATGTAATGTTTTCTTTATGTAAATATAATTTCGCGCAAATTAAAAATTATATTAAGGCTGTGTGATGTAATTTCAGTGTAAATATATAATCCATTCGCTCTTGAATGGTAACATGAAGTTAGTATGGAAAACGTAACACCTTAATGTCGTACTGCAGGGCACGAACTTTTGTAGGTAAGAGGGTAGAGCGTATGCGTATACTTATCCCCACGCTGGTCCAATGCCAGTTAGCGGCCTAAATAAAGCTTTCCAAGATTAAAATTTTCTTAATTTATTTACGGCCTGTTTCACTACCTTCTGATAAGTGTCGGATAGCCTAAACGTAAGTTTTGTCACTTTCTTACTTTATGTCAAAGTGAGAAAGACAAAAGTTGTAGATAGCTATCCGATACTTATCAGAAGGTGGTGAAACAGGCCATTAATGTACAGAAATTGAAGTGTCTGTTATTTGGAAACAATGTATCTTATTGAGCTCAAGACTATTTGAACGAATTCATAATCTAAACATCCTTTTTAAAATTTCTGTTTATCTGTTTGTCGGGCTATTTTAAGAATCTGTTTGCGTGAGCTAATATTCGAGCGTTGAACTAATTTGGACGGGATTTTCGCAGGCAGATATAAAAATAAACATAAAGTGATCTAGAAAGTATTCTAACCTTGCAAATCAAAGAATACTCACGGGATTTAAACGCTTAAAGCAACGCGAACAAAGTCGCGTGCATCAACTGGTTTCTGCATATAAAATGAACCGACCCAACACGTCTCCCGCGGGACTGCAAATCCTATTACGTAATTTTCATCGTTACAAAGGGATCTGAAGTTTTCGTAAGCAACATGAAAATGGGCTTCCTTACCGTATTAAGTAGATTTAGTTTTGACCTTCTGTAATGAATCGGGTCCGTCTATTGGGACCGTACGAAATGATTTATGAACACAATACAAACAATGCGAGGTTATTAAATAACACTGGAACAGTATACGTACAAATTGGATACATTTCGAGTATAGGTACTCAATGGCTAGTTGGTGCGGTTGGCGGTGACTGCCTGCCGCTCCGGGGTTGCGGGTTCATTCTCGCCTCGAGTCTGGGTGTATTATGTATATAAGTTGCAGGTATATACGTATGTATTATGTATTTATACATTTATTCAAAATATGTAACACCAGCTTCTGCCCGCGGCTTCGCCCGTTAAATTTCGGTTTTTCACAAATCCCGAGGGAATCGTGGATTTCCGGTTCCCGTTCCCACTACTTTTTCCAACCTTTATACCTACTTTCAAGGAAGTTTGCTATATCTACCTATACCTGTAGCTATACATTTCGGTTTTTGCAAAATCCCGTAGGAACTGTGGATTTTTTCAGGATAAAAATTAACGTATCGTAAAGTAGCCGACTAGTTAAGTCAGGGCATAATCTATCTCCATTCAAAATATCAGCCTAATCGGTTCAGTACTTGCGGCGTAAAGTAACAAACATACACACACACACATACACACACAAACTTTCGCCTTTATAATATTAGTGTGATGTACATATGTATATCATCAATCCAGGTTGTTACCAGGTTAAGTTTTCTATCTTAGAAACAGACGTCCGTGTGTGTGTATATGTGTGATTATTTATGTATTATCACGATACGTAAAAACATTTTTTTAGGGTTTTTTATTAGGGTTTTTCCAATGTTGCTTATATTTTACTGAACATAAAATTGCTTCTTTGAAAGGGTTCAACATTGTATTGGAATAATTTGCTCCATAGATCATATTATCCTTTTGTTTTATTCATGAAAAAACAACTCGGGGTAAGAGCAATAGAGCAGTACCTCGCGAGCTAATTGCGAAGAGAAAAATCTGCTTTAAGTAATTATTTATTAAGTTCTTAATTTTTGAACTTGAATCTAATTATTATGATCGCAGCCAAGGCTTTTGTAGAGAGATTATTTCTTTGCGTCCTCAGTATGTTGAATATTATGTTGAATATTAATTTATTTAAAAAAAAATGCGAGCAGTTACAATACAATACAGAGTAGGGTAAAACCCGGATAGACGCCCCACTTTTTGAAATGGCCTCCTAACTTTTAAAATATTAATTTATCACAAATAATATTTATGAATAGAGCTAGTTTAATCTTTTGGGTTCCATTATGACTTGTTTTTGTTGTCCTAACGATTACAGATTTTGCAGAATTTAACTTTTTGCAGACCCTTTTTTCTGGGGATAGATGCCTACCTGTGTGGATAGATGCCCCACTATGAAAATACTAAAAAGGATAGATGCCCTATGAAAAAAATAAGCAAAATACATAGTTTCATAAGGTTTTATTATCTAAATATATAAAAGGAAACGGTGACTGACTGACTGATCTATGAACGCACAGCTCAAACCACTGGACAGATCGGGCTGAAAGAGATAGATGCCCCGAAGTATATTAAAACTATCAGTAATTTATTGAAAAAAGAAATAAAAATATAAAACAACATTAAAAATATTAAAATAAATACTTGATATCTGTATAGGTATATTAGGGGATAGATGCCTCTAAGGGCACCTATACCTCGAAAAATCGAGGCAACTATCCTTTTTGATATGGATAGATGCCCTTTTATTTAGTAAATAAACTAAAAACTAAAGAGCGATTATTTACACTTAGGTGTACACTTATTGAACCAGTGTATTGACATAATAAAAAATATATCAGAATCTACTACTACTTCAAAAGTTATACAACGGCAAATACTCGCCTCTAAAACTTTGAAGGATTTGCCGCGTTCGCTGCGGAGATAATCACACGCACAAGCGAAACAAATTGTTCTAATACAAATGTATGTAGGGGCCTGAGGTTTGGGGGGCATGCACTTCTTATTTAAACTATCAATTTTTAGTCACGAGTTTGGGAAGTCAGGTTTTTTGGCATTGAGGCATCTATCCAACTGCGGCATCTATCCGGGTTTTACCCTAGTTGTACATTATTGAAAAATGATAAATATTAATTATCACTTTAAATAAATTAATGTTTAATCAGAATGCAATGGATGAAAAATTAATGAAAACCGACCAATAAACAGCAGAGCGTTTTCGAATATTTTTCTTTTTGCTCTTTATGTAAAACGAATGACGTCATATTTTCATACTACCGCCGCTGTCCAGGGACCCAGCGAACCTAAAAATTGTAACTTAACTATTTTAACTTATTTATTCTAAGGCCGGCCACACACAGTCGGAAGACCTGTCTGAATTCAGAATCTGAAGATTACAGATTCTGAAATACCGGCTGTGTGAGGCCGGCCTCAGACACATTTTGTCAGATTGATCTGAAAAATTAAGAATCTGAAAAAATCAGAATGTGTGTGGGGAACAGTGAAATTGTATGCATTTCTGTGCTTTCTGAATTCAGATTCTCAATTTTTCCGGCTGTGTGAGGACGGCCTAACGTAGCTTAAATATTCTAGGTAACTTCATAAATTAAGGAGGTAAGTTTCGAATTTCAAAAGTTTCAAAGTTAAGAATTTTCTCGAACAGGTTTAGCTTTTAAATTAAAAATAATAAGCCAAAGACCCTATTTGAAGCTGCGCGAGACTATGCACAACAAGAATAAAGTTCGTAAACTAAAACCCGACTACGCTTAATAATTTAATAATAATTTAGTGTCAGAAAGCGCGGGGCAAGCAGCTAGTGGCGCCACCTGTTATGTCTATTTGAAACTAATTTAATAATCTAAAAAGCCGCGCGAAGGTCACTTCTCGATTTTTTTTGTAAATAAAATGTAGCCAACGTCACCCGGACCATAACAACGAATCAATAGACACCTAATTCATTAAAATCGGTCTAGTAGTTTAGGCGCTACGGTGGTACACAAAGAATCTCATAGGAAAATCGGACACAAACATACATAGACTGTTAAAATCTTAATCCTTTACTTTTGGCTTTGCCGTAAAGTACCTACTTAAATGATAACAACGCCAAGCGCACTGCATCTCAACCATCAAAAATCTGATGTGATAACAATTGAGAACATTATGATAGGTATCCTGACAACTTCTAAAGGGGTAAAAAGCCATAAAGTTTCTGACGTCTTCACGCAAATCATGATATTCAAACACTCTCGATTTGACGCAAAAACTTCGGCCACTTGCGGTGACTCGGCAACAGAAATGAATACGAAGACGCAGAGCAAACTCTTAAATAACAAAGATATCAGGCAAAGGGAGCAAGTATTCAAACCCTCAACATTTCCATACAGTTATGATAACCTATCTCCAAAAGTCCTTCAAAAGTCCTCGTCTGACCTACCGGAAATTTGGGCACTCATTGTTTTGGGTTAGAATAGCACTCGTCTGCATAAATTCCTCCAAAGGGTACATTCATTGCTTACTTGGAAAAGGCTTTTGTGCGTTGTATTCGCAGATATTCCTACTCCACAGATAAGAGCTTCTGTTCCGTCGATGAAAACAGCCCGCTGTTAATAAAATACGACGAAAATATGGATCGCGAACACGATGGAACTTTTGATATAAGAAATTCGTGAACTCAAGTTCATGAATTTCACAACTTCGTCATTAATCCAAATAATAATTTTTTTCGTTTAATTTATTCAATAGGTATAAATGATAGACCCAACGCACACTGTCGGCTATTATGCCTAATTATTTACTCGTTATCCCGTCTTTCCTTATCACAAAAACGGATAGAGTAAACGAGAGTTGGTCATACTTAGAAGTGGGTGTTGAAACGAAAATCACTAAAGTCTGATAAAAATAATCAAAGCGCGTTACGAAAATATTGCAGATTTGATTTAAACGTTTCCGTCGACTAAATTTAAGCTTTCAATAGCTTGATTCAATTGTAATCTTATATAGGTAGGTACATACATGTGGTTTGCCGCTTAAATTCAGCGTTATTCTATATCTTAATATTTATTCAAATACGGTTTTTTTTTGTTGATTATTTTCGTTGCATTTACACGATTTTGTATTTTATTTGACCTTCACTGACGCTAACTTATGCTTACTGCTTAGTGTTGTCGCTGTCGACAGTTAAGTGTGTTTTTGTTGCTAATTATGCGACTAGCGTACCGCACTGAAGTAGTAAATGTCCTATTGTAACCGAATTTCGTACGACAGTTTTGTCAGTAGTCTACGCTAAGCGTAAGAGTGTTCTCATGTTTTAGGTCAGTCTATCATATCCAGGACACGTCACACTCGCCACACCATAACATTGTTAGTACTCAGTATGATAACAACGCATGTAGTGACCCCTTTCTGTCGACTGGAGCCATTCAATTGAGTTGCCAGAGAAAACAAGATGCAAACTCTGTTAGTAGAACTGTGTGTCATATTTGATAGTTAGTTGTTAGAAAATTAATTTAATACTTCTCTAGGTAGTATTTGTTTTAAGTTGTTTTAAGTTGTAATAGATTTTGTTTTAAGTTATCATCCTTAATTTATTTATTAATTAAATATTATACCTATTGTTTGTATCTATAATATAATAAAACTGTAACAGATCCAATTCTGTACATTGAAGTTATTTTGAAAATTTTTATTGGAGGGCACTCTATAATCGATACTGAAGCCAAAACTGCAATTTTTTTCATTTTTGTCTGTCTGTCTGTCTGTCTGTCTGTCTGTCTGTCTGTCTGTCTGTATCTTGGCCGCGCATCACGCCGAAACTACTGAACGGATTCAAATGAAACTTGGTACGATTTGAGTTTATACTCCGAGGTAGGACATAGGATACTTTTCATCCCGAAATTCGGCACGGTTCCCTTGGGAGAGGGGAAGAAAGTTAAAACGTGTATTTAGCTGTAATTCATTAACGGGTAGTTCGATTTCACTCATTCTTTTTTTGTTCGAAAGGTAGTACTTCAAGTATTATCCCGTAAATATTTCAAGGTCATAGGTTTTTTAGTTCAGAAATGACAGACATTTATTGCGTTCAAATAACTTGAGACCCGGATCTTTGCACGTACGGCTTATTTTAAACTGGTGTGCGATTAAATTTATGTTTGTCGATCTGTCTATTAGTTCCAGCTAATTTCCGAAACGGCTGGATCGATTTTGACGGAACTTTCAATGGCAGATAGATGATGTTATAAGGAGTAACTTAGGCTACATTTAGTTTGGGTACATAAAATAATTATGGGATCCGATCCGATCCTATATAAATCCTATAAACACGCGAACGAAGTTGCGGGGGTCAGCTAGTCGTAAATAATTATCATGATCACATCACTTCCATTATTGATACTTGTATTTATTGAAATTCAAAAATGTGTATAGTATTTTGAATAAATAATCTGAATCTAAACATTGGGGGTATATATAGATCTTTTGTAGGGACTTCCAGAAGTCTTAATTTTGCGCCACTTGACTTCAGAGACTGTCATGCAACTTGTTTGATGTTGTCTGTCTACCTAGTGGGGGGTCTGCCAACACTGCGGTGCGAGATCGCTATTCCAGTACCTTGAGACCCCAAATCAAATCAAATAAACTTTATTCGAAATTGGTACAATGTACACTTTTTGAACGTCAATTTAGGAACAGGCAATGGTGATAATTACTTACGGAAACAAAACTAAAACTACGAGGGTTCCAAACGCGCCCTGGTCTGAGAAGAGCCCACAACAAACTCAGCCGGGTTTATTTTTTTTATTATCACCATCTTACAATATGGTATAATAGCCATAAAAATGATTTGAACTGTTGGCTTTTAGAGCAATCTATGTCCATGGATTTTTGTCATCTATATATCACCACCTCTTTGGAGTACTTTTGTATTCAGGAGTTTTCATAAAACAATACGCGCTTTTCAAATAATTCTCTAGTAAACATTTCAATATATTTTATTAGTTCCAATAAAATATTACTAGGTTTTGCCCGCGGCTTCGCCCGCGTGAATTTCGGTTTTTCACAAATCTCGAGGGAATCGTGGATTTCCCTTTCCCGTTCCCGCTCCCTTTTTCAACTTTTATACCTACTTTCAAGGAAGTTTGCTATAATAATTTACTTATAGCTGTAGCTGTAGATTCGGTTTTTCCCAAATTCCGAAGGAACTAATGATTTTTCCAGGATAAAAAGTAGCCTATGTGTTATTGCAGGTTATAAGCTATGTATGTTTTAAATTTCACCCAAATCGATTCAGTAGTTTTTGCGTGAAAGAGTAACAAACATACATCCATACATCCATGTTTACAAACTTTCCCGTTTGTAATATTAGTAAGGAATAAGGATAATTCCTTCCGTAATACATAGAACTGTAATTTACATTCAACATGTACGGTAGACTACATAAAACGAGAGCCAAAAGGAACCCAAAATCGATTTGATTAATATCCAAACCACATGGCATCCATATGGAAAAAGTTTTTCCCTATTATATTAGTAGTTAATAATTGGCTTATCTGGATCACAATAGTGGAATAGTGAGTCGACTATTCCACCATTGCGATCCAGACAAGCCAATTATCAACATTTTGAATACTGAATAGATACTTCACTCGAATGCATGAATACTGATTTACTTCTATATTTGAATAATGGGTAATGACTACGTTTGAATGCTTGTATATTGATTGACTACTATATTTGAATACTGAGTAATGACTTATCTGGACCACAATAGTGGAATAGTGAATCAACTATTCCCTAATTATGATCCAGACAAGCCAATTATCAACTTTTTGAATACTGAATAGATACTTCACTCGAATGCATGAATACTGAGTGACTACTATATTTGAATACTCAATGACTACTATATTTGAATACTGATTTACTTCTATATTTGAATGATGAGTAATGACTATGTTTGAATGCTTGAATACTCAATGACTACTATATTTCAATACTGAGTAATGACTTATCTGAACCACAATAGTGGAATAGCGAATCGACTATTCCGCCATTATGATCCAGACAAGCCAATTATCAACATTTTGAATACTGAATAGATACTTCACTCGAATGCATGAATACTGATTTACTTCTATATTTGAATAATGGGTAATGACTACGTTTGAATGCTTGTATATTGATTGACTACTATATTTGAATACTGAGTAATGACTTGTCTGGACCACAATAGTGGAATAGTGAATCAACTATTCCCTAATTATGATCCAGACAAGCCAATTATCAACTTTTTGAATACTGAATAGATACTTCACTCGAATGCATGAATACTGAGTGACTACTATATTTGAATACTCAATGACTACTATATTTGAATACTGATTTACTTCTATATTTGAATAATGAGTAATGACTACGTTTGAATGCTTGAATACTCAATGACTACTATATTTCAATACTGAGTAATGACTTATCTGAACCACAATAGTGGAATAGCGAATCGACTATTCCGCCATTATGATCCAGACAAACCAATTATCAACTTTTTGAATACTGAATAGATACTTCACTCGAATGCATGAATACTGATTTACTTCTATATTTGAATAATGAGTAATGACTACATTTGAATGCTTGAATACTGATTGACTACTATATTTGAATACTGAGTAATGACTTATCTGGACCATAATAGTGGAATAGTGAATCGACTATGCCATTATTATGAACCAAACAAGCCAATTATCAATTTTTTGAATACTGAATAGATACTTCACTCGAATGCATGAGTACTGAGTGACTACTATATTTGAATACTCAATGACTACTATATTTGGATACTGATTTACTTCTATATTTGAATAATGAGTAATGACTACGTTTGAATGCTTGAATACTGATTGACTACTATATTTGAATACTGAGTAATGACTTATCTGGACCACAATAGTGGAATAGTGAATCAACTATTCCACCATTATGATCCAGACAAGCCTATTATCAACTTTTTGAATACTGAATAGATACTTCAGTCGAATGCATGAATACTGAGTAACTACTATATTTGAATACTCAATGACTAACTACTATATTTGAATACTGTACTGATTTATTTCTATATTTAAATAATGAGTAATGACTGCGTTTGAATGCTTGAATACTGATTGACTACTATATTTGAATACTGAGTAATGACTTATCTGGACCATAATAGTGGAATAGTGAATCGACTATGCCATTATTATGAACCAAACAAGCCAATTATAAATTTTTTGAATACTGAATAGATACTTCACTCGAATGCATGAGTACTGAGTGACTACTATATTTGAATACTCAATGACTACTATATTTGAATACTGATTTACTTCTATATTTGAATACTGAGTAATGAGTATATTCTAATGCTTGAACACTGAATTACTACTATAATTATTTGAAAAATTGTTGAATGAAAGTTCATAGATAAGTTTATAAATATGTAATATGGAAATATGGAAATAGAAAATAAAAGAATCGTAGTAAAAAAAAAATATTTTCTAAACACCATTTACTTAAACATTATACATTTTTTTAATACACATATTTTTTGTATGGAAAATACAGCTATATGACTCACCGTTTTTACCGTTTTACCGTTTAAAATCTTCTGAATAATATATTTATAGTTCGAATACGGTATATATCGCCATTCCAAATTATTCCTTTGTTTCTTTCAATCCAAGAATATTTTCTTTCAGTTTTTTATTTATTTATTTTTTAAGTCATAAAACAGGCATAGTGGTTTGATGAGGAAAGTTTGTATGCGGTTATTCCAACAAATAGCTAATTCTTTTATAATAAACTCATTTTCATCAGTTTTAAAGCCTTGCACATCTACTAATAAAACATTCATGATAATTTTCAAACTATATTACACCAATGGCTTATATTCTATTAACCGGTCATTCGTTTGAATGCTTGAACAATGAATGACTACTATATTTGAATACTGAGTAATGATTATTTACACAAATTCTTGAATACTGATGACTACTATTTTTGAATACTGTACTTATTAAAATACTTTAAATTAAATATGAATAACAAATAATGTGCTCATATTGATTTTCATTGATAGCGAACTTTAAAATGCGTATTTAAATTACTTATATTTGAGGGAGGTAAAATAGTATCATATTGATTGTAAGTAAATAACAGTTTTCAGAACTTATATAACCAGGTACAAATTCATATAAAATATGAGATGGAGATCCCTTAGTATGCGATCCTTTTAGAGCACATAAGACTCTTACCTTGGACAAGGAAGAATGTTAACTAGCTTTTCAGATTCATGTCATTTAGTTGCTTCTAATTTAACATTTCGAAAACCTAATATAGATCTAATGCTATTATTTGTATCAAAAATCGTTGTATTAGATCAATATATTAATCATTCTAAAGTATTGTTATTTGGTTTAATTGTAATATATCTTTGACTTTACTTCAAATATTATAATCAGCTATACCATAACGGTCATAAGTACCGTACAGTATTTTTAATTTTTAATTTTTTTACTAGTATCGTAAGCAAATACATTATTTTTCTTGTTAATGTTTGGTATTGAATTAAGAGCTGAAAAGTAAATTAAACCACACTCATATTGGTTCCCTGTGCTCAGAGGAGGCTGAAAATTAGATTCAAGCGAAAAACTTTTGTCTATAATGGTTATTGCAATCGACATGATTACATACTAAACAAAATTTAGTGCTATTTATTTATTTATTTTCTTATCATTCCAAAAAAAAAATCAAAATTTTAAACATAAATGACCGCAATTATTTAGATAATCTTGCTAAATGTTATCATAGTTATAGTAATAATAACAATCATAATAATAATAATAATTCCTTTGGTGGATTTAAACTGCTATCTGAATTGACGTCTAACGGAACCGCATAAGCGGTTCCGTGCCATGTGCATCGGTTTTGTATCAGCTTTATGCCTATCACTCAAATCAGATGATTGCAGATAGACTATTCATCTCTTTACTGACTATATCTGCTGCTATCTTTTCTCCTAAACTAACATCTGATGCAGTTATGCGGTTCCGTACCATATTCATCAGTTTTATATCAGCTTTATGCTGATCACTCAAATCAGATGAATTCTGACAAGCTATGCATCGCTTTACTAACTATATGTGCTGCTATCTTTTCTCCTAAACTAGCATCTGACGTGCTTATGTGGTTCCATGCTATGTTCCTCAGTTTTATATCAACTTTATGCTGATCACTCAAATCAGACGATTGCTAACAGGCTATGCATTGCTTTATTTACTTTATGTGTTGCTGCTGCTATTTTTCTCTTAAACTGACATCTGACCCAGGTGCGTACCATGTTCATCTGTTTTATATCAGCTTTATGTCGATTACTCAAATCAGATGATTGCTGGACTAACTAGACTAACCAGTTGGTCGAAAGATGATTGCTGACAGGCTATATCATGCTCTTTACAATATTCTTCCAACTAGTTAATATCTCTCTTTTCGTACGATTTGTACCCGATCCACAACAATTATTATATCCAGGTATATGGAGTTCAAAATGCAAATGATTAATAATTTAATAGACTGCCTTTGTTCTATATTTAAATACTGAGTAATAAGTAAATTTACATACTTGAAACTGAATATAGGAAATACAACTATATGACTCACTGGATTTTTTTTTATGTAAACTTAGCAAATTCCGACAGTCTTTATCTTCTAAATTGTAAATTGTGCTATTTTCTAACATTTGCATTAATCATAATCATTTTTTTCAACATTTTTGACATAAATAGTTTTACCATTTTAAATCTTCTGAATAATAAATTTATAGTAACGTATTTATAGTAAATAAATACGGATATTCCAAAGGATCCCTTTGTTTCTTTCAATCCAAGAAACATGTTTTCTTTCAGTTTTTGTTAAGTCATAAAATTGGTATAGTATTATGAGGAATGTTTGTATACGGTTATTCCAATTAATAGCTAATTCTTTTATCATAAACTCATTCTCATCAGTTTTAAAGCCTTGCACCTCTACTATTATAACATTTATGATCATTTTCGAACTATATGGCTTATATTCTATTAAATTGATCGTTCATTCAAATGCTTGAACTTTGAATTACTACCATTTTTGAATACTTAATAATTATTATAATACTTGGTGAGTATAAAATATGAATTACAAATAATATGCTCATGAACACTAATTTATTAAATCAACATACTGTTTTTCAATTCTTAATATTTGTGCCTATAGTTTAAAGCATTGATAGCGCACTTTAAAATGGGTATTTGAATTAACTTTTATATTTGAGGAGAGTAAAATAGCATCATATTGATTGTAAGTAAATAATAGTTTTCAGAACTTATATAACCAGGAGGAACATTTGGTACAAATTCATATAAAATATGAGATGAAGATCCGTTAGTATACGATACTTTTAGATCAGATTCGATTCTTGTCATGGCCAAAAGAGGAATGATGACTCGGTTTTTAAATTCATGTCATTTTTTTTTGCTTTTAATTTAACATTCGCAAACTTAATATAGATCCAATGCTATTATCGCATCAAAATGCATTGTATTAGAACGTATTGTTCTAATCTAAATCAAACATTTTAAAGTATTGTTATTTGGTTTAATCATAATATCGCAATCTATAACTTTACTCCGAATATAATCAGCTATATCAGAGAAGTCTTAAGTACCATACAGTATTTTTAATTTTTTTACCAGTTCCGTAAGCAAAATACATTATTTTTCTTTAATGTTCGGTATTGAATTAAGAGCTGAAAAGTAAATTATATCAGACTTATATAGGTCGTTTGTGCTCAAAAAAGGCTGAAAATTGGATTCAAGTGATGAACTTCTACCTGTAATGGTTATTACAATCGACATAATTACATACTAAACAAAATTTAGTGCGAACGAGCTATTTATTTATTTAATTTCTTATCATTCCAAATTTTATCAAAAATCTTAAGCATAAATGGGTACAATTATATACATAATCTCGCTGAATGTTATCACAGTTATAATACATTTAGGATCTAGCATATTTTATTAATTCTTTTGATAGTTTTAAATTGCTATCTGAGTTGGTATCTGACGTGCATATTGGTTATGAACCATATAAGTGGTTCCATGCCATGTATATCAGTTTTATATCAGCTTTATGCCGATCACTCAAATCAGATGATTGTTGATAAGCTATGTTTTAAATTGGTATCTGAATTGGCATCTGACACGATGCGGTTTCGTGTCATGTACATCAGTTTTGTATCAGCTTTATGCCGATCACTCAAGTCAGATGATTGCTGATAGGTCATGCATCGCATTACTAACTATAAATGCTGCTATCTTTTCTCCTAAACTAGCATCTAACGCGGTTATTCAGTGCCGTGCCATGTGCATCAGTTTTGTATATATCTCTCGCTGTCTCTTTTCGCACGATTTTACAATAATTATATCCAGTGGGTCTACCATCAACTATAATCGCGACTCAATTAAAGACCTAAACTGAACTGAATCGCTATTTCGTACCATGAACTCTTTTATCCGACCAATAATAGACGTCTATAATAGACCTCATGACGTCTATTATTTCTTTTATTGTTCTATATTTGAATAATGAGTAATAAGTAAATTTAAATGCTTAAAAACTGAACATGGAAAATACAGCTATATGACTCACTGTAATATTTTTTTATGTATACTTAGCAAATTCGTATGCTATTTTCTAACATTTGCATTAATCATAATCATATTTCAACACCTTTGACATAAATAGTTTTACCGTTTAAAAGAACATAATCAGCTAAGTATAATATATAAGTCAAAAGTACCGTACAGTATTTTTAATTTTTACCAGTTTCGTAAGCAAATACATTAATTTTCTTTTCAATGTTTGGTATTGAATTATGAGCTGAAAAGTAAATTAAACCAGACTCATATTGGTCGTCTACTCAAAGAAGGCTGAACATTAGATTCAAGTGATGAACTTTTACCTGTAATGGTTATTACAATCGATATAATTACATACTAAACAAAATTTAGTGCGAACGAGCTATTTATTTTCATATCATTCTAAACTTTATTAAAAATCTTAAACATAAATGGGTACAATTATTATATACATAATCTCGCTGAATGTCATCATAGTTATAATACATATAGGATCCAACATATTTAATTAATTCTTTTGGTGGTTTTAAATTGCTATCTGAATTGCTATCTAACACGCACGGAACCACTTAAATTGCTATCTGAATTAGCAACTGACGCGGTGCGGTTTTGTATCAGCTTTATGCCGATCACTCAAGTTAGATGATTGCTGATAGGCTATGCATCGCTTTACTAACTATAAATGCTGCTATCTTTTCTCCTAAACTAGCATCTAACGCGGTTATTCGGTTCCGTACCATGTGCATCAGTTTTGTATCAGCTTAATGCCGATCTCTCAAATCAGATGATTGCAGATAGGCTATGTCGTATTCTTTACAATATTCACCCAACTAGTTAATATCTCTCTTTTCATACGATTTTATACCTGCCCCACAATATTAATTATATCCAGGTATATGGAGTTCAAAAGACAAATGATTAATAAACCAATTTAAGAGACTACTATTGTTCTATATTTGAATACTGTGTAAGAAGTAAATTTACATGCTTAAAAACTGAATATGTTTTGTTTTGTTTCTTTCAATCCAAAAAACATGTTTTCTTTCAGTTTTAGTTAGTAAAATGGGTATAGTGGTTTAATGAGGAAAGTCTAAATACGGTTATTCGAATGAATAGCTATTTTTTAAATAAACTCATTTTTCAGCGTCATTATAACATTCATGATAATTTTCGAACCACAGTGCTCAGGCTGCGGTGACCTTTCTTCTGATGGGATCAATGTTTCAGCATTCTATCGTAACCTGTAATAAGAAAAAAATCATAAATTAGATTACTTAATACGTAGCAAGTAAGAATTCAATTGTGTCTTCTTAGAGTACAATATGTTCATAACATTCGGTAGATATTACAGTATTATAAATATATTAATGTGAATCGATCTAGTAATTATCAACTAAGTACATTTATATCATGTTATATTATTAGGAATAATAACTGAACAGATGGTTAAACGCACTGAGTGGCTGTGGTAAACAGTTTCATTTTCTAACACCAAGTTAATACTGAGAATATTTTGACAAAAATATCTCATAATATTTAATTTTTACCCATCCCTAGGAATCAAACCCAGACTTATTATTATTCAAGCCAGCTAATTATTTGACTGACAAAGTTACATGTACAAATATTATAATAAATTCTTAATCTAGGGAACCCATAAACGTACCTTGATTGTTTGAAATATACAACACTATAATATTAAACTTCAATTATCTGGACCACAATAGTGGAATAGTGAAGATTAATTTGTCGTGTGTCCTTTTGTGGATTTCTTTTCAGGTTCACGCTGCGGCGAAGGTGGCGGCAACTCATCTTCTGATGGAAACAACGTCTCAGCATTCTCTCGTAACCTGTAATAAAAAAAATCACAAATCAGATAACTTAATACTTTGAAAATATTCAAGTATTTAATTGTGTCGAGGTATTAATATAAACCTTCACCACGTATCAGTAATTGCATAATAAATATAATTTTTTATTCTATTATCTTATTTATAACACAATATTATGTTCATAACATTTGGTAAATAGTGCAGTATTATGAATATATTAAAGTGAATTGATCTTGTAATTATCAACTACATTCACATCATGTTATAATATTAGGAATAATAACTGGACAGATTGAACAGACAGGTTTAATACACTGACTAACTGAGTTGCAGTGGTAAACATCTTCATTTTCTATCACTGGGGTTATAATGAGAATAGTTTGACAAAATATCTTATAATAATTAATAGTTACCCATCCCTAGGAATCAAACCCAGGCCTATATTCGAGCCAGCTAATCATTTGACCAACAAAGTTATGTACACATATATTATGTACACATATAAGTAACATATTATTATTATTATTATTTAAATCAATTGAATATTGAAAGTATACTAATTCTAGGTACAGATTTGGTAGACCTGAGAATCAAACCCAGGACTGTATCCGAACCAGCTAAGCTTTTGATCCCACAACATCACATACAAATAAACAATATATTATTATAATAATCAATTGAATGCTAGAAGACGTATTCTTAATCTAGGTATCAGCAGGACCAGTGAATTGAACCCAAGGCATTAATCTAATAAGCTAAACATTAGACTGACAAGGTTACATACACACATAACTTATTATTATTATAATCAATTGAATACTGGAAGTGTTCATAATCTAGGTACCTATGAATGTACTTTGATTGTTCGAAATATGCAGCATTATAATATTGAACTCCAAAAATCAATTAAAAATAAAGAATAAATATGAAAGTACTTACATTTCAGTAACCAGGTTCCTTGCTTCAGGATAACACAATGATGCTCTAAAATCTCGCTGGATTGCTTAAATAGAGCAAAAAATGATCTGTCATGAAATTTTCGTAAAGGTTCCTTTACACTAACCACTCGCTTTATAATGAAACAAATTAGAGAGACGTTGAGTACATGTTTATTACTCAGCACTCAGCGTACTCGATCTTTTTTTGTTTTTCAGTACTCGTACTTGACCGAATAAATCGGTTCCAGTGATCGAGTATTTGATTTTAAATTAGAGATATTATGCCCATCACTCGAAATGACTTTGGTCTCGTGGCTACAAAATTTTGCCTACATCTAACTCTAGAATGATGGAAATTTTACCATCTTCAGTCTCTGATGGTTTGGTAGACGTTAGTAGCAACTTCAAAAAGCTACACAAGCGTTTTGCAAAGGTCTCGAAATGTTAACATTGATTTCATTTTCCTCACCGTTACTAGAACTCTGCAAAATCACTTCTTTTAATAGATTCTAAGAATAACATCTTCCTTAACACTTCCTTATTATAATTCCTTAACACGCAATATATGTTAAAACTGAACCGAGTATTCGGTCAAGACTCAGTTTGACGAAAGTAAAACCGAATAATAGTCGTTACTCAGTAAATGTAGTACTCAATCCATCTCTAATACAAATCAATAAGTCGAGATACTCGAGATATTATTATCTGTCAATAATCAATTCAGTATATATTTTTTTATCTTTTCTTCTTCTTGGTCACATTTTGCTATTAACTGAGGATTTTCATGTAAGTATAAGTACGTTCAATAATTATTAAAAAAATATATCGTTTATGAGTTGTGAGGGAGCAAATGAATAGAATATGTATATTACGGCGTCACGGATAACGTACAAGAGCCTTAAAATGTAAGTCTTACATTATTGCTTACAAAGCATTTATCTTAGAGAATGAATAGATTACCATATTTTATCAAGTGATTACTGGGACAAAAATTTTATCGAGTTAGTTATGCATTCTCTATTAATATATATATATATATATATATATATATTTTATTATTATTTAAAACATTGAGTTTGTCGTCAAATGGATGGACTAGTTTTCGGATAACTTTAATTACTTTTACGTATCGTAGCATACAATATACCTAATAAGAATAGTTAACCTGTTGATTTGTTTGTGCGTAGGTACATAATAAGTAAAGTGTGTAATTTTATTCAATAGTTTTTGCTCGATTACATAACAAGCAACTTCTTTGCATGAATACAGGCAAGACAAGTCCGTGATATTTTGAACTGAATGTAACCCGACTATAGCGCGCGCTGGCCACTGCGGCGACACGTTGTCTATAGGATTCGTATTTCACATTCCATTTCCAATTAGGGAACGATCTTTGAATAATAAAACCTACGATTTTGAACTTTATTGATAATATCTAAAAGTATATAAGTTGCGAAAAAACTTGTGAAAATTCATTGCATTGTACAGGACATCAGAACGTGATCTACGACATGTCGGTAAGACCTAATTTTTTATAATTAAGTATTTAAATTTGAATAGTTAGAATAGAAATACTTGATTTTTATTTTGATAAAGATACTAGATAGATAGAACTACCTCTTAGGTTTGTTTTATATTCAAATTGCATATTCATAAACCTAAAATAAATTATTACTTATATCAGCATTCATAATAATAATAATATATAATAATGTTTTGTTTTTATTTGTTTCAGGATTCGAATGATCTTTTTAACTTTCAACCCAATACGACTCAACGTGTTAGTAATTATTTACAAAGGGAAAATAATGGATTGAACATCCCTCCTACTTTAAAAAAGAAAAAAGCCAATGTTGTGTATTCATACATAAAAGTTCCAAATAATGGAGCCAAAATTATCAGATTAGAAATATATGACGCAGCAAAACTACGAAACACAATGTTTTGTGAATGTGATGCAAATATCTGTGTTCAATATGTCGTCGACAGTGATAATTTAATGTTCGATGAAATCTATAATGGAGCTCACAGTTTAATAACGAAAATCCAGCGAAGTATGTCATGCATTGATGTTACTAGCGATTAAAAATTGTTGTTCGTTCGTTCGTGTATAAATAATAATAGTTATTGTTTAAAAATAACGATATAAATTATCTAAGTACTCAATTATTATGTAAAATTGTAAACTTATTACTTAGTATGTAAATAAATATATTTTATTATCGAGCTCGAATTTTATTTCTTCTAATAAAACCAAGTCCTAACAAAGTTTTATTTATATTCTATTCTATATCAGAGACACGTATTCTATTCTACATTAGTGTGATTGAATACATCCCCGATAACACACGATTATAATGATGAAGTAACTATTTATTTACTCATAAGGCAAAAAAAAAATATCATCATGTCTTTAAATATTGGAGATTGTGTAGAAATAATTATTACTGAAAAAAGATTATACGGTCTTCACTTGGCTAAAATTATCGGATACGATCACTACGATGCTATTTTAATACCCTTAAATCAAAGTAATTCTGGTACTTATTTTAAAGTTCGTTATAAAGGTCAACAACTTTTGGCACGAATATTAAGGATTGAAAAGCAGAATGTTGATTTAATAGATGAGTGTTCATGAGTATATATTATTATTTGTATATTAGTCATTCAATATTCAGGCATTTAAATGTACTCGTTACATACTCAGAATGCTATTAATATAATTAATTTCTCTAAGCACAATAAGTATAATGGAATAGTGAATAGTGAATGATCACTATATTCGAATACTGAGAGAATTATCGGTATTTAAATATAGCGATCATTCAGTATTCATGGATTTGAATGTGCTCATCACTCAATATTGATGTCGTATGTCAATGTCGTAGTCATATTAGTATTCATGCATTTGAGTGAAGTATCTATTCAGTATTCAAAATGTTGATAATTGGCTTGTCTGGATCGCAATGGTGGAATAGTCGATTCACTATTCCACTATTGTGATCCAGAAAAGCCAATTATTAACTACTTATATTGGTTAGCGCTTGTTTGCGATATTTTTCCCTCGCCGCTGCCAAATGCTATTAATTTCCAAAATGTGTAATAAAAACATACGCGATGTGGGATGTTCTTTTATCGGTTGGGAAAATATAGTCTCGTAAATATTTTGGTATTTAAAAATACTCTCGCATTTTTTTTTTTGTTTAATTAGCATTAACGATTGCGCGTGATGTAGGTACCTGCATACATCTTCTATCTATCTATCTATAATATAATAAAACTGTAACAGATCCAATTCTGTACGTTGAAGATATTTTGAAATTTTTTATTGGAGGGCACTCTATAATCGATACTGAAGCCAAAACTGCAATTTTTTTCATTTTTGTCTGTCTGTCTGTCTGTCTGTCTGTCTGTCTGTCTGTCTGTCTGTCTGTCTGTCTGTCTGTCTGTATCTTGGCCGCGCATCACGCCGAAACTACTGAACGGATTCGAATGAAACTTGGTACGATTTGAGTTTATACTCCGAGGTAGGACATAGAATACTTTTAATCCCGATATTCAGCACGGTTCCCTTGGGAGAGGGGAAGAAAGTTAAAACGTGTATTTAGCTGTAATTCATTAAAGCGTAGTTCGATTTAACTCATTCTTTTTTTGTTAGAAAGGTAGTACTTTAAGTATTGTCCCGTAAATATTTCAAGGTTATAGAGTTTTTAATTCAGAAATGACAGACATTTATTGGGTTCAAATAACTTGGGACCTGGAACTTTGAACGTACGGCTTATTTTAAACTGGTGTGCGTTTAAATTTATATATGTTGGTGTGTCTATTTGTTCCAACTAATCTGCGAAATGGCTGGATCGATTTTGACGGAACTTTCAATGGCAGATAGGTGATGTTATAAGGAGTAACTTAGGCTACAACTTAGGTACAAAAAAGGATTATGAGATCCAATCCGATCCTATATAAAAGTCTATATCCACGCGGACGAAGTCGCGGGGGTCAGCTAGTAATATAATAAAACTGTAACAGATCCAATTCTGTACATTGAAGATAATTTGAAAATTTTTATTGGAGGGCACTCTATAATCGATACTGAAGCCAAAACTGCAATTTTTTTCATTTTTGTCTGTCTGTCTGTCTGTCTGTCTGTCTGTCTGTATCTTGGCCGCGCATCACGCCGAAACTACTGAATCGATTCGAATGAAACTTGGTACGATTTGAGTTTATACTCCGAGGTAGGACATAAGATACTTTTTATCCTGAAATTCAGCACGGTTCCCTTGGGAGAGGGGAAGAAAGTTAAAACGTGTATTTAGCTGTAATTCATTAACGCGTAGTTCGATTTCACTCGTTCTTTTTTTGTTAGAAAGGTAGTACTTTAAGTATTGTCTGGTAAATATTTCAAGGTCATAGGTTTTTTAGTTCAGGAATGACAGACATTTATTGGGTTCAAATAACTTGGGACCCGGATCTTTGAACGTACGGCTTATTTTAAACTGGTGTGCGTTTTTTATGTTTGTGGATCTGTCTATTTGTTCCAGCTAATTTCCGAAACGGCTGGATCGATTTTGACGGAACTTTCAATGGCAGATAGGTGATGTTATAAGGAGTAACTTAGGCTACATTTAGTTTAGGTACAAATAAGGATTATGGAATCCATACCGATCCTATATAAAAACCTATATCCACGCGGACGAAGCCGCGGGAATCAGCTAGTACAAAATAATCCGAATGTTTTGATGTTTAGATGTTTGGATGTTTGTTACTCTATAACTTCGCAACTACAGAACCGATTAAGCTGAAATTTTGAATGGAGATAGATTATGCCCTGACTTAAAACATAGGCTACTTTTTATCTTGAAAAAATTCACAGTTCCCGCGAAATCTATATCTACAGCTATAGGTAGATTACTATAGCGAATTTCCTTGATAGTAGGTATAAAGGTTGGAAAAGGGAGCGGAAACGGGAACCGGAAATCCACGATTCCCTCGGGATTTGTTTAAAACTGAAATTCACGCGGGCGAAGCTGCGGGCAGATGATAGTATAATATAGTTAATTAAATATACCGAAAATTGAAAAATTGATTTATTTTTCTTATTATTTTTGTCCGTAAACATTATATTTATTTAAAAATATACACAAATTTAAGTAACTATTTAAAAAATAAACTTAGCAATCCTTTTCCATTACAATAACATCATCTCTTGTTTTTAGCCTCAATTAAAAGTACAGTCATGTTTGTACAAAACCCTAAAGAACAAACAAACAAAAGTTTTCTCTTTAAAATGCAAAGGGTCTGTGAAAGTACTGTTTTGACGTGGAGATAATTAAATAAAAAGTTTATTAATAAAAAAATGTTTGAAGAGCATTAGCATCCCACATAATTTGATATTCTCATTGTTATTCTTATTGCGTTTTTGATTTTGATATTAAACCTAATAAAAATAGACAGTTTATCGATTTTACGATTCATTCACCATTACATACTTTATTCTGAACTATAGTGTGCATAATCTGACCTATATAATGAGTTTCATTTATATCATATTACTAATTTTGATAAAACATTTTGGGTTTGAACAGTTTAAACGTTTGGGTTTTAACAACAACCAACACTGGGCGTTGAATTTAAGCGATATAACGATAAATGAGAAAAGGTGAGAATTTATTTCTAAAACTCAAATTAAATACTTTGTTCGTTGAAGATATACTCAAACTTGTTGTCAACTTTCATTATTTTTAATCCTATAATTTCTTTATTCTTAGAAAATATTAAATAGAAATAAGGAAGAATTTTTATTTAGCCTAGTATTTCAAAACGCGAGATAAACCATTATGGTCGAGCGTCATTTTGAAGAAGGTACATTTAATTTTGCACTGTATCTCAATAGTCGATAAGCTAATTAATTATTCAGTGTTCTCAGATAATTCTCTGTTCTGCGCTGCTCTTGGTGTGCGCTGGCAAGGCTTGGAACCGGTTTAAAATTAACCGGTTACTAACAGTTATTTAAAGGTTTAATTGATTTTATCGTTCGGAGTGTAAACGTTAAAAGAGCGTTATTGAAAACCCTTATTAACCGGTTTCTGGCACAGGGGTAGGGGAGGGAGTGGTCGCGGCACTATATATGTATACGTACCACATAGGTGCGCATTGAAGTAAGACGGCAAAATCCGTTCGAAACCGGTTTATTGAACAAAACCGATTTTACAAACTTTATTTGCCTAAAATCGGTTAATTATGGTTAAAGGTAGAACAAAACCGAAATGAAAAGTTCATCATGTACTTAGGCGTTAACCGGTTCGGATTTTTTACCGGTTTCCAAGCCCTGTGCGCTGGGCCTTGGATAGCCACACGTATTTAATAGAACACAAGTAGGTATGAGTCACCCCGACGCATCCAATAAACTAGATTATAATTTCATAAAGTCATATTACCTAGCCACTAAATTAATTGAAGTGGCAGAATAAAGCTTGTCATGTAATACCTATTTTCAAGGAAGTTTGCTATAGTAATCTACCTATAGCTGTAGCTATAGATTTCGGTTTTTTAACATCCCGTGAGAACTGTGAATTTTTCCAGAGTAAAAAGTAGCGTGTGTTAAGTCAGGGCATAATCTATATCCATTCAAATTTTCACACAAATCGGTTCAGTAGTTGCGGCGCTAAAGAGTAACAAACATCCAAACATCCAAACATTTAAACATCCAAACATATTATTAGTGTGATGTACGCCTCGTTAAATACAAGAGCGTTATATTAAAGGATTTTGCTACCTTTACTTGAAGTTAACCCATCTGAAGCAAATATTATGTGCTCAGGCGTGTGAAGGCGCCCTGGATGAACGTATGTAGCTGTATAGCGGCAATCTTTTCAAGTGAAATTCACTTTTGAACAACCTTTTATCAGACCGCCAAATACGTTTTCTTTATTAGAATTCGCTTTGATCATTGTATTTGAAATCCTAACATCGCGGAATGAAATCAGCAGAATAGCGTACGCATATTATTGTCTAACTGGCAGTTGCCCGAGACATTGTCTGCGTTTAATTTAATTTAAATGTACCTATTCAATATTAAAAAATAAAGTGAACTACTGAACGGATTTTATGCGGTGTTTACCAATAGACAGAGTGATTCACGTGGTTTGGAAGTAATTTGTTAAGGTTTTGTGTAAATTGGTTGAAATATGACGATAATAATTGTAGAAAATCGCGGAAAAGTCAAGCCGCCTGGGAGCTTTCATCGAAAAAGCTGCCTAATCCCTTTGAAATAACAAAATAATCTATGGTGGGATACTAGCGGGCGATTACTATCCGTCGCTAGTCGCTCGTGTGTTCATAAATATATACATCATATACCTAAACCAACCTCGAGAAACGTTCATTTAAGAAGTTTTAAGCAAATATACGCCTAGTTGCAACTTCGTTTCAAATTACTTAAAAAAAATTTGTCATGTTTATTTTCAAAACCAGTTTAATGTACATGACTATGTATGTACTACTGCAAATCAGTTACCTGGAATGGAGGTTAACGAACTGAAGGTGGGTAGGTACTCGGCCGGTGGATTCCATCAAATCAGTTGCGTGGACACAGTTTCGTGTTTATGGGGGCGGCTTTGTCGTACAGTTTTAGGAAATGAAGGCCCACTCTGTATTTCGAAGGGTAGAGGCCGTTGGAAATACGAACGTGTTTTGAGAGCGTAGAACAAATTAGCCCAACACACTCGGCGAATGCACATATATGTATAGTATCTATATAGGTAGGTACTGGCGTAGGTAATTACATTTGTCACGTACTACGAGCGCTGGTTTTTTGTGGGTTGTCGTCAAAAAAATCATAACACAATATGCAAAATAGTTTTTTTAATAATTTGTTTCGGTTCTATCATAAGAACGGTGAGACACAATTTTTTTTGGTCAGATTGTAGCATATCCATGGTAAAATAACAAAGAATAAAAATTAGAGTTAAAAATAAGATTTTAGCGTTGGTTTTTGTCACCTTGATGTTGCTATGGCATCCAAGTTACTACTAATTAGCATAATTTATTTATATGTATACGGGGTACGGAACCCTTTTGTTTGCGAGTCCCACTCACACGTCCAGTTTTGCTATACGATCAAATGTAAGGTAAGCACTCATATAGCCGAAAGCTATAAGGTATAAGCTATCTAATTTTCCTCGAAAGGTCTTTACGTGTTCTTTGAAAGAGAGGCAATTTCCCTAAGCTGAATTTCATGAGCAATATACTTCACATAACATTGTTCCAGCTAACGGCCGAACGCTTTAACTCATTTTCTGTTCAACTCGACGGACGGACGCTGGTATTGAATTATCGATTAGGGTTAAATAGAATGGAAAAACAGTGCTAATTTTGCCCTTAGGCGAGAGGGATGCAATGGAGGTGGGTGGGAGTATCTATATAGTTATCTAGTCATCTACAGTTGATATAATGCGTAGGGTAGGTTGCCCTAAGTTTGCGCACTTAACGTTTGATGGACTGTAAATCGTTAAAATAATAAGTTACCATAATAATCTTTATTTCTTCATAAACTCACATTAATACATTACATTTTTGCTTAAGTAAATCAAATCTTTAGTGACAATTTTTCAAGTAATTAAACAAAATATAAGAAATGGGAAATGCGCAATCTTACAACCCTGGGTTGGTAACATTGCGCAGTAGGATGTATAAGACTGCGCATACAGAGCAATAGCTTTGGAATTGGTAAAATGAGAAAACCCTTCTTTTACTTTTAAATCAAGAGTAAATAGGCATCTTCTAGGCAAGCATGCTCCATCTTAGGCTGCATCTTCACTTACAATCAAGTGTAATAATTGCAGTCAAGGGCTAATCTATACAATTTAAAAAAAGAGTTTTTATAGCTAAATTTAATCAAACATCGATTTTTTTTAAGTATACAAATCACATTCAAATGGCTCTATCCCTATATACGCCGTACATCGTGCCACCATTCAGAACAGTCTATCCAATCTTCAGTAATTGGTTCTTTGTACAGTTCACTACAACCACCATATGACCGTTGCTTTTTTTGCGGCTGTTTTGCAGGTTTCTTGTATACTTTTTTAAACCTTTTATTTGGTATCTTCTTTTCTTTATCTTGCTCTAAATGTATGAAGCTTCATTTATGGGGAGGTAAGTCTGCGCGCGCAGTTTTATGGTCTTTGCCTCTGCGCAGACTTAGGGAATTCCTAATTTCTGATAAAAAAAAATGTAATGCCAAGTATAGTGACAAGTAGCCTAAATTTAATGGGCCAGCAAATTTTAGGAATCAATTTGCAAATAAAAACGACGAACGGATATTTTAAAGTATAGGTATTGTAATTTCATAAAATAATTATTTCAAAATGACTGTAAATAACATCAAACACGATAAAAATCTTTAAACTTATCTGGCGAATCCGTTTTTCCACAGTTTTAATTTTTTTTTCCGCAGCAAGTACACTTATGTTAACGTAACAAAATACGACTGAAGTTAACCGCAGATGTCCTTTCTGAATTGATAAACAAGCCTTGCGCAATCTTAGCTCCCGCGCAATCTTAGGGCAATCTACCCTATCAGTGCGCAAGATTTCCACGCGTATTTTTTTATTTTTAACTCCCCACGAAAAACGACGGGGTGTTATAAGTTTAACGTGTCTGTGCGTGTGTGTGTGAGTGTGTGTGCCTGTCAGTTCCACCGTAGCGCTCGAACCGGTTTGAATGTGGTTTTTTTTGTTTGAAAGATGAATTAGTCGGTAGTGTTTTTAGCTATTTTTGATGAAAGTCGGTCCAAGATGGCCGCCGCCATAAAATGGCGGATTACATATTTTTCACAACTCCCTCAATATAGGTATCAACTCAAAGGACTCGACTAGTAGAATAGCACTATGCAAATCCAAGATGGCCGCCACCACAAAATAGCGAATGTCGCGGGTTTTTTTAAATTTTTAATTTATACCTAGTTGTTTGGTATTTAATGATTATTAAAGTTACCGTATAGATAAACTTTCAATTCATTATATTTTCTACAATTGTTTCTTCGATTTTTTCCAAGTAGTTTTAAATTAATATATTGCCTTGAAAAACTAGAAATTTGAGCCCGAAAATTACAAATATGTGAGTTCGTATAACTTTGAAACTAATTAATATTTTAATTATATAATTATGAATTTCTAGAGCGAGTCTTCCAAATGTATTGTTACTATTCGAATAAGATGTTCAATTGCTAAGATTCAAATAAGTAAGTTAATGTTAGGGCTTTCGTATAAAAAAAATTCTGCCGTGTATGTTTTGTGCTGTGTTGTCAAATGTTCCCGTTCATAGTTTTTGATGACCTCTTTCACGCAACAGTGTGAGAGCCCTCCCCGTAAGCAAAGCAAGAGTTCTCGGACTCGAGTCCCAACTGGGTCAATTTGTATAACGACCTCTCTGAATTAGGTCATAACTACAATAGTCCTCAATCTTCAACGTACAATCTTCCTTGTTCCGTAAGAACTTACTTCAAATTGTAGTGTTACTAAAATGTTTAGGGCGCCAGAAAAATAGCTGATGTCACTCATTTTTCTTAACCGGCTGAATAGTAATCAAAACTAGACGATGATATCACAGTGCATACTGCATATAATATAATGCATGAAAAATACCTGAACATACATAATATACATATTATTACATACATACCTACATAAAAAATTGCACTTTTCGATATTATAAGTAGTTTTTTTTTAATTCTTCTACAAATGCGATCTCATCTGATGGTAAATGCCAATGAAGTCTAAGATAGAAGTACTTAGGCTAAGTTGGAATTGATTTGTATAAGAAAATTTAATCTAACCTTCAACATTAAAAGTCTGAAGCATCTCATGAGTCGTCAGTTACGAGGGAAATTAATGAAGAAATTGGATAAATAAGTCATGTTCATATTCAGAAACTTCCTCAACTCAACAAAGGAGCCACCAGGGTATTGCTGCCGAGTTTTCGCTAGTATATTAATTAATTTATATGAGCCAAGCAATGGCCACGTTTACTAGCAACAAAACACTACATTGTGACTGGCAATATTCCAATACAATGCCAAATGTAGAACACGATGCATAATGCACCCGCGGTTTCCGAATATAAAGCCGACATGTTAAAAAAAAAGCTGTGATAGCCTAGTGGTTAGGACGACCGACTTCTAATCGGAGGTCGTGGGTTCGATCCCGGGCACGCACCTCTAACTTTCGGAGTTATGTGCGTTTTAAGTATTTAAATATCACTTGCTTTATCTGTGAAGGAAAACATCGTGAGGGAATCGTGCATGCCTGAGAGTTCTCCATAACGTTCTCAAAGGTGTGTGAAGTCTGCCAATCCGCTTGGCCAGCGGAGTGGTAGACTATGGCCAAAATCCTTCTCACTCTGAGAGGAGACCCGTGCTCTGTAGTGAGCCGGCAATGAGTTGATCATGATGATGTTAACTTATAAAAAGTTTTAGGGAAGATTTAAAATGCCTAGACGGTCATCTAAGCAATGTACGTATTAAACGTGCTCTCAAATTCATTACCCTTATAGATTCTTACCCTTATAGATTCTTACCCTTATACATCACCCTTAAAGTTTCGCCATGTCCGTCCGTCTGTCCGTCCGTCCGTCCTCAGTTAATCTCAGAGACTATTAGTGGTAGAAATCTGTAATTTGGCATGGGTATAAATATTAATTACGCCGACAAAGTGGTGAAATAAAATTTTGATATACCTATATTTTTTAGGGTAGCTCCTCTACATATTGTAAAGTGGGTATGAATTTTTTTTCTCGTCTACCCCATAGTGTGGGGTATCGTTGAATAAGTCTTTTAAAAATACTGTGGGTGTGGGAACATCATTTTTCGATTTCTAGATCCGTTTGTAAAATATGATGTTTTAAAGTGCTAATTTTTATTAGAGTCAAGTCCCCCCCCCCTATTAGCCAAATGGCAAAGGAACTTGAAAAAATTCACAGCAGTAGTTTATATAATCAATTTTAAAGGAAAACTATCATGGCTAAGTAGGGTTCACAGGTTAGGGAGTTATATCTGTTTTTCGAGGATTGTGACTACGGAACCCTACACTGCGCGTGGCCCGCCAAGCACTTGGCCGGTTTTTCATCAAATAATTCGAGAATATATAAGAAATTTTATAAAAAAAATAAGCTTGTTTTTTTCTAACACGAACATAAAAAAGACGTCACAAAAAAATACGTGTGAAACTATAAAAAGTCAAACGTTAGCTTCGTTCATTTAAAATTCTATGACTCAATATACGATCGGTTAGGAGTTGATAGAATTCAACGTAAAGGTAACACAGTAGTATCGGTATAGCTAGTTCGTGCCAAAGCGATAAATGTTATAAATCCTTGCGATTTATGGATCTGCAGTGCCATCTGGTGAAACGATATTGATTAGAATTTTCACTCTTTATTGCAGCTTTTCAAAATATATTAATTCTCAAAAGATGGTAGAAAAGATATGGATAAAAAAAATTCTATTATAAATTATATTATATTAGAAAAATATATTTTAAAGGCTCGAATGATCTTATTACGAAAAAATTAAAAAAGTTATAGACTAAGTAGTGTTTATTTTAAGCCTAACAGATTTCCAATAAAAATCTTATAGTAAAAGTCTTATAGAGATATCTATTTTATTTTTAGAGGAATCGTTTTACTAATATTTGATTGATTTACACAAAGAGTAGGTAATTACAGTTTTTCAGTGGGTCGAATTGGGGTCTTACAATAAATGGAAAACAAAAACGCAGTATTTCCTTGTGACATATTAATATGCATATTGCTTCTAGAATTTATTGACTTTTGTCATAATTTCCCGTAAGTACCTAACGCTAAAAATTCAAAACCTTCCTTTTATAGCAACAAGTATAAATTAAAAATTTAAAAAACCCCCGACATTCGCCATTTTGTGGCGGCGGCCATCTTGGATTTACAATAGTGCTATTCTACTAGTCAAGCCCTTTCATTTGATACACGTCATATTAAGTGAGTTGTGGAAAAATATGTAATCCGCAATTTTGTAGCGGCGGCCATCTTGCATCGATTTTCATCAAACATAGCTAACAACACTCTCGACTAATTCACCTTTCAAACAAAAAAAACTGCATTCAAATCGGTCCACCCGTTTGAGCGCCACAGGGGAACGGACAGACGCGCACACACACACACACACACACACACACACACACACACACACACACACACACACACACACACACACACACACACACACACACACACACACACACACACACACACACAGACACGTCAAACTTATAACACCCCGTCGTTTTTGCGTCGGGGGTTAAAAATAACTTGTTTCATAAAATACGATACAATTCCTAATAAACATAAATTGAGATCGTGATTTCTCCTAAAAATTATAAAAAATATATGCCTCACATCGGAAAGCACATGAGCACAAACGAGTGATAAATCATTACGGTGATCTAAAGGGGCAATGAGCCGTGCGTTATGTCTTCCAGACTCGGAAACATACGCTCTCATGCAGAAGTAATATTGTTTGTGTGTTTGGAGCTCATTACTCATGAGGTGTTACATCAGGACACGTGAATGTTGTCTGATTTTGAACATACGAGTTGCTATGTTGGATACATAATGTTGCTGATTTGTTCTTTAACTTTGAAAATTTTGTATCTTTGCAGTTACGCCGGAACGGAAACAGTAAATGTATGTACCTACTATGTATGTTAGTTACAATTAAATTTATTAACTATGTTAATTTATTTAAATCTATTGACTATAGCTGACCTGTGTATTTTAATAGCAATATGCGGTTGGTTGTCTTTGTGCGTTTTTTTTGCGTTCGACGTAAGCAAAAGGTTGTCGTTGTGCGTTGGTTTTTGGTTTGGTTCCACTGAGAAAGAACTATGATGCAGATTTTAATGCATCTCAACGGAGACTAGACAATTACACAAGAGATATTATAGGGCACAAGTGTTTAGGGCCATTCCTGTTCGACGATTAAGAATGATCAAGCGCCGTCCTTTCTCCTCCCTTCGTAGTTCTGTTTTAAATGTTTACTTAAGAGCCCTCTCCATGGCATCGACAAATCGTTGGTGAGTGGAGTCTAAAACAGTGATTTCTGCATCTAGAGAGCGAGACGTCTTCAGTGAAGAAGAGTACTAAAATTATATACATAAATAAATAATAAATTAATTAAATAAATAAATTTTGCTTGAGATAACATGATTTTTAGTGAAAAACGGCAAAGTAAAAAGATGAAAATCTAGGTTTGGTATTTCGCCTATTTTAGCAAATGTTTGGCAATTTTTTACATGAACTAAAGACATTTGTAATTATTATGAAGTAACCTATGATAAGACTTCGGTCGTTTTTCAATTTTCTAGTTTCTTATATAGTTTATTTACGCACGAAGTTGCCCCAAAATTTGCCCAAAAATAGTGATTTTTCAAGCGTCATAACTTTCAAAATAAATATAATTTTACTAATATTTTTATTTTATGGCATAGATAATGGAGATATAAATTGATATCTGGCTTAACTTTAGACCTATTGCGACAAATATTAGAATAATAGGCGTAATACGTTTGTATGGAGAAGCGCGTGAAGAGAGCGGCCTTAAATATAAACAAAGGTTTTTTTTTTATTTTTTTTTACTTCTACGTTAATCATGTTTTATTTAATGTACTTACTCGATTGCAATCGACTCATAATTGTAACTTAACATTTTCTGAGTTTTTTAAATTAGAATTTAACTGTTTATTCGTTTCTTTGATGTATATATTATAGTTGTAAAGGTGAAATAGCCTATAAAACTAAAATAATCTTAATAAGTTAGCAATAAGAAACATTACGATACCAGATATTTCAATTGTCGTAAAGGACATGGACAGGACTGTCCTTTTAAACGACAATTGAAATTTCTGGTATCGATTAAATCTATTGTATAGGTAACTGTTCTTGAAATGATGATTAAATAAAGACATTAAAAAAAACTAAAAAAAATCGTGTTTAATTACTAAGCCACACATCCATTGATTGATAAATTCCAACTTCGCTCCTATTTCGTACACACGATTTTGTTGATGTCGTCGGGTTACTCAGCCCGATGGATTTTCTGCCAATTCTAGTAGGTACCCATTATAGATGGGATGAAAATAGAGTAAAAGGAAATCTCCGAGGGATGCTGACAACGCGTCGAATTGCTGAGGATTCTAAATCGATTTGCGCTACCATTTGCTGCCTCATCGCGTCACTGCGAACGATGGTTAGTAATAGGACCCGCTGTAATTAGCGATAGAAGATTAGAACTGTTTTCTGTTAAAGTTACGGAAAAACTCGACTTTGAGAGGAATAAATTGACTTATCAGCATACTTGATTGCTTATTTGGACTGAAAATACTACCAAATAAGTAAATAGTCTCCAATAACAATTCAGTGCATGAAATAATGTATCCAAAACTACACAAGCTTGTTACTCATTTCATACTATTAAATCAATAATATTTCGCTTTTAGTTTAGTAGTTAGATAGTTTTTACTATCTACTATCTACTTTACTATCATATCACGCAATAAATCTATAATATAATAAAACTGTAACAGATCCAATTCTGTACATTGAAGATATTTTGAAAATTTCTTTTGGAGGGCACTCAATAATCGATACTGAAGCCAAAACTGTAATTTTTTTCATTTTTGTCTGTCTGTCTGTATGTCTGTCTGTCTGTATCTTGGCCGCGCATCACGCCGAAACTACTGGATGGATTCAAATGAAACTTGGTATGATTTGAGTTTATACTCCGAGGTAGGTTATACGATACTTTTTATCCCGAAATTCAGCACGGTTCCCTTGGGAGAGGGGAAGAAAGTTAAAACGTGTATTTAGCTGTAACTCATTAACGTGTAGTTCGATTTAACTCAATCTTTTTTTGTTAGAAAGGTAGTACTTTACGTATTGTCCCGTAAATATTTCAAGGTCATAGGTTTTTTAGTTCAGAAACGACAGACATTTGGACCCGGATCTATAAACGTACGGCTTATTTTAAACTGGTGTGCGTTTAAATGTATGTTTGTTGGTCTTTCTATTTGTTCCAGCTAATCTCCAAAACGGCTGGATCGATTTTAATGGAACTTTCAATGTTATAAGGAGTAATTTAGGCTACATTTAGTTTAGGTACATAAAGGAATTATGGGATCCGATCCGATCCTATATAAAAACCTATATCCACGCGAACGAAGTTGCGGGGGTCAGCTAGTTTACAATAACTGCAATTACAATAATTTGAAAATTAAAAGGAGCTTCTGTTGAGCGCACCCCAGATTCTTATGCGAATATTAGTTAATCAAAGTATCGTTCGTTCGTTCGTTCGTTTCAACCAATGGACGTCCACTGCTGGACATAGGTCTCTTGCAAGGATCGCCACAGCACACGATCTTGTGCCGTGTTATCAAAGTATAGTTATTTCGAAATCAGACGCTTCAATTTTATTTATTTTTCTTTTGCCCGCGGCTTCGCCCGCGTGAATTTCGGTTCTTCACAAATCTGAACTGTGGATTTTTCCAGGATAAAAAGTAGCCTATGTGTTAGGTCAGGGCATAATCTATCTCCATTCAAAATTTCTAGTTGCGGCGTTAAAGAGTAACAAACACACACACACAAACTTTCGCCTTTATAATATAAGTGTGATTTATTTTCTTGGATTCTAAATTAAATAGTTCTTGCAGAATAATACAAAAACTAATCTATGGCAGCTACCTGTAAGGACACGTCCAGGCAACATGGCATGGCATGGCATGGTGGCTCAGCTTCGAGAGCCGTAGGTACTTTCCCTGATTGCAGTCAATCAGAGAAGAACGAACACCAAAAGATTCAATTCTCAGTAACAAATTACCATATCCATTCAACAACACAATACCATACCATACCATAATTACTTATACCATATCTCGGTCAAAGCTCAAAGAGCTTATACACTAATGTGTATAAGCTCTTTTGAGCTTTGACCTCAGAACAAAATAAATTCCTTTTTTGTACTAAAAGGTAAATAGATCCTTATTTATATTAGTATCGGTAGAAAAAAATATTTTCTGGATGGCGTTATCAAAGAAAACTAATATATTCCTTTCAAGTCCGAACGTAATAATACCTGCTATTATTTACCGATTTGTTGGTGCTTCACATGAAATAAATTCCTCTTATTTAAAATATGTTATCTAGATTTTATTGTATTGAAAGGAAAATGTTGTGAACGAACGAAAATATTGTAAGTGAAAAACTTCTTTTACTTAAAGTCCCTAGCGTGCTCTATGAAAACAGTAATTATATTACGCAATTAAAGTCCACGAAAATAGACACACTCTGAGATTCAGATTTAAGATTTATTTATTTTCTATTTGTACACTGTAAACTTTTGAATATTAATCAATCCTACTAATATTATAAATGTGAAAGTGTGGATGTTTGGATGTTTGTTACTCAAATCAAATCAAATCAAATCAAATAAACTTTATTCAAAATTGGTACACTGTACACTTTTTGAACGTCAATTTAGGTACAGGCAATGGTGATAATTATTTATACTCTACAATATCTATAATACTCTACAATATCTATAATACTCTACAATACTCTATAATATCTCTATATTCCTGTTCCTGTACTGAACCGATTCGGCTGAAATTTTGAAAGGAGATAGATTATGCCCTGATTTAAAACACAGATTTTATCCTTAACTTTTATCCTGAAAAAATCTACAGTTCCCCCGGGATTTTGAAAAACCCGAAATCTATATCTACAGCTATAGGTAGATTACTATAGTGAACTTCCTTGATAGTAGGTATAAAGGTTGGACAAGGGAGCGGGAACGGGAACCGGAAATCCACGATTCCCTCGGGATTTGTTTAAAACCGAAATTCATGCGGGCGAAGCCGCGGGCAGATGCTAGTTTAAAATAATATTCACGAGTAGGTATAGAAGTGAGAAAATGGTGAAAACAATTATATTTACAACAACTTAAAATTAAAGCTTCAAGCTTAAAGCTCTTAAAACCAATTATCCATGGCAGTAATTTGTCACATTGCCGTGAAATATTTATGAAGTTCCAAAGTTACAATATGGGCTCTTATGGGTTGCATATTTGTATTTTACAAAATTGACAACACCTTTACGTCAAAGACTTAATTAGGAAGCTAATCGTTTCACTACGGCATGGAAATTCATCGGTGTACAGAAGAAAATATTACCACTGGAATAACGAACATTTGTGAGAAAATTATACCCACCAACTCCTCAGTCGAGCATTCACAATAATCATTTTGTGTTTTATAGTCTCTTACTCCACCCCTAATTTATGCAAAGAATGCGCTATTACCGGGGGGCCTGTTGATTACCGGGGGTGTATTAGTTACGTAAGCCCGAGTATTACACTGCGACAAACCATGATACCATCTTGATGAATAAATTAGTTTATGCGAGCCGGAAAGCGTTCGGACGGTTACTGAGCCATTAGGGCCACAAAATTCGTTGGCCTTTCAATTATTCTGTTATTTTATATAGAAAAAAATAGGTGCTATTAATAGGAGTGTCAAGAGAATTCAAAGACCAATTAGTTTTTATCGACGCCTTGTAACACAAATTCGTGGCCAAAGTTTTATTAGAAAAATAAAACAAGGTTAAAAATACTAAGACTCGATACGAAGAATTTGTTGAACAAAAATATCTAATTGAATTATTTTACTTTCGTTTTTAAAATTATAAAATAGAATGACTGGTCAGAAAATTTTTACCAATAGATACACCTACTCGTAATATGAATGTATTCATAGATTTCTATTGAAGTCTCTCATACTAAAAACTTGAGGAAAATATATACAGCTATTTTTTAAATTAGCGCTTTTAAAAAGATATACAGTAGATAATTAGATACCCATTAAATACCTACTTGTAAAATATCTGTCTCGTTCTTACTTCGCACGGGTGGGTTTACCTATTCTTTTCCTCGTCACACAAGCGCTTCCAAGCACATCTAGTACGGCAGCCGCTGAACAAAATTTTTAGTGATTAATATCAAGCTGAATTTTCGTGAGTAGGTTCGTTTTGACGAGACGACCAACTTTTTTATCTATGAAAATTCTCGATGGAGGTAGCTTCTCGAGTGGGGAGGTGTTAAAATTTTCGATTCGCTCGGGTGGGAAATCGTTCCACTAAATTTGTAGGACTATGTAGCCATTTCATTATACAAGTATTTACTAAGCTGCAAACAAAAAATCTGCTAGTTATAAATAATGTTTAATCATTTTTATAACCTCATCATTCGGAGTGGAGGACGCTGTAGAATATTATTACTGACAACCTGATTTTTTGTATGCAGCCTAATAAATACTTGTATAATGAAATGGTCATATAGTCCTACAAATTTAGTGGAACGATTTCCCACCCGAGCGAATCGAAATTTTTAACACCTCCCCACTCGAGAAGCTACCTCCATCGAGAATTTTCATAGATAAAAAAGTTGGTCGTCTCGTTGAAACGAACCTACTCACGAAAATTCAGCTTGTTATTAATCACTAAAAATTTTGTTCGGCGGCTGCCGTACTAATCCCATGTAAACGATTTCTTTTATCTATTTTGATATTTTTTTATTAATCTTGGAGGAACTATCTTAATATTGTATTATGTGTTTATGGTTTACTAGTTTTCCGCAAAAATAATATCACGTAATATCAAAGTTATACGGGCTCATATCAAACCTCGTTTATATGGGGCCCGCCAGAGATTCTTCTCTTAAATGTTATAAATAGACGTCGAAACCCGCATTGAAATCCATTCGTAATTTTAAAAGTTACAAGCGAATACACGGACAAACACGGGTTGAAACTTTATTTTCTACTATCTAGTGTAAAAAAGAGTAAATGTCGACATAAACAACATACCTTTACCTTTCATACCATTCTAATACCGCACCATGGCGGAATGTATCTTTTGTTTTATGAAAAAATCTCTTTGCGAGAAAAGTAGATCCAATTTCTCTTGATAGCGTACTCGTATTCATGACCTCATTTTATACGATCTGTCTATATTCTATTCATCTAGTGATAAAATAATAAGTTTCGTGCAAAAGACGAGCTAAGATATAAATCTTACACATACATGTCTGCCCGTCTAAGAGCCATGCCACATGCATATTGCGGTGGCGCTGCGTTTATTCTGTGCCATGAATCTAATGGAATCTCATACGGTCACAAAACACTGCCATAAGAGAGTACCCGACAATGTCTCGGAGCACTGTGTCAGTATATAATTAATTCAATAAAATATTATATACGTCTATTCATTGAAATTATTATAACATCATATATGTATAATAAATAATTAATTAATTATGTAATTTAAAACTAATTCATTATAATTTCAATTTTTGTTATATTTTAAATATTAATTTAAATCGTTCCATTCTGTTTAATAAATTATAAGTTTTAAGTATCTCTATTTAAGTAAAGGCTTTAAATATATATATAATACCAATATGATTTAGGGGTTTTCATCGAGGTCTGTATTATAAAACAAAATGCGTAGTTAAAAGATTAAAGGGCTTCATATTTCGGCATCGGGTGTGGCGAGGTACCTAATTTACCTAATATCCTGCCCAAACTCATTTCAGTTTACTAAATCCTTAATAGCCGGTTTGCATATTTATGTAGTTACCAGTACACGTACAATATCCCAGAATATACGCTCGGGTTGCTGCTATTCAAGTTTTTATTAGTCCATTTTCAGATTTGAAATTAAATAAAATAAAATTGGTGTACGCTATAGCATAAAATCAAAAGTCTTGAATCAAACTTTGAAGCCTCGAAGATAGGTTATTTGAACGGAAAAAATTACGGTTTAGAAAATCTGAATATAATTAAAAAATATAATATAATGCTGCTGCAGTAATAAAAACGACATTTACTTAACTTGCGCCATAATACTTGGGACATAGTATTTTCATTACTTTGGCATATTTTGTGATACCTACTCGCAAGAATAAAACCTTATTTGTCTAAGAATCGGCCCTAGCATTAATTCTGTATAGCAACACAAAGAAATGAAGACATAACCATTCCATTGCGTTCGCCGCGCCGCGCCCGCGTCGGGGTAAAAAATCTGGCAAAAAAAAAATGAATTATAGATTTTCTTTTCTTGTACAATTAAATCAAATAACCCAAAACTAAAACGCAGCAATTTATAGTTGACGTTCACAAATAAATAGTGGTTAACGCTCACGTACGTACCAGCAATGTGCGAAATAGTAAGCAATAAATAAAGTTTTATTTGATATGTGCTGGAACACGGGCATTGTGCGGGTATTATGGCACCCGGGGGTCGTGTAAGATGCCGGGTGAGTTTTATTTCTGTCTGGTGACCATAATATTGTGTTAATGTTTAACTTATGTGTGTGCGTTAAGCGACCGGTGAGGTTTAAGGGTGTGATATTAAATTTTGGTGTACTTAACTGATTACAAAACTTTAACGAATTCTGAACCCTTAATTGCTCAAAAATCAGGTGGGGATTCAAACTTTACTTATTATTAGCTCAACGATTAGGTACTTGGGGGGAAAGCAGAGCATTATAGTGATCATAGCTTATTAGTTAGTTTTTGACGTAATAACGTCTTATAAATCGATGAACTCCGGCCGCAAACACGAAAAAGCATGACTCATTGTCACGTCCTACCATAGCAACACACGTACCATAGCAAGCGAGGTTGCTCGTGAGCCACTCGCAAGTGGTCGGCTTGTGAAGTTGTGACGCATCTATCTCTTTTTGGTTGTTTGAAGTCAGTAATTTTCATGGAACCGTCCCACAAACTTCCTCTAATCAAAAAAAAACGCAAATCGGTCCAAATATCTCGGAAAAAAGCCGCTTATACATTAAAAAAATGCGCCAAATTGCAACCTCCTTTTTTGGAAATCGGTTCAAAACAAAGTATGATATGCCTGAAGTAAATTATAAAGGAGGTATTTGCTTTTGTTTGGAAATAATATTGTATTGTATCCGAAATGTACCTCCCGTGAACATCCCAAATAAATAAAGCCAAAGTCTAAAACAAATCCAGATTTGTCAGTATCACAGATTACATTATCCAAATTGTATAATTTAATGTATTGGTATCCGCAACATGACTCGGCGTCACATTTGCCGCGTCATCCCGCTAGCGGTACACCAATACAGCTACATAAATACTTGCTCTAAATCAAAACTTGCTATGTAGGATACCTAAAATTTATTCAGCCACGAAGCAAATTTGGATACAAGTGTAAATTGAAAATTTAAAAAACCCCCGACATTCGCCATTTAGTGGCGGCGGCCATCTTGAATTTGCAATAGTGCTATTCTACTAGTCAAGCCCTTTCATTTGATACCCATATCAAGGGAGTTGTGAAAAAATATATCATCCGCCATTTTGTAGCGGCGGCCATCTTGGACCGATTTTCATCAAACATAGCTAAGAACACTCTCGACTAATTCACCTTTCAAACAAAAAAAACCGCACTCAAATCGGTCCACCCGTTTGAGCGCCACAGGGGAACAGACAGACACACACACACACACACACACAGACACGTCAAACTTATAACACCCCGTCGTTTTTGCGTCGGGGGTTAAAAAGGTACACTAACATAATATTAATTATTTATTGGACTCTAACGACGTGTTTCACCGCCTTCTGTTAGGTGTCGGATAGCCTTATTCACATATTTTATCTTTGTCACTTGGCACAAAGTAAACGACAAAAGTTACGTTCAGGCTATCCGCCACTTATATCAGAAGGTGGTGAAATAGGCCCTTATTCTTGTGAACCCAGAATCAGCAATTTCGAGAAAACCTTTTTGAAAACGAATATAATTCCTAATCACCGCTATGTTAAAAAGCAAAATAAAAAAAAATTAGTAGTGCAGCAAATAGAGGAATTTCAAAATTCGATCTTCGTATAGTCTCTTTTCTTTCTTTTAACATCTCGTATTGTATTAGGTACGTTTCATTCACCGATGAAATGTATTTCGACATCAGCCAATAAATCTTTTGAACAATGGCTGGTTTTGTTCATCAGGTTTTTTATACGCCTTCAGGCATTCCGAGCTTACGTTGCTTTACGATGCTCCTCCTCGGTTGGCGTGTGATAAATGATCTTCGTGAAGACTTATTGGTACTCGCGCGGAATTGATCCAGCGGTAGGTAGGGAATGTACTATTCTGTAACGCTCAACATTGTACTCAACGCTTTCTCAGCAATGAAATGAATGACAGTTGATACGTATCGACATTGGCAGTATAATGTCCAATTTAATTGTGCAAATGAGTTATAACGAAATTACATTAATTATCACGAAATAAAATAAAAACCGATCAAGTGAAAGTCGAACTCGTGCACTAAGGGTTCCGTACCATTATGTATTCTATAAAAACAGCAAAAAAAATCACGCTTGTTGGATGGGAGCCCCGTTTACTATTTTATTCCGTTTTTAGTATTTGTTGTTATAGCGGGAACAGAAATACATCATTTGTAAAAATTTTAACTGTATTGATGACAGTGACTGTGACAGACTGTACTGGTGACAGACGGACGGACAGACGGACAGACTGCGGAGTCTTAGCAATAGGGTCCCGTTTTACCCTTTGGTTAAACCCTAAAAAAAGGAATTGAACCAGTAAACTGTTACCAAACCTGGCTATGTTTCTATGCTAATGTTTCTCTTCACCAACATGTTAAGTATTGCTAACTTAAGGAGTGGAAGCAGAAATAAAATTGAGGTTTGACCTTTTTTTTGGATTTAAGTTAACTGTTGAGATACTGATCTCCCATTTTTTTTATAAGTTCACTTGACATTTTCGGTTTTGCATACAATATGTGAAATACATTCAACGGCGAACTCAACGACGAATTCAACCTCGAACACGATGTTAGAGAATAAAAACATGGAATGCTGTAAAACCTAACTTAGTATGCGTATACCGTATGCTATATTTATACAACGTCTTAAACAGGGTTTTACGATTTCCCATAAGATTATTTCGGGATAAATGACAAATTCGCCTTTTGATGGAAATATAACTTTTATAGGACGATGTAAAAGCCGATGTTATCGAATGGTTTCGGGCGAACAGAAGGATTATTTATCAAGGGAAACAAGGAATAGAACGGCGCGCAGTAAAATTATCCATTTCAATAAAACTGGCCCAAGTTAAGTAAATGTCGTTTTTATTACTGCAGCAGCCCTAGTACAATCAGCGCGACAAAATTTTCTCGCGACTTTTTACCCGACTACAGCAAAGCCAAATGAAGGGTTATGTTTTTAGCAGTCTATGTATGTATATACATAAGTGTGTTTGTATCCGATTTTTTGTTCCACCGTAGCGCCTACACTACTGGGCCGATTTTGATGAATGAGGTGTCAATCGATTTATTAATATAATTTGGGTCACATAGGCTACATTTTATATGCGAAAAAAATCAAGAAGTGACATCGAGAATATTAAGTTAGTTTCAGATAGACCTAACAGATGGCGCCACTAGCTCCTTGCCCTGCGCTTTATTCCATTAGTACGCAATTGAATACACGTTTTTCTGCACACCAATATTATTTTATACTATTATTATTTTAAGTAGTCGGGTTTCAGTTTACGAACTTTATCTCTTGTTTCATCGAGAAAGCGTCAACCCTGTGTGATAGAGATCTGTCAACTGAATGTGCTCGGGCTGCAGCTTTTACGAACAATATTTTCCGTATTGATATTTACGACCTATAATATTAATGCTGGCTGAAATTTTTCTTTTGTTTACGTTTATAACTTTCATGGCGGCTGTTCACGAACATTTGTTTTATGAATAAGGAAATATTGATGCTAACTGTATTATGTCGAAATGTACATATTTAGGTATACAGCACATTTTTGCAGTGTTCGAGTGGGAAAGTAGCCTAAGAGCGTGTATTTTATATATACGAGTATTTTCAACGTGCAGACGACGTGACACAAATGCTTTTCAAACTTTACATAAGTACGTAAAATCTAACTAAAGTAAGTAAAATCTAACTTTACTTAATTTTGTTGTGTATGCTTATATATTTTTGTTTCTCATAATATTGTTATGGAAATGTGGAGTCTCCTTCCTGGTACAGGTGTAGTCCTAATATACTTAAAAATACTCCAGCATTGCATATTGGTACCGAATGCAACATTTTTCATAAACTAATTTTTGTTTTTTAAGTATCCGTTAAAGTATATCTGCACACTGTAATGTATTGAAATAATAACGCCGATTCCAATCAAGCATCATCATCATCATGATCAACCCATTACCGGCTCACTACAGAGCACGGGTCTCCTCTCAGAGTGAGAGGGCCTTGGCCATAGTCCACCACGCTGGCCAAGCGGATTGGCAGACTTCACACACCTTTGAGAACGTTATGGAGAACTCTCAGGCATGCAGGTTTCCTCACGATGTTTTCCTTCACCGTTAAAGCAAGTGATATTTAAATTCTTAAAACGCACATAACTCCGAAAAGTTAGTGGTGCGTGCCCGGGATCGAACCCACGACCTCCGATTAGAAGTCGGTCGTCCTAACCACTAGGCTATTACAGCTTTGCAGCTATCCAATCAAGCGTTTATTCCAAACTGCTTCAAACACATTGACGGACGCTTACCACAATGAACTTAACCTACCCGCATTATATACTACTACCCCTCAAAGGGCACATAATTATAATGTTACGCTAAACAACTTTTTACAATTGTAAAATTTTGCAAGAAATATAAATGTGGCATCCCGATGAACCTCAAGGTACTCAGACACAGACACTACTACTCGAAATGTCAATGAGTGTGGGGAGAAATAACTAAAGGACATCATGTTAAGGGCCTGTGTGTCTAGCATGCGACACACGAGAAAATTATCTTCGACAAGAAAAAGTGTAGGTAGAGATAATTTTCTCGTGTGTTGCATGCTAGCCTTGCTGGATAGGTACACAAAACGGATTGTTGATTAAATTGTCTCTGGTCTGATCTGGTGGGAGGCTTAAGCCGTGGCTGGTTACCACTCTACCGGCAAAGTCGTGCCGCCAAGCGATTTTGCGTTCCGGTACAATGCCGTGTAGAAACCGATCATGGGTATACATACCTCTTCCAAGTTAGCCCGCTTCCATCTTAGACTACATAATCACTTACCATCAGGTGAGATCGCAGTCAAGGGCTAACTTGTAGTTGAATAAAAAAAACATGATTTCAGCATTACGGCACAGACATCGTGTGCCTCAGTTCCAAAAGATAGCATCCCATTCTGAACGCGAGCGGATCGTACCTACAAATTCTTGGAGCCGCTATAGACTCGTTACCATCACGCAAATTGTATATAATATCCAAGCCTTAAAATTATCGTAACAACTGAATGTATAGTCTGTTCGTTTTCTTACGGTCGCCTTTTGCATCTAGCCGCCTCCGCCGCGCGGTGTTTTGCCAAAGACACCGCCGTGACTTCAAAGCATGCCGCGCGGGTTGTACAGGCACAAGGGGTTTTGGCGTTTTATACCTACTCATATTTTTTCATTAAAATTCTCTTTCCTTTTTATATTTTTTTATACGCGTATTTTATTACAATATAACCATAAACATAAAATATAATATTCTCATGAACACGGGTCTTCTCTCAAAATGAGAAGGATTTTAACCATAGTCTACCACGCTGGCCAAGTGCGGATTGGCAGACTATTCGGAGATTCTGTTAGAATAGAAAAAAAATTACAAACAGAAAAAAAGTAATTAAAATAAAAGCAGAATACTAAAAGCACCTGCGCCTGTACCGACACTAAGTTACCGAACGAACTATACATTCACAAAGATACCTATAATTTTCTCGAGGCATATGCATGAAAATTTTATTATTGGGACGCATTCTTCTGAAAAATATTATACAGTCGTGATCCTAAAATTTTACGGTTCACCAAACGAGACATCTTGACAAAATACACGTTTTGTTTAATTATGGAAAGTACCTACTCCTCTGAATAAAATAATTTTATTTTTCTCTAATAATAATATTTGCTTTGTAGATATATTAATTATATAGTTTTATAAAATCATGCCTTGAATATCGGGTGAAGTATATAACTCTTAGAAAGCCACTATATCGCTGTAGAAAGCCATTCAAAATTTTTTTTAACTATTAAATACGTTTTATTAATTGAAACGCATATCTTGTACCCACGCGGCAGGAGTAGGTATTTTCAAAAATGCTGTCTGTTTCATAGCGCTCCGTATTGTGCAATAGAGAGAGCTGCAAGTCTTAGAGATAATTACCTACATTTCGTTGCTGAAATATGGTTTCGGGCGATAACGTTTTTACCACCCTAAACTTTTACGAAATAAGGCGATTTTGGTATCATTGAATTCAGTACACCTTCCTCTAGGTCTGTACGTTTTTCTTATTTTGTAGTAATTCAGTACAGTTTAATTAAAATAAATAAAAACGCTGGAGGAAGTTTTTACGTCAAAAATAGAGATATTTAGATGCTAATAACTTACATCGTAAGCAATAATTCTTTAAAATAAAAACGTACGGACCTAATTTTTCACTATATCTACATTTCCAAAAATGATAAAAATTGGACAATATTTACGGGGAGAAAAACGTTATCGCTTTTTGTATGAAAATTTGTAGCTTCACTATCCTCTTAAATTGATTTTAAAAGCGTCAATGTATTGAATATCTTATCTCATAGAAAGCCGTAATTTTGCCAAGAGTCTAAATAAATAAAGCAACCTAAATTGGCCAGCGGAACTTTGCTTACCAGTAATTGGCATAAACCCAAATGCCTCTGGCTACCTCTAGCACCACTTTAGTAAAATGCATAATAGAACACAATGTAAATATGTAGGATTTGTTCTGATGTGCTCCTGTTGGATGCATTTTAGACATAATTATCTCTTTGCTACGTAACAGCTTTGCTCATTTTTTGCGCTATTTAGATATCTACCTCAAGGAGTAGTTATAAGAGACTAGATTCTAGAGACCATACAACTAGATTGAAATATCGACCAACAAACAAACATTTTTATCGTACTATGTACCCGTATTTTACATTAGATTATGTCGAGTTTTTAGTTTTAATCTCAAGACTTGATTTGATTTATACAAATTCGTGATTAAAATTGACCTAAGTCATGTGTCCTTTGAGTCTGTGGAATTCTGTAACCCAAATAGAGTCTAAAGTAGGAGGAAGAAGACTACTCAAATTGACAACTTACATATTGACATGTTAAAATTTAAATGTGATTGGAACAAGTGAGTACGTTACTTGTAACAGTCGCATCAAAGTAGAATAAAAATAGAATAGAATAAAAAAGGTTTTTATTCAAATAAACTTTTACAATTACTTTTGAATCGTCAATTGAATCTACCACTGGTTCGGAATGCCGTTATAGATTCAATTGACAGTATTCTAGACAGACAGATTAGTATCTAGTCATGACTAGTGAGACTTGATTTTGTCGCGTTGATGTTTTATGGCATGTACCTTGTTTTAATTACTAGAGTTTATTTATGTGTATTGTAAGGTACCATTTTGGCGCAAATCCAACTTACACTTGGCCAGTTTTTTGGCCTAGAAATCACTTCAAATGGATAGTAGGTATACTATTTTTAGTTTTTCGAGTAGAATAATATGATAGAGAATGGAAAATATTATCAGTTGTACTTGATGACTTTTTAAATAAGTAAAAAAATATCTCAATTTTTTAATACGCAAATAAGAATTCGCTCATCGGTCTGTGCTTGATTAAAAATCCAGGTCAGTTCCCGACAGCATAATGAAACGAACGGGTAATCAACATTCAGGGTAAAATAATGCCGATAAAATGGGGAAAATGCACAACAAAATGAACAAAGCTACTACTAATATATGATAAATACGAGCAAATTGGGGAATTGGGTATCACAGAAGTTTCATATTTCATATCTGTATTTACTATACATTATATACTTAACATCATAAATAATTAATAAACAAAATATATTAGTACGAAATCTCATAGTAGAAGTGATGATATTGTTATCAGGTGATGTTACGTGACCTTATAATAATCTGATTGGTGGTAATGAAATTGGTGAGTTTTTTAAATATCTTCGATGAGTGATTTACTTCCTATCCTGCCTCTCACTTAGAACTCTGTTGAGTTGGGTTGTACCATAGGTAATTAAAGTCACGGACATCGATAAAGTTGATCTGCACAAGTTGAGTGTTACGCTTCTTTATTACTTTATATTACTCGTGCTGTGGTTAAGGTTAAGGCTAGCGAAACTTAACTATGGAAACCTACAGACAAATAGTATATCAAGTTCATTAATGGAAACCCATTTTGGTCACTCTGATCTCACTCTTGTTGTGTCGCAATGGCGTCAAATCGGACTACGAGAGTGAAGGAGTAAAGAGTGCACCTGTATCTTCACACACACTTGTGAACCATAATATCTCCTGCGTACTTGACCAATCCCTGCCCTCGTTGAAATTGGCTTCAGTGGCCGAAATTCAGCTGGAAGTACAATTTACTAGGTACTTTCGGAGGAGTAGAGAATGCACACACTTGTGAACCATAATATCTCCTGCGTAGTTGACTAATCTCCGCCCTCGTCGAGATTGTCCGCAGTGGCCAAAATCCAGCCGGGAGAACATTATTACTAATTTCAATCCAATTTTACAAAAAAATGAAAAATTGAAATTCACATGAAAATCAGCATAATAAAACACGAATATTTTCCACTGCCCACGGGGGTGAAAAAAGAAAAAATAAGCCACAATGCACCACTTGCGACTTGCAATTATGCAATCACCAGTAAATACTCGTTAACACGTCGCTCGCGGTCGCGAGTGCAACGTAACCCACATTTTCCCGTCAGCTATAATTGTACAAAGGCTTTTTTTTAAAACGCCCCATCGGCCCACTGCCACGGACTTAAGAAAAAAGACGGCTAACTAAGCCCAATATAATTGAAAAAATACTGCAAAGCCAACGGAATTCCGCTCACGGAATTCCGTTGGTGTTTTTCTGTTAGATATTTATAATTGGCCTAACACACAAATAGATTCACATTTATTTCACTTCGGTGAACGCATTTGTTCGCGATGAAACCTTATGTGCACGCTCACTACCGTTAAAACCTAGAAAATACATTTCTAATTGCCGTTATTAGCTTATACTTCACCGATTAGCTACTTATAGGTCTATAATATGTTTAGTTTGTTTAAGAGGCAAAAACTAGCTTGATTTATAGCGAAACAATTTACTGTTTGGAAAACTATTGATCAAGAAAATTGTTTCCAATCATTTTTCTATTTCATAGCGATTTTATAAAACCAAAAAATATTTAAGTATGAAAGTCTTTTTTTTTAGGGTTCCGTACCCAAAGGGTAAAAACGGAGCCCTATTAATGTCACTCGGCTGTCTGTCTGTCCGTTTGTCCGCCGGTCACAGGTCTCTAGCTCGCAGACGAAATGAGTTACAAACCTGAAATTTTGGTATTTGGTGTAAAACGTTGACCCAAAATCAAATATTGAATTAAAAATTGAATTAAATTATTTTTCAGGGGGGCATACATGAGAAAGGAGCCGGAAAAAAAATTTTTTTTCTTACCCTAGCTTGTGGGGTATCATTGTTTAGCACGTTAACTGCGTTAGGGGATGTAACGAATCTCTTACAAGACTTTCCGCTGGTGCGGCGCTAAAAATCGTGTTCTGCACCTCTGTGCGGGAGGTCGTAACTCCTTTATTTGAAGGTGTTTGACAGAATCAAATATACATACTTGCTTCTCTCTATAAGTTTGATTGAATAATGAAATAAAAAAAATTGGAGATCGATGAGGTCCCTAACGCACTGAGTAGTGATATTATACATTAGGTGCGCAAGGAGAACGTTCCCGCCTCCTAAATCGTAGGGCTCAGAGACGCAAGAAGTGGAGCGCGGGCGGCGCGGTCGCCGCGCAATTTGCTTTAGTGTTGTGCAAGTGTCGACAGCGTGCGCCCGGAGGCTTTGTCTGTAAAAAATATGGTCGTAAATACGTAATGGAGAAGTTTCCATGTTTAATTAATTATAAAAATTTAAGTGAATTATAATAAAAATCTGAAAGAATCATTAAATTATCTCAAAAACTGAAAAGTCATGGAACCTTCACGAATAAATTCGTTTCACGCGGCGCTCCAGCGTGTGACGTCATCCCCTTCAAAACGAGGTATTTTATTTTTCTTAATAGCTGTCTATGCACTCATATGTAATGGTTTTGATCTAGTTTTAAGTTATTTTGTTCATATTTACAAGACTTGACCGCAACTTTATATGTAATTTACTTTTACATTTGTAATTTTATAAATTGAAAATTTGGATAGGTAAAACAAAAGTAAGCGAACCGCAACTTGTTTTGTGTAAAAATAAATAAATATTGTTATTTTCTTTAGAAAGAGGAATATGTTTCTGGTTATGTTCTTCTGGCTTATTCTTTGAAGCTTTGCACTTTCCTAATTTACGATATATTTACAATCGACAGTAACAAGTCTCACTTACACGATAAACACTTAAAGAAAATTAAATTTTATAAGTACACTAATTTTCATATTTTATTGCAGGTATCCCTGAGGGAAGATGCACAGATCATCTTTTCCAGCGTGGTAACAAAATACGATGTTGCACTGGCTGTTACAATAAATTGCGGCTCACATTGCATACAGGCATCCAAAAATACCAAACGAATCATAACATATTGTGCGCAATGCAAACAATCAATGTGTTTATCATGTTTCAAAAAATTTACTTATCGATAACTGAAGTTTAATTTAAATTCCCATTACTAGTCGCAAGCCTTTCTAGTGTGCGATGCGCGATGCAATCGATACCTAATTTTTTTTTCGTATTTATTCTTAGTCCATGTACCACATCTAAATGCGCCGCTAGTTTAAGATAGAGCAATCAATTATCTATAATTAACAGAAAGAATATAGAATATATCTTAAAATTTGAACGAGTTATACGTTATTGAAAAAAACCATTTTTTAGGAGGATATTTTAGGTCTCATACGCACCCCCGTGCAGGTCGGTTACGAGTCTTAATAGGTCTCATACGCACTGCCAAACAGTTCTCTGAAAATGGCCACGCAGCTAATAGAGCAAGATCCCAGGGCCGCCAGACATCACGTATTTTCTGACGTATGAAATGTGGACGATTGAGTAGTGTTAGTATGTAATAAGATCGTATGCCTACCTGCTAGCTTGGTCTAACGGCCAATTTCCAGGTATCAGGTAATCAAGGTACATAAAAACATTACTTACTTCACGTAAATTCTCATGGCTGATTTTTATATATGTTTTCGAGTGTATAGTTAAAAATAAATTGTCAATACTCCCAGACACTTTCCGTCGGCCATATTGCTTGACAGACGCTTTAAGGGTCTCAAAATAATTAGTCAACTTCACGTAAATTCTGACGCTCCATTTTTATATATGTTCATCTGACAACTATTTTAAAAGCTTTGACAAGAAGACAGACCGATCCAAGGGGCCAATCATCCCCTAAACTAAATTTTAATATCTCTGTGAGTGGGAGCGCGAGAGCATTATCTACGCGCATGAGACTGAGTGAATTTTTTGAATCTAAAAAATTTAAGAAAACAAGGAAAAACGTTCAATAGCATTAAAGAAAAAATAACAAAACTGGCAAAAAAATTAGAAGATTTATTGCTTATCATGATGCTTTAAATATTATGACTGCAGAAGAATACAAGCAGCTTTTATAAGCACTTCGACAAAACGGACCCCTGAGTTTAGTTGGTTCAGTGGACAGAAAAAGTTTAAATAAATAAATAAACAAAATGTTTAGACAAAACTTTAAAATAAATGATCCAAATAATTACCTAATGTCTTAATTTATAACACCGACAGTAATTTTGTATTTTCATGTCCTGATTTATGAATAAATGAATCCAACAAATGTAGAGATTTGGAGTTTTTATTTAAAACTAGAGGTCCGTCCCGGCTTCGCCCGTGGTACATAATATATAGCCTATAGCACTCAAGGATCACGTACATATCCAACGGTGAAAGAATTTTTGAAATCGGTCCAGTAGTTTCTGAGATTAGCGCGTTCAAACAAACAAACTCTTCCGCTTTATTATATTAGTATAGATTCAAATCTTAGTAGCGACCCTAAAATGTCATTTAAAAAAATTGAAAAAAGTACTGAAATACTTTCATAAGGTATAGAATCAAATTATGTAGTGCCCCGTGAATATAAGAAAAAAAATTTTTTTCTTAGGAATAAGGACCACCCTAATAGGCAGTCCATGACGTCACGGGTTGTTGAAAACGCCTTGTGTAAATAAATAGCAATTTCCGTTCGCCATGGGTTGCAGTACGGAAATTGGCGCGTATTTGTGCCAAAACTCAAAATCGGTTAAATCTCGCTTGGAATTTGATGATTGTTTTTAAATAATAATAATAATATGTCAAACAAATTGTATACTTAGTCATTATACTATACAGGGTGTCTGGGAAACTCAGTAAAGTAAAGTAAAGAATTTACGTGAAGTTGACTAATTATTTTGAGACCCTTAAAGCGTCTGTCAAGCAATATGGCCGACGGAAAGTGTCTGGGAGTATTGACAATTTATTTTTAACTATACACTCGAAAACATATATAAAAATCAGCCATGAGAATTTACGTGAAGTAAGTAATGTTTTTATGTACCTTGATTACCTGATACCTGGAAATTGGCCGTTTGACCAAGCTAGCAGGTAGGCATACGATCATAGTACATACCAACACTACTCAATCGTCCACATTTCATCCGTCAGAAAATACGTGACGTCTGGCGGCCCTGGGATCTTGGACCATAACGTGTTAGAGCTCATTGAGTAGAGTACGAATATATATTTTTTTAATTTTTTGCTTAAAAAGTAAGGAAATGGGGGGTCATCAAAATTGTCAATTTTAGACCATTTTTGTGACGGGGGCTATCTAAAAAACTAAACTAGTTAGGAATATGATATTTCGGTATATTATGTACTATATGCTCTATTTGTACAACAAATACTGAAAACAACGATTCATAAAATAGTTTATAAGCTGTGACCAAAACAAACGAACTTATTTTGCGTTTTTCTTTCACGGTTTCTTGCGATGTCTAACTCGGAAATTAAATATTTCTTAGACCCAAAATATTATATTGTTCATAATTATGTACGGAACCCTGAAAGAGCGAGGCCCGACTCGCACTTGGCTGATTTTTTTTTATAATAATAATTATGTCAAACTAACAGTGAATTTAATAAAATATAGTTTTTTGTCTGGTGATGTTCGATAGGTACAATATTAATATGCAGTAGGTCACTGGGATCATGAGGTCCTGGGTTCGATTCCCGGGTCGAGCATTAAAAAAATATTAGGGTTTTCTGTGAAGAAATCTCAGTTACCTATAGCGGCCCGGAGTTCGGTAGTTAAGCGGTGAGATAGATCTCTGGCCCTCGGAGATCATGTAAAGCAGGTCCTGCGCCTGATCTCTCCAGTTGTGTCGCATTGGAATATGAGAATGAAGAAATAGTGAGTGCACCATGTGATTGCGCACACACTCATACACTATAATATATCCTGCGTATTCCATCCACCCAAAATAAGAACCAACCGTTTAACCGATTTTGATGAAATTTGGTACAGAGGTAGCTTACATCCTGTGAACGGACATAGACTACTTTTTATCCCGGAAAATCAAATAGTTCCCAAATGATTCTTAAAGGTCTTCGATTTATACGAAACTTGGTACAGAGGTAGCTTGCGTCTTTGAAATTGTCATAGCCAACTTTTATCCCGGAAAACCAAGTAGTTCCCACGGGATTTTATAAATCTAAATCCACGCGGATGAAGTCACGGGCCTTATCTAGTAGACTTCATGAGCAAACGCTTCCTACAGCACAATTTTGATTATTATTTATTCCGTAATGAAAGTTTCATGAGTTGTTAATAAAACTTCAGAGGTGAATAAAAAATGAATTAATGATCATTAGCGCAGGCGTTATGCTAATGTGCGTTTACATCATTCATTTTATTGCTCTCTTGTTCGAAATGGGAATTAACCTGTTATTTTGTTCTTTACAACGCTGTTTGTCAACTCAAGAGGTCGCCGACGAGGCGTTAATTTATTTGACACAAACGTTATTTGCTTGGGGCTACTTCGACAAATAATGCTATAAATTGTAAATAAAAATTAGTGAATAATAAGCCCCTTAGATATATATCATATCACCCCTTAGATATATAATAAAATCAGAGAGTGATGGAGAGAGCTAATGCTCGGAGTTTCTCTACGCGACCAAATCAGAAATGAGGAGATCCGTAGAAGAACCAAAGTCATCGACATTGCACAACGAATTGCAAAACTGAAGTGGCAATGGCCGGGGCACATAGTCCGAAGAACCGATAGACGTTGGGGTCCCAATGTGCTAGAATGGCGACCTCGCATCGGAAAACGCAGTGTTGGCAGATCCCCCACTAGGTGGACCGACGACATCAAAAGAGTCGCAGGGAGTCGCTGGATACAGGCGGCACAAGACTGCGGCGTGTGGAAGTCCCTACAAAAGACCTATGTCCAGCAGTGGACCTCTATCGGTTGAGGACGACGACGACGACGAATAAGCCCCTTTGAAAAATCACTTTTCTGTAGATTATAAGAGCTGAGCCTTATACCTACCTAAAACTATATTTTGAATATAACAAATATTTTTTACTAGGTCTTGCCCGCGGCTTCGCCCGCGTGAATTTCGATTTTTCACAAATCCTGAGGGAATCGTGGATTTTTGGTTCCCGTTCCTGCTCCCTTTTCCAACCTTTATACTTACTTTCAAGGTAGTTTGCTATAGTGATCTACCTATAGCTGTAGCTGTAGATTTGGGGTTTTTCAAAATCCCGCGGGAACTGTGGATTTTTCCAGGATAATGTTTCCTATGTTTTAAGTCAGGGCATAATCTATCTCCATTCCAAATTTCAGGCAAATCGGTTCAGTAGTTGCGACGTTATCGAGTTACAAACATCCAAACATCTAAACATCCAAACATCCAAACATCCAAACATCCAAACATCCACACTTTCACATTTATAAGATAGGATATATATAGTAGGATTTAATATTTCTTATATTTCCTTTTAGTAATTATAACGGTAAATATATCGTAGGAGGCTTCCTGAAAAAACGCATAGTGACGGGCATTTTAGACTTTGTTAAATTTAAGTTTTTTGTGTCACGGTTTTATTATTAGTTCGCTGTAAGAATTAGTCGCTTGCGACGTGCATACTGCATATTTTTTAAATATACCTATGGTTTCTAGCTGATGTCCGCGACTTCATCCGCGTGAAGTAGTTTTTATAAATGCCTTGGAAACTCTATGATTTTCCGGGATAAATAGTGATCTATGTCCTTCTACGAGATCTAGTCTATATTTGTACCAAATTTCATCAAAATCGGTTCAGTGGTTTAGACGTGAAAGTGTAACAAATAAACCAACTCACTACGTATTTATAATATTAGTTAAGATTATGTAGTATGAAAAGTTGTTGAAAGTTAAAAAATAAGTAAACAGACAAAGGTTATAGAGATAGGAAAACAATGAGATTCACCACATGTAAGAAGCTATTTCGGAAACAATCGATACAGCCTCCGAGTTCTAGTTTAACGGGAGTAAATTATTCACACAACCGGACATTATGTGAAAAAATAGCTATCCTATATTTTACCGACGAAAGCATTTGTAAAGGCTTATTTGAATAAAAAATTCTACAATGAATATAAAATTATTTTGCTATAATCCGCTAACAGTGACAAATTTGTAGGCACAACACCACACAATCTTGTAGGCACAACACCACACAATCTTGTAGGCACAACACCACACAAATTCACACAAAACAAATTTGTGTGGTGTTGTGCCTACAAGATTGTGTGGTGTTGTGCCTACAAGATTGTGTGGTGTTGTGCCTACAAATTTGTCACTGTTAGCGGATTATAGCAAAATAATTTTATATTCATTGTATATCATGGAATTCCGCAAAGTAACGCCTGCTTCCATTCAACATTTAAAAAATTCTATTTTATTCTATCTATAATGCCTTTTTTTTACTTTTATAACTTCAAAAAGTTGGGATAAATTCAAGAATCACTTACTTTTAATCGAAGAAACACTTAGTTGGTAGTCTAAATTACTCAGTCAAAAATTGTTCAGTTACTATTTTCTAATGAAAATAAAAAAGACTCTGTTATTGAATGTTGAAATCAAACGGGTTAAAGATTTTTACAACTTCAGAGTTTCTCCCATCACTTTATTATTATTGCGGAGTGATCCAAGCTGCTCGAATAACAAAAAATGGAAATCTTCGAATAAAACTGTTCGATAATACAAGGTTGAATTGTTTTTCAAATCTACTGTTTCTCAAACAGTAGGTATCTTTGCACGATTGTATCTATTGACTTAAGTTCTTTTTAGTTTACCGCAGTAAAACAGGGAAACCTTAAGATTGACTCTGAGGTACGCGACGGTATATACAACCAAAATAACTACCTTAAGGGCCTGTTTCACCACCTTTTGATAAGTATCAGATAGCTATCTACAACTTTTGTCTTTGTCAATTGACATAAAGTAAGAAAGTGACAAAACTTACGGTTAGGCTATCCGACACGTATCAGAAAGTGGTGAAACAGGCCGTAAATGTTTTTTTTTTCATATAAAGTAATGAATGCTTAATAAAAACGCTTTACTAAATAAACATCACGTTTGCGACCTGCAACCCTCGCTCAGTCGCCCTCTAAAGTAATTCAAACAGCTGTAATGTGTTTTTTTTACATCAAAGTGACATTGGTGAAATATTTATGCTCTGCCGGAGCGAGTAAAGCCGTAAATAAAGCAGTGACGCGAAGTGAAAAAGCTGTCATACAATATTTCCCAAACATTTTTTTGCTTTGAAATTCATTCAGAAATCAGAATACTTAACTCTGAGATCTATAAAAAGTAATACACTGTGATCAACCTTTCACAGATTCTAGTAATTTATGAAACTCTATAAAATTAGCTAATGGTATGTACAAAGTTCAGTACAGCGCACATTCTGTCAATAGGTAATTATATTATATAACACACTAGAGAATGCCCGCGGCTTCGCCCGCGTGAATTTTGGTTTTGCACAAATCCCGAGGGAATCGTGGATTTCCGGTTCCCGTTCTCGCTCCCTTTTCCAACCTTTATACCTACTTTCAAGGAAGTTTGCTATAGTAATCTACCTATAGCTATAGCTATAGATTTCGGTTTTTTCAAAATCCCGTGGGAACCCTTTGATTTTTCGGGATAAAAAGTAGCCTATGTTAAGTCAGGGGATAATCTATCTCCATTCAAAATTTCAATTAAATCGGTGCAGTAGTTGCGACGTGATTGAGTAACAAACATCCAAACATCTAAACATCCAAACATCCAAACATCCAAACTTTCACATTTATAATATTAAGTAGTAGGATAACATTATACAGTAGTACTTTATTAATTAATCAACTCAGAGCAAAAATTAATTAACAGTATACAAACACGCGTTATGTAAGAGAGCCAAGTGATTAGCTTTGCATTAATAACGATTTACAAAAAAACAGACTTTAGTTTTTGATGGAGCAAACCCAGGACCTCCCGAGTCCCGGGTTCGATGCCGGGTAGGGACAATTTAGAAATAGGGTCTAGTCTGATGAGAAACATCGATCGTGGCTAAGCTACCCTTTGGGATATACCGCCAAGTTATTAAGTGAGTCGATATGATACGGTACGGCTGTGGGAATCTTACTTGAACCGGTCTTTGATTTGAGTCTCGATAACCACAAGCCACAATAAATGATTTAGAATCATTAGCTGCCTTTACCCTTTTCAAAGTCCGCTTCCATCTTAGACATCACTTAGTACTAAGTAAGGTCTAAGTAAAGGGCTAAGTCATAAAATAAAAAAGACCAAAACGAGGAACATGCTATAGTGAAGAAGAAAATAAATTTTAATTAAAAAATCAACAAATACAAAGTATGTACCTACTTAATTATAACAACTTAAGAGCTTTCTAAACACGGAAAGCTGAAAGATTTACAAACATTAAAATGTTACGTATACGGATTAAATGTCAAAATGTTACTGTACACAGGGCAATGTATGACGCGCGAGGGGCTGCTCGCATTCCTCGCATGAGTAAATCGAAAAATGTTCTTCCTTAAAACTCACAATATGCGTTTAGTTCCAAGCTGGGACTAATCCCAGGATTTTGTTGCTTATTATAATAATGAAACTGAAAACTTATAAAACAAAATAACGTACAAATAAATAGTCGAGATGAATGGAGATATATCTACATTATACATTACTCTACATTATAATGTTGCTCCGATTCATCACGATTTGAATAAAGTCAGAACTCATTAGCTTGTTCGGATCTTGTTCAAGAAAACTTGTAATTAACTTGAGGCTAGTTTCGAATTCAGTTGCAATTAGTTTGAAATAATTAATCGAACTGATTTTACTAGCACAATTGAAACTTGGGAGTTGTTTAACTGTAAGATATTTTACCTATGTACTCAACAGGGTGATCGGTTCAGATTTTAAATCAGAACTTGTGATAGAAAGGAAATCAACTTGTTTATTAAATACAAAGTTTATTATTTTGTAGTTATATACCACACGGTCAATAGGTTGTCACTCAACCAATATACGTCCACTGCTGGACATAGGTCTCTTGCAAAGATCGCCACAGATCACGATCTTGTGCCGTTTGTATCCAGCGAATGCGAGTGACTCTCTTGAAGTTCTGTCCATCTAGTAGAGGGGTCTTGTCACGCATAGTTTGTCGGTGCGAGGTCGCCATTCAAGCTCGTTGGAATCTTAACGTCTCTCGATTCTTCAAGCAACGCCCCGCCCATTACTACTTCACTTTCGCGACTGAATGAGCTATGTCAGTGTCTCCCTCGGATGTCGTCATTTCTGATTTGGTTGATAGGTACAAAGTACGAAATCTGTACCGCGTGTTGTTGCGTTGTGTGTATTTTAAACTGTAAAGACTATCATCACTTGATTGTCTCACCTCTCTAGCAGAAAAGGACTCTGAAGTAGTAGCTCAAGCTTATTTAGTCTCTAGTGAGGAAGCCTAAAGATGATTTAATGAAGATCCACCAGCCTTCATTGGGTAAAACCAAGCGACCAGGGCAATATGGTGTAAAAATTATGGTTCGGCCTAAATCGCTATATGTGGACCATAGTAGTTATGACATTCCAAAACGCTAATCTTAAAAATGCTGAACATTTTTTTATGTATTTGCACAAGAAGGTATGTACCTATAGGACATTAGTATTTTTTAATAATTGAATTACATTTAGATCCATTATTGTGTATCTCTACTTACCCAGTACAATTTCAATTTTCCACTTTATTTCTCAACCATTAAAAATATCATATTTTAATATTATATTTAATTGTATAACTTGTTAAAGTTTTGAGTAAATTGGTTGAAATATGATGATAATAGTTGAAAACGTCGGAAAAATCAAATCGCCTGGAAGATTTAATCGAAAACGCTGCCCTTTGAGATTTATCAAAACAATATACCTATGGTGAGATAGTAGCGGAAAATTACTACCCATGCAAAGCTGGGGTATTTTATAGTTAAGAAATAAATTGGTTGAAGCTTTAATAGATAGTTACATGACTGAAAATGAGAAACGCAGTTTTCTGAACTTGAGCAACGTTGGAGAGCATGTTATTAATAATAATAATTGACCCGTGGTTGTATTCTCGTTGACCCGTGTGTTAATTATAAAACGGCCGCATCATTATTATTGTAGCTGGTCAATACAGGTCACTGAAATTAAAATTCAGTAGTGGCAGCTGAAATTGAGTAGGTAGGTATTTCATGATTTTTAATTAAAGAGCTACGTCGCAAAAATGTTGTTACCTAATTGAAATTCGGTTTTGATTTAGTGAATTTATTAATTTCACTGTTTAATATTGCTCTTTAATTACACTCTATTATTAAAATGAACACATTAATTATAGTAATTAATTAGTCATTAAAAATGGAGAACATAAAAATGTAACAACAACAATAATGTTAACTTAAAACTTTAAACAACAGTAAAACTCCTCTCGACGCGCGACGGCTCGTTTAAAAGCTAAATCACAGCTCTGTACATAAAATATCATTATCACGGCTAAGCCTTTACTTAAGAGGCAATATAATTCCACGTAAACTCAGCTAAGTCCGCTAAGCCGCCCGGAACCGCGACAATACCAGTTCCCCAACGTAACTTACTATGCTAATTTTATCGCGAGACGCCAAAGACTTTGAGAATACGTTCACAATACCAAAGAGTGCGTTACTTACCGAACGTTTCCGTGATACACTCAAAAATCGGGTCACACAATCACTTCACAAGTCACATGGATCGGTCGCACCGGGGGGTCAATTCCGAACGCATGCGATACCACTATCACGTCACAGCCACTATGATAGGTCACAGTATATTTTATTCCCAAAGTTCCGTAGGTACGACAAGCGGTCCGTCGTTCGCCGCAGCCTCAACTGGCTGGGGCGACGCTACCGCGCGTGTCCTTTCCCCCCATCCCCTCGCCCCGCTCACCTCGCACCACGGGCAAATAGAAATAAAGTATGCGCCGTAAGGACAGAGCGTGGAAGAAAAACTAATCTAAATGCCTATGGGGGCAAATAAGACACCATTGTCACTATACAAACGTTACAATTTAAAGCAAAGCACCGAATAAAGCGCTAACTGACTCCGCTACGCGACGTAGGCTCGGCTATTTGAAAAGGAAAATGGCGTAGCTCATTATAATATGCGGCTTTTATTTATCCTAACGAGATCCATTAAAAAATCTACCTTCACGTAATAGCTGGCTACAAATATCACTAGTCTATTCTATCTATTATTCTTCTATACTCTATATCTACCTAAACATACACCAGTGAACTTTTAACAGTTTTTAGCGAGGTATGAGCTCAAAAGAACTTAAGAAAAACAAAAAGTTTCCGCGGGATTTTTAAAAACCGACATCCACGCGAACGAAGTCGCGGGTGTCCACTTGTTTTTTAATATACATATTTCAGAACATAGAATAAAAAGTAATCTAAATACCTATGGGCATAAATAATACACTCTTGTCACTATACAAACGTCACAATTTAAAGAAAAACACCGAATAAAGCGCTAACTGACACCGCTACGCGACGTAGACTCGACTATTTAAAAAGTAAAATGGCGTAGCTCATTATAATATGCAGCTTTTATTTATCCTAACGAGATCCATTAAAAACTCTACCTTCACGTAATAGCTGGCTACAAGTAGCACTAGTTTTTTAAATATTTTCCCTTACACAGAACTTGGAAGAATATTATTCTAGATGCGTAAGTATGGGGTGATTAGGTACCATTGTCAGCAAAAAAAGTCACCATTTTAAGCAAAACATTGAATAAGGTGCTAACTATAAAAGGCGGCGTAGAAACGGCTGCTTGAGAAGGAAATAGCAGTCATTATATGCAGCTGTTAATAGTAAATTCATAACGAGATCCATTAAAATACCTACCTTCTCTTAATAGCTGGCTACAAAAAGCGTGAGTCTTTTAGATTTTCCCCTACACAGAGTAACTTTTTTTAAGTTAACGTTTATTTTACATCTAACTTGCGTAAACAGTATCATTTATTGTGGAGATTTTAAATCACCATAATTTCCTTACTAAATAATAGAGCACTTTATAGATCTCAGCCTTATTGAGACCAAGTTATAAAGGTTTGAGACCCAGAGTCATGGACATATAGATATATGTCCCTGACATAAATCTGTCTCTTTTTAACTCTGTCTTAAGTCTGAGTAATGTCAGAGTATGCTCTATAGATCGCCTTAGGTTGAGTTAGGGTAAGATCTTTATTTGATAATTATTTCTCTTCAAAATTATCCGTCCTGTAATAACGCCCCGATGGCCCGCGCTATGACCATTATTTCATTTCATTAATTCCGAAATCGAACCCTGAAGGGTCAGCATACCTGTAACGAATGACTTGAAATTTTCTGTCACAATTTCTCGGTCTATCGGGATTTTTAAGCTTTTAACCAAAAGACTTTTAATCTTAACCATGAAGGTACAAAAACAGACTTTGCTTGTTTCTCTGGTGGACATGTTCAACTTCAACGGTAACTTAATTTCAACCGCTTGATGTGCAACTGATATTTAAGGCTCAGAATATGGAAGAAAAATTAATTTAAATGAGTATAGGGGAACAAAACATCGTTGACGTTACAAAAACATCGCAATTTTAAGCAAAGCATCCAATAAGATGATAACTGTAACTAAGGCAGAAACGGCTATTTGAGTAGAAAAATGGCGCTCATTGTTATGCAGCTGTTTACAGTAAACTCTTAAGAGGCCTACGTTCTCTTATTGCTGTCTGCTAATAGCGTCAGTCTTTTTGATGTTCCTCTGCGTAAATGTAACATTGAAATTGTAATAAAAGTTACGTGAAAGTTGAATTGACTTTGAAGTAACTATTAAAACCACTGTATAACAAACTGAATCCGTGACGGGCGTAGTCTGTCACGGTCAGACAAGTGAAATAATGGCTTGCAAAATTCTCAGTCTACTGAAACTATCGATCAAAAGTTTTCTACAATAAATTTAAGTAAGTTGTTCAACTATGAACGAGTTGCGAGGCTGAAGTGGCTGTGTGCGGGGCGTGTAGTTCAAAGAACCGTTAGATTTTAGGGTCTTAAAGTACTGAAAAGGTGACTTCACATTTAAAAGTACAATGGCTCTCTAGACGAGAAAAATAGACCTCTACTAGATGAGAGCCGCTGGATGCAAGCGGCGCAAGATCGCGGATTGTGGAAGTTTCTATAATAGACCTATGTCCAGTAGTGGTCTTTCGGTTCGTCTTTTGGTTTATAACGGCGACAACGAAGTAACTTGTGTCTTTTTTATGATTTCTATGCATTTGTTATAAGTAAAACTTTATAAAAATAAAATGAAGTCCGAAAATGTTATCATCCTCACCACCTGGATCTTTGACACACCACAACCAAGCGGTGTGCGTTGTCTTTCCTTCCGTGCACTCTAGAACTGTGGAACCAACTCACTTCGGTGGTGTTTCCACATAACTTCCATATTATGGTTATTAAGGGAAGGATCAATAAATTCCTCAAAAGCCGGTAACGCATGTGGTTCCTCTGGTGCTGCAAATGATCATGGGTGGCGGTAATCACTTAACATCAGGTGACCCGGTTGCTCGTTTGCCCGCAATTTTTATTAAAAAAAATCTAAATAAATTGCACAAAAATCTGGTCTCAAAATAACTGTCGTTGATTGGTTTAAAAGTAATCGTCTCGCTCCCGGAGCAGACTAATTAAGTGAAAACCACTTTAGCGCTGCGCTGATCATACCGCGCCTTCAAAATTTCCCTTTAAAATTCCTGTTTATAAAATAGTTTTAGAAGAAATTAAGGAAATAAACAGTACAATAAAATGTCCCATAACTTTGTACCCAGAGTTGAAGACAAATATTAAGTAGTTACTTATCTTTTAATAAAAACGAATTCAGCGCAATGGAAATTCCAAGTAGGTATATTTTATTGAAAAAATATTTTTAGCACTCTTTAAAAAATATACTTTACTTACCTATTTTTTAATAAGTAACTGCTTGAGAATAGAGTACTTACCACATAATAATGTAGAGAAATACAATTTCTTTAGTCATTCACTTCTTCGAAAGAAATATATTAAATATTTTATTTATATCGTGCCTACGACATCTCCTCAGAATCAGTTTGGAATCAACTTTACATTTTACTCAGTGAATAAAAGCACAAATTGAAACAAAATTAAATATTTATAAATTTTCCACTCTAATCACTTGAACCCTTTTTCAATCAAAGGTCAAAAGTTCTATCTGTACAAAATAAGCTAGTTAGACCTTATCTAGTATTTATGAGGAATTCAGCAAAATGTGAAACCTAATTCCCAATTTTAATTACATTGTACGATTGGCTTTGTGAATTAATTTCTTCTGTGAAGTACGAGTAAATAGGGCAATCTAATAAATCCTGAGAATTAGCCCAAGCATATATAACAAGGTCGACGAATACTTCTAAAGGCTCAGGCAAAAAGCATTCGACGCTTCAGGTCGTGGCTTTGTATGTATATTATTGCAAAGATTCCTTTGCGAAAATCTGAAAGTCACTCTGAAAAGGGAAACATTCTTATAAATAATGACTCGTCTTTTTCTCTTTGGCAAGAGTATTAACTGTTAGTTTAAAAACTCACCGTATGTGTTAGTAAGAGTTCAAGCCCTACTGTATTCTCAGTCAATTATGAGGATTATTTATTTAAAACTTTAAAGTAGATGTACCTATCTGTAATGCTCAAGACACATTGCGGTTGAGTCGAAACGTAGCGATGCATCATTCCCAAATTGTAACAAATTGCTGTCGTAAAGGATTTCGATCCTAAACAAAAAGAAATTAAAAAAAATTTGATATTCGTTTGTCAGAAAATAAAAATAAAACATTGGATGCCCATAGTCGTAGTCGTAGTCGTATATCGTAGTCGTAATAATAAAACTTGAAACTCGGTGACTGAATACAAAAATTTAACATAAGTAATCTTGTACTGTAAATGATCATAACTTAAATGTAGGTAAAAGTTAAAGTTAGTTACATCAAAAACCCTATAATAATTACAATTTATGATAACCGATGAGTCAATAAACCATAATATAATAATGTTATTACCACGCCGTGTAACATTGACGTAGCCTGTACTAAGCGCTACGACGATGCGCTACGAAAATGTAGAACTAATCAATCTGAATTATTAATAGCCTTAACCTATTAGCCTATTACATAGGGAAACCGTACAAAATAAATAATGAACTACCTATTTTCTATTCTTCAAATAAAATGTAAAGGTCAAATCTTTACTAATATTTTAAATAAGAAAATGTGTCTTTCTATCTATTTGTTTGTCTGTTACCTTTTCAGGGCTAAACCTCTGAATTGATCTTGAGGACACAGATAAGGCTAAAAACGGCTACTTTTATCCCATAAGTGTTTCCACGGGATCAAAAACTCATCACCTTACGGATCTTGACGATATTTGGCACAGAGATAGCTTGCATTTTACAAATGGATGCAAGCTACTTATTATCCCAGAAAATTAAATAGTTCCCATGGGATAAAAACCTACCACTGAACGAACATTGACAAAAGGTACAGAATTAGCTTGCATCCTGTAGACGGACACAGGCTACTTTTAATCTTGGAAAATCAAAGAATTCCCACAGATTTACAAATAAAATCAGCCAAGTGCGAGTCGGGCCTCGCTCTTTCAGGGTTCCGTACATAATTATGAACAATATAATATTTTGGGTCTAAGAAATATTTAATTTCCGAGCTAGACATCGCAACAAACCGTGAAAGAAAAACCCAAAAAAATGTTCGTTTATTTTGGTCACAGCTTATAAACTATTTAATAAATCGTTGTTTTCAGTATTTGTTGTTTAAATAGAGCATATAGTACATAATATACTGAAATATCATATTCCCAACTAGATTAGTTTTTGAGATAGCCCCCGTCACAAAAATGGTCTAAAACTGACAACTTTGATGGCCTCCCATTCCCTTATTTTATGAGATAAAAATTAAAAAAATATATATTTGTACTCTACTTAATGAGCTCTAAACAATGATACCCCACAAGCTAGGGTAAAGAAAAATTTTTTTTCCGGCTCCTTTTTCATGTATGGGAGCCCCCCTGAAAAATAATTTAATTCAATTTCTAATTCAATATTTGATTTTGGGTTAACGTTTTACACTAAATACCAAAATTTCAGGTTTGTAACTCATTTCGTCTGCGAGCTAGAGACCTGTGACCGGCGGACAGACGGACAGACAGCCGAGTGACATTAATAGGGCTCCGTTTTTTACCCTTCGGGTACGGAACCCTAAAAACCATCATCGACGTGGACAAAGTAGCAAGCGTGATCTATTAAAAGAAATCATTATTTTTTCATGCAATACAGTCCTTAAATGCCCAGTCACTGTATTAATAATGTCATGACATCCAAACACTTTACTGGAAATATGAGCAGCCCCACTATTTGTAGTGTCACAATTTTACATGCCCATTACCCAGGGGTGCAGTTCGAGCAATCAATTGCGTGAGCTATCCATATTTTTATAGCTCTTGGGGGTAAAATGGGGTAAAACTAGTTAGCTCTGTAATAACTGTAATTGGAATTTTTATTAACTCCCACTAAATTGCTGTCTTGGGGAATAAAGCTTGATTATTTTATGGTAACTACGCTATGAAAGTTAAAAAGTTTTGGATCGTTATCGTAGTTGGTTTTTTGTAATTTTCCGCTTACTTATTATTTTTAAATCAATAGGTACTATACCTACTAATATTATAAATACGAAAGTGTGTCGGTTTGTCCCTCAATCACGCCACAACAGAGCAACGAATTGACGTGATTGTATAACATATTTATAGACCTGAGAGTGACACAAAGTACGCGAGTTAGTTCGGATTAAAGCTAGTAATTATTCTAAATTAAAATGTGTGTCTGTCTATCTGTTACCTTTTTCCGGGTCAACCGCTACCTCATAGCATGTATCATTTAGATGCATAGAGGATAATAATTAATTTCCATCCGAGAAATTAAAGAATTTCCATGGAATGTTTATAATTCTTAATCCACACGGATAAAGTAGTGGGTACGAGTTAATATCTTAAATAGAAATATCAAAAAAGATTAAAGACATAATTTGTTTCGTAATACCTCATTTTCTTTTCTAGATTATTAAGTTACTTAATAGTTGTGTTTTTCTTTGCTAGATACTATTTTTATTTAACCGAATGATATACAAAGATAAAACTGACCTTCCGAAGTGTTTTAAAGTTTTGACCATATATCTAGCCCTATACATTCTTTATTATATCTTCGAATGAAGCCACTGTGAAACTACTATAGATATTCATTTAATTAAGCGATAATAACGATCGAATTTTAATAGAAAATTTCGTTTGATCACTTATTCTGTTTTAGTGGAGCCTTCACTATAAAAAAACTTCATTGTTATTTTAAAAGACCGACAGAATTATTTTTTTCTTTACAAAAAAAAAAATATTATAACTCTATAAAATCCACCGTAATAGTCATCGTCGTTTCAATAAATAGACGCTCACTTTTAGGTCATAGATAGTATAGTATAGTACAGATAGTACCTATAGCGAGAATCGCCACAAAACACGACCTTTTGCCGCTTGTATCCAGTGGCTGCTGCTTTCGTCAAAATTTAATCAAAATGTTTTAGAGGTGAAGCCATAGAGAGATAACGTATAGACAAACAAACGTACAGACAGATGTGCTTTCACATTTATAATATTAGCATGGATAAAAATCAGAAACGGTCACTGACCTATCAAAAATAACTAACATTAACAAAAACATTTTGTTTATCAAATTATTATGCTATTATACTCTACTATTGAAGTAAAATATGAAAGCTAATGACCAATTACCTTAATAATATAGGACGCAGGTATATACGTAACGATCATGAAAATACAGCCAAATCACTCACAATCTAACTAATGTACGCTCTGTGAGGTAGGGTCAAGGTTGCTTTGATTTAAGCGTAGACCGTAGCAACTAGCTACGGCCGCATTTCGTAGCGACCAGAAACATGCCTATATGAAAGAAAATAAACTTTTCCAGTATGGTGTAAATTGAAAGATTTTACGCAGTAGACTCCGAAGATTGTTTTGTCTTGAATCAATTAGAAATGAGATTAGATGTTTTGTTTACATTTGAATTCAGAATCTTAGCGCCTATTTATTCTGCCCTTTATTATGTTTAATTCATATTCCTTCACTTCTTCCGTCTTCACTTTGGGCATCTGTATTTCTAAACATCGAAAGCTCGAATCTTATGAAATCAATAATCAAAGGAACGTTAAAACGCCATTTTCTATTTTGTAAGATCCGTGTAAGCAAAACAGAAATACAAAATGGCGCTTAAACATTCCGGTACCTATCTAGATCGCATTTTAGATGAGTAACATTTGAAAAATCAACACTTTGACAAAATTAACAACAGAGAAATAGTTTCACTTTAAATAAGAACACAATTCAGAATTCACAGTATTCCAGGCACAAACGGATTTTTTTCATTTTGGAAAATAGATGTGTAAACGAATAAAATTTAAAATTTAAAAAACCCCCGACATTCGCCATTTTGTGGCGGCGGCCATCTTGGATTTGCAATAGTGCTATTCTACTAGTCAAGCCCTTTCATTTGATACCCATATTAAGTGAGTTGTGAAAAAATATGTAATCCGCCATTTTGTAGCGGCGGCCATCTTGAACCGATTTTCACCAAACGTAGTTAACAACACTCTCGACTAATTCACCTTTCAAACAAAAAAAAACAGCATTCAAATCGGTCCACCCGTTTGAGCGCCACAGGGGAACAGACAGACAGACACACACACAGACACACACACTCACACAGACACGTCAAACTTATAACACCCCGTCGTTTTTGCGTCGGAGGTTAAAAATGTTAAAAGTTAAAAATGTGGTGGTTGTACTGACGATAACTTGCCATTGCCATGGCGAGTAAAGTATGCGGGTTGACGAAGTAGGAAGCGGGGCGAGCACTAAAATAATGCGAATGAAATAAGTATGTATGCGTAGTACCTAACTAAAACGAGCTACGAACGCAATTTCAGCCTGTTTAATTTTAAAAACGTTCACAGTTCCAGTGACTAGGCGCGTAAATATCGCTATTCAAACATGCAAATAAATTAAATGTCTTCAAGTAGTGTACTAGAAACGAGTACAAAATAAATGATCTGCTGTCTCCTAAGACAGTGGAGTGCATTTTATCAACTTTCTAGTAAGTGAAAGACATAAAACTCACTTGATAGAGTCCTAAATAGATAAGTTGGTACATAGAACGGGCGGCGTTTCTTAACGGAATGTAAAGCAAGATTGATGTTTCCACAAAAGGATTTTAAACTCCTCGATCACAACACTGCGTTGAGTTTGGGCCAAGATAGAAGCAATTTGCTGGAAAAGTATAATTTACTACTACTTGCAAAATACGAATTTCCAAACTAGCTGACCGGCCTTGGCTTAGCTGGGGTCAAACGTACATGTGGAATCTCAAGTTTCTAGACTCGAGTTTGTACGTTGATGTCTCAGTCAGTAAGTTTCTCCTGAATTCGTTAACTTCATTAAATTTGCTCATTAAGCAAAAAAAACAGCTTGATGTCATCTTTCAAACTTGCATCCGTCACATATGCTATTCATGTTAAGGCACTTAAAAAACCTATTTTGGAAACTCAAAAAGATCACAACAAGCATTTTTGCCGTTGATTTCACGATATTTGACTGCAGCGCGATATCTAGAAAAGCCATAATACGTTAGGTAGATGATTAAACCACGATTTATATTATACTAGTGGATCCCGCAGACCTCGTCCTGCCCGGTGGTGACATACCGACATCAGCATCACCTACCGAGACCCGGTAGGTTACCTATACTTACCCCGTAATTGTTTTCAAATCATCCAGGAACCCATTGAAATATACACACAAAATTTCATCCAAATCGGTCCAGCCGTTCTTGAGTTATAAATAGTGTAACTAACACGACTTTCTTTTATATATATAGATAATTATTAATATGTTTGTAAGGGCGTAGTTTTTCCCTCACTAAGCCATCCGCTTTAAGCTCTCATTATGAGAAGTAGCAGTTAGTCAATGTAAATTTGCCCAGAGTATGCTTAATTACATCTGTTTCATTTACGCAATAGTAAAAATCTGCGTGATGTTCAGGCATAAAGCTCTCTAAACGCCAGAGCTGCCGATCCGGTGGGCGATCACTAAGAAAAATTAAATCATAAAAATTCTGTCAAACTAATTTATTCGTAGCTGCTGGAAATACTTCAGGGAATTGACGGAATTCACCTTAAGCTCTGTATTTATGTAAATCTCAAAGGTTAATACTGTTGTCTGTCGATACAAGGCCGTAACTCAGGACCCACCCAAAAGTTGCGTCCTTGTAGAAAACGGGTCGGAAATAGAATTGGAAAGAAAGATGGACGGCCTCGTCGAAACAGAGTTAATGGTGAGAGGCCGGCTGTTTGATTTATAACAAATCGATTGTCATTCAGCACTAAACGCCGAATCGAGTCGGCTTAATTAATTGCTCCTTAACGTTATTCTCTTAAGTAATTTTGTTAATTGAATGTGATCTATGATTTTTTAATCCCCGACGCAAAAACGACGGAGTGTATAAGTTTGACGTGTCTCTGTGTGTGTGTATCTATCTGTTCCACAATATGGATAGCAAATAAAAGGGCTTGACTAGTAGAACAGCACTATGCAAATCCCAGATGGCCGCCACTACAAAATCGCGAATGTCGGGGTTTTTTTAATGTTCTTAAACAGGTAGTAGGTATGATCTTATAAAAGCCAGCGCAGATGAAAGATTTTTATTCGAAGAAAGGCAAACATTTTTTGGTAGAAACTTGGATGATGGTAAAAACTTCGTAATATACGAGTTGATTCGTGAAAAGTTATCAGACGATTCCAACACATAATTGAAAACACGTCAGAATTAAAAGATGGCCGCTCAAAATTTTCCAAATCTATCTTCTATCTATCTTCTATCTATCTATCTATCTTCTATCTATCTATCTATCTATATTAAAATAAAACTGTAACAGATCCAATTCTGTACATTGAAGATATTTTGAAAATTTTTGTTGGAGGGCATTCTATAATCGATACTGAAGCCAAAACTGCAATTTGTTTCATTTTTGTCTGTCTGTCTGTCTGTCTGTCTGTCTGTCTGTATCTTGGCCGCGCATCACGCCGAAACTACTGAATGGATTCGAATGAAACTTGGTACTATTTGAGTTTATACTCCGAGGTGGGACATAGGATACTTTTTATCCCGAAATTCAGCACGGTTCCCTTGGGAGAGGGGATGAAAGTTAAAACGTGTATTTAGCTGTAATTTATTAACGCGTTGTTCGATTTCACTCATTCTTTTTTTGTTAGAAAGGTAGTACTTTATATATTGTACCGTAAATATTTCAAGGTCATAGGTTTTTTAGTTTAGAAATGACAGACATTACAACCCTCATTATTGGGTTCAAATAACTTGGGACCCGGATCTTTGAACGTACGGCTTATTTTAAACTGGTGTGCGTTTAAATTTATGTTTGTCGGTCTTTCTATTTCTTCCAGCTAATCTCCGAAACGGCTGGATCGATTTTAATGGAACTTTCAATGTTATAAGGAGTAATTCAGGCTACATTTAGTTTAGGTACATAAAAGAATTATGGGATCCGATCCGATCCTATATAAAAACCTATATCTACGCGAACGAAGTTGCGGGGTTCAGCTAGTAAATAATAAAATGGTAGAGGAACGTGAAAGTAACTATAATTACCTACATGTGATCCCAAACATGTGTGTCATTTCCTCAATATCCAGCTGGAGCGGCCTATGAACGCTCAAGGCTCTGGTTTTAGTAACATAAGGACAGCGGAAAAAAATTTGATTTGAGTACCTACTCGAAAAACTTTATGCAAGAACCGGGTATCCGACATGTTATTTACACTGGTATCTAAACTTTTATGAAAAACGGGCTTGTTTGCCTTATAACTAGTCTCAATACGGAAATATTTAACTTTGGACATTAGAATACGGTTAAATGAATAAGTTTTTTTGATATAAAATAGCATAAAACTACGCGTTTGTCTGCCAAACTTTCTACCTAAAATACCTATACTTAATAATAGTACTTACTTACAAGCGGATGCCCACGACTTCGTCCGCGTGGATATAGGTTGTAAATATCTGCCAGTGAAAGTCCCATCAAAATACATCGGTTAGTTTTTTGCAAAAATCAAATTTTAATTTGGAGTGATTATTTTCACCTAAATTATATTTTAATCAAAAGTTCGCGATTTTTAAACTTCCTTTCTGACTTTATCATAACCGCTCCGCGTATTACCATGTGCCCTTAATACCGTTATACAACTACTTGCAGAGTACTGGAAGACGCAATAATACCACTGCTGTGCCCCACCGCTACAAGCTGGCGGAAATTAACAGCTCTCAGCTCGCAGCCGAGCCGGGCGGAACCGCTACCAGATAAATATCTGCTACACGGTTTAGTGTGCCACCGAACACGGTCAAGGTCTGATATGAGGTTTCTATTGTTGAAATATCGGATGTATATGGGCGTTGTATATTATAGGTGTTTAATTATCTGGCTGCATAAAAAAAAGACTATAAAAGTACGGAAGCTAGAGTACTTTGGCCATATTATGAGAAACACCAAATATGACCTCCTGCAGCTCATAATTCAGGGCAAAATAGCCGGAAGAAGACCACCTGGCCGTAGAAGAACGTCTTGGCTAAAGAATTTACGCCAATGGTACGGGAAAAGTACCCGATCTCTGTTCCGTGCAGCAGCATCCAAAGTACAGATAGCCCTAATGGTTGCCGACCTCCGATAGGAGACGGCACTACAAGAAGAAGAAGAAGATAAAAAAAAAAAACAAAAAAAAGTTCTTGCTCGTAAAGCTGATTGCATAGGTACCTACTTAAGAGCGGAGCCGCACTGCGAAAATTATTCGCTCGAATTGTATTCGCGCGGTTTATATTCCGCATTTTAATATATTTTTCTCGCGAATTTTAAATCGCGTGTGCGTGCAGCTTCATACATTCCCATATGTCACAGAATTTTGCGAAAAAATTCGCGCGAATAAATTTCGCAGTGCGGCCTAGGCCTAATAGAGGCACACCGCAATCCGCAAATGGCAAAAGAAGCATACCAATTTCAGGCTCCCCTAAAAACCAGCGCTGTATCTTACCTACTGCAATATGATGCTGAGTGGGAGACCTGAATTCACAGATTCACAGAGTCTAACAAAATTAGTTTAGTAATTTTTATTTGTGATCAAATAAGGTTTTTCTTTCTGTCTAGATATGTGTTCGTAAAACAGACATCGATTTTATGAACAAACGCGTTTCCGTAAGAAATTGTTTCATATTTTTCTGTAATAGGTATGTGCTTTGCAATACTGTTCTTTATTTATAGCAACGTGAAGGCAAAGTATAAATTGTCTACCTATTATAGTGAGTAAGTACTATGGTTATGCCAAACTTGTACACCTCGATAACACTACTAGATTTCAAATATCGAGTAACTATAGGTAATATCAGAGCAAAATGAACTCAAAGCTTCTTATTTTAAAGTCACAATTCACTACTTCTAATATGTATTTTGGATTTCCTTGGGGCGCTGACTGTAGACGAATGGCTGGATGTATTGGTAAACTCAAACCTTAAAACAAGGTAGTTTAGGTCAATTTCACATTGAAGTGATTGTGCTTCGATACTCGAAGTTCAATCATCGTTGCCACATTGTACAAAGTCGGCATAACCATACTGATCAACACTTTCGCCACAGAGTACCTACAGAGGGGAAGCTTCTACAAGTGGCCCGCTGTAGGTACACTCACACATATGCGCACGTTTGTCACCAACTGTACCGGTTAGTGGAACGAGCGGGCATCCGTGAACCGTTGGTGAGTGTGTTTGTGTGAGTATACCTACAGCGGGCCGCTTGTGGAAGCTTCCCCTCTGTAGATTTACTACTCGTGTGCTTTCGCTTCCCCGAGATTGCTTCCGCTAATGAACGTGTAACATGGCGTCGAGAAATTATCGATAAAATTTACTCCACTGGTAATTACTAATCTTAAGAGTTTGCTTATTTGTTTACGGCGACCTGTCTGTCGCAGCTAATATATTATTAGCTTCGTAAATAGGAGATTGCAAAAAAAATTCAGGAAGAATTTAAAGTAACAACAAAAACATAGCTAACAAACAAATAAAGTTCGTAAACTAAAGCCCGAGTGCGCTTAATAATTTAATAATAATTTAGTGGACAAAAGCGCGGGGCAAGCAGCTAGTAGCGCCATCTGTTATGCCTATCCGAAACTAATTTAATAATCTAGAAAGCCGCGCGAAGGTTACTTCTCGATGTTTTTCGTAAATAAAATGTAACCTATGTCACCAGGACTATAACAACGAATCAATAGACACCTCATTCATCAAAATCAGTCTAGTAGTTTAGGCGCTACTGTAGTACACACAGAATCTCATACAAAAATTGGCCACATACATATACATACCTACATTCACACATGCATACATACATAGACTGCTAAAATCATAACCCTTTCTTTTGGCTTTGCCGTAGTCGGGTAAAAACATACTACGAAACTTCAATTAATAGGCCATGTGTACAATTTCCTTTACACGTGTTATTATTATATACTCTTAGGGCGCACACGAACTCAATCTCGGCGATAATTTCCCGATGCCGTGTTGCATGTTCAATTTCATTATCGCAGCCAATTACAGGGAGGCGCAAGTCCTAACACTTGACCGGGTACGAGGATGGGCGAGTAAATAGGCCGTGCATTTGTACAGACCTGCGAGTAGGTAGGTAGGTTGTAGGTATATTAAAAGTTGCTGCATACGTAACGTGCACGGGACGGCGTAAAAACGTGGACGGAACGGAGACTGAACGTGGTTAATAAACACTGACGGAGATTCTTAATGCATACGCACCGTGACAATAACTTAGAACTAACGTGCTAGTGATGTGAACAAGGAAATATGGATTTTTCATCTGAAGAATTGGCTTTAATTGCTATTATTTTAGATGACGAAGAAGCTACGACGGTCAAGAGGAAAAGAAGATTTTCTGTACATCCTACATGGCAGAAAAGAGATCAAGAAGGAGAATACTACACGCTCTTTACTTTATTGTAAAAGATAAAAATAAAAAAACCAAAAACTTGGTTTTTTGAACTTTTCACATAAATTTTGAGGTTATGTGAAAAAAGTATAAATACAGAAGTTGTAGATCTTTCTATTACCTACAACTTTGCCATTTTATTTTTTTCCATAGGACTTGTAGTTTTGCCGGAAAACAAGATAAACCGTTTTTTACCCTTAAAACTCCCCCCTTTTTTTTCCCGAGCTCAGATCGCCCGTAAATTATTTTGCCTTTTATTTTTTAACCCCCGACGCAAAAACGACGGGGTGTTATAAGTTTGACGTGTCTGTGTGTGTGTGTGTGTGTGTGTGTGTGTGTGTGTGTCTGTCTGTTCCCCTGTGGCGCTCAAACGGGTGGACCGATTTGAATGCGGTTTTTTTTGTTTGAAAGGTGAATTAGTCAAGAGTGTTCTTAGCTATGTTTGATGAAAATCGGTCCAAGATGGCCGCCGCTACAAAATGGCGGATGATATATTTTTTCACAACTCCCTTGATATGGGTATCAAATGAAAGGGCTTGACTAGTAGAATAGCACTATTGCAAATTCAAGATGGCCGCCGCCACTAAATGGCGAATGTCGGGGGTTTTTTAAATTTTCAATTTACACTTGTATAATATTCTCCTCCTTTTCCAATGGGTTTCATCCTACTGTGATTTTCTTTGGTTTCAAAAATTATTGACACTGGGCTATTTTAGCGTTCGGTAGCGATGGAACAATCAATAGCAGCATTTTCCTAGTGCCTGAGCGCTTAATTTATCCCTATTTATTGCCATTAGTAAAAAATTAGTTTCGTCCCCTGAAGAATTTTAGTTTAATCTAGGTACTAGATAGAATAATAGGTGAATCTGTTACTCTGGAAATGTGTGAACAATTTACTTCGTACCGATACCGCTAGCACAATAGCGACAGAACTCTACCTACTGCTGTTGCGAGCGCATAATTCAAGGCATAAACAATACAAGCCGCGATCGGCTTCCGATAATAATTTGTGGTTTTCGACCAAACACATGGTGCTATGATTATAGGCGAAGTTGCAAGCGTAAATTGTTGACTTATGAATAGGCTAATTAAACACAAACATACTCGTAGGAGATGGCAACCCTATCATTGTCTCCGTCGTTTTTAACCCCCGACGCAAAAACGACGGGGTGTTATAATAAGTTTGACATGTCAGTGTGTGTGTGTGTCTGTTCCAGCGTAGCGCTCAAACGGGTGAGCCGATTTGAATGCGGTTTTTTTGTTTAAAAGGTGGATTAGTCGGGAGTGTTCTTAGCTATGTTTGATGAAAATCGGTTAAGGATGGCTGCCGCCACAAAATGGCGGATTACATATTTTTTCACAGCACCCTCAGTATGGGTATCAAATGAAAGGGCTTGACTAGTAGAATAGCACTATAACATCCAAGATGGCCGCCACCACAAAATGATGAATGTCAGGGGTTTTCTAAATTTTTAATTTATACTTGTTTTAAAGTCGTGTATTCAAGCTGGTTCAGCAGTCGTACAGGCAGACAGTTTTCTGGGTGTCAAAAAGTTCCCATAACTTACTAATTCATACAAGTGAACGGGGGATATCGCTTAATGTAAATCGTGCTTGAAATCGGTTCCCCCGTTTGAGCGCTACGGTGGAACAGACACACACACACACACCGACACGTCAAACTTATAACACCCCGTCGTTTTTGCATCGCGGGTTAATAAGACGTTTTAACGGTCCATTATACTCTGTTATCATAGTTTTTCGATATTCGAAATCTAGTAACGTTGTCGAAATGAGCAAACACGGCATAACCCTACTAGCTATTTATCGAAACTAAGATCGAATAAACACGCAGCACATTTGTATGTATAGCTCGTTACTCGTTAATGATACTCTAATGGCAGAATGTTTCTAAATTATCAATTAAGGAGGTACTTTGTTACGATGTTTGGCTTTATGGCGTGCTTAAGACTACGCTCGGATTTCGGCCGATTGTTCTATATCTTACTTCAATTCGGCCAACTATATAAGTATATCCGGTTTTTGAACAGGGGTTTATCCCGATTATGTACTCGCAATCACAATATACTTTTAAGTATGTTTATACGACCTCCCTGGCGCAGTGGTGAGCGCTGTGGTCTTATAAGTGGGAGGTCCCGGGTTCGATTCCCGACAGGGGCAATTTGAGATTTTTTAATTTCTAAATTGTCTCTGGTCTGGACTGGTGGGTGGCTTAAGCCGTGGTTGGTTACCACCCTACCGGCAAAGCCGTGCCGCCAAGCGATTTAGCGTTCCGGTACGATGCCGTGTAGAAACCGATCAGGGGTATGCATAACTCTTCCAAGTTAGACCGCTTCCATTTTAGAATGCATCATCACTTACCGTCAGGTGAGATTGCAGTAAAGGGCTAATTTGCAGTTGAATAAAAAAAATTCTCATCAAAAATTGAATTTAGTATGAAAAACAGAGAGATGATACTCCCAATTGACTTACTAAGAACCGTCCGTTAGTCTAGAAATAATTATATTGTGCTTACGTAAGTATACACATATAAACATTTATTGTTTATCACAAATAATGATTTTCAATGCACCGTTTTAGCCCGTGTAATGTTTCAGGATCCAATAAAACAGATACCCGGTAGGCCATGTTCTGTATGCAAGCCCTGAGCACGTCTGTCCCTGTTCGACGACGTCCTTGTACGATAGAGGGCGGCACGACTGCCGCCCTCTATCGTAACCTGCATACATTACAGCCCGTAAAGACTTTCTGTAGTAAATAAATACTATAATAAATAAATAATTTTATAAGTAGTATAATAAACAAGAGATAAAGTTCGTAAATTAAAACTCGACTACGCTTCGTAATTTAATTTAATATAAAATAATAAAATTTAGTGTGCAGAAAACGCGGGGCAAGCAGCTAGTGGCGCCATTATGTATATCCGAAACTAATTTAATAATCTAGAAAGCCGCGCGAAAGTCATTCTCGATTTTTTCGTAAATAAAATTTACCTGGACCATAACAACGAATCAATAGACATCTCATTTATCAAAATCGGCTCAGTAGTTTAGACGCTACGGTGGTACATACAGAATCTCATACAAAAATTGGATACAAACATACATACATACATAGACTGTTAAAATCATAACTCTTCCTTTTGGCTTTTCCGTAGTCGTGTAATAAATATGTAACTTTATTACTAAGTACAAAATGTTACTACAAATTTGAGAAAAGCTGCGTGCAATAGTTAGTAGACTACGATATAAATAAAAACTTAATTTTATCATTTTCCCCAAATTACGTTCGCTTAAATTGTGTTTAGGTACGTCGGGACTTATTATCTCTTTAATCTATGTACCTACTTCAAGTTCTTCCATACTTTACTTGAATTTTATAAGGCTCATAATTAAACGCATATTACTATTGCTAAATCATAAATGTTTAATTATACTGAAAACAATTTCTTTAGGTACGTACTCTATTAATTTTCTAGAGACAACGTCTCACCATAAAATTCAAAACAGAGATAACAAAGTGCTGTAAGGTAAGAATTAAAAAAATACGGCATAGGTACAACTTAGTTGCATTAGTACTGTCCAAGGAAATAAAAACTTTAAAATATTTGCGAGAAGAGTTGTTTTTCTTTAACAAGATAAGGCTTCATCCTTTTCTGAAGTAAAGAGCCTTTGTATGCAGCATTATTATGTAAATGTAATACAACCAGCGAGACCTACCGGTCCCAGTATTGCGGTACATCACACGACCATTTTGTTAGCCGTGAAGTAAATATACTGGCGTCTTTTTAACTATACCTAATATTATAAAAGTTTTGTCTGCGATCTCACCTGATGGTAAGTGAAGATGCAGATGAATGCCGGCTAGCCTGGAAGAAGTATGGCAGTATTTAATATACCCATACCCCTGATCGGTTTTTACACGGCATCGTACCGGAACGCTAAGTACGCTCAATGTGCGGCGGTACCATATAAAATGTATGAAAAATCTGTCCCCCGACTTGTGGCCAGCGTCTAGTCGTCGCCACTAGTGGCCCAGTGTGTGGGGGCTGTAAATACTCCTTATACCCTCCACTATCCCTAATCCCCCGTGCGACGGGGATCGTGCAAAGTCGTTCTAAATTAAAACTATACGTCCTGTCACGGACGGTGTGCGGAATCGCTGCGATCTCCGCGCGAACCGCTCTCATGTCTGCGAATGAAATGAACTTCGAGTCTTTCGAGTTGCCAGACAAATCGATACACAGGTGTGCAAGTGATTTTATTGCAATAGAACTAGAGAGAGCTTAACTTTTTAACCCCCGACGCAAAAACGACGGGGTGTTATAAGTTTGACGTGTCTGTGAGTGTGTGTGTGTGTGTGTCTGTCTGTTCCCCTGTAGCGCTCAAACAAACAAAATGGCGGATTACATATTTCTTCACAACTCCCTTAATATGGGTATCATATGAAAGGGCTTGACTAGTAGAATAGCACTATGCAAATTCAAGATGGCCGCCGCCACAAAATGGCGAATGTCGGGGGTTTTTAAGTTAGTAAGTAAGTTTTTAACTTGTAAGTTAGTAGTCTTAGCGCGTTATGGTGCGCGGATTTTGCAGTTCTATTTATTTTTATTTGAATTTTAGTATTATATTATTTACTAAACTCTAAAATAATAAAAACTCGAAACGTTTAAAGGATCTTGATATTTAAGAAAACTTCATTTAAGTTTATTGTTAACTTGTTGAACTTAAGTTTACTGATACAAAACATTATAATATTACAAACATTAGGTTAATATCTTAGACTAGCGGTCCGCCCCGGCTTCGCCCGTGGTACATAATATATAGCCTATGGCACTCAGGGATCACGTACATATCCAACGGTGAAAGAATTTTTGAAATCGTTCCAGTAGTTCCTGAGATTAGCGCGTTCAAACAAACAAATTCTTCCGCTTTATTATATTAGTATAGATATAGATAAGAAGACACCAAAAGTCACCAACATAATCCAAAGGTCACGTGATTCAACGGCTGCTTTATCTTCGTTTTCGATCCCAAAGTCTAAAAGTAACTACACGGAATTGATACCTATACCTGATGGACCAAGTTTGAATACTTTGCTTGCGGCAATGGAGCCGATAAGTCGGTTTAAATTAAAAAGTTGTCGACAATCTCAGAGCCTGGGATTAAAAGAACTTTAATCTGAGCGAAGGACCTTTTTCCTTGGGCATACTTGTTTACCTGACGCGAATACCTGTTTTGAATACTAGAATTTGCCCTGAAAATCTCCCAGATGACTTTAATAACTAGTTGAATCAACTTAGATGAATCTATACTTCTATACTAATATAATAAAGCGGAAGAGTTTGTTTGTTTGTTTGTTTGTTTGTTTGTTCGTTTGAAAGCGCTAATCTCTGGAAGTACCTATCGGATTTGAAAAATTCTTTTTGCATTTGGTAGTCCAACTTTTGGGGCAGGTTATAGGCTATTTAATATACCCAAAATCCTCCCCTAAGGGGGTAAAATGGGGGTAGAAAGTTTGTATGAAAGTCCTATGTTTTAAAAGTTACAGACCTCAAAATCGGCATTTAGATTATTAGTTTTAAATAATAAAATTTTGTATATTTTATTTTGAAAAATCGTGCCTTAAAGGTGGTAAAATAGGGGATGAAAGTTTTAATGGGAAGTTTTAATTATAATTTTGCTATTATCAACTTGAAACTTGGGAGGTAGGTTAATTCTAGGGCTTAGATATCAGCCTAGAAAATATTTCACGAAAATCCTCCCCTAAAGGGGTAAAATGGGGGTAGGAAGGTTATGTTTTTGAAGTTACAAATATGAAAATAGGCATTTAGATTATATTTTTTAAAAAATGATAAAAACCTGTATAAGTTATTCTGGAAAATCTCCCCATAAGGGTGGTAAAATAGGGGATGAAAGTTTTTATGAAAGTCCTATGTTTTTAAAGTTAGACCTGAAAATCGGCATTAAAATTATGAGTTTTAAATAATAAAACTCTTTGAAAAATCTTTTAAGGGTGGTAAAATAGGGGATGAAAGTTTTAATGGGAACTAAAAACGATCGCAGCACCTTCTGGCGGCCTAACTTGAAGCGATCACAGCGCCTTCTTGTGGCCAGAACTGGAAACTAAAAAACGATCGCAGCGCCCTCTGGCGGCCTAACTTGAAGCGATCACAGCGCCGTCTGGCGGCCAAAACTGGAAACTAAAAAACAATCACAGCGCCCTCTGACGACCTAAGCCGGAAACTTGAAGCCATAGCAGCACCCTCTAGCAGCCAAAATTGGAAACTAAAAACGATCGCAGCGCCCTCTAGCAGCCAAAACTGGAAACTAAAAACGATTGCAGCGCCCTCTTGCGGCCAAAACTGGAAATTAAAAACTATCACAGTTCCCTCTTGCGGCCAAAACTGGAAACTAAAAAACAATCACAGCGCCCTCTGACGACCTAAGCCGGAAACTTGAAGTCATAGCAGTGCCCTCTAGCAGCCAAAACTGGAAACTAAAAACGATCGCAGCGCCCTCTGGCGAACTAAGCCGGAAACTGGAAGCAATAGCAGCGCCCTCTAGCAGCCAAAACTGGAAACTAAAAAAACAATTGCAGCGCCCTCTTGCGGCCAAAACTGGAAACTAAAAACGATCACAGTGCCCTCTGGTGGCCTAAGTCGGAAACTTGAAGCAATAGTTTAGCAGCAGTAGTTAAACAGGAAGCAATAATTTAAAGCTATTTAGTTATTAAATAATTATCTAAGTGTGGATATTTGGATGTTTGGATGTTTAGATGTTCGGATGTTTGTTACTCTATAACGTCACAACTACTGAACAGATTTGGCTGAAAATTTGAATGGAGATAGATAATGCCCTGACTTAAAACATTTAACATTTACTTAAAACACAACAAAGCTACTTTTTATCCTGGAAAAATCCACAGTTCCCACGGGATTTTGAAAAAACCCAAATCTACAGCTATAGGTAGATCACTATAGCAAACTACCTTGAAAGTAAGTATAAAGGTTGAAAAAGGGAGCGGGAACGGGAACCAGAAATCCACGATTCCCTCAGAATTTGTAAAAAACCGAAATTCACGCGGGCGAAGCCGCGGGCAAAAGCTAGTACAATAATATAGGAGTTTCATTTGTAGTTACTGAATATGAAATATTAACGTATTAACATTAGCTTTTTAAGTCTTGTTATTCAAGGTTATTGAATAATTAATACACATTTATTAAGTCACAAGGTTATTCTAGCCATCTTGGAGGTGCACTCTCTGTTCCCTCACTCTCATAGTCTGATGGGTCGCCGATGCGGCACGACCGGTGAGACATCAGGCCCAGGACCGACGGCTTTACGTGCTCTCCAAGTCACGTGGGCGTATCTAACACCGCCAACTTTCAACTCTGGGCTGGCCCTGAGAATTTCTTGACAGAAAAACCCTCATATATTTTTTTGGCCCGACCCGGGAATCGAACCCATGATCTCGTGATCCACAGTCGAACGTGCTAATCGAGGCAGTTAGCAATGTACTATAATTAGAGATCGTCCGAATCATGCAATTATGTAAAGTCATCAAAATCAATGTATCCGATATCTGACAGTGTAATTGTGGCTGAATAATTATAGCTAGTTTTAGCTCACATCACTCATTGGAAGCAATAAGCCATTTGCGGAATTAATGGCTTCGATCTGTCACATCGCGGTACTCATAATAATTACCTATGTATTTACAGGTATTGCTAGTGCATAACGTAAAATTGTAGTAGGTATCTGAACATATAATTTTAAACATGCCATTATAAAACGACTCCAAAATGAGGAAATTATATTATATCTATATTATATTATATATATTATAGCTTGTTTTGGAGTCATTTACAACGAAGACAATTTAATGTACCTATTGACAGGCAACAATCATAAATCAATTAAGAAGATAAGACTGAATGATTATCTTCTTCATTATCAAACGCAATCATTATAAAACTTTTTTTATGCGTTTCGTAGCTGTTCGAAGTTTGAACATACTTTAACTAGCGCTGTTTGTGTGTGAGTGCGTGTATTGATAGGTGATCATGATCACGCTAGGAACATGGCTGTCGATTTCACTTGAATCACAAGCCATGTTGATGTCTTAAATCTATTTGGTCCGAGTCCACGATTTCACAATGTGTCACAATAGAGCTTATTTTGGCGGCATTTGTCGTCTGACGCGCTAAGCCTGAAGCCATTTTCGGAATTTATGGCTTCGATCTATCACATCGCGATATGTTTGGGCATGCGTTGTGAATACTTCCTGCGAATCTACAATATGATGCTACCTATCAATAGAAACATTTTTAGAGTTTCTTAGTGAAACATGGATATTTTAGAACTTATAATTTCGTCCAGGTCGTCTGTCTATGTGTCATATTATGTCACAGAGTTTAGTAAGGGTTGGTAGGTGTATAAATACAGGTCGTAGATACGTATAATGCTCTGGATGCCCTTAATACTCTTACCCACCTCTCTATAAAGTTTTCGCAATAGTAAGAAGTTGGATACTGGCCTGAAGTAGATACGCAAGCTTGCAGTCACTAGGGCACTTCTTAAAAGATTACCATACTTCTTTGCGACTCAAAACTATGTTTTCACTAGACTAACATTAAGTACATACTAAACCAGAATTCGATTAAATTACTAACATATAATATTATCCTGTTACCTACCTCACTAAGCCTCACGCCTTTATGCTTTGATTTTATGACGTTTGCGTGAAGTAAAACACGCGACCATTGCGCAAATTGGTAAAAAATTACCCAAAAATATTTTTGTGAAAACACACCTAAGTATTCTAATCCCCCAAATTGTGCCCGAGTATTTACAGTACAAGTGTAAATTTAAAATTTAAAAAACCCCCGACATTCGCCATTTTGTGGCAGCGGCCATCTTGGATTTGCAATAGTGCTATTCTACTAATCAAGCCCTTTCATTTAATACCCATATAAAGGAAGTTGTGAAAAATATGTAATCCGCCATTTTGTAGCGGCGGCCATCTTGGACCGATTTTCATCAAACATAGCTAACAACACTCTCGACTATATCACCTTTCAAACAAAAAAAACCGCATTCAAATCGGTTCACCCGTTTGAGCGCGACAGGGGAACAGACAGACACATACACACACACACACACACACACACACACACACACACACAGACACGTGAAACTTATAACACCCTGTCGTTTTTGCGTCGGGGGTTAAAAACCCGCGACCATGGCGCAAATTGGTAAAAAATTACCCAAGAATTTTTTTGTGAAAACACACCTAAGTATTCGAATCCCCCAAATTGTGCCCGAGTATTTACAGTAAAATCAGACGTGAACTTGGCTAAAACACCATCAAGCTAAATTGCAGAGGCACTTGCCCAAATGACAACGTTTACCCGGGAAGCCATTTTGAAGTTTCGACAGCGCGCCTAAACTTCGACTGCTGTATTTTATAACGAATGTTTTGGATACTCTCTCTAATTGTACTCAATTCTATTAGTTAGGTAAGATTGGTGGTCAGATTACGGGGATTAAAATGTTCAAATTAATTTTATTACAGTTCAAGCAAGAGCCCTGAAAGTGAAGTGCTTTTATTACGAGATTCATCACTTAAACTTTGATGAAGGAAAATTGCGAAAACATTGTTGGTAGGAATAATATTACGTTCTGGCAATCCACTCTGTATCAGCGTGGTTCCTTGTTCCACACTTCTTCTAGGTATAACTAATAGACACATTTTACATTAATCATATTATTGGGATTTCTTGGGACATCAGAGCGTTGGTATCTCAGATTCTTGCGCATACAACCCGACTTATACGTTACGTTTTTATGTTTAACGATTTATACGAGATTATAGTGGTAATAATTAGGACCAGCAGCCTTTTCAAGGTGTAACGATTGCAAAATCATCTAGCTTCAAACCAATATTAACATCTAATCTTGAACAAAAAGTAGGTAAAATCGAAATTCAGCCTCCATTCAGCCGCCATCATTGCTTACCAAGACTGATATATGCTTCACGGCACTACCACCCGCGAATACCGTAACAAGAACAAATAAGAAGTAGTGGGGAATAATTACGTTTGTTTATTCAAAAGACCTTGAGAGAAGCTTTGGGTAAAAGGATTGGATCAATATTTACGAGTCAGGCGCGATCACTTGCCAAGCTCTTCCGGTTAATAATTTAAACGGCCCGAACCAACTTTTTGCGTGGGAATTTCGGCAAACTATGTCATTTATTCGTAAACAATTAGTAAATAATTCACTAAGTTAGTTAATTTAGGCCAGTTGGTATATAATATATACCAACTGGCCTAAATTAACTTCTAGGTCAAAATATTGACAAGTGAATCAATATTATTGATTCACTTGTCAATATTTTGACCTAGATACATTGATTTGGTATAAAAGATATCACGTCATTCAATTCTATAAACTCTTTGTTAATCTTGGCTTTGATTTCTTGCGCGTGGCTAATAAAACCGGTAAATCTCTCTCTATAGGCTTTATATTAATACGAGCGGATACCCGCGACTTCGTTCGCGTGGATATTGATTTTAATAATCACATGGGAATCATTTTGTTTTTCCTATGCTCCTTTGAGCTTAAACCTTGCTAAAAACTGTTAAAAGTTCATTGGCGGATGTTTAGGTACATCAAAATGTAAACATCCGCCAGTGAAAGTCCCATCAAAATCGGTCCAGCCTTTCGGAGATTAGCCTGTAGTCTTTAAAGTATCTACTTTCTAACAAAAAAAGAATGAATGAAATCGGACCACCCGTTAACGAATTACAGCTAAGTACACATTTTGCCTTTCATCCCCTCTCCCAAGGGAACCGTGCTGAATTTCGGGATAAAAAGTATCCTATATGTTACTCCATAGTATTAACTTAAATCATGCCGAGTTTCATTTCAATCCATTTAGTAGTTTTTACGTGATGCGCGCACAAACATACAGACAAACAGACAAACAGATAAACAGACAAACAGATAAACAGACAAACAGACAAACAGACAAACAGACAAAAATTTCAAAAATAGCTTTTTTACGTTCTATTACTTATCCCTAACATCCCCCAGTTATTATTTTGCAAAAATCTTCAATGTACAGATACGGCAATTCTACGATTTTATTATATGTATAGATTAGTTTTCATTACTCTAAAATACAACCTAAAATATTAGGTAGGTCGAATACCTACCTAATTTCCAATTTACTCCTATCTACTTATTATCTTGTGAGAGATCAAAGTACGTTTATCTTATAGAAATAAATAATGTGGAAACTTTATAATCGAAACGAAAGTTTGTTGACCTGCCAGAAATACAGAAATCACTTAAAGTGATTTTTTATACGCAAGTAAGATATCTCAGTCTCATTTTAGAAACTAATATTGAATTCGAGGAATAAGTTTCAATTTAATACAACCAACACAAATTCTAGAAACTCTTATAATGAGCAAGTTTCTAACAAAAATACGCGTCTTCGATTCAATAAATCTAGCATTTCTAAACACTTACAAAGGTCAAAAAACTCGAGACATGAGATATCAATCGCTCACCGTATTTGTTTGAAATATAGGTATTGTATTCCCAATTTAAGAATCCACCGTGCCGCAATTTTAAGTTTCTGAACGATAGATAACTCTTCTTTTCTTTCATGCTTAATCAAACTTTTTTTTTTTTTTTTCCATGTAGGAGGGGAAATCCTCATGGACATCCAGTACAGGATAGTGCCGGACTCCTACCGGCTAAAAACCCCTCCTGCCCAGCAAGCAATAGTGTTCCTGCCTTTTAGGCCTACCACTACTGCCGCAGCTCGAGTCAAATGATTCCCGCTCTTTCGTCACTCTCTTTCTTTTTCATTATTTCCTCTATATATTCTTGAATCTGAAGCCAGTTTTCCTTTTTCTCCAACATAATGTTAATAAGGCTCTCCACTCTTATATCGCGTCCGAGCTTTCCAACGACCTTCTTCCTTTCGTTTTCGAATTTGGGACAAAAGAACAGTGTATGTTCCGCATCATCCGTTGGGTTTAGGCAATACATGCATCGAGTATGTTCTCGCTTTTTTTTATTCTTTCTAAGTATTGCATGAACAACCCGTGTCCCGTGAAACACTGGGTCATACGGAATACGTATGCTTAATCAAACTTGAGGTATATCCAAATATACTAAATCATACTAAGTTTTACTGATGCTGAACCGATATACTGCCTCGTTGGTCTAGTGGTTAGTATATTCGACTGCAGATTACGAGGTCCCGGGTTCGATTCCCGGAAGAAATTCTCAGTGCCAGCCCGGAGTTGGTAGTTGGCGGTGTTTCCCCCCCGTGCCTGGGAGAGCACGTTAAATAGTCGGTCCCGGTTATTAATTATAACTATCATATTGTGACAATAGTTGTTAAAGCCCGCCAATCCGCATTGGAGCAGCGTGGCGGGTCTAAGCACTAAATCCCTCTCTCCTATGAGAAAGGAGGACTGTGCCAAGCAGTGGGACGTTAAAAGGCTGTAGTGGTGATGGGTGAATGTGTTCAACTGTTCTTTAGTAGGTATAGAAGGGAAAAAGATGGCAAAATACTAATTCCTTTCCCATCCCATACAAAATGGCAGATTTACGCTTACGATTTAAAAACTAACATTAGGCTCTCTGATGACAAAGAAAAACGCTTTTATACAAAATATTTGGAAAACACCAGGGGCAGTATTTTTTCCACATCATTTTAATCTCTGTAAAATTATTAAAAGTGCTTCCGGCCCTTAAGTAAAGAAGGGTACCGTTAGCAAAGAAAATATACAATTTTATAAAATAAATTAACTAACACAAACAAAGCGCTATTAAAACTTGGGCCCGAGATGAAGCATTATAGCCAGAGAGTTAGTGGCAAAAAAGTATCATTTGAATGAACTCTTCAGTACATTGATTAATTGATTTATTATGCGTGCATTGAAATGCTACGTATTTGATTTATTTTTGATATTATGTAAAATCGTTTTTGCAAAATTGATAATGATATTTTGACATCTAGTAACAAGTTAACATGTGCCTCAAATGAACATAACTAAAGCCCAGACTCACGGGAAAAATCACACAAAACTCTTAGGTCAGAGCAATGAAAGAAACGTTAGTAGGTTTGTTTGTCAAAAAAATATCAGTAACAATCCGTAATTCGGAAGTTATCAGTTAAATACCTCATGCCTCGGTTCTAACGCTTGATCTCTCTCCGGTCGTGCGCATCGGACTATGCCAATGAAGGAAAGGGTGCATCCGTATTTCTGCGCACACTTGCGCACTATAACATCCCCTGCGCAATTGGCTTGTCTCCTCCTCCATTATGACTTTTTTTTAATCTTTTATTCGAAGGCTTTTGCCTAAAAGGCATGTCAGCCTTATTGTATCACGCTACATACATATCACACACAACTAACTGGTAGCAGTTTATGCTTTGTGGTAGGATTCTACCCCCATTTCGCCTGACCACACTTCAGCCGTAATCTGCCGCAAAGCATCCGATGTGTTCCAGCAGCGAGCTGAAGAGCCAGTCCCCTTCCTCAAAATCCGGCAACGCATTAGTGGTTCCTCAGGTGCTGCTGAGGAACCGCCGTTCATGGGCGGCGGTGATCACTTAACATAAGGTGACCCGCTTGCTCGGTTGCCCGCTATTCCTATACAAGTATAAATTGAAAATTTAAAAAACCCCCGACATTCGCCATTTTGTGGCGGCGGCCATTTTGGATTTGCATAGTGCTATTGTACTAGTCAAGCCCTTTCATTTGTTACCCTTATTAAGGGAGTTGTGAAAAAAAATTTAATCCGCCATTTTGTAGCGGCGGCCATCTTGGATCGATTTTCATCAAACACAGCTAACAACACTGTTGACTAATCCACCTTTCAAACAAAAAAAACCGCATTCAAATCGGTCCACCCGTTTGAGCGCCACAGGGGAACAGACACACACACACACACACACACACACACACACACACACACACACAGAGACACAAACACACATACACACACATAAACACACACACACACACACACAGACACGTCAAACTTATAACACCCCGTCGTTTTTGCTTCGGGGGTAAAAAAAAAATAATGCTGCCGTAATCGAAATTCGTTCTGAAGGACACTATTATCAGCCACCAACTCTGGAGCTACTATAATGATGCATCTCTTAAATCAAGCCCGGCTGTGTAAACTACGGGGCCTATCTCCCAGGTTGTTACGGGGCGAATATAAACAGACTACTAATTACAAGACGCCGGACCCCGCCTGGGCCCCACCGTCAATATTGTCTTACGCCCATCTTAAGTTTCCACGACATCATTTCCTTCTTAACTTCGGATACCTTTTATGTGTTCCACTTGTTAGTTCGACCTTCCTGGTCCTGGGCGACCACGTTCCCTCAGTCTCATAATCTGATGGGCGATTCGATAAGACCGGAGAGAGACCAGGTCGACGGCTTTGCGTCGTCTCCAAGATTTTCTTAGTTAAGATATTTTTTAACAAAAAATCCATTTACTTTTTTCCAGAATGTGAACGTGATACCTTTAGATCTGCAGCTGTATAAGCTAGCCACAAAACCAAGTCAAACTCGAGGCAGTATCCAGTTTGAATACCTGCAAATCATACAAGTATAAATTAAAAATTTAAAAATCCCGACATTTGCCATTTTGTGGTGGCGGCCATCTTGGATTTACATAGTGTTATTCTACTAGTCAAGCCCTTTCATTTGATATCCATATTGAGGGCGTTGTGATAAAATATGTAATCTACCATTTTGTAGCGGCGGCCATCTTGGACCGATTTTCATCAAACATAGCTAACAACACTCTCCTTTCAAACAAAAAACCGCATTCAAATCGGTTCACCCGTTTGAGCGCTACAGGGGAACAGTTAGACACACACACACGCACGCACGCACGCCGGGGTTAAAAATATATAAAAAGACATTATTAAATTTTTTAAACAGACTACTTTAAACTACAGGCATTTTCCATTCTGAGTGTGCGATCAATAAAATGAATCATTAATCAACTAGGCTCATTAAACTTCTTTTTTTTTCGCTCTAAGCATTGTCCGTTAAACCCACAGGGCTCACTAAATCTTTATTCAAATCGACCTCTAAGCACGGCCTTTATATTCACAAAATAAACGCAGGCCATTGGGTTTACTAAAGTAATTAATGGTTTGAGTGTTGTATTCTGTGACGCCGATACAAGGCTCGGCTTGTGCCTAACGATTAACCTATTTACACTTGAAACTTGACGAGGGTGACATGAACCGTCTGCAAATAGGCCAGTGTGATGTAAGTATAATTCATCAATTTTGGTTTAATTAACATAAAGATAGATAACGGGATATAGATGACAAATATAAATTAAAAAAACCCCGACATTCGTCATTTTGTGGTGGCCATCTTGAATTTTCATAGTGCTATTCTACTAGTCAAGCCCTGATACCCATATTGAGGGAGTTGTGAAAAAATATGTAATCCGCCATTTTGTGGCAGCGGCCATCATGGACCGATTTTTATCAAACATAAAACATAGAACACTCCCGGCTAATTCACCTTTCAAACAAAAAAACCGCATTTAAATCGGTTCACCCGTTTGAGCGCTACGGTGGAGCAGAGAGACACAGACACGTCCAACTTATAACACCGAAATGGCGGATTACATTTTTTTTCACAACTCTCTCAATCTATACTAATAAATAAAATTGAAGTGTCTGTCTGTAATATCGAAATAACTACATAGTAAATACCTCATATTAAGCTCATATGGTTATTTGAACGCTACCATAACCGAATTACACGTTTTTAAAGTTTTTGTCTGTCTGTCTGTCTGTCTGTCTGTTTGAACGGGCTAATCTTCGGAACGGCTGAACCGATTTTGACGGGACCTTCACATACAAGTAGAGAATTAACCAGGGAGTAACATAGGCTACTTTTTAACCGACTTTCAAAAAAGGAGGAGTTGTGTTTTTCTACCTATGTACACCGATATCTCCGAGATTTCTGAACCGATTTGCGTAATTTTTTTTTAATCGATAGAGAAACATTGCGACCCTGTTCTATAAAAAATTTGGATTCCAACTCCTCTATCCTGATGCTGTAGGGGACCTAATCCCCAAAACGAATGGGTTTTAGAAACTTTCGGTTATTTAAATTGATATTGGGGGTACCAATTAAAGACTTTATCGTTGAATGAACTGGAGTAGGTACATATCCAACTCCTCAACCCTGATGCTGTAAGGAATTGTATTCCGAAATCGTGGGGATCCCACGGGATTTTTCCGTTTTGGGGACGGGTTTCTACAGATAAGCTACTTTTTGTTCTGGAAAATCAAAAGTTCCCATGGGATTTTTAAAAACCTAAATCCACACGGGCGAAGCCGTGGGCATCATCTAGTATGGGTATATAATGAAAAAAGAGCTTGACTAGTAGGATAGCACTATGCAAATCCAAGATGGCCGCCACCACAAATGGTGAATGACGGGTGTTTTAAAATTTTTAATTTTTATAATACTTATTCTAATGTAAAAAAATTAAATCACTAGTTTATAATACTTGTTTTTTCAGTAAGTCATTTTGCGCACCCCTAAAGTTTCGTCCAAGAAAAGTACGATGCAGTCATTCATTTTGGAAAACAATCGCCAAAGTTCAGGTGCGCTGTTTAAACTTTGCAAAATGGCTTCCCAGTTAATCGTTGTCATTTGGGCAAGCGCCTTCGCAATTTAGGTTGATGGCGTTTTAGCGGAGTTCACTGTTGATTTTACTTTTAATACTTACTCTGGAAAGGTTGCCGATTTTATATTATTTCAGTGAATTATTGTACCCGTGTACGGAGGCTTTTGTTTTCGCTTTTATATTCTGTAGTGTTTCAAGTATGTAGTTCAAGTAGTGTCATCAATTTGAACGAGATATTGGAAATTTTAAAATAAAATCCTAAAAGATTCTTCACATTTAGAAAAATTGATGAAGATAAGTAATGCAAGGTTCTTAAGATATCACTATCACTATCTATTTTATCCCGCGATCTTGAATTATAGCAAAACAATTACACGATAATAACTAGTACGGCGCGTGGGTGCGCGGCCCGCAAGCGGACCGCGAGGATTCGAGTAGTTTTTGTTTGAGCACGTCCCACCTATCTTCAATACCCTCGCCGTGCTCTTCATCCGTCTCCAAAGTCTTCGATCATCAGCTCTTTCCGTATTTTTCCTCCGCATGAATTTTTGTTTTCTACACGAAACCATCAAAAATTTTTTTTGTGTAGAAAAATAAATTCCGCCATCTTGTTTTTTAGTTCTTGATCATATTTTTCAAAGAAACCACTCTTCCATCTTTTATACTTGGTGAGATAGACACCGACGAAATTTGTATAGCCGCCATCTTGAATCCGCCATTTTGGTTTTTTTTTTCACCTCAGTGCCAATTGGATGAGGTTCTGAGTATTTTTTGTTTGAGCAGCCCCCATCTATCTACAAAACTCTGCCCGGGCTCATCAATCATCTTCCAAACCCTCAATCATCATGTCTTCCCATATTTTTCTTTGAGATTTCTCCAAAGAACCGCATCAATCGCCTTGCATACCTAGTTCACAACTTTATACTCTCTCTCAATATTCGCCATACATTTTCTATGGAAAAATAAAGTCCGCCATTTTGAATTTTTTTTGTATTCATCGAGTAGACCTTTGGATCCTGATCATGTTTTGCTAAGAAACAACTCTTTCATCTTTTATACCCTTCGAGATGGACACCGACGAAATTTGTATGGCGGCCATCTTTTTTTCGCCATTTTGAATTTTTTTTCGGCTCACTGCCAATTGGATGACGTTTCGAGTGACATTTGTTCGAGCACCCCCCACCTATCTTCAATACCTTAAGCGTGCTCTTCAACCGTCTCCGAAATCCTCAATCATCAGCTCTCTCCATATTTTTCCTCTTAATGAATTTTTGTCCTCTATACGAAACCATTTGTGAAAAAAAAATTTTTCATACAAAATTTTACAGGAGAGGCGATGAATGAGTCAGTGAATCAGAACGAACAGCTATATATATGTATATTAATGTAGGTACGATAATAATGTCAAAATATTTAATTGGATTTTTTTTAATTTTCACCGTGTACCGAGAGTGTACAAGTCACGGCAAATAAATCGAGCGGTGACCTTCAATGCGAAGAAGTCGAAAATGAGGTATCTGAGGGTGTGAGGGGGTCGCGGGGAGGGCGTGGGGATCGTTCGTAAGCACTGATTAGCTCTCGCGGATCCCTCGTAAGCGCTGATTGGCTCTCCAATCGTATTGTGTCCCGCTCACTCATACGACGCTGCGCGCACTTGAAGGTCACCGCTCGACTTACGTACGGGGGTTATACTAGTGCGATTTCTTGTGCAGTTTTTTTTTAAATTTCTATAAGTCCAATATACTTACTTAAAAATACTAGCAAGAACCTTCGCGAAACAAAAACGCGTCATTTTTAAATTTGTATTTAGTTTTTGTGTGTTATTTTTGGTTTTACTTACAATCATAATAAATTTGGCGTGTTACACGCCGATAATATGATTGTAAGTAGGGAGTCAATTTTTTACATAAATATGAAGCAACAGTGTACAATTTCTTATTACGAAATAGGCAAAGAATCTTGGGTTAAAATAAGGTACGAAGCCCCAAGACCTCAAAGTTTTAGATAGCGGAATGAATGAAGTCCGGAATTCCAATGCCACCCTGCACTACCGAAATTCCAATGCCACCCTGGTAATTGTCGTACCAAAACATTCTTAAAGCCGTCCTTCTCTTGTTTTTGGAATACAGAATTCTAAGAAGCAAGAATCGTAGGAGGAGGCCTGGAGCGTGTTTATTTTTCTCATGTACCCTCTCACCTCACGCGGCTCGTGTGTGCATAACAAAGTATTCGGTTTTATTGCTGTAATATACGCGAGCACTCAATTCCGAGTCTCCGTTGTGCCCTGGAGGGGCTTAATGAAATTTTTCTGATTACTTCGCCTATTTGTGAGAGATCTTGATGGGCCATGCTCTCTCATAAAAGTGGGTACCAAAATAATAAGGTGCTTACAATAATGTGATTGCGTATTTAGAGAAACGAGGTTTTTCTGTTTCTATATTACGCGTATGTTACGAGAAAAAATATTAATATAGCTGTGTCAACTGCAATAGAACTGCATCTAAACTGCAATTTTGCAGTCCATCTGGCTAGATACAAACAAACACCCTGGGATCTCTACTTCAATCCCATAATCCATCGGTACCATTTTTTTTCGTGTTTTCTTTTTGTGGTATCTTGTCAATAATCACCACTACTATTTATTTTCTTCGTTTCTAAGAGCGGTCTCCTTAAATTTAAGTATTAATATTTTATTTATATATCATTATATTTTACTTCCATGCGTGAGACGCAGTATACCATACTATGTAGCAGATTGTATAGCGTAGTATGAATTGTGCTTTAATTTACGTTGATGTAAATAAAACCAACTGTATTTTAGCGTTGTTAAGGAAATTCCTCGACAAATAAAAGCGTATTTAGTCCGAACACAAAAGAAATTAAGAGGTCCGAAGGCCTAACTTTCAAAGTTCAGACATTTTATTTCAGTCACGTATTCAAATGAGAAAAATTTCGTTACTAACTGCCTCCGTCCCTTTTGTGAGTGTTTTTATAAAGGGGTATAAATGGATGATTTACATTTATGCTCCACTTTATTGGAAAGTTTATGTTATGATAAACTGCGAGTACCTACCTACGTACTTACTCGCTCAGGGTATTATTCGGATTTTGTAAAATATTGATATATATATTTTGTGAGCCATATCAAAAGAAATATTGAAATCCTAATATTATAAATTTTAGCGACAAAATCATGAAGATTATAAATGTAAAAATTAACAAACTCCCTAGGAAACATTTTCTCGTAAAATTATTAGGAACTTTGACTAAGTATCATCGTTGTTAAATAAAACCAACTCTTTTTAACCGAGCTCAGAAAAAATAAGTTTTTAAAAAATAAGATTTGATTAATCTCATAATAATAGTATTATGTTAGAATTTAAACAGTCGTGAGTGATATTAATTTTAAAGAAGTAACATAAACGGCGAAAAATGTTCGTCGGAGTATGCCCGATTAGTCCATGCCTCATCCGAACTCTTCTCGAACTTGTCGGGCATACTCCGACGATGATTTCACACAAGATAAGCCGTTTATACGTTTCTTTGAAAAAGTATTAAATATTTAAATATTTATTGTAATTCCCCGTCTCTAAGATTTAGAAAGAGAGATTTTTCTTTCTTAGAATTTCGTAAGTATGGATTGCCTGGAACACGTCACTAGAAATGTAGGCGCTTTTTGCTTGTAAGTGTATCCTTTAATCCTGTTTTCTTTTTTATTCATCTATTTGTTTTATTTTGTAAGATGTTTACAAGACGTACTTATTCTTTGGCGGTCGATTATTATTTTAGTTTTCGCCTTTTGGTGTTTATTATTCACTAGATGATACCCGCGATTTCGTCCGCATGGATTTAAGCTCTTTTAAAAATTCCACGGGAAATCTTTGCTTTTCCGGGATAAAAAGTAGCCTATGTTCGTCTCTGGAATATAAGCTAACTCTGTACCAAATTTCATCCAAATCGGTTAAACTGTTGAGCCGTCAAAAGCTAGCAGATAGACAGACACACTTTCTCATTTATAATATTAGTACGGATTTTGATAAGTTCGGTAGGTAGGTAGGTATGCATTGCACGCTCAATGAGTACTAAGCTTAATAAATCACTGAAGCACTTAAAAGTAAGTTTACTCTTCGACGTAAAGTATAAAGTACTGTTACTACAGTGTTTCATAGTTATTGCTTTGCTTGTCCACCCATACACTAGGTGTTTATAACGTCGCCACTCGGCTCGTTAAGTTACAAAGTTGACGTAACCTTTAGTGCTCACGTCGGCAGCTTTATAGAGTCATAACATAATATACTGTTCGATCTATCGTGTTTGGTGTGTTCAATCCAGAATATTTTACATTTATCAATTGAAGTTTTGTATCTTCAGATAAGAACGTTATTTTTGACGCGATGCTAAATTTGCTTTGCATTATAAAATTCAATTCAAAATTATTTATTTCATGTGTGCCAACTTGTGGCTCTAATGATAAGTCAAGATACCACTGGTTAGTAAAGTGAATTCTGCTGACAAGAAGGCAAAAAACTTAGCAACAAACTACTTATTAAACAAAGTCACAAACTGCGTTTGCCTGTGTATTGGCCTATAATTTAATGGATCTCGAGTAATCTTAGAGGTTTTTAATATTTACCTGTACAAAACCGGGGCATGGGCAAGTAAGACAGTAAATAATATAAAGAAAATAATTACTCTGATCTTTACGTGATCAAATCAGAAGTGAGGAGACCCGTAGAAAAGCCAGAGTCACCGACGTAGCTCAATAGGTTGCGAATCTGAAGTGACAATGGGTGGGGTACATAGTTTGAAGAATAGAATATATATATTGGGGTCCCAAATTACTAGAATAGTAACTTCACAGTATTAGCAGACCACCACTAGATGGACCGATGACATCTGCAGACAAGTTGCAGGGAGCCGCAACATACTAGCGGCGTATGACCAAGGCGTGCGGATGTCCCTACAAGAGACCTATGTCCATCTGTGGCATCTATGGTTTACGACGATAACAACGATATATACGCACAAACAGATACGAAGAAACTGTATTAGACTGCAAACCCTTGAAACGGAGTCTTTAAGAAAATAATTTGATGTCGTTTTACGTCCAAGTATGTAAAGCTTACAGGCGTATTAGCGAAACAGGACGAGTCTTTGAAAAACCAAGGCTTTGAAACATAACCAAGCGAACGGTATTCAAAGGACGTCTTGAAAGGCGGCCTATGGCTGTGGGGCGCGTCGTTAACCTCGCGTGATGTATGGCACGGATACGGGTGAAAGAAACACGGAAGCAATCGGCTTTGTATTCAACTGTACATACGTACACAGGATAGATTATAACTAGAGATAATAATATTTGTCTAAACCCATGCTTTAAATCTTCTTTTAAAGATTCTGAAACAGTTAGCTTATTGCCAACGTTAAAACACCCAATGTTCTAATAACAACTGAATTGACAAAGAGCAACTGCTGAGTTTCTTGCCGGCTCTTTTCAGCGGAACCAACATTCCGAACCGGTGGTAGATTCTTGACATGTCATAAGAGCCACACGTTGGCCTACGTGAAATAAACGATTTTGAATTTTTTGAATTTTAACCAACCATTAGATACACCATCCAAACGAGTGTTGTAATGAAATTCAGTACAACATTATATCATCCGTTTTCATAATAACACCCCTTTGATATTATCCGTTTTCACAATAACATATTATGGTTACTAAGACTGGCTTTTTTAATGTTAGCAGTAAGCTAACTGTTTCAGAATCTTTTATAGAGGATTCATATTATGGGTGTAGATAAAGTCTTGTATGCAACAGTTTTTAATTAGGTATTAAAACACTCATGCGATAAACCCATATTCGTGTTTTAATACCCCTTATTATACAACAGTTACATAAATAACTATTTTACATATGGTTACTATAAAAAGTAGATTCACTGACTGATCTATCCATGCACAGTCTAAATCACTGGAGTCAAACATGAAATTTTGACAATAGGTTCCTTTTATAACGAAAGGATTATTGGAAATGAAACTTTGAAATACAAGTATCAAACATAGCTAACAATACTCTCGACTAATTCACTTTCAAACAAAAAAAAACCGCATTCAAATCGGTCCACCCGTTTGAGCGCCACAGGGGAACAGACAGACACACACACACACACACACACACACAGACACGTCAAACTTATAACACCCCGTCGTTTTTGCGTCGGGAGTTAAAAATGATTGTTAAAATATACCTACGTGAGTTCGCAAATGTGTCGGGAATCCTGAATTAAATTAAAAAAAAACCTGTAACTCTTATTTGAAAATTAAATTTTTCAAAAAAAAAAAATACTTAAATAAAACATGACATTAATATGACGTTTATCTAGGTTATTTCTTGTGTTTCTAATATTGTACATTAACTATTTTTAACCCTCGACGCAAAAACGACGGGGTGTTATAAGTTTGACGTGTCTGTGTGTGTGTGTGTCTGTCTGTACCCCTATAGCGCTGTAAACGGGTGAACCGATTTGAATGCGGTTTTTTTGCTTGAAAGGTAAATTTGTTGAGAGTGTTGTTAGCTATGTTTGATGAAAATCGATCCCAGATGGCCGCTGCTACACAATGGCGGATTACATATTATTTTTTCACAACTCCCTTAATATGGGTATTAAATGAAAGAGCTTGACTAGTAGAATAGAGCTATGTAAATCCAAGATGGCCGCCGCCACAAAATGACGAATGTCGGGGGCTTTTTTAATTTTTAATTTATACTTGTAAAGTGATCATTATGGAACCTTTAAGGTTCCATATCTCACTAAATAGACCGGTCAAATTAGACTAAAAAATAGGGGTGAGGTTACAATAATTCACACCTAGCTGAAAATTGGTAGGATTGTTCAAAACACTATTATAAATGAAATGTGAAAAGTCCTCATCGATCCGACACCTGGAAAAAAATTTACTCCTGGAAACGCACAGTTTATTCACACTTGGCTGAAAATTGCTAGGATTGTTCGAAACACTATTATAAATGAAATGTAAGAAGTCCTCATAGATCCGACACCTGTAAAAAAATTACTCGAGGTCAAAGTTTTCACGGGAAGTTTTCAGCAAAACTTATATACTTACTTTTGTTGTTTTTGGGTTTTTTTAATTTTTAATTTATACTTGTAAAGTGATCATTATGGAACCTTTAAGGTTCCATATCTCACTAAATAGACCGGTCAAATTAGACTAAAAAATAGGGGTGAGGTTACAATAATTCACACCTGGCTGAAAATTGGTAGGATTGTTCAAAACACTATTATAAATGAAATGTGAAAAGTCCTCATCGATCCGACACCTGGAAAAAAATTTACTCCTGGACACGCACAGTTGACTCACACTTGGCTAAAAATTGATAGGATTGTTTGAAACACTATTATAAATGAAAATATGTGAAAAGTCCTCATCGATCCGATACCTGGAAAAAAAATTACTCGGGGTCAAAGGTCACAAAAACGGGGTTTTCACGATTTTCAGCAAAACGGTAAGTTTTATCATAAAATTACAACAGACAAAATTGTAGCTCAGATAATTATCTATAAAAAATGTCAAAATACTTTTTTTCTTCAGAGCCACCGTTTTTGAGATATAACGATTCAAAAAGTTAAGTGTCGTAATAAAAATGAGGGACTGGATTTCTTTTTACCCGAAATTCTGATATTTCCAATATTTTATGTGTGTAAGTATGTAACTTATATGTGTAAGTTATGTGTAAGTTACACACTAACACATAAAAAATATTATAAATATCAGAATTTCGGGTAAAAAGAAACCCATTCCCTCATTTTTATTTCGAAACTTATCTTTTTGAATCATTATATCTCAAAAACGGTGGCTCTTATGAATAAAAGTATTTTGACATTTTTTATAGATAATTATCTGAGCTACAATTTTGTCTGTTGTAATTTTATGATAAAACTTACCGTTTTGCTGAAAATCGTGAAAACCCCGTTTTTGTGACCTTTGACCCCGAGTAATTTTTTTTCCAGGTGTCGGATCGATGAGGACTTTTCACATATTTTCATTTATAATAGTGTTTCAAACAATCCTATCAATTTTTAGCCAAGTGTGAGTCAACTGTGCGTGTCCAGGAGTAAATTTTTTTCCAGGTGTCGGATCGATGAGGACTTTTCACATTTCATTTATAATAGTGTTTTGAACAATCCTACCAATTTTCAGCCAGGTGTGAATTATTGTAACCTCACCCCTATTTTTTAGTCTAATTTGACCGGTCTATTTAGTGAGATATGGAACCTTAAAGGTTCCATAATGATCACTTTACAAGTATAAATTAAAAATTAAAAAAACCCAAAAACAACAAAAGTAAGTATATAAGTTTTGCTGAAAACTTCCCGTGAAAACTTTGACCTCGAGTAATTTTTTTACAGGTGTCGGATCTATGAGGACTTCTTACATTTCATTTATAATAGTGTTTCGAACAATCCTAGCAATTTTCAGCCAAGTGTGAATAAACTGTGCGTTTCCAGGAGTAAATTTTTTTCCAGGTGTCGGATCGATGAGGATTTTTCACATTTCATTTATAATAGTGTTTTGAACAATCCTACCAATTTTCAGCCAGGTGTGAATTATTGTAACCTTGGTAGTCTAAATTGACTGGGCTATAAATAAAGTTTTTTTAAATCTGTTTATTTTGTGAAGTGAATTTGTTACAAACAGAAAATCTTCTAATACACTTAAGAAGCTCCCACAGTTGTTCCTTTAAAATATTTTTTTACTCCTCCGTAAAAAATATTTATTACGAGCCATCGGCAGACGCAACTGTATTTCATATGCAGGAGCGTAAAATTCAAATTACTTTAAAAGCATTTATTTAGGTCAGGCAATCTCGTTAGCGATACATAACAGTGACAGTGTATATAGATGTATATATATTTGTTATAGTGCCTAGAATACAATACCTACTCGCTTCTTCATTCGTAATCGGATTATTTAATATTGAAAAAGGTTTACATTTTCCTTTTTAGGGTTCCGTACCTAAAAAGGTAAAAAAGGAAAACTTATAAGATCACTTTCTTGTCCGTCTGTCCGTCTGTCCGTCTGTCCATGTGTCACCACCGATTTTCTCAGGAACGGGTGGACTTAGCAAGTTGAAATTTATACCAGATACTGAAGTCTATGGTCCCTATTAGATGTATAAAAATCATGGTCCTGAATCAACACGATGAAAAGATATGGTCAAATTAAGATTTTCGCGAAAGCTTGTAAGTACCAAAATTTACCTTATTTTTAATTTTTTTTTATTTTTCAGAATTTTCCCTTATGCTGTAAGACCTTGCTTTCAATTGCTTTCAACCAAAATTGACAATTCTAGGTCAACCGGAAGTTACTTACTATATCAAATTTTTTAGGTAATGTTTAATTAAAGAATTTGACATTGGATTAATATCCGAAAAAATATTAACAGATAAATATTAAAAGATTAATAAACCGAATTCCAGATTAGCTAGCAGTGACCGTAGTGGTCTCCTAATAGAATACCGTAGTAGACACATAGTAGATATTATATTAAGTGAGCAAGTTTCATTATTCGGACTCAGCAAAGTGAAACAACGTAATTATGAGACTATGTCTGCGAAATAATAGCGCGCACAAAGTTTTCGTTTCAGCCTGTTCGTTAGCTGAGAGATAAGAACAAGCTCCAAACTGCAATTACCAACACAATGAATTTATAAAGTTACTTCATACTTAGAATAAGTTAAAGCACGGACATACAAAGTATGTAAGAGCCAGCAACAAAGAGTAACAAACATACACACATATACATACATACACAGTACACACATCATCATCATGATCAACCCATTACCGGCTCACTACAGAGCACGGGTCTCCTCTCAGAGTGAGAAGGGTTTTGGCCATAGTCTACCACGCTGGCCAAGCGGATTGGCAGACTTCACACACCTTTGAGAACGTTATGGAGAACTCTCAGGTATGCAGGTTTCCTCACGATGTTTTGCTTCACCGTTAAAGCAAGTGATATTTAAATACTTAAAACGCACATAACTCCGAATAGTTAGAGGTGCGTGCCCGGGATCGAACCCACGACCTCCGATTAGAAGTCGGTCGTTCTAACCACTAGGCTATCACAGCATCCAGTACACACATACATACACACAAACTTTCGCCATTATACCTAATATTATTGCGACAAAAAGCACTGCATAGGAGCGGGCCGGACCGCAACGCAAAAATTCTTCTGCATCACCTTCCTATTATGTTCTATATTATCCACTAGTGGACCCGGCAGACTTCATCCTGCCCAGTGATATACCGACATTTGCGCTACCTACCGAGACCCGGTAGGTTACCTGTACCTACCCGGTAATTGTGTTTTCAAACCATCCAGGAACCCAAATATGCACACAAAATTTCATCCAAATTCCAGCCGTTTAGGAGGAGTTAGGTGACAAACACACGTACAGAAGAATAATAATATATGTAGGTACGGGTGAGAAAATTTTTCGTATCCACGCTGGATGAACTATGTTTGACAGTTGCCAAACCAATGAACATTTTGTATGGAGAAATGTTTTTGCTTTTATTTTATTTTTTCGTAATTTTTTCAATGTTTTTAATAGTTATTATGCTATTCAGGACGGAGACAAATACAACAAACCAAAAACCATGAAAATCGCTCCAGCCGTTCTCGAGTTATAAGCGTTTGAAGTAACACGACTTTGTTTTATATATATACTAGTGGATCCGGCAGACTTCGTCCTGCCCGGTGGTGACATACCAACATCAGCACCACCTTCCGAGACCCGGTAGGTTACCTGTACCTACCTATCCAGTGATTGAGTTTTCAAACCATCCAGGAACCCATTGAAATATACACACAAATTGATCCAGCCGTTTAGGAGGAGTTGACAAACACACGTGCGGAAGAATTATATAGGTACGGGTGAGAGAGTTTACCGTATCCACGCGACGGGATGTTTGACAGTTACGAAACCCGTGAACATTTTGTATGGGAAAATGTTTTTTCTCGTATTTTAATTTTTCGTCAATTTTTTAATGTTTCTAATAGTTATTCTGCTATTCGGGACGGTCCCAAATATAACAAATCAAAAACAATGAAAATCGGTCCAGCCGTTCTCGAGTTATAAGTGGTCGAACTAACACGACTTTGTTATACATATATGTATATATAAGATTGTAGAAGCGAGCCGCAGCCACTATGCATATTAGATATAGATAAATATTATAAAGCCTTATATAGTTTTTTCAGTGAACTGTGTGCTTAGTCTAAATCGGAGCACTCGAAAACGAACTCGAAAACTATTGATCGATTTCAGAGTAAAATAGACCTAAAATGGCTTGTATTAAGGTTTGAGTTCGCCAATACATTCAGCATTCGAACAATGCTGAATGCTGAATGCTGAATGTATTGGCGAACTCAAACCTTAATACAAGCCATTTTAGGTCTATTTTACTCTGAAATCGATCAATAGTTTTCGAGTTCGTTTTCGAGTGCTCCGATTTAGACTAAGCACACTGTAATGTACTTGGCCCTTTAAAGAACTAGAAGCAAGACATATGGTCCCATTATTAAAGCATCATAAAAACTATTGCAGACGACGTATAATATTCGGCAGACATCCATAAAAAAATGGTTCTACAAAAATCGGAATAAAGCTCTACGCAGACGTAGCACCGCGGCGTAGCGTCTTTTAATAATAACAAAAACTTTGATTACTTTGATGTACGTACTGTTAAATTGATAAAATAAAAACAAAACACGAACTAAGTATGTTCCCCGGCGAGATTCGTGTTTTATTTTTTACTTTGACTGATCTTTGGTTGAGAGTTTTTATTTCGACTGGTGTATCATTAAAAGAACCATTTATTTTCTATCATTAAAAGAAGCCGGCTGCAAGACTTTGCAGCCACACCATTCATTGGTAGGCCTGGGTCAATCAAACTCTAATAGAATTGATCTGATTATTATTAATAGAGCAAGATGGAAAGTAGTTTGTATAATAATAAACACGTGATAACATAGGGGCCAATGTGCTTCGATGAGTAATGTGTGTGTGTGATGAATGTGAGTTGGCGTAAAATTGAATACCGTTTCTTGTTTAAGTCGGATAATAATCGATCTTAACAAAATCCGTCGTCTGTGTTACTACTTATCATAGAAGCCCAAATCTCATTTTCACTACCATTAAGTTTTTTTATTAGATAAAACGGAATATGTGAGGATGTAATTTCATGCATCGTTAGGTACACCATGTGTTAGATAGATTTTATTATTGAATGATGAGACTAATGTATCAAGTTGATAAATATTGCCATTTGCTTTTAGTTTGTCTGCCTCATTTGTCGACTGCTGATCACGAGGTCCTGGGTACGATTTCCCAAATTATCGGGCTAAAAAATCAAGAAATTGTGAGTGCCAGTTTGAAGTTGATTGTCCACCACCACCACTACAGCCTTTCAAGGTCCCACTGCTGGGCACATGCCTTCTCTCTCATAGGAGAGAGGGATTTAGAGCTTTAACCCGCCACGCTGCTCCAATACGGGGTTGGCGGGCTTTAACGTTATTATCACTATCATGTGACTATTGTCATATAATAACCGGGACCGAATGCTTAACTTGCTCTCCGAGGCACGGGGGTGAAACACCGCCAACTACCAACTCCGGGACGGCACTGAGAATTCCTTGACAGAAAAACTCAATACCAAACTTGATTGTCACAGTGAATAATTTTCCACCTCAGAAAGATATTTTATGTCCATCAACATGGTAACATCCAAAAGGAAATTCTTTATAGTAACTATTAGGTAATTCCTTTAATGGCTCTTCAGACTCGTTCTGTCACTAAAGCAAAGTGATATTAATAAGATTCTAGGAAATCTCCAACATAAAACATCAGCCTCATTTTTTCCTTTGAGTGGTACGCTCGAGCGCTCCCAAGCGCGCCCCATAGAAACGGATCCTTATTTTAGCACTAACCAATAAAATTCAATGAAATGTAGAATTGTAAAATTCAATTATTGTGTCTGTGGTTTGTCAGATTTTCAGAAAAGCAATAACATAGTTTTAAAGACACCCATACAAACAAAAACTAAGCGAAAACTAGCTTTTCCATGCGACTTCATCCGCGTGGATTTAGGTTTTGTAATGTTGTTTTGTTTGTTTTGTTGTTGTTGTTTTGGATGTTTATAAACATCCCTCGGCAAACCTTTTGTTTTCCAGGAATAAAATGTAGAATGTAGATATTCTAGATCACTCCTTGTATTATCCCTGTACCTGCTTGAAATCGGTTCAGCTATTCCGAATATTACATTTCGTACAAATAGAATGAAGACCAAAATTTTATAATTATAAATAATCAATCTTATTATAAGGCATTTATATTAAAATCACTGACGCTGACTTGTATTTTAGTTATTTGTACAGATTATAATCATTTATTTAAATCAAAAGTCGGTATAATACCTAAAAATCAAGCTTTCTCTTTGCCCTAAAAATGAAATTTTCCCGCGTTTCATTTAATTAACTTTCACCGACATTAGTTATTTTAATAATAAAAATCTGTTGGCTTGTTTTTCTTTGAGGTTGTTTAGAGACACTGGGATTTCATTGATGTTAAATACGCAGGCTGCCTTCTTTTTTTCCTTCATTTGTATAGAATAAAATAGTATTATATTAGACTTGTCCCTATTTTTTTTAATTCAGTTCGTGACATTTTTATTATAGTTACAACTTTTCATATTTTTAGGTATCCAATAAAAAATAAGGAACTTACAAGACACCTAAAAATATTGTCTACTATGTTTTCAGATTAAAAGTTTACTAGATTTTACCATCGAAATCACAAAAGTGAAATTCATCATTTTCGCCTTGAAACCCCGTCCACTGCTGTACATAGTTAATTTCAAGGGATTTCCAAATTTCACAGGTTTGGGCCACTTCTATCTAGTGGTTTTCTGCGTAAAATTATGGGTTCTTTGATAAATTATTTATCAAAGTATGGGTTTAATATAACTTGAGTTCAAAAATAGGTAAACATTGGATCTGTACCTAAAGTCTTTAAATCTGCATTAAAGTAAAATAATGCATACATACGCTTAAACTGTGAGAGTTTTATCTCAAACGATCCAGTGACTTTTGCGTGTTATGTGACTATACATGCAATCAAATAATCAGGCGGACTTACAAGAATCACTTCCAATAATTATAAGGGTCGATACAAAAAATCACTTATAAACACGACACGTGTAAAATTCTTTGAATATATTTGAACTAGCGGACCCCGGTCCTGCCCGGTGACATACCGACATCAGCGCCACCTACCGTGGCAGTTAGTAGCTTTATTAGATGCTTTTTTATGTCGTGTTTGTCGAAATAGGTTTTTTTTCATGTCCTGATCCGATTTTATCAAAAATTAAAAAAAAAAACACGTTAGTAATGGAATTTCATACAACTTTTCAACCCGCTCTAGCGCGTTTACAATGAAACCCCATACTTCTTTTCATCCCGCATATTATTTTGACAGTAATGACGTACTTTGACTTTCGTTATGAGACAAACCAGAAAGTGCTTTCAGAGTAGTTTAGTATAAAATTATTTTAGTTGTTACTCTCGTTCTTATGTGGTACGACGACGCAAGGGAGGGTGTGTACCAGCCTTAATGTTAGGCAATCTTCAACACAGATTTTATATTTATCCACTGTTGATGGAAATCTAGTTACTCCTATATTATGTCTAGTCTATAGATTGCAAGTTTTTCATTTTTTCTTCTGTAAAGAAAAGCGAAATATTTTTCGTATAAAAATGTCTGATAGACCTAAAAAAAGATAATTGGATCTTGCGCGGTGTGGTACTCCGGGGATCTGTATTGTGAGTTAAAGGTTTTGCTTCTGAAAGGAATTACATAAAGAGGACAGAAAATATCAACTTTTATCGGTAAGCTATAAGCTTCTGTTCTCAGCTTCGTCCGCACAAAATTCTGATTTACCTTTAAAGCTTTTTTGACGAACTCTCTGGCCCAGTGGTGAAAGCTGTGGTCTTATAAATGAGAAGTCACGGGTCCAATTGCCGGCGGGGGCAATTTGGGAATTTATAATTTCATAAATTGTATTTAGTCTGATCTGGTGAGAGAATTCAGCCGTGGCATTCAGCAGTGGTAGCTACCGACAAAACCGTGCCGCCAAGCAACTTAGCGTTACAAGAATAAAGTAATAAATTAAAAAAACCCCTGACATTCGCCATTTTGTGGTGGCGGCCATCTTGGATTTGCATAGTGCTATTGAACTAGTCGAGCCCTTTCATTTGATACCCATATTGAGGGAGTTGTGAAAAAATATATAATCCGCCATTTTGTAATGGCGGCCATCTTGGACCGATTTTCATCAAACATAGCTAAGAACACTCCCGACTAATTCACCTTTTAAACAAAGACAATCGCATTCAAATCGGTTCACCCAGTTGAGCGCTACGGTGGAACAGAGACACAAACACACACATACGTCAAACTTATAACACCCCGTGGTTTTTGCGTCGCGGGTTAAAAAGAACAGCACTCACCAGTATTCCTTAGTTTTAGATCTGTAAAACGAAACTAGGCCTTAAATAACATTGCAGGGTTGTTTCCACCCCAGGTACAAAAAATGTTGTAATTTATATACCTACGTGACTTCAACTTAAGTTACCTTCAGCTACATAGGTACTTATTAACTTCACCTACGAGAGCCAAACCTCAGTATCGTTCAAATGACGATCCGATTCCAGAAATCAGCTCCCTAATCACTTTAAAGGGGACCCTCATCACAAAAAAAGAGGGCATTATCCGAAACAGCGACAATTTGCCCGAGAAACAATTAATTTGGCGTGCTAAGTGCGATGGGGAAATAATTGTGTTAGCATTAATGAAATGGTGTTCCATCCCCTATAATTATTATTAATAAGAGCCAGGGAACGATATCTATACAAATAAATATACAATCGAAGTGTTCGTCTGTGACTTCGGAATAACTTCGTCTTTTAATAAAGACGAAGACGTCTTTTAAAGTTCGTATGACTGTTTGAACGATAGTTTCACCGGCATGGCCGTGCCGCCAGGCTATTTAGCGGTCTAAATCGATGGTTCTACGTAGGTAAGTATAAAAATCTGTCTGAGTTGTTTTCCTCATTATTGAAAGTCGTGATCTCTTCCATTAATCACTTAGTGGGGGTTTCTTAGGATAATATTGACTCATAATATCCCAGGTATCTACTCTCTTTCACGTAATGTATAAGTGCACTTGAACAAAATATAGTCATCAGTTCTCAGCGCAAAAGCACTTTATATAAATCGTTGAATGACTCTTAGCCTATAACACCCTGTACGCACAACACCCTGTTGTCTGCTCTAATTACGAAAGTAATTGTTTTCCTGTTATACACAATAATGTGTGACTTCTACGCGTTAAATGTAATGTCGAGATCAATTTCTAATACCTAAACTGGCTATAACATTGCTATATTGCCGGTAACAGCCATAATGTTGCTTAGCAATAACAATATTTAATGATTTTCTTCAATTTTTTTGGTGGCGTTATATTGTGGCCAAACATTACAGATAATTTTAAATACGACATGATTTATGGGCTGTATAAATTGTTGTAAATCCTTCTCAAAACTATACCACATCTAAAATTACTTAAGATCAGATACAAAAGACAGACGTTTTTCTTTTTCACTGAATTGTAAAAAATGGCACCTTGGTGGTAAAATTGAAAATGAGTGGCGTTCATAGAAGCAAATGGGGGGCAAAAAAAATATTTGTAGCTTGAACACATGAGTAGATATCCGTACAGAGAGGAAACTTCATACAAGCGGCGCGCTGTAGGTACACTCACACATAGCGCACTTTTGTCATCCAACTGAGCCGGTAGGAGGTCTGACGCGGGCGTCCGTGAACCGTTGGTGAGTGCTCATGTGTGAGTGTACCTACAGCGGGCCGTTTGTATGAAGCTTCCTCTCTGTACGGATATACTCATGTGGCTTGGGTACACATAATTAGCGTGTTGGGTATCATTAAAAATAACTTTTTGAGTGGAGTTCAAAACAATTTTTTTTTAATTTAACCCGGCGTGAGTGAGGTCGGGTATGTCATACCCGAGAAGTTTTTAAACGCAGATTATTTAATGTTACTGTTGCCATGTGAGTCCTGTCGTTTCAGTAGCTGGAGGTAAGGGTGCGAGGGTCGAGGTACAGTATCGAGTTTAGTGTTGCGCCGGCGGTGACGGTAGATACACGTATGTACATACGTACATGTGGCTGGGGTACGTCACATCGTGCTCTGTAACATGATCTCATAAGACTTTTCAGTTCCTTTTTGATTTATAATAATTAGACGACACTATTGTTATATTAATTTACCAAAGAAATTGAAATTTTGTTAGATTTTATGGGAAAAGAATTAATTAACTAAACTTGTATTTTTTCAAAGAAAATTTAGATACTTTGTTATTTCAATAAAAAATAACGCTTATTGTACATAATGCTGGTATTTTATTTACTAATCTTGTTGAATGGATACTATTATTTATATAGTTCAAGCATAAATGCTAATTACACAATCATAGTATTAAAAATTGAACACCAAAATTTTGGGTATCTCATACCCACCTCATAGCTGGTGTAACAATTTCTCACCTCATTCACGCCGGGTTAAATACCTATTGACGATTTGGGGGGCTCCTGAAGTCGCTGTAATTAGACCTATAATTTTAACCCGGGGTTTATCTCAAAAATAGCTTCACAAAAGCTAACTATATACGTATACTATAACTATATACGTATACCTAACTACTAACAACATACTAACATACAATAACAATGAAAATAAAAATTAATATGAAAAGTACCTACATATTATAGTGTTAAATCTTGTACAATGTTACAAAACCCGTGCAAGTCCGACTCGCACTTGGCCGGTTTTTTTGTTTTGTTGAGAAATACGCCTACGGCCGAATATTATTGAAAACAAATATTGTTGGTAAAACAGAATAGAATTGGTCCAATATAATATTATTTAGCCGTTATTCTCAAAATTAATAAAAATAATACGTATAGTTCAAGCTACTGCAGAACTTATACCTAAGCTAAGTAAATACCTATAATGTAAATTGTATAAGATTTTTAGTGAAGGAGGCTATTAGGTATTTATTTTCTTTTATAAATTTTTTTGGACTCTTATGGCCAAAACCGGAGCCCTAATAATTGTCACTCTGTTTCTGTTGTCCGTCTGTCTGTCCGTCCGTATATCACGCATCTTTTATACCATCAACAAATAGTGTATGTATTAGGTATTATGAATGATTTATATGTGAAAAAGGAAAGGTAAGAATATATTTTAAAGTAAACAAAATGAGTAAGATTTAGATTATATCTGTGATGTGTGACAAAAGAATTTAAAAAATTATATGGACAAAAAAGTAATTGAAAAGCGAAAAATTAAATAAAACTTTTTTGGGAGAGGGGATGAAAGTCTAAATGTATACTTTAGCTGTAATTCGTTAACGCGTGGTCCGATTTCATTCATTCTTTTTTTGTTAGAAAGGAGATAGATACTTTAAAGATTACCCGGATAATCCCTGAACGGCTGGATCGATTTTGATGGGACTTTCACTGGCGGATGTTTACATTTTGATCTACCTAAACATCCGCCAATGAACTTTTAACAGTTTTTAGCAACGTATAAGCTCAAAGGAGCTTAGGAAAAACAAAATGATTCCCACGGGATTTTTAAAAACCAATACCCACGCGAACGAAGCCGCTTGTAAATAATAATAAACGTGTGTTGTAAAAAAAATAACAAAGGACGACCGCTAGACAGATAATAATATTTTGTTTCACGAGTAACTCAATTTCACGTAAATTTAGTTCACGGTAGATAGTAGGCCCAAAAACAAAAGTTCTCAAATATTGTTATGTGGTTTGCTACGGGCCTGTATATTGCCCGTCCGTTTTGGATTTCACCGCAAAAAGGCCTCCAGTGAAAAACTTCTCACCGCAGCACTTTCGATAGGGATTGATAAAAGTTAGGTTGGTTTTAAGTGGTCGGAGGGAGAAGGAATGCCTCATGAGAAACTTTTCCAAACTAGTTTTCGATCTTTAAGCTTTTCGTGCACTAGGTACTTTATTATCACACTAATAATATAAAGATGAAAGTTTATGTGTATGTGTGTGTGTGTGTATTTATGTATGTGTGTATATTTGTTACTCTTTAATGCCGCAACTACTGAACCAATTTGGCTGAAATTTGGAATGGAGATAGATTATACCCTGGAATAACGCATAGGCAGGCTACTTTTATCCTGGAAAAAGTATTCCTGTGGGACTTAAACAGATATAGACATCCAAAAACGCACTAGATGGCGCTGATTGTTCTTAGGTGCATCACGCTCACATAACACATTATCGCAATAGTTTGATGTCGTTGCATGCATTTGTATGGGCTTGCATGAATTTGCTGTCGCTCTTTTTGTTAAGTTAACTCTTAGAAGATTCGGTACAAATATTTTTATGTGTACAAACTTATTAACTGCTGGTAACATCGCGGGGCGCAGCTAGTTTGCCATAATAACACTTTAATGATTACTAATTCTTACAATACTTTGTGTCTCAAAGAGCATAAGTACTTTCTATTGAAGTAGGTAATCTGCGTTCTAAAGTAAAAATTCACACATTAAACAATGTCACAAATATAAATTAACAATTAAAAAAACCCCCGACATTCGCCATTTTGTAGTCGCGGCCATCTTGGATTTACATAGTGCTATTCTACTAGTCAACCCCTTTCATTTGATAATGGAGTTGTGAAAAAAATATATAATCTGCCATTTTGTAGCGGCGGCTATCTTGGATCGATTTTCATCAAACATAGCTAACAACACTCTAATTCACCTTTCAAACAAAAAAAAAACCACGTTCAAATCGATTCACCCGTTTGAGCGCTACAGGGGAACAGACAGACAGACACACACACACACACAGACACGTCAAACTTATAACACCCCGTCGTTTTTGCGTCGGGGGTTAAAAATATGCGAAGACACGTCTATAACATAGTATAGAATCTAATGTGCGTTAAACTAAATCTAATCAACGAACTGTAAGGAAACGTAGACGACGTAATATAGCCTTGCCATTAAGCTCGAGGACTCTTATCTACAAGTGTTCTTATGTAAAGGCTTGCGAGACAAGCTAATGACTACTTATTGTCAGTATATTGTATGAGTATAGTACCTATGTATTACACAACTACATAATATGACATCCTCTCTATCCCTACTAATATCCCCACTCCCGACTAATATTATAAATTGGTTTGTTGGTTTGTCCTTCAATCATGCCGCAACAGAGCTATGTGTTTTTTGCATAGGTATAATTGAGGATTCGGATAGTAATCTAAGCTACTTTTTATTCAAGGAAAATAAAGAGTTCCCGCGGGATTTTTAAAAAGCCAATCTCCGTGCGAACTAAGTCGCGAATTGAAAGATGCGTTTCTGCAAAAATTAAAACTATTGTTACATAATGTATTAACTATTGTGCACTTCCAATAGTTAATATATTATTCAACAATATTATAATATATATAGCTCAATTACCACTCACTGACACACTCATTGACATAATTGTTCTCCTAGAAAGAGACAGAATACGATATAATCATGTATAGGAGATGTGTTTGAATGCGGGAGAGGAGTAGGGAAAAATTATGACATTTTAGAAAAACAAGATGGCGGCCGACGTGATTTTTGTAACTTTTTTGTTTTCCAACCGATTTCGTTAAAACTCGCAGGTTTTTAAGAAATTAGTAAATAATTATTAGAAAAAGTGGAAAAAATTGGAAAAACAAGATGGCGGCCGAGATTTAGATTTTTAAAATTTTTGATTTTTCGACCCCAAACCGCGGCACCACAGCTCCGAAACGGGGTAATTGAGGATATTTTTTTTTTCTTGTTTCCGCTTACAATTATCCTGTATTTTGACAGAATGGAAGCGGTTTTTAAAAATTCAAGATGGCGGCTGTTGTGGTGGCCATTTGGTTTGAGGTACGAAAAAACGCAATTTTTAAATTCAATTTTCTCACAGTTGGCAACATCGGAGCGTTTCGACTTCTATGAAGCGATTGTATGTATAGACTCGAGGTATAAATTGGTGGTAAAAAATATACCCCACTTTTGGGGAAATTTCAAGATTTACCCCAAAAATAAAAAAATTGAAATACGGACTTTTTGCAAAATCCGAGTATGAGCGACTACGTATTTTACTTGTACAAACGATATTTGGGTATTCTTGTCACCAGAGACTGGCAACACTGGAATTTATCAAAGAAAAAGTGATTTTCGCGACATGGTCTTTTGTCAGGGGCAATCATTTCGCCTGGGTGCGAGCGAGATGGAACATGTAAACGTCATCAGGAGCGGTATATCCTGTAATTATTGAAAAAATTATAAAACTATGTGAATTGTTTCTATAAAACGAGTTGGCGGCCATTTTGTATTGATGTTGGGTGTTTTTGAAAATTTTGATCATGTTTTTGAGGCAGTTGGCAACATTTTAGAAAGTTGACATGTGTGAATCGATTGTGCAACTCAACCGGCAGTATCGAGGTATGTACACAGTGTTGCCACATTTAGGGTAGTTTTTGAGATTTCCCCAAAAATTTCCTTCTGTAAAATTTTGTATGAAAAATTTTTTTTTCACTAATGGTTTCACAAAGAAGACAAAAATTTATTCCGAAAAAAATATGGAGAGAGCTGATGATTGAGGGTTTCGGAGACGGGTGAAGGGCACGCTGAAAGTATTGAAGATAGGTGGGGGGTGCTCGAGCAAATGTCATTCGAAACGTCGTCCAATTGGGAGTGAACTGAAAAAAAATTCAAAATGGCGAAAAAAAGATGGCCGCCATACAAATTTCATCGGTATCCATCTCGGAGGGTATAAAAGATGGAAGAGTGGTTTCTTAGCAAAAGATGATCAAAATCCGAAGGTCTACTTGATGAATGGAAAAAAAATTCAAAATGGCGGAATTCATTTTTTCATAGAAAATGTATGGTGAATATTGAATTGCCTTTGATGCGGTTCTTTAGAGAATTCTCACAGAAAAATATGGGAAGACATAATGATTGAGGGTTAGTAAGATGGTTGGGGAGCCCGGGAAAGGTATTGTAGATAGAAAAGGGCTGCTCAAACAAAAACAAGATGGCGGCCAACGTGATTTTTGTAACTTTTTTGTTTTCCTACCGATTTCGTTAAAATTCGCAATTCTAGAAGAAATTAGGAAACGATTAATAGAAAAAGTAGAAAAAATTTAAAAAACAAGATGGCGCCTTAGCTGTAGTCTTTCAAATTTTTGATTTTTCGACCCCGAACCGCGGCGCCACAGCACCGAAACGGGTTAGTTGAGGATAATATTTTTTTCCTGTTTCCGTCTACAATTATCCTGTTTTTTGACAGATCGGGAGTAGTTTTTAAAAATTCAAGATGGCGGCTGTCGTGGCGGCCATTCGAATTGAGGTACGAAAAAACGCAATTTTAAAATTCAAATTTCTCACAGTTGACAACATCGGAGCGTTTCTTCTTCTATGAAGCTATTGTATATACAGACTTGAAGTATAGATTGGTGAGAAAAATACCCCATTTTTGGGGAAATTTCAAGATCTACCCCAAAAATTAAAAAATCGAAATACGAACTTTTAGCAAAATCAGAGTATAAGCAACAACGTTTTTTACTTGTACAAACGAAATTTGGATATTTTTATCGCCAAGGACAGGCAACACTGAAATTTATCAAAGAAAAAGTGGTTTTCGTGATACGGTCTTTTTTCAGGGGTGATCATTTCGCCTGTGTGCGAGCGAGATGAAAACTTGAAACGTCATCAGGAGCGGTATCTCCTGTACTTATTGAAAAAATTATAAAACTATGTGAATTATTTCTATAAAACGAGTTGGCGGCCATTTTGTATTGTTGTTGAGTGTTTTTGAAAATTTTGATCATGTTTTTGAGGAAGTTGGCAACATTTTAGAAAGTTGACATGTATGAATCGATTGTGCAATTTGACCGGCAGTATCGAGGTATGTACACAGTGTTGCCACATTAAGGGTAGTTTTCGAGATTTCCCCAAAAATTTCCTCCTGTAAAATTTTGTATGAAAGTTTTTTTTTCACTAATGGTTTCACAAAGAAGACAAAAATTTACTCAGAAAAAAATATGGAGAGAGCTGATGATTGAGGGTTTCGGAGACGGGTGAAGGGCACGCTGAAAGTATTGAAGATAGGTGGGGGGTGCTCGAGCAAATGTCATTCGAAACGTCGTCCAATTGGGACTGAACTGAAAAAAAAAATTCAAAATGGCGAAAAAAAGATGGCCGCCATACAAATTTCATCAGTGTCCATCTCAAAGGGTATAAAAGATGGAAGAGTGGTTTCTAATCAAAAGATGATCAGGACCTTCGGATCCTGATCACTAGAAAAAAAAACAAAATGGAGGGATTTATTTCGGATCGACTAGGGACCGACTGGGGACCGACTAGGGACCGACTGCGGACCGACTAGAGACCACCTACGGAACGACTACGGACCGACTAAGGACCGACTAGGGACCGACTAGGGACCGACTAGGGACCGACTAGGGACCGACTAGGGACCGACTAGGGACCAACTACGGACCGACTAGGGACCGACTAGGGACCGACTGCGGACCGACTACAGACCGACTAAGGACCGACTACGGACCGACTAGGGACCGACTAGGGACCGACTAGGGACCGACTAGGGACCGACTGCGGACCGACTACAGACCGACTAAGGACCGACTACGGACCGACTAGGGACCGACTAGGGACCGACTAGGGACCGACTAGGGACCGACTAGGGACCGACTACGGACCGACTAGGGACCGACTAGGGACCGACTGCGGACCGACTACGGACCGACTACAGACCGACTACGGACCGACTATGAATCGACTACGGACCGACTAGGGACCGACTACGGACCGACTAGAGACCGACTAGGGACCGACTATGGACCGACTAAGGACACTAGGGACCGACTACGGACCGACTAGAGACCGACTACGGACCTACTAGGGACCGACTAGGGACCGACTACGGACCGACTAGGGTAGACCGACTAGGGACCGACTACGGACCGACTATGGACCGACTACAGACCGACTACGGACCGACTATGGACCGACTAGAGACCGACTAGGGACCGACTATGGATCGACTAGGGACCGACTAAGGACCGACTAGGGACCGACTATGGACCGACTAGGGACCAACTAGGGACCGACTAGAGACCGACTACGGACCGACTAGAGACTGACTACGGACCGACTACGGACCGACTACGGACCAACTACGGACCGACTAGGGACCGACTAGGGACCGACTACGGACCGACTAGAGACTGACTACGGACCGACTACGGACCGACTAGGGTAGACCGACTAGGGACTGACTACGGACCGACTATGGATTGACTACGGACCAACTAGGGACCGACTACGGACCGACTACGGACCGACTACAGACCGACTAGGGACCGACTACGGACCGACTAGAGACCGACTAGGGACCGACTATGGACCGACTAGGGACCGACTAAGGACCGACTAGGGGCCGACTACGGACCGACTAGAGACCGACTACGGACCGACTACGGACCGACTACGGACCGACTAGGGACCGACTACGGACCGACTAGAGACTGACTAGGGACCGACTATGGACCGACTAGGGACCGACTAAGGACCGACTACGGACCGACTAGAGACCGACTACGGACCGACTACGGACCGACTATGGATCGACTACGGACCAACTAGGGACCGACTACGGACCGACTACGGACCGACTAGAGACCGACTACGGACCGACTACGGACCGACTAGAGACCGACTACGGACCGACTACGGACCGACTAGGGACCGACTAGGGACCGACTACGGACCGACTAGGGTAGACCGACTACGGACCGACTATGGACCGACTACGGACCGATTACGGACCGACTATGGACCGACTAGAGACCGACTAGGGACCGACTGCGGACCGACTACAGACCGACTAGGGACCGACTACGCACCGACTAGGGACCGACTAGGGACCAACTAGGGACCGACTAGGGACCGACTAGGGACCGACTAGGGACCGACTAGGGACCAACTACGGACCGACTAGGGACCGACTGCGGACCGACTACGGACCGACTACAGACCGATTAGGGACCGACTAGGGTAGACCGACTAGGGACCGACTACGGACCGACTATGGACCGACTACGGACCGACTACGGACCGACTACGGACCGACTATGGATCGACTACGGACCAACTAGGGACCGACTACGGACCGACTACGGACCGACTAAGGACCGACTAGGGACCGACTAGGGACCGACTAGGGACCGACTAGGGACCGACTAGGGACCGACTAGGGACCAACTACAGACCGACTAGGGACCGACTAGGGACCGACTGCGGACCGACTACAGACCGACTAAGGACCGACTACGGACCGACTAGGGACCGACTAGGGACCGACTAGGGACCGACTAGGGACCAACTGCGGACCGACTACAGACCGACTAAGGACCGACTACGGACCGACTAGGGACCGACTAGGGACCGACTAGGGACCGACTAGGGACCGACTACGGACCGACTAGGGACCGACTAGGGACCGACTGCGGACCGACTACGGACCGACTACAGACCGACTACGGACCGACTATGAATCGACTACGGACCGACTAGGGACCGACTACGGACCGACTAGAGACCGACTAGGGACCGACTATGGACCGACTAAGGACACTAGGGACCGACTACGGACCGACTAGAGACCGACTACGGACCTACTAGGGACCGACTAGGGACCGACTACGGACCGACTAGGGTAGACCGACTAGGGACCGACTACGGACCGACTATGGACCGACTACAGACCGACTACGGACCGACTATGGACCGACTAGAGACCGACTAGGGACCGACTATGGATCGACTAGGGACCGACTAAGGACCGACTAGGGACCGACTATGGACCGACTAGGGACCAACTAGGGACCGACTAGAGACCGACTACGGACCAACTAGAGACTGACTACAGACCGACTACGGACCAACTACGGACCGACTAGGGACCGACTAGGGACCGACTACGGACCGACTAGAGACTGACTACGGACCGACTACGGACCGACTAGGGTAGACCGACTAGGGACTGACTACGGACCGACTATGGATTGACTACGGACCAACTAGGGACCGACTACGGACCGACTACGGACCGACTACAGACCGACTAGGGACCGACTACGGACCGACTAGAGACCGACTAGGGACCGACTATGGACCGACTAGGGACCGACTAAGGACCGACTAGGGACCGACTACGGACCGACTAGAGACCGACTACGGACCGACTACGGACCGACTACGGACCGACTAAGGACCGACTACGGACCGACTAGAGACCGACTACGGACCGACTAGGGACCGACTACGGACCGACTAGAGACTGACTACGGACCGACTACGGACCGACTAGGGTAGACCGACTAGGGACTGACTACGGACCGACTATGGATTGACTACGGACCGACTAGGAACCGACTAAGGACCGACTATGGACCGGCTAGGGACCAACTAACGACCGACTAGGGACCAACTAAGGACCGAGCGGGGACTTTTCGAGATTTCCCCAAAAATTTCCTCCTGTAAAATTTTATATGATTTTTTTTTTACAAATGGTTTCACAGAGAAGACAAAAATTCATTCGGAGAAAAAATATGGCGAGAGCTGATGATTGAGGATTTTGGAGACAAGTGAAGGATACAGAAGGGTAGAGTGCAGCCCCATGTTGTTGGTACTCAAACTTCTTATCTTCGTCTTTATGCTCACGTGGTCAGATTTTTAAAAGCTTATATCCGAAACTATATGGTGAAGCCCCATGTAGTTGGTACTCAAACTTCTTATCTTCGTCTTTAAGCTCACGTGGTCAGATTTTTAAAAGCTTATATCAGAAACTATATGGTGAAGCCCCATGTAGTTGGTACTCAAACTTCTTATTTTCGCGATGTCTGTGTGCTTACGTGGTCAGATTTTTAAAAGCTTATATCTCCGAAACTATGGGGTGCAGCTCCATGTTGTTGGTACTCAAACTTCTTATTTTCGCGATGTCTGTATGCTTACGTGGTCAGATTTTTAAAAGCTTATATCTCCGAAACTATAGGGTGCAGCCCCATGTTGTCGGTACTCAAATTTTTGCGATGTCTGTATGCTCACATGGTCAGATTTTTAAAAGCTTATATCTCCAAAACTATAGGGTGCAGCCCCATGTTGTTTGTACGCAAAATTCTTATTTTCACGATGTCTGTGTGTTTACGTGGTCTGATTTTTAAAAGCTTATATCTACGGAATTATAGGGTCGAGCCTATGTTGTTGGTACTCAAAATTACTTAGTTTTAATTATTATGTATAATACGTATGAGTTTGTAAAACAGTGCACAGTAAAACTGACTATGGTTTTTGTTGCACTGTATGTAACTTAAGTCTTATTAGTGCATTATGTATGAATAAATAAATAAATAAATAAATAACTTTCGCGATGTCTAGATGTTCACGTGATCAGATTTTTAAAAGCTTATATCTGCGAAACTATAGGGTGCAACCCCATGTTATTAATACTCAAACTTCTTATTTTTGCGATGACTATGTGCTCACGTGATCAAATTTTTAAATGCTTATATCTTCGAAATTATAGGGTGCAGCCCCATGTTCTAATGATGAACGTGAACGTCCCCGCGAGCTGCTTTAGCAGCTCGCGCACCGAGCAACTAGTTATACAGTGTGTCCGGGATCGAATTAGCGATATTTTAGGGACATATTCTACAACTCATTACCTCTCTGAAAATACCACTTATTAGGGCCTGCCCCCCTCCCCCTCCCAGGGACAGCCATTTCAATTTGGTGTGCGTTTTTGTGGGTATGTGCGCACAAAAATTGTAATAACTCAAAAGTCTGCTGATGCACAGGTCTTCAAATGACCTTATTCGATTGGATACAATATTCTCCATCATTAAATACCAAACAATAGAATAAAATGTTAAAATAACTCGATCAAAAATGCTTCGGAAAAAAATTATTTTTTCAAAAATATTGAAAACTTCAAGTTTATGCTGCATTTTGCAAAAACGAGGTTTTTAAGACCACATTATAAAGTAATAAATCGATAGCTTTTGAGATAAGCAACAAAACGACATAAAAATTTTGACTGTAAGTTACTTACTTCTGGAGATATTGGTAATTGTAAGTACTTCGTCCCCAAGCATGAATTACGAGTATTGAACCCAAATTTAAGATTCATCATTTTTTTACTACAAATAAGGTAAAAAATCTTAACTTTATAATTTAATTTTTGTTAGTTATAAACTCAATAACTCAATAACTCTGATTTGTGTATGTGACACAAATCAGATATCCTAAAAACTAGGTTATTTCCGCCACAAACCGAAATTACCACCTCTGTTCTGTTAGCTAGTTGCTTCATGTTAGGAGGATCGTTGGATCATGTCCAAATACAATCTTATTTTATCTGCAACGGACAGGATCGTCTCCAATAATTCTTTTCTGGTATTTGGTACCATATAAAAGACCTTCTGCTTCATAGGTCCTCATAAAAAGAAGTCCAAAGGTGTAAGGTCTGGAGAATGAGGTGGCCATTCCATTGAATTGTTGCCACGTCCGATCCAAGGCGAATAGTTGACATCTAAATGCTCTCTTATGGCTATAATAATACCGAGTAGGCATGTCTTTAAACCTAGCAAAATTCACAAACCTGAATCACAAACAAAAATGAGTAATAACTTAAGTAACGATCATAACGCCTCCTCGCCAGGAACAACAAAATAAAATTTCAGATATTTAAATTTTTTATACGAATTTTTAATCAGTTGAAGTAGGGGTTTGATCCTAAGTTTTAACCTCATTCACTGACTAATCAAAAACAATATTATTATTACCTGATCGCCCGAGGTATGCGATGGAAACCCACATTCGAATAACATAAGAACTTACGCGCTCGCGGTTAAGTTATGTTTAAATAATAATATCTCCTAAAGTAAATAACTTACAGTAAAATTTTTTATGTCGTTTTGTTGTTTATCTCAAAAACTGTCGATTTAATACTTAACAATGTAATCTTAAAGACCTCGTTTTTGCAAAATGCAGCAAAAACTTGTAGTTTTCAATATTTTTGAAAAAATAATTTTTTTCCGAAGCATTTTTGATCGAGTTATTTTTACATTTTATTCTATTGTTTGGTATTTAGTGATGAAGAATATTGTATCCAATCGAATAAGGGCATTTGAAGACCTGTGCATCAGCAGACTTTCGAGTTATTACATTTTTTGTACGCACATACCCACAAAAACGCACGCAAAATTGAAATGGCTGTCCCTGAGAGGGGGAGGGGGGCAGGCCCTAATAAGTGGTATTTTCAGAGAGGTAATGAGTTGTAGAATATGTCCCTAAAATATCGCTAATTCGATCCCGGACACACTGTATATATAAAGCTACTTGAAGTCAGGTACTGATCACCTCTCCTGAACAATTTTGTATGGGACTTTTTCACCATAATTTTCATGTGTGTAGAATTCAAAAATATAAGGTCTACAAAATTATAGAGAGAGCTGAACGTGGAAAACTGACTAGGGTGCCCTAAGGGATCTCGAAAACTATCAGTCAGAAAGGTACCGTCCCGAAACAAAAAATGTTCAAAACCTTGGGCCATTGGGTGAACCGGTGAAAAAAATATGGCCACCAAACAAAAAAAAATTTCGTCTCCATACAAAAATTTTGCTAATTTTCAAGAGGCTCTCCAGAACAATTTTGTATGGAACTTTTTTCGCCTCACTATTTATATGCGTAGAACTTATGGGTCTTCCTTCAGGAAAAATATGAAACGTCATGAATGTGGAAAATTTACCAGAGTACCCCAAAGGCTCTCAAAAACTATCAGTCGTAGAGACATGGTCCTGAAACTGAAAATGTTCAAAACCTTGGGCCCTTTGGTGAGCCAGTAAAAAAAAGATAGGCACCGAACAAAAAAATTTTTCGCGTCCATACAATTTTTTTTTTTAATTTTCAAGAGGCTCTCCACAACATTTTTGTATAGAACTTTTTTTACCTCACTAAGCGCATGGATAGAGCTCATGAGTGTGCTTTCAGGAAAAATACTAAATGTTATGAATGTGGAATATTTACCGGAGAACCTCATGGGTCCTCCAAAACTACCAGTCATACAGACATGGTCCCAAACAAATGTTATTAAAGACCTTGGGCCATTGGGTGAACCGGTAAAAAAAAGATGGCCGCCGAACAAAAAAAAATTTTCTCCATACAAATTTTTGGGTTCTTTTCAAGAGGCTCTCCAGAACAATTTTGTATGGAACTTTTTTCCTTTCACTATTTATGTGCGTAGAACTTATGGGTCTTCCTTCAGGAAAATTATGAAACGTCATGAATGTGGAAAATTTACCAGTGTACCTCATGGGTCCTCCAAAACTACCAATCATACAGACATGGTCCCAAACAAATGTTATTAAAGACCTTGGGCCATTGGGTAAACCGGTAAAAAAAAGATGGCCGCCGAACAAAAAAAAATTTTCTCCATACAAATTTTTTGGGTTCTTTTCAAGAGGCTCTCTTAGACATTTTTGTATGAAAAATTTTCCCCCTACTGCACTTATAAATCGAACTTAAATATTTTTTTCACAAAAATCACAAAACGTAGTGAATGTGGAAAAATTACCAGAGTATCCTAACGGCCCTCAAAAACTATCAATCATAGAGGCATGGTCCTGAAACTAAAAATGTTCAAGACCTTAGGCCCTTTGGTGAGCCAGTAAAAAAAAGATAGCTACGCAACAAAAAAATTCGTGTTCATACAAAATTTCTTTTTAATTTTCAAGTGGCTCTCCAGTACATTTTTGTATAGATCCTTTTTTTTTTCACTAAACGCATGCATAGAACTGATTAGTGTCCTTTCAGAAAAGATACGAAACGTGATACCAATATTTCTTTCTATCTTTCAAGAGACTCTAGAATATTCTGGTATTTGGTATGGCCTCCCATTTCTTTATTTTACGAATATTGAAGAGACTACAAGGCACGCGAGCTGCTTGCAGCTCGCGCACCGAGCGCAACACTAGTTATTAATAAAGCGCTACGTTTAGAGCAAGAACAAGTATAAATTAAAAATTAAAAAAAACCCTGACATTCGCCATTTTGTGGCGGCAGCCATCTTGAATTTGCATAGTGCTATTCTACTAGTCAAGTCCTTTCATCTGATACCCATATTACGGGAGTTGTGAAAAAATATGTAATCCGCCATGTTGTAGCGGCGGCCATCTTGGATCCATTTTTATTCAACAAAGCTAACAACACTCTCGACTAATTCACCTTTCAAACAAAAAAAAACCGCATTCAAATCGGTCCACCCGTTTAAGCGCCACAGGGGAACAGACTGACACACACACATACACAGAGACACGTCAAACTTATAACACCCCGTCGTTTTTGCGTCGGGGGTTAAAAAATGAATTCCCGGAATGAAAATCGAAAATCAAAATAACAACTAGAAACTCTATGTCTTTCACTCAATAAACGGTGGCGAGCCGATTGCGGCTGTATTTAGAATTTCCTAGTTTTCAAGTTAAGATACAACGCCTTTCAGTCCGATTGCTAAGGGTGTGTTCAAGTTGACACGCAAGCGCGTTAGCGGAAGAGTATATAATCACAAGTAAATTGATGAAAACAAAAAACAAAATCTCAACTGAATCAAAGAGTATTTCAGGCAGACAGAGTAATAGAAAATTGACGGAAATCCACGATATTCAATGAAAATCAAAACTGATTTTCTGAAGTCAGCTTAAACAGGCAAATCTGTGTGGTACAACATGCAACATACATTATGCGTTCGCATAGGCTTTCTCACTAGCGAAACAACAAAGATATTTTCCTTATCGTGGGTGAGAACCTAGTTTTTTCACGCACATTTTTTGATATTATCGATCGAAAGTCAAACACAGACACTAATAATGAATACCAAAGGATTGGAGTCTCCTTTAGTAATCCTTTGTTGCTTTTTTTAGAAACCTAAAAAAAATTATGAATTTTCAAACTACGAAACACGTTTGCATGAATTGAACCAGTTCATAACCTGCAAAGGGTATTTACCCTTTTACTTAAAGCGTATTTACTGGTGCAAAAATTAAATTATTTTCTGGCGAAATAATTTGCGTCAAATACCTACAGCAATATGCCGCGCAAAATTATTAATGTCGACCGACCCTTAGCTGAGTTTGTGCCGATTTGCACTCCGATGTAGTTTAGAGAGTTCAGTTGAGGCGTCAATTTTACTTCGGAATATAGAGAGCTTTTTTATTTCTTTGATAGGAAAATTTAAACTCTAAATGCTTTGCCATCCGCCGCGCCGGTAAAATGTGAATTTTCATCCGAGTAACGGGAAGTGAAGAATTTCGCACAAAGAACTTTAACTCGGCGCCCGGGTTAAGAATCTTTTAGACGGATAAATTACAGTATTCTCCCCGTCTCTCGTTATGACTGATATTTACCAAACAAACAAAATAAAATAATTCCGTGTCTATTGCGACATTTACATCTGTTTCAAGACTATTTAAATTTGGAACAATTTAAATTTGTTTGGATAACTTTTTGTCGAGGGAATTGTTTCCAATCGTTTTTAATTTCCAAAGTAATTTAGATTAAAACCTCAAAAACATATAATATTTAAATATGTAAATCATTGTCCCTTCCAAAAATCGCATCGCTAAAGGGCAAAGTAGACGGTGCCCCGTTCATCGTTCTTTTTTGCGGTGAACGATGCACGATACGATATTTACTATGGCAAAGTGCCTGTGAACGATGAACGGTCTGTGTTTACGGTGTTTACAACATTTTTTAAATTAAACAAAAGGAGTACAAAAATGTTGCCAAGTTGAAAACAAGAAAACTATTGCCAGTTCCAAATGCGCTTCAAATTCCGGTGTTATTATTAAGACATAAATTATTTAATAATATTTTAACAGGATCCCTAGGAGTGCGATGACAGCTTGAAGGTGGTCGAAGATATGACCTTCTAAAACTGTATGGTTCCATTTATCGAGCCTAGCAAACAACTTGGCTTGGCTTTTGATATCAGTACTTTTAATGGCCGAAACTTTTTGATAGGAACTTGCCCTTATTATTCACATGAAATGTTTTTGTTTGGGATCAATTTTACAAAAATCCGCAGCCTGCTTTCAGATTGTTTTAGTACCTACCTATAGTACGGCAGCCCTGAAACAATTTTTTTTGTGATTAATAACAAGCTGAATTTTCGTGAGTAGGTTCATTTCGACGAGATGAATATCTATGAAAATCCTTGATGGAGGTAGCTACTCGAGTAGGGAGGTGTTAAAAATTTCGATTCGCTCGGATGGGAAATCGTTCCACTAAATTTGTATGACTACATGGCCATTTTATTATACTTACAAGTATCAACTAAGCTGCATACAAAAAATCAGCTACTTATGTACATTTTTAATCATTTTTATAACCTCATTATTTGGAAATATTCGGAGTGGAGGACGCTGTAGAATATTATTAATAACCAGCAGATTTTTTGTATGCAGCCTAGTAAATACTTGTATAGTAAAATGGCCATATAGTCCTTCAAATTTAGTGGAACGATTTCCCACCCGAGCGAATCGAAATTTTTAACACCTCCCCACTCGATTAGCTACCTACCTCCATCGAGAATTTTCATAAATAAAAAACTTGTTCGTCTCATCAAAACGAACCTACTCACGAAAATTCAGCTTGTTATTAATCACTGAAAAATTTGTTCCAGAGCTGCCGTACTACTACTTTAAGCACACTCTCGTCACTAAGTTACGCGGTGTCATAATGACGTCGTCATCCGTAGTCTGTAGGGCTCGCCCCCCTTTGATTATGACGCCATGCAAAGTGATGACAAATGACTCGAGAACAATAAGGCGTTTCAGTCTAGTTTTTACAGCCGCTCTTGTTCGAAATATTGCTTCTAATGTGATTACTATGGAGTTTCTAGAAAAATTTGTGTACTATTTGAGCTTGGTGCAAATTCACTACTATTCACTAAATGTTTAGTCTCTCTAGTAGCCATATAGCATCTAAAGAAAAGGCTCAAGCGTCTCTCAGCTATAAAATAATCAAAAATTCCGTTGGGACGCCCAGGCTGCCGATAGTCTCGATGAAAACCTAGGCTGCTTTAGTTTCCAAGATTCTTACCTATAGGACTTTACATAGAGTACAATTTTGGTTCACAGTCGGTCATCCATGTAATTACCGGCTTAGATCCACTTGAATTCATGCAGATAATCGATTAAAAGGCATCATGGTCATAACACCCTCCTTGGATGGATGTCAGTAACGCAACATATAATAATGTGATGGCTTTTTCGTGTGAAAAGACAAAGAAAAAAATACAATCCAAACATCGTTATAACATTGCGAGGAACTTTCTCCGACAACTAGTACACTTGGCAACGAAATTTCTTCAAGGCATCGAGATGACGGATGGCGTCGTCGCGCGTCTCTGGCGGGGACCTACATTCGCGGAGAGTAATGGCAGAGGCTTTGATGTGTGGCAGGTGAGTAATGCGCTGCGAACTGGGTAACAATAATAAAATGGATCTGATGAGTGTAACTGACGGTGAAATTATTTGTTTTCAGTCTAAGCAGCTGAAAACAAATCATCCAGGTTGGTTTTTAAACCAGCGTTTGGCACACAAGTGTCAGATTATTGTTGAAATTCAATTAGAATTTTTAGAAATGGTTTACAGATTATAATATTAATTTCATAATTGAAATATGTTACAATAAACTGACATTTGATTCATTTATTGGCGCGAACCGCCATCTTGAATTATTGGTATAAATACGGGCACTTCGAAGCCATGAATCCAGTCTCCACCAGAGATTCAACCGACTATTAGATGCTTCAGCGTCTAGGTCGTGATATTTGATTGAGGGTTGCGATAGCAATCACACCCTAATCGAATAAATGCTGCCATTTTGGACTTAGCTGAGTGTAATTAATTAATTAATTAAAAAGCTGTGATAGCCTAGTGGTTAGGACGACCGACTTCTAATCGGAGGTCGTGGGTTCGATCCCGGGCACGCACCTCTTACTTTTCGGAGTTATGTGCGTTTTAAGTATTTAAATATCACTTGCTTTAACGGTGAAGGAAAACATCGTAAGGAAACCTGCATGCCTGAGAGTTCTCCATAACGTTCTCAAAGGTGTGTGAAGTCTGCCAATCCGCTTGGCCAGCGTGGTAGACTATGGCCAAAACCCTTCTCACTCTGAGAGGAGACCCGTGCTCTGTAGTGAGCCGGTAATGGGTTGATCATGATGATGATGATGATGAATTAATTAATTAGTATAAAATAGATTTGAAAAGAGATCTCAGTTAAACTAATCTGTGATTCGATATTAATTAAGTTTGTGCCGGTGATAAATAAAAATATTTTAATAATAGTTTGATTTAGTTTTAATATTAAACCTTATCCTGCTTCTGTAATGATGATGTTTACACAAGCTACAAGTGTAGTCTGGGAGGAAAAACCAATATTTTCAGTCAAACTTGTTGTTTGACGATTGTCTTGCTTCAGTTTTAAACTATTTTCGTCGATGTCGTAACGAGGTGCGTCGCTAAGATCAAAATTGCCATTTTTGGCAGATACGCCCTTTTCCGCTAATTCTGAATATTGTATTTATTTCAATAGTGTAACTATATATATATATATATATATATTGTAATTCAATGTTACACTCAATATTGCAAAAATAGCAGCGCTCCTCTTTTTATGGGCGGCAGTATTCTAACATGCAATCCTCTTTTCCATCAAAAGCAGCAACCGCCAATAGTAGGTAAGCATAATGTAATATGACATTGTCAAATTGAGCAGATAATCGCATTTATGTTCACCAACCTTAGGCTGTCAGCTCTAAAACATCGAGATGACTGATTACTTCCCGAAAATCCAGGTCACAGTTGTTTGAATTTCCGATTCCAAATGAGAACGCTGGAATTTGTACGGCACGTAATTTATGTTATTCGCCAACATTCAACCGTGATCGAACAATTTAAAAACTGATGACCGTGCGCCGTTTTGTTTAAGTTTTTATCGCCTTTTATTCTATCTGGCCTTTACAGTACTAGTAATATTATTATAGTGTGGGTTAAGGCCAGTATAGGGCCTATACATAAATGCGACCATTATCTTTCTCAGATTCCATCCAGTTAACTGGATTAAATTAAAATTATAATTTCTTAAGGTTTTTGATATTATACTTCTTTAGGCGTGTCATAAAAAAAATGTGGAGAGTGAATTTGTATGATAACAGGGTGACACGAAAAACAACATCTTGAAGTTGCTCGCTAACCACTCGACTGTCAAACGATTCGCAAACCGGCCGAACTTCGCATGACCATCTATCGCGCCATCTAGTGTCTGATTTATATTTGCATGCAGAGAAATATAATCTCTTACGCGTGTACATACACCGTTTTCTATATAAAGCTTTTCTTTATCTGAAGAGATTTAAGTGCAAGGCTAGTTTGGGTTAAAATAACTCCACTAAAACTACACTAAGCGAAAATGAACGGTCGGAACTGTCCACTTAAAACTAAACATTGCTTCTAAAGACTTGTGTGTTTAGGTCTTTTATTCGGGGCTCGCGCTCATTGTTTCTGTTTGAATAGAGAACGGAGCAAACCCAGTTAGCTACCGACACAATGCCTGCCTTGTAAAGCGTTGAAACGTTAATTTTACCACTGAAGCTTTAATTGTGTTGAAATGCTATTTACGATTTACATGCAAAGTTTCTTATACTCGTAAGTGGACTGTGTTCCGATACCATATGGTTTTCTTTTTAAATGACTGAAGCTAATATTTCAAAGTCAAAGTAACTTTATTCAAAATTACTTTGACTTTGAAACTTTATTCAAAAAAGAACATTGAGATAATGGTGATAATTATTTACGAAAACTTAAAACTAAAACTACGATGTATTCAAACGTGCCCTGCAGGTCTGAGAAGAGCCCACAACAAACTCAGCCGGGGTTTTCTTTAATTTTCACCATCTTACAATATGGTTTAGCTTTAAAATGATTTGGCTTTTAGAGCAATCTATGTCCCCTATGGTTTTTGTCATTAAAAAAATATTTTAAGCTATAATAAGATTTTTCAATTAATTTACGTTTTATAAAAGCCTTGAACTTATTGAAAGACATGTCCAAAATGTCATCTGGCAACCGTTTAAACCGAAACAACAGAACTTTAAACTGTATAACAGCAGAATGAAAGGGATAGATCCCACCACTACAGCCTTCTTTACGTCCCACTACTGGGCACAGGCCTCCTCTCTCATAGGAGAGAGGGATTTAGAGCTTAGACCCGCCACGCTGCTCCAATGCGGGTTGGCGGGATTTAACGACTATTGTCACATGATAGTGTTAGAAGACCTCGACGAATAACAACACGTAGACTTATTTCACAAGTTTATTCACCAATTTTCGTGGGAAGACTGATTCCCTCTTTTCAACTACCATGCTTTTTATAATCTCGTCATGAACGAACTAAGCTATTTCGTAACAATGTCATGATATAATATGTTCATTCGTCAAAATTCGTCATTGGAATATCTTAATTATTTAAAATATAACTAAGCAAACAAAAATACTTCTTTGATAAACATTTTACGGAATTTGAACTATTATCGATCTTAATAATTATCAACTTAAATAATTATACATTTTACGGTTATGCATTTGATTGAATGGTTGACTTTTAGCATGAATACAATGATAAACATTCAATCAATATGTTTTCTTATTATTATTTCATAAACTCTGTTAATTATCTATATTAGTGTACAATTCATCATTACATTGTTGTCATTGTTTAACACAATTATCACATTATTCATCATTATTTACCTAATTTCTAACATTCGGCCTTCCTGACAAATAGTTTGTCCTCAAACTTAAATACATAAAAAAAGGCATTATTAATCGATAACTTATTCGTATCACATTCGTTTAAAAATATTGTAATCATTTAACATTCATTTAAAAACATTATACATCATTGTGTATATCTACTGTTTAACTATCAATCATTCGACTTTAGAATTAACTAATCTTATCTTAATGCACTTATCTCTTAATATGAAAAAAAAACATTTATCATTTCTCTCTTATCATTTCTATTTTATCATTTCTTTTATACTCTCTTTTATATATATATATATATATATATATATATATATATATAGTTTATACATATATACTCTATTATATAGTTATAGTAGCTTATACAGTTTCAGTTTATCGTTTATTCAGTTTACCATTGTTTATAAAGTTTATCGTTTATATAATTTTTTTTTATCGTTTATCGTTTACATCATATTTTATCGTTTACCGTTTATATCATATTTTATCGTTTGCCGTTTATATCATATTTTATCGTTTACCGTTTATATCATATTTTATCGTTTACTGTTTCTATCATATTTCGTTTACCGTTTATATCCTATTTTATCGTTTACCGTTTATATCGTATTTTATGGTTTATCGTTCATATTGTTTATCGTTTATGTAGTCATGTCGTTTATTCATTTATGTCATTTATAGTTAAATGTCATTTGTCAATTATCGTGTTATGTTAATTATAGTTTATCAATTATGGTTTATGTCAATTATAGTTTATATCAGCTGTAGTTTATATCAATTATCATTTATATCAATTATAGTTTATATCAATTATAGTTTATATATATTATCGTTCGTTTATATCAATTGTCATTTAAATATATACCTATATTTTTATTATTATTTTTATTGATGTTAATATTTCGAACCATCACGGTCAATGAGTGTACAAATCCAAGTTTCTATCTGATCTACAGCCCATATATCGTAATAACACTTCATATCTATCATTTTCTAGTATTTTAGTTATCTTTATAAGGCCCTGAATAGATGTAACAGTTTCCTATTTTACCTGTTTAGGAGCACTAAGCATCAAATATTATTCGGTTATAACGCTCCACTTGTTCATTGGGATCTAGGCAAAGCAACCGCATTCAACAATGCGTTTAATATGTGAAATATAACAATGTTTCAAACTCAATGATGAACTTTGGTCAGAGATTAGGTAATCTTGTTAGAAATCCGAATGGAGAGAAAATAGTATACCAAAATTTAGTAAAACCGCCAAGAGGCAAAGAAACCTCATTCTAAATTGGTCCACTGTCACAACATTGGTTCTTTTGAATCATCAATTTAATAAGTACATAAAAGTGAAGTAATGGTGATACTTACTTACAAAGACTTGAAATTGAAACGACGAGATTATCACCATTTCAATATATGGTTCAGTATAAATAAAGTTTGAACTGGTTTGGCTTTTAGAGCTATCTATGCCCATGGTTTTTCTTTGTCGTTAAAATAATATCCTTTACGCTCTATTTTTATTAAATAAGATTTTTCAATTAGTTTGCGTTTTATAAAAATCTTTTATTAATATTCAAAAGAAAATATAATCTTCAAATAGTTTATACTGTCATCAAATATACACTGAAGCTATATATATTTCAATTCATTTAGGTGAAATTCCTATAATTTTGCCGATGTTACAGAAAAACAACCCATGAACAAGTTCAAGTCTTTGCAGTAACTTCTATTATTATTTTTCCTACACATATCTCTATTTTCGGGGTTACTATATTTAGAATTTTTAAAGTAACTTATAAAAACAATCGCCTGTTGTTTTATCCGAAATATTATGTTATTTAGTAATACATAACCATTTTGTTAAAATAATATTCATTACTTTCAAGATGAATGGCTCGTTTTAAATTCTGCTACTAACCAAATTCAATTATCGATTTGTACCTTCATACCATTTTAAGTATGAACTTTTTTGATCGGAGAAGTGCAATATGGGCCGTCTGTTAATCATTCTAATTATATATCTTAGCACACTCACTAAACTCGTAAATCCAGAAACATTAACATCACAATTCAACATACCAGACTGCTGTTTCGATCGGTTGCTCATTACGTGTGGACTCCCGGCTGCATCGCCACCCGCACTCCCGGCTGCGTTCCCACTGAAAGGTCGCTCCCGGCTGCATCTCCAGCTGCACTCCCGACTGCGTCACCAACTGCGTTGCCGGCTGCACTCACGGCTGCATCACCGGTTGCGCTGCGCTGCGTCGCCGACCGCGTCGCCAACCGCGCTCCCGGCTGTATTGCTTGCTGCGTCGCCGGTTGCGTCGCCAGCCGCGCTCCCGGCTGCACCGCCGACCGCGCTCCCGGCCGCGTCGCCGGCCACGTCGCCGACCGCGCTCCCGGCTGTGTCGCCGGCTGTGTCGCCGGCTGTGTCGCCGGCCGCGCCGCCGGCCGCGCTCCCGGCCGCGTCGCCGACCGCGCTCCCGGCTGTCGCCGGCTGTGTCGCCGGCCGCGCCGCCGGCCGCGCTCCCGGCCGCGTCGCCGACCGCGCTCCCGGCTGTGTCGCCGGCCGCGCCGCCGGCCGCGCTCCCGGCCGCGTCGCCGACCGCGCTCCCGGCTGTCGCCGGCTGTGTCGCCGGCCGCGCCGCCAGCCGCGCTCCCGGCTGTGTTGCCGGCTGTGTCGCCGGCCGCGCTCCCGGCTGCGCCGCCGATCGCACTCCCGGCTGCGCCGCCGAACGCGCTCCCGACTACGTCGCCAACCGTGTCGCCGACCGCGCTCCCGGCTGTGTCGCCGGCCGCGCTCCCGGCTGTGTCGCCAGCCGCGCTCCCGGCCGCGTCGCCCATGCAGGCCCGCGACTGTGATGAGGGCTGGTCAGTGCACCGCAAGCGCACTTGCCCTCTGCAGCTTGTAGTCTCTCGTCAGGCCGTGGTGTGCAAGATAAAATGGTTTATGGTTAGAATTTGAACTACGAAAAGTACTTGGAAATCGATTTAATGCGGGTAGGTAAAAATATTCATCATGGTAATCTAAGTTAATTCTTTTAATTTGATTATCTGCTTTTTTTTTGTGCTTTTTGTTTAAGAGACATATATAGGGTAGATCGGCGATCACCACTTTTTACTATTAATTCACGCGTGCCAAAATAAACGGTTACGTGTGATACCAAATAACCTCCTTTTTTGATATTTATTTTTAAATATCTGTGTTTAGAGTCAAAAATAGTGAAAAAAGACACTTGTACGGTTATTTTTATGCACTAAAACTATATTAATTACATCGAAATATCTATGTGTAACGAGTGTTATTTTGAAGACTTGTTTACACTTGATAAACAAGTTTGGCACACGTTTTCCTCCCATAAGGCCATTTCCACCGACAATATATTTCTGTGTACTTTCATGATAAGTACCACAAGCACTTAGATTTTAAATCACTTTAGAATTTACACAAACACAGCAAAACAATAGACAAATAAATGAATAAATCACTTGTTACCTGCGTTCAGCGAATCCCGCTTCTGATTGTTAGAAGACCTCGACGAATAACAACACGTAGACTTATTTCACAAGTTTATTCACCAATTTTTGTGGGAAGACTGATTCCCTCTTTTCAACTACCATGCTTTTTATAATCTCGTCATGAACGAACTAAGCTATTTCGTAACAATGTCATGATATAATATGTTCATTCGTCAAAATTCGTCATTGGAATATCTTAATTATTTAAAATATAACTAAGCAAACAAAAATACTTCTTTGATAAACATTTTACGGAATTTGAATTATTATCGATCTTAATAATTATCAACTTAAATAATTATACATTTTACGGTTATGCATTTGATTGAATGGTTGACTTTTAGCATTAATACAATGATAAACATTCAATCAATATGTTTTCTTATTATTATTTCATAAACTCTGTTAATTATCTATATTAGTGTACAATTCATCATTACATTGTTGTCATTGTTTAACACAATTATCACATTATTCATCATTATTTACCTAATTTCTAACATTAGTGAAAGGGACGGATCCAAAGTGATATCTACGTTAGAACAGGCCGCTGAAGCTCAAAATAAATTCAGGTGAGTTTGGTTGAGCCTCGGCGCAAAAAACTTCATCGCTTATCTTTTTTCCTATATTTAGTCCCTTAATGACGTCATTATCTCTAGTTGTCGCTTCCTGGCGCGTCGTCACAAATGACGCGGACAATGGGGACATTTCGGCGCAAAGTTTTATCACAGTTATCTTTACCGCCCGAGTGAGGCCCTTTAGGAGTGCTTATGGTTTTCTTGTTGCCCGAAATCGATAGTAAAAGTATATTTTTATCCGACCACGGGGCTTATCGGTCTAGTGTTTAGCTTGATTGGCTGCTTATCATGAGGTCTTAGGTGAGAGTCCGAGAAAAAAATTATTGGATTTTTCTTTCAAGAAATTCTCAGTAACAGCTGGGAGTTAGGTTAAGTTAGGTTAGAAGAAATTATCAGCAAAAGTATCTTTTTATCCGACCAAGGGGCTTACCGGTCTAGTGGTTAGCTTGATTGCCTGCGTATCAAGAGCCTTGGCACAAAAACCTACATCGTTTATCTTTCTTCTTATACCTATTCGGTCCCTTAATGACGTCATTATCTCTAGTTGTCACTTCCTGGCGCATCGTCACAAATGACGCGGACAATGGGGACATTTCGCCGCAAAGTTTTATCACAGTTATCTTTACCGCCCGAGTGAGGGCCTTTAGGAGTGCTTATGGTTTTCTTCTTGCCCGAAATCAATAGCAAAAGTATTTTTTTATCCGACCACGGGGCTTACCGGTCTAGTGGTTAGCTTATTCGACCACAGATCACGAGGTTCCGGGTTCAATTCTTGGGTCGTGCCAATAAAATTGTTAGGTACTGGGATTTTCTGTCAAGAAATTCTCAGTGCCAGCCGGCGTTGGTAGTTGGCGGTGTTTCACCCCGTTAAGCAGTCGGTCCCGGTTATTATCACTATTATGTGACAATAGTCGATAAAACCCGCCAACACGCATTGGAGCAGCGTGGCGGGTCTAAGCTCTAAATTCCTGTCTCCTATGAGAGAGGAGGCCTGTGCCCAGCAGTGGGACGTTAAAAAGGCTGTAGATGTGGTGGTGGTGGTTAGCTTGATTGACTGCGTATCATGAGGTCTTAGGTGTGAGTCCGAGAAGAAACATATTGGGTTTTTCTGTCAAGAAATTCGCAGTAGCAGCTGGGAGTTAGGAAGTTGGCGGTGCTAGATACGCATCCGTGCTTCGGAGAGCAAGTAAACCCGTCGATCCTGCGCCTGATCTCTCTCCTGTCTGTTTGGATTGCCGTCCCGTCGGACTATGAGAGTGAGGGAACAGAGAGTGCAACTGTGTAGTAGCACACACTTGTGCTGTGTAATACCTCCTGCGTAGATGGCTATAAGCACCTTTGAGATTGGCTGCCGTGATTGAAATTAACTCAAAAGAACATTATTATTTTCATCAAACCAGGCCCTTAATCTTGCAAGATTAAGGGCATGTTTCACCACCTTCTGATAAGTGTCGGATAGCTTACTCACAAGTTTTGTCTTTGTCACTTGACATAAAGTAAGAAAGTGACAAAACTTATATTTCTTTAGGCTATTCAACACTTACAATAAGTTGGTGAAACAGGCAGGTCTTTTTCAATATGAAAAACCGAAGTTCCAACCACTTAATTATGCTGTTTCAAATGAAAAAAAGTACCGTAAAAAATATCAACAAACTGCTGTACATTATTGTCGTACGAAACTTCCGTATTATTAAAGTTGTACGACCAACGAAATTATGCCATAAACGTTATCTATTATCTCATAATATAATTTCACGGAGACAATACAACGCTGCGAAACTAGGAGAAAACACGCAAACAAGATATATGTCGTTACCAGCCATATTTACAACTAGCTGATCCCCGCAACATCGTTCGCGTAGATATAGGTTTTTATATAGGATCGGATCAAATCCCATAATTCTTTTATGTACCTAAACTAAATGTAGCCTAAGTTACTCTTTATAACATCACCTATCTGCCATTGAAAGTTCCATTAAAATCGATCCAGCCGTTTTGGAGATAAGCTGGAATAAATAAACAGACATAACATAAATTTAAACGCACACCAGTTTAAAATAAGCTGTACGTTCAAAGAGCCGGGTCCCAAGTTATTTGAACCCAATACTGTGGGTTGTAATGTCTGTCATTTCTGAACTAAAAAATCTATGACCTTGAAATATTTACGGAACAATATATAAAGTACTACCTTTCTAACAAAGAAAGAATGAGTGAAATCGAACAACGCGTTAATGAATTACAGCTAAATACACATTTTAACTTTTATCCCCTCTCCCAAGGGAACTGTGCTGAATTTCGGGATAAAAAGTACCCTATGTCCTACCTCGGAGTATAAACTCAAATCGTACCAAGTTTCATTCGAATCCATCCAGTAGTTTCGGCGTGATGCGCGGCCAAGATACAGACAGACAGACAGACAGACAGACAGACAGACAGACAGACAGACAGACAGAAAGACAGACAGACAGACAAAAATGAAAAAAATTGCAGTTTTGGCTTCAGTATCGATTGTAGAGTGCCCTCCAATAAAAATTTTCAAAATATCTTCAATGTACAGAATTGGATCTGTTACAGTTTTATTATACTATAGATGCTATTTAAAAAACGCACAACCATGCTACAACGCTGACACAGCGATGCAATAAAGCAGAGAAATAAATAAGTGCATCTTTTGGAAGTTCAAAGCTATTCGGTTAAGTATAAAACAAAATATGATATCTATAACTACTGACTAGCAAACATTCGTCACTAATTCTATAGTCATTCTATATTCAATACCACCGCGCAACAAGTTCATAAAAACGTATGACAATTTTTAGACCACTTCATTTCACTTCTCGTTTTGGGAATAGAAATTTTATAAAGTGAACGCTCTTTTCATATCCGACAGGAAAAAAGCTCTTAAAAGTGCAATATCGACAAAACGAAGTAGCTACCTATATAGACTGAATCACACTGGATTTTCTAGACCGCGGTTTGAAATTCTGAAAGCTAACAAGACCTCGTCTTGCACTTCAAGACTCCTGTTTTCATTTTTCAGAATTTTTGACGTAATGTTTGATGACGCCGGCTACACGCACGGAAAAGCATAACTTATTGTCACCTACCGCATGCAAGCGAGACCGTGGAAAAACCGATAGAGAAAGCACGATCGGCCAAGCGTTCGACTTGTGACGCATCTATCTCTATTTGTTTTCTTATGACGTTATTACGTAAAATTATATAGTCCGTGAACCGACTTTACAGACAACCAATTTGTTTTCACTGCATTATAGAAATTAATAGTATTTTAAAATAGCAGCCAATTCCCACTAAAAATGTGTAAAAATGGTTACCGAGCTGCTTTCATAAATTATGACTATTTAATTCAATTTAAAAAAAAATGTACGTACAATTACGTTCGTTACTAGCAATAAGTAAATGCTACGACACTAGAAAACGAATTTGAAAATACCTAGAAATAAAATTAAACTTTGAAGTTAAAGATGTAACTCAGCGCAGCAACTTTATTCAAAACTAGCTGACCCCCACGACTTCGTTCGCGTGTTAATAGGTTTTATATAGGATCGGAACGGATCCCATAGTTCTTTTATGTACTTAAACTAAATGTAGCCTAAGTTACTCCTTATAACAACACCTATCTGCCATTGAAAGTTCCGTTAAAATCGATCCAGCCGTTTCTGAGATTAGTTGAAACAAATAGACAGACCGACAAACATAAATTTAAACGCACGCCAGTTTAAAATAAGCCGTACGTACAAAGATCCGGGTCCCATGTTATTTGAACCCAATAAATGTCTGTCATTTCTGTACTAAAAAACCTATGACCTTGAAATATTTACGGGACAATATATAAAGTACTACCTTTCTAACAAAAAAAGAATGAGTGAAATCGAACAACGCGTTAATGAATTATAGCTAAATACACGTTTTAACTTTCATCCCCTCTCCCAAGGGAACCATGGTGAATTTCGGGATAAAAAGTATCCTATAACCTACCTCGGAGTATAAACTCAAATCGTACCAAGTTTCATTCGAATCCGTTCAGTAGTTTCGGCGTGATGCGCGGCCAAGATACAGACAGACAGACAGACAGACAGACAGACAGACAGACAGACAGACAGACAGACAAAAATGAAAAAAATTACAGTTTTGGCTTCAGTATCGATTATAGAGTGCCCCCCAAAAGAAATTTTCAAAATATCTTCAATGTACAGAATTGGATCTGTTACAGTTTTATTATATTATAGATTTTGCGTTGTTCTAAAAATGGAGTCTCAAAATGATTTAGCGCAGAAGAAACACATGTATGCGGGGGGACATAAACTGCATTTTCCGGTGATATTAGCAGCGTGGGCCATTGAGTTAAAATGGCCGACCGGCTGGCATTACCGCCCGCGATACAGCATTACTGCGGTCTACGAATATTCTCATATCCTTCGACTTGTTAGTTTTCAGGCAATTTTTGAGCAGCACGTAAAGGAGATTTCAAATCGAAGCCGGCACGGCGGTACATAGGCTTTACGTCATTACAAAAGAGTCTGCTGGCTTTAAATTTGTACGGGATCTGATCTTAAACTGCACCTACTGTTCGATTTTTTTATTTCTCTTATACCAAGTAAGATGTAGTCCTAAGATAATAATAAACAAGTATAAATTAAAAATTTAAAAACCCCCGACATTCGCCATTTTGTAGCGGCGGCCATCTTTGACCGATTTTCATCAAACATAGCTAACAACACTCTCGACTAATTCACCTTTCAAACAAAAAAAACCGCATTCAAATCGGTCCACCTGTTTGAGCGCCACAGGGTAACAGACACACACACACAGAGACACGTCAAACTTATAACACCCCGTCGTTTTTGCGTTGGGGGTTAACAATAGGAGTAGAACTCCTTTTTATTGTAATCCAAAGTGGCTACACGGGCTACTAAACAGATTACAAGTGTTTGTACGAAGCTTAGTGTAATCTGGCTATACAAGCTCATAAATCAAATCAAATCAAATCAAATAAACTTTATTCAAAATTGGTACACTGTACACTTTTTGAACGTCAATTTAGGTACAGGCAATGGTGATAATTATTTACGGAAACTTAAAACTAAAACTACGAGGGTTCCAAACGCGCCCTGGTCTGAGAAGAGCCCACAACAAACTCAGCCGGGTTTATTTTTTTTATTATCACCATCTTACAATATGGTATAATAGCCATAAAAATGATTTGAACTGTTGGCTTTTAGAGCAATCTATGTCCATGGATTTTTGTCATTAAAAAAATCTTTTAAGCTATAGTAAGACTTTTCAATTAATTTGCGTTTTTATTAAACCTTTGAACTTATTGAGAGACATATCCAAAATGTTCTCCAATGTTGTCCAAAATACTCAGAGAGAAACCATCTGCAAGTTGGTCCTTGACTGCGATCTCACCTAATAGTAAGTGACGACTGGAAACTACTAGTGACTAAGGTGGAAACATACTAACCGCTAAACTATTTAACTATTTAATTGCCATAAAGGCAGTTAAATAGTCTAGCCCGCCGCTAGTTAAATATTTATTTACAAATAGATGATGCCTGCGACTTCATCCGCGTGGATTTAGGATTAAAAAATCCCGAAGTCTTTGATTTTTCGGGATAAAAAGTTGCCTATGTCCGTCGCCGGGATGTAAGCTAGCTCTGTACTAAATTTCATCAAAATCGGTTAAATTGTTGGGCCGTGAAAAGCTAGTAGACAGATAGACAGACACTTTCGCATTTATAATATTAGTATGGATTAATTTGTACCTGATTATGATGGTGAAGGCTGATTCATCGTGAACTGTTTTATTTCCAATAGAAAACGTATGATAGTAGGTACTAATATTGTGGTATATTCAAGGAAAATAAAATTTGTCGCATGCGATATTCCCTACGTATAGAATAGTCAGGAAATAGTTCACGTTCGCTCATGTGAAACTGGCAACTGACAAAATGTGCATCCTGCAAAATATTGTCCATTGTGACCTGGTCAACAGAGCTACTATCAACCAAATATGTTTACCATCGCGAATTACTTAGCTATCAAATCAAATCAAAGTCAAATATAAACTTTATTCAAAATTGGCACACTGTACATTTTTTGAACGTCAATTTTACAAGTACATAGAAGTTAGGTAATGGTAATAATTACTTACGAGAACGTAAAACTAAAACTAAAATTCTAAACTAAATCGATCTTTAAACTTTTCGGTATTGAGTGGTTGAGAATTTAGAGCTTCTGTAGGTATACTATGTATAATGTATCTCATGACGTACGGGACCCTAATAGAGTAAGATCCGACACGCACTTTGCCGATTTTTGACTGTTCAAGTTCTTGCTTTATAAAGCATTTTTAGGTCTCTTACATTAATTTCAACGAATTAAAAAATAACTCACATTCACTAAAAGCTGTGATAGCCTAGTAAAAGCTGTGATAGCCTAGTGGTTAGGACGACCGACTTCTAATCGGAGGTCGTGGGTTCGATCCCGGGCATGCACCTCTAACTTTTCGGAGTTATGTGCGTTTTAAGTATTAAAATATCACTTGCTTTAACGGTGAAGGAAAACATCGTGAGGAAACCTGCATGCCTGAGAGTTCTCCATAACGTTCTCATAGGTGTGTGAAGTCTGCCAATCCGCTTGGCCAGCGTGGTAGACTATGGCCAAAACTCTTCTCACTCTGAGAGGAGACCCGTGCTCTGTAGTGAGCCGGTAATGGGTTGATCATGATGATGATGATGATGATGATGAGGTACTCAATTATTTTCTCTCAAACAAAGAAAAATGTTTTGCATTTTTAGTTGCACGTACCTACATTAGTTTTGATAGCTATGTGACGCGTTTGTGTCTGTGTAAACTGAACTTTACCGTTCCAAAGCTTCTGTTGTGTTATGGGTTCGTTGGTCGGGTTAATTGTACGACGAAAATGTGTTTACATGTTTGTTCTTCATCACTATTGTGTACCTCTATTATTTCTGCTTCAACGTTTTTTTATTGTTTATCAGCTACTATGTTTCAGTCGTTTTACTATACCTACTTGTCATGCTAGGCATACTGTTAATGATATTATTATTAACAGTAAGTGTTTGTTTGATTTGATTTTTATTTGATTTATTTCATCATTCAAATTATTGATCTATACTAATATTATAAAAGCGTGTCTATCTGTCAGTCGGTCTATCTGTCTGTCTGTCTGCTAGCTTTTCACGAATCACGAGTTTAACCGATGTGGATGAAATTTGGTACAGAATTATCTTACATCCCGGGGACGGACATAGGCTATTTTTATCCCAGAAAATCAATGAGTTCCCGTGGGATTTTTAAAAAACCTAAATCTACGCGAAAAAAGTTGCGGGCATCATCTGGTTATAAATATATCTATTATCTACTCTCATATTTTAAAATCCAGATTAAAAATTCAAAATGTGTCATATATTGGCCTACTTTGTTCACATACTTCTATAATATTTAAAAAAAATTCATTATAACACTATTTTGCTAGTAAAATATGGCAAAATAATGTTATAAAATAATTTTTTCTCCATTATAGTATAGGTCTGGTCGAGTCACGACTCTGGGTTCTAGATTTTTGAGCCATGGTGGGAAATTCGTGCGACCTCCTTGGTCGTTTATGTGAGACGTATTGTATTGTGTATGGCTACTGTGTACTATTGTATTACCTACTATAATTTTAGATATTGTACGAATTAATATAGAGCATATTTTCTTCCTGGATTTTCATATAGACGTGACGGCGCGGTGGCCAGTGTGGCGCTACCATACTTTAAAAAAAAAATAACGACCATAGACAATAGACATCACCTGACACTGCAGTCTACACGCACATTTTGTAACAACTGAATTTTGGTGCCATACGCTAGTTATATTATTTCAATTTTTTATTTAACCTTTAAGTACCGACGTGTGGTCTGACAGACACCTCGAGAGGTCGAAAAGTCTGATTACCTATGTTAGTGAAATAGTATCCTCCTGTGCTTCTCTCTACCCCTCGGGAAGTCGCCCAGCAGCGTTCCTGCAGAGTAGCAGTGTTGGCGCGTACGATTTCGGTAAGTTTTGATTTTTATAAGATCACGAGTGGTCTGTCAGACCACTCGTCGGTACTTATGTAACTTTTTTTAGATGCGACCTTTTTCAGATTATATTGTTTTCTCTTTTATTTTCAGTCAGTTATAACAATGGATCAGCCAGGTTTTTTGGGCATGAAACGGGCAGCCAAAAACAAAAATAAAAGTGTTCCTGTACGTAAAAAAAATTTATCATACACTGCTTCAATATAAAGACCACCAAGAACGTTTAGTGGGATGGCTAAATGAGAGCTCAGAGTCCGAATCTGAGGATATCTACCTAAATTTTACTGCTGAAGAGTGACCATAGTTCAGCATCTGAACAGGTTGTGATACATGTATGAAACACGTGTGCCTACAATGCAGCAAGCCTATGCAAATACTGTTTGTAAGCTTTGACAGTTCCTGCAATTTGATACCTTGTGATTTTTTAGAAAACGGTTGATTGTTAAGGTTTTTTTATTTTTATTATTTATCTAGGCTATTAATCTTTAATAAAAAATCGTTTTTAAGAAAAAATAATAGTATTGCTGATACATATGAATTATTAAGATAAAAGTTAATTTTTTCTAACGAAGAATCTATGATTGCTATATTAATGTTTATAATTAGTAATAAATGTGAATACTTCTATATTTTGTTTTACTTATACAATAACTAGATATTTAACAATACATAGAAACATTTTTTTTAGAAACATATTAAGAAACACAAAAGTTTTTGACTGGGTAACTATGGTGGTCTAGCAGACCACACGTCGGTACTTATGTAACTAAAACAGTATGTCGGTACTTAAAGGTTAAGAATTGTTTTTGTTATTAAAAACTTTATAAGACGTGGTTTTTATTGTGCAGAAAAATGTCTAGCAGTGATACTGAAGAGAATTTAACTCCACCTGACCACCGACCAACAATCTTTTGCCAGCAAAATCAAGGAAAACTCACGACAAATATTACCAAGATTTTATGGTTTGTATTTTAAGATATGAGTTTAGATAAAATAGTTTATGAAACTCTACATAATTAGGTATTAAAACACTCGTGTGATACTATTAAAAAACTCACCTGCGGCTCGGTTTTTAAACTCACACTCATCTATATCTATACATATAATAAAATCGTAGAATTGCCGTATCTGTACATTGAAGATTTTTGCAAAATAATAACTGGGGGGTGTTAGGGATAAGTAATAGAACGTAAAAAAGCTATTTTTGAAATTTTTGTCTGTTTGTCTGTTTGTCTTTTTATCTGTTTGTCTGTTTGTCTGTTTATCTGTTTGTCTGTTTGTCTGTATGTTTGTGCGCGCATCACGTAAAAACTACTGAATGGATTGAAATGAAACTCGGCATGATTTAAGTTAGTACTATGGAGTAACATATAGGATACTTTTTATCCCGAAATTCAGCATGGTTCCCTTGGGAGAGGGGATGAAAGGCAAAATGTGTACTTAGCTGTAATTCGTTAACGGGTGGTCCGATTTCATTCATTCTTTTTTTGTTACAAAGTAGATACTTTAAAGACTACTGGCTAATCTCCGAAAGGCTGGACCGATTTTGATGGGACTTGATGGAACAGTTTTTAGCAAGGTTTAAGCTCAAAGGAGCATAGGAAAAACAAAATGATTCCCACGGGATTATTAAAATCAATATCCACGCGAACGAAGTCGCGGGTATCCGCTCGTGTTTTAATAACCTCTTTTATGCAACCGTTTCATAAACTACTATTATTGCACTTTATCGTCTTAGCCGAATAACCGATAGATGTCCACTGCTGGATAAAATATTTCTCTTGCGAAGATCGACGTAAATTTTACCTGCAAGTTAGTTCTAAACTTTATTTTTTCAGGTTATGTTATCAGAAGCGAATTCATCTGAATTTTCTCTCCTGTAAAAAATACTACACAAATAAATAAAAAATGATACGTAATTTAGTCTCATTTGAATTCCCTTATGAAGGATTTTATTGAACAGAACTTTAAAATCGTTTGGCATCTGCTATACCAGATGTCCAAGGTTATTAAATTTTTAATTTAATATGTGGGTACTTGTCAAAGTATTTTTACGAGCGGGAATAAAAGTTGGCTGTAATTTTTCAATCGCATGCCGTAGCCAGGCACAGACAGACGTGTTGCGGTAAGCCGCAGAACAGTGGCGCTTGATGGTTTTGGTATAGATTTAACAAAAACTTGCTTCTATAATATTTGGCTGCATATATATCAGCATGCAGCATGAATGTGGCATACCTGTTGTTCAATTTACTTTCATGAAATCGTGTAAAGCATTTTGCGCCAGTAATTTCTTAATTAACTAGATGCCCACAAATTCGTTAGTGAAACAGGATTCTTTTTAATTCAAACAAACTTATACGAGTAGTACGGGTAGACTTATTCCACCATACATTGTATTGTTAATATCTCAATAGGCAGCGTTTTCGATGAAAGCTCCCAGGGGGCTTGTTTTTATCCCACATTTTCAACAATTATTATCATCATATTTCAACCAATTTACACACAACCTTATCAAATTATACACTTAAACTTTCCACATGAATCACTCTGTCTAATCGTGAAAAACGTTTAACGCGAATATATAGACAGACAGACAGATAGACAGACACGGCGGAGAATTTTATTTTATAACTAGATGATGCCCACGGCTTCGCCCGTGTGGATTTAGGTTTTTAAAAATCCCGTGGGAACTTTTGATTTTCCAGAACAAAAAGTAGCCTATCTGTAGTAACCCGTCACCAAAACGGAAAAATTCCGTGGGATCCCCACGATTTCGGAATGCAATTCCTTACAGCATCAGGGTTGAGGAGTTGAATATGTACCTACTCGAGTTCATTCAACGATAAAGTCTTTAATTGGCACTCCCAATATCAATTTAAATAACCGACAGTTCCAAAATCCCATTAGTTTTGGGGATCAGTTCCCCTACAGCATCAGGATTGAGGAGTTGGAATCCAAGTTTTTTGTAGGACAGTGTCGCAATGTTTCTCTATCGATTAAAAAAAAATTACGCAAATCGCAAATCTCGGAGATATCGGTGTACATAGGTAGAAAAACACAACTCCTCCTTTTTTGAAAGTCGGTTAAAAAAGTAGCCTATGTTACTCCCTGATTAATTCTCTACCTGTATGTGAAAGTCCCGTCAAAATCGGTTCAGCCGTTCCGAAGATTAGCCCGTTCAAACAGACAGACAGACAGACAGACAGACAGACAGACAGACAGACAGACAGACAGACAAAAATTTTAAAAACGTGTGATTCGGTTATGGTACCGTTCAAATAACCATATGAGCTTAATATGAGGTAGTTATTTCGATATTACAGACAGACACTTCAATTTTATTTATTAGTATAGATAGTGATATACTTCAGTGACACAATATAGGCATATTTCAAAAATTGAGCCGAAGAAACTTTTCGAGAGAGATTGTACAAACAATGAATGATTGATTGTATTTCAGCTTCAACACTGGCGACCGGCGATGGCACTTTGTGATATCCTCTGTGACATGGCGGAAAGTTTCAGAACTTTGGAAACTAACAGAAAATTTATGCATATATTATTATTTTATTACAAAAGTATGTCAAGCGTTATGTAGATATTTTTTTATGAGACACCAATATAATTCTTTTGGTAAACTGCTTATTGTTGTTTGAAAGTAATCTTTCAGATATTAGTTTGATTTATTTTATGCTATGCATGGGCAGGGCCGTGCTATGGTTGGGCAATTGTAAAACATTTGTGTCTGCACTGGGCAAGAGCCCAGGAATAGTCTAGCATGATAGATACTACAATTATTTGTACCATGCCTCATCAGTGCATGTGTTGGTGTAAAATTATGTTTGTACAATGGCATGTGGTATAAATTAATGTTTTATTCTGCATGGACAATGACAATGATAATTGATTTTTGCCCAGATGTGCAACGGGTACGGCATGGTCTAGCAATTAGTCGTTACAATAATACCTATATCTTTATGTGATTTAGATCGTGCCCTATCCTGGTACGGTTTGAGCTTGTAAATTGTTTAAAATAAATCCATCCAAAGTACCAAACAATGGCATCTCAAAAACCATTAGGCCGCCTTCAGCGATCAAAAACTTCTCAAGTAAATAAACATAACACGTAATAATAACATTATTTAGAGTCGTATCGTAGGTGACTCTTAATTTAAATACAACATAAACAAGTCTAGATACGACCAACTTAACTTAAATGTAACATTTTGCATTAAGTTGCAACTTGCGGATTTAATATGCAAAATGGCAAGTAAATGTCGTAAAACAAATCGCGAAGTACCGCCGTGTACAATCCTCATTAGACGAGTTTACAGCAATTATCTCAGGCGGTGCACTCGGGGTCATATTTTCACTCGCGCATCCATTGAGCATGCACAAAGTTGCACACTCTCGCTCAGAGGCCATAAGCCGACTTTGCACGTGGCAACGAGAAATATTCGAAGTACAAAATTACGACTTTAAAATAAGAGGGTTTGGGTCCATTTTTCTTTGATATAGTTTTTCGATATTTGAATAGCGTTTAAGAGGTGTACAAGCTTGGCATAACCATACAGCTAAGACGTGAGAACTTTTTTAAGCACCATCTTATATAACTTAACTTTGTGACTTGCGAGTTAATTATTATTAATTTATGTGTAGCACAGGTCTAGTTCAGTCTCTTTTATTATTTAAGTTTAGAGCTTGAAAGAGTTCATAAAGTTTCCCTAGCATATAAAAAATCTGCCATCACTTCTAAAACAGACTGTTGCTATGTCAAAAGATTTAACTTTGTTTTCTGTGATGGAATGTGTTCCGTCCCCAAAATGTGTCAGTGTCTGAAGGGCAAAGGCTTCGAACAGTGCGTGTTGCTACATACGGCTTCGACACAATATTATTGTTAGCTAACTATAATGGGTCTTATAAAAAAAGTTCAAAATCACTCAGCGGGCGATAGAGTGAGCTAAGCTCGGTGTTTCTGTACATGATGAAACGCTAGAAAGAAATAATGAAATGACATAGCTCAACTAGTTGCAAACGGTGGTAATAGGCGGGCAGATAATAATAATAATAATTAGATTTTTATTGCAGGAAGGAACCCATATAAATTAAATAGAATACAAAATACTACAAATTAAAATAAGGTTGACACAAAACGTACACAATAAAAATAAAAAATAATAATAATATGTATTTCGAAGAACTTATATCGCTCATCCAACAGAGTAAGGCAAAAAAAAAAAAAGAATGCAAGTCATGTCAGCTATCAAAGGTCTCCGATCATCATTTCGAAGGACAAATAGAGGACATAAAAAAAACAAACGTAGGATTCGCAAGGTATTCGAATGGCGACGTCGCACCGGAAAGCACAGTGCTGGCGGAATCCCCCATAGACGACATCAGGGGTCGCCGACAAAGACTGGCAAGGAGCAGCTGGGTTCAAACGGTATAAGACCGAGGCGTTTTTAAAACGTCCTTTCAAGAGACCTATGTCCATCTGTTGACGATGATAGAAGACGGAATGTATTCATGTAGTCTAGACTAATATTCCGTCGGCCAAAAATGAAAAAGGGCATAACCCTCAGTAATTTCAAACCAGAGTTTGATTGTTATAACGTTACCTCCTGTTACATTTTAAAACTGGTGCTGGCTAACAATCTTCGTTTTAGTTTTAAAGATTTTTATTTCTCAAAAAAGAACATTACTCGCTTACAATGAGATTTGTAGTTAATATACTTGTTTATTACGAGGAAAGCATGCATTATATTAGAGTACAAAATTTTCAAGACAAATCAAGTCTTGAGGTAAGAACCATAACGTCTGGAAGCTCGTGAAGTTTATTCGAGTGCATAAACTGACATGCACACTGATAACCTTGCACAGTTTCCCCGCTGCAGTTAACAATTTAATTGGCTTGTCACTCTTGTCGGAGCTTAATTAATTTTTGCTCTACCTCTTCTACACCTTCGTAAAAAATAACATTTATTATGAAACTACACAAGATTTTATTTCCAGAAAATATAACTTGTTCATATTAATTCTGCTTAATTTAAAACAATAAATACTTAAAAATAAAAATTACAAATCAAATAAAACATCCAAATCACTGCTGAAAACTGCTGGAAACATCCAAAAGCTGTGATAGCCTAGTGGTTAGGACAACCGACTTCTAATAGGAGGTCGTGGGTTCGATCCCGGGGCACGCACCACTAACTTTTCGGAGTTATGTGCGTTTTAAGTATTTAAATATCACTTGCTTTAACGGTGAAGGAAAACATCGTGAGGAAACCTGCATACCTGAGAGTTCTCCATAACGTTCTCAAAGGTGTGTGAAGTCTGCCAATCCGCTTGGCCAGCGTGGTAGACTATGGCCAAAACCCTTCTCACTCTGAGAAGAGATCCGTGCTCTGTAGTGAGCCGGTAATGGGTTGATCATGATGATGATGATGATCCAAATCACTGTAACGAGGCAAGGTGCCCGTAAAAAATTATACCTACGTTACAATTTTGTTACATTATCGAGGTGATATGAATCACAATAAATAAATCATCCATACTAATCCTTTTCACGGCTCATCCGTTAAATTGAACTTAACGATAATTTGGCACAGAGATTTTGCATTCTAAAGGACACAACAGGACTTTTGATCCCGGAAAATCAAAGAGATCTTATGAGATTTCTAAAGAGATAAATCCACGCGGACAGAGGATAGCTAGCTGGATTTATTTTTAGTTTAAATGCAAAATATGAAACAATTATTAGTTTTGTTGTGTGTCTGTAACTTTATACTTATGTTACACCTACTCTGTATCCGTTCGTTGTCAAAGAACTTAAGTTTTATATTCGTTACACGGATTTTGGTCGCCGGCAATTGGACTTGGCACGTTGTCCCGCCATTCTAACGAATCGCCTGCCAAGCTTGAATTGTGGCCTTTTGAGACAATCGCCATATAAATAAACCTACGCTAAAATATAGCTCATAGCGTGCTCAAAAAATTACTTGAGTAAGTATAAATTGAAAATTTAAAAAACCCCGACATTCGCCATTTTGTGCCGGCGGCACACACACACACATACACACACACACGCAGAGACATACACAGAGACACGTCAAACTTATAACACCCCGTTGTTTTTCCGTCGGGGGATAAACTAGAGTATGGATGTAGTTTATCAGCACTCTGAATGCATTGTAGATCTACATAACTGGAGAGAGATCAGACGCAAAACGGCTTTACATTTTCTCACAAACAAGCGTGTAATACTGCCCATTTCCAAAATGTAGGTTGGTAGACTGAAGATACCTAGGTACACTGGGGCACACGCCGTGTTTTTTACACGCATTCAAAATTCAAACGTGGGTCCACTGGACCCATTACTACAGTTAAGGTTTAGCTTCTATTTGAGCTGAGGGATGCGCTGAATGTTTTTTTTTTTAACTTTGATTTTTCATGTTGAAACTGCCTTTCAACTTTATGTAATAGTTCTAAGTATAAGAGTTCACTGTTTTACTGCGAAACCCTTAAAATAGTCTGCTTACCAAAACGACCCGTATGTTCCGAGTAAAACCCAACCACATGAGTAGATATCCCTACAGAGAGGAAGCTTCATACAAGATGCTCGCTGTAGGTACACTCACACAGCGCACGTTTGCCATCCAACTGAGCCGGTAGGCGTCAGACGCGGAGCGTCCGTGTACCGTTGGTAAGAACTCATGTGTGAGTGATTTAGCGTCCCCGAAGACTCGAGGCTTTTAGGCCTTTTTTTAGAGCTAGCCTCGAATTTTTATGTCTCGAAGCCCAAAAGGCTATTTAGCCCTTTAAGCCCCGAGTCTACGTCAATCTCAAAATATTAGAAGTCTTCTAAGACCTTCAAGCCTAAAATTGAAGCCTAAAAAGGTTTTAGGCCTTTGTAAAGACTTTAGGCTTTAGGCCTTTTTATGAACGAGTCTTGTGTGCCCTGTTCTCGTAGGCTAGCTCTAAAAAAAGCCTCGGAGTCTTAAATTTACGCCTAAAAGCCTCGAGTCTTCGGGAACCATAGATTGAAGTACCAACAGCGGGCTGCTTGTATAAAGCTTCCTCTCTGTACTGTACTGATATGTACTCATGTGACCCAACTGCATAACGACGTTCGCCCGCCAGTTCGTAGCCTAAAGACTTCCTCGGTACCATAAAACAACCGCCTTATCTCGCATTGTAAATACATAGTTAGCGTCCACATACTCCATACGTCCTTACACATTTAAATTGTGGCCACACTAATGGTTAGAGGGAAATTTAATCGCTTCACAACCATGTAATGGACTTTGATGTAACTTTAAGAGGCTCTCAAATGTATGGCAACATAAATTATAAACTAAAAGGATGAATTTGATGATTTTCCTACAAATAATAAATATCTATATATCTTCTATATCTTCTATCTATCTAGATACGTATTATAATAAAATCGTAGACTTGCCGTATCTGTACATTAAATATTTTTGCAAAATAATAACTGGGGGATGTTATGGATAAGCAATAGAACGTAAAAAAGCTATTTTTGAAATTTTTGTCTGTTTGTCTGTTTATCTGTTTGTCTGTTTGTTTGTGCGCGCATCACGCAAAAACTACTGAATGGATTGAAATGAAACTTGGTATGATTTAAGTTCATACTACGGAGTAACATATCTTTTTATCCTACTTTTTATCCCGAAATTCAACACGGTTCCCTTGGGAGAGAGGATGAAAGTTAAAATGTGTACTTAGCTGTAATTCATTAACGCGTGGTCCGATTTCATTCATTCTCTTTTTGTTAGAAAGGATATACTTTAAAGATTACCAGGTAATCTCAAAAAGGCTGGATCGATTTTGATGGGACTTTTACTGGCGGATGTTTACATTTTGATCTACCTAAACATCCGCCAGTGAACTTTTAACAGATTTTAGCAAGCTATGAGCTCAAAGGAGCGTAGGAAAACAAAATGATTCACATGGGATTTTCAAAAACCAATATCCACGCGAACGAAGTCGCGGGTGTCCGCTTGTCTATAATAATCATTCTTATAAGTTGATACTGTACTAGAACTACCAAAATACCAATTACCAAATGTGAAGAATTCGCGAACTTTAACCAACTCGTGGCATGATATCCACGTGGAACTAACCTAACCTAATGGTGCGCCCCTCACAGCCGTCTAATCGCACACCAACCTAGCCTGATGACATCGACCTTTTAACCAAGTAATCAGGATTCAGACCCCACAATAGGGCAAACCAGCGCAATTACCAATCACACCAAAACTAGAATAGACAGCAAATCACTAACCTTACCAGCCAACAGCACCACACCACACCCTCTGGCCTCTTTCCACAATTCACTGAGTATTCAACACAGACACGACCGCACCTGAAGCGTGCTCAAGAGAGACTCCTCGATTCGTCGAGCTGCGATCCCTTGGCAAACGTATTCGCCTTTATTTAAAACTACCCTCTTAGAGAAATCACGACACAAACAATGACATCTTCTAAATCGCAAAAATGACGGGGTGTTATAAGTTTGACGTGTCTGTGTGTGTGTGTGGTGTGTGTGTGTGTGTGTGTGTGTGTGTGTGTGTGTGTGTGTGTGTGTGTGTGTGTGTGTGTGTGTGTGTGTGTGTGTGTGTGTGTGTGTGTGTGTGTGTGTGTGTGTGTGTGTGTGTGTGTCTGTCTGTTCCCCTGTGGCGCTCAAACGGGTGGCGGTTTTTTATGTTTGAATGGTGAATTAGTCGAGAGTGTTGTTAGCTATGTTTGATGAATATCGGTCCGATATGGCCGCCGCTACAAATGACGGATTAGGTACGTATTTTTTCACAACTCACTATCAAATGAAAGGGCTTGACTAGTGGAATAGCACTATTGCAAAAAATGGCCGCTGCCACAAAATGGCGAATGTCGGGGGTTTTATAAATTTTTAATTTATACTTGTATAACATAGACATCAGCTAAGAAAGGATTTCAAGAATCCAATCGACCTTAACGTGAGCGAAGCTGCGGACAAAGCCAGTATATGTATAAACAAGTATAACTAAATTAAAAATTTAAAAAACCCCCCACATTTGCCATTTTGTGGTGGCGCCCATCTTGAATTTGATCACAGTGTACTAGTGAAAACCTTTTATTTGATACCCATATTGAGGGAGTTGTGAAAATTATGTAAACCGCCATTTTGTGGCGGCGGCCATCTTGGACCGATTTTCATCAAGCATAGGTAGCTAACAAGACTCCCGACAAATTCACCTTTCAAACAATCAAAATCGGTTCATCCGTTCGGGAGCTAGGATCCCATAGACACGCACAAACACACACGCACACCTTTGTTTTTACGTCGGAGATTAAAAACAGGTTCCCAAACTGACCGAGCCCACAGTCAAACCGGGGTCCTCTAATTTACCGGACCACAGCGCTCACAACCACACAAAAGATGTATTTTTAAACAAGTATAAATTAAAAATTTAAAAAACCCCCGACATTCGCCATTTTGTGGTGGCGGCCATCTTGGATTTGCATAGTGCTATTCTACTAGTCAAGCCCTTTCATTTGATACCCATATTGAGGGCGTTGTGATAAAATATGTATGTAATCCGCCATTTTGTAGCGGTGGCCATCTTGGTGCAATTTTCATTAAACGTAGCTAACAACACTCTCGACTAATTTAGTTTTCAAACAAAAAAAACCGCATTCAAATCGATCCACCCGTTTGAGCGCCACAGGGGAACAGACAGACACACACACACACACTCACAGACACGTCAAACTTATAACACCCCGTCGTTTTTTCGTCGGGGGTTAAAAACACGGCCCGGATTTTGCGACGAACAATATTACATCGTCAGTGCGTAAGTGCTCATAGATTCTTGATCCACCACTCGCACGTTATAGATCATAAAATGCCTTATCCATAAAATTTAATATACCTACTACCCGGCGAGCGATTTTCTTAATGGTTCGGAGGCGAACTTCACAGCGTGCGAAGTGAATGCGTCCCAAGTACTCGATAAATCATTTTCGAAAAGCTTAGCTTAGGGACAGTACCGCGGGCGATACGAAAAAAGCTTGACGCCACAAAAGCAACCTTATAGCCCTACTAATAAGTATAATATCTAAAAAAACATAGGGTTTACTGTACAAGGTCAATTTAAATAATGCTGTCAAGATAATAAGAGCATAAGATAATAAGAATAATGTGAGCAACTTTAAGACAGGATGATTTTTAGAAATATAGTCAAGAACTGTAACTGTAACAGCGTCGTACATTTTTCGTTCCTGTTCGATCGATTTTTTAACCCCCGATGCAAAAACGACGGGGTGTTATAAGTTTGACGTGTCTGTGTGTGTGTGTGTGTGTGTGTCTGTGTGTGTGTGTGTGTGTGTGAGTGCGTGCGTGCGTGCGTGCGAAACAGAAAGTTTTCTGACGAACAGATACGCTTCAAAGATTTTAAGATTGAATTAAAATAACTTCAAAATTTCAAACAGATATTCCAAATTAAAATAGAGCACCATTCTGGTTTCTAAAGTTATTTTATAAAAATAAGAGCAAGCTAACGAAATTGGAAAGGCGACTCTGATTTTTCTCATTTCTAATTCATCAGAAGTTTATAATTCATATTCCAAGTCTTTTCATTCGAGTTGCATAATATAAAGATTTTTCTAACACAGGGTTTTTTTGTTTCTATTATGGCGTTGCACGGTCTGTGCATATAGCCAATCCTCAAGTAATAATGTAAAAATATCAAATAATTTTTCAATTTAGGCGAAAGTGGTCAAATATAATAGTCCATCGTCCGTCATTGTCTGTCAGTCGGTCCTAAGTCAAGTTATGTCATGCTTTAGTACGGCGAAGGCAACCTTACCAAAACTTTTAATAGAGTCCTGCGAGAAAATCGAATTAATGAAATGTTAAAAGTCCTCATCGATCCGAAACCTGGAAAAAAATTATTCAGGGTCAAAGGTCACAAAAACGGGTTTTTCTTTTTACCCGAAATTCTCATATTTATAATATTAAAATATTTTAAATATCAGAATTTCATGTAAAAAGAAACCCAGTCCCATATTTTACTACTAAATTGTACTAACTATCTTATTTTGTACACAAATTCGAGCAAATAAAACTTATCTTATTTTATCGTTTTAAACGGTTTTGTTATGTGTATTGTTTCGCTCGAGTAGGTATAGATTGACCAGAATCTCATGAAAAATAGGGAAATTAAATTTTGTAGTAAGCAACACTAGGTTAACTCGGCTGCCCTAGTGATAAACAAAGTAATTACATTCAGAACACCTTACCTGGGATCGTTTCACGAAACGAAAAATCAAGCAACTGCGTCTTAGAATAAATAGGTAAAGAAAGGCAGTCGTCGACGCGGCGATAAGCCGTTTTTAGCAAGCCTAAAAGGCTATCGTCGCGTCAGTGCTCAAGGTACTCATGCGCTTGTGTGCGTGTCGGCAAATGTAATTACGGGGCACAAATGGGTTGGTTTATAGCTTACGTTTCGAGCGGAAATTTGTTAGAAACTTCCATTCTAAGCATTACTTTTACATACATTTACTTTCGATGAACTGCGTTTTAAATACAAAAACAAATTAATCAATATCCAATTACTTTGTTTTTGTGTTGTGCTTGTTGTTTACTTGGTTTTTGCATTTATATTCCGGGTTAGTGAGTGCAGTTACTTTGTTTGGGCAATTTAAATTTCAGTAAACGGTTCAAGTTATTTGAAATATTAAACTGTGGTAAAAAACTACTCGACATAAAACTTTTGTTAATGCAAAAAGTCAATTTCACAAAAAATGTCAGTTACTTTGTTTATCGCTAGGGCAGCCGTGTTGCTAACCTTGGAATTTCATTTCTCTATTTTTCATGAGATTCTGGTCGATCTATAGGTATATTGTTATCCTTGTCAGTAGAAGTTCCAGGGGCGTGACGGTAAAACATCAGTCATCGCATTACAGTCACAGAAGAGACTTTGATAAAACTGACAATAAGACCTATCGTGTAATGGACGCCTTACTTTGGCGGGATTCGTTTATTATTCCACGGCTTACTTTATTTAATAAGAGTAATCTGCATCACGAGCCGCTGTTGACAAAACAAGGGTCGCGAGATGAGATGAGCTCGGAGAGAACCTTGAATTTGGAGATCGACTTAAGTAGGCACCATTTTTACTGTTCTCCGTAATAAAACACACGAATTTTGTGTAACTATGCGAATGTTTCGGTAGAGTAGCTACGTATATCTATACTAATCTATACTTCTATACTAATATAATAAAGCGGAAGAGTTTGTTTGTTTGAACGCGCTAATCTCAGGAACTACTGGACCGATTTCAAAAATTATTTCACCGTTGGATATGTAAGTGATCCATGAGTGCTATAGGCTATATATTATTATGTACCACGGGCGAAGCCGGGGTGGACTGCTAGTCGTAAATAAATTAGTCACTTTTCTACTGAGTTAGAGCTTTCTTGGCTAGCCTTGCTGACTTCGTTTTAAGCCTCTAATTCGTCATAGTCATAACTGTGGACTGAGTGCTTAGTCTCAGTTTGAAGCGGTCCAAAACTAAAAGTATACTATAAGTATACTATTGATCGAATGACAAATGACTTCAGAGCAAAATGAACCCAAAGTCTCTTCATTCCTGTCCATTTTACTCTGAAGTCATTGTGATTCGATCAATAGTATACTGTGAGTATACTATAATATAGAAGCTGTGATAGCCTAGTGGTTAGGACGACCGACTTCTAATCGGAGGTCGTGGGTTCGATCCCGGGGCACGCACCTCTAACTTTTCAGAGTTATGTGCGTTTTAAGTATTTAAATATCACTTGCTTTAACGGTGAAGGAAAACATCGTGAGGAAACCTGCATGCCTGAGAGTTCTCCATAACGTTCTCAAAGGTGTGCGAAGTCTGCCAATCCGCTTGGCCAGCGTGGTAGACTATGGCCAAAACCCTTCTCACTCTGAGAGGAGACCCGTGCTCTATAGTGAGCCGGTAATGGGTTGATCATGATGATACTATAAAGTTTTGGAGCGCTCCAAACTGAGACTAAGCACTCTGATCTGTGGCTTAGAAGTACGCCTAGCAAAATTAGGTATAGATGTCCTTGTCAGTAGCAGGTTCGCTTGTGTGAAGTGTCGGGGGATTGGTGTGGATGTAAAGGATGTGCTATGTGCATAGGTTCTGACTCTGCCCAATCAGCGATGACTTTTTACATAACAAGGAAGCGGTATTTATTAAAGCTACTTCAAATTGTAACAATTAATTAACATAGAAAAAAAGTTTTTTAACTAAGTAAACAAAGTGAAAACAATCCCAAAAGCGGCTTAATTTTAAGTTACAAATGCAAAATCTCATAAATTAATAATGACCATGTTAAAATTCTATTAACTACTTACGAAAAAATTTTAAAACTGATTTTTTTTAATAAGAAAGTTGCCGGTGTAGCAAACTTCGCCTGCAGTCGCTCGCCGCTCGCTTTCACTTTGCTTTTGCTCACTTTTCATTTTCCTTACAAAATTCGTGTTTTAATGAAATTGATAAAGTAAGTTTTATCGAAAATGTTTGTGATACGAGTATTTTGCCACTGTATAAAGTAACTATGCCATTTTTCAGTTAATAGTTTTTTTTTTCATATTCCAGTAGTATAAAATATAAAACCTAATTTATGTTTCATTTTACTTATGTAATAAAATGTGTAGTTAACATTATTTCCCTAGGCACTGGTTTTATATTTGTACCACTTAGTTTTATTACGCGTCCCCTTGAGTAGTTTCTGAGCTGAATAATTGTATAATGTACTAGCTGACCCCCGCGACTTCGTTCGCGTTTATAGGCTTTATATAGGATCGGATCGGATCCCATAATTCTCCTTATAACATCATCTATCCGCTATTGAAAGTTCGTTAAAATCGATCCAGCCGTTTCGGAAATTAGCTGGAACAAATAGACAGACCGACGAACATAAATTTAAATGCACACCAGTTTAAAATAAGGCGAACGTTCAAAGATCCGGGTCCCAATTTATTATTTTGAACCCAATACTGAGGGTTGTAATGTCTGTCATTTCTGAACTAAAAAAACCTATGACCTTGAAATATTTACGGAACAATATATAAAGTAATACCTTTCTAATAAAAAAAGAATGAGTTAAATTGAACTACGCGTTAATGAATTACAGCTAAATACACGTTTTAACTTTCTTCCCCTCTTCCAAGGGAACCGTGCTGAATTTCGGGATAAAAAGTATCCTATGTCCTACCTCGGAATATAAACTTAAATCGTACCAAGTTTCATTCGAATCCATTCAGTAGTTTCGGCGTGATGCGCGGCCAAGATACAGACAGACAGACAGACAGACAGACAGACAGACAGACAGACAAAAATGAAAAAAATTACAGTTTTGGCTTCAGTATCGATTGTAGATTGCCCTCCATTAAAAATTTTCAAAATATCTTCAATGTACAGAATTGGATCTGTTACAGTTTTATTATATTATAGATTTGTAACAAGTATAAATTGAAAATTAAAAACCCCCGACATTCTCCATTTTGTGGTCGCGGCCATCTTGGATTTGCAAAAGTACTATTCTACTAGTCAAGCCCTTTCATTTGATACCCATATTACGGGAGTTGTTAAAAAATATGTAATCCGCCATTTTGTAGCGGCGGCCATCTTGGATCGGTTTTCATCAAACATAGCTAAAAACACTCTCGACTGATTCACTTTTCAAACAAAAAAAACCGCATTCAAATCGGTTCACCCGTTTGAGCGCTACAGGGGAACAGACAGACACACACACACACACACACACACAGACACGTCAAACTTATAACACCCCGTCGTTTTTGCGTCGGGGGTTAAAAAGTAGACTGAGCGGATTTATGCTCACAAGCGTCTTTACAACTATAAATTTAAAATTAAAAAAACCCCCGACATTCGCCATTTTGTGGTGGCGGCAATCTTCGATTTGCATAGTGCTATTCTACTAATCAAGTCCTTTCATGTGATACCCATATTGAGGAAGTTGTGAAAAAATAATATGTTATCCACCATTTTGTGGCGGCGGCCATCTTGGACCTATTTTTATCAAGCATAGATTCAAATAAACTTTTACAAGTACTTTTGAATAGTCAATTGAATCTACCACTGGTTCATAGCTAAGAACACTCCCGACTAATTCACCTTTAAAATAAAAAACCGCATTCAAATCGATTCCCCCGTTTGAGCGCTACGGTGGAACACACACACACACGCACGCACGTACGCACATACATACGTCTGTGCGTGCGTGCGTGCGTGCATAAAAAAAAAGATCCAGGATCAACCATTTCGGAGATCATTACCAAAGTTACGACCTCATATATAAGTGTAAAATTCCGCACAAAGTTATACTAATAGAAGAAGGCCTCGTAAATAAACTGTTAAATTCCGCACTAAGTTATACTAATAGTAGAAGGCCTCGTAAATAAACCGTAAAATTCCGCACAAAGTTATACTAAGTAATAATAGAAGGCCTCGTAAGTAAACTGTAAAATTCCGCACAAAGTTATACTAATAGAAGAAGCTGGCCTCGTAAATAAACCGTAAAATTCCGCACAAAATTATACTAAGTAATAGTACAAGGCCTCGTAAATAAACTGTAAAATTCCGCACAAAGTTATACTAATAGTAGAAGGCCTCGTAAATAAACTGTAAAACTCCGCACAAAGAAATACTAATAGTACGTAGATGGCACACAACATCAAGTATCTTCTGAAAGCCAAATTCCTGATGTAATTCCTGTTCCGCTTTCAGTAAGCGGGTGTGCAAACAAAGCGTGATTGATTGTTCTCCGGCTCAACACTGGCGATCGGCGATGACACTTTGCGATATCCTTTATGAGACGCGACGCAAAGTTTGCCAACTCCGAAAAGCCTCGACTTTCAGGCTATGGATTTTAGCGATGTTTTATTTACTACTAGCGGACCCGGCAGACGTCGTCCTGCCCGCTATTAACGCCACCTACCGGGTCCAATTTTTCTATTTATAAACCTTCCTCTTGAATCACTCTATCTATTAAAAAACCGCATCAAAATCCGTTGCGTAGTTTTAAAGATTTAAGCATATAGGAACATAGGGACATAGCGATATAGGGATATAGGGACAGAGAAAGCGACTTTGTTTTATACTATGTAGTGATTCTCCTACAAATTTTTTTTTTGACGTGATAACATATTCTTATAAATCCATGAACGCCGGCTACACGCACGAAAAAGCATGACTTATTGGCACGTACCGCGTGCAAGCGAGTGCGCGGAACAAGCGACAGAGAAGGCACGAAGAGCCGAAGCGTTCGGCTTGTGACGCATCTATCTCTGTTTGTTTTCTTATGACGTTGTCACGTAAAATTATCGTCCATAAACCGAATTTTTATTTATTTAAAAGAATATAAGTAGGTATATGTGCTGTGATAGCCTAGTGGTTAGGACGACCGACTTCTAATCGGAGGTCGTGGGTTCGATCCCGGGCACGCACCTCTAAGTTTTCGGAGTTATGTGCGTTTTAAGTATTTAAATATCACTTGCTTTAACGGTGAAGGAAAAACATCGTGAGGAAACCTGCATGCCTGAGAGTTCTCCATAACGTTCTCAAAGGTGTGTGAAGTCTGCCAATCCGCTTGGCCAGCGTGGTAGACTATGGCCAAAACCCTTCTCACTCTGAGAGGAGACCCGTGCTCTGTAATGAGCCGGTAATGGGTTGATCATGATGATGATGATGAAGTAGGTACCTAAACCATGATGAATATGACTAATGTTCCCCTTTTTCCTCCATTTAAGTAAAAACTTATGCTAGGAGTGGGTACGACAATAGTGTAAGGGGTGGGGTTTACGTTACGTTATTGAGGCTCTAGTTAACAGTTAACTGCGATCTCGCCTAGTGGTACGTAATAAGTCTTAGAAGAAGGCGGACTAACCTGGAAGAGGTATGCCATCGAAAATAGAGCGCTTAACATTTTGGTAAATTTTGGTGGGAGGCTTCGGCCGTGGCTAGTTACCACCCTACCGGCAAAGACGTGCCGCCAAATGATTTAGCGTTCCGGTACGATGCGGTATACATAGAAACCGATCAAGGGTATTAGTAGGGCATACCTCTTCCAAGTTAGCCCGATTCCATCGTAGACTGCATCGTCACTTACTATCAGGTGAGATTGCAGTCAAGGGATAACTTGTAGTTGAATAAAAAAATTGATTGTCTGTAAACAAAGAGAGGTAGATGCTTTACAAGCCGTACGCTTAGGCTGATCGTGCCTCTCTATCGCTTGTTCCGCGCTCTCGCATATACGCTCGGTTCAGGTGGAACGTGACAGTTAGTAGTAATACTTTCTCGTGCGTGCAGCCGGCGTTCATCGATTTATAAGACGTTATCACGTCAAAAAAATAGCATTGTCCTCGTCAGTAGTATTTCGGTTGCATCAAGTGTCGGGGGTGTGCCGCAGCCCCTCGGGTAACAGAAAATTACATTTTCCAAGTGTGTCGAACATTATTACCCGGATCATTTTTTACGACACTGCCGTCGTAAAATTTTGTTGGCTATTCATTGTTATTTGCTGTTTGTTTGATAGCCTTGATACTTCACACGAGGACGGGTAAAAAACGTGACGACGAAATAAACCTAGTTTCATTTTTTCGTCACATATATCAACTATTTTGTGTGAATGTTAGTTCGTTGAAAGTAAACTAATGGTTTACTAACTAACAAACGAAAGTTTATAATTTTAGAATCTCGTCTAGTTTAAGAGGCCGGTACCCGGATTCGTAATTTTTTACGAACTTTTGAACACCATAGTGCTTTAGATATAATGATTACTTTAAAAAAAATTATCAAATATTAAAGATCAATCCTTTTTTAATAGAATGTTGGGAATAAAATATTAATTTTATTAAAAAATATTATTCAAATCTTAATTCTTGCGGAAGACGTTTACTGATTTTACGCTTTTGAGTGAAACTTTCGTCACACATATAAGTACTAAAAATTGTAGAAAGCGACTGAAAAAAATTACTAATATTATGAACACACCCTCAAAATTGGAATGTTGGAATTAGTTTTTCTATGTTTTATACAAAATTAGTAAATAAAAAATAAAAACCGCACGTACGATTTATGAAAATTTAAGCATTAGATTAACCCCAATTTCTTTGATTTATCGCAATTTCACTAATAAAAAAAATATATAGCACGAAAGTTTAGGATTCATTTAGCTATAATTGTAAAAAAATAATAATCCAGAAACTATTTATATGACCACAAAAAATTGTCAAAGTATCCTAAAATTTACAAATAAAATGGCACAGCAGACAGTACGAATGCCATACCGAGCTTAGCGCTCTTCGAGGGAGGACGTGTTGTTGCCCGACGCAGCTCACGCACACATGCAAAGCTGTGTAATGACTTGTCGTAAAAGTTACGTAAAAGTTATAGCGCAACCGACTCAGTTTGATGATTTGTGCATAGGTTTTATTTCATTAGTGGTCCGATCTGATCAATGCTGAGCTAATACATAGCTAATGCTATGTTTTGGTATAAGTATGTGTTGATATATGTATATATTGAAATGAAATATTTTTTGTATGACATAATGTTAAAATCTCATACTCGAAGTTCTTTTGGGACGAAAGAGGGGTTAATAGGGATGAGAATGAGGTGAATAGGAACGACTTATGGGTGAATAGAAACAGTTTTTTTAGAACAAACTGTTACCAAAACTTAAAAAAGTCGACGCCATTTTGAAATTCTTTGTTAATTGACCGATTTCATTCAAAATCGATATTTAGAGCTCCCTGGGATCACAAAACAGGAAACTGTTACCAAAACTTAAAAAAGTCAACGCCATTTTGAAATTCTTTGTTAATAGACCGATTTCGTTCAAAATCAATATCTGAGGATCCCTAGGATCACAAAACAGGAAACTGTTACCAAAACTTAAAAAGTCGACGCCATTTTGAAATTCTTTGTTAATTTACCGATTTCATTCAAAATCGATATTTAGAGCTCCCTGGGATCACAAAACAGGAAACTGTTACCAAAACTTAAAAAAGTCAACGCCATTTTGAAATTCTTTGTTAATTGACCGATTTCGTTCAAAATCAATATCTGAGGATCCCTAGGATCACAAAACAGGAAACTGTTACCAAAACTTAAAAAGTCGACGCCATTTTCTTTGTTAATTTACCGATTTCATTCAAAATCGATATTTAGAGCTCCCTGGGATCACAAAACAGGAAACTGTTACCAAAACTTAAAAAAGTCGACGCCATTTTGAAATTCTTTGTTAATTGACCGATTTCATTCAAAATCGATATTTAGAGCTCCCTGGGATCACAAAACAGGAAACTGTTACCAAAATTTAAAAAAGTCGGCGCCATTTTGAAATTCTTTGTTAATTGACCGATTTCGTTCAAAATCAATATCTGAGGATCCCTAGGATCACAAAATAGGAAACTGTTACCAAAACTTAAAAAAGTCAACGCCATTTTGAAATTCTTTGTTAATTTACCGATTTCATTCAAAATCGATATTTAGAGCTCCCTGGGATCACAAAACAGGAAACTGTTACCAAAACTTAAAAAAGTCGACGCCATTTTGAAATTCTTTGTTAATTGACCAATGTCATTCAAAATCGATATTTATACCTATTCTGGTAGGGTTGGCACAGGAGGATACAATTTAATAAACAATAGTTATTTGTTCAACAAAATGGCAAATTTTGTTTTTGTTGTGATTGACTTTGCTATCGCATGATACATACAACTTTTCACTTCAATAGCGAGAAAATACAAGATGTAAAAGAAATATTTATTTAAACATTAAGGTATTTTTACATTTAGGTACATACTTACTCATTTAATATTATTAATAAATATTTACAGTTGATAATAAGTCTAAATAAAGTGCAGATCATTTATAAAAAACTCAAGTAAGTAATAAAAAACCAGCGCCATTTTGAAATTCTTTTGTTAATTGACCGATTTCGTTCAATATCGATATTAAGGGCTCCCTGGGATCACAAAACAGGAAACTGTTACCAAAACTTAAAAAAGTCGGCGCCATTTTGAAATTCTTTGTGATTGTACCGATTTCGTTCAAAATCAATATCTGAGGATCCCTAGGATCACAAAACAGGAAACTGTTACCGGTTATCACGGTTTGAACACGCACAAATATTAGTTTAGCACCTACTCATCAAGTCTTTGGTAATAAAATATTATGGGTACTCGGGCCATTCTTGACAATAAATAAAAATTCGGTTACAAGAAGCAAATACGAATACAACAAGTGTTCCTGCAAGAATTGAGCACGTGCAAATTTTATTTATGACCTAAGATTAGCAACTGCATAGTAGATAATTGCACACCTGAGAGAACTTCTTTATCAAAACAACCTGTATACCTGAAATAACCAGATTAATCTATTGACCAATATAATAAGCATTGATCGTATAGTCTTTTGTTTCGTTGCAGCGTGATTGAAGGAGAAACCAGCAAACCAATAAACTAATAAACAAACACACTTTCGCATTATAATATGGGTAGTGATATAGCTGTATTTAATTCTTACAGATGTTATGTGTAAGTATAAACGATTACACAACATCTTGATAATAATTATATACTTACCTAAATCGAACATTAAAAAAAAGCAAATATAAAATATACTAAGATCTAAAATTTTATTTTATTAGCGCGTTGAATTTGGAACGCAAAGTATCAATACAGGTTAGTCCGACCGCTTTTAAGTATACCATGTCTTTGTGTGAGTGCAGCTTACGGTGCCATTGTGAGGTACACGCACACATTTAAAACTCGGGCCGAAACTCGTTAGCTCGGCTCGGAATACGGCCTCTTAAGAGGAAGATAAAATTAGGAACTTTTGGAAATTGACAACATAAATATAATACGTATGGTGTCATATTTTGTCAAACGTCTAATTCAAACAAATACTACGGGAGCTCGATGACCAATTGAAAAAGTCATTTATACTACACCTGCTCTGAAAGTACCTTCTGGTTTTTCTCATATCGAAAGTCAAAGTACGTCATTACTGTCAAACAAATAGGCGGGACGAAAAAATATATGGAATTTCATTGTTAAAGCGCTAGAGCGGAAGTTCCATTTATGAAATTCCATTACTAACGTGCTTTTTTCTTTTTAATTTTTGATCAAATCCGATCAGTACATGAAAAAAAACCTATGTCGACAAACACGACGTAAAAAGCACCCAATAAATAACAACCGTCACGGTAGGCGGCGCTGATGTCGCTATGTCACCGGGCAGGACCGGGGTCTGCTAGTTTAAATATATTTAATTTTAATTATTATAATTACATATGAACATAAAATAAAAGTAAAAAATACAAAATAGATTTTTTTTCGCGCTATTTTCTTTTTATTTTGCGAGTCGCTTTCTTTTGTTTTACCTATCCAAATTTTCAATTTATAAAATTACAAGTAGCTATTATGGAAGTCAAAGTGTATAGTAGTGATAGTGAAGATTTGATGACGCCGCCCAACGCCGCCAGAATTAAAAATATGTGGCTAAGTAGTTATTTTTATATTGAAAATCTTTTACCCAAGATATCTAAAGATAGATAGAAATAGTTACAACAAAGCATATGAAGAAGAAGACATATGGAAACCCAACCTCTTCTTCTGATTGATTTACGGTAGTTAATAATTTTAATATTTTTGATTATTTTATTATTTTCCTCGCAGGTGTAGTATAAAGCACTATGTATCCCTTCGGGAGAAAGTGCGATTCCTCTCGGGCGTATTGCGGCCCTACGGCCTACGGCCTCGGGCCTCAAACTACACCCTCGTAGTAATCGGTCACTTTCTCCCGTCGAGGAACAATGTACTATTTATACCGACTGGAAATTTTAACAACAATAGTTTAGACCGAACCCATCACAGCTCCGAACGTCAGCTGCCGCACCAGTGGTGGAGTTAAGAGTGAGAGCATGTGAAAGTGCTTGAAAATCAAAGCGCTCCGAGTGATTTTATCCCGGACAAAAATGGTCTTAAATCATTGTTCCGATCATTTTTGATACAGAAACCATCGTCAGCTGCGGCGCCGAGGGTGGGTTATACGTCCGCTACGCGCATGAAGTGCATTAAAATTTTGGCAAAAAAAGTTATTTTATACCTTATGAAATTTATGCAGCAGAATTTTCACACTTTTAAAATAATAAAGAAAATCGTCAGCTGCACTTCTGGTGGGGGAAAGACCGTCAGTCAGCGTGATAAACATTTTGCGTGCTCAGTACATTTAGCCTAGTAAATCTAGGAAAAATATCCTATAGTTTAAAAAATTGGCCAAATGTATTCTTTGGGCCTTCCTCTTGAATATATCCAAAAACCCCATATGGGGGATGCATAACCAGCCGCCATTTTTAATTTTGTCCTTTTTTTCGGTTTTTTTCTCGTATCACGAAAATCTCTACGAATAGCATCATAATTACTTCTGACAAAAGTTTTAACATACAATTTGCCACAAATGTAGTCTCTTGCAGTTTTACTCTAAGTTTATTACTTTAGGAGCTATAGGGTATTTTAGGTCCCTTTTTCGTTTTTTTTGCTCATATCTCGAAAGTCTCTACGAAAAGCATTATAATTACTTGTGATAAAAGTTTTTACATAAAATTTTCTACAAATTTGGTTCCATGCATTTTTACTCTAAGTTTATTATTTTAAGAGCTATAGGATGTTTAAGTTAATATTTGAGGTCCTTTTTTTAGTTTTTTGCTCATATCTCGAAAATCTCTACGAATAGCATTATAATTACTTCTGTAAAAAGTTTTTACATAAAATTTTGTACAAATTTGGTCATGGTAATTTTTACGCTAAGCTTACTACTTTAGGAGTTATAGGGTGTTTAAGTTTATATTTGAGGTCCCTTTTTCAGTTTTTTGCTCATATCTCGAAAATCTCTACGAATACCAATAAAATTACTTCTGACAAAAGTTTTTACATAAAATTTTCTACAAATTTGGTCCTATTTAATTTACGCTGAGCTTATTACTTTAGAAGCTACAGAGTGTTAAAATTAACAGAGAGATAAACTAGTATAGATTAAACCCCTGACATTCGTTATTTTGTGGCGGCGGCTATCTTGGACCAATTTTCATCAAACATAGCTAAGAACACTTCCGACTAATTCACCTTTAATACGAAAAAAACCGCAATGCGGTTTTTTTTGTTTGAAATGCGTAAAAATGAACAGGACAAAATTTGTAGAAAATTTTATATTAAAACTTTTGTCAGAAGTAATTTTATAGGTATTCGTAGAGATTTTCGAGATATGAGCAAAAAACTGAAAAAGGGACCTCAAATATAAACTTAAACACCCTATAACTCCTAAAGTAATAAGCTTAGCGTAAAAATTACCATGACCAAATTTGTACAAAATTTTATGTAAAAACTTTTTACAGAAATAATTATAATGCTATTCGTAGAGATTTTCGAGATATGAGCAAAAAATTAAAAAAAGGACCTCAAATATTATCTTAAACATCCTATAGCTCTTAAAATAATAAACTTAGAGTAAAAATGCATGGAACCAAATTTGTAGAAAATTTTATGTAAAAACATTTATCACAAGTAATTATAATGCTTTTCGTAGAGATTTTCGAGATATGAGCAAAAAAAACGAAAAAGGGACCTAAAATAATACCCTATAGCTCCTAAAGTAATAAACTTAGAGTAAAACTGCAAGAGACTACATTTGTGGCAAATTGTATGTTAAAACTTTTGTCAGAAGTAGTTATGATGCTATTCGTAGAGATTTTCGTGGTATGAGAAAAAAACCGAAAAAAAGGACAAAATTAAAAATGGCAGCTGCTTATGCATCCCCCATATGGGGTTTTTGGATATATTCAAGAGGAAGACCCAAAGAAAACATTTGGCTAATTTTTGAAACTATAGGATATTTTTCCTAGATTTACTAGGCTAAATGTACTGAGCGCGCAAAATGTTTATCACGCTGACTGACGGTCTTTCCCCCACCAGAAGTGCAGCTGACGATTTTCTTTATTATTTTAAAAGTGTGAAAATTCTGCTGCATAAATTTCATAAGGTATAAAATAACTTTTTTTGCCAAAATTTTAATGCACTTCATGCGCGTAGCGGACGTATAACCCACCCTCGGCGCCGCAGCTGACGATTGTTTCTGTATCAAAAATGATCGGAACAATGATTTAAGACCATTTTTGTCCGGGATAAAATCACTCGGAGCGCTTTGATTTTCAAGCACTTTCACATGCTCTCACTCTTAACTCCACCACTGGTGCGGCAGCTGACGTTCGGAGCTGTGATGGGTTCGGTCTAAACTATTGTTGTTAAAATTTCCAGTCGGTATGAAATGACTTTTTCAATTGGTCATCGACCTCCCGTAGTAAAAGCATGTATGAAAATAATTATATGTAGGTAGGTATATATTTACATATAATTATTTTCATACATGCTTTGAATAGTGTATGAATTTCATACATGGTTTGCGATTTGGATTGATGAAACGACGAGCGAATGATAGTTAATCCGAATTGTTTAACTTTTCCCATTGCTAATGTCAAATCAGTTTTATAAGTACAATTCGAATTTTTAACCCCCGACGCAAAAACGACGGGGTGTTATAAGTTTGACGTGTCTCTGTGTGTGTGTGTCTGTCTGTCTGTCTGTTCCCCTGTAGCGCTCAAACGGGTGGACCGATTTGAATGCGGTTTTTTTTGTTTTAAAGGTGAATTAATCGAGAGTGTTGTTAGCTATGTTTGATGAAAATCGATCCAAGATGGCCGCCGCTACAAAATGGCGGATTAGATATTTTTTCACAACTCCCTTAATATGGGTATCAAATGAAAGGGCTTGACTAGTAGAATAGCACTATGCAAAACCAAGATGGACGCCGCCACAAAATGGCGAATCTCGGGAGATTTAAATTTCTAATTTATACTTGTGTTTTCACGATCTACGACTACTTGTATGCTACAAACATCCATTAACAACCTTACACAATCGCACTCCAGGCTCTACCTATTAAATTATTTCAACGCAAGTAACATTGTTATATTGATGACAAGTAACATTGTTACATTGATGATAATAATGGACATGTTCTCGTTCCGTTTGTTATATTTTGATTCCAGACGTGGAGATCTGATGAACGGAAATGTTACGCGCTATCTCGTATCAACCGGCCAGCCGTAGTCATTATGCTGAGGGTGTCTTATCTGCTACTGCTTTTAAGTAAAAGCTTACCAGACAAACTAATGACTTGTATCGTAGACGAAATGTTTGTACAAAATATCTACATAATTTCAGGAATGTTTTAGTACCTATATTATAACACACCTAGTTTATCATTCGTATGTACGAAGTTACACGCATAAATGTTTACCGTGATTGGTACACCGATTTCTCTGAGATTGCTGGACCGAAGTGGGTTTAATTTTTCGTAATTAAAAAATAGTTTGTTTGTCAGTTTGTCTATGTGTACGACCTTATCTTGAAAATAGCTGAACCAATTTTGATGGTATTGTCATGGGTAAGTAGAGAATTAAACAGGAAATTATCAAGCAACTTTATTTTTGTAATACGATGTCGGGAAACTATGTAAGTAGATATTCTCACACCTACTTATTAGGTAGATATACCTACCTGTTGACAAAAAATATTACATTACTGTGTAAATTAATTTAAAAGCTACTTTTTTCGGCCATAGAACTCAACTTGGACGTCTTTGCGTCAAACTACACACGAAATATTTCATAAATAAAATAAAATTCCTGTTCTTCATTTTCCTGACAGATTAGGTATCTCTTTGTTTCAGTTTTGACCGCAAAAAGGTTTGCAATAGTAATATATTCCTCACCTAGCTCCAACTGACAAAAGTTAACCCGGCTGAGTGCTTTACCGCCCAAGTTTTCAATCTTTGATAGAATAATGTATGTTCGTTGTCGTACAATAGATACTTTTTACCTATAGAATAGAATAGAATACAAAAGTTTTTTATTCAAATAAACTTTTACAAGTACTTTTGAATCGTCGATTGAGTCTACCACAGGTTCGGAATGCAGTTCCAGCCGAGAAGAACCTGCAAGAAACTCGGCGGTTGCTCTTGTTTAAAAATAACATTATAACAATTATTATTATTAATGTACATGATTGAAATGCCGTCTCGCGCATTGCTGGAACGAGTTAAATCCAAGCTTTTTTATCGTTTATATAATCTTCAATTGTATAATAAGCTTTTTTTATGAGCATACTTTTAATAAAGTTCTTAAACTTGTGTAAAGGCAAGTCCAAGACATATTTTTTATTCAGATAAACTTTTACAAGTGCTTTTGAATCGACAAATGAATCTACCACTGGTTCGGAATGGTGCTTACAATTCTACACGTTAAGAAGGGCAGACAAAAGTAGCCCCATTTCTGACGGCGGCACATAAACTATGTGAACTATAGTTTAATTGTTAGATTAGAAATAAAGAAAGAGAAAAGCATTTATTTAGCAGCAGCATTACTAATCTTTAAGTGGGTTGTTGTGTGGTACCAGTGGGGCTATACTCTAACTTAGTTATCAACAGTATTTGATAATCGAAAAAATTCGATATACATTGCTGCTTTAATGTGTGAAAAATATAAACAGTGATTTCATTTCACGGGAGCGCATTTTTAACCCCCGACGCAAAAACGACGGGGTGTTATAAGTTTGACGTGTCTGTGTGTGTGTGTGTGTGTGTGTGTGTGTGTGTCTGTCTGTTCCCCTGTGGCGCTCAAACGGGTGGACCGATTTGAATGCGGTTTTTTTTGTTTGAAAGGTGAATTAGTCGAGAGTGTTCTTAGCTATGTTTGATGAAAATCGGTCCAAGATGGCCGCCGCTACAAAATGGCGGATGATATATTTTTTCACAACTCCCTTGATATGGGTATCAAATGAAAGGGCTTGACTAGTAGAATAGCACTATTGCAAATTCAAGATGGCCGCCGCCACTAAATGGCGAATGTCGGGGGTTTTTTAAATTTTTTTATTTACACTTGTCTTACATAAAATTTCAACTCCTATCATCGGATGTCCGAAAATGTTTCTCATACAATTTAAAGTCATAATGATCATTCTTCATAAAACGTTGACAACCTACCAATTGAAAGACATAATCATTGAAATTCATAATATCACTATTCATATACTTACTTTGTACTACTTAATATTTGTTTTCATATATTTATTTATACTAATGGTCGAAACTCATAATCCTGTTTTATTCTAATATTCGTTTTCATACATTTCTTAATCATAAATTTTTACGGTGTCTTATTTTTGGTCGAAGGTTAAAAAAACACCAGGATTCCAACTTCTGTAGGTTAGGTTAGGTTAGAACAGTTACCAACGCACGAGCCGAGCGAGCGAAGCGAGCGTGCCGCGGCAGCGGCCGGCGAAGTGCCAGATCCAAATTCCATACCATATAAAATTATACAAAAATTCGAATTTTTTTAAAATATCTATTAGGTACTTTTCAAACCTTCTTACTAATAAATTAATAAATTTTATTAATTTTATTTCATTTATTTTTTATTAATTTTATTTTTTTTTAGTTTTTATTCATTTTAATTTTTATTTTTTATTAATTTTTTTTATTTTTTTTTAATATTTTATTTAATTTATTTTTTATTATTTTTTTATTATTTTTTATTTATTTTATGTATACCTATTTATTTTATTTATATTTATTTATTTTATTTTATTTATTTTAATTTTATTAACATTGCTTTACAAAAATTATGATAATTGTCTGTTACACAATAAGTTATTCTGAAAAATGGCGTTATGAGTTGAAGTATGTTTTTAGTAACAACATTATATTTAATTAAAGCAATAATATGATCATTGAATAGAAGAAAAAAGTTCTGAAAGAAAAAATTATGATTTCAAACTGGTTCTTGGTACTAATAGTATTAATAAAAAAAATATGATCACTAACGGTTATGAGATCCGTTGGTAGGAATAAAAAATGTATGAATAAAAAAGTATGAAAAACAAAATTATGAAGAACGATTATTATGAACACAGAACGGTAGCAAGACAACGAATATGATTTAGAATTTTATGTGAGTCAATATGGACCCTCATTTCACACATTAAAACAGCAATGTATATCGAACTTTTCACTAACCAAACTGTATGTATAACAATATTGATAGATAGAAATGGAACTAAAAATGTGATATTAAAACCGGCCAAGTGCGTGGCGGGCCACGCGCAGTGTAGGGTTGTGTAGGTGGGCCGTAGTCACAATCCTCGAAAAATAGATACCTTAACCTGTGAACCCTACTTAGCCATGATAGTTTTCCTTTAAAATTGATTATAGAACGTTAGTTTTACTTTACGCAAAACCTGAAAGTAGTTTGTTCAGAATCAGTAACAAAATCGAATCCAACTATTTTTATATAGTGTTATATTTTTGTCCAAAAATATTTTGAAATCTTACAAGCTTAGACACAATGATTTACCGCGCATCAACTGACGGTCGGCACACAGCGGCGGTCATTCAACTCGCGCCGACGCGATCGCTAGTCCCTGCGGCGACGGCTTGCGGTGACCATTTTTTTCGAGGACAACGACGCAACATAACAAGCTTTACTTTACTTTTCATTATATTTTTTGAAATTTTGTATAAATATTCTTAATGTAAAAATATTTGACACGTGTTTCGGTTTTTGCGCAAAGTAAAACTAACGTTGTATATACTACTGCTATGAATTTTTTCAAGTTCCTATATACTGCCATTTGGCTGATAGAGGGGGGGACGACGACACTTGTCTCTAATAAAAATTAGCCACTTTAAAACATCATATTTTACAAACGGATCTGTAAATCGAAAAATGATGTTCCCACACCCACAGTATTTTTAAAAGACCTATTCAACGATACCCCACTCTATGGGGTAGACGAGAAAAAAAAATATTCATCCCCACTTTACATGCAGGGGAGCTACCCTAAAAAAAAATATTTTTAAACATTTTATTTCACCACTTTGTCGGCGTGATTAATATTTTTATACCCGTGACAAATTACAGATTTCTAGCACTAACAGTCTCTGAGATTAACCGAGGACGGACGGACGGACAGACAGACGGACGGACATGGCGAAACTATAAAGGTTCCTTGTTACTACGAAACCCTAAAAACCATCTAACCAACGAATGTTAGTCACAAAATCTTTCACCACTTATTTTCCCCCGGTGTCTTAATGACGTCATTACGTGTAGGGCTCCCTTACCCCTTAGACTATTACATGACGTCAAGTGATAACAAATGACGTGGGACTCACATTTTTACCGGAAATTTTATATAACTTTCCCATAAATAAAAGGTTTACACCAGAGACAGACGTTCTAGTCGGGAGTCGTGTAATGGATATTATAATCATTAATATTGTAGTGAAAAAGAAACTGCTCTAGATACTGCCTCGTTGGTCGAGTGATTATCATATTCGATTGCAGATCGCGAGGTCCCGGGTTCGACCCCAGGTCGGGCAAATAATTGTCAGGTATTGGGTTTTTCTGTCAAGAAATTCTCACTGCCAACCCGGAGATGGTAGTTGGCGGTGTTTCACTCCCGTGCTTCAGAGAGCACGTTAAGCAGTCGGTCCGTTATCATCACTATCACGTGACAATAGTCGTTAAAGCCCGCCAACTCGCATTGGAGCAGCGTGGCGGTTCTAAGCTCTAAATCCCTCTCTCCTGTAAGAGAGGAAACCTGTGCCCAGCAGTGGGATGTTAAAAGGCTGTAGTGGTGGAAAAATAAACGGAATACATGCACAAGTACACGCACGTGTACGCACGATAATGTAATTTTACAGCCAATATTCAAAAGTAACGAAGAAAAAAGTCTTTCGGAAACATAGTTTAAGTTAATATTAAAAAAATAGTAAATTATTAAAATATACACCATCATCGTATACGGTTGTATGTCGATGGAATAAATTAGTACCTTGGAATTTCCTGCGTTCTCATTCCGAAACACAAATTCGAACAACCGTAACCCAGATTTTCGGGAAGTAATCAGTCATCTTGACGTTTTGGACCTGACGGGCTAGACCGAGGGGTAGGCACACACAATAATGCCAGCTGGTATTTCGGGCAATTTGGTTTACCTAAAAATACAAAGGCTATAAATGAATGGCACGAATGCCGTTTGCATATTTCAGTCCTGAGTTGGGATCTAAGATTTAATAGGTATACGTTTAATATATAGGTTTAATATATCTTCTATCTATCTATCATCATCATCATGATCAACCCATTACCGGCTCAATACAGAGCACGGGTCTTCTCTCAGAGTGAGAAGGGTTTAGGCCATAGTCTACCACGCTGGCCAAGCGGATTGGCAGACTTCACATACCTTTGAGAACGTTATGGAGAACTCTCAGGCATGCAGGTTTCTTCACGATGTTTTCCTTCACCGTTAAAGCAAGTGATATTTAAATACTTAAAACGCACATAACTCCGAAAAGTTAGAGGTGCGTGCTCGGGATCGAACCCACGACCTCCGATTAGAAGTCGGTTGTCCTAACCACTAGGGCCTAGGCTATCATAGCTGATCTATCTATACACACCTATAATAAAATCGTAGAATTGCCGTATCTGTACATTGAAGACTTTTGCAAAATAATAACTGGGGGATGTTAGCGATAAGTAATAGAACGTAAAAAAGCTATTTTTGAAATTTTTGTCTGTTTGTCTGTATGTTTGTGCGCGCATCACGCAAAAACTACTGAATGGATTGAAATGAAGCTTGGCATGATTTAAGTTCATACTATGGAGTAACATATAGGATACTTTTTATCCCGAAATGCAGCATGGTTCCCTTGATTGAGAGGGGATGAAAGTCAAAATGTGTACTTAGCTGTAATTCATTAACGCGTGGTCCGATTTGATTCATTCTTTTTTTGTTAGAAAGGAGATACTTTAAAAATTACCAACTAATTTCAGAAAGGCTGGATCGATTTTGATGGGACTTTTACTGGCGGATGTTTACATTTTGAACTACCTAAACATCCGCCAGTGAACTTTTAACAGTTTTTAGCAAGGTAGTTATGAGCTCAAAGGAGCTTAGGAAAACAAAATGATTCCCACAGGATTTTTAAAAACCAATATCCACGCGAATGAAGTCGTGGGTGTCAACTTGTATATAATACGTTTAATATATAATATATGTTACCGGAAATGTATGTAATCTAGGAATTGTATACAAATCCTAGGAAATGTATACAATTCCGAAGCTATTTAGGAAATGTATAAAATATTGTTTCGGAAACTATTTAATATATAAATGTCCTAGGAAATGTGTACAATTCCTAGGAATTTTATATAATTCCTATATCGTATTAGGAAATGTATAAAAATAATGCTTTGTTTGCCTAACCTTTTTTTTTTTTTTTTACGCTGGGAAATGCATTTACGCACACCTTTCGGAAGCAGCGCAGCGGACTGCGACGCTTCCGGAAGGTAGTGTGGGACTCAAGCAGGCCAAGAAGTGGCCAGAATACCCACTAAAACCCAGCGATGTTCCTCCGTGTCGCCTGGTGGCTGGGTTACGGGTACACTTGCGCAATCATCCGCGACCCAGCCGGCGCCGTCCGCCGAGGCAGACCCTCCACCGGGGGACCTAAAGGCCCCCTAACACCGTCTGAGGCGCACCAGGAACATAATGGTGCGCCTCCCGACCCGAGGCGTCTCAACGGGCGACGGATACACCATTCCATCACCCGGAGTTCCTCGCTAGAGGCAACCCTCAAGAGGGCCACACCCGCAGGCGACCCTCAAGAGGTTCACCCCTCGTGTAATTTTTTATAGAGGTTTTCTTCCTCGCAGCCCCTCGCTCAGTGCGTGGGGCCCCTGGTTCCGCTCAGTGCGGATTACGGGTTGCCCGACGGTGGCCGAAGCCAGCGCCCACCGGCCAAAAAGACCAGCGGACCCGCCGCGCAGGGCGTTTTCACCCCCTCCTGTAATTTTTTAACGAGGTTTTCTTCCTCACGGCCCGAAAGCCTCCCCCCCAATTGTCGCCACCCGGAGTCTCCACAGTCCACTCTGATGAACAGAGAAGTACCAGGATCCTCCAAGCGGCAACCCCCTGCTGGTTTTGGTCCGCGCCGGGTTTCCCCGGTACCTCCCATATTTGGGAGGCGTTCCCCCATCCGCCACCGGGGGGACGCGCCTGATGGGGGACCAGCAACCCCACACGGGTTCTTTGCCTAACCTAACCTAAGTGCCCTAAGGGCACATGAATATTTATGTTCTAACCTAACCTAACCTAACTTCTGAAAAAAAGAAATGATTTTGAAAAAAATATGATTTCCGCGCACTGACAGTTTACGCGGCACTAGCGCGATCGCCTGATCAGATGATGCAATACCCTCCCCTCTCCCCGCTATCCCCGCGTACCCATTGATATCTCCATCAATGGATCTCTCCGTCGATCTATTAGGTATATGTTTTACATTTCCGATTGCTATTTAGGAAATGTATAGATTTCCTAGGAAATGTGTCTAATTCATTTTACACTTTTCCGTGCGATTTTAGGAATTACATACATTTCCTAGGAATTGTATACAATGACGGATTACATACATTTCCGGTGACATAGTTTCCGATTTATTCCGATCAACCGATAGACGTCCACTGCTGGACATAATTTAATCGCATAGAGAAACTCCGAGCACAACCCTCTTAGTCGCTCTCTGAGTCACTCTGAACAGTTTGATAACGTACCAAGTGTTAATGGACAAGTTTCCAATATTTTTTTAATTTAATATAAAAATTTAAGTAAAATAAAACAAAAATCTGAAAGAATTATTAAATTATCTCAAAAACGGAAAGTTATTGAACTTTAAAGTTGCTAATTTCGTTTCACGCGGCGCTCTAGCGTATATTTATAACGTCATCCAACCCGCTCAGAGGTATTTTTTCCATGTTTTACTTGTTTTACCAATTTCTCCGAGATTACTGAACCGATTTACGTGATTCTTTTTTTAATCGACAGCTGAGGATGTTTGCAAAATGGTCCCATAGATTTTTTTTATTTCTAAATCTATTTATCTTCGATTCTATTTATAATCGAAAAAATCTATTTATTTCGTAAAAATCGTCCATTTTGTAAATAATACATGGAAAAAATACCTCCGAATAGACGCTGTGACGTTATACTCGAGTGAGATATTTTGCGTTAAAATACATGAACTTAAATAATTAATATCTCCTTGATTCATTGGATTTCAAACTTTTTTCACTGATTTATTAGTTTTAATCTATAAGTATTTTAATACCATTGTGTTCAAAATGATATTTTCAACTTCAGGAAACTTTCTCATTGTTTAATAAAGTCTTTTAGATACAATTTAATACGCCTGGTGGATATTTTTGTATCGGGCTCGACCGAGGCTTTTCGAAAGTGCGAAGTAAATACGTCCCAAGTTCTCAATAAATCATTCTTGCGAAAGCTTTGGGACTGTACAGTGGGCGACACGGTGTAAATTATAATATTCCTCGTACAAAATCAACCTTAAACATGAAACAACAAGGCCTTATCAAAGTGATTGGTGCCTAGTATCGAAAACAATGTTCGTGGTATTAATAACTTTTATAAAGAATGGTTTCTCTGTTGAGGCGAAACCGTCAGAACATAGTAATTTATTTACGATACATACATATTTTATTCATACCTGATCGGCTCTCTTGATATTACTCGGTGTTATTAAAATTTCAAAGGCTGAAATACTGGAGCGAAAAATCCTGATGTTTCGTGTAAAAATAAAAATAAAAATTAGCAAGAAAAGAAAGTTGTTTTTCCACTTATACAAGTATGAAGTTGCCTATTCTGTATGATCGATCGTTTCACACAGAAAACAGCCACGAGATCCCGGCTCGGACTACGCCCGCGGCGATTTCCTTTGTGGCTTAATAGCATGGTTTCTGAGTCATCCCGTATTCGACGAAACTGTGGGCTGTGGCCTGCTAGGTTAGCTGTGGAGCTGGGTTAACTCTAGAGACTGCTGTCTAAACGGTATTACTAGCAATATTACTAGAAATAGTATAAACGTTATTACGAGGTGAGAGGTCAATTTAATGTTTATTGGAACGAAATTCCTTATCGCGCGTTGCGAAAGGGGGCTAGATGGAAAAAATTAAGAGAAAAAGTTGAAACGACACTTTTTGCTATAGTTGTAAGCCGTGCGGCGTGCGCGTGTTTTTCTGTCTCTCTCTTATATTTTCGTTTCATCTTTCTATTTCGCATTGAACAGTGTGGTGTCGCGACGATTATTTTTGTTGTGTGTATACAGGTTTTTTGTACATAATAAATAATAAAAAATAATAACTTTATACAATATAACAGACACCCGGATGGAACGAAGATCCATCCCGGATGGAACGAAGTTCCATCCGGGTGTCCCTTGACACCTCTCAAGTTTTTTTTATTCATATTTTTGAATTTTTGAATTCAAAATCAATTTAATTATTAATAGAGGTCAATCAGTGGTTCAGTGTATATTTTGGTGGTATTTACCATTTTGGTGCTAATTACTATGAGAAATGAGAGTGAAGATGCTGCGATCTAATGTCTGTAAAATTAATTAATTGTATTAATCACAACCATTATTATCAACCTATTACTGGCCCACTAGAGGGCACGGATCTCGTCAGAATGAGAAGGGTTTAGAGTTTAGACCGTAGTCGACCACGCTGGCCGACTGCGGATTACTTCACACGGAATATTACGGAGAACGCTCAGGCATGTATTCTCAAGATGTTTTCCTTCACCGTTAAAGCAAGTGATATTTACTGAAAAATACTTATATTGTTAAAAAAGCACTTAACTCCGAAAATTAAAAGATACAGGCCGGGGTTTAAACTCGGTCTTCTCGCAAGGAAGGCCGAAGTCGCTATTACCGCTTGCTTGATGGATTGTATTGGAATAATAATATTATATCAATTTTAGTTCTCAGTACCTTCTATGCGGCGCATTATATCGGCACAGAAATCCAGCTAGCTTGTAATAATCATAATCATAATCAGTGGTAAAATTTTACATGAATAAGCCGCTTCCTTATTTAAAAAAAGTAAATACTTATTACATGTACTTTACATGTACTGACCATCCACTTAAAATATAGTCATTAAACAATACGATTCGTGTTTACATAAATCAGATAAGTATTTTAATATTTAATTACAATGATTATCCGATTACCGATAAAATTCACATTTGCGATATTAACATAAATAACATTAATACGACAAAACAAATATCGGCCGTAATACCTTAATGTGTTTGCTCTTTTCGCAATGTTAATATTTCAATCTGTTAAAAGGTTTTTTTATTGAATGAAATGGATGATTTCTATTTATTTATTGGAGTTTCTCTCTATAAAATCTTCAACAAAAAAATGTCAGAATGTCATGTTAAACATATTATATTAGTAATCATATCAAATGAGGCTCATTTTGCTTACATAATTTCGCTTTCGAAATGTTGGCATTTAATAGAAACAGACGCCTGAAGACATTTATCGGATTAAACCTAGAATTAAAATATAATAACTAGTAATATAGCAGAAGTACAAATGTTATTTATAAATGGGTCCCAATATTCAGCCCTGTTTCACCACTTTCTGATGAGTGTCGGATAGCTTATTAACAACTTTTGTCTTTGTCACTTAACATAAAGTAAGAGTGTGACAAAACTTACGTTTAGGTTATCTGACACTTATCAGGAAGTGGTGAAACAGGCTTTTTATAGAATCATAAAAACGACTTAAACCCATTTACTTTAACGTACGAAAATAAACTATCTCTATTTGAATAAATAACTATGAGTTAGACGTATTCTAAGGGAAACATAGAATAAACACTCTCGCATAATGTTTTGAAATAAAATGTTAAAATTACGAGCAAATGTTGCAGTTTTATCACATCGCGAGCGGGCTGAGCGCTTCCTTTAATACACACTTTGCATGCTTAGTGTTCTTCAATAGATAATGCGGCGAACACGCGGGAGGAATGGCTCACAACCTCACACGGCTCTGCATAATGTGCCTTTAAAATATGAAATACGCTTTTAAATATCATTGCATTTCATAAGATCACAACATATTAAAAACAAAGGGCCCAAGTTTCACCGCCGTGCCTCGGAGAGCTCGTTAAGCAGTCAGTCCCGGTTATTATCACTATCATGTGACAATAGTCGTTAAAGCACGCACACCCGCATTGAAGGAGCGTGGCGAGTTTAAGCTCTAAATCCCTCTCTCCTATGAGGGAGGAGGCCTGTGCCCAGCTGTGGGACGTTAAAAAGTCTTAAGTTAAAAGGTGGTGGTGGCGGTTCTTCTAAGGATCTTTTCAATTCTGATTTGATCACGTGGAATATAATAAATACCTCTCAGTAATAGAGTAACTCTAATCAGGTCCACAGTTAGCGCATGTTTTCTTTATATCATGATAAACGCTACTATTCCACCATACATTGTTTTGGTACATCTCAAAGGGATTACGCAGCGTTACGATGAAAACTCCCAGGCGGCTTAACTTTTTCTGACATTTTCAACAATTATCGTCATATTTCAACCCCCTAAATTCACCTAAATCCCTCTATCCTATGAGAAAAGAGGCCTGTGCCCAGCAGTGGGACGTTAAAAGGTGGTAGTACATAAGTAGGTACATAAATAATAGTCTCTGTCCAATCGAAATGAAATGGACGAGAGATATTCGGAAGCATTCTTCAGTAATTGCTCGGAGCCTTTCAATAGATATGCAACGGCACGCAAAAAGAGACAAATTAATAAAGAGTATGAATATTGATGGGAAACTTTTTAGACCACTTTACCGCGTCCCACTTTCGTTTTATTTCAATTGGAGTGTTTTTTTTTTAATATATAAAAACTCTTTTCATCTTCCGATGAATTGATTCACCTGCTGAAATATATTCAGGAGAATTTTATGGTTGATCTACATAGTCTAACTGTAAAAATTATACCCGCGATGAAGAGACTTATAAATTATTTGAGACTAGCGACTCGCCCCATCTTCGCACGGGCAGTAATTACCCGCTACTATCCCACCATACCTACATTGTTTTGTTGTATCTCAAAAGGGATTAAACAGCGTTTTCGATGAAAGCTCCCAGGCGGCTTGACTTTTTTCGACATTATCAACAATTATCGTCCCATTCAACCAATTTAGACAAAACCTTAAAAAATTATATACCTAAACCTTCCTCATGAATCATTCTGTCTATTGGTGAAAGCCGCATGAAAATCCGTTCAGTAGTTTTTGAGTTTATCGCGGCGGGGAACTTAGTTTTATAATTTACTAGACGATGCCCGCGACTTCGTCCGCGTGGATTTAGATTTTTCTAAGATACTGTGGGAACTATTTGCTTTTCCGTGATAAAAGTTGCCTATATGTCAATTTCCGGGACGCAAGATACCTCTGTACCAAATTTCGTATAAATCGGTTTAACTGTTGGGCCGTGAAAAGGTACCAGACAGACAGACACACAGACAGACATCAAGACATACATAAAGACAGACATACAGACAGACACACAGACAGACATTAAGACATACATACAGACAGACATACAGACAGACATACAGACAGACATACAGACAGACATACAGACAGACATACAGACAGACATACAGACAGACATACAGACACACTTTCGCATTTATAATATTAGTATGGATGTAGTAACTATACTGCCTCGTTGGTCTAGTGGTTAGCATATTCGACTGCAGATCACGAGGTCCCGGGTTCGATTCCCGGGTCGGGCAAATATTTGTTAGGTATTGGGTTTTTCTGTCAAGAAATTCTCAGTGCCAGCCCGGAGTTGGTAGTTGGCGGTGTTTCACCCCCGTGCCTCGGAGAGCACGTTAAGCAGTCGGTCCCGGTTATTATCACTATCATGTGACAATAGTCGTTAAAGCCCGCCAACCCGCATTGGAGCAGCGTGGCGGGTCTATGCTCTAATCCCTCTCTCCTATGAGAGAGGAGGCCTGTGCCCAGCAGTGGGACGTTAAAAAGGCTGTAGTGGTAGTGGTGTAGTAACTATAGGTGTTCTAGTTAATTGGGCTATAACAATCTAACAGAAAACGTTTCTTCTAAAAAATTACCTTATATCCGGTTATTATAAATGATAATAACGCTGAAATGTTTCGGTTGCTATTCACAAACAGTCGCTATCTCCGGGAACGTTGTTATCGGTTCTCGGCATGCGAGATGTTGTATGTTGAGTGGGGTACGCGGTACGAGCTAGCGCTCCCGCGGGCTTAGGCGCGATGAGGGCGCGGATAAGTGATAACATGCGCCTTATCCTATGTATGTGTGTTTATGTGATGAATTTTTGCCTTACAATGAAAAACGAAATTGTTTTGCTGTATTCCGTTAAAACAGACAAATGTGTATGCAATACGCAGCATGCGCTATGCACCTAAGTCACACTTTGCAATCGTGCATTATAGAGTCTACAATATCTCCTAAAGGCCAAATTAGACGGTTCATTTTTTGAGATTTTGCTTTCATTTTCGAGGCTTCATCGGTGAATCGTCGAAAATGAACCATCTAAACACCGCCAGTTCATCGTTCACAGGCACTTTGCCATAGTAAATATCGTATCGTGAATCGTTCACTGCAAAAATGAACGATGAACGGGGCACCGTCTAATTTGACCTTTAGGATCCAATATCCAAAAGGCCAAATTAGACAGTGCCCCGTTCATTGTTCATTTTTGCGATGAACGATGCACGATACCAGTGACAATATGATAGGTACGATACAGATAAAAATTCGGTGTTTAGACGGTTCGTTTTCGATAAATCATCGATGAAGCCTCGAAAATGAAAGCAAAAATCCCAAAAAATGAACTGTCTAATTTGGACTTTAAAATTTTTGCAAACTATTATGTACGATTTAATTAAAATATTATGAAGTCAAATCGTCACCAACACGTCACTCACTGTATACTTACAACAATAATAAATTAAAGGTAATATTGATATAGAGAGACTATTATATTATTATATAAGATTTATCTTAGATCTGCAATACAATAAAATTATTTTATGCAATAACTGAAAAAATGGGAATTTAACTAGGTAGTTTGAGAGGCAACTTTGCAATTATTTTCTAGCAAGTGAAGTTTCTGAAATCATGTTTCGGAAACAATCAATCAGGTCAGAAATACGATCAATTATAATCAGTTTTTTTTTTCATGAACATAGGAGCTATAGATTTTACGCAAAATGATCCTCATTCAGCTCAATTTTGCTATACACAGCGCCTTAAGAGTTAAACTTACCTTTGCGATTCACATAAATTCCTGAAGCCTGACGGGATGTGGATGCTCCACTGATTATGTAGTACAATTTACGTTAATGAGATTTCTAAAATATTGTACTTGAACGGCAAATGGTACGGCGTTCCGAACCAGTGGTAGGTATTCAATTTGACGATTCAAAAGTACTTGTAAAAGTTTATTTGAAGAAAAAACTTTTCTATTCTATTCTATTCTAGTAACGTACCTATCCCTATAGGTACATATCATGGAATTACTACTCTATTTAAATAAACACGTATACTAATTGTTAAATTTCAGGCAAAAGAGAACCTTACTAACAGCGTTTGTACGATCCACTGAACCGTTTAATTACCTACAGAAAAGACACGGCGCGGCCCACGTCAGCAGCTTTCTCAAAGGTCAACGTTATAAATATTTTCGTCCCTCTGATGTTTAAAACGTTAATGAATTTTTTCGTTGCGTCACGGCGCCTCTACACGTTGGCCAACTTGATGGCGGATATGTTGGAAGGTGTTGGGCGAGGAGTTTGTGTTCGCATCCACACGTTGGAAGGTCGTTCAGTATACTCCGGTTAGGGCCAATGTGCGGACGTATTTACTAAATTGAATATTGAGACGTTAACAGCTGCTGCGGTTTAATTATTCACAGCATACCGCAACTACGTGAATGTGTATACGAAAATTGTATTTTTTTATTTTTGTGATTTTATTTCTTGGGTTCCACAAACAATTTTCGGCTTAGTAGGGCTCTTTATAGCAAAAAGTTTCTTCATTGGTCATTATCACTGCCATTTTGTGCACATTATACTAGTTACGACGCGTGAATATAAAATTTAAAAGACGTGCATGCGTGCGATCACTCTGAGAGCTCGTAGCAAACTGAACTTGCCTCCAACGTGTGGATGGTGCGGCCAAACTCTGTCCCAAACCCTTTGATGTACCGACACGAAATGGATCTCGCGCTAACTTGCGGGCCATCGTTCCAATACCTTCCTACTCCCGCTCTACACGTTGGGCCAACATATTGGGCCATAAGATGGGCCAGCATGTTGGCGAACGTGTGGATGAGCAGTCACACAGGACCATGGCGCTGGATCTGCCAAACCTTGAGTAACGGCCTAACGGGATAATTTAATATTTATTTCACGGTTGTGTTTAATTTTTAACCCCCGACGCAAAAACGACAGGGTGTTATAAGTTTGACGTGTCTGTGTGTGTGTGTGTGTGTGTCTGTCTGTTCCTCTGTAGCGCTCAAACGGGTGAACCGATTTGAATGCGGTTTTTTTGTTTGAAAGGTGAATTAATCAAGAGTTTCGTTAGCTATGTTTGATGAAAATCGATCCAAGGTGGTCACCGCTGCAAAATGGCGGATTACATAATTATTTTTTCACAACTCCCTTAATATGGGTATCAAATGAAAGGGCTTGACTAGTAGAATAGCACTATGTAAATCCAAGATGGCCGCCGCCACAAAATGACGAATGTCGGGGGTTTTTAAAATTTTCAATTTAGACTTGTGCTTATTATATTTATAATTAAATCCACAAATAAAATAATTAGTAAACTTCTCCATTAAAACCTATTCATATTGTAAAAATTAATTACTTATGCCTACAAACAATTCTTCAATGGTATTTAGGTACTATTAGTAATACTGTGAGAATATTTTTAATGAATAGGCAGCGAACAATCGTCGCTTTTAGTTTAAAACATCGCTCTTTGGTTCACAAGACACGGCCGGGCCTTTTAATTAAATATTTCAAAAGGTCTGTAGTGTTTCCAGGGCACGAGGTGTTTAATACTCGTAGCAATTTTTAATGAACTCGAAATAAGATATTTTTAATGGTGTTTGTTTTATAATATCTTCAGGAATGAAAAAGTCTAGTTTTGAAACGGAGGATCGTTAAGACTTTTAAAGAATATGCATAAAAATCCCGTAGAATAATATGGCTTCCGTTCGACTTTTACGAGTAAGTAAGTTTTTAAACCCTTTTTTTTTTAATTGGGCATAATAATTTTGGCATCCCCATTCTCCCCTTCAACTAAGCATTAAGCTTGTACAACGAGTGCTCAGGGATGATTGTCATTATCAATTCCATCAGCGACGTACCGCCTCAACATTTAGCGGCGTATCCCCTCAACATTTAGCGGCGTATCACCTCAGCATTTAGTGGCGTATCACTTCAACATTTTGCGGCATACCGCCTCAATATTTAGCAGTGTACCGCCTAAACATTTAGCGGTGTACCACCTCAACATATAGCGATGTACCGCTTCAACATTTAACGGCATACCGCCTCGACATTTAGCGGCGTACCGCCTCAACATTTAGCGGCGTATCCCCTCAACATTTAGCGGCGTATCACCTCAGCATTTAGTGGCGTATCACCTCAACATTTTGCGGCGTACCGCCTCAACATTTAGCAGTGTACCGCCTAAACATTTAGCGGTGTACCACCTCAACATATAGCGATGTACCGCCTCAACATTTAACGGCATACCGCCTCAACATTTAGCGGCGTACCGCCTCAACATTTAGCGGCGTACCGCCTCAACATCTAGTAATGTACTGCCTCAATATTTAGCAGTGAACCATGCCGTGCACGAACTTCTGCTACGCTGCTCCCCATCAGCCTTGGACCACCCTTCATCTTCCGGCCCCAAAACATAGCGAAGTGGATACAACCCACGACCCAAAAAAAATCGTGTAAGTATATACCCACAAGCTAGCCGCGGAAAATTACCAATAATGATTAAACTTTTACCGAGTGGCGCGGTCGTCTTAATACATTCTCATTCCTTAACATCCCATTTAATTTTTTTTAACCTCCAGCACAACAATAGCTTTATCGATGCAACAAACAATTGTGAGCAGCAGCAAGGTTGATTGCTCCCATGGATTTTCCCTTTCCACTATTAGTTATGCAACTGGCTGTTAATTGAATTCCAGTACAATAATCATTTTCTAGCACCGCGCGCCGGTACCTTCCGCGTAATGTAGAAATAGCTCTTAATGGATCACAAATTGCTACACAAATATGTTATTGCAACATTTTGTTAGACATTTTCCGCCAATCGCACTAATATCATAAAGGCGAAAGTTCGTATGTTTCCTACTCTTCACTCAAAAAGCACAGGACGGATTTGGCTGTTTGGAATGGAGATAGATTCACCTTGGGTTAACACAAGCTACTTTCTATCCCCGAAAAACCATAGACTTCCCAGGGGGTTTTATAAAACCTAAATACACGCGGACAATTTCGCGGTCATCAGCTAGTTCAAGTATAATGTATTCTAGTACGAGTATTATTAATGAGAAAGTCATTTTTTCTGTCTATTAGTCTGTAACCTTTTCACGGCTTACACTCTGAACGGATCTCGCCGAAAAGGACAGATATATTAGCTTCTATCCTGGAAATAAACACAGGCTACTTTTCATCCCGGTAAATCATTGAGGTCGCATTGAGTTTTTGAAAAACCTAAGTAATATATGAACGTTGTGATTGTAGTTTTATTTGCTTTCCAATCAATAAAATAATATAGAATCATATATCCTTCACTACGGCCACTTCTTTTCGTTTTTAAGAGATCTTAAATAATATCGTCACTAAACACCAAGTCAAAATCATCAATAACCAATAGATTTACAGGAACAGTACACAATTTTAAAATAAGGCCAATAGTTTACACAGGGCATTCGTAAGCAACAAACGGCTTTCTTGCGCTTTCCACAAATTTCGAGAAACTTCGATTGTAAATTATTCTGTAAATACTGCTCTTATGTACCTACATGTACAAGTACATATTATATACGTACTTGTATATATCTTTATTGGGATTCCAGTGCAATAACCGGTTAAACTCCCGAAGCCCGGCGTTAAATGTAGACATAGCTCTTAATGATCGCGCATCGCTCTCGCCTGTGTACAAATATAATGTTCCCATTTTGCCTCCGTTATCGCATCATGACGATCCGTTTGGTGCAGTAGTGAGTAGATACTGTTAATGTTGCCTCGTAACTAGGACGACCCGGGTTCGTTTCTTGGCTGCGTCAATTTGGGGATATTTAATTTCCAATTAGCTTATGAGGCATACTTGACAGAAGTGATAGAATAAACAATACACCAATCATTTCTGTAGCATTTAAATTATCGTGCATGAGTGACATCCAAAAGGTAAATAAATCTGTATAAAATAAAGCGTGTAAAAATGGCTGGACTCACATGATGTAGGTTGGAGTATACCTGACTAATTTTAAACCCATCCGGGACTCTTAATCATGAGCATGATCAACCGACGCGGCGTAGGTCAAACGGGCCTGCGCGCGATCCTTTGCCCACCGGGTAGGTACTAAGACAATGGCATAGTCAAAACTGGAACAGATATCATCAATTCGACGTGCCTGGAGTACATCAAAGGTGCAAATGAAGAAGACCAACAATAATCATCGGGTGCTGATGAACCACGTCCCTTCTCAACCTCAGCCGCTCTCACAGCGCGCCCGACGCGACGGGCATACTGCATAGGCTCGTGCGATCCTTAGCCGCGTCGCGTGAACATGTTCATAACCTCGGAAGGTTTTGAAACTAGTCGGACATAATCCGACGTAGGTTGTATATAGTTATACATAATAAGTAATTTACTTGTAATTACTATATTACAATATTAATCAATATAATCTCAGGTATTCACCGAACGTATCAAATTATTATTAAAATATATAAATTGCTTTCCAACCTGTACAATTATTATTACAAAAGGTATCCGATTTTGCCGAAATTATCGGATTTCACTCGAAATTCAGCTAAGCATTTCGTATTATATTGTGTTTGGTATAAATTACGTTTTAATTAAACGTCTTCGCTTGTAATTCCCTCGCCCGCTGATTTCATCGTTCGATGACTTCACGACCAAAGAAACATCTTTATTCTTCTAAATTAATTTGCACATTGAAGTTGTCAAAAATAAACTATTAAAGTAATTGCATTCCAACTTTATGAATCAAATTCATAAATGGTTTGTACTTAGATGCAATATAATTATTATCTGTACTTAGTATTGAAAATACAGTAAGTAGGTATAAGAAAATACAGTACAAATATTGAATCTAAATAAAAAACCGGCCAAGTGCGGGTCGGACTTGCGCATGAAGGGTTCCGTACCATTTTCTATAAAACGGCATAAAAATCAGGTTTGTTGTATGGGAGCTCCCCTTAAATATTTGTTTTATTTTAATTTACTTAATTATTTATTTTTAAAAAGAATATATAACAAAAATATTCTGTGAATATTTCAAGCGTCCACCTGTTGCCGTTATCAATATCGAGCAAAAACGAGAAAAAAAAATCACGTTTGTTGTATGGGAGCCCCCTTAAATATTTATTGTATTCCATTTTTTAGTATTTATTGTAATAGCGGCAACAGAAATACACCATCTGTGAAAATTTCAACTGTCTAGCTATCACGGTTCATGAGATACAGCCTGGTGACAGACAGACAGACGGACAGCGTAGCCTTATTAATAGGGTCCCGTTTTACCCTTTGGGTACGAAACCCTAAAAAATAAGTAAATCTAAATTGAATCTAAAAAATCCATTCCACACTGCACCGAGGCATAGCTCCCGCGGCGCTGGGAGCATTGCCCCTTTTTTTTTTTTTCAAATTAACCCTGGCCTACGATCTCACCTGATGGTACGTGAAGATGGAGTCTAAGGTGGAAGCGGACTAACTTGGAGGTGTGGCAGTTTTTATTAAACCCATAGAGTTCCCTCGGTAGGTATTTTAAAACCTACCGCTGCGCTGAACAGATCTTGACGAAGTTTGGCTCAGTGATAGGTTTTATCCTGAAGACGGACACAGAGTACGTTTTAGCGTTTTAAGTAAGACTCAAACTGTTTACACTTTTATTTATAGTTAACTAGCTGATGCCAGCGACTTCGTCCGCGTGGATTAAGGTTTTTTTAAATCCCTTGGGAACTCTATGATTTTCCGGAATTAAAATGCCTAGCCTATGTGTTAATCCAGGTTATAAATTATCTCCATTCCAAATTTCAGCCAAATCGGTTTGCAGCGTTAAAGAGTAACAAACATACACATTTACATACATACATACATACACACAAACTTTCGCCTTTATAATATTAGTGTGATTATGAGCTTTTGTTTCCTTCCTAGATACGTGTTGCAACAAAGCCTTAATCCACCAGATAGGTGGATTACTGTTTAAAATTAGTTATATTTGCGATGGAAGCAACAAATAACAATTGTGTTCATAATAGTTTTGCTATTTTATTGTGCACGTTGGATAGATAAAACGCTTGACCGGGCTTGTTGGTAACAAAGGCAGATTGGTTCGTTGGGTATTGTGTTAATCCGAGATTAATCCGACCACGCGTGATGGGGGTCATTCGATGTGATACTGTGAATTATCCCAGTGTAAATACAGCTTCATAGGCTTACCACTGAGTCTGGCCAATTGTGCTTTCTCACTTCAAATTTATCTGGCGATTGTGAAATCAGTCCGAATTCTATTCGCTTTAAGTGATTGTTTCATGTTAGTACCGGAAACTTAGTAGCACTGCAAGTACATACATACAATGGTAGGTACCTATGCAACGGGTCTACATGTATTTTAAATTTCGATTTTTTGGATTAAGTAATTGTAAATTTGGAAAAGAGCAACCGCCGAGTTTCTTGCTGGTTCTTCACGGTTGGAATGGCATTCCGAACCAGTGGTAGATTCATTTAACTATTCAAAAGTACTTATAAAAGTTTATTTGAATCATAGAGGTACTATATGAACGTAATGTATAATGTATAATGTACGTCAGTACAATATAATTCAATGATTTGAATAAAAAACTTTTCTATTCTATTCGATATTCTATGGACAAAGGTCATACACAGACGTTACAGAAGTACGACAAAATAATACGCGGTTTTTTGTCAGTATGAGCTCACCCTTAGATTTAGAATGAAGTGAAAATACAACTAACATGAGAGGGTGAACACTTTACGAGTTTGTTTATTCTCTCGAAAATACTGCGTTTTCCGTGTTTTGATTTTTTTTGTGTTGTTGTTTTTTAAATGCAATGCTTGTATTTTTTTACCACCGACGCAAAAATAGATTAAGAGTCCAGAGTGGAGTCTTCAAGGACTGTGCTTTCTGGTGCGAGGTCTCCATTTCTGCCCCTTGGGACCCCAAAGTCTATCGGTTTTCTGAATTATGGATCCCTCCCCGTTACCGCTTCTAATCACCACTAATTTTGTAACTATTGTTCTTGTACGGATCTCCTCATTTCTGATTTGATCACGATCAAAGAAAAGCAACGAAAGTAGTTGAATCTTTCAAAATACCGACATTCAAAAGTCGAACAGAGTGCTTAGTCTCAGTTTGAAGCGCTCCAAAACTAAAAGTATACTATAAGTATACTATTAATCGAATCACAAATGACTTCAGAGCAAAATGAACCCAAAGACTCTTACTTTAGGTCCATTTTACTCTGAAGTCATTGTGATTCGATCAATAGTATACTTATAGTATACTATAAAGTTTTAGAGCGCTCCAAACTGAGACTAAGCACTCTGAACACTTTATAAGGTGTCAAGATTTATTAGGAATTCGGTTAGGGAAAAGCCCACGTAAAATATTCAAGGATCACGTCAACCGGTGCTTCCCTTCCCCCAAGAGATGTCCTCTTCGATATCTTATTGCCGGGGGCAGCAAAGTGGTTCGTTTTGGTTTGTTTACTATTGATACAACAACTTTAAAAGCGAAACTTTTTATTAATTAACCAATGAACGCGGCCATATAACGCACCTCAGCGGCTGTGCAGCGCGTATTATTGCCTCGGTATATGAATAGCCAGGCAGAGTACAAGAGAGAGGAAGTAATCGAATTGAAGAGAAGAATCTGTTTTAGGGTGGCACGGTAAAGATCAAAGTTCGACCTTCAAACGGCTTGGGTCAAAGTTGCTTTATCAGAATAATCCATTAATATTTGTTCTATGAGACTGCTGTGACCTATGGTAGATTTCTGAGCGATGATTGAAGTTTGCAATCAGCACAATCCATCCAATCAATATTTTCTCTATGCGACTGTTGTGACTGATGGATAACCTATGGTACATTTCTGAAGCGATGATTGAAGTTTGCAATCAGCACAATCTATCCAATCAATAATAATTGATCAATGGCTCTATGCGACTGTTGTGACTGATGGATAACCTACGGTAGAGATTTAAGGCTTATTTCGTGGTTTATCGACATATTCTAACAAAAAACAAATTAATCTTGGTATGTACCCAGTAATTTTTACAAACCTACGGTAGATATCTGAGGCGATGATTGAAGTTTGCGTAACCAATTTCTGGTACATATTTTGCTCCATCATCCATTAGTCACTCCTGATGCACAACCTATCGTCTATGCTACTACGTACGTTCAAGTAACATAATCATAACATGAATGACATAGAAAATGGTGATGCAATCTGAGATGGAAAACGATTGCCTGGAAGATGGCTCCACTGTGTTGCCTTGCCTGAAGATAGTGATAATAACGTAGATGCGTGGATAGTTGAATTTTAGATCAAAGGTAAGGCAATTCCATACACCCCCACTAATCTTCCGAAGCGTGTATTCCTTGAAGCATATTATACTATGTACTCGTATGTATTCACTAAATGAATAAAACCGTTGAATTGCAGTTTAATCATTTAATTTATGAATACATTCAAATACATAGTTAAAATTGATTTTGTGTTGTGGTGGAAACTTATTCAAGCTTGCTGTTCCTTTATAACCTTCATTTAATTCTAGTAAGCGAAGGTTATGTCTATCTTCTCTTCTATATAAATATAAAAATCAATGCAACTTTTCGTTGTAATTTTATAATTCAAGAAAAGGCTCACCTATCCAAACCAAATGTTTAGGTTTTGTTCGAACTATTTAGTAGATGGTTTATGTGAAGTTTGCACAAAATCGATCGAACGGTTCATCATTTATCACATTTACCAGGTAGGTACAGGTAACCCACTGGGTCTCGATAGGTGGCGCCGATGTCAGTATGTCACCGGGCAGGACGAAGTCTGCCAGGTCCACTAGTTGTGTATAAATATTAAATCCACGGGTGTGAGTTAACAAAGGAAAAAGTGGCCATGTGTAATGTAATGTCTAGACTCTAGAACACATATTATTAAATTGCAAAGAGCTCCTAGTCTAGAAATGTGCTGGTAATTTAAACTCGACTGAAATAAAGGAAGGGTTAATGTATTTTACAGTGTGAATGAATGTTCCAAAAACTGATAAATTTTGAGAGTCAGCACTAAATATAAAGTCTCATTGTATAAAATCCATACGTATATAATATACTTAATACACAATAAATAATTTAAAAACTATATGAAGTTAGATAGGTACATATAGTTTCTGTTTTTTTTTTTTTTTTTTTTTTTTTTTTATTATACATTATACAAATATGGTTAGACATTTACATTATTTTAGGTGTACTATAAACTTATATAAGTTTTTCTGTACACTAAGAGATGCGCCGTCGACAATATCGGTATGTCTTATAACAAAGCCTTAAGTGTAACATAAAACAAAAGCATAAAATGCAAAAGTACAATAATTTCTAAGAAAGTGGGTAGATTCCAAAATTATGGTCGTACTCATAGATATGAAGCGTGTAAAAACCTGTAGGCGACACTCCGTTCGTTTATCGAGAATTCTTGTTACAGGGTGTTCTTAAGTTTTTAATTTATAAAGTAAGTGTTTGTAGATGGTTTGTAGTTATTTCTATAGTAAAAATAAATATAATGAATAAATATGAAGTGCGTGCAAGTGGTTTTTGTGATGAGTGTGGTGATCTATTATTATTATTAATGTTTAACTATATTTGGAGATTGTAAGTTGTTGATAATAATTTTTAAGCTTATATTTTATGTTTTTTTCTGTAAGAATATCTTTTAGCGACTTAGGCAGCTGGTTAATTAGATTAGGTATGATGTAATTTAATATTTTTTTGCCGTATAGGTTATTATATTTAGGTAATAGAAGTTTAGGGTTTTCATTAACAATCCTACGGCTACGGGTTGAATATGTAATCTGTACTTTTTGTATGTTTTTATTAAAATATTGTTCAAGTAATAGTGTTAGTTCAGTTTTTTCGTGTACGGGTATAATTTTACAAAATGCGAACAGTTTACGGTAATCGTTTTTGTAGCCTTTTTTAATTTTATCTGGAACTATAACTTTTAGAATGCGCAATTGTAGTGTAAAAATTCGATCGAGGTGAGTCTTAAAAGTTCTTCCATAGCTTGATAACCCGTAGGATATAATGGATTCCACCAAACATTTGTATAGTAATAAAAGTGTTTTATATGGAATTTTGTATTTAATCAGAGAAAATTTAGCCAAAATCCCTCTTAACCTATTACAAACATGGTTTATGTGGTCTTTCCAGTTCAATCGATCGTCGATGATAAGCCCGAGGTAGGTATGCTTTTCTACTAGGTCAATGGCGTCACAGTCACATGACGTTGAAATGTCGGGGGTATTTAGATGAAGGCAATTATGATTATGAGCTGTAAGTTTTGGTTTGAAAGAGCTTCTGTTGTGACTAGTGCTGATATACATTAACTTTGTTTTGCTAGCATTGAGTACCAATCCTACGTCATGTGACCATTTCGCTAATGTATCAAAATCAGTCTGGAGTTGTGCTTGGACTTCTTTTATATTACGTCCAGCGGCAACTAGGCAGGTGTCATCCGCAAACTGATAGATTTCACACTTCATTATGATGCTAGATAAGCTATTCACGTAAGTGAGAAAGTGCAAAGGTCCCAGCACGGAGCCTTGCGCAGTGCCTTCCGTTATCAAAAATGGAATACTGTCAGCATCACCGACCCTTACGCGGTATGATCTTTCCTGTAGATAGTTATCACACCAGTTTAGTAGTTTTCCTCTGATTCCGCTATCATCTAGACTTTGTAGTAATTTGTCATGTCTAAGCGTATCAAAGGCCTTGCTGTAGTCTATAAAGACTACCAAAATGTGTTCTTTATTATCTATATGTTTGTATAAACTGTCTGTGAATGCAGAGAGCAGTTGTGTAGTGTTCTTGTGTGGTTGAAATCCATATTGATAATTTGATAGAATGTTGTTATTAGCGTAGAATGTGTGTATTTGGTTGCTTATGTATTTTTCAACTATTTTGTCTATGGTGGGTAATATAGATATCGGTCTGTAATTGTCACACTCTAAGCGACTTCCTTTTTTATGTATTGGTCTAACAATTGCAGTTTTAAGTAGTGCAGGGTATTTACCTGTAGTTATACTTGCGTTTATCAGATTAGACAGTATTATTTTAATTTTTCCGCATAACATTTTTATATCAATCGCCCTTATTCTGTCCACTCCGGGGGCTTTGTTGCTGTTCAAAGATTTAATTATTTTTTCTACAGATTTAGAATTTGCAGGCTTAAATCGCATGGAGACATTTGCCGAGTACCTATAAGTTGATTTGTCAAGTAATGGTTTAGAGCAGTTAGGAATTATCTGTTTGACACCATTATTAAATGTATATGCGAACTTGTTTGCAATGTCTTTGCATGTGTATTTATTACTACCGAAAGAACTTAATATGGATTCATCTATAGAGGACTTAATTTTGCCAGTCAGCTTATTAAGAATATGCCAAAGATTTTTTGAGTTATGTTTATTAGAAATGATTTCCGATTTTGTGTTTTTATTTTTAGTTTTTCGAATTAGTATATTTGCGTAATTTCTAGCTTTGTTATATTTTTGTTTTAATATACAATCATTGGTATTTTTTATCCATTGTAAGAACAACTCGTCCCTATACTCACAAGCTTTGATTATTTTCTTATTTATCCAATTATTTTGATTTCTCGTATTGTTAGATTTTAATTTTATTTTATATTCTGATTTTTTATAACATTCTGTAATTTTTGTATGTAGATCGTTATAAATGTTTATGGGGCAGGTCATACCTAAGGTAGACTCCCATTCTAATTGCTGAAGTGACGAAAACAACTTTTTGTTATCTAAGCAAGTTTTATATTTCGCGACACCCTGTGAATATGTACCGAGGCAAGCGAGCATTACCGCCCGGTGATCGGCCAGTGTTGTACCGATCGCTGCAGTGTATAGGTCTTGTGTGCGGGATCGAGCATAAATGTGATCTATACATGATTTACTAAGTTTTCCATTACGTAATTCAATCCTCGTATGTGCTGTGATCCCACACAAAAGGCCCAAACTGTGTAACATGTCACTATATTTATGTTTTATAGGGTTGTCTAATCTCAAGTTTATGTTGGTATCACCTAATAAGTACAAATCTGTATTTTTCGAGCAATTTCCGATAACTGATAGGAGTTCATCGACGAACAGGTTTTTACTGGAACTAGGAGGATGGTTTTTCCACAGAGGGAGAGCGGTCGGTGCATAGCGCAAGTTGCATGTCATACCATACAGCTGGGTTATTCTGTAACTTAGTTACCAACTGAAAATAGTTGCCAACGAATAAATTTGATATACATTGCTGCTTTACTGTGGGAAATTATAAAGTGTTTTCATAATTTCACACAGTAAAGCAGCAATGTATATCGAACTAATTCGTTGGCAACTATTTTCAGTTGCTAACTAAGTTACAGAATAACCCCCCAGATCTGTCTGTCTCAGTGGATTATAGCAAAATAATTTTGTTTTCCATTATGAATATTTCATTCATGGTGATATATTAATTGTAGAGTACGTAGTCGGGTTTTGTATTTTTATTTATCTTGATCACGCAAGAGGTCAAATTATGTTGTGTTACAAATGTTATTCCGGGAAGTTGGAAAATTCCCCATAGGTACATTGTTTGTTTACTTCTATCAAGTCTTCGAAAATCCTAAACTAATATACACTACATTTACCTATTTTAAACAAGGATTCTTATAAACTTCAACAAATTCATGATCATTGGTCATATTTTGTAAATGTGTGTAGTGCTAAATTATCTTTTCACGTCGTTATACATTATACTCGTACATAAAAGAGCATTCCAACAGTTTAACTTCATAAGGTCTGAAGAACATATTATTAGGTCTAATGTAAAGTATGCTTCAAATAGATCAAAATCAAGTAAAGCATTTTATAAAGTGTCACGATTTATTGGGGGCGTGAGCGCCAAAGCGACGTGAAATATTCGAGGGTCACATCGAGTGGCTGTCCCAGCGAGATATTTCCTTCCCAGATGACATATTACGAATAGCAAGGCTAAGGGTCGTGTCAGACGTGCCACGGCTTCAAGCACATCTTCGTCTACCGAAAGACTTCCACGGCTGCTTTCCACCACCACCACTACAGCCTATTTTTAAAGTCCCACTGTTGGGCACAGGCCTCCTCTCTCATAAGAAAGAGGAATTTAGAGCTTAGACCCGCCACGCTGCTCCAATGCGGGTTGGCGGGCTTTAACGACTATTATCACAATATGATAGTGATAATAACCGGGACCGACCGCTTAACGTGCTCTCCGAGGCACGGGGGTGAAACGCCTCTAACCACTAACTCCGGGCCGGCACTGAGAATTTCTTGACAGAAAACCCAATACCCAACAATTATTTGCCCGACCCGGGAATCGAACCCGGGACCTCGTGGTCTGCAGTCGAATATCCTAACCACTAGACCATCGAGGCAGTTAACGGCTGCTTTGCTTTACAAAAAAATAATGAATGAATTCGAACTACCCGTTAATCAATTACAACTAAGTACATATTTTGACTTTCATCCCATCTCCCAGGGGAACCGTGCTGAATTTCGGGATGAAAAGTGTCCTATATGTATGAACTTATACATATATTTAAAACTCCGTAGTATAAACTTAAATCATGCCAAGTTTCATTTCAATCCATTCAGTAGTTTTTGCGTGATGCGCGCACAAACATCTACGATCTACCTACGATTTTATTCTATAGACTAGCTTTTGCCCGCGGCTTCGCCCGCGTTGCAAGCTTAAAAAAAGAGTAAGTACCTACATACCTACTAAAAATAAAAATAAACTTGAGTAGGTAGGTAGTAGGTACTACCTATATACTACCAGTACTCTGTGCCGCGGTGCCGCGTGTGGAGGCCCAGGGGCGCGCGGCGCGGCGCGGGGAGTTCCGAGCAGCGCGAGTGTTGGCCGTCGCGCGCAATACCTACAGGACCCGCTATACAACGACCTTCACCGAGATGTTTATTTGATGAAACGTATTTTATATTTAATTTAATATGTCAATAAATATATTGCATATGGGTTGCCTAACAAATTTCAGTCCAGGATATGATTAATTAATAATTAAAAAAATAATTTTTATTTTTAACATTTCACCGGTTTGATTATTATTAGACGAATTCTATACTAATCGAAAGTATGCAGTAAAGCCCATAGAGTATGCAAATGTTAGGTTGCTTATTCTTTTCCGGTCACAACTCTCGGGTAGCCAGGTGTAAACAGGTAAATCGATACTAGCATTTTGCACCGGTGTGATTATTGAATTAAAATTAAATGAAAATAAAGATTATTTCATTGTGAATTTGTCTAATAATCAAACCAGTGAAATGTTATTATTATTTTTTTAATTATTAATTAATCATATCCTGGACTGAAATTTTTTAGGCAACCCATATGCAATATATTTATTGACATATTAAATTAAATATAAAATACGTTTCATCAAATAAACATCTCGGTGAAGGTCGTTGTATAGCGGGATCCTATACTAAAATCTTTGACTTGAATAGAAGCAGGTGTTAGGTACTTTGCGGAAATCCATAACATATGATGAAAAGTCAAAATTTTTGCTATAATCCGCAAAACAACACCACCATGTAACACCACACAAATCCACCACCAAATCAAACTCAACGTTCAATCAATTCGTTCGAATCAAAATCGTTTCACTCCGACACCGGAGCATCCTCAAGACATTGTAGACTCTACAATGCACTATTGCAAAGAGACGAAGACTCTTTCACAGTCTTTTGGGTTTTCTATGAAATTTTATTTCCAAAAATCAGATAGATTAAAAATTAAGTATATATTGGAATTTCTTAATTATAACTCCTTTTATCCATTTAGACCGATGAAATACGCTCAGGCCATTGAGGGTTTCGCCATCAAATTAAGGCCCATACATTTGTCGATAAATAAATCCCACTAAGCCGTTGGCTCGGAGTGTAATCATGCTATTAAGTACCTATACGTTTCCACCAGAGATATTTCCCTAAAGCAAAGAGTCAATATTGGTATCATTTTTTTTATCACTGATCTCGTTAGACTGATTTTTTTTTCTCTTAAAAAATAGGACTCACCATTCTTTTTCAGACTCTTTTTCAGAGTCTTTCAGACTCATCTTTCTATCCATCCTATTTTTGAAATATTCTTTAAAATATTCAGAGGTACAGTATGGCGATATCCGAAACCAAAAGGAAACTGTCTTAAGAATCATTAGGTTTAAAAAAAACAATTTTGGAATATTTTGGAATTTTTTAATCAAACGTGAATAATTTAAAATGTTTTTTTTTTGTAATGTGGATCGATTAAGTTTAACGTAAAGGTTATTTTTATCGGAAGAAATTTTTCAGGAATAGGAGACACACAGCAATTTTATAAAACGTTTTTCATACAATTTGTACTGATTACTAGTCTAATCCTTCATCCTACATTAACAATTGTTGAATTAGTTATTTACTTCCTAAAAATATTCTATTTTAATTTTTACTCAATTGTCCTTAAATGTACATTGACATTTCAATCTAAATATAAGTATTAGGAATCACAAAATTGATGATTTCAAACTGACCCGACTAAATATCCAACCACTGACCTTTTACTAGGAAAACGGTACAAACTTTGTCAGAAATTTCATCAAAGACTTTCAAATAGTCCTAAATATTAATTTAAACCATTTGGGTGAGCTTATTCAAAGCATTTCCCAAATGTTTAAAATATTACATCAAGTTACATGGAAAATACGGGCCTTGGTCCTAATCATAAATCCATACTTGACCTTTGCTCGACGCTTGTGCCCCCAGGACGTTTGCTTAGGCAGAGGTTATTCGTATGCGTGGGTTCACAAGTACAAACAACTTTAAAAATAAGACTTTGTATTACGTTTCGGTTGGATAATTCATTATTTTCCTTGTTCCCTTAATTGTAGTACTTACCTATGAGTGTTTGGCATTCGATTGTGCTTCAAAATCTTGATAAGAGTTTGACCTTTGTGGATAAACTTAATAAGAAATGTTAACGAAGACTATGTACTACCAAAAAGGTATCGGTATTTCCAATATTTTATGTTTAAAAATACAGCATACAGCAGCATGTTTAGAAAGTTTTAAGTAGAAATTCCTGACTAGTTTTGCTTTTGAAATAGACCCCATAATAGAAATGGACTAGATCTAGTAAAGACGATGCAGATGCCAAAATTTTTTTTCAGGTTCTTTTTCGTGTATGGGATCCCACCTGAAAAATAATTCAGTTTCAAATTCAATATTGGGGTTTGAGTCAATATTCTACACCAAATATCCCAGGTATGTAACTGATTCCATCTACGAGTCAGAGATCGATGGCATATTTTTTTTAATTATTCATCTAAGGTTCGAAACCTAAGGCGATGGAAAGCTCACACCTCGCACCGGAAAACGCAGTGTCGACTATCGGCAGACCTGTCGGTGGATCATCATCATCATCATGATCAACCCATTACCGGCTCACTACAGAGCACGGGTCTCCTTCTCAGAGTGAGAAGGGTTTTGGCCATAGTCTACCACGCTGGCCAAGCGGATTGGCAGACTTCACACACCTTTGAGAACATTATGGAGAACTCTCAGGCATGCAAGTGCAAGTGCAAATGTGAAGGAAAACATCGTGAGGCAGGTTTCCTCACGATGTTTTCCTTCACCGTTAAAGCAAGTGATATTTAAATAATTAAAACGCACATAACTCCGAAAAGTTAGAGGTGCGTGCCCCGGGATCGAACCCACGACCTCCGATTAGAAGTCGGTCGTCCTAACCACTAGGCTATCACAGCTTTGTCGGTGGATGAAGACATTAAAAAAGTTGCAGGTAGGTAGCCTCTGGACGCAAGCTTCACAAGACTTCGCAGCTAGTGCAAGTGTGTGAAAGCCCATACAAAAGCCATAATATGTCCAGCAGTGAACTTCTGTCGATTGATAACGACAATGAAAACATTGGCAGATAGCGGCCTCTTTGCAACGATGTAAATAAAAGAATAGAAACATCGAAAATAGAGAATTACGAAGCAGTATTAATGAGAGTCTTTCAACATATTTCAATACCTAGACTCTTGAAAGTAACAAAACAAGCACCATTTGAATCTTATTTCGGGGTTCATTAAAAACTGCTGTTTAAGGCACGCCCTGAAGGCTGAAAACACTAGAGACTTTTTGAAACATTTAATTAAAACGCCCGTTTCGTCTCTTGTAAATCAAAGAGCCAGGTTTTAACGTGAAAGCGATGATTGTTTGTTTTGCGAGTACCCAAGGTAATAACCTGTTCATTAAAAGTTTCTAACGTCTAAGAGCCCCTTCACACTAGAGCGTTTCTCCAGCGTAGCCGTTCGTCGAACGTATGACGCCGCGACATACGCGCCGTAAACGCTGATCGTTGAGTTAGCGTCGCGTAGATGCCGCGTAGTCAGATTTTGGTGTAGTCATTGAAAAAAGTGTGTGTGTGTATTTCACACACAGCAGAAGTGAAATATCAGAAAAGTAACCTTAACCTTAACCGTAACCTTAACTTTAACTTTAACATTGGCTTTGCAGGCTTTTTTGTTTCATCGAATTTTCAAATGCACGATCCTATAGAAGTTTGTTTCACTTCAAAAAATGGATTCCGACGAAGTATTGTAGACTTTGCTGAAGAGCTTGCCAAAGCAACGTTTAGGTGTTAATAAAGCGAGTGCGTCGCGCTTCCGCGGCGTCTGCGCTGTGCATAATTGAAGGTTAATATTTTGAATCGTGCCGCCCCGATAGGGGGTAGGTGAGGGTGGGAGAGGGGGGAGGGGGGGAAGGTAAGTCATCCCCCCCTCAAACCCTTTGCCGGAAACGCATACTTTTTTTTAAATAATTTTTTTAATATTGATGAAACTGACATTGCTAAAACATTTAAAACGAGTCGCCTCGTTAAGTGAAGGGAGAGGGGAGGGGGGAAGAAGGGGTACGTCATCAAGACAAGACTGCTTGGCGTTGGGGTGCTCAGATTTCGATTTGGACCACATTCGACCAATGACCCAATAGAACCTAAGTGCCCGGCCTGCGGCCGGGCACATGAATATTTATGTTCTAACCTAACCTAACCTACCCTAGCTTCTTCCCACCCCTACTTGTTAATGGGGATTTACCAAAATTTAAATTTAATAAAAAAAAAAAATGGGGATTTAAAAAAACAAAACCTTTTTATAAACATTTATAAATAAATCCAATAAATTCCCAATCTATTTTATCTCCCCGCAGGTTGGGAAACTCCCCACAAAATGGCCACCCCTGCGCTTGTCGTGTGTTCGTTTTCTCGCAAACGTTTCATTTCACGCAAATTTTTATCAAAAATTTACGTTTCTAACCTAAAAATATACGTATTATTCGTATTTTATGTAAAAAAAAAAATCGCGCGTCCGGCAAAAAAAAATTGTTCCGGGGGCATCGACAGACCCTCTAAGACACCCCTATAAACTAACTTTTGCTCTATCAGGGCGGCACGTTTCAAAAGCCAACCCTAATTGAAGAACGCCCATGCAAGTGAAAGCCTAGTAAAGTGGCTCTAATAAAGGGTTGGGGATCCTAGTACCTACAAACAAATTGTACCGTATTGCATCCCACAGCACACCACGCAACGCGTGTTGAGTCAAATAAAATCGGTATGTTTACTGAAGAAAATCACTACTTAAGCTTGTCTGTGAGCGCATGTGACAATAGTCGTTAAAGCCCGCCAACCCGCATTTGGAGCAGCGTGGCGAGCACAGGTGGCGAGTCTAAGTTCTAAATCTCTCTCTTCTATCAGAGAGGAGGCCTGGGCCCAGCAGTGGGACGTTGAAAAGGCTATAGGGTGGTTGGTTATGTATGTTCTATAAGATGATGATGACTTCAAATAGGCTGCCAAATAGCATTTCTTTTTATTACTATGATTTGAAAGTTTTCAACCGCTCTTAAAACTTTATCAACCGAATCAAGAGTCAATACCGTTGCCTCAATTCTATTAACAGATAAAAGCTGCAAGTGGACAACGGGGGGGTTCTGAAAACTTCTGCGGTTCGCACTGCAAGAACTTTAGCGCATCGAACAACGAACAGCTAAACTTTTAAGTATTTCTCAAGCCCCCTTTATGGCCTCTATCTTTTCTAACGGAGTAAGCAACCATTATCACGCCAAAAACATTCTAATCACGTTCTCAAAAAATGATTAGGCCCAAATACTAATGTTATAAATGCGAAAGTGTGTCTGTCTGTCTGCTAGCCTTAAACGGCCCAACAGTGCAACCGATTTTAGTGAAATTTGGTAATTTATATCCCGGGGAAGGACATAGACTACTTTTATCCCGGAAAAATAACATGTTCCCACGGGAAGACAAAAATTTAAAATACATAATTTGTTTAACCGATTTTGACGTTTGGTACAAAGTTAGCTAACAGCCTGGGGTCGGCCATAGGCTACTTTTTATCCCGGAAAATGAAAGAGTTCCCACGGGATTCTTAAAGATTCCTCCGTTTAACCGATTTATACCAGGTACAAAGGTAGCTTTTATCCTTGTAATTTGACATAGGTAACTTTTATCCCGAAAAAGCAAATAGTTCCCACAGGATTTAAAGGAAACCTAAATCCACACGGACGAAGTCGCGGGCATCATCTAGTATTTAATAATTAATTAATAATTAATTAATTATCTTTAAAACATTGATCAGTGGTTGTCTAGTCATACAATGCTTTGTTCTCTTCATTTGAATATCAAATTACTGATGAAAGAGTGAGAGGATTCTGTTTATAGCTATATTCATTCTGTACATATCGTTTATTTGAAAGACCGTAAGTCATCCTTACTAATAAACTGAGTCGCAAATAGTCGAAGGTATGTAGAACAAGATATCCTCTGAGTAGAGGCGCAGAGTGAAAAACCAAATAAAAATAGTGAACAAAGTGATGTTAATTTCAATAATCCTCTTTGTAAAGTATTTATAAATACTAAATAAATATATCACGGGCTCACAATTCTCGTGGGATAGCGCACCTGTTCGGTGCAATCGTATCGTATGCATTAAATAAATAAATAAATAAATATTCACACATACACACACGGTCGTCTGTTCCTTTTTTTTTTTTTTTTTGACGCTGGGAAATGCATTTACGCACACCCTCCGGAAGCCTTACAGCGAACTGCAATGCTTCCGGAAGGTAGTGTGGGACTCAGGCAGGCCAAGAAGTGGCCAGAATACCCACTAAAACCCAGCGATGTTCCTCCGTGTCGCCTGGTGGCTGGGTTACGGGTACACTTGCGCAATCATCCGCGACCCAGCCGGCGCCGTCCGCCGAGGCAGACCCTCCACCGGGGGACCTAAAGGCCCCCTAACACCGTCTGAGGCGCACCAGGAACATAGTGGTGCGCCTCCCGACCCGAGGCGTCTCAACGGGCGACGGATACACCATTCCATCACCCGGAGTTCCTCGCCAGAGGCAACCCTCAAGAGGGCCACACCCGCAGGCGACCCTCAAGAGGTTCACCCCTCGTGTAATTTTTTATAGAGGTTTTCTTCCTCGCGGCCCCTCGCTCAGTGCGTGGGGCCCCCGGTTCCGCTCAGTGCGGATTACGGGTTGCCCGACGGTGGCCGAAGCCAGCGCCCACCGGCCACAAAGACCAGCGGACCCGCCGCGCAGGGCGTTTCCACCCCCTCCGGTAATTTTTTAACGAGGTTTTCTTCCTCACGGCCCGAAAGCCTCCCCCCCAATTGTCGCCGCCCGGAGTCTCCACAGTCCACTCTGATGAACAGAGAAGTACCAGGAGCCTCCAAGCGGCAACCCCCTGCTGGTTTTGGTCCGCGCCGGGTTTCCCCGGTACCTCCCATATCTGGGAGGCGTTCCCCCATCCGCCACCGGGGGGACGCGCCCGATGGGGGACCAGCAACCCCACACGGGACGGTCGTCTGTTCCTAAAGTAGGCAACTTAATGCCTGTGTTACAACCGACTGATATACATATTTACATATATACAATATAGATATATATAATTTTTTATTAAATATATAGTATAGTATATACATAATACATACTTATATACTTACATAAATACACCCAGACTCAGGGCGGGAATCAAACCCGCAACCCCGGAGCGGAAAGCAGGGTCACTGCCAACCGCGCCAACGGGTCAGCCAACGCGTTGCATTAACTCGACCATTAGGATTAGTACGAGTTTATGGATCTCGACACCCACCACCACCACTACAGCCTTTTAACGTCCCACTGCTGGATTTAGAGCTTAGACCCACCACGCTGCTCCAATGCGGGTTGACGGGTTGGCGGATTGACGGGTTGGCGGGTTGGTAGGTTGGCGGGCTGCTCCAATACGAGTTGAATCTCGACAACGATTATAGATTTTAAATATTGAAATACTACAAAGTATCGAAACATTACGATAATACATCAAAGTAAAATGAATCTTAGCTTAGCTCTAGTTTGTTAGCTAAAGCCAGCGCGATCAGCGGAAGCATTTCGAAATACTAATCAGTAGCATCAGTAGATCTTTAAAATATCCTCTTCTAGGTTCATTCTACTGTGACATTATTGCGTTTCAATGATCGAAATCTATCAACAGTGTCGAGATTTTTTAACTCGTACTAACGCTCTCGCTTTCAGAACTGCATACTTTTACGTTTTGTTTTTTTGCAACATGTTTTTAAATTTTATTTTGTTACTGGGATAATTATTATTTGGGAATGAATTTCAGCTAAGTAGGCAAATTTTTCTCCTGAGGCTGGGTTTTTACAATATTATAATTTCTTACTTATGGAATAGCATAAATAAAAATAATATTAGATCATAATTTGAGCCTATTTCAAAAGTACAGAATTATAATGTAGCTTATGTAGCCACTACTATTTAAAGAAACCACAGTTTCTTAAATAGTATTTATTGGCTATTGCACTAAGATGAATTTCCTGACTTTCTTTCTTGTTATTTCTTTCCATAAGTCTTTCCTTTCAAAAATTTTCCTTTAAAGATTAGTTATAGCTACCATATCTGAAATTTCTATGGAGATCTGCATGGATTTATTTCCATCTAAGTAAATAAAAAATATTTGTAGGAAAAAAAATCATAAGGAACCTCAGAGAAAGTGTGTCTCAGTGTGTGTAGGTATTTTTAATATAAGATCATTTTAACGTCTAAAAAACTTTGTAATTTCGTCTACGTTTCTTTTTCACAAGTCAAAGTTAATAGACAAATGTGAAATAGAAAAAAATTAAACACGATTTTGATATTTTTTTTTTGAATATTTTTCACGGTTTATTTTTATTCAATTTAAGTGTGACATTATGGAAGTAAAAAAACCTTGGAGCAAAGACTCATTCATCGCTTTGATGTGGAACAAAGTAGATTGAAGATCCACAGCTGCGACCAATTTCGGGCCCGTTGATCGCTCCTCGGGTGATTTTGTATGCGCCACTTGAAGTGCATTTCCTCCTACATTTATTTTATTAAAGAGAGTGACTCGAATTTTACTATGGTATGATAGATTGTTAGCTATTTCTTGTTTACAATTTTTTTATAGGTATAGCGGACAACTGAGAAAGCAGGTCACCTGATGTTAAGTGATTACCACCGCCTATGAACATTAGCAGCATCTGAGGAACCACTACTGCGTTGCCGGCTTTTGAGGAAGGTGACTGGCTCTTCAGCTCACTGCCGGAATACATCGGATGCTTTGCGGCAGATTACGGCTGAAGTGTGGTCGCTAGCCAGGCGGATTCGGGGTAGAATCCTACCAAAAAGCGGTGATACCATCCAGATTACGTTGTGTGGTATCAGGCACAACGACCCGTAGAGGGGACTAAAAGCGTCAGGGCTTCGTTAGCATACTGGCAGGGTGCACCGCGCGCAGGTGAGGATGACTTTGGCCACATAGGTGGAATTTGGGCCACTAAGTATGATTATTATTTGAATAAGTAACCAATAAAACTCCAGGAAATTTTAAAGACAGTAATATCTGTCTGGTTTTAAAGATTTCGGTAAAAATAATATGTTTAGTTTTAAAGTTACACGGGCTTAAATATAGATACCTACAATCTACATAACACACAATTCTTAGAGTAACTGTAACTTTGAAAGTAGGTACATATTTTCACGAAAATCTGACTAAGAATATTAGATTCTAGAGCGTGTCTAAAAAAAATCATTAAGGCTTTGATAGTAGACCAGTGTCGATAATTTTTGAAATCAAAGAAAATTACAGTAGGATGAAACCCATTGGAAAAGAACGAGAATATTATAAAAATAAAAGGAAAAATAATTTACAGGCGATCTGAGCTCGGGAAAAAAAGGGGGTGGAGTTTTAAGGGTAAAAAACGGTTTATCTTGATTTCCGGCAAAACTACAAGTCCTATGGAAAAAAATCAAATGGCAAAGTTGTAGGTAATGAAAAGATCTACAACTTTTGTATTTACATTTTTTTCACATAACCTCAAAATTTATGTGAAAAGTTCAAAAAACCAAGTTTATGGTTTTTTATTTTTATCTTTTACAATAGTTTTGCCAGAAATCGAGATAAACCGTTTTTTACCCTTAAAACTCCCCCTCTTTTTTCCCCGAGCTCAGATCACCCGTAAATTATTTTTCCTTTTATTTTTATAATATTCTCCGCCTTTTCCAATGGTTTTCATCCTACTGTGATTTTTGTTTTTCACTTTTTATTATTTTTAAAGGTATCTACCCTGGTCGGCTCAATATTCAAAAAACAACAAACTTCGTTTGTATGGGATGCGCTTGGAAGTTTTCTCCATTCAACCCTGTGTCTTTGATTTTGTATGAAACATGTTATACAATCATGGCTAAATAATATATAGGTATTATTAAAATCCAATTTTTATTTATTATTGTACGGTTCATAATAATTATCTTAAAAATAAACAAACTTCCATTTTCCCTAACTAAGTTTCCTGTTATTTATAGAGTTGTTCGTAGTTAGTTATTATTGTTAGTCATTTCAAATAAAACCTAAAATAATAATATTGGAAAATAGGTACAACGAAGTGAATATGTCAATTAAAAGAATCAAATGGTGAAAGGCTAATTTATTCGATCTTATGTATTAAGAAGTATTCACATGATGTACATAACTTAAAGAGCTATAAGTATAAAATAAGTGACCCAAAACTTAAATCTAACGAATATAATAAAATTATTTTATCAAAGTCCATTTTCCTTGCCATGTCATTTTTGCCAGAAGAACACTAAAATACATTTTCGAGTAAGTGATGAGTATTTCTGAAGGCCTTTTTCTTAGATAACAATAAATTGAGGGCATATCAGCGGCTTTTTAACTATGTGATGTTTTGTGTACGAACAGTTAGGGCCTGTTTCACCACCTTCTGATAAGTATCAGATACACTTGCCATAAAGTAAGAAAGTGACAAAACTTACGTTTAAGCTATCAGACACTTATCAGAAAGTGGTGAGACAGGCCGTTAGTATAATAATAGGGTTTTCTAATTAGGGCTATATAGCCATATCCTCTGGGTCGTAGTGTGCAAGACATCCACACAATCTCTTGTTGCGGGTACTTGATTTTACACCCTCTTAGGCTATACTGCAAGTTAATTGTGTTCGATCAATTTTAGCTACTGGTCTTTTATTTTACAAACGCTAAGAGACAGGGTCGTAAGAAGACTGATTTGATCGTTTTAAGCTTCTGTATACATACACCTAAAGAAAACAATTTACTCTATTTACTTAATCTTGAAAAAAATAAAATTAATTTAATTTAACAAAAAATTGTATGAGCATTTACTTTTCAAAATACTAACCCTATCTCTTATTGTGATTCCGGTCCCTTACCGCCGTTAAGTGTGCTGTCTGGTCGCATTAGTGAATCGAATAGTGCATTCTTGAATAGCCATGTTTGGGGTCATGAAGTCAGTTATGCTGTTGGCTGTAGAGGGGCGGTCGAAGGGATAACCCATAGCACGACGATCGGGATATTTGCGATCACGAATACCACAGTATGAGGCTGCATCGTTGCAAGAGCCCACCAAGTCTTGAACGACTCTGTCATCATTCCAGTTAGAAATCATACAGAAGAGTAAAACAGGGTATCCTCTCTCCGTACCCTTAGGTATCAGCATATGGTGAGGCCACCCGCAGCCACAGAAATCAAACTTAGCTGCCTGAGCGCTACCCACGGCGCCTGGACGGTTGTTCTGATTGCGGAAAGTCCTCTCATATGGGATAGTGACTGACGAGTTCAAGCTTGAGCGACAGATAGTTTTGGTTCCTTTGGGTAATGCTTCAGTGAATTTGTCGAGCTCAATCATAAGTCTACGCTGGTCATCGAAAGACAATGGACGACCACACTCATCCAGCGTCGGTGCCATGAAGATTCTCACAGTACCCATCATATCCGTGCAACTTGAATTGTTGACTTCAATGACGTAGTTGAAATCATCATGTGTCAAATGCGTGAAGCGTGCGAGCACAGAACCACGTGGAGTGAAATCCATCCCCTGGCTAAGCTCTAAGATACTCTGCTCCCACTGAGTGTTAAGCAAGTTGGCTCCACAAGAACCTTCAATACCGATACAAGACACGCATATTCCAGGGAAATCTAATCTTTCAGTGGGATAAGGAGGAAGTTTGGCCTTGTACATCTGGAATAGGTCATCTATGTACGAGTGCCAGCGGTAAAATATAGGATCACGCATTGCAGTAGCTGAGTCACCCATAACGCCATATTCTTCCAAATTTCTATGGTCAGGATCGTGACAATATGCGATGAAATTGTGTCCCATGTTGTGTAAATTGCCATAGTAGCCACGGTTAGGGCTGATTATGGATGACTCCATAAGATTTCCGAGAACATCTATTCCAGTCTCCTCATCTAACGCCATCTGCCGGCCATTGGGCAACAAGATTGACATATTTTCAATCGCTTCAATGAATCGGTCTCTCATAGTTTCAAGTTCCAATATATCACTACTTATCAGGTTTACGGGACGATCGATACTTCTAAGGGTGGATCCTGCATACCTCGGAGGCCACGCACGACTCGCTACCTGCGAGTCGAGCTTAGGGAAGTAGCCCTCTTCGATCGGGCTTTTGAAGTCATTGAATGGCCGAGTACGATCTAAATTATTGCACAGTCTCTCCGTGTTGTATCTAGCTATGATCTGTTGGTGCATGTAGTAGAACAGTTCCCCACGTCGGTCCTTGTTGACGATTGCGCGGTTGGCCGAGTCGAATGGATAGACGAGATGCCAGTGCCAATGGTGTAGGTTGACACCGATGTCCTCGCGGAAGTACGCAACGCGTTGCTCCGGATCAGATTCTGACGCAGTGTAATTTTGAGGAATGACAATCGGCAATCTTTCACGAACCGATTCAACAGTGCTCACTTCACGAGCGCGACGGAACACCCTCGGGTCCATATATTTGTCGGGAAAAGTTTCCACTAACGAAGGAATGTCCATACCCTTGGTATCCTCTCGGTTCAGCATAGCAACAGACAGGCAGTAGTTGAACATATAAGGGTTTATTCGGATCTGACAGTAGGAGCAAAGAGACTGCAGATCCTCAATGTCGTTCACGCCCATGAAGATATCGATGAGCTTACCAGCCATTATGGTGTGATTAGGCACAAATAGTGAGAACTGGTTATTGTAGGGGAGTTTCATAGGCACAGAGAGGTCGGGCAGAGCAATGTCGCGTATAGGGATGATACGTGTCGCGTTTCTACCGAAACGGTTGGCGAGAGTATTGCAGACGCTCTTGTAGTTATCGGGATAGAAGTTGTCCGGCAATTGAAAGACAGCATTGTCCCCTTTCTGCATGAAACATGGCTCCGTGGGGCGATCGAAGAACAACAGGAGATTTTCTTTCGACATGACTGGGTTCTGCAATGACGAATTAAATAATTTCAGTTTTTTTCCTCTGAATTGAATGTCATAAAAGTAAAGGATTTTTTCTAGAACACAAGGTTGGAAAAAGAAAAATGCATTATTTTATTCTCTATCAAAAATACTAACTAAGTATTAAGTATTATCAAAATATTGTAAAAGAATTAGTACTGTATACAAGCTTAATTTTTAATTCTGTGGAATTCTGACGTTTCCTCATGTTACCAGAGATAAAACAGTTCCCACAAAAAAGATAATATATTCAAAACTTACATAAATAAAAATCAATTTCAGCATATAGACAAATGCCTGATAGGATATTTCAGGTACTTTAGTTTGGGGTAAAATCGAACTTCAGCTGGTGGTAACCCTGTTTTTCATACAAATAACTCATTATATTTACAAAATGATAACTGTCAGAATTCCACCGAATAAAAAATCAGACTTTACAAGCATAAGACTTTACCTATAAAATTATATATATTTATTTGGAAGGCCTAATAATTATCATAATAAAATATATTGCGGTATTAATACGTCTCGAATTTGGTAATCTGCTTTTTAGAAGTTGGTTGTTACGTCAAACAAGTAAAAACAGGAATATTTAAAAATCCTAAGTTTTCGTAATGTTAATGACATAATATTTAAAACATACATAGTATAAAACAAAGTCGCTTTCTCTGTCACTATATCCCTATGTCCCTATGTATGCTTAAATCTTTAAAACTACGCAACGGATTTTGATTTTTATTTTATTTATTTTATAACGGATTTTGATGCGGGTTTTTTTAATAGATAGAGTAATTCAAGAGAAAGGTTTATGAGTAGAAAAATTGGACCCGATAGGTGGCGCTAATAGCGGGCAGGACGACGTCTGCCGGGTCCGCTAGTTATTCATAAAACAGACCACTGTTCTAAAATATAATTAGTTATTAATGTGATGACCTCTCTAACGCAGTGGTGAGTGCTGTCGTCTTAGAAGTGGGAGGCACCGGGCTCGATTCCCGGCAAGTGCAATTTGGGAATTTACAATTTCTAAATTGTCTCTGCTCGTACTGCAAAACCGATCAGAGGTATGGATTAAATAAAAACTTCCAGGTTAGCCCGCTTCCATCCACTGCATCGTCACTTACCATCAGATGAGAGCGCAGTCAAGGGCTAACTCGTTGATGAAGTAAAAAAATGATGAAATTACTCACCAGCGGTAGGTTTAGTAGAAAAAGAAAACTAAAAACAATTAACTGGAAAGTATAGAAGACTTCCAGTAAGCCGTGAAACTCACGGCTGACTGTATCGACCAATCTTCAACCGTTCCTTTTTATACCGGTGTTTCACACGAAGCCGAAGAGTGCGACTTTACTGTTCACACAGCACTACTGAAACGTGTGCAACTATAAACAGTTAGTTAGTTAAAGTCTGTTCATTTACTTACGGTCACCTTTGATCGCACCGCCTCGGCACGCGCGGCGTCTTTCCAAAGACACCGCCGGATACTTCAAAGCATGCCGCGCGGGGTGTACAGGCACAAGGGGTTTTGGCGTTTCATACCTACTCATATTTTTTTATTAAAATTCTCTTTCCTTTTTATATTTTTTTATATTCGTATTTTATTACAATATAACCATAAACATAAAATATAATATTATCATGAACACGGGTCTTCTCTCAAAATGAGAAGGATTTTAACCATAGTCTAACACGCTGGCCAAGTGCGGATTGTCAGACTATTCGGAGATTGTTAGAATAGAAAAAAAATTACAAACAGCAAAAAAAAAAAAAACAAAAAATAAAAGCAGAATACTAAGAGCACCTGCGCCTGTACCGACACTATATTACCGAACGGACTATATAGGGAAAATGTGTTTTCAGTTTATCACCAGGATATTTTGTAGTGTTTTCCGTCTGCTGATACCATAATATTATGGTGACTGGTACCTACTGCGTCTGCTGATATTGCCAAATTTGTCCACGATGAATAATAGTATTAATAAGACTAGGTTAAGATTTTTATATCCTTACTTAATATTATAAATGCGAAAGTAATTATGTCTGTCTGTCTATCACGCTTTCACGTCAAAACTACTGAACCGGTTTAAATGAAATTTAGTACACAGATATTAGAGCCTAAGAAAGGACATAGGGTACTTTTTAATGCGTATGCGTATGCGTAATAAAAAGTGCTGTAAGGGGTTGAAATGTTGTATGGAAGTAACGTCATTTTCATATCAAATCTAAAAGCTTGGAATTTATTTTTTAGGCTGTTGATTAGATATAAATAAAAAGGTCAATTAAAGTTTGTGTGTTTGTGCGTGTGTGAATATGAAAATACCGAAATCTATAGGTAGGTATAGCTGTAGCTATAGATTTCGGTATTCAGAAGTTTGCTATAGTAATCTACCTAGATTACTATAGCAAACTTCCTTAAAAGTAGGTTGGAAAATGGAGCGGGAACGGGAACCAGAAATCCACGATTCCCTCGGGATTTGTGATAAATCGAAAATCACGCGGGCGAAGCCGTGGGCAGAAGCCATAAAGCTAATGTAAGAAATTCGATAAGAAATAACTATTATATTATAGGTAACAAGCAAATCAAGTGTAAAAGAGACGACATATTGTAAACGAGACAAATAAAGATCCCCACCCCCGTCGTACGTCCACCCGCTGGACACTGTACACTATAAAAGACGCAATAATAAATACGAGTTCCCTGGAAGATCCTCCAGCTGAGCCTCGCCAATCGGGACTGCTTATCGGAGTTTAGCAGTCTTGGTCCATCGGAGTGTCATCCACCAATTGCTGCCAGTACCTCAACCGCAGACGTCGTACGCCCTCGGTGTGGAGATCTGTGTTGACCGCCAGCCCACGCGTGTGTTCGCGTTCTACAAGCCGCCGACGAGTCGACTCGCAGTTGCTATCCACGCTGACACGCTGCTGGAATCGCCGGAGACTTCAACGCAAAGCACACGGCGTGGAACTCCAACCTCGACAGCCCGGACGCCAGACGCCTCCGCCGCCACGGTTAGAAGGTGCTAGGACCAGAGGTCCCGACGCACTACCCGTACTGTGCAGCCCACACGCCAGACGTCATCGACATAGCCGTCACCCGCGCCCTCGCCGCAGCTCCGTCGATGGACGTTCTGGATGACCACCTCATCTCCGACCATCAACCAGTCCTCTTGACGCTGAAGACCCCGCCGATGACGCCAACTGCCTTCTCCGAAGCATCACCAGTACTGGCAAATATTTGCCGCTCACATAGCTGAACATTCGCCGTCCTACAGAGTGTAGAGCCCTGCAGACATCGACCGACTCGCCACGGACTTCAGCGCGACCATGTCCAGCGCGCTTCGAGAGTCCAGACTCGACGCTGTAACCACGCGTAGACCACGCCAGCTGCTCCCGGCCTACATTCTAGCGATGCTCGAGGAGAAGAGGAAGCTACGTAGAACATGGCAAAACCTGCGGTGCCCGATCATGAAGACCCGACTCAACGCTCTGGCTGCCAAAATCTCTGAAACACTGGAGACAGTCACTGAAGAGTTCTGGTACTCTGCCATCGAGCCCACCCATAATATGAATCCTCTATAAAAGATTCTGAAACAGTCAGTTCACAGCTAACATTCAAACAGCCAGTCCTAGTAGGTACCTAATATCATCCATTACTGAGTATTTACAAATAAACTAGGTAATTAATGAAATACCTAATTAATAAATAAATAAAAAAGCCTTTATTATTCCTTATCTTAAACTAAGTTATTTACAATTTTTTTAACGACCATTATATTATTAGCAATAAATTTGTTAGTATTTTTTAATTAGTATACGTGAGCGTATGAACTGTATGTGTGTGTGTGTCTATGTGTGTGTGTGTGTGTGTGTGTGTGTGTGTGTGTGTCAGTGTGTGTGTGTGTGTGTGTGTGTGTGTGTGTGTGTGTGTGTTCATATCTGAGTGTGTGCTCGCATCCACATACAGGATGCGAGTTTTTGTGAGTGTGAAATTGAGTTGTGTAACTTTAGTATGTTAGTAAATGTTAGTATATTTTATTTATTCTTGTTTTTCTTTGTTAGATAAGGACCCCTCTTGGGTATAGGCCTCCTCCAGGTGGTGCCAATTCTGTCTGTCTTTGGCACTATCAAGCCAATTTTTCCCCGCTATTCGTACAATGTCATTGGACCAGCGCGTCTTCGGTCTACCTATTTTTCTTTTGCGTGCCGGGCCTGGCCAAGTGTTAATTTTCCTTGTCCATCTTTCGTCTGTCAGTCTCGATACATGTCCAGCCCATTTCCACTTAAGCTTCAGGGCATGGTTCAAGGCGTCTGTTAGCTTTGTCTTTTTTCTTATGTCTTCGCTTCTCACTTTGTGTATTCTTCGTAGATTAAGTATGCTTCTTTCCATCGCCCTCTGACAAGTTACTATTTTCCTTTTTATATTCTTTGTATAGATCCATGTTTGGCTGGCGTAGGTAAGGCATGGTAGGATGCATGTATCTAAGACAGTTTTTTTAAGGTGTAGTGGGTAAGCCCCTTTCATTATTTCCTTATGTGCCCAGTACTTGTTCCAACTGATGTTTATTCTTCTGTCTACTTCCTCTTCTGCACTCGTCAAGCTAAAAGAGACTTGTTTTCCGAGATACAGATATGAGCATACGTATTCTAATGCAACGTTGTTCAAAAGTATTTTATTTTGTGAACTGTTTGTCATAATCTTGGTTTTGCTAATATTCATTTCTAACCCTACTTTCCTACTTTCTCTATCTAGGCCACTTATCATTCTTTCTAGCTTCCTACTGTGGTCTGCGAAGAGTGCAATGTCATCTGCAAACCTTAGGTGACTAAGATATTTGCCGGATATGTTGATGCCTTCGTTTGTCCAGTCCAGATTGCAGATTATATTTTCTAGGACAGCAATAAAAAGTTTTGGAGATATTGGGTCTCCTTGTCTGACCCCTCTTGATATGTTTATTTCTTTTCCGCGGAATTCTAGTTTCACTTTGCTTTTGCTTTTCATGTATATGTTTTTCAATATGTTTATATATTTTTTGTTTACTTTACATTTATTTAGCGCCTTCCAGATAGAATTATGAGATATACTGTCAAATGCCTTCGTATAATCTATAAAGGCTATGTAAAGTGGTTTATGAAATTCTCGGTACTTTTCAATGACCTGTTCCATAACATGAATATGGTCTATTGTGCTAAATCCTGAGCGGAAACCGGCTTGTTCTACCGGCTGAAAGCTGTCAATTTGTGGCCCGATCCTGCTTGAAAGGATGGATGTGAATAGTTTATAAATGCTTGACAGAAGACTTATCGGTCGGTAGTTTGATATATCAAGTGGGTTACCTTTTTTATAAAGGAGAATTATTTCAGAAGTGGTCCATTGTGTAGGTACTTGTCCTGTGTTTATTATCATATTGAACAGTAATGTTAAGGGAGAAGTAAGCTGGCGTACTGCAATTTTTATAAGTTCATTTCGTATGTTATCCGGTCCTGCACTTTTTTCATTTTTAAGAGTTTTAATGTGGTCCAACGTTTCAATTTCATTTATTGGCGTTATTTCGCCAGTTTCTTCTTCCTCTTCGAATTCATGACTCGTGTTACTTTTGTCGTCTGGTAATTTCGAGTATAGCTCTTTATAAAACTTCGTAGCACAATTCATTAAGTCAGTCCTGGTTTTCACTTCTTTCGAACCTGAGTTCAAAGCCTGGATCCAGTTGTTGTGTGTTTTTAATTCCTTTTGGGCTCTTTTATAACTTCTGTAGTTTACCAAGTTTTTTTCAATGACGTTTCTCCTATAAGCCTCATAGTCTTTTCTTATTGCTCTGTTTGTACTTTTAAATAGGTCACTCAATTCTTTTCTTGTATTTTTGTCCTTATGTTCGATAAGTAAAAGGTCTGTTCGTCTTTTTATAAGCGTCTTTGTTTCTTCTTTTAAAATATCTTTTCTATTTTTATGTTGTTTTGTTTTGGGTTCTAGACTTGCTTTAATTGCTTTTTCTAAGGAGTCATAGTAAGACTGTACGTTTATATTTTGTTCTGAATTAATATTGTTTTCTATTTCTTCTATTAGTGCTGTTAAATTTCTGAGATAAGTTTCGACGGAAGATTCGCTGTTCGGGATAGCAAGAGACTCCTTGAAGGTTTTTCTGCATTTTTTTGTATTTTTTATTTCAAATGTTGCTCTTACCAACCTGTGGTCTGACGGAAATTCAACGTTAGATAGTACTTCAATATTATTTACGTGCTTTATTAGATTGGTCAATATGAAATCTATTTCGTTTTTTATTTTCCCATCGGGTGATACCCAGGTCCATCTGCGGTTTTCTTTCTTATTAAAATAAGTGTTGACTATGGATAGTTTATGTTCGAAGGCATAAGATATGAGTAGTTCTCCTCTTTTGTTTCTTGAGCCGTAGCCATAGTTACCCATTATTATCTTTTCGGTATGTTTAGGTTGCCCAATTTTGGCGTTAAAATCGCCTAAAACGATAATATTTTTATCTGCTGCCTCATGCGCTTTATTTAAGGTGTCGTAAAAATCAACAATATCTTCTTCGTTTGAATTTTCTGTTGGAGCATATGCTTGTATGATTGAGATAGGTGTTTTATCAAAATTTAGCTGCAGCATTGCTACTCTGTCCGATAAACCGGAAAAACTAATAATGTTATCTTTATATTTTTTCTTAACTAAGAAACCTACCCCATGGTGTCCTGCCTTTTCTCCCTTATAGTAGAATATGTAGTCAAAATGTTCTTCTATATTACAGCCTTCTCTTCTGACTTCAGCTAGGCCTAAGATGTCGAACTGAATTTTTCGTAATGCCTGTTGTAATTCTATAGAAATACCTAATTATTCAGTTCCAAATATAGCGCAGTCTGAAACTATAATATTATATAATATTGTTAGTTATTCATCATATCACAAGGAAAATAACATTAAACAAATAAGATATAGTTGATCAGTCGCTTGGCTTAAAATTTATTTCATCAGGTGAATTTAAAAGTGTGACAGTGAAAGGAAATATCCACGATGTGATTAATATTGTGCGTACTTTTGAATAAGTACACACACATACGTCTTACTAAATTCAGGTAGGTATTTGTAGTTCCACAGTTCCATAGATAGCCTCGCTCGATACTACTGTGTAAACAAACTGAATAATGCTTTCATTTTATCTTTACAAACAAATTCTCGCATGGGGCTCGGAATGGAGCCATTCCAGTAAATATTTTCCGTAGCGGGAATGCTCGCGGGAGTCAAATACTGCTCAGTGCAGGCGCTTGCATTTGCAAACCGCTCTTAAAAACTGTGTGATTTTTCGACAAAAGCTTTTAACATTTATGGAGCCTGCCTGTAGGTACTTTTACAATATTTTGAGCGTGAATTTCGTCCATTGTTACACTAGTTCCTATCCCACGAGCTTGCATATCTCACCAATTCGAGCTTTAATAATGTCAGAGTGTTTGACGACCTCCCTGGCACAGTTAGCGCTTGTCTCATAAATCGTCGTCGTCGTTGTCAACCGATAGATGTCCACTGCTGGACATAGGTATCTTGAAGGGACTTCCACACGCTACGGTCTTGTGCCGCTTGTATCTAGCGGCTCCCTGCGACTCTTCTGATGTCGTCGGTCCACCTAGTGGGGGGTCTGCCAACACTCCGCTTTCCAGTGCGAGGTCGCCAATCCAGCACCTTGAGACCCATTTTTTTTTTTTTGACGTGGTGGAAACCTTTTATAGGTACCCCCGTTCTGCGGCCGAATGCGGCAGAACGAAGGTTATGTGGGACTCCAACAGGTATACCCACTAAAACCACCACGGCATGACCCTCATGCTGTCTGTGCTGGATGCCTGGGGAACCCAAAGTATGCATCCCAGGTGTCCGGCAGCCGCCCCAGCTGGGGCTCCCGCTCGCCTCTGGGCTGTCCCTCCAGAGGCTCGCGCCCTCCCGTAATTTTTTAACGAGGTTTTCTTCCTCCCGCGATGGGCATCGCTGCCCGCCGCCCCGGGGTGTCTCACCCCCAGTTTCATCCGCAGTGCCCTCTGCTAATCAGAGGGACACGCGGAGAAACCTCCCTCCGCCAGGTCATTGGCCATGGCTAACAATATCCCCGTAGGAAAATTATTAACCATGTTACCGGGGCGCACCGGCCCGAATACTGCTTTTCCCCTCGGACGTATCCAAGAGGACCAGCAGCACCCAGGCACACTTGGAGGTTACCTGGCTAGCACCCCAGCACCTTGAGACCTAGAGGATAGTAGTTTAACATTTTCAGCACAAAGCCCGCCTAGTACGGTAACGTAATAAATTTGATATATCATCACGTAAAGCCTCCGAAGTTAGTCCAAGTTAGTTTGCAGGCGTGATGTATGGACGCCGTGACCCTTCGCCTTGCCTGTCATTTCCGCTACAAAATCCACAGACCGACGAATGTGATGTAAGTGTCTTAAACCAGCAAGCCTATAGGTACCTACTGTAAACATAGAAATATATTATCAAGGCCTCTAAATCTGTATCTCACTGGCTTCGTGATTAGCTAGTGAGATACAGTTAAATATATTACAAAAAGTCTCCAACAAAATAACAATCCAACTCCTTTGTTCTTGTTTTTAACCGCCTTCAAAAAAAGAAGTTGTCCATTCGACACGTGTTTATGTAATATTATTGAAACCGCAATATATTCGCATATGAATCTATCAGTAGGTACTTCCAAACAAATATACAAAATTTTATAGGTGTAGGTATGTTTGTATGTATGTATGTATGTTTATCCACGCATTTTTCCGAAATTATTGGTCGGATTATAATAATTATTCTTTTAACTTAGGGTTTCATCAAAATCAGTTCTGTAGATAATGCATAATTCTTTATTTCGGTATATTAAATTCAGTTTAATTTTTCTTAAATTATGGCTTGTTATTGGTTTAACTTTAGTGGCCAACTGGAATTTTTTCTCGATGAAAGACGTTGCAACTGTTTTTGACTTAAATTCCAATAAATTTGTCTTGATTTCTCCTAAAAATTTCCATGTAGGCTATTCCCATAGTAAAGCGAAATATACTTAAGTAGGTACTATTGTTATGAAAACCTGGTTGCAATATACCTTGGTAACATTTGGAACAATGGAATTAGAATTTCGACCGTGATAGTCTGAAGGGATATGGGTATTTGTCCAAATAAAAGAAAACTGAACAAAAAAAAATAAAAAAACACAATAATATAATTATTAGTTAATGTTTGAAAATAAATGTTTTGTAAAATAAACAGTGAAATACTATAAAATAAATGAGTAAGTCTATTGTTAATCCAGATTAAGTAATTTTTCAACTGGTTTCAAGTTAACCCTTTATATCTATCACATCTGGTGGTAAACAATGAGCGGTCTTAGATGGAAGCGGGATAACTTTAAAGTCTAGGTACTAGGTAGGTATTAAATAAACCCCTACCGCTAATTGGTTTGTACTTTGTACGCGCTATCTTACCGAAACTTTTTTTATGTTAACTAGCCACAGCTGAAACCAGATCGAAGCCCAGAGAGTTTATGAATTATGCACTCTCCAATAGTTAATGACGGGAACCGAATCTGGGACTCCCCTCTTATGAAAGACTGTACGTCAAAAATTATAAGAGTAATACTCGCAGTGTGGTCTCAGTAGGTACTTTTCAATATCGAAGCTAAAAACTTTTCAATTTGGAAGATGTCTACCTCACAATTTTGGAATACAATCAACTTAAAAAGAAACTAATATTAGTAAGACGGTAGGTATAATATTTTCATCTTATGATCGCCGCGTAAAAATTGAAAGCCGTTTTCATTTTTCGACATCAATCACTTAAAAAAATATCTATTGATAGAAAATATTTTTAAATCTCTTTTTTACCCCATTCTGAGAAGGCGGAGACTTCGGTATTTCCCATTTTACATTTTTATTTTATTTTAATGTTGTTCGATTTTTAGTGGATATCCTCGACGTTTTCTACTGAAATAGGGGGCTAAAACTGCTTAACTCCTGGTCAACATTAAAATAAAACAAATAACAATAAGCAATACTACGAAAAGAAGCGACATACACTCCCACGCCCCTCTCCCTATCCTTCGAAAGTTTATTGTCACTCGCGATCCCCCCAAAACGTAGAAGTACATCTAACAGTATAACTTACAGCGTTGTTTTGTCATTGCCACACTCGATTTACGTATAGAGTTGTTGTATTCTGTATTAGTAATTAATTTAATCAATTCGCTTATATGAATTGGCAGGGGTGTGTTTTGGCTCTGTCCAAGCGATACTCAGCTCTATGGATAGGACTGACTCAAATTTATCTTCCCTAATACGTGTTTATACAACGGATATTAGCCTGAATTTGCTTTTTGGTACTCGGGCGTGGGGCAAAAAATTGTTAAAGGGTAACGTTTGAATCTTTAAAGGGATTTGTTTTGAGACTTAGTGCAGTAAGCCGGTGTACAAAATGTAGTAAAATGATGTAAGATTCCTTTTTCGTGGCAATATATGTATTTTAATAAAAAAAAATGGTTGTCTGTAAAGTCGGTTTACGGACGATAATTTTATGTGATAACGTCGTAGTGGTCGTAAGAAAACAAAGAGAGATAGATGCCTCACAAGCCGAACGCTTAGGCCGATCATGCCTTCTCTCTCGCTTGTTCCGCCCTCTCGCTTGCACGCGGTACGTGGCAATGAGTCGTGCTTTATCGTGCGTGTAGCCGGTGTTCATCAATTTATAAGACGTTAGCACGTCAAAAACACGCTTATTAAGTATCTGGACCACATTAGTATACCTATCTTAATGCACGATGCATGTCTTGCGATTTATGTACATTTTACGGTAAAATAAACTTGTTCCTTAAATATCAAGCAAAATATTTAGGTAATTTGCATAATGCAATACCTGTGTTCGTGGTAATCTACCTCCATGTGTGTATGTACTATGTATAATATAGTTTGCACCTAGAAATTATCTAACGTTATACACGGTGCAATTTTTATCGTCTTCCACAAGCAAACCAGTTAATGTATCCAGTGCCTACTATCTATTAGTATAATAATAATAAAAAATAAATAACATTCGAATGACTAATATTCAAAAAAAATAAACGAAAATGTTTCATTTAAAAACACCCTATGGCGAACATAATAACTACAGACCGCGGCGCGGCGACTCCGATATTTGAGGTCATTCACATCAAGTATACCTACCTATAGACTGACTATTTTATTATTAGTTTTTAACAGCTCACGCCCATAAAGTTTCGTATTGTTTAAGTTAAAATTTCATACAAATAATATTGTACTTCATGGACGGGTACCGCCCCCTTAGTGATGTGCCACACATAAAGATTACTACGGTTGTGCCACAGATTACAAATAATTGGTAGAAATAAGTAAATGCTAAGATGTAAGTAAGGTGTAATAATATGTTATTTAATCAGGAAGACAGCAAAAAGTCTTCTTGACTAGATAACATACTTACTACAGTTTTATTAAAGTTTTTCTTCTTAGTATAAGGCATACAAATAAAATAACTAAGTAAAATAGCTTAAATTTTTTTATCACACGAGTCGTCAGAATCGTCATTTACCTATACTAGATTCGTCCGATGAGGAGTCTTCAGTAATTAATGATTAGCTCTTGTGTGCATAAATTATCAAATGCAATATCACGGTTCAAATCAAACTTTATGACTCTTTTAGTTCTCTCCACCACACTTGCCCAGTTCTCAGCCGTCACGTCACGTCACAAGCATTTTTGAGTACCTAATTGCAACATTTTATTCGCTGTGAACCGGGGGCTTGTATTGTTTCTTGCAGCATGCCTTTTTACTTGTGCCCATATAAGTTCTATGGCGTTGTATTGTCAGTGACTCCATATCACTGACAATACAATCCTAAGCACGATATGACCATATTATGCTGCCATTTCATCGATCACATACCGATATCGATATCAATTATTAGGTCCTTTAGGACAACACTATAACTTATAAGCGGCATAAAGCGGCCGGCTAGACGGGGCGGGGCATATTACATAACAAAGAACACCGCGTGCGCATCGTTGGCTGTCGGTTTCCATCAAAGAAAAGCGCGAGCGTCGACATTGGTTGACGGTCCACGTGGACTTTTACAAAATACGCTTCGCTATTGGTTGGCTATAATTTCACTTGTATGATAAATCTTTCCTTGAACTTGTATCCAAGTTCAATGGCTTGACCTAGTTTCTAAAACATTAAACAGGCTGTTTCATAAATGCTTTAAATTTTAATAATTTTTTATCACTAATATGTGTATTGTCCGGAACTAATTTTGAATATTACCTAAAGATTTCTTACATCGGATACCTAACTGGGGCCGCTCTTGATCGACGATGGAAAAAACACCGTGTATATGCGATGGCGTGAATCTATCCCTCGTTTAGATTTCTAACAGATACCTACTCGTATGTGTGGTTACGAAATATATCTACCTATATCTATATCCATCTATCTATCTATCTATTAATAATATAAAGTAGCTTGTCCTGACTGACAATCAACGCACAGCCAAAACCACTGAAGCTAGAAACTTGCAATTTTCATAGTAGCTTCCTTTTATGACGTAGGCGCACACTAAGAAAGGATTATTGTGGATTCTATCCCTAAGGGGGTAAAATAGGGGATAAAATTTGTATGAAAGTCCGTCATTTTTCAAGTTATATCCATGAAAATTGGTATTTAGGTTTTCAGTAAAAAATAAAGAGTTACGAGTTTAAGGAATTTTGGAAAAACTACCCTCAAGTGGGTTAAATGGGAGTTGAAAGTTTGTATGAAAGTCCGTCATTTTTAAAGTTATATCAATGAAAATCGGTATTTGTATTGTCGGTTAAAAATAAAGAATTACGTGTTTCAGGAATTTTGAAAATTCCACCCCCAAGTGAGATTTATAAGAATCCAAGCGGACGAAGTCGCTGGCATCAGCTAGTCGTTGATAAAACCACTCCCAAGTCCGTCATACACTTAGGATATTTTGAGTCGGCAGCGATGAAATATGTATAAATGCGACAATGGTAGGGCGGGACATCCAATTTTCTCTAAAGCTGGACTCCACTCTAGATCCTTGTCGTGATGAATAGAATGTTCGGGCGACAAATCTCTTTTACGAGTTATTCTGTAGTCGAGGTGACCTTTTGTATACCTAAGTAACTCGGATTTGTTTTTTTACTCCCCCTTTTGTTTTTCTCTTTGATAAATTGAATGATTATATCGCTGTACAATTGCTGTTTCGGAAATTGGAAATTCTGTAATGTTTTTGAATTGAAAATTGAAAATCTACTTGCTGAACTCGCAACATTTTTACCCGACTACGGCAAAGCCAAAAGGAAGGGTTAGGATTTTAGCAGTCTATGTATGTATGTGGCCAATTTTCGTATGAGATTCTGTGTGTACCACCGTAGCGCTTAAACTACTGGACCGATTTTGATGAATGAGGTGTCTATAGATTCTTTGTTATGGTCCGGGTGACATAGGCTACATTTTATTTACAAAAAAGTCGAGAAGAGACCTTCGCGCAGCTTTCTAGATTATTAAATTAGTAATTCCGATAGACATAACAGATGGCGCCACTAGTTGCTTGCCCCGCGTTTTCGCATACTAATTTATTATTAAATTATTGCGTAGTCTGGTTTTAGTTTACGAACTTTATACTTGTATAATTAAATCGTTGTGACTCGACGGACGATCTCAAGACAATTGCTCTATTCACTGGATACCTACAAGAGGCACAAGATAGTTTTGTGTGGAGTTTGCAAAATATCTATGTTCTATCGGTTTAGAAGATAATAGAAATGTTGAATAGATTCTGTTATCTAACTGGCGGTATTCAGACATAGAGTACTCGTTAAATTATGTCTAATGAGTCATTAACAATCAACAGCTAATGATCCATTAACAAACTAAGTTTATGTTATCACTCGACTCTACTGTGGAAAATGTTCTGGAGCTATTTGATTTGATACTATCTTCGCTGTACTTTTTTTTTCACACCTTACGTTTTTTTTATTCAACTACAAATTACTTAGCCCTTGACTGCAATCTCACCTGATGGTAAGTGATGATGCAGTCTAAGATGGAAGCGGGCTAACTTGGAAGAGGTATGCATACCCCTGATCGGTTTCTACACGGCATCATACCGGAACGCTAAATCGCTTGGCGGCACGGCTTTGCCGGTAGGGTGGTAACCAGCCACGGCTAAAGCCTTCCACCAGACCAGACCAGAGACAATTTAGAAATTTTAAAATCCCAAATTGCCCCTACCGGGAATCGAACTCAGGACGTCCCACTTATAAGACCATCAAAGACCATCAGCGCTCACCACTGCGCCAGGGAGGTCGTCAAAAATTCCACGTCACCAATTTCATCCACACCACCCGTAGGCTTTTCGTGCCTTCTTCCACCTCCCGTTATTTCAGTTTCTGACACGTGCTTGTAAGTGGGGCTATTCTCTTAGTTACCAACTGAAAATAGTTGCCTACGAATTATTTCGATATACATTGCTGTTTTACTGTGTGAAATATAAACAGTGACAGGCCTGTGTCACTCCGCGTGTAGGTATTAAAACATACCTACAGGCGGCGGCCGTTGCGCAACGGCCAATCTAGTAGGCTGCCACAAGCGAAGAAAGACGCACGCGCGCGCTATTTGTTTGACCACGTTCAACTTTCTCGATAGTTGCAAGATGGACACAAAACGAAAAAAAGCAAAAAGATACTGTGCAGTTTTTAATTGTTTAAGTACGGATCGTGATCGAAATTTAACTTTTTTTTGGTTGCCTAAAGACGCTGACAGGTAAAATCTACTTTGATTGGATTACATTATGTTCCTATTTGAAATTAAATTAATTCAAACTACAAACCCTTTCTCCCCTTGTTGAACAAAGTACTATTACAATACCCTAAAAGTAGAAAGCGCTAGATGGCGTAAGTAGTTTCTCGAAGTCACCTCGAAGTAAGCAACCCTAGAGTCCGCGGATCTTTCAAACGTATAACCACGTATAACCTATTATGAACCGTAGTCCAGTGAATTAAGGCCCATATTCCCTCAAAAAAAATTTTGTAGGTACGTAAATGAACACGTGCTCGACTGGAACGCGAGCTAAATTAAATCATATTGCTTATCAAATTGAGTACATATTTCTTTAAAAACCATTGCGAAGTAAGGCTTCTGTACCTTTAGGTACTAGTTATTATTCTGTGACAGTGATGTCATTTCACACATTAAAACAGCAATGTACTTCGAACTAATTCGTTGGCAACTATTTTCAGTTGGTAACTAAGTTAGAGAATAGCCCCAATCCATCCACTATCTTCCTTCAAAACTACAATATAATGGGGCTATTCAAGTGGTGGGTCCTTGAATAGCCTCCAGAGCTGGCAACACACTTGCACAGGCAGTTCCTCTGGTGCTTTAGATGCCCTTTCAGTAGATAATTGTTATTTGTTTGACCCTCTAGCTCGTTTGCTCGCTTTTTAACCCCCGACGCAAAAACTACGGGGTGTTATAAGGACGTGTCTGTCTGTGTGTGTCTGTCTGTTCCACCGTAGCGCTCAAACGGGTGACCATTTGAATGCGATTTTTTTGGTTGAAAGGTGAATTAGTCGGAAGTATTCTTAGCTATGTTCGATGAATATTGGTACAAAATGACGGATTAGGTACATATTTTTTCACAACTCCCTCAATATGCGTATCAAATGAAAGGGCTTGACTAGTAGAATAGCATTAAGCAAATCCAAGATGGCTGCCACCACAAAATGGCGAATATCAGGGGATTTTTAATTTTTAATTTATACTTGTAATATATTATCATAACGCAATGAAAAGGTATTATTAGTGTTGTACTTAAGATTTTGGATATTATATAATACCCAGTTACCATGTGCGTAATTTTACGATGAAAAATAAAATGTATTAAATTTAATTCCATAGTTGCGAAATATAGTGCAGCTAAAAATAAAGCACTGAAACTATGGAGTTTAAAAATGTATCTTCCGTTCATAATCTGGAGGAACGCCAAGCGAAAATATACTGCTATAGTAATAAAAGAAAAGCTTTTAAACATTTTCCTACTATACCTACCTACAGCAAAGGATAGGTACTATATGTATAAAGCGGGTGCGTGAGCGCCACAGGGGAAAAGACAGACACACACACACACACACACACACACACACACACACACACACACACACACACACCACACACACACACACACACACACACACACACACGCACGCACGCACGCACGCACGCACGCACGCACTCACACACACACACACACACACACACACACACACACACACACACACACACACACACACAAACACACACACACACACACACACACACACACACACACACACACACACACGCACACACACACACACAGACACGTCAAACTTATAACAGCCCGTAGTTTTTGCATCGGGGGTTAATAAATTGCACTCGTACGAAGTCGTTATTGACTTTGAAAATTGAAAATATTTCAGGGTCAATAAATATTTCAGGGTCATAGGTTTTAGAAATTATAACAGACATTACAACCCTCCGTATTGGGTTCAAATAACTTCGTACCCGAAGCTTTGAACGTAGTACAGCTTATCTTAAACTGGCGTGCGTTTTAATTTGTTTGTCTGTCTGTCTATCAACTAATTTTCGAAACGTCTGGATCGAGTTTGACAGTACTTTCACTGGCAGATAGCTACTTTTATTTTACAATTTTATAAAAAAGAATTATGGTATCCGATACGATCTGATATAAAAACCTATATCCACGCGAACGAAGTCGCGGGGATCAGCTAGTTTGGATTATTTCGGCGGCCTATATGTCTATAGCTCGTATCACCAGTATAATTCCAGAACACGCACATCGAGAATTGCGATATAATATGGGAATAATCACAATTATCGCGCTGTCACACCGGACCACCCTCATCACGCGTGCGGTCAGATTAATCACGGATTAACTCAATTTCCACCGGACAAATCTGCCTTTGTTATCTACCCGAAAATTTTGTTCCAACCTTTTATTTTGGTGCGTATAAATGTACAAAGGCAATTCGGATACAAATTTCATTGGCAAAAGTATTCCATATAATATACAGTGCTCCTTTTTAAACGAACTTTTTATAAACATTTTTAAACAGTTTTATTACCTACTAGCGACCCGCCCCGGCTTCGCACGGGTAGTAGAGCATATTATGCGTAGGTAGGTACTACCCGCTCAGGGATTAGGCAGCGTTTTCCATGAAAGCTCCCAGGCGGCTTGACTTTTTACGATATTTTCCACAATGAACTTACTATATCTCACCATATACCCGAATTACTAATTCCGTGGAATTCTGACGTTTCATAATGTTAGATAACCAGAGATAAAACAATTCCCATAAAAAAGATAAAAAATTCATAACTTATGCAAATACAAATCAACTGCTGCATGTAGATATGACAAATGACTGACAGACACTTCATGGTGTTAATGTCATTCGACTTCCATTTTTGAATAAATTTTTTCAATGTGCTTCTTTTGTTTTCTATTGCTGTTAGTGTGCACTTTCTAGTTTCCATTCTTAGCAATTTCTATTTTAGGGCGAAACAATTAATATTATTAAGCGGCTTAGAGCTTTATATGTTGACAGGGAATTAAAGTAGTTTGGGGTAAAATCGTACTTCGTAGATGTTAACCCTGTTCTCCATATAAATAACTCATCTGTAAATGACAATGATAGCTGTCAGAATTAAGTCGATATTAAGTCAAAAATAAGGAGAAAAACTAAATATTTCAAATCAAATAAATTACAGTGTATTTGGGACATCTTTTTATTATTTTATATTATTTATTATTTTATTGGGAGATCTTTTTATTACCTACAACTTTGCTATTTGATTTTTTTCCATAGGACTTCTAGTTTTGCCGGAAATCGAGATAAACCATTTTTTACCCTTAAAACTCCCCCCCTTTTTTCCCGAGCTCAGATCGCCCGTAAATTATTTTTCTTTGTATTTTTATAATATTCTCCTCCTTTTCCAATGGGTTTCATCCTACGTACTGTGATTTTTTTTTTGGTTTCAAAAATTATCGACACTGGGCTATATAGGGAGAACCGCGGCCACCGACGCGCTTATAGGCACGCTCCCGCCGCCGCAATTTTTAAATCTGTAATATCTTCGAAAGTATTCATTTAAATCATATGCTGTAAAGGGCCATATGGATTTATATTAAATCAACAATGTATTTAAGGTATTTAATTAGATAAGGATTAATGCTGTATTGGTTGAAATCGCTTCGAAAAGTAGCCATTATTTGTCGTAAAAAGTAAATGACAAAAAAATGTTATTGTGGGATATCCATAAGAGATAGACATATACCATCGCGGACTTTTCTGTAGACCTTTTCAATGTGTACAATACTTAGTACATTATTTTGATAAATCTCGTAGGGTTCAGCCTGCGTTTGCAATGTAAGCGGAAAAAATGTAATTATTAACGACATCACATTAGAAACCTCAAAAATAACAGTATTTCTCCACTATTTAATGGATATTATTATACATATAAACCTTCCTCTTGAACCACTCTATCTATTTAAAAAAACCGCATCAAAATCCGTTGCGTAGTTTTAAAGATTTAAGCATACAAAGGGACATAGGGACATAGGGACATAGGGATATAGGGACGGAGAAATCGACTTTGTTTTATACTATGTAGTGACTATGTATCTGTATACCTATGTTTAATTCGTGACCACAGCTACTGACGCAAAATGAGAAGGGTTTCACTACTTTATCTGTGTGCGCGTCTTGTCTGTGTGTGTGTGTGTCATCTAAACTGATGGACAGATTTGAATGCGGTTTTATTATTTGAAGGCGGTTTTAATCGGAATAATTGTTTGATGAAATTATGTTCAATCGTTTGAGGATTATCAGATCTTTCATACAATTGATAATTTTATAATATTCCACTTTTCTAACCAGCTTAAAAGGCAAATTATGAATCTGCCTTTTCCAACCTTTTTACCTACTTTCAAGGGAGTTTGCTTAGATAGTAATCTACCTATACTCTATAGATTTTCGTTTTTTCAAAATCCCGTGAGAACTGCGAATTTTTCTTTTCTTTCGCCTTTATAATATTAGTATCAAGTGTGATTACCGAAATTTGCAACCAGGACTGTGGATTATCCAACTCCTCAATAACTTACAGTAGATCTGTCGTGTTTGGGCTCAATTATCTGACCCTGATGAGTAGTTTGGCTTAAACACAGTGATCAGGGTCTGATGATGGAGCTGAAAGGTGGTCAAAGGAGTGTACACAGCTCGTATTGATATGATGATGATGATGATAAAAATAATTTTTAACCCCCAACGCTAAAATGATGGGCTGATAATATTATAAGTTTGACGTTTCTGTGTGTGTGTGTGTGTGTCTGTTCCACCGTATAGCCCTCCTCTGTGGTATAGCGCTCAAACGGGTGAACCAATTTGAATGCGGTTTTTTTTTGTTTGAAAGATGAATTAGTCGGGAGTGTTCTTAGCTATAGCTATATATATATAGCTTAGCCGCCGCCACAAAATGGCGGATTACATTTTTTTCACAACTCCCTCAATATTGGCATCAAATGAAAGGCCTTGACTAGTAGAAAGCACTATGTAAATTCAAGATGGCTGCCACTACAAAATGGCGAATGTCGGGTTTTTTTTTTAATTTTTTAATTTATACTTGTCTAACATTTAGTGTCAACGCTAACTGTTGTGCGGGCACTCTGTCAATTCTGTACGGAAATTAACCCGCTGTCCTAGGTGAACGACAAACATAACGCGACGCGATGTGACACGTCACACAACGCGACGCGACACGACTCCATACAAAATGACTCCATACAAAATATCTAAGCGACAACGTAGGCCACGCGAAGGCTCAGCTACTGTTTGATATTTTCGCGTCACGTCGTATTATGTCGCGTTCTCGCTTTTGTCGCTGACGTAGTACACCCCCTAAGGGCGTTTGTGCACTTATTCGTTTTCGATTCGTTTTCGTGTTTCGTGAAAACACGATTCGACATAGCCTTCCTTATAACTGTATGGGCGTTTGTGCACTTACTCGTTTTCGATTCGTTTTCGTGTTTATATATTCGTGAATTCTTCACATCGAATCGTTTTAAAATAAGGACGCGAGTGGAATGGTGTGTGGAAAGAGGGCAGAGATGAGTCCTGATGTTGTGAGGTATTTGGAAAACATAGGTATTTGCATTTCTTGAATTCCAACAAAACATGATTCAACGCAGTTGATTATTATTAAAAATTAATACCTACTTAGTTTGGCATTAAAATAAATCGTTTGTTTCATTCAAATTAGTTTTACTTCGAGTAAAATACCTAAATATTGTAGTATAATCAAAATTTCCATACCTGTGGTTGGTAGTCAAAAACTATCAGCAAAATATGAACATTTCATAAAAAATATCATTTCTGATACTTAGTTGTTACTGTTTTCTTACAAGAGCGTAATGTCCACTTGGGATGTTCACAAAATATATGACGTATGCTTAGATAATTTTGATACTAACCGTACCGTGTGAAATATTCATAATCACTTACCTTAGTGTTACTGCCAGCATTTTTTCTGGAGTTATGCATTCTCTAAAACGTGTGTCTTGCCGAGGAATCTTTTTTTTATATGACACAATATGAAATCGAAAGTAGCAACATTCTTTCGATAGTAATTAAAAAAAGTTTTTTCATGATGTCATGTCATGTCATTAAGTGATGATCGCCTACGAATGTATAAGAGAAGTGCGAAAAGCTGACGACGATTAAATGCAGCACACATTATGAACACGGTTTTATCTACGAAATGCTTAAAACGTATAGTGAAATCACGATTAAGTGCACAAATGTCATTCGTGAATTTCGTATACGTTTTTATGATGTTCATTAAAAAAACGAACACGAATCGAAAACGAATCGAAAACGAGTAAGTGCACAAACGCCCTTACTCTTGACAACGTCACGATTTGACATTAACCACTAAAATGAGAGATTTAGCTCGGTTAACGTTAACTTTAAAAGTTACACAAGAACCGTTGAGGCTACACTCGTGCTCAATGATGAGTAAAAGGAAACTTTTCGATACAAAAGTCGTACGCCTAATTTTCTCACGAGCATTATCCCGAATAAATTAAGGTGGAATGGAAAAGTTACGTGAGACGTGATTGGCGTTCCAATTTCGACTTGTTTTATTCACCATCACCTTTATCACGCTAAAACAATATATTATGTAGTCTAAAAGCAATTGACGCGTTTGCGACGTAAATGAGTAAATACAAGTATAAATTAAAAATTAATAAAACCCCCGACATTCGCCATTTTGGGACGGCAGCCATCTTGGATTTTCATGCTATTCTACTAGTCAAGCCCTTTGATTTGATACCAATATTAAGGGAGTTGTGAAAGAATATGTGATCCGCCTTTTTGTAGCGGCGGCAATCTTGAATCGATTTTCAACTAAACATAGCTAACAACACTTTCGACTAATTCACCTTTCAAACAAAAAAAACCGCATTCAAATCGGTTCACCCGTTTGAACGCTACAGGGGAACAAACAGACACACACACACATACACACACACAGACACATCAAACTTATAACACCCCGTCGTTTTTGCGTCGGGGGTTAAAAATTAAATAAAATGTGTTTTTTAAATTAGCTAAACTCACTCGATAAAGTCTCTGCCCTCCATTTGTAATTCCCTTTTAGTCTGCGCAGAAAACAGACATTACACTATTAAAAATTCCAGCGATCGCGAAAACATTTAACTTCCCAAGTTTCGTGCGGTATTCACAGTTTTTCATAGCACTTTCCATTGACTAAATGCAATCGAGTTTGAGCACTTCTTTTTTGCTCTCTCTTGGAAAAGTTGGAAGTGTTAACAATGTATGACGCGAGATTGGAATCGTATTTAACCCGGCGTGAATGAGGTGAGAAATTGTTACACCAGCTATGAGGTGGGTATGAGATACCCAAAATTTTGGTGTTCAATTTTTAATACTATGATTGTGTAATTAGCATTTATGCTTGAAGTATATAAATAATAGTATCTATTCAACAAGATTAGTAAATAAAATACCAGCGTTAAGTATAAAAAACGTTATTTTTTATTGAAATAACAAAGTATCTAAATTTTCTTTGAAAAAATACAAGTTTAGGTAATTAACTTCTTTTCCCATAAAATCTAACAAAATTTCAATTTCTTTGGTAAATTAATATAACAATAGTGTCTTCTAATTATTATAAATCAAAAAGGAACTGAGAGATCTTATGAGATCATGTTACAGAGCACGATGTGACGTACCCCAGCCACATGTATGCACGTGTATCTACCGTCACCGCCGGCGCAACACTAAACTCGATACTGTACCTCGACCCTCGCACCCTTACCTCCAGCTACTGAAACGACAGGATTCGCATGGCAACAGTAACATTAAATAAACTGCGTTTAAAAACTTCTCGGGTATGACATACCCGACCTCACTCACGCCGGGTTAAAGTTATGAATTTCTCGCTGTTGTCTTCTTGCAGGGTTCTTTTAAAATTAGTCCATTTGTCTTTTGTACCAGCTCTACATAGTAGGTACAGTGGTTTTAAGCTATTTTTAACCTCCGACGCAAAAACGACGGGGTGTTATAAATTTGACGTGTCTGTGTGTGTATGTGTCTGTGTATACGAATGTCGAGTGTTTTATAATTTTTTAATTTATACTTGTACTTAGAACAAGCTGATGTCCTCGACATCGTCCGCGTGGATTAGGTTTTATGAAAATTCGGTAGGCACTCTTTGATTTTTCGTGATCAAAAGTAGTAGTACCTATGTCCACTAGGCTACAATTAGTTATCTCTGTGCATCAAAATCTGTTCAATAATTGAGCCGTGAAAAGTTAACTTAAAAAGAACATTACTTTCCCATTTATAATAGTACAAGCTGATGCCCGCGATTTCACCCGCGTGGATTTAGGTTTTTAGGGTTCCGTACCCAAAGGGTTAAACGGGACCCTATTAAGACTCCGCTGTCCGTCTGTCTGTCTGTCCGTCCGTCTATCACCAGGCTGTATTTTATGAACCGTGATAGTTAGACAGTTGAAATTTTCACAGGCGATGTATTTCTGTTGCCGCTATAACAACAAAAATACTAAAAACTGAATAAAATAAATATTTAAGGGGGTACCCATACAACAAACGTGATTTTTTGCCGTTTTATAGATAATGATTGGTACGGAATCCTTCGTGCGCGAGTCCGACTCGCACTTGGCTGGTTTTTTTTAATCCTTCGAGAACTGCGTTGCAGTCAACTCACGTTTTAATCGGCGCAAACTTCAATCATCCCACAACGCGGCGGACTGCCGCCCGTATTTCAACTCAGCGTGCGCATCGCGTTAGGCTTACTAGCTCATGAATAAGACACACCCCCGACACTTCATACAAGCGAACTGATTTAATTATCTAGTTTAGTAGTATTTGACTAAGGAACCTAATCGAAACGTGAGTTCAGCCGTTTTCTCGTTTTATTATCAGAAAAATATTGTTGCGGTATTTTAAAAAGAACAACAATTTATTATGTTTTTGACGCAACAAAAGCAAAGAGAAGCACAGTTTTCAGCTCTCTCGTGAGATACATCTACGTCACGGAGACTGCCTCAAGCAGCTCTCACTGTCTTAAAAATGCGAAGAAAAATACGATTTTAACAATGAATATAAAATTATTTTGATATAATCCGCTAACAGTGACAAATTTGTAGGCACAACACCACACAATCTTGTAGGCACAACACCACACAATCTTGTAGGCACAACACCACACAAATTCACCACAAAACAAACTCGACGATCGTTTCGCTCCGACACCGGAGCATCTTCAGGAGATGTCGACTTCACAACGGACGATTGCAAAGTGAGTTCGTGTCGAATGAGCGGTCTTATATATACTATCCCCGCTTAGTCATCTACCCTCCTTTCTCTTTCTCTCTGGCCACGCCCCCTAAATATGTTGAGCAACGGTGAAGATGACACATTTATTTGCTCATTCAGCAATTCGACACTTCTACCGCTGTGCCCAACTATTTCCAATTGTTCCAACACGCACAGTCTTAAACTTTTACAGCATGTGTGTAAAATTTCAAATGTATGACCCTCGTCTATCCTATGTCCACTATCCAAAAGATGTTTTGCGAAATGAGATCTTTGAGGCTGGTTGTTTCTAAAGGCAGCCATATGTTCTTTATATCGAGTTACAAAATTGCGCCCAGTTACTTAAAACTCGATATAAAGAACATATGGCTGCCTTTAGAAACAACCAGCCTCAAAGATCTCATTTCGCAAAACATCTTTTGGATAGTGGACATAGGATAGACGAGGGTCATACATTTGAAATTTTACACACATGCTGTAAAAGTTTAAGACTGTGCGTGTTGGAACAATTGGAAATAGTTGGGCACAGCGGTAGAAGTGTCGAATTGCTGAATGAGCAAATAAATGTGTCATCTTCACCGTTGCTCAACATATTTAGGGGGCGTGGCCAGAGAGAAAGAGAAAGGAGGGTAGATGACTAAGCGGGGATAGTATATATAAGACCGCTCATTCGACACGAACTCACTTTGCAATCGTCCGTTGTGAAGTCGACATCTCCTGAAGATGCTCCGGTGTCGGAGCGAAACGATCGTCGAGTTTGTTTTGTGGTGAATTTGTGTGGTGTTGTGCCTACAAGATTGTGTGGTGTTGTGCCTACAAGATTGTGTGGTGTTGTGCCTACAAATTTGTCACTGTTAGCGGATTATATCAAAATAATTTTATATTCATTGTATATCATGGAATTCCGCAAAGTAACGCCTGCTTCCATTCAACATTTAAAATACGATTTTAGTTTGTTTCAGCGCAGAAAATTGAATTTTTAACATAATCCACATCATTCATGAGATTATTATATTTTCATAAAACTATAATATTTCAGTTATAATAATGCTTTTCCAAATTTTACTTTTGACGTGATAACGTCTTATAAATCGATGAACGCCGGCCGCACGCACGAAAAAGCATAACTCATTGTCATGTTCCGGCCGAGCCCAGCGTGCAAGCGAGAACGCGATAAATAGGGGTTGAAAGTTTGTATGAGATTTATATTAATCCATCCATCAGCTAGCAATAAATAATTCAAACATCTGTTACATAGAATACGTACAAAACTGGGTTCCACAAAGTATCTTCAGATCTCCGAGTTGTTCTAGTCGCTCAAGTGGTTTACATTTTACCCCAACACAAATCCTTCCACAAAGCGTGTGCCTTTATCTTTAGACTTGAGCCATTTATAATGTTAATGTGATAACACTCACAGGCTAATGTCAGACGTGATACGCGAGTCCCGACCAACGCGAAAGAGTTAATCCAACTTTGTGCAAATGTTTCATAAATTGCGCACGCATAAAATTGATTGCCAAACGAATTTCAACCAAACGACTCCTACATAATGTATGGGCGTACGAAACTTTACACGACTTTCACGCGTGTAAACTCAATTTGGCACGGTTGAAGTCTCCCCTGTAATTTGCCCCGAGAAATTATTACGATCAACTTACATGAACCGAAGTTGTTTGAAAATTAAACGTAACATACGCGGCTTCAGTGGTGTAAAGTTCTGACGAGAGAGAATAGTAGGTCACGATTGCTATTTAGGCTTAGTATGAACCCCAGCAGAATTGAAGAGAGGTCTGAAGAAAGTGTATTTTTAACCCAGTCAGTATAGTTAGTGTTGTGTGTGTGTGTGTGTGTGTGTGTGTGTGTGTATGTGTGTGTGTGTGTTTGTCTGTTCCCCTGTAGCGCTCAAACGGGTGAACCGATTTGAATGCGGTTTTTGTTTGAAAGGTGAATTAGTCGAGGATGTTGTTATCTACGTTTGATGAAAATCGATCCAAGATGGCCGCCGCTACAAAATGGCCACCCTATGGGTATTACCCATATTAATGGCCTTAATATGGGTATCAAATGAAATGGGTTGAGTAGTAGAATAAACACTATGCAAATACAAGATGGCCGCCGCCACAAAATGGCGAATGTCGGGGGTTTTTTAAATTTTTAATTTATACTTGTAATTAAACCTATTGTAAATTTATAAAACGAGTCACATCCGGGGAATGCTAAACTGAAAGTTTTCTGACATTCCTCCCGATTTTCTCCTTGCGACGTTTCCTTTCAAAAACTTTCCTTCCTTTTCCGATTACCTACCGAGTGTAAAAACTGCGAAATTTCTATCGTAATCGCTAAAGGAAAAGTTCCCCCTTTTGAAAGGGAACGCTTTTGGCAGGAGAAAATCGGAAAGAATGTCAGGAATTTTATCTCTCAGTGAACGCATTGTTCAACAGCTGAAAATGCAAATAACAACGACATCATTACGTGTACTGCGTCAGACGCGCCTCAGGAGGCAAAAGATGACGTTATTCGAATTTTCAGAACCGAAAAATGGGTTTCTTTAGCCGGCTACCCCGCATGCGGTTGATCCTATAAAATGTGCAATCACCGGATGGACGATTTTACAATAAAAAGAATGAAGATATTATGGATACATTATTTATTTATTTATTTTATGGATATATTTATTATTGAATAATTTATTATTGAAGATATTATGGATATATTTATTATTTATTTATTTTATAAAGTTAAGTTAGGTATCTCTATCTACATCTATTTGTCCTGACTGACTGATCATCAACGCACAGCCTAAACCACTGAAGCTAGAAACTTGAACTAAGAAAGGATTATTGCAAATTCCACCCTAAGGGGGTTAAATAGGGGATGAAAAATTGTATGAAAGTCCGACATTTTTCAAGTTATATCCATGAAAATCGCTATTTCGACTTTTGGTAAATAAAGAATATACATTTCAGAATTTTTGGAAATTCCATCCCCAAGTGGATTAAATAGGGGATGAGGTTTATAAGAATCCAAGCGGACGAAATCGCTGGCATCGGCTAGTGTTCTATAATATAATGTTTTGGTCGCATTTTCGACATACCATTGTCACTTACGAAGATAACACAATGTGCCCGGGGCCGCGGAGGATAGTTATACTTATTTAACGTTGAATTTACGAAATAAAAAAACTTTGCACGTATTTGTGTTTCAATATTCAACTCTTCTGCTAACGTTCAATTTAGCTCGATTGAAAACTACGAGAAAAGTGGGTAACTAACGTTGATATTTTATATCCCACTATCCTAGATATATTCGTTTGTTAATAAAAAAATATATCATCAGATATTCGAATCTTCAAAATTGATACTGTATTACACTGTTATTTAAATACGCATACCTGAAACAACAAATTGACAAAATAGCTTCAATATTTTGTTCTTTACAAAAATTAAAACTGAAAAGTGCGCAAACTTTTGTTTTACACATCGTTAATACTTTGAAGTTGGGCAGTAAACTTGACTGCATTATATAGTCAATGGAAGCTAAAAAAAGTTGCTACAAAATAAAAAATAATACATAAGCTCCGCGCATAGTTGAAAGTTGAGTAAATGTTTCCGAAGTTGTTTGAAAATTTTTAACGTTGCATATTTAAAGCTTCTGTTGTTTTTAATTTCGGTACTTGCATAATATTTTCATTTTATGGTGTTGTGATTATTAAATTACTTGGCCACATCATTTGTAATGACTGATTGGATCGAGTGTCAGATTATTGCTGAAAATTGATGTAAATTTTTAGAAATGTTTTACAGATTATGAATTTCAGGTTAGAATGAACTGACATTTGATTCATTCAGTGGCGCCGAACCGCCATGTTGAATTATTGGTATAAATACGGGTAGATTGAAGCTACAAATTCAGTCTCCATCAGAGACTCAACCGACTATTAGATGCTTCATGTACACCATGATTATGCAAGGCAATAGCATTAGACAGAGCAATATACAATTCTACATTTTAAGAAATGCAACCATTTCATGAAATGGCTGGCCGCTTAATAATGTGGGTAATTCTACGATCGAGCACCGAATACAATTAATATAATACCTGCTCTATACAAAGGGCCATCGCTGGTCTATCAAATGGCTATGCGGATATAAAAGGATGATGCAAGGCAATAGACAGAGCAATATATTAAGAAATGCAACCATTTCATGAAATGGCTGGCCGCTTCATAATGTGGGTAATTCTACGATCGAGTGCCGAATACAATTACAGAATATAACACCCTCTACACAATGGGCCATTGCTGGCCTATCAAATGGCTATGCGATGGTTGCATCGCATCTACACAATGGCTACGTTCAGTGTTCATTGGTAGTTGTGACAATATAGACGTGGAAGCTATCCGATACCGACGCCATCCCAAGACCATCGTGCTCGAAATAAGCCATCAGGTGCCACTACGCCCACTACACAATGGCCCATCATAGTAGCCCATCGCGATGGCCCATTGTGTAGAGCAGGCATAATATAGATGAACTATTATCCTAATTTGCAATAACAGGTAGGTGATTACAGTTGCAATACAAACACGTAATTACCAGCATTTAATTGCTACTAACTACTTCATATATATAGTTATACTGCATAGTTAGACGACATTCCTGGCGTAGTGGTAAACTCTGCTGGACTAAAAAATGCGACGTTCCGGGTTCGATTAGGTAAATTCGAAAATTTGTAATTTCCTGATTGATTCAGATCTAGTCCGATGATAGGCTTCGGCCATAGATACTTACCCTTCCTACCCGTGAAGTCGTACCGCCAAGCGATTTAACGTTCCAGTACGTAAAACCTATTGTATCGCATATACGTTGATGCCCGCATGAGACAGCATTCTCACTTTACTTTCTTGAGCTTACTTGCATTCGTTCGTTCGTTTCAACCAATTGACGTCCACTGCTGGACATATTTTGGAGCTTACTTTACAATACCTATATGAGATTTATTGCACATATATACAAAACAACAAGAGATAAAGTTCGTGAACTAAAACCCGACGACTCATAATAATTATAGTATAAAAGCGCGGGGCAAGCAGCTAGTGGCGCCATCTGTTATGCATATCTGAAACTAACTTAATATTTCAGACATAACAACGAATAAATTGACACCTCATTCATCATAATCGGCCCACTACTTTAGACACTACGGTGGAACAAAAATCGGATACAAACATACGTATACATACATACATAGATACATGCATATACTGCTAAAATCATAACCCTTCCTTTTCGCTTTGCCGTAGTTGGGTAAAAAAGGAAACTCTTTATAAATTAATATTAATAACATTGTACTAATTAATGATAGGTAGGTAACCTACTCGAAATCCAATTTGCGTAATCGAATGCAATGAATACACACGGGGGCTTTGTATCGATACATCAGAAGTATGGAATAATTTATTATATTATTCGATAAATTAATTGAGTGAACACTCTCGTAGCTCTCTTTCGCGTTCATCCGTAATAAAGTACACTGACATGCTTACTGGCCACGATAATATTATAGAGACTACAGGATGGTTTTTTTTGACGTGATAATCTTATAAATCGATGAACGCCGGCTACACGCACGAAAAAGCATGACTCATTGTCACGCACCGCGTGCGAGAGCGCGGAACAAGCGTTAGAGAAGGCACGATCGGCCTAAACGGTCGGCTTGTGACGCATCTATCTTTGTTTTCTTATAGTATAACGTTATAACGTAAAATTATCGTCCGTAAACCAACTTTACAGAAAACCATTTTTTTTTTGTATAAATAGAATGGAGACTAGAGTACTTACTTCTACAGGATGTTTTGTTTATTATATAAATAGTGAGAAAAATAACAGAATGGTAACCTTGACAAAGCGCAGTATTAGTACCCCCACTAGGTGGACCGACGATATCAGGTGAGTCGCAGTGAGTCGCTGGATACAGGCGGCACAAGATTGCAGCGTGTGGAAGTCCCTACAAGAGACCTGTGGATTTTGTTTTTATCCTAGGTACAAGGCTATACCTACTTGTATTGGGTATAACTCGAAGTCATTTAGTAAATAAATATAGACAATAATTATATTAGGTATAATTGGCCGGCAGTGCATAAGCGGCCTAACCCACATTTTTTTAAGTTCTTACTTATAGACCTAAACTGATTACAAAGATGATAATTCTTTGCCTAAAAATGGCCTAACTATAGTAATCCTGTTATGTAATAGATGGCGCAACAAAATCCATTTTTGTATTTAATTATTTTCGTCTTTTATTTGAGCAATGATGTCCTAACCCGCCACTAACTAGGTACTAACTGTCTCAGGTTTAGGCCATTTTTGCGCTGACGGCCTTTATTTATCATTATACCTAATCTAAAGCTTTGGTAGTTAGTAGGTACCTGCAAAGTTATCCGTTGCAAGTTACTACCTACATAATATATTTTAACATTCTCTCCAGTTCATTTAATACACTTAATTAATTCCTTTTCAGTGTTACTTCGAGACTCCTCGGCTTCCTTCCGAGTTTTTAATTAAATAGAGCTTCTTCTGCAGGTAAAATTGTATTTGGCTCAATTTAATATTATCTATTAGGTATTATTTTCATAGGGTTTTAGGCCTACTAGAGTTTCCTTGTGAGAAATGAGCAATATCGATAATTTGTGTAATGTTATACTAATAACTTCATGGTATTCCAGCTACTTGGTAAGACTCGTGAGTCGTGACCTCTTTTCTATTAATTAAGTACATAATGGTAGGGGTTTTCTTGAGATAGTAATGCGGTGACTCGGTGAGCTCCCATTATACCCTGCGATTTTCGGCTCTTAAGCTCAACTGTTATAAACAGATGTTAGTTAAAATAACCGCCGGGGCTAATGACTTAGGGACCGTTCAGATAGACCGGCGCGGAGAGCAGAGCAAATTTTAATCGCATTTAAAATAGAATCTTATGGCATTGAAATAAGGTTTATTTTTACATTTTATCTCTTTTGGGAGCATCCTCGAGCATCCTCTTATCATAAAAGAGATAAAATGTAAATATAAACCTTATTTCAATGGCTTAAGATTCTATTTTAAATGCGATTAAAATTTGCTCTGCTCTCCGCGCCGGTCTATCTGAACGGTCCCTTAAAGTGCTCTCCGAGGTACGGTGGAAACGAGACGGCCAAAGTCGATCATCCATTCAGTTACCGAGTCGGTTCACCTTGCTTACCTCCGGTGCGCAATGGCTTAGTTGGTTCAAACCACTGGATTGGCGGAAGGCACAGATCCTGGGCTGCTTTTTAACTAAGTCCCAGGGGAAAACGGAAATTCTATGCAAACGATATCGGGCAGTTTAATGACACGGGAGTCGTCAAGACGCAGTCACAACACCCCGCGCCATCTCGCATGCAAACAGTCTTCAAACGCGATTACTCAGAAGACTTATAGATACTGTACGGAATTTGGATTGGAACAATATTTGCAGAGCTGAGCATCACGGAGCATAGGTATGTTATGAGATGAGTCGATATGCGCTATCTACCATACAAACTTCCTCGATTAAATTATTGTAAGTACTCCAATATGCAGATGCATTTTGGCAATAATCTTTCCATTATACAGGGTGTAAATGACATCTTAATGAAAACTTTGAGGTAAGGTTGCATTTAATGTGTTATGTGAAAATACTGAATTCATTTATGTCAGAAATGATTGGTTTCAAATATTGCCATTTTTGAGCGCGCAATGTATTGCATACAACGCGATTACAACGCACGCAACGCTCCGCGCAAAATTCACAATATGAGACTTTTATGAGTTAAAGCGTGGCCTTGACGTCGCGCGCGGCACTTATTTTGACTGTGCCGCGAGCCTCATTATAAATTCAAGGCCAGTACGAATAAGGCCAGGTTAACGACCTGTATTCACACTAGTTCACTAGCAATCAGCTGTTCGACGAAAATCTTAAATTTGATAACATTACCGTTTCAAGTGAAAATAATGAAATAATTACTTTTTCATTTATAATTGCGTTGAGACAGATAGTAATAATGATTTTATACAGTATTCAGTTAAAAAAGAGGTAAAAAATATCGGAAATTTCATGGAGAATTCGACGAAAATTTTTACCACAGGGGAACCTAGAATCATGTACTGAATCCGTGGGACGCGTTTTGGAAAACATGTCTGACACACCCTTTATATGTACGAATGCGACACGCTTTTTCTGCAGTCCCCTTTTATCCGACTGCATAACGCAAGGTAGTAGGTATACCGTTCATCATCTTATAATAATATTATGTAAGTACCTATGATGTAAGTTATTTATGAGTATGTTAAGTTCCACTGTAATTGTGCTCAACGCCTGATAAAATTCAGTAGCCAATTGTTTTCGCCGCATCGTCGCGTCGGAAAATGCTTTTTTAAAGTAAAAAGCAATGGTTGAAGCCAATAATATTCAGAATTGTGTCTCTCTCACTGCTCAGTAGGCGGCTTTGACTGAGGGTCATGATCATCACTATAACGAGTCAACCTCCTGCGGTAAATGATGTCATTACACCGTCTTTTGTCCAAGATAAAGAAATGTGTCTACTGTCTTTAATATACCGATATAATATATCCGCTCCGCTAGAATCAGATTTGCAAAGCTTCAGTTTCACCAAAAAGCAATCTATTGGATTAGTTTTTAGGGTCCCATATCCAAAGGGTAAAAACGGAGCCCTATTAATGTCACTCCGCTGTCTGTCTGTCCGTCCCTCTGTCCGCCGGTCACAGGTCTCTAGCCCGTAGAAGAAATGAGTTACAAACCTGAATTTTTGGTATTTGGTGTAAAACGTTGACCCAAAACCAAATATTGTATAAGAAATTCAATTAAATTATTATTGAGGGGAGCCTTCCCTCAAAAATAATTGCATACATTAATACATGAAAAAGGAGCCGAAAAAAAAATTTTTACCCTACCTTGTGGGATATCATTGCTTAGAGCTTATTGAGTAAAGTACGAATATATATTTTTTTTAATTTTTTGCTTAAAAAATAAATATAATATATATATTTAAGGAAATGGGGGGCCATCAAAGTTGTCAGTTTAAGATCATTTTTGTGACGGGGGCTATCTCAAAAACTAAACCAGTTAGGAATATTAAATTTCGGTATAATATTATGTACCATATACGGTATTTAAACAACAAATTCTAAAACCTACGATCAATAGAGTAGTAGGTATGTAAGCTGTGACCAAAACAAATAAACATTTTTTTGGGTTTTATTTTGTTGCGATGTCTAGCTCGGAAGTGAAATATTTCTTACACCCAAAATATTAAGTTGTTCCTAATTATGTACAGAACCCTAAAAGAGCGAGGACCGAGTCGCACTTGGCCAGTTTTAGGAACTATTTTGTTAGAAACCCTAAAAACTAACACCAAAATCGTTTAGGCCGTGGACTCTTAATATCAGTAATAGAGGGTCACACAGAGCTTCAAAGGCTTACCTAAAAGGTTAGTAAAAGCGCTATTGAAAACTCATGTCCAGATTTGGATTAAAGCATTTACGCCAGAGAATAAAAACGATTGGATTTTTTTTTCCTATAATATAAATGTTTTAAAAGCCACACTGCGTAGGTAGATACCTACCTAGTATATTTTTAAGCTGATGTAAAGATTTACTTAAATCCTACTTTAAAATTACATACCTAACTGACTCGCCTTGTCCAAAAAATTGGCTGTCTGTAAAGTCGGTTTACGGACGATAATTTTGAGTGATAACGTATTGCCTTTCTATCGCTTGTTCAGCGCTTTCGCTTGCACGCTCGGCTAACTAATCGGCTAATTTTTCACGAGCACTTTTTGACGACCCACATCAGTTTATCTGGTACGTTATTGATCCAAGCTATCGCAGTGCGAAAAAGACTAAAGGATGGTACCTACTTGCTAAATCATTTTTAAAACTTCGAGCACTGAGCACCGTTTTATACAGCAAAACGAACAAAAGTTGAAGTATAATGTTACAGAGGAACACCAGCTCGACTAATTAATACCCGGGGAGTCTCAGCTGTGTAATTAACGGGCAATTTCGAGCGATTTTTAAAATGGCACCCGAAAGCAACGGAATCCTTTTCAGTTCAGAAACTCGACGCTTTAAATATCTTAAGTTCAGACTGTGTCGTGTTCCGTCGCCCTTTTTGTGTCTTGTTAAATGTTTTGTGATTAAGCTTTTTCACTAACGGTTAAATTGAGGGACGTGCGTTTTCTGCAAATAAAGACTTTGCCTGCTTGTTTTTAACCCCCGACGCAAAAACGACGGGGTGTTATAAGTTTGACGTGTCTGTGTGTGTATGTGTGTGTGTGTGTGTGTGTGTGTGTGTGTGTGTGTGTGTGTGTGTCTGTCTGTTCCCCTGTAGCGCTCAAACGGGTGGACCGATTTGAATGCGGTTTTTTTTGTTTGAAAGGTAAATTAGTCGAGAGTGTTGTTAGCTATGTTTGATAAAAATCGGTCCAAGATGGCTGCCGCTACAAAATGGCGGATTACATATTTTATCACAACCCCCGCAATATGGGTATCAAATGAAAGGGCTTGACTAGTAGAATAACATTATGCAAATCCAAGATGGCCGCCACCACAAAATGGCGAATGTCGGGGTTTTTTTTAATTTCTAATTTATACTTGTAGGTATAAAAGTTTTATATATATGCACGCAATTAACAAACATGCCTACTAAGCTAAACTTGCTATGTATAGCTTTCCCTAGCAAAATAGGGGGGATAAGGAGGGAAAACAACAATAACGTATAGTCGGCCCCAATTATTGTCAAACTCGCTTGCCCGTGGTACCTATACTCCCTGCTAGAAAACAGGGCTCTGGCGATTGACCATTGAGTGGATTGATTGAGTTTTATCCATACACCTGACTGGGCAAGAAAGCTCAAACTGGGCAAAAAAATCCCAACACACAAGTTTTTAAATTTATTTCTTTTTGTTTGTTTGTCCGAAGCACATCTTCGAAACGGATGAATCGATTTTGACGGGACCAGGCCTGTGTCACTCCGCGTTTAGGTATTGAAAACATACCTACAGGCGGCGGCCGTTGCGCAACGGCCAATCTAGTATAGGCTGCCATAGCCCTAGAGTCCCCGGCTCTTTCAAATGTATAACCACGTATAACCTATTATGAACCGTAGTCCAGTGAATTAAGGCCCATATTCCCTCAAAAAAATTTGGTAGGTACGTAAACGAACACGTGCTCGACTGGAACGCGAGCTAAATTAAATCATATTGTTTATCAGATTGAGTACATATTTCTTTGAAAACCATTGCGAAGTAAGGCTTCTGTACCTTTAGGTACTAGTTATTATTCTGTGACGGGACTTACAGGGGCAGGTAGAGGACTATACGAGGTGTGCTCTAGGCTATACATTTTATCCTGGAAATATTTAGGGTTCCCTAAATAAAAATCAAACTTAATATTTGGGACAATACTATAATATAATATTATAAAGGTTATAGGTAGGTACATTATAGGTACATTTTAATGGCCCAACCGCTGCACCGATTTTGACGCGCACAAAATACAGTTTTCTTCCAAAGACGGCCAAACGGTTATGCCTTGAATTGTAGGTACTCAAAGAGTCCCACGGGATTCTGAAAAATTTATTGTCTGTAAAGTCGGTTAACGGACGATAATTTTACGTGATAACGTCATAAGAAAATAAAAAGTTAAATAAAAAGAGATAGATGGATCACAAGCCGAACGGTTAGGCCGATCGTGCCTGCTCTATCGCTTGTTCCGCGCTCTCGCTTGCACGCGGTACGTGACAATGAGTCATGCTTTTTCGTGCGTGTAGCCCGCGTTCATCGATTTATAAGACGTGATAACAAAAACTTAAATCCCCGCAACTGAAGTCGCAGACATAAGTTATGTATTTGAACTGTCGAACTACTTAGTATTTCGAAATATATTTAAACTTTAAACAGCCGAATACGTAATAGTAGAGACGTCATTGCCTACTTTAACATTCATGCGAACGATCTTTTTGACTTTCTTTCTTAATAATATGTACGATGTACTATGTTGTCCTGTATGAGCGAATTCAATGCGAATGCTATATGGTCGCAGTGGCCACAACGAAAATGTCAAACACGAGTAGGTACTTCCTTGGTGCAGTGGTGTTGTGTGAACTCCATCGAACATCATCATCATCATCATTGCATGCCATTTCGGCTCCGAAATAACTGTGGCAGAATAAACTGACGATTTAAGAAAGTCATCAACAGAAATCTGCCACAAATGGTCACACTGCCATCGAACGACCGGCACAAACACCACCACTACAGCCTTTTTAAGGTCCCATAGCGTGCCATTTCGTGGCGGCAGCCATCTTGGATTTGCATAATGCTATTCTACTAGTCAAGCCCTTTCATTTGATACTCATATTAAGGGAGTTGTGTAAAAATATGTAATCCGCCATTTTGTAGCGGCGGCCATCTTGGATCGATTTTCATCAAACATAGCTAACAACCACCACTATCCACTAAGTATAGCCTTTTAACCTCCCATTGCTGGACACAGGCCTTCTCTCTCATAGGAGAGAGGAGCTGGGACCCGCCATACTGCTCCAATGCAGGTTGGCGGGCTTTGATGACTATTGTCACATGATAGTGATAATATCCGGGACCGACTACTTAACGTGCTCTCCGAGGCACGGGGGTGAAACACCACCAACTACCAACTCCGGGCTGGCACTGAGAATTTCTTGACAGAAAAACCCAATAGGTACCTAATAATAATTTGAGCGACCTAGACCAACGAGGCAACCTCCTGGCAGAGGCAGGACCAACGACCGGCACACCATATCGCATTCACATAGAGCTCGCTCAAGTAGGGACCACGCCTATTACCATTCAAGTATCTATAGATCCCACAGCACATACTAAGTCTAAAAAGGACAGAATCTATACTTACTAATAAATAAAATTGAAGTGTCTGTCTGTAATATCGAAATAACTACCTCATATTAAGCTCATAAGGTTATTTGAAAGATACTATAACCGAATCACACGTTTTTAAAATTTTTGTCTGTCTGTCTGTCTGTCTGTCTGTCTGTCTGTGTGTCTGTCTGTCTGTCTGTCTGTCTGTCTGTTTGAACGGGCTAATCTTTAGAACGGCTGAACCGATTTTGACGGGACTTTCACATACAAGTAGGGAATTTACCAGGGAGTAACATAGGCTACTTTTTTAACCGACTTTCAAAAAAGGAGGAGTTGTGTTTTTCTACCTATGTACACCGATATCTCCGAGATTTCTGAACCGATTTGCGTAATTTTTTTTTAATTGATAGAGAAACATTGCGACACTGTCCTACAAAAAATTTGGATTCCAACTCCTCAATCCTGATGCTGTAGAGGATCTGATCCCCAAAACTAATGGGATTTAGGCACTGTCGGTTATTTAAATTGATATTGGGGATACCAATTAAAGACTTGATTGTTGAATGACCTCGAGTAGGTACATGTCCAACTCCTCAACCCTGATGCTGTAAGGAATTGCATTCCGAAATCGTAAGGATCCCACGGAATTTTTCCGTTTTGTGGACGGGTTACTACTTACTACAGATAGGCTACTTTTTGTTCTGGGAAATCAAAGTTCCCACGAGATTTTTACAAACCTAAATACACACGGGCGAAGCCGTGGGCATCATCTAGTAAATAATAGAGGTATGTAATAATAGTTATTATTCTGTGATAGTATTCTGTGATAGCGTGCGTTAAGTTTTCGTAATTAATTGTCACCATTAACTAATACAGGGGCGTAGCTACCGCCGTATCTGCCGTATCAATTATACGGGGCCCCCAAGCCACGGGGGCCCCCGACGTGCGTAAGCAAAAATTAACAAAAACTTCCCAAATTTTTGTTTATTTCAGAAATTATAAAAGTCGTTTTTTTTCCGCGTAAAGCGTGCGTTCAAGAGTTGGCAACACTCTACATTGGTTATCGCGGGCTGTGGGATTTCTCCGTTTGTCATCTACTTCAACGAGAGAATCCCACAATAATCGATGTACATACCATGATAAACCACAGAGAGCAGTGATTATTGACGCCTATCAGACCTGTCATTATTGTCGATAGAGCCAGAATCTTTAGAAAAACTAAAGTCATCATCAGTTATAAATGATTTAATAAATCAGTTTGCCGAAAAAAAGGCAAGGAGAGTATATATTTAATTTGAATTGTTTGTAAAAATTTTAGAAAAAGTGACAGATAAATAATTATGATGAATAAAATATATTGCTTTTAATTTTATGCAAACAGTTTTTTTTCTTTTGTGATAAATATTTACCCTTCAGAAGGGCCCCCAAACAAATTTTTATACGGGGCCCCGCCAAGGTACGCTACGCCACTTACTAATAGATAATAATTATCTAACAAATAAATCTTATTTTATTTAATCCTTACACTGATCCGCCGAATTTTAAATTATAGCTAGAGAAAGCTAGAGAATTTTAGATAGGTATTAAGTAAAACAACGTAAGTATTTTCAACCGATAAAATCAATTGTAGAGGATGCTTAGCTGTTGGAAACTTCAAAGAAAACAACTGAAAAACAAAATTTCGCATTCTTATACCGTGATAAAATGATAGAAATTATGTATCCAGTCTGTCTGTAAGCAAGTACTTATTCGAGTTCAAGTTTATCAAACTTCACTCATGTTTACTGCAATGTTTTCGAATGAAATGCTAATTTCCGTCTTCGCAACCACACGAGCCGTCACGGTGTTGGTACGCTCCTGTTTCCAAGATAATATTCGAGTGACCATATTGTCGATATTTTTTATCGATAATATGGTCACTCGATTTCTTTTTCAAATCGATATTTTTAATTTTATTTTTTCGTAGGACAGACTATTACTTAATCGTTAATTTTAAGATACTACAGTAGAATTATTAGAAACTGCTGTAATACCCTACACTAAGGGTATAAATGTTATCTCTAAATACCCTACACATGTCTAAATTTTATCTCTAATTGAGTTTTTAATAATACAGTAAACGAACTTGAAGTTATTATAATAGCGAACGAACATAATATTTTCTTCGTTGCAGTTATAACCCGCGCCAATAAAGAAAGGAATTATAAATGGCGTCGCTAATCATTCCCTCTCACTCGCACGTTATTCCTGTCTTTACTCACACACCTTGTTACAGCGCGCAAAAAAATAATCAGTTTATCTAGGTTGAAGATGAAATTGTTATTCCCCGGGTGATAATACTGAAATCAAACACGATCTCGATCGAAAACATCGATTTATAACGAATATTTAATTTGAGCTATCGATAAATTAATATCGATGCTGCTACTCGACATCACTAGCTCATGCTAAACAACCAGCGATGCGATTCACGATACGATACATGACCTTTAAAACACGACGTAGGTAGTACGTACCTACTTGATAACGTCCAAGTGTTCAGTCCATTTCAACTAGTCACGACACCGAGACGCGTTTCAAAATGGCGGAAACCGACGCCGTCAGCTTTTGGGACGAACTCACCAGTCCCATCAATTTAGTACTGGTGTTTTTCATTTTATACCTTGTGTATAAGATAGTAAAGTCGCATTTCGAGAGTGTCGAGCCCGCGCCGCCGCCTCCGCCGCCGATGCCCAAACTCAGGAAGGACATGACGGTCGCGGAACTGAAGAGGTACGACGGAACCGACGCGGAGGGGCGAGTGCTGCTCGCCGTCAACGGCATCATCTTCGATGTGACCAGGGGGAAGAGGTTTTATGGACCAGGTGAGTTATCAAATGAACCCACTTATCAATTTACTTATCTAGTATCTGAATGACTTATCTACTTATTTAGACAAGGAATCTATTACTACTACTGTCTCTACTACTATCAAAAGTTCAGTTTCTAACTTCAGTAGTTTAGACTGTGCGTTGATAGATCAGTCAGTCAGTCAGTCAGGACTCATGACAATTTTGTAAGTATAAATTTTCCAATACAATATCGCGTACTTCGAATCACACTAATATTATAAAGGCGAAAGTTTGTGTGTATGTGTGTGTGTGTGTATGTTTGGTACTCTATAACGCCGCAACTACTGAACCGCTTTGGCTGAAATTTTGAATGGAGATAAATAATTATGCTCTGAACTTTTGAATGGATATAGATTATGCAGTCATGACTTAACACATAGACTTTTTATCCTGGGAAAATCCACTGGATTTTGAAAAAACCGAAATATATAGCTACAGCTATAGGTAGATTACTATAGCAAACTTCCTTGAAAGTAGGTAGGTATATTTAAAGGTTGGAAAAGCAGGAACGGGAACCGGAAATCCACGATATCATCGGGATTTGTTTCACGCGGGCGAAGCCGAGGGCAGAAGCTAGTAACAAAAAAAATAGATAGCAACATAACTCTTCATTCACAGTTGTGCTTGTCATTATTATGAACTTGTACTTATCTACTAGGTACATGAAATAAAATGAAAATGTATTCATAAAACTTATCTCTAATTATTCAAACGTGTCGGGAACCCTGAATTAAGTTTAGATAAAAACCTGTGTCTCAGGGTCCCCGCTCTTCCAATGTACCTATATGACGTATTCATCAAATTCTTTGTATTACTTACAAAGAATTGGCCTTATATCTGCTATCTTCTTAGAACGGCCGGCGCGGCGTTGGTTTCGCTGTTATGTCGGACCATATTTAGAAACATGTTAAACTAATAATAATTCTTTCAACAAAAATGTAAAATTCTAAATTTAAAATAGATTTCAAAATTTAAAATAGATGTAGGTAATACAGTTGGTACATTTATTTTATATTAAATACGGATAGTACAGTCAGTAGGTGTTATACTAATTTAAGTTATACTTCTAAGTTATACTTAAGTTTTAACATTTCCGCTCACTTATTAATTACCTACATAACTATACATACACACAGATACACACATATACAGTGTTAAATACTTACTGTGACGATCGTGATTGCAACAATTAAAGCAATTAGGTACAAAAATTTACGACTTTAATAACGATAAGGGACTGCGCAGACGAGGGACAATTTTCGGCGTACTTTTTGTCCCTCAAAATATATCACATATGACATAATGTACTCAATGGCAGTAATCGTAGGGTACGAGTTATTACGCTGTAGTAATGTAACGATGTGGTACATACTGTCCACTGCGGACATCAGTCCCCCGTCTGCGCAGACCTTAATAAAGTTATACGTAAATAAATATACGTAAATGAATATCTATAAGTATTTGCAAAATGAGTTAAACGTAGGAGTTCTAAGTTAGGTATATATGCATTTTATATATGCATTTTATATAAGTAATTGGAGAACCAACCTTGGGTGAGTTGGGTCAAGAAGTTGTTCGTTTTATAACACTTTTTACGGATAGTAATAATTATTTAATTATATAGTAATTAAATAATTATTACTATCCGTAAAAAGTGCTGTGTATATACCTACCTACGTTGAGTTAGTTTAACGTTTTTTTATATCCCTACCTACTAGTACTAATATTATAAAATATGTGTGTGTGTTTGTTTGTCCTTCAATCACGCTGCAATAGAGTCACGGATCAATGATTCTTTGCGCGGGTATAGTTGAGCTGTGAACAGTAAAGAGTGACATGGGTTACTTTTTATCCCGGGAAATTCCATTGTATTTTAAAAAACTTAAATCCACACAGACGAAACCGCGGGCATCAGCTAGTTGTGCTGGTCGTGCAATGTAAGGAGTATATGTACGACAAAAACGCAACGAGCGGGATTTGAACCGTCGACCTTTAGGTTTTCAGTACACTCCCTGACTGTTGCACTATTGAGTCATCAATCAATAGGAATTTATTATATCCAATAGGAATTAGAACTAACCTATGTGCGTTATTAGACATAGTAGGTATATAACATAATTTATAGAGATATAATATATATCTATGACTATGAGACACGAGTATCCCTCGCCTGAGGCTAGTGAGGGAGATGAGGATGCTGCGGTGCGTCTGTTTACCTGAGCACAACAGAGCTGCGAGCTAATTAACGATCAGTGTGCTTAGTCTAAAGCGGAGCACTCGAAAACGAACTCGAAAACTATTGATCGATTTCAGAGTAAAATAGACCTAAAATGGCTTGTATTAAGGTTTGAGTTCGCCAATACATTCAGCATTGTTCGAATGCTGAATGTATTGGCGAACTCAAACCTTAATACAAGCCATTTTAGGTCTATTTTACTCTGAAATCGATCAATAGTTTTCGAGTTCGTTTTCGAGTGCTCCGCTTTAGACTAAGCACACTGTTTATATTGTGTACCTATTCTGTCTGTATTTAAAACGAGTTTATCCTATCTATCACTGAAGTATGAAATCAAGTTTAGATTTTAACTAGGGGTCCGATCGGCGGACGTTGTCTTAACGCATGCTTAGCTAGCAAAAAAAAAAATTAAATAAAACTGGATTTTGGCAACAGTGCCGAGTACCTGGGGGGTTATTCTGTAACTTAGTTAGCAACGGAAAATAGTTGCCATCGATTTAGTTCGATATACATTGCTGCTTTACTGTGTAAAATTATGAAAACACTTTATATTTCCCACAGTAAAGCAGCCAATGTATATCAACCTAATTCGTTGGCAACTATTTTCAGTTGCTAACTAAGTTACAGAATAACCCCCCTGGTGGGTTATTCTGTAACTTAGTTACCAACTGAAAATAGTTGCCAACGAATTAGTTCGATATACATTGCTGTTTTACTGTGTGAAAATATAAACAGTGATTTCATTTTGCACATTAAAACAGCAATGTATATCGAACTAATTCGTTGGCAACTATTTTCAGTTGGTAACTAAGTTAGAGAATAGTCCCCCAGGTCCGACTATAGCTGATAACCATCCAAGTGGATATAAGGTACAAAAAAAATTTATCGAAATCGATCAGTGTTTAATTAGGAGGAGAATAACGCATGCCGGAATCATACATGTACCTACTTTACCTATGTGTCATTATCATGATCATGATCAACCCATTACCGGCTCACTACAGAGCACGGGTCTCCTCTCAGAGTGAGAAGAGCTTTGGCCATAGTCTACCACGCTGCCCAAGCGGATTGGCAGACTTCACACACCTTTGAGAACGTTATGGAGAACTCTCAGGCATGCAGGTTTCCTCACGATGTTTTCCTTCACCGTTAAAGCAAGTGATATTTAAATACCTAAAACGCACATAACTCCGAAAAGTTAGAGGTGCGTGTCCCGGGATCGAACCCACGACCTCCGATTACAAGTCGGTCGTTCTAACCACTAGGCTATCACAGCTTTGTGTAATAAAATTAAATACCACGTTTGTAAAACGAACTGAAGAGTATAAAAATATAATTTCTCTAAAGCCACACAAAACAACCCCACACAGATTCATAACCCCATACACATTGTGTTGTATTAAAAGTTATTTTCTATTCAGTCATTTTTTTTCCACAATTCTTACTTATTACAAGAAATCCTTTCTGTTTGCATAGGTACATTTGAAAAGACTTTGTCATCAACGTAATTATGTGTTTGTTTACCCACCTACCATGTACATTTTTCATGATTAAATACAGACATCGTTGTTAAACAATACCACAAAACCCTGAACATTTTGAAGGTCCCCTTTGTATGGTAATTTACTTGCCCGGAATAAGTCAACGTTTTTAAATAACATTTTCCCGCACTAAAGGCGCGGCGTTTAATCCGTATCTAATCATGTTTTGTATCGTTAATGTTGGTGTTTGTAAATGATAGAGTAAAATGACGAAGGTATGCCGTTGACAAAATAAAACTCCTCATAATATAGTAAGATTACTTAAAATCTAAATTTTTATTAATTCTCTGTCCAGGTACAATATATTTATACCTATGCTACGATTTAGGTGACTCACTTTGTTTACAAACTCTAGCATATTGAATTTAAGTAATACTACATTCTTCAAATCAAAACTAGTTTTAAAAGTTGTTTCTAGTTTGTTTTGTAGTTGGTTAATTCTATAAAATTATTCATAGTTACATTCAACGTCTATACATTCATTTAAATGTAATAATTATGGTATATACCTATATGCAAATAAGTGGGTATTTTACATGTATTTATGGAATGCTTATCTAAGTGAGCTATCAAGCTGATTACAATTACTATTTGTACGTGACTTGACAATTTTGATCTACAGTAATTTGATTCCTTCGCATAATCATCATTATTATAATAAATGTTAAAATTGTTGTCTGTCTGTTTTTCGCAAGTTTTATCGAATTCTAATTTTGTAGATTTAGATTTTTCAATTAAATTCATTCAAAACCATTATAAGGTATTTGCCTCGGTGTTAATTATATTAAATACTAGAGAATGCCCGCGGCTTCGCCTGCGTAAATTTCGTTTTTAACAAATCCCGAGGGAATCGTGGATTTCCGGTTCCCGTTCCCGATCCCTTTTACAACTTTTATATCTACTATCAAGAAAATTTGCTATAGTAATTTACCTATAGCTGTAGCTATAGATTTCGGGTTTTTCAAAATCCCGTGGGTACTGTGCATTTTTCCAGGATAAAAAGCCTAGCCTATGTTTTAAGTCAGGGCATAATCTATCTCCATTCAAAATTTCAGCCAAATCGGTTTATTAGTTGCGGCGTGATTGAGCAACAAACATCCAAACATCTAAACATCCAAACATTCAAACATCCAAACATCCACACTTTCACATTAATTATAATATTAGTAGGATCTATCGGAGGGGCTCAAGCTATCATTTGCCGAATTTCATCAAGTTTAGCTGCGAAAAGGTAACAGACAACACTGTAATAAGGTGATAAGTACTTTCACATTTATAATAATAATGTCCTCCTGACTGAATTTCGGGCACGGCGGCCAATCTCAACCGAGGCAGAGACTAGCCATCTACGCAGGAGATATAATAGTGCACAAGTGTGTGCGCATACACAGGTGCACTCTCTATTCCCTCACTCTCATAGTCCGATGGGACGCCAATGCGACACGACCGGAGAGAGATCAGGCGCAGGACCGACGGCTTTACGTGCTCTCCGAGGCACGGGGGTGTATCTTACACCGCCAACTTCCAACTCCGGGCTGGCACTGAGGATTTCTTGACAGAAAAACCCAATACCTCGAATTTTTTGGCCCGACCCGGGAATCGAACCCAGGACCTCGTGATCCACAGTCGAACGTGCTAACCGCAAGACCAACGAGGCAGATACATTTATAATACAGTAGATGTGAATGGGTGTGACTAAATGAACAGTTTCTTATATAAGAGAAATGAAAAAAAAAACCTAAGGCCTAATATCTTAGTCCTTGAGCTATATTTTATTAGTATTCATAGTCACGCTCGCAATGTAACACAAACAAAAGCATATATTCATAGTTTACGGCTGACCCACTGAGGGGTCTGCGTTCCAGATTCATCTACGAATGTCAAACGATTTCATTGGTCGAGAACCCTTGATCCAAATGGGGCACCCAACTAAACGATCGAACGACTGCGCGTGGCTTTAATTGCAAGAAAAATATAGACCATCTTGGTACTTAAACATTAATTAAACCATGGAACTAGTGAGTTAGGTACTGCTTCTTGGTGTTGACGTTAGTGCAGGCATTAATCTGTCGTATTTTGAAATCACTACACAGAAATGCTCTATCCTGAAAAAACTAAGAAAATCCGTTCCTATTCAAGGTGGGATCTAATTTCGTACATGATCTACCTATATCGTTTTTATTTATCGACTCCCAATATGTATCAACTATTGGACATAGTTAGTCTCTTTTAGATAGCCAACGTTGACTATCGCATACAATCGATGCCTGATGCCTGCCATTTTCCGGATGTGTTAACTCCATCTGACCGGGGGGCGCTGCCGTGCCATGACAATACACTGTATCTTCAGATACATATCCAATGCTATGCATCTAATGCAGGATGCATTAGATGCATAGGATTTTGGTCTATAGGCCTTGTAGTATGAGCGATGAAAAGACTCGGCGTAGTTTGCTAAACCGAGCTATCTTTTAATATGGACGGAAAAGGGACGGGAGTTTTTCCGTCCATTTCGCGGACATACTAAAAGTATTATCAATGCACAGTTGACTTAAATCAACTTGAAACCCTACTACTTAGGACCTCAGGTCACTGAATATCACCTTTTGTCATCCATACTAAGGCTTTGCGCATATTTGAAGTATACTTAAAAACTTAAACTAGGTCCTCAGGTCACTGAATATCACCTTGGACTTGTCTAGATTCACCTTGAAGTTTATCGAGCTTCTGTCGTATGATCGTTTTTATTGCCTTTTTTTATTTGTCAAAATGTGTCTTACTACGTCTACGATCTAATCATATCTCTTTAAACATACGAGACGTTATAATGATGAATTGTCTAAATGCCGTCGCCTTGAAACGATTTCCTTTACAATTGGACTTTGTTCCATACATTTTACTGCTAACATAAAAAAAATTAACATTTTGCTTGACATACCTAACGTATACCTTATCTGTACCTATATCATATATTATGTACTAGCTGATCCCCGCAACTTCGTTCGCGTAAATATAGGTTTTTATATAGGATCGGATTGGATCCCATAATTCTTTTATGTACCAAATCTAAATGTAGCCTAAGTTGCTCCTTACAACATTGAAAGTTCCATTAAAATCGATCCAGCCGTTCCGGAGATTAGCTGGAACAAATAGACAGACCGACAAACATAAATTTAAACGCACACCAATTTAAAATAAGCCGTACGTTCAAAAATCCGGGTACCAAGTTATTTGAACCCAATAAATGTCAGTCATTTCTGAACTAAAAAACCTATGACCTTGAAATATTTACGGGATAATACTTACAGTACTACCTTTCTAAAAAAAAGAATGAGTTAAATCGAACAACGCGTTAATGAATTACAGCTAAATACACGTTTTAACTTTCTTCCCCTCTCCTAAGGGAACCGTGCTGAATTTCGGGATAAAAAGTATCCTATGTCCTACCTCGGAGTATAAACTCAAATCATACCAAGTTTCATTCGAATCCATTCAGTAGTTTCGGCGTGATGCGCGGCCAAGTTACAGACAGACAGACAGACAGACAGACAGACAAAAATGAAAAAAATTGCAGTTTTGGCTTCAGTATCGATTATAGAGTGCCCTCCAATAAAAAATTTCAAAATATCTTCAATGTACAGAATTGGATCTGTTACAGTTTTATTATATTACTAGCTGATCCCCGCAACTTCGTTCGCGTAGATATAGGTTTTTATATAGGATCGGATCGGATCGCATAATTCTTTTATGTACCTAAACTAAATGTAGCCTGTTACTCCTTATAACATTGAAAATTCCATTAAAATCGATCCAGTCGTTTCGGAGATTAGCTGGAACAAATAGACAGACCGACAATCATAAATTTAAACGCGCACCAGTTTAAAATAAGCCGTACGTTCAAAGATCCGGGTCCCAAGTTATTTGAACCCAATACTGAGGGTTGTAATTTCTGAACCAAAAAACCTATGACCTTGAAATATTTACGGGACAATATATAAAGTAGTACCTTTCTAACAAAAAAAAATGAGTGAAATCGAACAACGCGTTAATGAATTACAGCTAAATACACGTTTTAACTTTCATCCCCTCTCCCAAGGGAACCGTGCTAGATTTCGGGATAAAAAGTATCCTATGTCCTACCTCGGAGTATAAACTCAAATTATACCAAGTTTCATTCGAATCCATTCAGTAGTTTCGGCGTGATGCGCGGCCAAGATACAGACAGACAGACAGACAGACAGAAAGACAGACAGACAAAAATGAAAAAAATTGCAGTTTTGGCTTCAGTATCGATTAAAAATTGCCATCCAATAAAAATTTTCAAAATATCTTCAATGTACAGAATTGGATCTGTTACAGTTTTATTATATTATTATAGAAGAAGATAGATAGATAGAAGATAGAAGATATCTAGAACAGAATATAATATAACATATATCACAGGATGTATATACCAGAATTTATGATGTCTATCGATGACAAATAAATAATCATATTTGCGATTGATAGTACAACAAACTTTGTTATCTACCGTTGATAGCGCGAGTCAGGTCAAGCGTCCATCAGTCCGGTCAACCGCAATATTTTTAACTTCAACAAACAAATTAAATGTAGTTTCATAATATAATATATACAATATACATGTTATATAGCCACTGAGATATGAAAGAGCCTGCCACAAGTTTCCTTGGTTCAAGGATGTACCTACAACGCTTTTTTTTTTGACATATACTATATATAAAAAAACGCGAAACAACTGCATCATCTACGTGAAATTATCGCGCGTTATCTTGAAATTGAATTATTGAATTATTGAAATTTAAGAAAAAATATGCTAACGTTAAAAAAGTAGTTTTAACTGTGTTTTATGTTTGCATTGCATACATTTTCGCTATCAACTTGTTAGCGATGAAAATAAAACTCGGTTTATTTTGTTGTATAAATCTGATAACTAGTATGTATTTAATACTTCAGAGATACTATAAATATATACTTTAAACTTCTACTTTTAATCAGAGATAAATGTAAAGTTACTAATGAAAAAAGGTATAAGTACATAAAAAAAATTCAAAATTTTATAAGCTGTGATAGCCTAGTGGTTAGGACGACCGACTTCTAATCGGAGGTCGTGGGTTCGATCCCGGGCACGCACCTCTAACTTTTCGGAGTTATTTGCGTTTTAAGTATTTAAATATCACTTGCTTTAACGGTGAAGGAAAACATCGTGAGGAAACCTGCACGCCTGAGAGTTCTCCATAACGTTCTCAAAGGTGTGTGAAGTCTGCCAATCCGCTTGGCCAGCGTGGTAGACTATGGCCAAAACCCTTCTCACTCTGAGAGGAGACCCGTGCTCTGTAGTGAGCCGGTAATGGGTTGATAATGATGATGATGATGATGATGACATAAAAAAAATTCAAAATTACAAAAAGCATCAACCCTAGGTCCCTTGGACCCTAGAGTCCAGAAAAACAATGTAAATTCCAGACAGTTCCCTCCCGCATTTCCCCTATTGACACCTCGCACTATTGCTCTATCCAGACACCTCTGTTGGGAGACTAGTTTTACTTTTTTTAGGCTGTGATAATACTATAAATATAAGCTATTATAGTCAAAGGAAGTCCATTATTATTTGGATTGCCGACGCAAACCACAATCGAGCTGACCTAATCGTGATTTCCAATCCATTGTACATTTGCGGTTACATGCGCTTATTAGCCAGGTTTCGCCTAATTCGACTTCAATTAGGCATAACGCTTAGATATTCCTTGATTCCTCAATTGTTTTTAATAAAAAAAACGATCTCACTAAAAGTTCCAAATATTTTCGGTATTCTTAGTTCAAAATAATGATTTTGTAAATTGCGCACATAATTTAATATTTCTATGTTCCAAGCATTGGAAGTTCAGATAATAAGAACATATTATCTCATTATACTTAATGCTGCTTATAATCCATCTAACCGAAATGAAACTTGAGAAAGTAGGAACGCATTATGTTGAACAACAAGAAAGAGTTATATAAATTAAACAAAAATTAAAATATAATATTAAATAATTTACGAATTAACTTTCCATCCCAAAGATCCGTTTTAAAGTTATGTTATGTTTAAAAACAAATGAACAAATAGTATCTATTTCATTATATTGTACTGAACAAATATAAAAATATTACTTCTTTCATTTTCAGGAGGTCCATACTCAGCGTTTGCGGGTAAGGACGCTACGCGAGGCCTCGCTACAGGACAAGTAGCTGCTTCGGATACCGAGTATGATGACGTCAGCGACCTCAGTCCAGATGAAGTTGCGTCGGCCAAAGAATGGGAAGATCAATTCAAAGGTACAGTTACATTTAAAGATATTAATCACGCTAGTAAAGAGCTTATTTTGATAGCTAGTTAAATGTGTGCCTCTTGAAATACAACTATTTGTGGATACTCCATTGGTAATCAGCTTGGAGCAAAATATTGTATTACCGCATCTAAATGCTAATAGGATAACCTTGGCAGTCCCTTATAACTTCACACACAACTTCTTAATTTTAATAACAATATTCAATTTGTGATTGAAGCTAGCAGAAGCTGTCAAGGTCATCTCATTAGCATTTGGATAATACAACCCATTCTTAATAATAAAGAGTACCTACTTGAAGATACGACATAATATTGCATGAATAGCTAATGAATATGCCAGAAATAACTTTCAAAAATAAACTAATATAAAGATTACCTTAAAAGCAAGTATTTTCTGTTTATTTTGATAATTTGCTAAATTGAAACTGAATGAAGAATGAACTTAATTTGCTTGTTGTAAACAGGATCAATATCACAAAAGTAATTTATTTGACGACACATAAACTTTTATTTGAGGAATTACCTAATAATGTAACTATAACAATTGTATTGGAATCGTATAAACATTCCGTATATTGAATGATTAATTCAGGGTCATATGATTATTACGCGAAAGGTTACGACAACATTGGCGTATAGGCATATTAGCATAGTAATTCATTCACATTGTCATGAACACGTCATGTAGAGCATGTTTACCATTGATTTAATTACTATTCACATTACATAATATTACTTGTAATTTAAGTACCCATATTATCATGTGACTAGCGGTCCGCCCGGGCTTCGCCCGTGGTACATAATGTATAGCCTATAGCACTCAGGGATCACGTACATATCCAACGGTGAAAGAATTTTTGAAATCGGTCTACTGGACCGATTTCAAAAATTCTTTTCTGTTCCTGAGATTAGCGCGAACAAACAAACTCTTCAGCTTTATAATATTAGTAATAGATATTTAACATAATTATATTTTGACGATCTCTCTGGCACAGTGGTGAGTCTTGCGGAAGCACATAGGCAATTTGGGAATCTATATTTTCTAAATTGTCTCTGGTCTGGTCTGGTGGAAGGCTCCAACCGTGGCTGGTTACCAATTTATCGGCAAAGCCGTGCTGCCAAGCGATTTGGCGTTCCGGTACTATGCCGCGTAGAATAGAAACCGATCAGGGGTTTGGGTATTAAAACTCATACCATATCTCTTCCAGGTTATTTTAAATGTTATTCCTCTTCAAATCAAGGTTTAGATTATACCCACTCAATTAATTATAATCAAAAACTAGATGTTTATGTTTATTTATTTTCTAAACTAAACGTATTTACAAAACTACAGGTTTTGTTGATAATACTACCATCTATTCATATTCCATATTGCGCGGCAAATAAATCCTTGAATGCCTGTATTCAGTGAATCTCAAACAAAAGATGTTTGATTGATTAAGTCGTGATCAACATAATAAGAGAATTCTCTGAATCGAATTTAAGAGAAAAGTTTTAATTTCCCTTCGATCAAATTCCGTGGGACTCATTGAATATTTATTCATCCAGGGAATAAATTAAAATACATTTACCGTATTTTAGATACTGTTGCAACAGTTTTCATGTTTTGATTTAATAAACAGTTTGGTATTCCTACTTACATTTATATGGTTTAATAATAGGTAATATTATAGTAATAATAAAATTATGTTTTTTTGGTCTTTAATTTAAAGTCTCTTTAAAATATACCTATAAAAAATATTTGGAACCAACCTTAAAGTTTTTTACAAACAAAGCTAAAAAAAATCAGTTTTTCTTTTCTTTAGTTTTAATCGGAAAATTTATTTTTTTAATTTGATTAAAGATCACCTACATAATTCATATATCCAAAATCTTTATGATTTGATTTTGTTAAATTGTCATATTTTATTGTTTCATTTTAATTTTTTGCCCAATTCACTGCCAACTTGCATATTATGCCATAGATTCAATTGTCGATTCAAAAGTACCTACTTATAAAAGTTTATTTGAATAAAAAACTTTTATATTCTACTCTATTCTCCTTCTCTGTACACGCAAGTGTTTACATGCTCACATATTTGCTAAAAATGTGCTGTAGCCCAAGAAATAGGTAAAATTATAAAACATAATACTATTTTGGTATATTTAGTCGTTTAAAGCAAAATGTAGCTGCTTACCCACTATTATAATACTACGTAATGTTAAAGTTCTACAAGGAGAACAACTTTACACGCGTCGACCTTATATCGTGCCGATTATGATATTGATGTCAAGAGTAAAGGCGAAGCTGATGTTATTGCCTCTATTAACAAATTAAACACTTGTCTTGCACGGCTATTGTTGAAGATCTGGACAAAGACATAAGACAACACCTGCCCAGTACCCACACATAATATTTTTTTTAAATATATTTAGAGCATCGATGTCTAATCGATGATTTAGAAACATAAACATAATAAGTATTATTACTACGGTAAACTTACGATAAAGTTATAGGGTTAGTATGAGTTTGCACATTGCGATAACTTTGATCGATTTCTAGTTACGAAACACAATAACTTCATAGTAAAATGGACCAAAAGAGGCCGATTTAAGGTTTGAGTTTGTCCATACATCTACAGCCAGAGCCCCATGCGGAACCTTCGAGAAATAAAAAAAATCCATATTCGAAACCTAACACGTTGTCGAAATGTGCAAACCCATACAAAACTCGCGATTTCAAAGCGGCAATCGCAAAATTATGAATTTTGTAGGACGGCGACTCGCCCCGCCAACCGGCCCCAGTCTCATGCGCTGTTTACGTGGAAAATGATAACAATGTTATATTTAACTTACTTGATAACAGTATTTTCACCTCCGCTATGTTTATTTAATTTTTTCACAGTAGCGGTGATAGCCTAGTGGTTAAAACTTCGGCTTTCCTTACGTACGCACCTCTAACCTTTCAGAGTGATTTGCGTTTGAAGCAATTTAAACATCACTCGCTTTAACGGTGAAAGAAAACATCGTCAGGAAACCTGCATGCCTGAGCGTTCTCCGAAATGTTATCAAAAGCGTGTGAAGTCTATCAATGAACTATCAATGCGTGGTGAACTACGTACGGCCTAAACCCTTCTTATTCTGAGAGGAGATCCGTGCCATGTAGTGGGCTCGTAATGAGGGGTTGATAATGATGAATTTTTTCCATGTTATTTTTAGGGTCTCGGACCCAAAGGGTAAAAAACGGAGCCCTATTAATGTCACTCTGCTGTCTGTCTGTTTGTCTGTTCATCCGCCGGTCAAAGGTCTCTAGCTCGTACAAGTTACAAACAAAGTTACAAACCTATTGATATTTGATGTAAAACGTTGACCCAAAATCAAATATTGAATTAAATTATTTTTCAGGGGGGATCCCCATGAAGAAAGAGCCGAAAAAAAAAATTCTTACCCTCACGTCATTTTATTCAGAGCTCAAGTAGAGTACGAATATGTTTTTTTTTTAAATTTTTTGCTTATTTCATTTTCAGAAAAATACGACATCGTAGGACGACTGTTGAAGCCTGGCGAGACTCCTACAGTGTACAGTGAAGAGGACAACGAAGATAAGAAATCGCAGTGAATATTGTAATACAATGTGACTAATTCTGTTGTACACTATCTCCAAACTAAAGTAAATTGAAGGGTTTAATTCATAATTTTAACTAAATAACTAAAAAAAAACAAAGAAAAACTAAATTCAAAATTTTAATAATCACACTACGACTACGACTAACAAAAGAGTTGATAACTTTGAAACGGCTGAACCAATTTTGATAAAACATATCTAAGAACCATCCCTAGAAAACTTACTTTTAAATAAAAAACCGCATTCAAATCGGTTCACCCGTTTAAGTGCTACGGTGCCACAGACAGACACACATGACGGTCAAACTCAAAAAACCCCTTCGTGTTATGCTTTTTCGCAGGGGGCATTGTGAAAGAGATAGAAATAGATAATAGTCATTTTAGTTTTAGAGATTGTGTAAAACAGAATTAACCCAATTATTGTGATAATTTACTAGAGTAAGTTTGTTGGGCTATGTTAAGTTTATTAAAATAAGTAGATATAGAAAATGTTTTACAAATGTAAGCTATTAAATTTTACTATCTATAGGTATATAAAATAGGTATAGATTTATTTTGGTAGAAACCTTGATTTTCCTCGGTCACAGCTTGAATATTGAATAGTAGCTACAACAAAAAGCTCTAAAACTCTGTCCTATAAGAAACAAGCCCAGCGGTGGGACCTTGAAAGACCTTGAGAGTTTGGTAACGTAAGAGGCCGTGGTGACAGTAGGTGGTCTACTATAACAATTCTTTGTTTCTTTGAGAAATTGTCTCTATTCTAGTCTGGTTACAGAATAACCCACCTGGTGGTAAATGGCTATGCAGTCTAAGGCGGAAGCAGGCTAATCTAGAAGGGTAAGCAATTTTTTATGAAACCCATAAACCAAATCGGTTTCGCGTCGTACCGGAACGCTAAATCACTTTGCGGCACGTCTTTGCCAGTAGGATGGTAACTATAACTAGTTTTAATGTGTGAAATTAAATTACTGTTTATATTAATTAACATAGAAAAGCAGCAATGTATATCGAACTAATTCGTTGGCAACTATTTTCAGTTGGTAACTAAGTTACAGAATAACCCTGCAGGTGAGATCGCAGTCTAGGGTTAACTTTAAGAAGAACTAAAAAATGTTTTATGACCTGTTTACCTTCTGTAAAGTGTCGGATAGCCTAAACGTAAGTTTTGTCCCTTTCTTACTTTATGTCAAGTGACAGAGCCAAAAGTTGTAGATAGCTATCCGATACTTATTAGAAGGTGGTGATACAGGCCCTTAGTATAAATAATAGATAATAAAATTGTTAACAAAAAATAAAGACTAGATAAAATATCCTTATGAAGTTATGAAAGTAATATGCTTACAAGTGTAAATTGAAAATTTAAAAAACCCCCGACATTCGCCATTTAGTGGCGGCGGCCATCTTGAATTTGCAATAGTGCTATTTTACTAGTCAAGCCCTTTCATTTGATACCCATATCAAGGGAGTTGTGAAAAAATATATCATCCGCCATTTTGTAGCGGCGGCCATCTTGGACCGATTTTCATCAAACATAGCTAAGAACACTCTCGACTAATTCACCTTTCAAACAAAAAAAACCGCATTCAAATCGGTCCACCCGTTTGAGCGCCACAGGGGAACAGACAGACACACACACACACACACACACACACACACACACACACACACACACACACACAGACACGTCAAACTTATAACACCCCGTCGTTTTTGCGTCGGGGGTTAAAAATAGACTTGAAAATAATAATAACTAAGTAGCCAAGCCAACCTAACATTCAATTTAAAGTTTTCTTTAACCGTAAAGCAAATAAAATAAAGATAATATTAGGTATATTATAATACAGTTTATTACCAAGAAGTATAACTACGGAAAACTCATAAGAATTTATCTAACTCCATCAGTACCACGGAGTAAATTCAAGCATCTCATAAATTCCAGTGAAGTTATAAATCTGTAAATACTTTTTAACACCTACAAAATTCTTTCAACGAAAAATAAAGTAAAAAATATGAATGGAAACAGTAAAAAATCGGCCAAGTGTGAATTGGACTTCACTCTATTAGGGTTCCGTAAATATGACCAACTAAAAAGAGACTAGGTACATTATGAATCGATGTTTTCAAAATCAAGAAGTGACCTTCGTGCGGCTAAATTAGTTTTGGATAGACATAACAGATGGCACCACTAGGTGCAACCGCGTTTTCTGCACACTAAATTATTATTTTATAATAAAATAATTAAATTATTAAGCGTAGTCGGGTTTAAGTTTACGAACTTTATCTCTTGTTTTTGGCTAATTTTTCATGTATGAAACGGGATCCGCTTGAATAATAATTTAACTTAATAAATAATCGGTTTGCGGTCAACATTTCACACGAAATAATAAAATGTGAGGTCATCACTACATAGTATAAAACAAAGTCGCTTTCTCTGTCCCTATGTCCCTATGTATGCTTAAATCTTTAAAACTACGCAACGGATTTTGATGCGGTTTTTTTTTTAATAGATAGAGTGATTCCAGAGGAAGGTTTGTAAGTAGAAAAATTGGACCCGGTAGGTGGCGCTAATAGCGGGCAGGACGACGTCTGCCGGGTCCGCTAGTTATGTATAACTCATTATGTCTACGAGCTAGAGATCCTTGACATAAAGACAGACGTACGTAGAGACAGCAGATGTACACTAATAGGGCTCCGCTTTGCCATTTGGATACGGAACTCTAAAAATCGCGAATTTACAGAGAATCAGAGAAATACTGGTAATTCGCAACCAGTGAAATGGAACCGCAAACTGCCTGACGTCAAACGAAAAGTTGCATTTAGCAAGTTTTAATGGCAAAACCAACTCCACAGTTAGTTTTCCGAAAAGCTTCATTGTGTTCCGAACTGAGAAAATGTAACTACATATAATATCAGAAATTCGTACAAAATTAAATTTGTTGAAGAAGTGCAATCAACTTTGATGTTTTAGTTGATGGCCCTTGTGATTTCACTGTGAACGAAAACCCTCGTTATCATTACAATAATGTTAAAAACATAAAAATTATTAAAATGAAGAGCAATAATAAAGCTTAGTCCATTTTAGTATTTAAACTATTGTTATCCATTAGCATTACATAATATTCGATTGAACTCACGACACTACTTGGCCAATTTAAGGTGAAAAAGTGGGGAGGATCCTAGATTGTCTTATCATATTTATATATATATATATATATATATATATATATATATATATATATATATATATATGGCCGTCAGGAGCAGATAGGCATCCGATTCTCATAGATTGTGACAACCGTCCTGCCACACGCGTTCACGCACCTAACCGCAGACCCTTGTGTAGATACCACCCTAGATTGCTTTAATCTCTAGTCTCCTAAATCGGTCCTGTCGTAGTGTCGTCAATAGAATGCCTAACTCTATGTTATGATGAAAAGTTGAAATTATTTTGCTATAATCCGCAAGAAGTCTTTGTATGGTACCACAAGCAGCATGTGCTATGATCTGTCAGCCCTCCTGCTGTTAAATTTGCAGGAAAAGCAAGCAACCAAGCGAACCCCAAGCACCACCAACGTGTAACACCACACAAATCCACCACCAAAACAAACTCGACGATCGTTTCACTCCGACACCCTCAAGAGATGTAGACTCAACAATGCACAATTATTGCAAAGTGACTTTGCCTTTTTTAACTTTTCATTATGTTATGGATTTCCGCAAAGTAACGCCTGCTTCTATTCAATACAACTCTATGTTACAAGCAGCCAAATTGTAAAATAGTACACCCACGCAACACAATACATTCATTACTGTACAATTTACCAAAGCTTAATATCCTTACCTTTTTGTCCGGCCTAACCTGACCGCAATTTCTCTTTTGACCTAAACCAACATGATTAAGTGAATCAGGTATTTTTACATTTGTTTCACCAGATTGGAGTTCTTGTTCAAATTCCTAAAATCAAGATACAAAGGACGCAAACGAAGACAATTTGGACAGTGAAAACAGAAGCTTCTCCGAAGTCGGATTGCAGTTAAAGATTTTTTTTCATCTAAGTAGGTATAAAGTAGTACAATTCCCTAAACATTAATGATTCAAAATGTGATAAGCGCTTAAGGCCTCTTAAGGCCTCGTAAGGCCGCTTAAGGCCTCTTGTAAACACGCCGCGAAAACTCACGTTCCGTATGGATAACGCAGTCTACGGCGCGCCGTCTCCGGCGTGGCAAAACGTGAGTTTTCACGGCGTGTTAACAAGAGGCCTAAAGATGAATCCATGGCATGACGTCACATGGTAAGCGCGCGTACGCGTGTACAACGTGTAATAACTGTATGAAGCACGTCACAGTGCACAACACGACGACAACAGTGTAAACGCTTTCATACAATTCCTATTGTTAAAACTTCCAGATTGAAATCGCTGACAATAACAGTTAGCGATTTCAATGCTGCTACAAGCTATTAGAAAACTCTAACAATAGAAGGTGATTTTACTGCTGCTGCAAGCTATTAGAATACTCTAACATCCAAAGCATTTTAAATATTACCACTCTTTAAAAACTGCAACATTAAATTCATTTGCAGCGCAAATGCAAATATGAATTGCTTTCATATCTCAGCAGTGCGGCAAGTAGGTGCGAGTGCTAGCAATTTCCTGGTGATTTCCCACAACGAGGCACCCGATAAAAGGACTAATCTTTGGAAGGAACTTCATTTTACGCTTCATTTCACGATAGCGTTTTATTGGTCTGCCACATCGAATAACACGCCTCGGAGTAGACCAAGGGCCTACGCTCCAATGATCAAGCGTAAGGCCTCTTGTTCAAAAGCCGTGAAAAATCACGTTTTACGTCTCACAGTAGCAGTGCTGTAAGGAGGGTTAATGGGAGCTTGTTAACATGCACGGTAGCACTACGGCGCGCCGTACGGCGGCGTGCTCCATACAACACTGCGAAGTGGGACCGTAAAACGTAAAACATGATTTTACACAGCGCGTAACAAGAGGCCCTGGTGGGTGGAAACGACACGACATACAACGATTTCACGAACAAAATAATTATGCTCGTCTTTAATCTTAATATACAAAACAAAGTCTTGTTTGTTCGAACACTTATATAACTCCAGAACGGCTAGACCGATTGGCATGGTTTTTGATTTATTCCATTTGGGACCATCTCGTATAGCAAAATAACTATTAAAAGCATTGAAAAATTCATGAAAAAATAAAATTAAAAAAAAAAACATTTTCCCATACAAAATGTTCATTGGTCTGGCAACTGTCAAACATTTTATGTTCATCCCGTCGATACGGTAAACTCTTTCACTCGTACCTACCTACATATATATATGTATAATCCTTCTGTACGTGTGTCTCCTGACTCCTCTTAAACGGCTGGACTGATTTGGAAAAATATTTGTGTGTATATTTCAATGGATTCCTGGATGGTTTGAAAACCTACGTACGTGTCTGTAATGAGCTGTAGGTATGCCATAAAATCAAACTTTGTGTACATCGTCGATATCGTGTGGGAAAGAAAAAGACTCAGAGTCAAATCTCTATGTTAGAACCGACAGTCTATTTCCTATTATGTTATACAACGGACAAGTCATGGTGGATCTTCAGTGATTTAGCTGCTATAATTTCGCTGCAGTCTGCAAAGGTGTGCTCTGTAACAAAATACGTATACTTATATATATCAAATTATATTATATATATAATATAATTATTGAAAATAGGACATGAATTAATTAATGATTAAAATAGGAAATTTTGAAACACTTCTCCATGTAAATTGTTTAGAGCAAATGGCCCGATAACTTGTCAGTGAGTAATGTTGCAGACCCGAGTTGCTTTTTGGTCTTTGTGCAAATGCTTAGCTGTTGGCTCAACCGAGTAATCCTGTTTGTTGGTACATTAATACTAGAGTAATTAATATAAACAGTTCAGCTGTCTTCATACTATCTTATGTGTTTTTGATGAGAGAATCCATATTATATAAAATCTATTTGAGTAGTTGAGCGCCTTATGTGCTGCAAAAACAGCAAAAAATGCTTTTAACCGAAGTGTGCAGTCGAAACTACTTTTGACTGGTTTCGCAGATAAAAGCCCTTTTGACCTTTACCTAGATAAGTCTTGAATTACAATGACTTACGCAATAAAAGAAGGCTCAGGATCACTCAGCGGGCGATAGAGAGAGCGATTGGAGTATCCTTGCGGGATCAAGTCAGGAATGAGGAGATCCAACATGAGAACCAGACACCGACATGGCTCATCGCTAAACTGAAGTGGCAAGTGGCGGGCATATTGCTCGATGGACGTTGGTCTCCCAAGGTGCTTGTGGCGACCTCGCACTGGTAAACAAAGCGTAGGAAGACCGCCTACAAGATGGACGGACGACCTCAAGCGAGTCGCTGGCAGCCGTAGGAAACAGGCGGCACAAGATCGTGTTTTGCTTACAAGAGACCTATATGTCCAGCAGTGGACGTCTATTGGTTGAGACGACGACGCAATAAACATAAAAGCGTTTAAATTGAGTTACTTACCACCGGTCTAATATACTGGTCAAAACTCAAAGGCCGGCATCTAGGTAGCGTAAAATAAATAAAGAATGGTCACGTCCGCACACCCTACTCAACCGCGTCCCTTTCTTGTCACGGTACTTATAGCGACGATGTGTTCTACCCCTTAATCTTTTTCGTTTATTACACATAGAACAAAGAAAAATATAGACGAAGCTTTTAATAATATTAATAAACTTACGACAGACGTGTTACTGATCTACAAGTAGATACAGTTACATATTTTTTTGACGTGTTAACGTCCTATAAATCGATTTACGCCGGCTGCACACACGACAAAGTGGCCCGTTCCGTCTGAGCCGAGCGTGCAAGCGAGAACGCGGAACAAGCAATAGAGAGGCACGATCGGCCTATAAGTAGGTAGTGTTTTATAATGTTTTCTTAGTTATGACGTTGTGACGTAAAATTATCGTCCGTAAACCGACTTTAAAGACAACTAATTTTTTTATATATAAAGAGACAGCAGGGGTCATTTACATGAATATTTGCAACACCAGAATTGCATTGTCGGCTTTTGAGGAATTGTTGGTTCATCAATTCAAGAACTACTCTTGAAAATACTTCCTACTGTAGAGTCTGTAGAACATACAAAGAAAAAAATCATTCAAGCATTCAATAAACAAGACTATGTTATAGAAAGTTGTATTTGAAATATCGCATTGTGAAGTCTTCACATCACACACTTCTGAAGTTAAGAGAAAGAAGTTTCACATAAGCGATATATTCTGATAAGAGTGTTGGGTAACAGCAGTAAGTCTTCATTGTCAACTCCCGCTTGACTCGCAGTCTCCAAAGAGATGCAGTATTGGAAACACTACCTACCTACTTATTTGAAACTTTCCGAAGTTATTCCTATAAATATGGGAAAAGTTGTGTTTGCGCGAGACTGTTATTGTGAAAATACTTCTTTCCTATGTTCCATTGTTACCGATAAAATAATTGAAGAATAACAGGAATTCTGTTAATCTTAAAGTTGGTATGCCGGGTCTGCCATCTATTGTATAAAATACCCGGAACATGGTTGGGTGAAAACTTAGTTAAGTACTTCTTCTAAACGCATTTTTCTCCTCCAATTTATTAAAAGCATAAAGATCAACTAAAATAAAGCAACGAATTATGGAAGCATTTGAGTAAGTACAGGGCAAGTCTATTATTATCTTCGTATTCAGTCGGACTTACACAGCCTAGATTAGTGGTTAGAACCAAACAAGGTTTTAACAAGCACCTTGGATCTCAAAGTCCGTCTTTGAAATCCAATTCCACGGGCTGTTTGCCTTGGCAACGTCCCATTGTTTGATTTATGCAGTACATAAAGGAGCACCTAGGTCTTGTATTATCTTGGAAATAGGAGTACTTATTGTTGGATTGATAATAATAATTGTTATTGATCGGAAATTGCTTACCAAACTGTACATTTACACCCATCATTTGATACAGTGGAAAACTGCCTTATTAACAAGTGTAAATTGAAAAAACCCCCGGCATTTTGTGGCGGCGCCATCTTGGATTTGCATAGTGCTATTCTACTAGTCAAGCCCTTTCATTTGATACCCATAGGAGTTGTGAAAAAATATGATATGTGATCCGCCATTTTGTAGTGGTGGCCATCTTGAACCGATTTTCATCAAACGTAGCTAACAACACTCTCGACTAATTCACCTTTCAAACAAAAAAAATCCGCATTCAAATCGGTCCACCCGTTTGAGCGCCCTGTGGCGCTCAAACGGGTGGACCACTCAAACAGACAGACACACACACACACACACAGACACGTCAAACTTATAACACCCCATCGTTTTTGCGTCGGGGGTTAAAAATAAATTATTATAATAATTAAATAAAAATATTTAATCAATCAGATGGATTTTCTTAGGCAAGGACAAATTCTGTCTACCTCTTTATGCCTGTGATCAACATCCGTCTGTATCAACATAGTGTCAGACTTGTTTTCTGGGACTTGCGATGGATATTTTATTAACGTTTTGATAACAATTTGCTCCGCACGATAAAACATTGCAAAATTCGTTCGATATGAATGGACACTGCCAAGAGTTATTGAGCTTCCTTTGTTGGCTTTTGTATTTTTAAGAGTGTAGTGGAGAAGCTTTCTATTATATTATAGTGAAAATAACGTATGAAATATCCAATAGATCTCATAGTAAGTAGTGGTTTGAATTGCAGATCTTTATTGTGAAGTCAAGTCCTTCGGATGAGTCCTGCATTCTCTTTGCGTCGCGTATGATTCTCCGCGCGGTGTTTTCATTGAGCGATTTTTAAAAGAATTAAAAATTTTTTTTAAAGTCTAAAGTCTTTTTATATAAAATAAATATAAAAAACTTTTTTTATACAAAGTCAATTTTTTTATATAAAAATATTTTATTAGCTTAAGAAGACAAAATACATAGTAAAGATTTTATAGTAGAGTTTGTTATATGTAGTATGAAATAATGAATCACAATGAAAAAAGAGAAGATTTTAAATTATATATTTGAGCAAACGCAAGTGGACTGGTGCTGACAACGTCCATATTTGTATCCCCATGCATTACACGTCTGCTGGCATCTTAGAACGTTGCACACTATGGTAATCCTCGGGTCGGCGTTGTCCAGCAGTGGGCTGTTCGGGTCAGTCACGATGACGGGGAACACTGAGTCCGGGTTCAGAATGTACAGCTTGTCTGCAAAAAAGGAAACACATTTTCAATGAGGAAATTTCCTGATGTTGAAAATATCATATTTAACACAATGGAATTAAAATATACATCAAAACTACTAAATCAGTGAAATTTTTTTTGAAATCCATCTATATAATATACTAGCTTCTGCCCGCGGCTTCGCCCGCGTGAATTTCGGTTTTGAACAAATCCCGAGGGAATCGTGGAGTTCCGGTTCCCGTTCCCGCTCCCTTTTCCTACCTTTATACTTAAAATATCAAGCAAGGTCGCTATAGTAATCTACCTATAGCTGTAGATATAGATTTCGGGTTTTTCAAAATCCCGTGGGAACTGTGCATTTTTCCAGGATAAAAAGTAGCCTTTGTGTTGCCAATGCATGCTACACAGCAAAGTATTGCAATAATGGGTTATGTGAGCGTGATTTACCTAAGAACAGTCAGCGCCCTCTGTGGCGTTTTGGAGGTCTATATCTATTTTAGTCCTACAGGAATACTTTTCTGGGATAAAAAGTTACTTTATGTGTTAAGTCAGGGCATAAGCTATCTCCATTTAAAATTTCAGCCAAATCGGTTCAGTAGTTGCGGCGGAGAAGAGGAACAAACATACACACAAACTTAATAACTTAATAACGCCTTTATAATATTAGTGTGATTGTTATTTTCCTCGCTAGAAAGCTCCGATACTCGATAGCATACGCGTCCGATCGCTGCTAAATTCAAAATGCTATAGGAGAACTTTACGCATCGCCGCCCCGGCCGCCTGGAACCGCGCGCCGCGCGCAAAGTCTATGTCCCGCAATTTTTAAATCTGTAATATCTTCGAAAATATTCATTTAAATCATATGCTGTAAAGGGCCATATAGATCTATAATAAATCAACAATGTACTTAAGGTATTTAATTAGATAAGGATTTATGCTGTATTGGTTAAAATCGCTTCTAAAATTAGCCATTATTTGTCGTAAAAAAGTAAATGACAAAAAATTTTATTGTGGGATATCCATAAGAGATAGACATATACCATCGCGGAGTTTTCTATAGACCTTTTCAATGTGTACAATACTTAGTACATTATATTGATAAATCTCGTAGGGTTCAGCCTGCGTTTGCAATGTAAGCGGAAAAAATGTAATTATTTACGACATCACATTAGAAACCTCAAAAATAACAGTATTTCTCCACTACTTAATGGATGTTATCATACATATAAACCTTCCTCTTGAATCACTCTATCTATTAAAAAAAACCGCATCAAAATCCGTTGCGTAGTTTTAAAGATTTAAGCGTACAAAGGGATATAGGGACAGAGAAAACGACTTTGTTTTATACTATGTAGTGATTACGGAGAAATTAATTATTTAAGTTATTGCCACCTCTCACTCGAGTATGACGTCATCACGTCCAGTCCGAAGCATTTTTTTTTTTTCGAAAAAAGATTAATCAAAAAATCTATGGGACCATGTTGCAAACATCCTCAGCTGTCGATCAAAAAAAATTCCGCAAATTGGTTCAGAAATCTCGAAGAAATTAGTAAAACACACGCTGGAGCGCCGCGTGAAACGAAATTATTCGTGAAAGCGCAACCTTAAAGTTCCATAACTTTTTCAGTTTTTGAGATAATTTAATGATTCTTTCAGATTTTCGTTTTATTTTACGTAAATTTGTATACTTAATTAATTAAAAAAAAAAATTGAAACTTGTCCATTAAATAGTAAAATTGATTAAATATAGATATTATTGAGACCTCAAACTTGGGGTGAAAATGTTCATAAAAGAAATAACTACACAATACGTAAAAGTTTCCTTCTGTAGTATTCAAATTTTTGATAATAGAATATCCAATAATAGATAGATCTATAATATTATTTTTTCTCTGAATATACCACCCCTCGAGCGCTCCCTAGCGCGCTCCATTTAAACGAAAGAATCCTAGAGGCACGTTCTAGAAACTAGACCCGTGTATCGGAGAGCATGTTAAGCTATCGATACCAATTAGGTATTATCACTAACATGATAATCATTAAGCCTAAAATTCAAAATTCGCATGCGGATAAATCTGAGAACCCTCTACATTAATATTCTAAAACTTTTAGTTAAAAGGGGAAACACTATTCTCAGCAATGAGGAATACGATGCAAAAAATCCTTAGCAGCCCTCTGAATCTATCTATCTATCTAGGATCTAGGAATCTATTCCGTGCAGGAATAGATTCCTTTAATATAAAAAAATTAGATAGGTACATTCAAAATTTGAATACACAGCTATTTAACAATAACAAGTTTCTCTACCTTTACTCTTACCTCTACTTTTCAGTTTTACTACTTAATTTTATCAGAATAAAATAGTTGTAAGGCCGCTCAGCGGGTCTAAGCTCTATATACTTCCCTTCTATAAGAGAGATGACCTGTGCCCAGCAGTAGGGCATTACAGTGCTGTTGTATGGGGTGTGCGGTATGTGAAGCACAATTTACAAGTCAGATAGGCAGATTGAGTCAAAAATGAGTGCGCAATTCTTACCGGGTAATTGGACGTCGGCATCTTCGCAGGAAGCCGTCTGCGTCGACAGCAGCACTGCGCAGAGCGCGGCGAATACTACGAACAGTTTGGTACTCATGATGCTTTCTTCCGTTTAGTCCTTCAACAGTGCTACTGACAATTCATTTTCGATATTTATATGAAAAGGGAAGATAACAATTGTAACGTTAATCCTTTTGTTTTGGTTGTTATTATTAGAAGGAATTTCAATATTATTTGGACATCGTTGATAAATAATTAATTAATCAGAGGATTTTATGTGATAACGTAACGGTATTTGCGAACAACAAATAAGCAGGTAATCCCCCTTTTTCTGGCAAAGAAAATCTGGATCATACAAAGGCAAATAACCCAACAATATGCATCGGCCTATGGTGGCCTAGTACTGTAAAATACTATTTAATAACCTGCTCTAAGCTAATACCTAAATAATGTAAGTAATCACATCGGAATCAATCCAACAGGTTACAAAATGTAAAGCATACAAACTCCTCTTTTCTCAAATCAATCTATCTTCTATCTTCTATAATATAATAAAACTGTAACAGATCCAATTCTGTACATTGAAGATATTTTGGAAATTTTTATTGGAGGGCACTCTATAATCGATATTGAAGCCAAAACTGCAATTTGTTTCATTTTTGTCTGTCTGTCTGTCTGTCTTTCTGTCTGTCTGTCTGTCTGTCTGTCTGTCTGTCTGTATCTTGGCCGCGCATCACGCCGAAACTACTGAATGGATTCAAATGAAACTTGGTACGATTTGAGTTTATACTCCGAGGTAGGACATAGGATACTTTTTATCCCGAAATTCAGCACGGTTCCCTTGGGAGAGGGGATGAAAGTTAAAACGTGTATTTAGCTGTAATTCATTAACGCGTTGTTCGATTTCACTCATTCTTTTTTTGTTAGAAAGGTAGTACTTTATATATTGTCCCGTAAATATTTCAAGGTCATAGTTTTTTTAGTTCAGAAATGACAGACATTACAACAAAGTATTGGGTTCAAATAACTTGGGACCCGGATCTTTGAACGTACGGCTTATTTTAAACTGGTGTGCGTTTAAATTTATGTTTGTCGGTCTGTTTATTTGTTCCAGCTAATCTCCGAAACGGCTGGATCGATTTTAATGGAACTTTCAATGTTATAAGGAGTAACTTAGGCTACATTTAGTTTAGGTACATAAAAGAATTATGGGATCCGATCCGATCTGATATATAAAAACCTATATCTACGCGAACGAAGTTGCGGGGGTCAGCTAGTAATATAATAAAACTGTAACAGATCCAATTCTGTACATTGAAGATATTTTGAAAATTTCTTTTGGAGGGCATTCTATAATCGATACTGAAGCCAAAACTGTAATTTGTTTCATTTTTGTCTGTCTGTCTGTCTGTCTGTCTGTCTGTCTGTCTGTCTGTATCTTGGCCGCGCATCACGCCGAAACTACTGAATGGATTCAAATGAAACTTGGTACGATTTGAGTTTATACTCCGAGGTAGGACATAAGATACTTTTTATCCCGAAATTCAACACGGTTCCCTTGGGAGAGGGGAAGAAAGTTAAAACATGTATTAAGCTGTAATTCATTAACACGTTGTTCGATTTAACTCATTCTTCTTTTGTTAGAAAGGTAGTACTTTAAGTATTGTCCCGTAAATATTTCAAGGTCATGGGTTCATTAGTTCAGAAATGACAGACATTTATTGGGTTCAAATAACTTGGGACGCGGATGTTTGTACGTAGGTACGGCTTATTTTAAACTGGCGTGCATTTAAATTTATGTTTGTCGGCCTGTCTATTTGTTCCAGCTAATCTCCGAAACGGCTAGATCGATTTTGATGGAACTTTTAATGGCAGATAGGTGATGTTAAGGAGTAACTTAGGATACATTTAGTTTAGGTACAAAAATAATTATGGGGTCCGATCCTATTCTATATAAAAACCTATATCCATGCGAACGAAGTCGCGGGGGTCGGCTAGTGATAAATATACCAAAACAATTATTTAATTTCAAAGTTACTCGGGACTTTATATTATAGTTACTTTGTCACGGTTATTTTTACGAAGTTTATCCGATAAAATATGGTAACCTTGATCGGATACTTCAACTAGGATAGTTAGTCGGACTATCTAACTCCTCGACAATTTAGAGCGTGATTGGACTGATTGATTTGATTTTGATGAGTAATTGGCATATAGAGTGACATATAGAGTCACTGGAACCTGGAATTAGAAACGTAGGTCCATCGAGCTTGTACTCGTTAGATTGGTCTCGATGATGGTTGTTACTGCTCCCCTCTTATAGATCATAGCGTGAAGTATTTATAAACGGTTAATTATTTTTCTATACTAATAAATAAAATTGAAGTGTCTGTCTGTAATATCGAAATAACTACCTCATATTAAGCTCATATGGTTATTTGCACGATACTATAACCGAATCACATGTTTTTAAAATTTTTGTCTGTCTGTCTGTCTGTCTGTCTGTCTGTCTGTCTGTCTGTCTGTCTGTTTGAACGGGCTAATCTTTGGAACGGCTGAACCGATTTTGACGGGAGTTTCACATACAAGTAGAGAATTAACCAGGGAGTAACATAGGCTACTTTTTTAACCGACTTTCAAAAAGGAGGAGTTGTATTTTTCTACCTATGTACACCGATATCTCCGAGATTTCTGAACCGATTTGCGTATTTTTTTTTTAATCGATAGAGAAACATTGCGACACTGTCCTACAAAAAAATTGGATTCCAACTCCTCAATCCTGATGCTGTAGGGGATTTGATCCCTGATGGGATGATGGGATTTAGGCACTGTCGGTTATTTAAATTGATATTGGGGATACCAATTAAAGACTTTATTGTTGAATGACCTCGAGTAGGTACATGTCCAACTCCTCAACCCTGATGCTTTAAGGAATTGCATTCCGAAATCGTAAGGATCCCACGGAATTTTTCCGTTTTGTGGACGGGTTACTACTTACTACAGATAGGCTACTTTTTGTTCGGGAAAATCAAAGTTCCCACGAGATTTTTACAAACCTAAATACACACGGGCGAAGCCGTGGGCATCATCTAGTTTCTAAAATAAAAGTAAAATAAGTTACTCCTGATAAATATCTGCCAGTGAAAGTCCGGTAAAAATCGGTCCAGCCATTTCGGAGACTAGCCGGAACAACAGACGGACAGACAAAAATTTAAAAAAATATTTTCAGTTTAAGTACCGAATATAATTATACTTTCATATTTCTTTAATAAAAAGCTGTTATTTTGACGTTACAAACAGACACTTCAATCACACGAGTAGATATTATATACTCGTGTGCTTCAATTTTACATTATCTATACTAATAAATAAAATTGAAGTGTCTGTCTGTAATATCGAAATAACTACCTCATATTAAGCTCATATGGTTATTTGAACGCTACCATAACCGAATCACACGTTTTTAAAATTTTTGTCTGTCTGTCTGTCTGTCTGTCTGTCTGTCTGTCTGTTTGAACGGGCTAATCTTCTGAACCGATTTGCGTTTTTTTTTTTTTAATCGATAGAGAAACATTGCGACCCTGTTCTATAAAAAAATTGGATTCCAACTCCTCAATCCTGATGCTGTAGGGGACCTAATCCCCAAAACTAATGGGTTTTAGAAACTTTCGGTTATTTAAATTGATATTGGGGGTACCAATTAAAGACTTTATCGTTGAATGAACTCGAGTAGGTACATATCCAACTCCTCAACCCTGATGCTGTAAGGAATTGTATTCCGAAATCGTGGGGATCCCACGGGATTTTTCCGTTTTGGAGACGGGTTTCTACAGATAAGCTACTTTTTGTTCTGGAAAATCAAAAGTTCCCACGGGATTTTTAAAAACCTAAATCCACACGGGCGAAGCCGTGGGCATCATCTAGTTAGGTAATAAATAGATGAAAAAAATAAGTCAAAAATTATTTATAGAAATTGTTTATTAACATAAGTAAGCATAGGTAGTATAGTAAAGATTGATTAAAGTATAAAATAATGAATCAAAATAAAAAAAGAGAAGTTTCTTATTTATCTATTCGAGCAAACGCAAATGGCCTGGGGGTTGCAACGTCCGTATTTGTATCCCCATGATTTACACGTCTGCTGGCATCTCTGAACGTTGCACACTATGGTGATCCTCGGGTCGGCGTTGTGCAGCAGTGGGCTGTTCGGGTCAGTCACGATGACGGGGAACACCGAGTCCGGGTTCAGAATGTACAACTTGTCTGCAACAAACGAAACACATTTTTAATTATCTGGATATATTGAGATATCAAACCTGGGGTAAAAATTGTTCAAAACTAATAACTAAACATCTGTGGTCCTCAATATAATATTATGATATATTTTGATAATAGCATACCTACCTAGTAATATTATTTTTTCACTGAATACACCACCGTCAAGCGCTCCCAAGCACGCCATATTCAAATGAAGTTTGAATCCTTTAAGGAAAACATCGTGAGAACCTGCATGCTTGAGAGTTCTCTATAATGTTCTCAAACACGTGTGAAGTGTGAACTCTACCGATTCACACTTGGCCAGTGTGTTTAACTACGCCCTAAATCCTTCTCATTTTGAGCGAAGACCCGCTGACTGTAGTGAGCCGGTAATTGGTTGGTAAAGGTGATGATGATGATAAAGCAGCATTACTGATCTTAGCTCTAAATCCCTCTCTCCTACAAGAGAGGAGGCCTGTGTTCAACGTTAAAAGGTTGTTGTGTGAGGTGTGCAGTATGTGAAGTACAATTTACAAGTCAAATGGGCAGATAGAGCCAAAAAATTATTGCGCAATTCTTACCGGGTAATTGGACGTCGGCATCTTCGCAGGAAGCCGTCTGCGTCGACAGCAGCACTGCGCAGAGCGCGGCGAATACTACGAACAGTTTGGTACTCATGATGTTTTCTTCCGTTTAGTCCTTCAACTGTGCTACTGGCAATAAATTTTCGATATTTATATGAAAAGGGAAGATAACGATTGCAACAGTAATCCTTTTGTTTGGGTCATAATAATTATTGTTACTGTTGAAAGTAATTTCCCTATTAGTAGGACATCGTTGATAATGAAAGGATTTTATACGATAACGATATGGTAATTGCGAACAACAAATGAGCACGTGATCCCCTTTTTCTGGCAAAGGAAATCTTGATCATACAAAGGCAAATAACTCCACAATATGCATCGGCCTATGGTGGCCTAGTACTGTAAAGTATATAAGATTTTTCTCTAAGGTAATACCTAAATAATGTAAGAAATCATATTCGAATTAATCCAACAGGTTACAAAATGAATAGCATACGAACTCCTCTTTTCTCAAATCAATAATTATAAGAAGGTATACCAAAATAATTATTTAATTTCAAAGTTACTCGGACTTTATAATATGGTTACTTTGTCCCGGTTATCTATTTTTACGCAAATCTGAAAAACCACAGTCACACATTTAATTTTTTTTTCTTAAGTGCGTTTATTTTAAAAGTTGTATTATTAGCATAACATGAAATTGAATGATCAACACTCATGAAATTGTTAACAGTTATTTATCGGTTAATTATTTTTCTAAAATAAAATTAAAATAAGTTACTCCTCATAACATCAGCTATCTGCCAGTAAAAGTCTGGCCAAAATCAGTCCAGCCATTTCGAAGATTAACCGAAACAACAGACAGACAAACAAACAGATAAAAATTACAAAAAATATTTTTAGTTTAAGTACTTATTATATAGTTTAATACTGCTTTAATATAAAACTGTTATTTTGACATTACAAACAGACACTTCAATTTTATTTATCTATACTAATAAATAAAATTGAAGTGTCTGTCTGTAATATCGAAATAACTACCTCATATTAAGCTCAAATTTAGTGACTGGGCAACTGTTGGCATTTATAAAAGTAGAAACAAGTTATTTGACTTGTATGCAGAAAAACAATATAACTATACCCCTGCGTTTATTGAATATGTTAGAAATTATTCCAAATTATTTCGAAATGTTTGCATACAAGCAAAATCTCTTTACATAAAACAGAAAATCATTCACTCTGATAACAAAATAAAAGCAACGTGGGATATCATCAGTAATGAAATGGGGAAACATAAAGTGCATAATAATAAACTGGAGTTAAAAATTAATAATCATATTATTGATTCTGATACAGATATTGCAAATACTTTTGAGAAGTTTTTCCAAAATATTCCAGTTACCACGACTAGTTCCCTAAATTCCTCGCCAACAGAAGCCTATAGTATTTTAAAGGGCAATGTTTCTGAGTGCAATGTATTATTTCGATTTAAATACGTAACCCCATATGATGTTATTAAAACATTTAAGTCTTTACAACACAAAAAAACAGGAGACTTATGGGGAATATCAGTAAAAATAATCCATAATATTATTGACGTTATTGCACCATATCTTGCTGTTATTTTTAACAAATCCATAGACTCGGGATCATTTCCTGACCTAATGAAATGTAGTAAATTAATACCTCTATTTAAATCGGGAAGCAAAAGTGACCCAAATAACTACAGGCCGATCTCGATTCTACCAACTCTCAGCAAGATATTTGAGAAAATGATGCTCAACCAACTGCTTTTGCACTTTAATTTAAATAAATTACTTCACTCTGAGCAGTATGGTTTTACTAAGGGTCGTTCTACAACCGATGCGGCCGCAAGGCTGTTACGGCATATTTTCGATGCATGGGAGAAATCACAGAATGCCATTGGTGTTTTCTGTGATTTGTCAAAAGCATTCGATTGCGTTGATCATGAGACTCTCTTACGAAAATTAAGCCACTATGGTATTAAAGAAACTGCACTCAGTCTTATTGCATCTTATCTCAGTGATCGTATACAGAGAGTATGTATCAATGATGTTAAGTCGTCCGGATCAGCCTCAGTAATGGGTGTTCCCCAAGGCTCTATTCTGGGTCCATTCATGTTTCTGGTTTATATTAATGATTTACCACATTTTGTCAAAAATGCTTGCGATATTGTACTATTTGCTGACGATACGTCTTTGATTTTTAAAGTCGATAGGACTAAGGACAATTTTGACGATGTAAATAATACATTATCTCAAGTTTCACACTGGTTTACTACAAACAATCTACTTTTGAATGCAAAAAAAACCAAGTGTGTCGAGTTTCTATTGCCCAATACAAGGGTTACTAGCAAAAATTTAAAGATAAGTGGTGAGCCATTGAAAACTGAGGACACAACTGTGTTCTTGGGAATAACCCTAGATGCAAAGCTTCAATGGGGCACCCATATAGCAACACTTGCTGGCAAGCTCAGCTCTGCTGCTTACGCTGTTAGGAAGATTCGACAGATAACAGATAGAAACTGCAAAAATTGTTTATTTTGCATATTTCCATAGTATTATGTCGTATGGACTCATACTATGGGGTAAAGCGGCTGATATTGAAAAAATTTTCGTTTTACAAAAAAGGGCAATTCGCGCAATTTATAATTTAAAACCGCGGGATTCCCTTCGAGAGAAATTTAAAGAAATAGGTATTCTTACGGTAGCTTCTCAATATATCTATAACAATATAATTTTTGTTAGGCAAAACATTCACAGTTACATTAAAAAGTGCGAATTACACGACAGGCAATTAAGAAATAGAAATAGGCTCGTGATTCCTCAGTTACGCCTCAAGAGGGTCCAAAAGTCATTTGTGGGAATGGGCGTAATGTTCTATAATAAAATTCCACAAGCAATCTTAGACTTGCCTTTACACAAGTTTAAGAACTCTATTAAAAATATGCTCATAAAAAAAGCATATTATACAATTGAAGATTATATAAATGATAAAAAAGCATGGAGCAATTTCTCAATGACAGGTTGCTTGGAAACAATCTAAGAAAATTTAACTCATGTCTTAAAATGAGTATTTGATTATTGGTGTTCAATTCGATGCCTTGATCATGGGTAGCCTAAGTATGTCACGCTCTCTTTAAACATTTCTGTGGTGGTGTCGTGTGGTGCGGGTTGTTACGTTCCCTCGAATATGGTTGAGCGAAGCAATGGCTGGATCATGCGTCATGCTCGTGAACGGGTGCCACCGTCGGAAATGGGGCTACTTTTGTCTGCCCTTCTTCACATGTGTAGAATTGTAAGCACCATTCCGAACCTGTGGTAGATTCATTTGTCGATTCGTAAACGCTTGTGAAAGTTTATCTGAATAAAATTATGATTACTTATATAAATGATAAAAAGGCGTGGATTTGACTCGTTCCAGCAATGCGCGAGACGGCAATTCAATCATGTACTTAACATAAAATTGTTATATTGATATTGTAAATTTGGAAAAGAGCAACCGCCGAGTTTCTTGCTGGTTCTTCTCGGTTGGAATGGCATTCCGAACCAGTGGTAGATTCATCTGACTATTCAAAAGCACTTGTAAAAGTTTATTTGAATAAAAAACTTTTCTATTCTATTCTATTCATATGGTTATTTGAACGATACTATAACCGAATCACACGTTTTTAAAATTTTTGTCTGTCTGTCTGTCTGTCTGTCTGTCTGTCTGTCTGTCTGTCTGTCTGTCTGTTTGAACGGGCTAATCTTTGGAACGGCTGAACCGATTTTGACGGGACTTTCACATACAAGTAGAGAATTAACCAGGGAGTAACATAGGCTACTTTTTAAACCGACTTTCAAAAAAGGAGGAGTTGTGTTTTTCTACCTATGTACACCGATATCTCCGAGATTTCTGAACCGATTTGCGTAATTTTTTTTTTAATCGATAGAGAAACATTGCGACACTGTCCTACAAACTTTTCCAACTTTGGTTTGGATTCCAACTCCTCAACCCTGATGCTGTAAGGAATTGCATTCTGAAATCGTAAGGATCCCACGGAATTTTTCCGTTTTGTGGACGGGTTACTACTTACTACAGATAGGCTACTTTTTGCTCTGGGAAATCAAAGTTCCCACGAGATTTTTACAAACCTAAATACACACGGGCGAAGCCGTGGGCATCATCTAGTTAGGAAATAAGTAGATGAAAAAAACCGGCCAAGTGCGTGGCGGGCCACGCGCAGTGTATGGTTCCGTAGTCACAATCCTCGAAAAACAGATAGGTATAACTCCTTAACCTGTGAACCCTACTTAGCCGTGATAGTTTTCCTTTAAAATTGATTATATACCCTACTGCTGTGAATTTTTTCAAGTTCCTATATACTGCCATTTGGCTGATAGAGGGGGGGGACACTTGACTCTAATAAAAATTTGCACTTTAAAACATCATATTTTACAAACGGATCTAGAAATCGAAAAATGATGTTCCCACAGTATTTTTAAAAGACCTATTCAACGATACCCCACACTATGGGGTAGACGAGAAAAAAAATATTCATCCCCACTTTACATGTAGGGGAGCTACCCTAAAAAAAATATTTATCAAAATTTTATTTCACCACTTTGTCGGCGTGATTAATATTTATACTCATGCCAAATTACGAATTTCTAACACTAATAGTCTCTGAGATTAACCGAGGACGGACGGACAGACGGACGTACATGGCGAAACTATAAGGGTTCCTTGTTTACTACGGAACCCTAAAAAATACTAAGTAAAAAATTATTTATAAAAATTGTTGAAAGCATAAACGACTGACCCGATGGCTGTGACCCTGCCTTCCGCTCCGGGGTTGCGGGTTCGATTTCCGCCCGGAGTCTGGGTGTATTTATATAAGCACTAGATGATGCCCACGGCTTCGCGCGTGTGGATTTATGTTTTTAAAATCCCGTGAGAACTTTTGATTTTCCAAAACAAAAAGTAGCCTATCTGTAGTAACCTGTCCCCAAAACGGAAAAATTCCGTGGGATCCCTACGATTTCGGAATACAATTCCTTACAGCATCAGGGTTGAGGAGTTGGATATGTACCTACTCGAGTTTATTCAACGATAGTCTATTGGTAGTTAATTGGTACCCCCAATATCAATTTAAATAACCGACAGTTCCTAAATCCCATTAGTTTTGGGGATCAGGTCCCTTACAGCATCAGGATTGAGAAGTTGGAATCCAAATTTTTTGTAAGACAGTGTCGCAATGTTTCACTGTCGATTAAAAAAAAATACGCAAATCGGTTCAGAAATCTCGGAGATATCGGTGTACATAGGTAGAAAAACAGTCGGTTAAAAAAGTAGCCTATGTTACCCTGGTTAATTCTCTACTTGTATGTGAAAGTCCCGTCAAAATCAAAATCAAAAATCGGCTGAATCAAAAGGTTCAGCCGTTCCGAAGATTAGCCCGTTCAAACAGACAGACAGACAAAAATTTTAAAAACGTGTGATTCGGTTATGGTACCGTTCAAATAATCATATGAGCTTAATATGAGGTACTTAGTTATTTCGAAATTACTGACAGATACTTCAATTTTATTTATTAGTATAGAGTATAGATGTATTGTGTATTTATACATTTATTATCGAAAATATATACATATATTTGTGTATATATATCAGTCAGTTGTTACCTTTAACACAGATATTAAAGTTACCTACCTTAGGAAAAGCCGACCGTGTGTGTATGTGTGAGTATTTATTAAATGTGAGTATTATTATCTTTTTACAGCCAGTGAAGGATTCATAACTCAGTCCTGAAATTGTTATTTACATTGCACATTTCGAATCAACTTGAGGTTTGGTTTACTAAGTTTATCCGATTACACTTGAATAATATGGTAACCTTGACCTAATGCTGCAACCAGGGCAGTCATTGGACTACCTATAACCTAACTCATCGACAACTTACAAGCAGTTGCGTTGTATTTGGATTCGTTGATTTGGTTTTAATGAGTAACTGCCTCGTTGGTCTAGTGGTTAGCATATTCGGCAGCAGATCACGAGGTCCCAGGTTCGATTTCTGGGTCGGGTAAATAATTATTAGATATCAGATTTTTCTGTCAAGTAATCCTCAGTGCCAGCTCGGAGTTGGTAGTTGGCACTTAGCGGTGTTTCACCCCCGTGCCTCGGAGAGCACGTTAAGCAGTCGGCTCCGGTTATTATCACTACCATGTGACAGTAGTCGTTAAAGACCGCCAACCCGTATTGGAGCAGCGTGGTGGATCTAATGTGCGCTTATGTCATATAAGGAAGCTACTGTGAAAATTTCAAGTTTCTAGCTTCAGTGGTTTAGGCTGTGCGTTGATGATCAGTCAGGACAAGCCTCTTTATATTATTACTAACTGATACCAACAACTTCGTCCGCTTGGATTCTTATAAATCTCATCCCCCTATTTAACCCACTTGGGGGTGGAATTTCCAAAATTCCTGAAACACGTAATTCTTTATTGTTAACCGACAATACAATTACCGATTTTTATTGATATAACTTTAATAATGATATAACTTTAATAATGATATAACTTTAATAAAACAGCAAAAAGCTGTGATAGCCTAGTGGTTAGGACGACCGACTTCTAATCGGAGGTCGTGGGTTCGATCCCGGGGCATGCACCTCTAACTTTTCGGAGTTATGTGCGTTTTAAATATTTAAATATCACTTGCTTTAACGGTGAAGGAAAACATCGTGAGGAAACCTGCATGCCTGAGAGTTCTCCATAACGTTCTCAAAGGTGTGTGAAGTCTGCCAATCCGCTTGGCCAGCGTGGTAGACTATGGCCAAAACCCTTCTCACTCTGAGAGGAGACCCGTGCTCTGTAGTGAGCCGGTAATGGGTTGATCATGAACTTTAATAATGATGGACTTTCATACAAACTTTCATCCCCTATTTAACCCACTTGAACGTAGAATTTTCAAAACTCCTGAAACATGTATTTTTATTTTTTATCGAAAGCTCAAATACCGATTTTCATGGATAAAAATTTGAAAAATGGCAGACTTTCATACAAACTTTCATCCTCTATTTAACCCTCTTAGGGGTGGAATTTCCAATAATCCTTTCATTAGTGTGCGCCTACATCATAAATGAAAGCTACTGTGAAAATTTCAACTTTCTAGCTTCAGTGGTTTAGGCTGTGCGTTGATGATCAGTCAGTCAGTCAGAACAAACCTCTTAATAAAACTCTTATAAATCTGAAACCTCTTATAGATAAGTAGATGAAAAAATAAGTCAAAAATTATTATAAAAATTGTTTATTAGCATAAGTAGGCAAAAGGTATAGTAAACATTAGTGGATTATATTAAAGTATGAAATAATGAATCACAATGAAAAAAGAGAAGTTTGTTATTTATCTAACTATTCGAGCAAACGCAAATGGCCTGGGGGTTGCAACGTCCGTATTTGTATCCCCATGATTTACACGTCTGCTGGCATCTCTGAACGTTGCACACTATGGTGATCCTCGGGTCGGCGTTGTGCAGCAGTGGGCTGTTCGGGTCAGTCACGATGACGGGGAACACCGAGTCCGGGTTCAAAATGTACAACTTGTCTGCAACAAACGAAACACATTACACACACGACATCTGGATACATTAAGACATCAAACCTGGGGTAAAAATTGTTCAAAACTAATAACTAAATCCCTTCTGTGGTTATATTATTACTAAATACATCATCGTTGAGCACTCCCGAGCACGGCCTATTCAAATGAAATTTTAATCCTTTAAGGAAAACATCATGAGGACACCTGCATGCCTGAGAGTTCGCCATAATGTTCTCAAAGGCATGTGAAGCATGAACTCTACCGATCCGCACTCGGCCAGCGTGGTTGACTTCGTCCTAAATTCTTCTCATTTTGAGCGGAGACCCATTGACTGTAGTGGGCCGGTAATTGGTTGATAAAGGTGATGATGATGATAAAGCAGCGTTGCTGATCTTAGCTCTAAATCCCTCTGTCCTATAAGAGAGGAGGCCTGTGTTCAACGTTAAAGGGTTGTTGTGTGAAGTGTGCAGTATGTGAAGTACAATTTACAAGTCGGATGGGCAGATAGAGCTAAAAAATGATTGCGCATTTCTTACCGGGTAATTGGACGTCGGCATCTTCGCAGGAAGCTGTCTGCGTCGACAGCAGCACTGCGCAGAGCGCGGCGAATACTACGAACGATTTGGTACTCATGATGCTTTCTTCCGTTTAGTCCTTCAACTGTGCTACTGGCAATTAATTTTCGATATTTATATGAAAAGGGAAGATAACGATTGCAACAGTAATCCTTTTGTTTGGGTCATAACTGTTACTGTTGAAAGTAATTTCCCTATTAGTAGGACATCGTTGATAATGAAAGGATTTTATACGATAACGATATGGTAATTGCGAACAACAAATGAGCACGTAATCCCCTTTTTCTGGCAAAGGAAATCTTGATCATACAAAGGCAAATAATTCCACAATATGCATCGGCCTATGGTGGCCTAGTACTGTAAAGTATATAAGATTTTTCTCTAAGGTAATACCTAAATAATGTAAGAAATCATATTCGAATTAATCCAACAGGTTACAAAATGAATAGCATACGAACTCCTTTTTTCTCAAATCAATAATTATAAGAAGGTATACCAAAATAATTATTTAATTTCAAAGTTACTCGAACTTTATAATATGGTTACTTTGTCACGGTTATATATTTTTACAAAAATCTGAAAAACCACAGTCACACATTTTTTTTTTCTTAAGTGCGTTTATTTTAAAAGTTTTATTATTAGCATAACATGAAATTGAATGATCAACACTCATGAAATTGTTAACAGTTAATTTTATCGGTTAATTAATTATTTTTCTAAAATAAAATTAAAATACTCATAACATACTTATATTATGTAACTCCTCATAACATCAGCTATCTGCCAGTAAAAGTCTGGCCAAAATCAGTCCAGCCATTTCGGAGACTAACCGAAACAACAGATAGACAGACAGATAAAAATTACAAAAATATTTTTAGTTTAAGTACTTATTATACAGTTTAATATTGCTTTAATATAAAGCTGTTATTTTGACATTACAAACAGACACTTTCAGTAGATGAAAAAAATACTAAGTAAAAAATTATTTATAAAAATTGTTGATAAGCATAAACGACTGACCCGATGGCTCGGTTGGCAGTGACCCTGCCTTCCACTCCGGGGTAGCGGATTCGATTTCCGCCCGGAGTCTGGGTGTATTTATACAGGTACTAGATGATGCCCCCGGCTTCGCGCGTGTGGATTTATGTTTTTAAATCCCGTGGGAACTTTTGATTTTCCAGAACAAAAAGTAGCCTATCTGTAGTAACCCGTCCCCAAAACGGAAAAATTCCGTTGCATCCCTACGATTTCGGAATACAATTCCTTACAGCATCAGTGTTGAGGAGTTGGATATGTACCTACTCGAGTTCATTCAACGATAGTCTATTGGTAGTTAATTGGTACCCCCAATATCAATTTAAATAACCGACAGTTCCTAAATCCCATTAGTTTTGGGGATCAGGTCCCTTACAGCATCAGGATTGAGAAGTTGGAATCCAAATTTTTTGTAAGATAGTGTCGCAATGTTTCTCTATCGATTAAAAAAAAATTATTCAAATCGGTTCTGAAATCTCGGAGATATCGGTGTATATAATTATGCAGAAAAACAGTCGGTTAAAAAAGTAGCCTATGTTACCCTGGTTAATTCTCTACTTGTATGTGAAAGTCCCGTAAAAATCGGTTCAGCCGTTCCGAAGATTAGCCCGTTCAAACAGACAGACAGACAGACAAAAATTTTAAAAACGTGTGATTCGGTTATGGTACCGTTCAAATAACCATATGAGCTTAATATGAGGTAGTTATTTCGAAATTACAGACAGATACTTCAATTTTATTTATTAGTATAGAGTATAGATGTATTGTGTATGTATACATTTACTATCGAAAATATATACATATATTTGTGTGTATATATATCAGTCGGTTGTTACCTTTAACACAGATATTAAGTTACCTACCTTAGGAAAAGACGACCGTGTGTGTATGTGTGAGTATTTATTAAATGTGAGTATTATTATCTTTTTACAGCCAGTGAAGGATTCATAACTCAGTCCTGAAATTGTTATTTACATACCACTTTTCGAATCAACTTGAGGTTTGGTTTACTAAGTTTATCCGATTACACTTGAATAATATGGTAACCTTGACCTAATGCTGCAACCAGGGCAGTCATTGGACTACCTATAACCTAACTCATCGACAACTTACAAGCAGTTGCGTTGTATTTGGATTCGTTGATTTGGTTTTGATGAGTAACTGCCTCGTTGGTCTAGTGGTTAGCATATTCGGCAGCAGATCACGAACCTGGGACAGGTTCGATTTCCGGGTCGGGTAAATAATTGTTAGATATCAGATTTTTCTGTCAAGTAATCCTCAGTACCAGCCCTGAGTTGGCAGTTGGCACTTAGCGGTGTTTCACCCCCGTGCCTCGGAGAGCACGTTAAGCAGTCGGCTCCGGTTATTATCACTATCATGTTGTGGTGTGCAGCGTGGTGGGTCTAATGTGCGCTTATGTCATAAAAGGAAGCTACTGTGAAAATTTCAAGTTTCTAGCTTCAGAGGTTTAGGCTGTGCGTTGATGATCAGTCAGGACAAGCCTCTTTATATTATTACTAACTGATACCAACAACTTCGTCCGCTTGGATTCTTATAAATCTCATCCCCCTATTTAACCCACTTGGGGTTGGAATTTCCAAAATTCCTGAAACACGTAATTCTTTATTGTTAACCGACAATACAATTACCGATTTTTATTGATATAACTTTAATAATGATGGACTTTCATACAAACTTTCATCCCCTATTTAACCCACTTGAACGTAGAATTTTCAAAACTCCTGAAACATGTATTTTTATTTTTATCGAAAGCTCAAATACCGATTTTCATGGATAAAAATTTGAAAAATGGCAGACTTTCATACAAACTTTCATCCTCTATTTAACCCTCTTAGGGGTGGAATTTCCAATAATCCTATCATTAGTGTGCGCCTACATCATAAATGAAAGCTACTGTGAAAATTTCAACTTTCTAGCTTCAGTGGTTTAGGCTGTGCGTTGATGATCAGTCAGTCAGTCAGAACAAACCTCTTAATAAAACTCTTATAAATCTGAAACCTCTTATAGATAAGTAGATGAAAAAATAAGTCAAAAATTATTATAAAAATTGTTTATTAGCATAAGTAGGCAAAACATTAGTGGATTATATTAAAGTATGAAATAATGAATCATAATGAAAAAAGAGAAGTTTGTTATTTATCTAACTATTCGAGCAAACGCAAATGGCCTGGGGGTTGCAACGTCCGTATTTGTATCCCCATGATTTACACGTCTGCTGGCATCTCTGAACGTTGCACACTATGGTGATCCTCGGGTCGGCGTTGTGCAGCAGTGGGCTGTTCGGGTCAGTCACGATGACGGGGAACACCGAGTCCGGGTTCAAAATGTACAACTTGTCTGCAACAAACGAAACACATTACACACACAACATCTGGATACATTAAGACATCAAACCTGGGGTAAAAATTGTTCAAAACTAATAACTAAATATATCCCTTCTGTGGTTATATTATTACTAAATACATCATCGTCGAGCACTCCCGAGCACGTCCTATTCAAATGAAATTTTAATCCATTAAGGAAAACATTATGAGGACTCCTGCATGCCTGAGAGTTCGCCATAATGTTCTCAAAGGCGTGTGAAGCATGAACTCTACCGATCCGCACTCGGCCAGCGTGGTTGACTTCGTCCTAAATCCTTCTCATTTTGAGCGGAGACCCATTGACTGTAGTGGGCCGGTAATTGGTTGATAAAGGTGATGATGATGATAAAGCAGCGTTGCTGATCTTAGCTCTAAATCCCTCTGTCCTATAAGAGAGGAGGCCTGTGTTCAACGTTAAAGGGTTGTTGTGTGAAGTGTGCAGTATGTGAAGTACAATTTACAAGTCGGATGGGCAGATAGAGCTAAAAAATGATTGCGCATTTCTTACCGGGTAATTGGACGTCGGCATCTTCGCAGGAAGCTGTCTGCGTCGACAGCAGCACTGCGCAGAGCGCGGCGAATACTACGAACAGTTTGGTACTCATGATGCTTTCTTCCGTTTAGTCTTTCAACTGTGCTACTGGCAATTAATTTTCTATATTTATATGAAAAGGGAAGATAACGATTGCACAGTAATCCTTTTGTTTGGGTCATAATAATATTGTTACTGTTGAAAGTAATTTCCCTATTAGTAGGACATCGTTGATAATGAAAGGATTTTATACGATAACGATATGGTAATTGCGAGCAACAAATGAGCACGTAATCCCCTTTTTCAGGCAAAGGAAATCTTGATCATACAAAGGCAAATAACCCCACAACATGCATCGGCCTATAGTGGCTTAGTACTTTAAAATATACATATAAGAACCTGCTCTAAGCTAATACCTAAAAATGTAAAAAACCACATCGGAATCAATCCAACAGGTTACAAAATGAATAGCATACAAACTCCTCTTTTCTCAAATCAATAATTATAATATGAAGGTATACCAAAATAATTATTTAATTTCAAAGTTACTCGGACTTTATAATATGGTTACTTTGTCGCGGTTATTTTTACGAAAATCTGAAAAACAGTCAGACTTTTTAAATATTTTTTTAACAGACTTCAAAAAAAGGAGGTTCTGTATTTGACCCGTATGTATGTATGTATGTATGTAAGTATGTAAGTATGTATGTATGTAAGTATGTTCGCGATTATCTCCGCAACTAATGAACCGATTTTGATGATTGTTTCACTATCGTAATCTACATACTTTCAGGAAGGTTTTAGTATAATGTTTTATTTATCGAGTTGTCATTCTTACGTACGAAGTTATAAGCATAAATGTATACATATGTCACTAGTATGTTCTCTGATATTGCCAGTTCTATTGCTGAAGTCTAATATAGCTATTCTGTCCAGACTTCACTCTGATACGCCTACGTAACATTGGCCTTTTGCAAAAACTTTTGGCCCGAAGTCAGTACAGCTGTACTATAGAGTGATTCCTTTGAGTTTGTGCACGGTTACGTGTATTCCCATTCTATACCAAGCCAAACCGCAAGGGTGTGAAACTGTTCGCGTATAGATTTTAAATTACTTTTTAATCAAGGTCTTCCAAATTATACAAGAGTAGTACGTATACAAACTAATCTTGTATAGATCGGAAGGTAGGTTAGGTTGGGTTAGAACATTATAAAACCATTCACCTATACTTAGTATGGCTTAGTTACATAAAATGTATATATGTCACAGGATATTTAATAATAATGAATAATATATAGGTCATAATCTATTTAACATAGTTCTCATTTATATTATTATTAATATAAAGAAAACAAATCACTAAAAAGCATAAAATAATTTTTTTCAAAGAAAAATGAACCGACTTCAAACGATTCGAACTAAAAAGTTTAAAATAATTTTTTATTCATTTAGATTGACGATTAAATTACCTAACTCAAATAATATATAATTTTTTGGAGTCGGCGCCAAACCACATTCAATTCGTGTTAGTAAAATCAGAGTAACTATCCACTTTTGAATGCAAGCGCGGTGAACCATAATCTAGTCGCGGAGGGTGAGGCTGTCCGGGACGCGGGGAGCATATTTTCGACTTCAAAAGTATGACTCATTTGACGCCGACTTCAAAAAATTATATATCATTTGAGTTAGGTAATTTAATCGTCAATCTAAATGAATAAAAATTTATTTTAAACTTTTTAGTTCGAATCGTTTGAAGTCGGTTCATTTTCCTTTGAAAAAAATTATTTGCTAAGCGCGTTTAATTTTAAAGTTTTATTATTAGCATAACATGAAATTGAATGATCAACACTCATGGAATTGTTAACAGTTATCTATCGGTTAATTATTTTTCTATACTAATAAATAAAATTGAAGTGTCTGTCTGTAATTTCGAAATAACTACCTCATATTAAGCTCATATGGTTATTTGAACTGTACCATAACCGAATCACACGTTTTTAAAATTTTTGTTTGTCTGTCTGTCTGTCTGTCTGTTTGAACGGGCTAATCTTCGGAACGGCTGAACCGATTTTGACGGGACTTTCACATACAAGTAGAGAATTAACCAGGGAGTAACATAGACTATTTTTTAACCGACTTTCAAAAAAGGAGGAGTTGTGTTTTTCTACCTATGTACACCGATATCTCCGAGATTTCTAAACCGATTTGCGTAATTTTTTTTTAATCGATAGAGAAACATTGCAACACTATCCTATAAAACATTTGGATTCCAACTCCTCAATCCTGATGCTGTAGGGGACCGATCCCCAAAACTATTAGGATTTAGAAACTGTTAGTAAATAGAAATTTATATTGGGGGTACCATTATCGTTGAATAAACTCGAGTAGGTACATATCCAACTCCTCAACCCTGATGCTGTAAGAAATTGCATTCCGAAATCGTAGGGATCCCACGGGATTTTTTCGTTTTGGGGGCGGGTTACTACAGATAAAACTACTTTTTGTTCTGGAAAATCAAAAGTTCCCACGGGATTTTTAAAAACCTAAATCCACACGGGCGAAGACGTGGGCACCATCTAGTTCTAAAATAAAATTAAAATAAGTTATTCCGAATTAGTCGAGAGTGTTGATCCTAGCTCCCGAACAGATGAACCGATTTTGATTGTTTGAAAGGTGAATTAGTCGGGAGTCTTCTTTGCTACCTATGTTTGATGAAAATCGATCCAAGATGGCCGCCGCTACAAAATGGCGGATTACATATTTTACCACAACTCCCTTAATGTGGGTATCAAAGCAAAGGGCTTGACTAGTAGAATAGTACTACTGCAAATCCAAGATGGCCGCCGCCACAAAATGGCGAATGTCTGGGGTTTTTTAAATTTTTAATTTATACTTGTAAGTTGTAACAGCCAGTGAAGGATTCTTATCTCAGTCCTGAAATTGTTATTGACATTCCACTTTTCGAATCGACTTGAAGTTTGATTCACTAAGTTTATCCGATTACACTTGAATAATATGGTAACCTTGACCTAATGCAACCAGGCCAGTCATTGGACTATCTAACTCTTCGACGACTTACAAGCAGTTGCGTCGTATTTGGATCCGTTGATTTGGTTTTGATGAGTAACTGCCTCGTTGGTCTAGTGGTTAGCATATTCGGCAGCAGATCACGAGGTCCCAGGTTCGATTTCTGGGTTGGGTAAATAATTATTAGATATCAGATTTTTCTGTCAAGTAATCCTCAGTGCCAGCTCGGAGTTGGTAGTTGGCACTTAGTGGTGTTTCACCCCCGTGCCTCGGAGAGCACGTTAAGCAGTCGGCTCCGGTTATTATCACTATCATGTGACAGTAGTCGGTAAAGACCGCCAACCCGTATTGGAGCAGTGTGGTGGGTCTAATGTGCGCTTATGTCATAAAAAGAAGCTACTGTGAAAATTTCAAGTTTCTAGCTTCAGTGGTTTAGGCTGTGTTGATGATCAGTCAGGACAAGCCTCTTTATATTTTTACTAGCTGATACCGGCAACTTCGTCCGCTTGGATTCTTATAAATCTCATACCCATATTTAACCCACTTGGAGGTGGAATTTCCAAAATTCCTGAAACACGTAATTCTTTATTTTTAACCGACAATACAATTACCGATTTTTATTGATATAACTTTAAAAATGACGGACTTTCATACAAACTTTCATCCCCTATTTAACCCACTTGAACGTAGAATTTTCAAAAATCCTGAAACAAGTATTTTTATTTTTTATCGAAAGCTCAAATACCGATTTTCATGGATATAAATTTGAAAAATGACAGACTTTCATACAAACTTTCATCCTCTATTTAACCCTCTTAGGAGTGAAATTTCCAATAATCCTTTCCTTAGTGTGCGCCTACATCATAAATGAAAGCTACTGTGCAAATTTCAACTTTCTAACTTCAGTGGTTTAGGCTGTGCGTTGATGATCAGTCAGTCAGTCAGAACAAACCTCTTAATAAAACTCTTATAAATCTAAAACCTCTTATAGATAAGTAGATGAAAAAATAAATCAAAAGTTATTATAAAAATTGTTTATTAGCATAAGTAGGCAAAAGTTTATAGTAAACATTAGTGGATTATAGTAAAGTATGAAATAATGAATCACAATGAAAAAAGAGAAGTTTCTTCTTATTTATCTATTCGAGCAAACGCAAATGGCCTGGGGGTTGCAACGTCCATATTTGTATCCCCATGATTTACACGTCTGCTGGCATCTCTGAACGTTGCACACTATGGTGATCCTCGGGTCGGCGTTGTGCAGCAGTGGGCTGTTCGGGTCAGTCACGATGACGGGGAACACCGAGTCCGGGTTCAGAATGTACAGCTTGTCTGCAACAAACGAAACACATTTACAATTATCTGGATACATTGTGACATCAAACCTGGGGTAAAAATTGTTCAAAACTAATAACTAAATATATCCCTAAGTTCCCTTCTGTAGTTATATTATTACTAAATACACCACCGTCGAGCGCTCCCGAGCACGCCCTATCCGAATGAAGTAAGAATCTTTTAAGGAAAACATCGTGAAGACACCTGCATGCCTGAGAGTTCTCCATAATGTTTTCAAAGGTGTGTGAACTATATCAATCCGCACTTGGCCAGCGTGGTTAACTACGCGCTAAATCCTTCTGATTTTGAGCGGAGACCCGTTGATTGTAATTGGGCTGGTAATTGGTCGATAAAGATGATGATGATAAAGCAGCGTGGCGGGTTTTAGCTCTAAATCCCTCTCTCCTTAAAGGGCGTGAAGTATGCAGAATGTGAAGTACAATTTACAAGTATCAAATGGGCAGATAGAGCCAAAAAATGATTGCGCAATTTTTACCAGGTAATTGGACGTCGGCATCTTCGCAGGAAGCCGTCTGCGTCGATAGCAGCACTGCGCAGAGCGCGGCGAATACTACGAACAGTTTGGTACTCATGATGCTTTCTTCCGTTTAGTCCTTCAACTGTGCTACTGGCAATTAATTTTCGATATTTATATGAAAAGGAAAGATAACGATTGTAAGAGTTAATATCTACTTTTATTTGGATCATAAGTAGTTATTGTTATTATTTAAAGGAATTTCCCTATTAGTAGGGCATCATTGATAATGAAATGATTCTTTCTATACGATAACGATACGGTATTTGCGAACAACAAATGAGCAGGTATTCCCCTTTTTCTGGCGAAGGAAATCTTCATCAGACTTTGGCAAATAACTCCAAAACTGCTCATCTGCATAAAATATGTGTTTGAAACTGCTCTGAGGTAATATTAAACTGAACTGAATTATGTATGAAATCGTATCCAAATCAACCCAATAGATTACAAAATGACTAGCACACAAACTCTTCCCAAACTCAAAATAAGTAGGTAGGTATACCAAAAATATAATTATGTAATCTCAAAATTACATGGGCTTTTAATGATTACTGATAAGATTATTATCACATTTATTTTTACGGAAATCTGAATAACCACAGGCACATTAGTTTGTGGAGCGTGACTAAAATTTCATTGACTTTGTATAAATTGAATCAATATCTAAGGAATACAAATTCGTGTGTATGGGACTCGCTTGGGAGCGCTCGAGAGAGACTTCTCTTAATATGTCACCCTCCGAGAACACGCAATTTACGGGCTTCCACTGTGTAAGGAACATTTGATTTGTGCGTCTCTTGAGAAATTAGCTTTTTTTTTCTTTTTAGATGAAAAGAACCCTGATGAAAAAAATATGTTTTCACTTGTAGAAGTTCGTGTTGGTTGTAATAATATAAGGTACATACGAGTATATTATATTATGTAGTTACTAAACCACATAATATCTATCTGTACCTACCTACTTAGTAAAAAAAGGCGAGCAAATCTATCTTTCGTCTCCACGAAATCACGTGGATATTTTCTATTCAAAGTTTTCTATTTCTGAAAAAAAAAATATCATTCATATTTCTATACTTTGTAGGGGCGTTTGAAGTTTATTTATAGCGGATTTCTCCGAAACTATTAATTAGATTGTGATTATTTACTTCAACTTAGGGAACAGTTTCTACAAAATCTGTTAGGTAGTTTCCAAGATATTATGAACTGTTAAGTGCGTGCTAAGGTCGGTTTTATTTTCAATCTGTAAGATAATCACTTGTGCTTGCTTACAAGGAATTAAATCCGTTTAAACAAGTCATTCAGTAGTAAGTGTTGTATAAATCCTTTACGAGCTTTATAATAATGACAGAGTTAGGTTTTAGTGTAGCTTTTCAAGTTAACGTTAACTGTACTTAAATCTAAGTAGCATTTAGTATGGAAATTAACTTTTGGGAAAACTACATGAATTAATATTTCTATTCTATATCACATAATATGAGTTTACTAGTTCCTTGATTGAATAGTGCAAGTTTCATCAAAATCGATTCAGTTGTTTTTAAGTTATGGACTGTTAAGTCTTGTACCTATGTGGTGAAGTCGGTTTAACTTTCAATCTTTTTAAAAATCGCTTGTATCAATAAAAGACTTTATACCTACAGTTACTCCATACCTCATCACTGCAGACAGTCATAACTTGTTATCGATGTTTGGTCGATATAAATTATTTTATTATGATGTCAACTTACATCGCATAATTTCTTTGTTAGTAAGTAAATTGACACATAGAGACATCGACCCAGAATTTTTGCCACATTTAATTTGCATTGCAATTATCGATAATTATAATTATACCTATCTTGAGTTCCACTTTTTTGATATAGTACGTTTGAGTCACACACTTGAGTCACACGAGTTTTTAACCGACTTCAAAAAAAGGAGGTTCTGTATTCGACCCGTATGTGTGTATGTAAATATGTAAAAATGAAAAAAACTATAAATTACTTACGAAACTTATTTTTGTTACTAACGAAATTATTCAAATTCTGTTACAAAATAACTAGCCATTTTGTAACAAAGTTTATACTCAATAGTAGGGGAGCCCAAGAGGGGATTTTGGGATTTACTCGAGCACGTCAGATTAACATAAGGGAGATATCTTGCATCCTGCTGAGTAACCTCTATGGTAGAGGTTATATAAGCCCTTTGTAAAGGGCTGCTCTTAAAAAAAACCTATGGTCAGAAATACTAAAGCACGTCAGATTAAGGTATGGTGGGGTAGAAAGTATATTTAGAAATACAGACTATTTGAACGTCACGTACGAGAGAGAAAAAACCTAAGATATTGTAATAATGGAAAAAACGTTATCTTGACATTCTCGAATCTCGAGCGCGGTTGAATTTCGCAAGTATGCAATCACGTCGAAAACTTTTGTTTCGCTGCGGAAAATAATGCGTAACGGGTTGGATCGGACAAAGCGACTGAATTAAATAATAATAATTGGAAAAAACTAGTTCCATTGTAATAGCAATTAAGAATATCTACATTGCCACTCAAAGTCAGCAGTGCAAAAATATTGATGCTTATTTTTAACAGACTTCAAAAAAGGAGGAGGTTTCTCAATTCGACCGTATATATGCTTTTTTATGAGTGTTCGCGGATAACTTCGTCGTTTATGAACCGATTTTGATGATTCTTTTTTTGTTGGAAAGAAGATATTTCAAAGGCCTGCAATTAATATTTAAAAAAAAGTAAGGTGGAAGCGGGCTAACTTGGAACAGATATGGCAGTTTTTACTAAAACCATACCCACATCGGTTTCTATGCGACATCGTACTGGAACACATCGTTTGGCGGCACAGGTTTGCCGGTAGGGTGGTAACTAGCCACGACCGAAGCCTTCCACCAGATCAGACCAGCTTACGGAAGACTTAAGTATCCGATGAAGTGTCGGATCATCACAGTGGGAACAGTGCTATTCAGCTGCCTCCCTCATCTCGGTTGCGCGCCGCAATTGAGCGCGTTCGAGTTAATTACCAGCGACTTCAGAGGGAATCAGAAATGCAATTAGCGTTGCGTTGCGGACGCGTCACTCCTCGAGGAGATTCGATTTGTGAAATGAAACAATGAAAAGATTCCATGCTATTTAATCGACCACAAAAAAAGGAGGAAGGACTATTGGAACTACAAAATATTCTGACTGTTTTGCGGATTATTGCAAAATAATTTAGACTTTTCATCATATATTATGGATTTCCACAAAGTAACGCCTGTGTCTATTCAATATACAGCCAATTTATAACAAGGAGGTACCTATAAATTAAAAATTGGATTTGCATAGTGCTATTCTACTAGTCAAGCCCTTTCATTTGATACTCATATTAACAGAGTTGTGAAAAAAATATAATCTGCCATTTTGTAGCGGCGGTCATCTTGGGTCGATTTTCATCAAACATATTATTTAACAACACTCTCGACTAATTCACCTTTCAAACAAAAAAAAAAACGCGTAATACCCCGTCGTTTTTGCGTCGGGGGTTAAAAAGAGGTGTCGCAATGTCGGGGGTGGTTTAAATATAAATACACTTGTCAGACTCCTGCTTACATTCTGAGCTATAGAGGCTAACATTAAGTTATGATTAATGTGACCCAAATTGTCTCTGTTAATTAACCGATACTAATCACCGTACAATAACGTGATTATTCGGTTGACCCAACAAATAGGCGTCTACATAAAGTGCCGTAGTCAATTAATGAGGCGTGAAATCTAAGATTAGTCCTTGAGTGCGAGAAATATTACAATTAATTAGATCTCCATCGTCAAATTTCTATCACCACCGTTTACAAATTACAGACTAGTTCATGGCAACACGCCATGAACTAGTCTGTAATTTGTAAACGGTTTCTAAAGGTTTAATGAAAAATTAAACGGTTTCCATATAAGTAGGATGTCATAGGGTTCCAACGGTTGCCATGAACTAGTCTGGAATTTAGGTGAACGGTTTCTATAGGTTGCCATAGGTTCCACGGTTCCAGTGTGTGTCTGTTTGTTCCGCCGTAGCGCTCAAACGGGTAAACCGATTTGAATTTGAATTTTTGTTTGAAAGGTGAATTAGTCGGGAGTGTTCATAACTAAGTTTGACGAAAATCGGTCCAAGATGGCCGCCGCTACAAAACGGCGGATTACATATTTATTCACAACTCCCTCAACATGGATATCAAATGAAAGAACTTGACTAGTAGAATACCACTATGCAAATCCAAGATGGCCGCCACCACAAAATGGCGAAAGTCAGGGGTTTTTCAAATTTTTAATTTATACTTGTTACAGCTATTGTAAGTAGTGTAACAATTTGGTTCTAAACTACAAAGCCTCTTGTAAGCAAAATAAAATAGATAAATCGATACACATAATTTTCACTTTCCACTTACAAATAGAAAGTCCGAGACGTCCCATAACCCTTGCCAACGTCCGTTTCGACGGAACGAATGTCGCAATCCTGTTTTATCGCGCGGAAGCGAATTATCCGAAAACATAAACTGGGAGCGTTCGTCACGAGTCACGGCTCCCAGAAAAAGAGTCCAATTTAGACCAACGAACCCAACCCTATCTCGATAGAGACGGATTACAGGGAAGAGGGTCTCGGACTTATTCTAACCTTGGTAATTCTATTTATTAACGTCATACGCAAAAGGAAAGTTTTATAAATCGGACCCCTATCTGTGTTTCTTGTGGCATCATAAATGTAAATCCGATGACACTACAATACAAGTATAAATTAGAAATTTAAAAAACCCCCGACATTCGCCATTTTGTGGCAGCGGCCATCTTGAATTTGCAATAGTGCTATTCTACTAGTCAAGCCCTTTCATTTGATACCCATATTAAGGGAGTGAAAAAATATGTAATCCGCCATTTTGTAGTGGCGGCCGTCTTGGACCGATTTTCTTCAAACATAGCTAACAACACTCTCGACTAATTCACCTTTCAAACAAAAAAAACCGCATTCAAATCGGTCCACCCGTTTGAGCGCCACAGGGGAACAGACAGACACACACACACACACACACACACAGACACGTCAAACTTATAACACCCCGTCGTTTTTGCGTCGGGGGTTAATAAAATGAATGTTGACAAGACGATCGCAATGATGATGAACATGTACAGTTGGCTTACAAATAAACTTGATAATAAAACAAGAAACATTACTAAGAAATTAGAAAGCATTACCAAGCATCTTTATTCCTTGCTACCTCATTAAGACTTAAGAGTATCGTGGCTTCTCGTGGAAACTTCGTTAACTAAAAATTCAAGGATCTTGATAATATGATGTACATATATTTTATACGTATATACGTAACACGTACTTACCGATTTAGATCTCATTGGGTGTCGCTTGACGAGAAGGCCTATGTAAGGAGTCTGAGTGTACAAGAACTGTCACCAGCCACAACTATTTTATTACATACTAGCTGACCCCCGCGACTTCGTTCGCGTGTTTATAGGTTTTATATAGGATCGGATCGGATCCCATAATTCTTTTATGTAGGTACCTAAACGAAATGTAGCCTAAGTTACTCCTTATAACATTGAAAGTTCCATTGAAATTGATCCAGCTGTTTCGGAGATTAGCTGGAATAAATAGACAGACCGACAAACATAAATTTAAACGCACACCAGTTTAAAATAGGCCGTACGTTCAAAGATCCGGGTCCCCAGTTATTTGAACCCAATACTGAGGATTGTAATGTCTGTCATTTCTAAACTAAAAAACCTATGACCTTGAAATATTTACGGGACAATACATAAAGTATTATCTTTCTAACAAAAAAAGAATGAGTGAAATCGAACAACGCGTTAATGAATTACAGTTAAATACACGTTTTAACTTTCATCCCCTCTCCCACGGGAACCGTGCTGAATTTCGGGATAAAAAGTATCCTATGTCCTACCTCGGAGTATAAACTCAAATCGTACTAAGTTTCATTCGAATCCATTCAGTAGTTTCGGCGTGATGCGCGGCCAAGATACAGACAGACAGACAGACAGACAAAAATAAAAAAAAATGCAGTTTTGGCTTCAGTATAGAGTGCCCTCCAATAAAAAAATTCAAAATATCTTCAATGTACAGAATTGGAACTGTTACAGTTTTATTATATTATAGAAGTCATAAAGTCGCCTTTCTACCAGAGATATATGAGGCAGCTAAACACTGAACGACGGTTAAAACTAAGATACGTAATGACGTCTATTTCCACCTAAGTTAAGTGGTGTAGCGGAGCGCGTAATATTATGTGCAACGATTATGCGATATAAATATTATAGCTGTGCGGAGTAGGTACGTTGTCTACTCAGCTCAGCTCAGTACTTCACATAACCACGCTTACGCCACTCGAGCATTCCTAGCTCGCATTTTTAGCTTGCATTCTTAGCTCAAATTATTAGCTCATACCCTTCGCTTTAACGGGTATATGTAAAAAACTTCGTCGAGCCCTTTTCCACCAGAGCTAAGCTCTATGAAAATCAAACCAGAGGGGCTTTGATTATCTACCTACTCCTAGATATAGTGACGCGGCTCAACAGCGTCGATAAAAATATCTGCCAACTGTTGGCGCATAAAGCGCTCTCCGCTCCGCAGTGTCGATTGAAACCTCAAGAGATACGGACGTACGGCTTATTTTTTGCATTCGCTTATTTTGATGAAAATGACTATTTGCGCGATAAAAATCTGCAGAAATTACAGAGGACGTTTACGAGCAACGAACAAAATCTCCTACCATCAGTAAGTAACTCAAAATTAATAGTAATTTACAAAAACAAAACTAATACATTGATACATTTTTTCACAAAACCAACGCGTCGTTTTTTGGTGTTGTCAGGTTTGGATTGCGAATTTTCCCGTATGGTTCAATAGTAATAAATAAAGTTGTCTTTATAAAAGCTGATCAAGATTTATATACTATCCATTGTATGTGGACGTATGTTTCAAAAACGGAAACTAGTATGGACTTATGGAAATATGGACGCCATTTTGATTTTTTTTGTTAATGGATCGAATTCTCTCAAAATCGATATATGGGGTTCCCTGCGATCATAAAAAAGAAAACTGATGTCAAAATAGCAAAAAAGGGACGACATTTTGATTTTTTTTTTGTTAATGGATCGAATTCTCTCAAAATCGATATATGGGGTTCCCTGTGATCATAAAAAAGAAAACTGATGTCAAAATAGCAAAAAATGGACGCCATTTTGATTTTTTTTGTTAATGCACCGAATTCTCTCAAAATCGATATATGGGGTTCCCTGTGATCATAAAAAAGAAAACTGATGTCAAAATAGCAAAAAATGGACGCCATTTTGATTTTTTTTGTTAATGCACCAAATTCTCTCAAAATCGATATATGGGGTTCCCTGTGATCATAAAAAAGAGAACTGATGTCAAAATAGCAAAAAATGGACGCCATTTTGATTTTTTGTATTAATGGATCGAATTCTCTCAAAATCGATATATGGGGTTCCCTGTGATCATAAAAAAGAAAACTGATGTCAAAATAGCAAAAAATGGACGCCATTTTGATTTTTTTTGTTAATGCACCGAATTCTCTCAAAATCGATATATGGGGTTCCCTGTGATCATAAAAAAGAAAACTGATGTCAAAATAGCAAAAAAATGGACGCCATTTTGATTTTTTTTGTTAATGCACCGAATTCTCTCAAAATCGATATATGGGGTTCCCTGTGATCATAAAAAAGAAAACTGATGTCAAAATAGCAAAAAATGGACGCCATTTTGATTTTTTTTGTTAATGCACCGAATTCTCTCAAAATCGATATATGGGGTTCCCTGTGATCATAAAAAAGAAAACTGATGTCAAAATAGCAAAAAATGGACGCCATTTTGATTTTTTTTTGTTAATGCACCGAATTCTCTCAAAATCGATATCTAGAATTCCTATGTGTTTCCAATGCATGCCTCACAGCAAACTATTGCAATAATGTGTTGTGAGCGTGATTTACCTAAGAACAGTCAGCGCCCTCTATGGCGTTTTTGGAACTTTATATCTATTTTAATCCCACAGGAATACGTTTCCGGGATACAAAGTAGCTTATGTGTCAAGTCAGGGCATAATCTGTCTTCATTCAAAATTTCAGCCAAATCGCTCCTTTTTTCAATTTTCGACGTCCTTGATTATTTGCAATATAAGTCTTTTTCACGGAAATGTTCAGAGCATATCACCGTAGCTTTGGATGGTTTCCAGAATTCTTCTCCACGGCTTTTTCTTATTACGTCCACCCATCGACTTCTAATTATAGGATCAATAGGTATCCTGAAAAAGGAAAAAAAAATGAGATCCCAGATATCGACTTTGAAAGAATTCGTATAGTAACAAATAATTTTGAAAAGGCGTCCATTTTTCACATATTGACATCAGTTGCCATTTTTATGATCACAAAGAACTTCAGGTATCGATTTTGAGAGAATTCGGTACATTAACAAAAAAATCAAAATGGCGTCCATTTTTTGCTATTTTGACATCAGTTCTCTTTTTTATGATCACAGGGAACCCCATATATCGATTTTGAGAGAATTCGGTGCATTAACAAAAAAAATCAAAATGGCGTCCATTTTTTGCTATTTTGACATCAGTTTTCTTTTTTATGATCACAGGGAACTCCATATATCGATTTTGAGAGAATTCGGTGCATTAACAAAAAAAAACAAAATGGCGTCCATTTTTTGCTATTTTGACATCAGTTTTCTTTTTTATGATCACAGGGAACCCCATATATCGATTTTGAGAGAATTCGGTGCATTAACAAAAAAAATCAAAATGGCGTCCATTTTTTGCTATTTTGACATCAGTTTTCTTTTTTATGATCACAGGGAACCCCATATATCGATTTTGAGAGAATTCGATCCATTAACAAAAAAAATCAAAATGGCGTCCATATTCCCATAAGTCCATACTTAGTGTTTCCGTTTTTGAAACATACATCCACATACATGGATAGTATATAAACCTTGATCAGCTTTTATAAAGACGGAATTTGTTTAAAACCGAAATTCACGCGGGCGAAGCCGCGGGCAGATGCTAGTGTTTAAATAAACTGTAAAAAAACTAATAAGTATGTAAAATAATTAAATTTAAAACAAATTACAGATAATATGCAGCTCAAAATCAAAATATAATATTATTCCACTACTTGATGGGAAATATTCAAGAACTGGTATCACTCAGCGCACGCCCAAATGAATCAGCGCGCTTGTTAAACACGCGTACCTACATACACGTGTGTGCGTAATACGCACACAGCGCTTTCAAAGTTGGCCCGTTATTTTTGTTGCGACTGCAGCGCTTCACTCTATCTAGAGAGTCATTAATCGAAGCAGAGGGGTTTTTGCGATTGATACATAATCACACACACCCCTCGCTACGCAGCGTAGCACGCTAGTACGCTAGATGTGCTACGCAGCGTAGCACATCTCTGGTGGAAACACAGCCTTAGAACACCCGACGTTATCAATCCTCGAAAGGAATTTGCCTGAACAATCGGACATCGGCTTAATAAATTGCTTACATAAGGTGTGTTCTCTAAATAGTCCATAAACAATGTCCTCTAAATCGTTTTTTCCCCCGGCTCCGCGCGACCGGGCGGCGGCGGAGCACCGATTTATTACCTTGCGGTCGAACACCGCTCGTATATCCGTATGATTATTCTGAGCTAGCACACCCCGAAAACTTCACTAAATACTACATAATATCAAAAAACTGTAATAATTAATGCAGACTCTGATTTTAAAGTCGTAATTCAGTACTTCGAATATTTATTTTACAACATTTCCGCTTGGGGCGCTGGCTGTAAACGAATGGCTGAATGCATTGGAACAGACAGACACACACACACACACACACACACACACACACACACACACACACACACACACACACACACACAGACACACACATACACACACACACAGACAGACACGTCAAACTTATAATACCCCGTCGTTTTTGCGTCGGGGGTTAAAAATAAGACAGTTTAGGTCTATTTCACTCTGAAGTCATTCTGTTTCGACATGTAAGTAATTTAGTAAAGTTTTCGAAGTGTGCATGCTCGGACTAACCATACTGAACAACTATAACTCGGTTCCTCTCCAATATTTCCTGTTATTTGTCCGCTAAACAATCATTTGTATCAATTTGGCGTGCTGATACAAAACCGTCGAATGCCCTGCGGAAGTATTCCAATTATTCATTTGCACTGAGCGGTTTCATAATCCAATTATCTGGTGGCGTAAATACATAGAGACGTTATTTGACATTACAAACGTGCGAACCGAGTCATAAATCATTTTTATCGAACTTCTCGCTCGCCTTATGGAACTGGAACCTGTTTCTTGGTGTTGTGTGTAACAATAAAGAAGAATTTGTCGATGGTTGATACATAATAGGTTATAAAGAGCGAGGGAGAGCCGTCAGAACCTTATGATCGTAGTGTGTTATGGCACAGTTTGCACGTTTGTAATGTCCCAACTATAATGTAAATTCGTCAGCTATTTCAAAGTCAATTTGCACATACACATATCACACACACAGCGTTATTTATTTGCTAACTGATGCCAGCGACTTTTGTCCGCGTGAATTCCTACAAATGTCATACAAACTTTCATCCCCTATTTCAACACCTTCAAGTTTTTTTTTGCGACAAAAAGTGGCCTAGGTCCTTTTCCAAAGTGTTATTTATCTCTGCAGCAAATATCACCAAAATCGGTTCAGCGGTTTTGGCGTGAAAGCGTAACAGACAGACAGAGTTACTTTCTCATTTACAATATTAGGGATAGGGATTATTTATTTGATGATGTTATTACCGTTTCGCCTCAGCTATAGCCTATAATATACAGAGAAATTCGAATTCCGTGTATATCAATCCAAAAACAAGCTTTGTCTTCCTTTATATATCAAACAATGGAACAGTGCCAAGGCAAATTGCTCGTAGAATTGGATTTCAGAGTCGGACTTTGTAATCTAAGGTGCTTGTTAAATACGAATCGGGATCCAACCATTAATCTAGGCTACACTTGTTTTGGATTGGGGTGTGTTGGGTAATAATGGATTTGTGCTCATCGAGGTAGAAACACTTTGTACGTAAACTGTTCCTAAGTACGTAGAAGTAGAAGGCTAATTGAGACGATTTAGCCTTGTTAGCAAATAAACCAAAATACAATTTACATGCCATCGCATGTTGTATGCAAGATGCACTACGAATAACTGAATCTTATTATGCGCTTATGTTACTTAACTTAACATATAAATAAGTACCATAACTAAAGCACAAGTTTTAAAATTTTGGGACGAAGTTCCTTATCGCGCGTTGCGAAAGGGGGCTAGACGGAAAAAATTAAGACCAAAAGTTGTAACGACACTTTTTGCTATAGTTGTAAGCCGTGCGGCGTGCGCGTGTCTCTCTGTCTGTCTCTCTCTCTCTCTTATAGAAAGCAAGCCAGTTATTTTCGTTTCGTCTTTCTATTTATTATTTATTATGTACTAAAAACCTGTATACATTCAACAAAAATAATCGTCGCGACACCACACTGTTCGATGCGAAATAGAAAGATACTTGATACTTGAACTTGATACTTGAAACTTCGTTCCATCCGGGTGTCCTTTGACACCTGTCAAGTTTTTTGTCTGTGTCTCTCTCTGTCTGCTAATCTTCGGCACGGCTGAACCGATTTTGACGAGACTTTCACGAGCAGATAGAGGATTATATACGTATATGTATAGTGTATAATCTCGGCTAGGTACCTTTTATATCGGTAATGTTGAGGCTTTAATTAAAATGGTTTATACTTTTTAGGGATAATTCATTTTCACTACTTAACCGCTGCCGAAAGTTACGAAATTGCGTTTTATTTATTTTTGATTTTTACGTCTGAAATAATAATTATTCATGCTGACTGTTTTTTTTTAATTAGATGTTAATTGCTTTTAATTACTTCTTACCCGATTTATAGCTGAATTAATTATTGAAGAATATTATAGGAGAGAGAGAGATCGTACCGGATATCACAGTGTTAGCAGACACCCCTACTAGGTGGACAGACGACATTAAGAGTCACATTGAGCCACCGGATATAAGCGGCGCAAGACCAAGACGTGTGGAAGTCCCACAAGAGACGTTTGTCCAGTAGTGGACGTCTATCGACGAAAATTCCCCACGTGGCTCCATCAATCTACATGAAAAAATATAGGAATTAGGCAGTGGGCACGCGCTCCGCCTAAGCCGCGTCACAAGTCAAGAGCGACCAGCGGCGAGTTTTATTTCGGAGCTCTTTGAATAATGTAGCAACCAGCTGCAGCGCATGAATACGAGAGATTCCGGGGCCATGTGTGGTACAAGTCACAAGAGAAACCCTCAAAATCTCAAGTACCTAAAGAACAAAAGCAGAATGTAGCAAGGGCATAAAACAAGCACATAATAGCATTTTAACACCACGCTGGAAATACGCTGTAACTAACAATAATATTATGATTAGTGGGTAAAAATAAATCAAACGCTTTGCATTAAACATCATAATTACAGAATCAAACATGGTCAGTTAAAATGTTTCTTTACCACCTCGAGTATATACAAAAAACGTTTACTAGGTAACTAACGTTGAATTATTATTTTCTTATATCGCTGAACAAATCAACTTAGACCACATGCAAAACTATTAAGATATATATTAGTACTTTTTAATAATTTTCTACTTTCTGCGGTCGATCAGTTACCACTAGACCTTGGAGAAGGACATAGGCTACTTTTTATTCCGGAAAATTATAGAGTTCCCAAGGGATTTTATAAACCTATATCCACGCAGACAAAGTCGCGAGCATTAGCTAGATATATATACCTAGATGCTTTAAGTTGAGATTCTTTTTCCTTTTAAAAAGCATGAAGCTCTAAGACTGACTGAATATCGTAGTGCTTCTTAAACAATACCTGCGCCGTGCTCGTGCAATGGATGAATGTGGGAAATAAATCACAAAGGCAATATTCTTTTGTGTGGATACAAAGAAACTGTTCTACATTTAACATTATCAATTTCCTGATAATACATACACTTGGCTGGCTTCAACTGAAATCCAAACGAAACAGAAACTTGTACAAATGGCTGCGCAGCCAAACTCAATAATTAATGGTTTTATCTGATATCCGTTCTATGAGTTACCCACAGGTCTATTCTAGTCCAATATTACAGTACCAATCAGGATTTATTATTTTATTCGCGAAGTTTTCATGTTTCGCGGTCGATTAGTTATCTATTTTTTGTTAAAGATATTTAAAAATTTTTATATATTAATGGCAGATAGACTAACAATTATTATTAGTCATGAAATCATCTTGTTTGCTTTTTGGCCATTTTGCGCTCTTCTGTCAGTTGTCAGAAAGTGCAATCAATCAGTCAATGTTTGTCAACACCAAACAAATAAACATACCGCCGTGCATCCTGCTGTTATTATTTTACACTGTTTCAAAATTAGTTTTCTACATTAAGTAGTTTAGAAGCATGGTTAATATGAGTGAAAATATTTATTATATTTTCACATATCACACACACACACACACACTCACACACACATACACACACTCACACTCACACACACTAACATGCATGCTGCACCTGTAACTAATCTAATTTAATAGTTAAAAAAATATTTAGCTTTTTTTGGTTTTTCGCTTTTTTTCACAATTTTTTTTCTCTCACTGATTTATTTTTGCTAAAATGTTAATTTTTAGAAAAGGTGGAGTAAACGTTTTTTTTTTATTGTATCCATTATTATTTCTTGCTTTCTACAATAAAAATCAATTAATTTATCCAATCAAATCATTAATCAACCCTTAAACCTCAAGAATTCAGGAGAATACTGTAAAAACGTGGTGGCCCTTATTTTGTTTTGACTAGTATATAATATTATAATATTTTATAAACAGATAAATTATAATTGTCATAATATTTCCATTTATAATTTTGTATCGGAGGTGGGCGTGACGGATGAAACACAGTTTTAACTTTTTCAGCTGTCAACGTTCTTAGATATTAAGTACAAATGTTAAAATGAAAGGAAATAAATAATTTCAATTTCAATTTTTATTCTGTACTATTTTATATTTACTTTCCAGGCTGCGCAGACATTGGTTACGCAGTGTAACAAGACCGTGGAAATTATGAGAGCAATTTAGTTGGTAACATTTATTATGAAATTGTTTTCAATAGCTGCTCTACCATTTATGTGAATCTCTTTGACATACAATATTAGAATCGCGTGCGCGGTTGTGCATAAAGCGGTTATATTTTAAACGACATAGAATTTGCATGATTTCGTTATTGAAATTTGTTAAATTATTCTATTTCGGTATTCGACTATTATTATACGCTCAGGTGAGCGAAAATTTTAGGCCTAATCGAGCTTTAAATTTATTTCTAAAATTCGAAACTGATAGTATGACATACATAACCACTATAAATTATTTATTATTCTCGTTTATTTCCAAAGCCTAGCTTTGATATCGAATGATTTGATGAATTAATTTAACAGCTAGAAGAACGAAATTAAACTACAACAATTTGAAAACAACTTCACCTTAATTAAGCAAACCAAAAAATTAAGCGTTTTACAAAAAAAAAAAAAACACCGTATAAAACTACCTACTATACGACTAAAGCAAAAGCAGATAACCACTTGGCAATAAGGTGAGTAAGTGCACAGTACACAATATATACAACCAGTAGTGAAACTACCTACAAACGTTCGAAACGGGTCACTCACACACACATGCGCATCGACGAGACCATTTAGCGGCACTCGCTACTGACATCCACGCGAAAACCCGTCGGGGTCTCGTAGGGGTCTCGTCGATGCGCATGTTTGTGAGTGAGCCGTTTCGAACGTTTGTAGGTAGTTTCACTACTGGTTGTATATGTGTACTGTGAGTAAGTGTATAGGCGTATGTGTACATGCATATGTGCCATGCAGATCCGTTGGGATGGGTGCCGGAGGAATTTATAGACACAATAGCGCAACGGTCTGGTCGCGAACTGAAAACCGAAAGGTCGACGGTTCAAATCCCACCCGTTGAACTATTCTCGTACCCACTCCTGACATAAGCTTTACGCTTATTTGGAGCGGAATATATAGTCATGTACGGCATGGCTAATATTCTTTTCTAAATAGAAGTATAAATTAAAAATTTAAAAAACCCCCGACATTCGCCATTTTGTGCTGGCGGTCATCTTGGATTTGCACAGTACTATTCTACTAGTCAAACTCTTCATTTGATATACACACAGACACATGCACAGACACGTCAAACTTATGACGTCGTTTTTGCATCGGGAGTTAAAAATAAACAAATATTATTACACTCCCACATACAAAGACTGTCGCCGCCCGACTCTATAAATCGATCAGTAGATAGAATTCCATACGAGACAACAGACCACACATCAATGTCAACCATTGAAGCTCACCTCGCTCTCTCCATCGCGCGAGTGCGAGACGGAAGACGAATGCGTGAAGAGACGTCTCGCCATTTGCTCTAATGTGTAAACGCACCTTAACAAAATCCTCCAAAGCTGTTCGTGGCTCAAACAAAGAGACTTCAAAACTTTAGGCGGATAAATAAAGAGGAAACCGAAAGATACCAAATTACAATGTAATCAAGTTTCCATCAAACGAACCAAAACAAATAACCGATAGCGCCGCAGAACTGCGAAACACGTAAAATTGTAAAAGTTAGCCTCGGGCTCCATTGATATACTAAACTCTAGATAATGGCTATAATAAGCGAAAAACCAGAATTATTTTGCTACAATCCGCAAAAACAGTTTTTATATGGTACAACATGCAGCATGCGCTATGCTTTGTCAGCCCTCCTGCTGGTATATATGCAGGAAAAACAAGCAACCAAGCAAACCTCAAGCAACAGACCACACACCATGCACCACCACCATGTACCTAATACCACACAAATCCACCACCAAAACTAACTCGACGATCGTTTCACTCCGACACCGGAGCATCCTCAGGAGATGTAGACTACAATACACGATTGCAAAGTCCAAAGCTTCTATTCAACGGCTATAAGCAAGCATAAATGAATATAAAATTTCGAAATGGGCACATTTCGTATATTTCGTTGACACCATTTTTGGTGATAAAAAAGAGTTATGATTGTTTAGGGTTCCGTACCCGAAGGGTAAAAACGGAGCCCTATTAATGTCACTCGGCTGTCTGTCCGTCTGTCCGCCGGTCACAGGTCTCTAGCTCGCAGACGAAATGAGTTACAAACCTGAAATTTTTTTAATTTTTATCTCAAAAAATAAGGAAATGGGAGGCCATCAAAGTTGTCAGTTTTAGACCATTTTTGTGACGGGGGCTATCTCAAAAACTAAACTAGTTGGGAATATGATATTTCAGTATATTATGTACTATATGCTCTATTTAAACAACAAATACTGAAAACAACGATTTATTAAATAGTTTATAGTGACCAAAATAAACGAACATTTTTTTGGGTTTTTCTTTCACGGTTTGTTGCGATGTCTAGCTCGGAAATTAAATATTTCTTAGACCCAAAATATTATATTGTTCATAATTATGTACGGAACCCTGAAAGAGCGAGGCCCGACTCGCACTTGGCTGATTTTTTCTAAATTATTGCAGCACACACCGCAACACAGGTGACACTATTTATAGAAGAGTATGTGTTTTATCTATAATTATAATAAAATCGTAGACTGTACGTACGTACCTACTGTAGATCTGTACATTAAAGATTTGTGCAAAATAATAACTGGAGTAGTTACATGTTAGGGATAAGTAATAGAACATAAAAAGCTATTTTTGAAATTTTTGTCTGTTTATCTGTTTGTCTGTATGTTTATGAGCGCATCACGCAAAAACTACTGAATGGATTGAAATAAAACTTAGCATAATTTGAGTTCATACTACGGAGTAACGTATAGGATACTTTTTATCCCGAAATTCAGATTTCTCCTGAAGTGGCAATGGGCGGGGCACATAGCTCGAAGAACCATAGACGTTGGGTTCCCAATGGCTTTCATGAACTTTGATAGCAGTCGCCTTAGGGCCACCTAAGGCGTTTTGAAAACTGATCGGTTATCTTTGTCAGCAAAAAAAAAACTTCTAAGATCACTATTTACATACTTTGAAAAATAAATATCTTACGCCCATGTATATGTGTATCTTTGGTTAGTTATATCAGTGTCGAGCTTTTCAAAGGAGCAGCTTAGTTGAACGTAAGCAAACATTTCAAAGTTTCTGATGAAACTCTTAGAAGGTCTTCTGAATGAATTCCATGCTGTTTGAAAGAGGTAGTCGTTTTAATTGTTAATATTCTTTATAACAATGAAAACGACTACCTCTTAGCCTACGTTATTTAGACGTGGTAGACTAGTGAAGTTGTTGGAAGGACCAGAGAGCTCGCCACACTCCAAGTAAATAATAACCCTACGAGTAAGTTATCCACCCAAAGTTAGAAGGGCTCAAATATATATATACTATGTACATATAGATTTGTTGTATGTTTGTCTGTCTGTCACTTTGTACTGGCTTATCTTCAAAACGGCTGAACCCAATTTGACGGTACCTCCACAGGCGTGTAGTGAGATTATACGTGGAGTGTCAATAGGGAACTTTTTATCCTGGAAATAAAAGGAGTTCCTGCGTAAAAAAATTTAAGAACTGTTGATATTAGGGACAATTTACCAAATAGTTTTTTAATACGTTTTCACGGCCTATAGATATCGCAAATCTTGGAGACAGATATATAACATAACCTTTTATACCAAGAAATTAAATACTCCTCATTAATTTTAAAAAATTGGTTGTCTGTAAAGTCGATTTATGGACGATAATTTTACGTGACGTCTTAAGAAAACAAAGAGAGATAATATATATGCGTCACAAGCGGAACGCTTACGTTCCGCGCTACGTGCTACACGTTATGTTCCCCGGTACGTGACAATAAGTCATGCTTTTTCGTGCATGTAGCCGGCGTTCATCGATTTATAAGACATCACATCAAAAAATCTGCCTCGTTGGTCTAGTGGTTAGCGTATTCGACTGCAGATCACGAGGTCCCGGGTTCGATTCCCGGGTCGGGCAAATAATTGTTAGATATTGGGTTTTTCTGTCAAGAAATTCTCAGTGCCAGCCCGGAGTTGGTAGTTGGCGGTGTTTCATCTCCGTGCCTCGGAGGGCACGTTAAGCAGTCGGTCCCGGTTATTATCACTATCATGTGACAATAGTCGTTAAAGCCCGCCAACCCGCATTGGAGCAGCGTGGTGGGTCTAAGCTCTAAATCCCTCTCTCCTATGAGAGAGGAGGCCTGTGCCCAGCAGTGGGACCTTAAAAGGCTGTAGTGGTGGTGGTGGGACATCAAAAAAATCTAAAAGCACACAGACAAAGTTGCGAGCATCAGCAAGTTTGTATAACTTAAAAATAGACACTGAACTAATGCGTAATCAACCAAAAGAGTTACACACAAAAACCACAGCATAATCAAACGAACCAAAACAAATAACTGCCGGCCCCACAAAGCTGTGTAACGCGTTGAATTGCCGAAGTTATCTTTCTGCCCTTTACAGAAGCTTAGTAAACGTAAACGTTCAAAGTTTTTGATCAAAACCACAGGGATCCTTTTGTTAATACAAAACAACGTTGGATACGATGTTGTTTTAATAAAATCTTCAGTTATAAAGTATCTTACGAAGAAAGCTACCGATTTCCCGAAATATCTGATTATGGGTTCACAGTATAGAGAGAAACTAAATAAATAAATGCCAAGTAATATTATTGCAAGACAAGTATTATTATAACAAGTATAAAGTTCGTAAACTAAAACCCGACTACGCAAGCGAAACCTGAAAGCGCGGGGCAAGCAGCTAGTGGCGCCATCTGTTATGTCTATCCCAAACTAATAATTAATAATCTAGAAAGCTGCGCGAAGGTCACTTCTCGACTTTTTCATAAATAAAATGTAGCCTATGTCACCCGCACCATAACAACGAATCAATAGACACCTCATTCATCAAAATTGGTCCAGTAGTTTAGGCGCTACGGTGGTACACACAGAATCTCATACAAAAATCGGCCACATACAATACATACATACATACATACATACATACATACATACATACATACATACATACATACATACATACATACATAGACTGCTAAAATCATAACCCTTCCTTTTGGCTTTGCCGTAGTCGGGTAAAAATGTGGTACTAGACCAAATTCTTTTAAAATTCCCTTTACGCTAAAGCATATTGTGTTCCCTACATTGGGCACGTATTATTTAAATCTATTTCAATTTTGAATTTTCAAATCTTCTATTTACTAAACAAGCATTTGTGACAGATGGACCGAAAACGGATGAAGTCGCACTATGCCTGAGTTCTTTTAAGACCACTTTATTACGGTACCTTAATAATGACCTTAAAAATATTTTTTTACCTAGGCACATCTTGTGGTGCATTATAACTTGTTTTAAAATGTTCTAAGCTCGATAAATATTCATTCGTAGCTCCACTTTTCTGCCAGCATAGAATAAGCAAAGCATGTCTGCTGCAAGTATAAGCCAATTTTATATTTGAGCGTTTTCTTGTGAAAGGAATCGCTCGTGGCAAAGAATAAATAACTCGCAATATCCACGATGAGTTGAGAAATGTATTGTGCAGTTGTGTGCACAAAATGTGTCACAATGGGACTGCATCGGGACTTATAAAGGGCAATATTTTTATGGGCTTGTTCAGAAACAGTGGCTTTTACCCCGCGGATTTTATAGTTAGTTTTAATATTGTTTAACCTCATTTGGCAATGACGTAGGTATGTCTTCCAAAAATTGTAATTCATTCATTGAATTATATTGTACTGACGTACTTCATATAGTACCTCAATGAATTCATTATAATATTTTATTCATGTCGGTATACTTACTTCGTATTAAAGTATAAAAGATATATCGTGGAAACTTTTTTATAACGTGCAGTCCTAAAACCAAGTAACTAATGATAGTTACTTGAACTATTTAACGTTTAATTATTTTTATCTATACGCATGCTTTTAAATCCTCTATAAAAGATTCTGGAACAGTTAGCTTATTGCCAACATAAAACACCCAATGTCCTAATTCATCCAAAGGAGTGTTATTATAAAATTCAGTTCAACATTGTATCATCCGTTTTCATAATAACACTCCCTTGCATGATATAATGGTTACTAGGACTGGCTGTTTTAATGTTAGCAGTAAGCTAACTGTTTCAGAATCTTTTATAGAGGATTCTTAATACGGGTGTAGATAATTAGGTATTAAACAACAGTTGCATAAATAACTATTCATTATTTTTACTACGCCTGTTACTTTGTCTAAGAACTGCAGGTGTTATACCAAAGTAGTTTAATTTGGCGTTCATATAAACTGGATCGTGGTTTCGAGAGGTAGATAAATAGAGTATTCGCAAAGTTATTTTAGAATCGCAGCATGCGCTACTTGAAACTGATAGAATTTACTTTTTATGAATCGCCCGCAAATTAAGCGTTTGCATCGATGTGGAAGTTCCATTTGCATTCCAAATCGGATACACATGCACTCTCTTATATTTTATGTTCATTCATGAGTGTACACCACATTCCATGCATAGAGTTGAATATTTTTATTCATAAAATATTCTACTGCCGCAAATTATATATTTATGGAGAAGAATCCCGATCCTTCTTTTTTCAAGGATCTTTAAAAAAATATCATATAAACAAGTTATTTTTTAAGAAAAATTCAAGCAATCTCAGAGAAATCGGTGTAGGTACCAATCATCAATATTAGTGACACATGGGTACATTTACGTGTGTAACTTCATGCATATAAGATATGATACCTAAGTGTGTTAACCTTTCCGAAAGTATGTAAACTACGATAGTGAAAAAATCGCGTGAAATAATCGCGAACATATTACATATGTGCATACATACTTACATACATACATACGGGTCGAATACAGAACCTCCTTTTGTGAAGTCGGTTAATAAAACGAAGCAATATCATTGGAGTTTGACGCATCGCCCCTTTAATTTAAAAAGCGAGTTACGATAAATGCAATAGATAAGCCCTGTTTTCTCTTTCACTGACGAAATTACTCCGCAGTCCGCCCGACGGGGATTCATTGTGATTTATAGCCCGCATCGCGTTCCCGGCCTAATTAACTTTTACCTGCAGTTAAAACAATACCTTATCTTCACGTCTACAAAAACAAAGGGAAAACGACGCAAGTTTCATGAACTTCGAATGTAAGTAAGTTTTAAAGATCACAGCCAGCCCTTAGAATGTTGGTAATGAGTGCTTTCATAAAAGAAAATAAATGGCAAATCACACTAATATTATAAAGGCGAAAGTTTGTGTGTGTGTATGTTTGTTACTCTATAACGCCGCAACTACTGAACCGATTTGGCTGAAATTTTGATTGGAGGTAGATTATGTCCTGACTTAACAAAATGCTTTTTATCCTGGAAAAATCCACAGTTCCCACAGGATTTTGAAAAAACCAAAATATATGGCTACAGCTATAGGTAGACTACTACAGCAAACTTCCTTGAAAGTAGGTATAAAGGTTGGAAAATGGAGCGAGAACGGGAACCGGAAATCCACGATTCCCTCGGGATTTGTAAAAAACCAAAATTCACGCGGACGTAGCCGCGCGGGCAGAAGCTAGTTCAATAATATTTGCTTGCGTATTGATACTACTTTTATGCAAGAATTAAAAAAAAATTATAAAAATATTATTTACAATTTCAAATACAGCATTGCGTAAACCTGCACCATAGATTATGGATCTTGTGTATTATATACTGTACTCAAGTAACGCATTTCTTAATAAACATTTAAATACGAGTTTAGGTTACACGTGCTATAAAATATACGTATAACCCGCGGCACGTACATTGAACGCTAAACGAAACGTGGAGGGGATAGCTGCACATGGGAACTGTCGCGCACGTAATACAATAGCTTACCCCCTCCACTTTCCTTCACCGTTCGATGTTCGTGCCGATGTTTATACCTAGTATACCTACGATACTCGTGACTTATGTAAAGTGCGATTAATATTGTGCATTAATGTATTAGTCTATTATTGCACAACATGCGTTAATAGATTACTTAATGCACACGTATTATAGTAATGTACTCTTTCTTAAATTCTACTAAAGAAAGAAGACAAATAAGAGGTTCTATTTATTTCTATCTATCTATTTATTTCCACAGTTACTGAATTGTCAATTTACACACGATTTAAAGCTTCATTCGCTGAACATATTAATCAAGTAGGACTCAATCCTGAAACTCCGATAGGTAGGTGTACTAAACGTGAAATATGTTAATTTCCAACGCTTGCCCGTTGAACAGTATGCTTAGTCTCAATTTGCACAGCTCGAAAACTTTACTAAATACTACTCATTGAAACACAGTGACTTCAGAATAAAATGCGCCTAAATTGGCTTATTTTAACGTTTAAGTTCGCCAATACATTCAGAATACGTTTACAGTCAGCGCCCCAAGCAGAAATGTTGTAAAATACATACTATTCGAAGTATTGAATTACGTCTTCAAAGTAAGAGTTTTGGGTTGATTTTGCATTACATATTACAGTTTTTCGATACGTAGTATTTGGTAAAGTTTTGGAGGTGCGCAAACTCCGAATACCTATACTGGTCAAATGGTGAGTTATCCGCAAATGCAGTAAACAGTTTTGCCAACCTTGCATCAAGCCCCGTGAACTAGTTCGTAATAGGTGGCATATCAAACAGTCGGGAGCGAATAGGCATTTATGTCCACTAAATCTACGTTTTTGTGAGATGGTTCGATTAAAACGAATACCCGGCTGAGTTTGCTGTGGGGTTTTCTCAGACAAGGATGCGTTGGAAGTTGGAACCCTTGTAGCTTTGTTTTTCAGTTGTTAACCCCCGACGCAAAAACGACGGGGTGTTATAAGTTTGACGTGTCTGTGTGTGTGTGTGCGTGCGTGCGTGCGTGCGTGCGTGCGTGCGTGCGTGCGTGCGTGCGTGCGTGCGTGCGTGCGTGCGTGCGTGCGTGCGTGCGTGCGTGCGTGCGTGCGTGCGTGCGTGCGTGCGTGCGTGCGTGCGTGCGTGCTTGCGTGCGTGCGTGCGTGCGTGCGTGCGTGCGTGCGTGCGTGCGTGCGTGCGTGCGTGCGTGCGTGAGTGCGTGCGTGCGTGCGTGCGTGCGTGCTTGCGTGCGTGCGTGCGTGCGTGCGTGCGTGCGTGCGTGCGTGCGTGCGTGCGTGCGTGCGTGCGTGCGTGCGTGCGTGCGTGCGTGCGTGCGTGCGTGCGTGCGTGCGTTCGTGCGTGCGTGCGTGCGTGCGTGCGTGCGTGCGTGCGTGCGTGCGTGCGTGCGTGCGTGCGTGCGTGCGTGCGTGCGTGTGTGTGTGTGTGTGTGTCTGTCTGTTCCCCTGTAGCGCTCAAACGGGTGAACCGATTTGAATGCGGTTTTTTTTTTGAAAGGTGAATTACTCGAGAGTGTTGTTAGCTATGTTTGATGAAAATCGGTTCAAGATGGCCGCCGCTACAAAATGGCGGATTACAAATTTTTTCACAACTCCCTTAATATGGGTATCAAATGAAAGGGCTTGACTAGTAAGAATAGCACTATGCAAATCCAAGATGGCGGCCACCACAAAATGGCGAATGTCGGGGGTTTTTTAATTTTTAATTTATAAGTCGTTTAATTTATAAGTCGTAAGTAATTATCACAGGTATTTTCTCTTCCATATTATACTTATAAAAATTATTGACATTTAGAAGTGTATAGTGTATCAATTATTCTGAATCTGGCTGAAACACACCAGTATAAATCCTGTACAAGCTTTATACATAGGTAGGCACATACATACATTATGGTCTAGGATCCCACCTTAGAAATTTCTACCCTCATCTGTTATTTAAACGAATTATATGTCAAATGAAAGATTATTTTATTCTTAATCGAACCGTATTTGGTTGCCTGGTCAAAAGTGGTGCTAAATCATGGTTGCCTGGATTTTAAGATATAAAATGTTCGGTGCGAGTGTTGAAAGTGACAGAAAAGTGTTGCGCGCGCAATTTCATTTGACAGACAAAGATGCAGTGAGGCAGGCGTGCACTCGGCAGGTGCTTAGTCTATACATAGATTAAAACCATAGACTTTCTGTGCCTGTCCATTAAAGATATTTACAAAAAAATAAGTGAGTGACGTAAGGGATAAGTAATAAAACGTAAAAAAGCTGTTTTTGAAAATTTTGTCTGTTTGTCTGTATGTTTGTGCATGTATTACGCAAAAACTACTGAATGGATTGAAATGAAACTTGGCATGATTTAAGTTCATACTACATAATAGCATATAGGATACCTTTTATCCCGAAATTCAGCAGAGTTCCCTTGGGAGAGAGGATGAAAGTCAAAATACACATTCAGTAGTTTTATAAAAACGGGCTTTAAATGATTTTGCTTTTGAGATACTTACTGTGTAGGGTTATTTTAGGGGCATAAACAAAACTTCATTGATTACTGACGATCACAAATAAGTAAGTAAAAAAGAACCTGCTATCACTATTGTTATTTTTTAATGAGTCTATATGATTTGTGATATGGTAGTTGTAAAACAATTGCAATATCTATAAACTTTTACAATGTGTCTTACTAAATTCATCGATTAACGATCAATAAACCTCTTATAGGTCGTACAACAACCTACAGGCGAGTAATTCCCCCCAAACAGAAAATTCTTGGAAATTATAATGCTATAGGGTATTTTTTTTTTTCATTGTGAGTCATTTACATTTTTAGATAACATCTCTAAATAAACTAATACTTTGTCGAAATTTAAATATACAATCTCACGTAGGTACCTAATTGCTTAGGTTTTAGTATAAAACATTTTTACATTTTACGTTTTAGCTTTTTATTTAAAGATCAATAAGTAGGTACGTATAAATTATATAGTCTTCAGTTTATAATTGAAAATACTATTAAAACTATTTAGAAAGAGAGATAAAAGCTCGTAACTGTATCAAATAAACTTACAAGAACTTTATTTGAAGGTCTTATAAAATATTTATTATCTATGGAAAAGCAGGAAACTTTAGGCAAAATCCACATTTGTAGATAGATTTTTTTTGATTATCGTTATATAGGTATATGTATTCGCGTTGCGACAAAAGCCCAAGATAAATTATAATAATCGAAACCACCCCGTTGCATCCTTAACTCGAGCTGCCATTGCTGGCCATTCTCTCGATTCTCGCAATTTTTTTTTTATCATACAATAAAAAAAATAAAATCTGACTCGTGGGCTCCGAAAATCTAAGTTTTCTGCAAAATAAACGTGGATCCAACCTTAGGCACACACGTATTACCTGCGGACGGCGGCCGCTAATTTATTTAAGCCCGGAGTATCCCCGGCGATATCTCAATGCCTCGCCTATATATTTCGCCTCACTTCTTTATTTGCATTCTGGAAGAGTTATGCGTTCTCTTTGGGGTGTTTTTAGAACTGCTTTTAGTCTAGATTTAAAAGTGTAAATGCTTCTTCTCTGAAAGCCGTAACTATGTAATATATTATGTCTTCCTCAACCGATAGACGTCCACTGCTAGACATAGGTTTCTTGTAGGGACTTCCACACGCCACAGTCTAGTGCCGCCTGTATCCCGCGACTCCCTGCAACTCTTTTGATGACGTCAGTCCACGTAGTGGGTGGTCTGCCAACACTGCGTTTTCCGGTGCAAGGTCGCCATTCTAGCACCTTGGGACCCCAATGTCTATCGGTTCTTCGGACTGTGTGCCCCGCCCATTGCCACTTCAGTTGTGTAACCCGTTGAGCAATGTCGGTGACTTTGGTTCTTCTACGGATCTCCTCATTTCTCATTTTCAGCATAGCTCTCTCCATCGCTCTTTGAGTGACTCTGAGCTTTCTTATGAGGCCCATAGTTAGCGACCATGTCTTGGAGCCGTATGTCATCACTGGCAACACGCACTGTTCGAAGACTTTCGTCTTCAGGCACTGAGGGATTTTGGACGAGAAGACATCGCGAAGCTTCCCAAACGCTGCCCATCCGAGTTGAAGTTGAATTGAGAGAAACCTCCCTCCGCCAGGTCATTGGTCATGGCTAACAATATCCCCGTAGGAAAATTATTAACCATGTTACCGGGGCGCACCGGCCCGAATACTGCTCTTCCCCTCGAACGTATCCAAGAGGACCAGCAGCACCCAGGCACACTTGGAGGTTACCTGGCTAGCAGCCCAAATTGGCCTAGCTGGACTGTATGTCCAAGGTATACGTAATATATTGTGTACCAAAATATATTTTAAGGTTAGTATATTTATTGAAAGCTTCAATAACTCATCGACTGAGGGGCAAACCTAACGGTGGTAGGTTCACATCGAATCCGTTGGAGTATTATATTTACTAGTAGCACAAACTTTGGTGGTTTGTGGAAGGAAAAGGTCAATATTAGTCATGTAAACCCTAAAGCATGCGGCATGTGAACTTCTGATCGTCCTACCGAATAAATATGTCTCTACTTCAGTGCACAGGAACCCTATGCTGTACCTTGTACAAGTACAAAGAACATTTTTCGTCAAGAGAAAAGATCATTTTCAGCCAATTCCTTCAAGAGTGGACAGTCAGTTCAGCAGTGGACGGTGGATCGGTTGAAACAACAATATTTAAGTAATTCTTATTAGCACGATGACTGTAGAGGCACATTAAAAATCCTTATCAGAATGGGCAATGAATGAAATTAACTAGGTATATAATTATGTACCTATCAATACATGATTATTATTTTATCAGATAAGATTAATTTCACTTTAATCTGTCAAATCAAGTAAACAATGCCTAACTTCCGGAATATATGATTACTGATAGAAATTATTTTTCAGGGGAATCACTTAAATCTATACTAATATAATAAAGCGGAAGAGTTTGTTTGTTTGTTTGTTTGTTTGTTTGTTTGTTTGAACGCGCTAATCTCTGGAAGTACCTATCGGATTTGAAAAATTCTTTTTGCATTTGGTTGTCCAACTTTAGGGGCAGGTTATAGGCTATTTAATATCCCTAAAATCCTCCCCTAAGGGGGTAAAATGGGGGTAGAAAGTTTGTATGAAAGTCCTATGTTTTTAAAGTTACAGACCTGAAAATCGGCATTTAGATTATTAGTTTTAAATAATAAAACTCTGTATATTTTATTTTGAAAAATCTTCCCTTAAGGGTGGTAAAATAGGGGATGAAAGTTTTAATGGGAAGTTTTAATTATAATTTTGCTATTATCAACTTGAAATTTGGAAGGTAGGTTAATTCTAGGGCTTAGATATCAGCCTGGAAAATATTTCACCAAAATCCTCCCCTAAGGGGGTAAAATGGGGGTTGGAAGGTTATGTTTTTGAAGTTACAGATATGAAAATAGGATATGAAATTATAATTTTTAAATGATAAAAACCTGTATAAGTTGTTCTGGAAAATCTCCCCTTAAGGGTGGGAAAATAGGGGATGAAAATTTTTATGAATGTTTTTAAAGTTACAGACTTGAAAATCGGCATTTAGATTATGAGTTTTAAATAATAAACTCTGTTTATTTTGAAAAATCCGCTTTTAAGGGTGGTAAAATAGGGGATGAAAGTTTTAATGGGAACTAAAAACGATTGCAGCGCCCTCTGGCGGTCTAACTTGAAGCGATCATAGCGCCCTTTGGCGGCCAAAACTGGCAACTAAAAAACGATCACAGCGCCCTCTGGTGGCCTGAGCCGGAAACTTGAAGCAATAGCAGCACCCCCTAGCAGCCAAAACTGGAAACTAAAAAACGATTGCAGCGCCCTTTAGCGGCCAAAACTGGAAGCTAAAAACGATCACAGCGCCATCTGGCGGCCAAAACTGGAAACTAAAAAACGATCACAGCGCCCTCTGGTGGCCTAAGCCGGAAACTTGAAGCAATAGCAGCGCTCTCTAGCAGCCAAAACTGGAAACTAAAAACGATCGCAGCGCCCTCTGGCAGCCAAAACTAGAAACTAAAAACGATCTCAGCGCCCTCTGGCGGTCTAAGCCGGAAACTTGGAGCAATAGCAGCGCCCTCTAGCAGCCAAAACTGGAAACTACAAAACGATTGCAGCGCCCTCTAGCAGCTAAAACTGGAAACTAAAAATGATCGCAGCGCCCTCTGGCGGCCAAAACTAGAAACTAAAAACGATCTCAGCGCCCTCTGGCGGTCTAAGCCGGAAACTTGGAGCAATAGCAGCGCCCTCTAGCAGCCAAAACTGGAAACTACAAAACGATTGCAGCGCCCTCTTGCGGCCAAAACTGGAAATTAAAACGATCACAGTGCCCTCTTGCGGCGAAAACTGGAAACTAAAAAAACGATCGCAACGCCCTCTGGCGGCCTAGGCCAGAAACTTGAAGTGATTGCAGCGCCCTCGTGCGGTCAAAACTGGAAACTAAAAATGATCGCAGCGCCCTCTAGCGGCCTAAGCCGGAAACTCGAAGCTATTGCAGTGCCCTCTTATAGTCAAAACTCTTGCGGCCGGAGCTGGAAACTCGAAGCAATTGCAATGACCTCTGACGGCCGCAGGTGGAATCTCGATATGACAGCTGCGCCCTCTGGTGGCCGAAGGCAATTAAATAAATACTAAATTAATAACTAAATCAATAAATAAATAATGTAAAGCTATTTAGTTATTAAATAATTATCTAAATGTGAAAGTGCGGATATTTGGATGTTTGGAAGTTTAGATGTTTGGATGTTTGGATGTTTGGATGTTTGGATGTTTGGATGTTTGTTACTCTATAACGTCGCAACTACTCAACAGATTTGGCTGAAATTTTGAATGGAGATAGATAATGCCCTGACTTAAAACATAGGCAATTTATCCTGAAAAAATCCACAGTTCCCACGGGATTCTGAAAAAACCCAAATCTACAGCTATAGGTAGATCAATATAGGAAACTACCTTGAAAGTAAGTATAAAGATTGGAAAAGGGAGCGGGAACAGGAACCAGAAATCTACGATTATATTGCGCGACAAAACGATTTGTGAAAAACCGAAATTCACGCGGGCGAAGCCGCGGGCAACAGCTAGTGTAATAAAAGTTGTTAAATGAATACCAATAAAGATTATAATAGATGTTGTCGCTATATATGACCCTAATATTTCACATAGAATTAAAAGAGTACGTTAGTACCTAATACATAATATGTCATAGATTATATTGCGCGACAAAATACGATGTTATTGTAATACAATTATATATTTAGATACATATCTTTAATATACAATTCCGGCGTGTAGGTGTCCATAATTCCCTACACGGCTTGACCGATTTTGATGAATCGAACGAGTGTGGTGCACACCACGAATGAGAGCGTCATAGCGCGCTTGACAAAATTTCTGCAGCCTGGCAGTTCATTGTAGTACTTAACGGATCAAAAAAATGTGGGAATAAGACCAGTTAATACACTGTTAAGCAATACCGAAAATTATGTAAACTATTATGTCATTTTATTTGCGTTCACTAATTTAAGTATTTAAGGGCTTGTTTCACCACAATCTGATAAGTATCGGATAGCCTAAACGTAATTTTGTCACTTTCTTACTTTATGTCTAGTTACAAAGACAGAAGTTGTGAATAAGTTATCCGACACTTATCAGAGCGTGGTAAAACTCAATGCATTACATTTTCTAACATCTATAATATATCAGCTGACCTGCATCTGCCTCGAGTTTCGACCGGATGAGATTTTTTCATCAGCTGTGGTTCTTTTCGTCTTAGAAGGAAATGAAAAAATCGCTAATTTCTCCAGGGACGCGCGAATCAAATTTTATTCCGTACACAGTGGGAAGCACGTATTGCGTGTTATTTGAGGGAGTGACAGCATTATTGCGGTAAACTATGTTAAAAAGTCAATAAGTACTTTAAGTTTTCGTAAATAATTATCACCATTACCTGTTCTTAAATTAACGTTCATAAAGTGTACACTGTACCAACTTTGAATATAGTTTATTTGAATTTGACTTTACTTTGTCAGAATTGAGCTGTCTTGACATCAGTCGACGTCGACCTGCCTTTGGGGGAACCGAATTCCTAGTTAATTCCGATCTCCAGCACGCACCTCTAACTTTTCGGAGTTATGTATGTGCATTTTAAGCAATTAAATATCATTTGCTTTAAACGGTGAAAGAAAACATCGTGATGAAACCTGCATGCCTGAGAGTTCTCCATAGATGTTCTGAAAGGCGTGTGAACAGTAAAGTCTACCAATCCGCAGTCGGGCAGTGTGTTGGACTACGGCCTAAATTCTTCTCATTCTGAGAGGCGACCAGTGCCCTGTAGTGGGCCAGTAATAGGTTGATAATGATGATGATGATATCAGTCGATTATGCTTGATAATTTGTCTTGACGCAAGTCGGTAACCGGATAGGTGACCGATTTTGGAGGTCCAAATAAGACCTTTTACGTTTTCTCCTTGCCTAGGAGAGCACGTTAAGCCGTCCCGGCTAAAATCATTAACTTCTGAATAATATCTTTAAAACTAATATTAGAAAAGTCCCGCGTTTTTTGTAAAGCATATTGTTATGCCCAGAGATATAGGTAATGTTAGTTTCGTTAATTCAAGCCTACCATTGAGAAATAAAAGAAGTAGTGAAAGCAATTTTCTATCCCTTTGTTATCTCACTCATCTATCATTTATAGTCCAATCACATTATCAACACCGCTGATAAAAAGAAAGGGGGAAAACATAGATACCTATTATCTTGTATACTTCAATAATAATAATTTATGACTCGATCAAAAGGATTAAATTTACAACACACAGTATCGTCTTTCCTTTTAGTATAAATATTGGAAATTAGCAGCCAACAGCACAGTTGAAGGACTAAACGGAAGAAAGCATCATGAGTACCAAACTGTTCGTAGTATTCGCCGCGCTCTGCGCAGTGCTTTTGTCAACGCAGACGGCGTCCTGCGAAGACGCCGACGTCCAACAACCCGGTAAGAAAATATCTACCTACTTGTTGATAGAAGATTTAAAAAAAATATTTTCCAATTTACTTAAGGCACAACAATTATTAGAAAGAAATAACAACAATTTTCTTTTCTCTGTGTGTTCAAAGAGAATTATTGTATTCCACTTTCTCTGTAGGCCTCTTCATGAGTAATCTTCTATCTATACTAATATAATAAAGCGGAAGAGTTTGTTTGTTTGAACGCGCTAATCTCGGAAACTACTGGACCGATTTCAAAGATTCTTTCACCGTTGGATATGTACGTGATCCTTGAGTGCTATAGGCTATATAATATATATGTACCACGGGCGAAGCCGGGGTGGACCGCTAGTTCAAGTAATAAAGCGCAATACGGTCAGGGCATGGACTGAAAACCAAAAGGTGGACGCGACGGTTCAAACCCTATCCGTTGCACTTGCTATCATCTTGCACAAGCTTTACGCTTAGTTGGAGGGAAAATTGATTCAATTCAATGATAAAATATGCATGATATAACAAGTTATAGGACTTCTTCATACAAACAATACCACCCCTTTTCACCCCCTTAGAGATGACACTTCTAGCGTAGGTACTCCTTCAAATTTCAAATTCAAATCTCTAATTCAAATCTCTAGGTGTTTCGGAGATAATGTAATCAAAAGTCTAGATTTGTTTACTGGACCACCATTTAGTATGTTTTCAAGTGTATAAAAATAGAATACCGGAAAATTTTAACAATGCAAACAATATTTTACAGATGAGCTGTACATCCTGAACCCGGGCTCGGCGTTCCCCTTCATCGTGACGGACCCCGCGAGCCCCATCCTCAGGACGGATCCGCGCCAGGTCATCCGCATATGCATCCCCAGCCAGTGCAACTCTGTCTGCAGGTCCTGGGGCTTCAGGATCGGACGCTGCAACAACCAGGCCATTTGCGTTTGCTCGCGTTAATATAAACAGGAACATTTTATTTTCCTGTGATCGTTATATTATTCCAAAAAACTATTTCTTAAAACTGTTGTATCCAAATTGTACGTGTTTACGCATTTAATAAATTAATTCATTCTGTATTTTGGCTTTTCATATCCGGATTTTATGCTATACATAATATACATAATATACATAATAAAAATAATTAATCTATATTCTATATACATACGAACGATGATTCGAATGAAACTTGGTACAATTTTAGTTTATACTCCAAGGCAGGACATAAGATACATTTTATTCCGAAATTCAGCACCCTTGGGAGAGGGGATGAAAGTTAAAACGTGTATTTAGCTGTAATTCATTAACGCATTGTTCGATTTCACTCATTCTTTTTTTGTTAGAAAGGTAGTACTTTATTTATTGTCCCATAAATATTTCAAGGTCATAGATTTTTTAGTTTAGAAATGACAGACATTACAACCCTCAGTATTGGGTTCGAATAACTTGGAACCCGGATCTTTGAACGTACGGCTTATTTTAAACTGTTGTGCGTTTAAATTTATGTTTGTCGGTCTGTCTATTTGTTCCAGCTAATCTCCGAAACGGCTGGATTGATTTTAACGGAACTTTCAATGGCAGATAGATGATGTTATAAGGAGTAACTTAGGTTACATTTAGTTTAGATACATAAAAGAATTATGGGATCCGATCCTATATAAAAAATGTGAAAACGATTCGATTTCTTAGAGTAACAAACATACACACACACATACATGCATACATACATAAACACAAACTTTCGCCTTTATAATATTAGTGTGATTATTAACGGCGGTGGAAATTGTTTCAAGTTCGACTACAGAGACGTTTTGTGTGCTTAAAAAAATATATGTACCTATTGATTTGATTATGAACTAAATTATTAAGGCTCGCCCACACACAGGCGCGTTATTATAGGTCGATAGTATCGGACGACGATAGTATCGCAGGACGGAGACACAACGTCCTACTTCCATTGCGGCATTATTATCGCAGCAGTGTGTAACTACATGACCATCCTAATACAAAATATACTGGAAACAGATATCGCAATAACGCATGCGATATTATCGACTTATAAGTAATAGCGCGCCTGTGTGGGGGAGCTTTTAATGTAGAGTATGCGGAGTTTCCGAAAGTTTCACGCAATATTGGAAATTTCAATTCGGAGCGTTTTGACTTTTGTGGTTGATTAAAATCAGCGAGGAAAAGCACTTTTTGAGCTAATAAGGTGTTAGAATAATTTCAAAATACAATTTAAGTTTTATATAAATAATTCATTTAATCCACATGACTGTAAACAAAAAGTATAAAAAAACGTCATTTATCGATTTTCACACATTTTCGGGTATAAGAATTCCCTTTTCTCTCGCAACGTCCTCGTACTTTTTCTTCCAGATTCCATTAGGGTCATACTTAGCCTTCAACTCCTTCCAGATTTCAGGCTCGTTCTTGATCAGGTGGTTTATCACGGTTTGAACTCCTTCTAATTGACGGTCGGTACACTTTTCGCAACCCGTCTCGAGGGCATCCTGAATGTGATCTGTAAAAGAAGAGTAGGAATATATTTTTTGAATAGCTGTAGCTGTGATAGCCTAGTGGTTAGGACGACCGACTTCTAATCGGAGGTCGTGGGTTCGGTCCCGGGCACGCACCTCTAACTTTTCGGAGTTGTGTGCGTTTTTTTTTTTTTTTTTTTTTTTTTTATATACGTCTCATCTGCGATCAGTCCCAGGACTATGAGCAAATTTGTTGAAGGCCATATTGTTTTGTAGAGGCCAGTCCTCATTAGGCATCGGCACTCGTCTGATATTTCCTATGTAGCAAGGTCAAGTATCCGTTTTCTTTTCAGACGCCTTGGACAATCTTCCACCAAGAGTCTGTTTGCTAGGATATTTGGATGAACAAGGAGCCGTCTCTTGTAATGTAGCGCTAGCTTCCGAACTTCCTCTTTTATTGTAGGTACTTGCAGGTTTTGATGGAGTTCCTCATTTGTAATAAACCACGGTGTGTTTGCGATTGAGCGCAGGATTATGTTTTGCAACCTTTGTAGGATATTGAGGCTAGTATCACATGCGCTACCCCACAGTTGTGCGCCATAGGCCCAAGTTGGCTTCAAAATGGATGTATATATAAGCAGCTTGTTATCAATAGACAATTTCGAGTTTCTACCCAACAACCAATGGAATGATTTGTATCGGATGTTAAGCTCGTCTCTTTTAGTTTTAATGTGTTTTTTCCAAGTCATCCTTCGGTCAAGATGAAGCCCTAGGTATTTAACATTGTCAGTGTGCGGCAATATGGTATTACCCAGTTTGACTGGCGGACAGTTTCCTGGTCTTAGGGCGAAGGTAACTTGCACTGATTTGTTAGTACTTGTCTTGATCCTCCAGATTCGTAACCAGACAGTTATCTGATCAAGCCCTTGTTGTAGTAAAGCCGAGGCAGATGCAGCGTTTTTGTGGCTTGCTAGGATAGCTGTGTCATCTGCAAATGTTGCTGTAGTAACATTTGGAATGGTTGGCAAGTCTGCAGTGTATATAGTGTAAAGTGTGGGCCCAATAACCGATCCCTGAGGAACCCCTGCATTGATGTTGTAGAACAATGATGTTGCATCACCTTCTTTTATCTGGAATATCCTATCTTATTATTCTATTAGTGTGCGTTTTAAATATTTAAATATCACTTGCTTTAACGGTGAAGGAAAACATCGTGAGGAAACCTGCATGCCTGAGAGTTCTCCATAACGTTCTCAAAGGTGTGTGAACTCTGCCAATCCGCTTGGCCAGCGTGGTAGACTATGGCCAAAACCCTTCTTACTCTGAGAGGAGACCCGTGCTCTGCAGTGAGCCGGTAATGGGTTGATCATGATGATGATGAATATTTTTTGAATAGCTGCTTAATTTTTTTACTAGCTTCAACCATTTTCGACCACTGCCAAGATTCCGATCGGTCTGAAAAACAAACACATATGGTTCTGATGACTACAAGAGAGACGTATGCTGGCTGGCACTGAAAATATCTTGACAGAAATACCCAATAACTAACAATTATTTGCTCGAACCGGAAATCGATCCCGGAACCTCGCGTTTAAATATGCTAACCAACGAGGCAGTTATTAATCCTTAACTATTAGTATTACTAGAAAGTAATTATCCTGCGTCTACAATAGGGCACATAGTTCGGAGAACCGATGGACGTTGGGGTCCCAAGGTGTTGAAGTGGCGACCTCGCACCGGGAAGCGCAGTGTTGGTAGATCCCCCACTAGGTGGACCGACGACATCAAACGAGTCGCAGGGAGCCGCTGGATACAAGCGGCGCAAGACCGTGGCATGTGGAAGTCCCTTCAAGAGACCTATGTCCAGCAGTGGACGTCGATTGGTTGATAACGACGACGACGACGAATTATTATCCTGCAATCGATAAAAGTAAAACTACTTAAGTAAGTATGTTGTAAACGTTCTTACCTCTCAGCTCCTTTCCTTCAGGGGTGCATTTACCCTTATCGAGAATGCAGTTGGCGTAAGACTCCAGCAATCTCTTGTTCTCCAGCAATTCCTGCAGGTTGAAGTTGTCGTACTTGTCCGTATATTTCTCGACAGCAAGTGCCGCCCCTAACAGGCAGCACAGCACTACGTAGAACTTCGAAATCATCTGTGGGAAGATTACTGTTTTTAACCCCCGACGCAAAAACGACGGGTGTTATAAGTTTGATGTGTCTGTGTTCCCCTGTAGCCCTGTTCCCCTGTAGCGCTCAAACGGGTGAACCGATTTGAATGCGGTTTTTTTGTTTGAAAGGTGAATTAGTCGAGAGTTTTGTTAGCTATGTTTGATCAAAATCGATCCAAGATGGCCGCCGCTACAAAATGGCGGATTACATATTTTTTCACAACTCCCTTAATATGGGTATCAAATGAAAGGGCTTGACTAGTAGAATATCAAGAAATCCAAGATGGCCGCCGCCACAAAATGGCGAATGTCGGGGGTTTTTAAATTTTTAATTTATACTTGTTAAACACATTGTAGATAATGTACATAGTAACCAATAATATAATATATATTTCTATTCCACTTTTTGACGGAAAAATTCCCTTTATCAATACAATATTTACTAAGTTTGTCGTCACAGAAAAGTTTTTTTTTACACTCTCAACGGTTTTTTTAACTTTGAGTTCTCTAATCAAAGTGTATATATTATTATTTGTAACGAGATAGGTAAGCATTTATATAAAAATACAAAACCTACCTTAACACACAATAATTGCTGTTGCACAACTTGTTGATGATTTACTTGTGATGATGCGGTGGTCAGAGGCAGCATTTATATTAGATAGAGTCAAGCTTGAAACGTCTGATTTGGCCTTCCCCATACCAGAGGATCATTAGTCCGATGATGTCTGCTGCACAAAAAATTACACATGCACAGGTGGATTCGTATTTTTTTTAAGTTGTTTTCTTGTTACCTTTTTAACCCCCGACGCAAAAACGACGGGGTATATTATAAGTTTCACGTGTCTGTGTGTGTGCCCCGTAGCGCTCAAACGGATGAATCGATTTCAATGCAGTTTTTTTTTATTTGAAAGGTTAATTTGTCGGGAGTGTTGTAAGCTATGTTTGATGAAAATCGGTCCAAGATGGCTGCCACCACAAAATGGCGGATAACATATTTTTTTCACAACCCCCTTAATATGCGTATCATATGAAAGGGCTTGACTAGTAGAAAAGCACTATGCAAATTCAAGATGGCTACCAACAAGTCGAAGCTGCGGAGGTGAGCATGGGTGCCTCCGCTTTGTTGCGCATGGGGGAAGGGGCTGCTCTTCCCGCAGCGCCGAGGCTGTTGCAGAAGTAATTCTATGTTTTTTGGTGATGTAAACTATTTACTTAACGTTATTTCCTGCAATATCTGGTGATCAGTTAAACAGGAGCCCTTTTTTTATTACATTATCCAAATCTTCCAAGATATTATATAAAATAGCTGGTTAATTTGATTAATTCTGTGTCAATTATTACTTTAACCAATTTGAGTAAATATCAAACTAATCACACTAATATTATAAAGGCGAAAGTTTGTATGTGTGTATGTACCTACGTTTGTTACTCTTTAACGCCGCAACTACTGAACCGATTTAGCTGAAATTTTGAATGGAGATAGATCATGCCCTGACTTAACACATCTAATGCATTTTTATCCCGGAAAAGTGTTCCTGTTAACTTAATAAATATAGACTTCGAAAAACGTGATAGATGGCGCTCATTGTTCTTAGGTACATTTCGCTTACACGACCACCACCACTACTAAAGCCTTTTAACGTCCCACTGCTGGGCACAAGCATCCTCTCTCTTAGGAGAGAGGGATTTGGAGCTTAGACCCACCACGCTGCTTCAACGCGGGTTGGCGGACTTTAACGACTATTGTCACATGATAATGACAATAACCGGAACCGACTGCTTAACGTGCTGTCCGAGGCACGGGGGTTAAACAACGCCAACTGCCAACTCCGGGCTGAGAATTTCTTGACAGAAAACCCAATACCTAACAATTATTTGCCCAACCCGGGAATCGAACCCGGGCCCTCGTGACCTGCAGTCGAATATGCTAACCATTAGACCAACGAGGCGATTAGCTAACACGTCCATGCCTATAAAATAAACAAAATATTTACAGGCACCGAGAATTTTCTAGACGAAGAATCATCCTATATACTTAATTAAAAGAATTGTACGTGTATTTCCGTTTACTAAAATGAATCAAGGAACTAGGTTATTAACAAAAAAAAGTTTTTGTTTAAAACAAAAAAAATATTATACGTAGGTAATATGCTTAATAGGTAGCATAGTTTATCTTATCAAGTTTTTGTTTAATTGGAATACTGAGTTAGTACGAGTTTGCACGTCTCGCCAACTTTGATAGAGTCCGAGCATCGAAATACAGAACGGACAGGGTACTAATATAATTTAAATAATCCCTGACATATTGTAGAACAAGCTTCTGCTCGCTGCTTCGTCCGCGTGACTTTCGGTTTTACACAAATGCCGCGGAATTCGTGGATTTCGACCGTTGCGCTATTGAGGCTTTTTACTAGGAAAGAGCTTATGATCTTCAAATGGCTGAAAAATATGTTCAGCCGTTCTTGTATCAAACTCATACTGCTAATAACACTCTCGATCAACTTCGCGTCACCTTTTTCAATCAAATCAAAATTGGTTCATTTTTGTAAAAGTCCTATTGCCCATTTTTAACCCCCGACGCAAAAACGACGGGGTGCTATAAGTGTGACATGTCCGTCTGTGTGTGTGTGTGTGCGTGTGTGTGTGTGTCTGTGTGTGTGTGACTGTGTGTGTGTGTGTATGTGTCTGTCTGTTCCCCTGAAGCGCTCAAACGGGTGGACCGATTTGAATGCGGTTTTTTTATTTGAAAATACCGCATTCAAATCGGTCATCAAATCAAGAACCAAATAGATTGCAGTGGTGCGTAGGTACCCACCTAAACTTTCAAGAGGTGGTGTGAATGACGCATTTTTTCCCGCGCAAAACAACGACGCAATAACGACGGGTGTTATAAGTTTGACGTGTCTGTCTGTGTGTGTGTGTGTGTATGTGTGTATGTGTCTGTCTGTTCCCCTGTAGCGCTCAAACGGGTGGGCCGATTTGAATGCGGTTTTTTTGTTTGAAAGGTGAATTAGTTGAGAGTGTTGTTAGCTATGTTTGATGAAAATTGGTCCAACATGGCCGCCGCCACAAAATGGCGGATTACATTTTTTTTACAACTCCCTTAATTGTGTATCAAACGAAAGGGCTTGACTAGTAGAATAGCACTATGCAAATCCAAGATGGCCGCCACCACAAAATGGCGAATGTCGGGGGTTTTTTAAATTTTTAATACATACTTGTACTATCGTGTCGCGCTGTCATTACACGTTCTAATTTGTATTATAACTATTTGTTTATCGGCGAACGTTGTCGAGCCGTACGACTATAATCTCGTGCTAAACCTACTGACCCGATGGACTTTGTTATACTATAAAATAAATCTTAATGTGCATACTAAAACTTCCTCGAGAAAAAATGTTCGAGAGATCTTGGTTAAACGCATTGAAAATATTTAGAAAACCTTGAAGTCATAGGCACAGACAGACAGGAAATGTGCTTTGCGACTTTCTTTTATACGTTTTGGAGAAGACTAGTTGTTGTGTACGACTCACTCCGCGTGGATTTGTGTCTTTTCCAAGTCCCGTAAGGACTCTATGATTTTCCGGGATGCTATCTTTGTGCCAAATGCCAAGATAGGGCCAGCAGTTAGGCTGATAATAACCGGGACCGACTGCTTAACGTGTTCTCCGCCGCACGGGGGTGAAAACACCGCTAACTACCAACTCCGGGTTGACTTTGAGAGGGATTTAGAGCTTAGACCCACCACGCTGCTCCAACGTGGGTTGGCGGACTTTAACGACTATTGTCACATGATAATGATAATAACCGGGACCGACTGCTTAACGTGTTCTCCGCCGCACGGGGGTGAAAACACCGCTAACTACCAACTCCGGGTTGACTTTGAGAGGGATTTAGAGCTTAGACCCACCACGCTGCTCCAACGTGGGTTGGCGGACTTTATCGACTATTGTCACATGATAATGATAATAACCGGGACCGACTGCTTAACGTGCTCTCCGAGGCACGGGGGTTAAACAACGCCAACTGCCAACTCCGGGCTGGCACTGAGAATTTCTTGACAGAAAAACCCAATACCTAACAATTATTTGCCCGACCCGGGAATCGAACCCGGGACCTCGTGATCTGTAGTCGAATATGCTAACCACTAGACCAACGAGGCAGTCTTCTATTGCTTTGATATATTGTTATCTTGAAGGCCACTCGATAATGCCACTGCATTTAATTTAGATTATCTACACCAGCGCGGTTTACATATTACCTATTATAACATATTTTAATATTTACGTGGAGAATGTGGCTAAATGGTAATTATATATAAATAACTGTATGGTACATGACCGGAAACAGATAATTATAACACCTAATTAAAATTGTTTTAAAATAAGCCTACTTTGTAAATGAGTTTGAATAAATGCCTAACGTTTATGTACCTATTTTTATATTTACTTAATATTATTTTATCGGTACTGATTGAATACTATTGATTCAACCTCTGAAATATTAAATAAACGAAAAAACTGGTTTGAACCAGTTTTTTCGTTCTATCTTTATTCTAAGTTCTAATCTATCTTTATTTTCTATATTATCTAATCTTTCGTTCTATCTTTATTCTAAGTATCGTGTACTCTTATCTTATTTGCCGCATTATCAATACTTACTTACTCACCAATCCTAAACATTAGACTCATAAATTACTTCCGTTCTCTATTAAGATTACAATCAATAGATAATCGAAATAATTCTGTTTTTTTTTTATTTAAAATTATTATTATAATTATTATAAATGTAGATGCGTTTTAGTATTTACTTAATGGTATATCTTAGATATGTTGTAATGAGGTGAAACAAAATAAGACATTATTTGCAAGTAACAATTGCGTGTTAGAAAATTATTATGATTTTTTTTGAGTTGTGTCAATAAAGCGAATAAACAAACAGAAAACAAATAAGTACTATATCAAAAAACTTGCGACCGTCCGTCCGTAAATTATGTAAATAAAGAAAACACTTCATATTATATGCTTGAACAATAAACATAAAACATTTTTGTGTATTTTCGTAACCCATGTTATATGAATGATCAGTGCTGAATACTGATCACTTATAATATCAAGCAATCATACAATGAAATAAATGTTAAATATTTAGCACTATTTTTCGGTAGAGCTACTAACATTTCCAATTCACTTCGACATTGACGACGGTGTTTCATCCCATTCTGAAAACGCTCGGATTGTAAAAATGTACTTAAAACACTAAAAGCAAAAAAAAATCCTAGTTGTAAACTCAACGTTTCTCTCTTCAAAACCTCTGCCTGAGATGGAATTTCATTACTTTAGTTGAGTTTAGATTAATATTACAATTGTAGCGGACGTAGCATTTCCATACAAAGGGAATTATTTAAACGTGCCAACTTCCATAGAGACGGAGGACTAAAGCGAACGGACAAAACGTGCGCGTCGCGGTGAAAGCTGACAGCTGACTGAACCTGTTCATTTTTCGAGATTTTTGCTTTCATTTTCGAGACTTCATCGATGAGTCAGCGAAAATGAACCGTCTAACACCGACCGTTCATCGTTCACAGGCACTGTGCCATAGCAAATATCGTATCGTGCATCGTTCATCGCAAAAATGCAGCTTAAGCTTAAGCAGCAGCTCCTAAAGATTTCCACAGAGTATTACCAGATGACGCCCGAGAATTTGTTTTTAAAAATTATTTAGGAATCTAAATATTGCCCACTTTTTAATGCTGTTGGAAGAAATCTAGCCAGTAGAGGCAAATTGATCTTTATAGACGTTCTTTCAAAACTTTCACAGGCTTTTTTAATTCTAAAATATTGAAGGCTCCTAAGGAATTATTAAAAAGTCGCGGGCATTAGCTGATTATTAGCATGTAGTTCCTTGAGTTACAATACCTAGGGGCTAGGAGTCATCGCTGCCGTCATCCACCACTGCCGACGCGCGTTCTGTCTGACCAAAGCTTTAAAATAAGTAGCTCTACGTTTGTCCTCGGGAAACACGTCCAGAAAATAACATTATGAATGTTTTCAGCTGTTTTTACTTGAGCATTTTAGTGTCGCTGCATTTTACGTTGCACCTAGGTGAACGTTTCAAGAGAAATCTCTCTCGAGAGCTCTCAAGCGTGCCCCATACAAATTAATATAATGTACCTTTTCTGACCTCTTTTGTTTGTGATTAATTCAGTGTTATACAAGTCTAGTCAAATAAAAAAGGACTAAAATAAAGAAAAACTTTTACAAAGGTGAGAGTTCTCAAGAGTTGATTACCTACTGAAAAATACCCGTTTGAAAATAAGTTCTAGGGAAGTTTTATAAGTGTTGTTTGAATTGCAGGCTATAACAATAGGGTATTTGACTACTTTTTACTTAAAAAAGTTTTGCGAGAAGTGGAAAATTTTTTTTTAAAGCGGATTTCTGCAGGCTTTCCGATTTTGCACAGGTGCAGCAAAGGTGCACTTTCTAATTGCAAAGATATGTGATAATGACAACTTGATGGTGAAGTTGCTATATGTGATAATGACAACTTGATCGTGAAGTCGCTATGTGACAATGACAACTTGATAGTGAAGTCGCTATGTAACAATGTCGATAATGACAACTTAATGGTGGTCAACAACTATCAACAACTATCTTTACTCCCAAAATAATCTGCGTTAATTAGATTGCGATGCAAGCATACTGCGAACAATCGGATCAACTCATTCATGCGAAGTTAATTAATTACTGACAAACAACATCGGCTTAGCATTAACCGGTAACCACAGTTCAATTGGGTACTGGCCGTCTGATTCTGACTCGATATTAAAGTTTAATCAGGTGCATACAGAATGAAATATGCAACAGAATATAATTTGCAGCTGAGTGCTGAATGGTTGAATGGATGACCTCTCCGGCACAGCAGTGCTTTAACCGCGTTTCTAACTGTTTCATAAATTAGTCTATAATAATTTATACATAAGTAGTATTACAGTATTATAGTCTACTAGCTTCTACCCGCGGCTTCGGCCGCGTGAATTTCGGTTTTTCACAAATCCCGAGGGAATCGTGGATTTCCGGTTCCCGTTCCCGCTCCCTTTTCCAACCTTTATACCTACTTTCAAGGAAGTTTGCTATAGTAATCTACCTATAGCTGTGTAGCTATAGATTTAGGTTTTTCCAAATCCCGTGGGACTGTGGATTTTTCTAGGATAAAAAGTATACCTATGTGTTAAGTCAGGGCATAATTTATCTCCATTCAAAATTTCAGGCAAATCAGTTCAATAGTTACGGCGTTAAAGAGTAACAAACACACACACACACACACAATTTTCGCCTTTATAATATTAGTGTGAAACCACGAAACAACCTCTCAAACAATTTCCCTTCATAATGCGCGTGACCTTTTTAACCCCCGACGCAAAACAACGGGGTGTTATAAGTCAGTGAACGTGCGGTTTGCGAAAAATATTAAAAATGTCTGATAATATTGTGAACCTACAAATGAATATATTAATAACACACACAAAATATTCTAACAAATCAATTGCCCTGTTTACCACTAGTATAGGACAGCTGGTAGTAACAAAGGGTGAATTCGAATCATCTTACCTACTATATCTGTAGTACCTATAAAATAATGGATGAACGAATCGTATTTTAGCCACACAGATGCGGTATTGTCGAAGGAGAAACATTGAATTCAGCTGACTTGTCTTAGCTTTTCAAAGAATTATTCCACGCCGTTCGAAGCCCAGCAACATGTCAAATACATCGAAGTGGAACAAGTAGAGTCCGTGCAATCCTCTTACTGGCTTTATAAAGGAAACTGTGGATAAAAGAATCAGGTCAACTCACAAGTTAAATGGATTTAAAAATGATTGAAAAATGCTTACATAGACTGTATAAGTTAATTTTAAATATATGTAGGTATACATAGGTATGACTTACGAGGATTTGGATACCTGACAATTATTTTTAATTTAATTTTAAATTGGGAGAAAAGAAAAAAATATTCTTACAATTTATTGAGGTGTAAGAATAAATTTTTGAAAGAAATTTTCTCTGCCTCTTAATAATTTCTCTGCGTCAAAAAAAAGGTCATTCTTAGTCACAAAAAAGTCACAAAAAAAGGTAATTTACATGACATGCAAATAGGAAATCAAAATATACTCGTGATTCCTCAATCGCGCCTCGAGGAAGTCCAAAAGTCGTTTTTTTTAAATGAGCGTAACGTTCTACTTATATTAAAATTCTACAGTCAATTTAAACTTGCCTTCATAAGAAATAACTTGTTGTTATTAACAAGCTATATTTTAAGAAAAATTAAGCCGACTTCTGTCCACCAATCTCAGAGAAATCGGAGTACCTACCTACTAATCAAAAATATTAGTGGCATATGGGTACATTTATGCGTATAACTTCGTACATAATAATGATAACTAGGTGTGTTTTTAAAATCTTTCTGAAAATATGTAGACTACGATAGTGAAAAAATCATGAAAATCTGTTCATTGGTTTTCGAAATAATCGTGAACCCACATACATACATACGGATCAAATACAGAACCTCCTCTTGAAGTCGGTAAAAAGAAATATTAGCTTAGCGGGAACCGAACCCAGAACAAAACATATATGTGGAATACGTACGTACTGCATTCTACTGGTATTTAATGAACAAGCGGTATCTAGCCCTAGTAGATATCCCTAGTCCCTACTCATATCCCTAGGGTTCCGTACCCAAAGGGTAGAAACGGAGCCTAATTAATGTCACCCTGCCGGCTGTCTTTCTGTCCGTCTGTCTGTCTGTCCGCCGGTCACAGGTCTCTAGCTCGTAGACGAAATGAGTTACAAACCTGAAATTTTGATATTTAATATTAACCCAAAACCATATCATAGGATCCCTACCATATCATCAATTGACCTAGCCTCCACATTGGTAGGCATCACGGATACTGCCACCACTACAGCCTTTAAACGTCCCACTGCTGGGCACAGGCCTCCTCTCTCATACGAGAGAGGGATTTAGAGCTTAGACCCACCACGCTCCAATGTGGGTTGGCGGGCTTTAACGACTATTGCCACATGATAGTGATAATAATGTGGCAATAGTCGTTAATAATAATAAATAATGATCAACAACATGAGATATGCGGATGACGAATCTAATAGCCGACACTCTCACAGGACTCCAAGCATTGGTAGACGCTGTGCAGAAAACCAGCACTGAATATGGCATTAATATTAATTGCAAAAAGACGAAATATATGATCATTACTCGAACACCAGAGCTTTCATCTTCCATTTGTATTAATAACTCAAGCATAGACAGGGTAAGCCAATACAAATATTTAGGTACAATGGTCAATGATCGAATGGATTATAGCATTGAGATCAAATGCAGAGTCGAACAAGCCCGTGCAGCTTTTCGTAAAATGGACAAGATACTCTGCGATCGCAATCTCAGCATTCCACTGCGCATAAGAGTCGCACGCTGTTACGTTTTCTCTGTTCTTCTATATGGGGTCGAAACCTGGACACTTACGGAAACTCTTTGTAAGAAGATAGAGGCTTTCGAAATGTGGGTATATAGAAGAATGTTGAGAATTTCGTGGGTTCAGCGTGTCAAAAACACGACTGTACTACAGAGGCTACACAAAGACTTAGAAATCATGAAGACTATAAAAGTGCGGAAGCTAGAGTACTTTGGCCATATTATGAGAAACACCAAATATGACCTCTTGCAGCTCATAATTCAAGGCAAAATAGCCGGAAGAAGACCACCTGGCCGTAGAAGAACGTCCTGGCTAAAGAATTTACGCCAATGGTACGGGAAATAGAATAGAATAGAAAAGTTTTTTATTCAAATAAACTTTTACAAGTACTTTTGAATCGTCAATTTGACGTCGTCAATCTACCACAGGTTCGGAATGCAGTTCCAGCCGAGAAGAACCTGTAAGAAACTCGGCGGTTGCTCTTTTTTTTTAAATAACAATATAACAATTATATATGTACATGATTGAAATGCCGTCTCGCGCATTGCTGGAACGAGCTAAGTCCATGCTTTTTTATCGTTTATATAATCTTCAATCTATACTAATAAATACAAGTATAAATTGAAAATTTAAAAACCCCCGACAATCGCCATTTTGAGGCGGCGGCCATCTTGGATTTGTAATAGTGCTATTCTACTAGTCAAGCCCTTTCATTTGATACCCATATTAAGTAAGTTCTGAAAAAATATATCATCCGCCATGTTGTAGCGGCGGCCATCTTGGACCGATTTTCATCAAACATAGCTAACAACACTCTCGACAAATTCACTTTTCAAACAAAAAAACCGCATTCAAATCGGTCCAACCGTTTGAGCGCCACAGGGGAACAGACAGACACACACACACACACACACACACACAGACACGTCAAACTTATAACACCCCGTCGTTTTTGCGTCGGGGGTTAAAAATTGAAGTGTCTGTCTGTAATTTCGAAATAACTACCTCATATTAAGCTCATATTGTTATTTGAACGGTACCATAACCGAATCACACATTTTTAAAATTTTTGTCTGTCTGTCTGTCTGTCTGTTTGAACGGGCTAATCTTCGGAACGGCTGAACCGATTTTGACGGGACTTTCACATACAAGTAGAGAATTAACCAGGGAGTAACATAGGCTACTTTTTTAACCGACTTTCAAAAAAGGAGGAGTTGTGTTTTTCTACCTATGTACACCCATATCTCCGAGATTTCTGAACCGATTTGCGTATTTTTTTTTTAATCGATAGACAAATATTGCGACACTGTCCTACAAAAAATTTGGCTTCCAACTCCTCAATCCTGATGCTGTAGGGGACCTGATCCCCAAAACTAATGGGATTTCAAGGAACTGTTGGTTATTTAAATTGATATTGGGGGTACCAATTAAAGACTATCGTTTAATGAACTCGAGTAGGTACATATCCAACTCCTCAACCCTGATGCTGTAAGGAATTGCATTCCGAAATCGTGGGGATCCCACGGGATTTTTCCAATTTGGGGACTGGTTACTACAGATACGCTACTTTTCAAAAGTTCCCACGGGATTTTTAAAAACCTAAATCCACACGGGTGAAGCCGTGGGCATCATCTAGTAGGTATAATAAAGCGGAAGTGTTTGTTTGTTTGAACGCGCTAATCTCAGGAACTACTGGACCGATGTCAAAAATTCTTTCACCGTTGGATATGTACGTGATCCCTGAGTGCTATAGGCTATATATTATGTACCACGGGCGAAGCCGGGGCGGACCGCTAGTTGTATAATAAGCTTTTATTATGAGCATACTTTTACAAAGTACCTACAGATAGCCCTAATGGTTGCCAACCTCCGATAGGAGACGGCACTACAAGAAGAAGAAGAAGTGATAATAACTGGGACCGACTGTTTAACGTGCTCTCCGAGACACGGGGGTGAATCACCACCAACTACCAACTCCGGGCTGGCACTGGGAATTTCTTGACAGAAAAACTCAATACCTAACAATTATTTTCCCAACCCGGGAATCGAACCCTGGACCTCGTGATCTGCAGTCGAATACGCTAACCACTAGACCAACGAGGCAGTCATCACGGATACACAAAACTATAATAACCTTTTCGCACCAGAATAACAGTGACAAATTACACCGTGCATGGAGCCGACGCACCGACGCGACGGTTGATGTCACAAAGGCACTTGACTTCTCCACCGCGCGGCGTTTGTAATTTTTGCTATAATACTCATACTCATTTGTAAAAAAAGATTATTAAAATAATTTATTATTCATTTTTACAAATGAGTGCAAATGAATAATACTTGAAACTAATTATTTGAACTTTAAGTCTAGATTTTTTTTTCAACAACAAGTAGGTACCTACCTACGTTTTTATCGTGGGTACCTACTGTATTGGTACATCTGGAAATGAGAACATACAAACGAAAAATTCTTATTTTAATAAAAACTAATCGAATTCATTCCAATTTTGTAGAAACGCTCTAGAAACTTTTGTAAATCTGTGGTTTGTCGCGTAAATTATATAGTTTCAAAGTTACATGGACTCAAAACATTTAATTTATTTGTTTGGTTACTATTGAAATAAAAATCAAACTTCTTTTGTATGATCCGTTCGGTAACATAGTGTCGGTACAGGCGCAGGTGCTCTTAGTATTCGGCTTTTATTTTTATTATTTTTTTCTGTTTGTATTTTTTTTTTCTATTCTAACAGAATCTCCGAATAGTCTGCCAATCCGCACTTGGCCAGCGTGGTAGACTATGGTTAAAATCCTTCTCATTTTGAGAGAAGACCCGTGTTCATGATAATATTAGGTATATTTTATGTTTATGGTTATATTATAATAAAATACGAATATAAAAAAATATAAAAAGGAAAGAGAATTTTAATAAAAAAATATGAGTAGGTATAAAATGCCAAAACCCCTTGTGCCTGTACACCCCGCGCGGCATGCTTTGAAGTCACGGCGGTGTATTTGGTAAAACACCGCGCGACGGAGGCGATGAGACACAAACGGCGACCGTAAGAAAATGAACAGACTATATATTATGCACTCGGTTGTGCTCGAAGGAGGTATCGTCACTTCTTAACACCTTCTTAATAAGCGTAAATAAACCTAAGCAAAAAAAAATTTTTCTACAGCAGCCAATATTTCGTATCGGGTTAATCGGAATATAGCTTCAATTTAAAAAAAATCCTTTCTATATTTTAACACGCTTTTATTTTCGTTTTAAACTAAAATAACAACGAAAAATGTAGGAAAATCTCATTCCCCATTTTGTACTGTGATTTTTCATATGCAAATATTGTTCATAAAAGCGAGTTTATATAAAGCAAATGATAAAAGAACCGTTTCATGCCAAGGCTCATAGAAGTGGTTTTTAAATGTCGGGGATGTTACTTTATAATAATTTATAATAATTATAATAAAAAATGTAACAGTTTTTATATTATTAAAGGGGAAAAATTGGATGAAATTAATGGATATGTAACTTTTACAGCTCCGACTGTAAAATGAAAAAATTATGATATAGTTATGACCTGTATCACCACCTTCTGATAAGTATCGGATAAACGTAAGTTTTGTCACTTTCTTATGTCAAGTAACAAAAACAAAAGTTGTAGATAGCTATCAGATACTTATCAGAAAGTGGTGAAACAGATTAAAACATTTATCTAAATTAGTGGTTAGTTAAAATGTTAATATTAACCTTTAACTGTGGACACTTATTTTTTGTAACACTACCATGGACATGGGGTCTCACAGACCCCTAAATTGTTCGGCGTCATTTATATTAATAGGTAATAAAATTTATTAAAAAAAGCAGTTCAAGTGGATGTAAGGATTATAAATAATAAGATTTTAAAAATATATCAGAAATATTTATTACAAAATACAAATTATTACAATAAAAACGAAAAATATCACTTTTCAGACTAAATTGGCAGTGAGATCACTTAAAGTTCTATAAAATAATTTTTTCTTTGAAAAATCAATGTTAATGTTATTTTTTATTGAAGTTTAATACATTTTTATTTAAAGAAATAAAAAAGTTCATTCTTAACTGTAAACAAAATTTTTTTGACAAAGAGTCAATTACCCTATAATTATGGATATTCAATGGGGGTTTGAGCATTGCAGATATTCACACATTTGTTGGCAGTCTTTCTATGTAGTTTTGGTGGATTAAGGTTACATTTTCTTGGTCTTCTTCTTGAGCTTCGACATCATCTGGAGGAACTTCATCATCAGGCGGATTATCTAAATGCAATGTTTTTGTCGTCTTCTGCTTCCCAATCGTTTCTTATACAGGTATTTTTGAACCAAAAGTATTTGGTTTATTATTTTTGACCATTTTGAACCTAAAATCTAAAACAAAAGTAAGAATAAAAAAATATTGTTTCAATAAGAACTATGGACATGGGGTCTCACGGACCCCGTTTAAACTTTAAATACGTGTAACTTACGTATATGGCACCGGACAGCGCAACTTCCTCCTTCGTCGAGCGTTTGGTGACTTAACTCGAAGCTACTGAAACGGTCACTCGCGTGGGGTGGCGGGAAATATGTTATTTTAAGAAATCAACAAGAGCCAAAGGTCTGTGAGACCCCGTGTCCACAGTTAAAGGTTAATTAAGTAATTAGTTGTTTTAATTATTAATTTGTTGGCAGACTCCTCACTAGATGGCTTGATGACATCAGACGAGTCGCAGGGAGTCGCTGGATTCAAACGGCACAAGACCATGGCTTGTGGAAGTCTCTTCAAGAGACCTATATAATATTTTCGCAATATTCGCTTATATATCAAACGCAACGACCGATTGAATGTCAATCGGTCAATAAATAGATACAATATGTCTAGCCCGAGCTTGGACACTTCGAAAACTTTATTGAATACTACATAATATGGAAACACAATGACTTCAGAGTAAACTGGCTTATTTTAATGTTTGAGTTCGTCATTACATTCAGCCATTCGTTTACAGCCAGCGCCCCACGCGGAAATGTTGTAAAATATTCGAAGTCCTACCTACTGAATTAAGACTTCAAAATAAGAGTCTCTGGGTTCATTTTGCATTAAATATACTTATCAGTTTTTCGATATGTATTGAGTAAAGTCTTCGAGTTTTGCTAACTCGGAATAACCATAGAGATGATTAACACGAGGAAAATCGTTATCGTTTAGCTGAACGATGATAATTCTCACGTTTGTAAATATTTACCCAATGTTAAGGATTCCCCTTTTTGTGCAATGTAAAGTGAACAAACATAATATCATTAATATAAATAGCTCGACTTCAGCTTGATTAAATTATTATTACATCTATTTTCGATTTTTCAACTCATCATGAGGTGCATTTTACTGTTCATTGCTGCTTTTTTATTTGTATCTGTTATAAACTGTGCTACAATTATGGAGGGTATGTGTTTTAACTGTCTTAAACAAATTATATAGTAAAGATTAAATTATATTCTTAGTGATTAAGTATTTCACAATAATGTCTGGTATCCCTAAATGTGAACTAGCAGCACTGTTGGCGGCCATTTGCCTCTTTCCCACAACCAGCCAAGCAATGTAGCACCTGACTCGAATATTTCACATTGTTTAAGGTTAATAAAAAACAGTTAATTTAATTACATTTTGTTTATTTTGGAACATACATATTGTGCAAAACATCTCCGCACCTTCTCCTTGGTCTTTTTTATAATAATAGCGGGTAAACGAACAAGCGGGTCACCTGATATTAAGTGATTACCGCCGCCCATGAACATTAGCAGCACCTGAGGAACCACTAATGCGTTGCCGACTTTAGAGGAAGGGGACTGGCTATTCAGCTAGCTGTCGGAACGCATCGGATGCTTTGCGGCAGATTACGGCTGAAGTGTGGTCGCTAGTCAAGCGGATTCGGGGTAGAATCCTGCCACAAAGCGGTGATACCATCCAGATTAAGTTGTTTGGTATCAAGCACAACGACCCGTACAGGGGACTGAGAGCGTCAGGGCCTCGTCAGCATATGGGCAGGGTGCACCGCGTGCAGATGAGGTTGACTTTGGCCACATAGGTGGAATTTGGGCCACTTACACCACTTACTCATCCTGTTTTTTTTCCCGTTGCTTGGTATTTACGTTATTATTATTAATTTTATTTCAGCTAGATCAAGTCTCGATCAACCTACAAATCCGATCGATCAATATACAGAAGCCAACCATAGAGTTAGAAGAACTATCAAAAAAGGTAACTTTGGCTTTTGCAAAACACATAAGGAGTGCAACGACTTTTGTAGGAATTTTCTTGGGCATAAAAAAGGAACTTGTCACCTCATTTGCTTTTGTTTTTAGTCCATGATAGAAGAGAAGCGGGTTAAACATTTTAATAATAAATTAAAAGAGAGAATACAACTTCTTTGAATAATAATTAATTATAAATATTTTGTTTCTAATTTTATTTCATCTTTCCTTTTCCTAGTCTCCCACTGAAAGTATTGTCAAAATAAATTCGAATAATTGTATATGTCTGTACAATTACAACAAATCAACTAAATTAGCTGGCGTACAAAACGGCATAATTACATATAATAAAATTTTACAGGAGGAGCAAAAAACGTATTCAAAGCTGCTAAGACTTGTTTAAAACCAATGTACTTTGGTCCTTTGGATGCAATTTTAATGCAATTTAAGCCTGTTTTCAATAGAAATAATTTGTGATTTTTGTTCAACAGGCCAAAAACCACCAGATTTAAAAAAAAATTTTTTGACCAGAAGTTTAATCAGATGTGGTAAAAAAATTGGTAAATCGATTTCGCGTTTGCGACCCCATCCGCAGACAACAAAGCCGTACGTACGTAAATCACTGAATGATTAAAATTTTCGATGCTACATAGAAACTAACTTTCAGTTCATATTTATACGTCCCAAGTTATGCCGTATTCGTTTTAGAATTCTTCATCGTGTATCTGAAAGTGGTTTCAATACTTATTTTTGATTGAATTATATTGAATGTTATTGTTCGTAATTTCCGTCGTCGATTGCTTGACACACTCACATATTACGTAGATCTCTTACAAGAATCGCTACAGTACAGGATCTTGTGCCGCTTGTAACCAGCGCGGCGGCTGCTGGCAGTCGGTAGAGATCGTCCGTCCACCGAGTTCGATCATGCACGAACTTTTCGGTGTCAGGTAGGGTGGATGTTCTATAAGTCGGCACTTTAACGTTTCTGTCACGTTTATAAATTCGTAGACATGTCAAACGAAGCAATTTCAGTACAATATTTTTTCTTCTAATACTTGATTCTTTTGACTTTTTGAGTCACCTATTAATACCTGCTTTTGGTATAAAGAAGTATTTTTATGATTTATAAAAAAAAGTACTAATTTGTCTAAGATCGGCATCTTTGTGCCTTTCTACGGCATGTGTTCTCAAAGTCGGCCTTCATGTGTCTGAAAGAAAATTTTATTTTATCCGCGACCTCGTCCGCGTTTTATAATATTATTCTTAATATTTATAGGAACTCTTTTCTTGTTTTCATTTTATTTCATTTTCCCGCCAAAAAAATAACTTTCTCAGAAATTAATAGAATGTTTGAAGAAATAGTACGTATCGATTTTTTTAACAATCTTGACAAACAATCAGGCAATTCACACAACAAGAAAATCAGGCAATAGGTATATAGATAACATCAAGTTTATCCAATAGGGCCGTCCGTTGGAATAACCCAAATTCTAAAGCTGGGGTAGAGTGGGAAGGGCGGCGGCCTTAGGAGCATCCACTCTATATGCGTTTTAACATCTGTGGTTTTTAACCCCCGATGCAAAAATGACGGGGTGTTATAAGTTTGACGTGTCTGTGTGTGTGTGTGTGTGTGTGTTTGTTCCCCTGTAGCGCTCAAACGGGTGAACCGATTTGAATGCGGTTTTTTTTTGTTTGAAAGGTGAATTAGTCGAGAGTGTTGTTAGCTAGGTTTGATGAAAATCAGCCCAAGATGGCCGCCGCTACAAAATGGCGGATTACATATTTTATCAGAACACCCTCAATATGGGTATCAAATGAAAGGGCTTGACTAGTAGAATAGCACTATGCAAATCCAAGATGGCCGCCACCACAAAATGGCGAATGTCGGGGGTTTTTTAAATTTTCAGTTTATAACAGATATGTTTACTTACTTAAAAAATTTAACTCCTACCTATACCTTACCTACCTATAACTTACAAGTGAACTGTTAAGAATGCCTCTAACATAAAATTATATGTTTATCCCTATCATGACACCGCCACCCTCCATCGTCCCTCCCACTGGAGGCCTCATTACGAATGCAAAAGCCGTTTAGTCATTATCACGTAACACCTGTTGTCGCGCGCTTGTGTCGCTTTTACCACGGTTAGTATCTTTACACACAGACGGAGAGTAAAACTGTATTTTTAAAACAGACACTTTATATGTTAATTTATCTTTTAATAATATTTTACAGTCACGGTTATGTCTCACAAAATTAAGTTAAATGCGCTGGTAGGTACCAAACATGGCTCAAGACGAAAAAAACAAGTGATTGAATTTATTCACTTTATTGATTCAAAACTATAATGTCGTAACAAAACTAACATGTAACAAATCACAAAAAAGTATGATAGTTTACAAGTTCTGGGCTGTGCTCTGGGCTCAAAGATTTACATACAACCTTTGAGCTCGTGTGACTTTGAAACTACATAGGTCACTAACGCAGGCGAAATTGCTCAGTTTACAGCACCGACGCAATGTCGCTTGTCTCGGTCTTTTATCGGATATACTTTGGAGAGTGTGCTCAGGAACTTTTTAACCTAGTTAAAGCTTCACCATTTCATCACAGAACAGCGAGAAGTCGAGAGCGATGGCATCCCTATGTGGTTGACGTTCAGTCTGCTCGCACGAAGCGCTTAACTGCAATCTCGTTCAAACGCAGGGACGACCCGGGCTGCGTGTGCGATGACAGCCCATCAGAAACGATAGCACATCTACTGATGGACTGTCCTCAGCACGAAGCGGCCCGGGAGGACCTACAGCAGGAACTGCGGATGAGGCTGTGCAGAGAGTCCGTGCCCACCATACTGGGCGAAGCCTCTTCTCGAGATGCATTCCTGGAGTACGCAAGCAGAATAGCGAGAATTGCTATTGCCAGGAACAGAATAACCGATAGAGATGCATAGTGCCTCTTATATCGTTGGCATATATAGATGGCACTTGCATATAAGTCGTGCTGTTCTGCTCCTCGCAAAAGCCAGAACAGTCTCCTATTCTGAGCACTCCGGCACACGAGTAGATATTATACAGAGAGAAAGCTACCTAGAAGCGGCCCGCTGTAGGTACACGCACACATAGCGCCGCTCACGCACACACGAGCTCTCACCAACGGTTCACGGTACGCTCCGCTGGTAGGACAGTTGGTAGACAAACGACAGGGCTGTGGGTCGTGCGCACTTTTCCAATCTCTTTTTTTGTGTACCCTAGAGATCAAGTGAAGTAAGTATACCTACCTTTACATATCTATACAATAAAATTAATGTAATGAAATTAATTGAAATGACATGAATTTATTTATTGTAGGATAGTATATGTGCCACTTATGATACTATGTCAATACTCTACTACTGGTTCAAAAAGCAGATTCTACTGAATATAATTGAGTAATAACATTGCCAGGTACAACCCGTTTACTAAAAGATTGGACCTGGCGTCGATGACGCCACTGCGACGCATGGGTAGGGTGTGCAAAAAAGCATCATTAAGAATATTTAGGTATTGTATGAAACTTAAATGTTTGTGAAAAACTGACAATACTAACACAGCATACCCAGGTATGCTGTGTTAGTATTGTCTTGCGAGCGAGCGAGTCAAAGCAACTTGTCAGCGAGGTCCTATCTTTTAGTAAACGGGTTGTAAGTTAAAATGTGTTATAGATCCTCTATGCAATGGGCCATCGCGATGGGCCTATCTAAGGTACCTATCTAAATAAATAATTAAATAAATAAATAAATACTCACACATACGCACACGGCCGTCTATTCCTAAAGTAGGCAACTTCATGCCTGTGTTATAGGTAATAGCCGACTGATAGACATATTTACATATAAATACATATATATATTTTATATAAAGGTATATATACATTATACATACATATTATAAATACACCCAGACTCGGAGCGGGAATCGAACCCGCGACCCTGGAGCGGAAAGCAGGGTCACTGCCAACCGCGCTAACGGGTCATTCTAAGTAACTAGGTACTTAATTCATTCAATTTACTAAAGTAAGTAAGTATCTAGATTCTAGGTACTGTCACTAGGGATATCTACGCATGTGCTATCACACTTATTTTTAGTAGGTATCTGTTCATAAAAATGTCTACGGTTTTATAATCTACTACCTACCTAAGTAATTAGGTATTTAATTCATTTATTTTACTAAAGTAAGTATCTAAATACTATCACTGGGACATCTACGCATGTGCTATTACACTGACTTTTAGTAGGTACCTACTACCTACCTAAGTAACTAGGTATTCAATTCATTCATTTTGCTAAAGTAAGTAAGTATCTAGTTCTGTCACTAGGGATATCTATGCATGTGCTATCACACTTAGTTTTAGTAAGTACCTACTACCTACCTAAGTAACTATATAAATTATATATAGTATAGTAATGTAATATAAAAAACATATTTTTCCAATCATTATTACATATCTTGCTATATTATGTATACTAGTATATAATATTTTTATTTTTACCCATAATTTTTCACATGCAACAGGTGACAACCCTATCAGAATAGGTATAAATTTTGGACGTTCTTAGGTAGCTTTTCCTCTGTATAATATCTACTCGTGTGACTCCGGGCTCCGAGCTTTTAAGCAAGACCACACCTTCAGTAGTTTAGTAAAAAAGTATTTATAAGTTATAATATATAAGTTAATTTTGTATAAGACGAAATGTAAGGATAAAAGTATAAACAACTAAAATAAAAATTAGAAACATAATTAAAAACGAGTAGGTATAATAGGCAAATAACGACCCTTTTAATGAAAGGGGACACCCTGTAATAAAAATAAAAAAAAATAAAAAAAAAACCGCAATCTCCAAGTTCAAGACAGAAATCACGAACACAACAAAAATTGCGAAAGCCAAATCTCGAACTTAAATTCAAGAGATTTTTTCCCCCTTTTTCCCTTTTTTGAACCAGCATACGCTCTCACTACCAGTGATGTTCATATCCTGTAAAACTTTTCCCCATCCGAAGCGAACGCGTCGAGTTACGGCAGTTCGGAATGGCCGTGGGTGACTTTTTTCATATAACAACCCATCCGCACACGCCATCATGCGGAACAACTGCTTCGAATGTGTTATTAAAAGAAACCCCTGTCGCATGTTCGTCTGCGAATCAAATTTTAGTACACCTGATATTATAGTACGTATACAATATACATACTTATTCTGAGATTTCCAGATATGTTAATTAAACGGGACCCTATTACTAAGACTCCACTGTCTATCTGTCTGTCCATCTGTCTGTCCGTCCGTCTGTCTGACACCAGACTCAGTCTCATGAACAGTAATAGATGTACACGACGATTAGTTTAAACTCGTAAAATAATTAGGTATATACATAAGTAAGCTTAGGTTAAGATATTTTGTACATATACATGTAACTATTAGCATTCTAATAAGAGAATAAAAAGTCAAGTCCCTGATTCCTATTAGAAATAAGGCTAAAAATTGTAAGTAATGAGTATGACATACGAAAATAGTTTAAACAATATAATTAATTGTCACTATAATAAGTGCGAAAGAGACGATTGTGTAATACGAATAAACACGCCTCCGCCCACTCGCTGAATCACCCGTACTAAATTTATGTATAAATACAAGGCCCAAGGGCGACGCATTCGTTCTCGTAGCGGCAGTGAAACAGCGAGGACCACCTCTCCTCGGCAGACTACATCCAGCGGAAACGGGCTACACAGCGACAGGGCGGCGGGAACTCTACGGCACCGTGGTCTTTTATTTTCACCTCTCCACCGACTACCTGGTCGATAGGATCCGCGCAAGTCCAGGCTTTGTCCTGAACATTGGTCCTAATTCGAGCCGGATCAAACGTCGATCAGAGGTGTGGGCATGGTGAAAACTAGATCCCGATCTGTGGTGCCGGAAGAGTCTCCTATTGCGTCGGGCGATCACATAGCCCCTGGCATCATGCCGCGCACCGCCAACGATCACACGTCGCTGCCGCTGGATGGTCGCTTCGCGTCGGACAGTCTAGCAACTGCCCCGGGCCCCGCGCCGCGCGTCGCCGACATCACGCCGCGAGAATCACCGGAGTCTCCGAGTCCGTCTCCGTCTCCAGTACCCTCGTCGGGTCCAACGTCGGGCAGCCATGAAGAGGCATCGCAGACATCAACATGCCGCGACTCGTCACCTCTGCCCGCCGCCGCGAAACCCCGCGCGCCGCACACCGAGTGCGCCCCCGCGCCCGCGCACCCCAGTGCCGCCCGCGCGCCGCACACCGCGATCTCCCGCGCGCCGCGCCTCACGTGCGGAAACGCGCCCGCGTACGTCAGTGCCGCTCACGCGCCGTTCCCGGTTGGCGCCTATCCACCATATCCGAGTGCAAGTGAAGTCGCTACTGCCACCACAGTGTCACCGCGCGTCGCGCCTGCAAATGCACACGTCGATACACCGTCGTGGGCGCCGAACGCGACCGTGCCAGTCAGCACGCACATTCACGTACCGCCAGGGTCGGCGCCTTCCACCACGTCCGTCAACGCGCCGTCGTACGCCGAGCCACGTCCGAAGCCCAACGCACACGAACTGCGCGCCTCCAAGATACGACTGCTCGAGCTCCAGCAAGAGTTAACTCGGCGGGACATCGAGCTACAGAAGCTGCGCATCGAGGAGGCAGAGAGCAACGCGCTCGACGTGCAGCTTACCAAACTCGACCAACGGGTCGACAACTGGCTTCAAAGACGTGAGGTTCAAAGTGACGACGCGCAATTGGCGATGAACGCGCCACCTCACGTGAGTAAATTTACATATTTTGGTGATAAGTGTCAACAGGGTGCGAGCGTGCCGCGAGCGCCACCCGCTCTGTGTCTTCATAGTGCTATGTCCGGTGACTATGCCTGCCTCGAGCGGACCTCGGGGGTTAGAGACACAGAGCGCGGACATCCCGCTTCGATGCCGGAGTCCGCCACAGTGTTTAACGATAAGTCACGGCAACCCGCCGTGAGTAAATTTACATATTTTAATGATAAGTGTCAACAGGGTGCGAGCGTTCCACGAGCTCCACCCGCTCTGTGTCTTGATAGTGCTACGTCCGGTGACTATGCCTGCCTCGAGCGGACCTCGGGGGTTAGAGACACAGAGCGCGGACATCCCGCTTCGATGCCGGAGTCCGCCACAGTGTTTAACGATAAGTCACGGCAACCCGCCGTGAGTAAATTTACATATTTTAATGATAAGTGTCAACAGGGTGCGAGCGTTCCACGAGCTCCACCCGCTCTGTGTCTTGATAGTGCTACGTCCGGTGACTATGCCTGCCTCGAGCGGACCTCGGGGGTTAGAGACACAGAGCGCGGACATCCCGCTTCGATGCCAGAGTCCGCCACAGTGTTTAATGATATGTCACAGCAAGTCGTCTCGGGGCCCAGGTTCATCGGGTATCCCGCGGCTTGGCCAACGTCCGACGACCCTCTAGTCAAAGAGGCTACGTCTATAGCCCAGCCTACCCTATCGGAGGCAGACCCAGGGCTCGCGCCGCGGCCGCCGGCGAGCGCCGCCGCCGCGCCACCTTATGTAAATAATAATAATAATAATAATGATTTGTTAGGTATGTTCGAACGTCAACAACAGTTGTTTTTGCAAGGTCTAACGCAGCTTTCCCAGGCAGTCGCGACGCCCGGCCAGCGCAACACGGCGAGGTCGCTGGTCGAGTTACCGACCTACGCAGGTGCTTATGACGAATGGTACGCTTGGCGAGACACGTTCAACGCTACTTCACGGCACTTCGAGGACGCCGAGAACAAGGCTCGGCTCCGACGAAGCCTGCGTGGCCCGGCGAGGGACCTGGTCGACGGTCTCCTCAAAACCACGGCGTCGTCGGCCGAGATCGTCGCGGCCCTGGAGAGCGTATACGGCCGACCCGACTGCATTGTCTACGCGGAGCTAGAGAAGTTAAAGGCGCTGCCGCGCCTCACGGATTCAGGCAAGGAACTTCCGGTTTTCGCATGCAAAGTAGACTCTGTAGTGTCAACGATCGTAGCTCTTAAGCAAGAAGCTTATCTCGTCAGTCCACAAACATTACATACTATAGAGGAAAAAATGTCAGCTCTTTACAGAACGAGGTGGTTCGACTTCGAAGCGAGGCAGCCCGACACCGAGCCCGGCCTGCTGAAATTACGCCGCTTCCTGACCACCGAGATGAAGCTGCAAGTACGACACATCCGGCCCGAGACTGCAGCGGCTCCGAGGCCGCATGAGCAGCCGCGCCGAGTGCAGCGAACCCACGCGGCGAGCGACGCACGCTCACCGACCAAAGACGATGACAAAAGGTACGATGATACATATTCTCCGAAGCGGGCCGACAAGAGGTGCGCGTACTGCGCGCGCGGTGGCCACGTCGTCCAGGAGTGTCGTACCTTCAGAGGCCTGTCCCTGGACAAGCGCTGGGAAGCCTGCCGACAGAAGAAGCTGTGCTTCCGTTGCCTGGGCTCCAGGTCCTACCGTCACCGCTGCGTGGGAAAGAAGTGCGGGCTAGACGACTGCTCGTACTTCCACCATCGACTACTTCATCAATCGCCGAACGGCGAGAAAACAGCAGCATGCGAGGGCGACGAGAGAGCCATGCGGGCCGTCTGCTCCTCGACGGGAATACCGGCGCTGCTTAACATTATACCGGTAACTATTTCCGGTCCCAGAGGGAAAGCCGAAGTCTTCGCGCTACTCGACAGCGGGTCCACGATCACGCTGGTCAAGGAGGACATAGCACGAGACATCGGAGCGCAAGGGCCTTCGCACGAGTTGAACATCGAAGGTATTGCAGGCTCTAAGTTCAAAAACGCGTCACAACTAGTGACATTCGCTATTAAAGGGAAACATTGTCCAGAAGAGCACTTCATCGACGCGCGCACCATACCGGACTTAGGCATCTCCGGCCAGGCGATCCCGCGCGCTGTTATTCGGAAGTGTGCCCACCTCAAGGACATAGCCGATCAGCTGCAGTACGACTATGCGGTACCATCCGTACTGATCGGCCAGGACAACTGGGAACTGCTGCTAACGAGCGACTGCCGCACGGGTACACACGAGGAGCCGGTCGCTTCGCTCACCGGGCTGGGCTGGGTGATCCACGGCCTGTACAACGACGAGAACGCGGCGTCTGCAGGCAAGGAGCAGGTGGGCGTACACCGAGTCACGAAGGTACGCTCGGTGGACGACGACAACTTGGACCAGCTCCTCAAGGAACACTTCTCCCTGGAATCGCTCGGAGTCGAGCCACGCCGCCCTCAGTCAGACCCGGAACTGCGCGCACTGAACATCCTCGACGCTACTACTCGCCGGCGGGAGGACGGGAGCTTCGAAGTCGGCTTATTATGGAAAAATGAAGCAGCCGTCATACCCGACAACTACGAAGCCGCCCTGCGCCGCCTCGAGGGAGTCGAGAAGAAACTGGACAAGGATCCCAGCTTGAAAGCGCGATACGAAGAACAGATGAAGCGCATGGTGGAGAACGGCTACGCAGAGATCGCCGTCAACAAACCCGCCCCGGGAAGAACGTGGTACCTGCCGCATTTCGCAGTAACAAACCCAGCGAAACCAGGCAAGACTCGTATAGTACATGACGCGGCGGCCACGACTAAGGGGGTGAGTTTGAACAGCCTATTGTTAACAGGACCAGATCTGCTGCAGTCTCTACTGGGCGTACTCATGCGCTTCCGTCAAAAAAGGATAGCCGTAACGGCTGACATCAAAGACATGTTTTTACGTATCGGAATACGCGAGGAAGATCGCGACGCATTACGTTTCCTATGGCGAGGCGACGCCCGGGATAAGAAGCCCTGCGAATATCGTATGAAGTCGGTTATTTTTGGCGCTACGTCATCGCCGACTGCGGCCATATACGTAAAAAATAAAAACGCGGAAGAATTCCGAGACAACTATCCCGATGCGGCCGACGCTATAATAAGAAATCACTATATGGATGATTATTTGCAATCTTTCAGTTCTATCGAAGAGGCCCAGCGGATCGCCAGCGAGGTGGACTACGTGCACAAGAAAGGCCATTTCGAGCTGTGCAAATGGGCATCGAATGAAAAGGCGGCCATCGAGCAGTTCACTCCCGCGCCGAGCGAGTCCAGCCGCGACATGGACACCGGCGGGAGCGAGAAGATACTCGGGCTCGTCTGGCGACCGCAGGCAGATACTTTAGGATTCAATTTAAATATGGCGCGAGTAGCGCCCAACGTCATCAACGGAGAAAAGGTACCAACAAAAAGAGATCTCTTACGCACCGCAATGTCGCTTTTTGACCCTCTAGGTCTCGCCACGCCAGTCACGATCCAGGCGAAGCACATCCTACAAGACACCTGGCGCATGGGCATCGGCTGGGACGACCAGCTGCCGCCAGACCTGGTCGAGAGATGGCAGAGCTGGCTGCGAGACCTGCGAGACCTGGGCCACATCGCGCTACCACGCTGCTACCCCGCCTACGACGACGCTGACGAACGAGAGCTGCACACATTCACGGACGCGAGTGAGACAACCTACGCGGCCGCCGTCTACTGGAGGGTCAAGCGACCCGACGGCCAGGTGACGGTCAGCCTCGTCGCAGCTAAGGCGCGGGTAACCCCTTTAAAAACTGTTTCTGTCCCGCGGTTGGAGCTTCAAGCTGCCGTGCTAGGCTGTCGCTTGGCTAGCACCATACAACAGGAACACGACGAAAAACCGATTCGTCGCGTTTTTTGGACTGACAGTAAAACGGTGCTGGCCTGGCTACGAGCCGGTCCACGGGTATTTAAACCGTTTGTTGCCCACAGAATAGCGGAAATAGAAGAATCGACACGAGTACTAGAATGGCGTTGAGTACCTACCAAAGACAATGTCGCAGACGACGCGACACGTAAAACCCCAGTCACGTTTGGCAACGATCACCGGTGGTACAGGGGACCGTCGTTCCTATACAACGACGAAGCGGCCTGGCCAACCGAGCCAATCCTTCCCGCCACAGTCACGGGGGAAGAGAAAACTTTAGTAACAAGGAAAACAATAATCATCGACGAGTCGTTGCCCGATCCAGCACGCTTCTCGTCCTGGCTTAGGTTGCTAAGGGCAACGGGTAGGGTAATACAGTTCATTAGATTGATCCACAGGTACACGCGCGCTAAGGCCGCGCACGCGCGAACACGACACAACGCAGAGGCGGATCCCGAGTGGACCCCGCGACCGAAGACCCAGCCGCCGCCGCGCTCTGCGCGACACACGGCTGCCGCCGCGCCTGACCGCTTCATTCCTCTGGGAGCGGAGGCCCTGCAGGCGGCGGAGCGCATCTGGCTACGGGCGATGCAGCAGCGAGCTTTCTCCGCCGAACTCGCCTGTGCCACCAACGGCACGGCTCTCCCGCCAGACAGCCGCATCCGCAACCTGGCTGTCTTCATTGACGACGACGGCATCATGCGAGTGAAGTCCCGCATCGACGAAGCCGAAGACACCACGCCGGAGCTGCGCACGCCGCCGATCGCCGACGGCAGCCACCCCTACACGCGGCTGTACATCGACTGGGTCCATCGCGAGCTGCATCACGGCGGCATCGAGACCGTCGCTAACGAAGTCCAGCAACGGCTCTGGGTCATCCGCTTGCGCCCCACGGTCAAGGGCGTAATCCGCGACTGCCAGCCCTGCCGTCTGCGCCGCGCCAAGCCGTCGTCACCGCCCACTGGGAACCTACCGCGCTGCCGCCTAGCGCACCACCAGCGGCCGTTCTCCTACACCGGCCTGGACTTCTTCGGGCCGCTCTCCGTCACCGTGGGCCGACAACGTCAGAAACGCTACGTGGCGCTCTTCACCTGCCTCACTACGCGCGCCGTGCACCTGGAGATGACGGCGCACATGACGACCGACAGCTGCATCATGGCCATCCGGCGCATGATGGCTCGCCGTGGCCGGCCCATCGAGTTCTGGTCTGACAACGGATCGAATCTCCGGGGAAGCGATGCAGAGCTGCGTCAGGCCCTCGACGAACAGCGCCTGACAGACGCCGCAGCGAACCTCCTCATCAAGTGGCGCTTCATAGTCCCGGGCGCGCCATTCTGGGGCGGAGCCTGGGAGCGACTCGTACGGAGCGTGAAGACAGCCCTCGAGTCGTACTACACGAACAACACCCGCACGAAGAGACCTTAGCGACGCTACTCGCTGAGGTCGAAAACACCGTCAACAGCCGACCGCTCACTCATCTGCCTGACGACGAGCGCCAGGGGGCGCTAACACCGAATCACTTCCTGCTCGGCGGGCCATCCCGAGTACCGCAGCCGGGAGCGTTCGACGACTCCGACCTCACACTAAAGAAGACCTGGAGGAACAGCCAGCGCCTCGCCGATCTCTTCTGGGCGCGATGGCTGCGAGAGTATCTCCCCACGCTTCAACACCGGCGGGAGCCGCACGGGAGAGGTGCAGCAGTCCGAGTCGGCGACCTGGTCCTCATCGTCGACGCTTCGCTTCCACGCAACACCTGGCTACGAGGCATTGTGGAGGTCATCTATCCCGGCGCAGACGGCATCACAAGGGCGGCGGACGTGCGAACCACGCGAGGCATCCTTCGGCGGCCAGTCAAAAAACTCGTCGTGCTACCAACAAACAATGAAGCTGGAGCTTCACGGCGGGAGAATGTACACGACGATTAGTTTAAACTCGTAAAATAATTAGGTATATACATAAGTAAGCTTAGGTTAAGATATTTTGTACATATACATGTAACTATTAGCATTCTAATAAGAGAATAAAAAGTCAAGTCCCTGATTCCTATTAGAAATAAGGCTAAAAATTGTAAGTAATGAGTATGACATACGAAAATAGTTTAAACAATATAATTAATTGTCACTATAATAAGTGCGAAAGAGACGATTGTGTAATACGAATAAACACGCCTCCGCCCACTCGCTGAATCACCCGTACTAAATTTATGTATAAATACAAGGCCCAAGGGCGACGCATTCATTCTCGTAGCGGCAGTGAAACAGCGAGGACCACCTCTCCTCGGCAGACTACATCCAGCGGAAACGGGCTACACAGCGACAGGGCGGCGGGAACTCTACGGCACCGTGGTCTTTTATTTTCACCTCTCCACCGACTACCTGGTCGATAGGATCCGCGCAAGTCCAGGCTTTGTCCTGAACAATAGACAGTTGAAATTTTCACAGATGATGTATTTCTGTTGCCGCTATAACAACATTAAAATACTAAAAAAAACAGAATAAACAACAATTTAAGGGGGGAGCCCCCTCAAAGAGCCCCCTCAAAAGGGGGAGGCAAAAAAAAAATATTTTTTTCCTTTCCCTGATATTACAGCACCCGTCGACTCGCACTTGGCCGGTTTTATTTTTTATTCATCTACAAGTTAGCCCTTGACTGTCATCTCACCTGATGGAAAGTGACGATGCCATCTAAGATGGAAACGGGCTAACTTGGAAATGGAAATGGAATGATGGAAGACGTATGGCAGTTTTATAGGTACGTATCCACGTACGTATGTTATTATATGGCTCTAGTAGACTTAGTACAGGTTTGCATATCTCGACAACATTGAGCGACTTCGAGTATCGTTACTCTTTACCATCGAAGCAAAATGGACTTAATGAATATGTTTTTAAGGCTTGATTTCGTCTATATATCTACAACCAGCGAGCAGCGCCTCGACCGGAACCTGAACAAATATTAAAATCCGTAGTATTAAATGAAAGACTTTAACACAAGATAATATTTACTTAGATCTAATTTACTCTATCATTATAATGTTTCTATCATTATAATGTAATATGAGAGTTTCTCGGATTTGGACCAGTATGCTTAGTCTCACTTTGCAGAGCTCCAAAACTTTATAGTATACTATTGATCGAATCACAATGACACAATGACTTCAGAGTAAAACAGACCTAAAATGGGGTTTGAGTTCACCAATACACTCGGCATGCGAAAACAGCCAGCGCGCCTAGCGATGACGCTCTTCATCGTCTTGAGTAAGATAAGTCTTATATGATGTGTTAGATTATGCCTGTTTATCTAGGTATATTAAAGTCGTCTGGCAGTTTTACAATAATAACGTTATATCTATAATTCAATTTGCGGTAGTCGAATAAAAATTCGGCATAAGGCCTCAGATTAGTGTCTGAGCAGTCTCAGTACGATCTTCCATTAAGTTGGCAGCAAGACAATCGAAAGCAAGCCTTTGTCGCATCGAGCATCCGCCAGTCCCGTCACGTCGCCTCCCACTTATCGCAGTCGCTCCCGGCCACCCGTGAAACAAATTGCGGAGACACCGTGGCACCCACCCCTAGAAATATATTATCAGGACTAGAATGACCTTGTGGGAGGAAAACGCGTACCAAACTTGTGTACACTTGTACACAAGTTTTCAAAATTACACTCAGGATACACCGAGATTTTGATGTAATTTATTTGTTTCACGGCCTGTTTCACCACCTTCTGTTAAGTGTCGGATAGCCTAAACGTAAGTTCTGTCACTTTCTTTCTTTATGTCAAGTGACAAAGACAAAGTTGTAGATAGCTATTCGATACTTATCAGAAGGTAGTGAACCAGGCCGTTAGTGCACAAAAATAACCGTAACAGTGCCATTTTGCGCTACTTCAAACTGTTAACACAGAAAATAAATAAATCGCAAAAAAGAAAGTATTTCCTATCATACGTGCCTAAGTGTTTATTTTGGCACACGTGAATTCTTATTAAAAAGTAGTGATCGGCTTTCTACCCTATAATATGTCTGTGCTCCCGTCCCTATCTCTGAACCCGAGCAGGCGAGCATCAATACCTCGGAAAATATTCCGGAGGAGAGCAAACTATCGACGCATAAGTTATGGTGGTAATCCGTGATAAACGATGGTTGCGGTTAGGAAGTTGTTGTGAACCCCGGCCTCTAAATATAGCCATTGATAAACCTTTGCGAAGTTTTTCTATTGTTACATTTTACGTATACGAGTACAAAGTAGTCGTAGAGAATATTTTGAAAAGGATTGCGTTACTTGCAATATACGAGTACCTACATTATTAAATTTTAAGTGTCTGTCTGTGATTTCGAAATAACTTTTATTATCTTGAAAACTAAACTAACTAGACAAAAACCCTCCCGTTAAACCAGAACTAAGCCAATTTAGAAATCATGACGTCACAAATAAAAAGTCCTTTTTTGGAAATCGAAACTGAGTCTTCTTACTTGTATTCTCACTAAGACAACAACACTCACCACTGCGGTCATGAAAACCAATTTGTTCCATAAGCACAAGTATAACCGACATTCGCCATTTTGTGTCAGCGGCCATCTTGGATTTGCAATAGTGCTATTCTACTAGTCAAGCCCTTTCATTTGATACCCATATTAAGGGAGTTGTGAGAAAATATGTAATCCGCCATTTTGTAGCGGCGGCCATCTTGGATCGATTTTCATCAAACATAGCTAACATAACACTCTCGACTAATTCACCTTTCAAACAAAAAATACTGTATTCAAATCAGTCCACCCGTTTGAGCGCTACAGGGGAACAGACAGACACACACACACACACACACAGAGACACGTCAAACTTAATATAACATCCCGTCTAATATTCAAATTGCGTCTAAATTGCGTTTAACTGCGGTTAAAAATATGCCAGATTATTTACATCAATGTTTCAAGTTTTAATATTAAAAGTCACTATTTCGGTAAAACTGCAGGAGAGAGTTCATTTTCCCCGCTATCCGCAACTTCCTTCATTTGCGCGGCTTTGGTGAGGCAACGAAAATTAAGAAAGCCGTACAAAAAAATATCCCTCTTTTAAAAAGTATAGTACTGTTTAATGCCTATCGCATACGACCGACAATTAAATAGTCTGGCAAAAGTCAGAGAAATTACAACACATTACATTTATTAATTTTAAAGCGACTCCATACAAAAATCTGAGCATCAATAAGAACGATGTGCTGCGACGCGACTACGTAGTGATTTTGTAGGATTGTACGCCACACTGCATGTCATCGCGGCATATAACAGCATAGAACATCAAGTTACGGTGAAATTGTTTTATAAGAAGTGACATTTGGCAGCACATCGTATGGCGCATCAAATATCTTTCTATGTAGGAAGCCGCTACAGCATCTGCAGCACATCGTGGTGCCGCAGTGGATGATCTCGCTACACTCCCGACACTTGACAGCTCTAAATCCCTCTCTCCTATAAGAGAGGTGGACTGTGCCCAGCAGTAGTACGTTAAAAAGATTGTTGTGGTGATGGTGGTCTACAAGTATAAATTAAAAATTTAACAAACCCCCGACATTCGCCATTTAGTGGCGGCGGCCATCTTGGATTTGCAATAGTGCTATTCTACTAGTCAAGCCCTTTCATTTGGTACGGGTATTAGAGCAGTTGTGAAAAAATATGTAATCCGCCATTTTGTAGCGGCGGCCATCTTGGATCGATTTTCATCAAACATTCTTGACTAATTCACCTTACAAACTAAAAAAACCGCATTCAAATCGGTCACACAGACACGCACGCACCCACGCACCCACGCACGCACGCATGCACGCACGCACGCATGCACGCACATACACACGCACGCACGCACGCACGCACGCACGCACGCACGCACGCACGCACGCACGCACGCACGCACGCACGCACATACACACACACGTTAAACTTATAACACCCCGTCGTTTTTGCGTGGGGGGTTAAAAATAAATCGGTAGTCTGCATTACAAACCTAGTTAACCTGCTTCCTCGGCAACAGAGTTTCGAGCTGTCAATATAACTTAAAGGAGCTAAAGCGTTCACCCCCGGCTGCATATCAAATCTTTTCACGCGAGCGCGCCCTACACTTCACTGGCTCTACGGATAATAAACCGTTATAAATTTATCAAATCCTGCAGGATAAAGTGCTCTCTCCGCGATGAAAAATTCCCGCTTGTTAGTTCGTAGCCATTTGTTTAGACACTAACGAGATAACTCGGGTAATGGCGTCTCTTGCTTTTTATGGTGCCCCGGTTGTAGTGATCCGGATTGGCATTGAAATACGAAACAAAAAATTCTTATATACGCTCTTCGCAGCATCGCTTTGCTTTTTTTTTTTGATGGAGTGCTTGTTGGAATTTTTAACAAAATAATATTGAAACTGTATTAAAAATATACCAGCTTGGAACAAAAAAAAATTGTAATAAAGTTGGGCCACGGGCAAACATTATTCCAAACTGTGCCATAGTTATTGATCTGATATTGAAGTAGTGATTGAACCCTCCCTTTTCACCATTTTGATGTAGAATTCTAAAAATACTTTACCGGGTTCAGAGTAGATTTTTTTTTGCACTAGACAAGTCTATATTATCTGACGGCACGAACTTTATCTGCGAAGATAAAACACCGACAGCTGCTCCCTTTAAGATCACAAGATGCAAACGGGATCACGTTTCAAAAGACTTTGTTAAAAAGCAAACCATTGTAGAAACGCGGCTGCCATCTTGCCGAAGCACGTTTGCATGCGATACGATGTACTGCCGACACGACGTCGTGTCTTTACGTCATTGGGCTAACGGTCAGTGTGTCCGGCTGCAGATCATAAGGTCCAGGGTTCGAGTCCCGGTTCGGGCCAAAACAAAAAGAAAAAATATTGGAATTTTTTGTCAAGAAAATCTCAGTAGAAGCCCCGAAATGAGAAGTTGGCAGTAAATACACCCCCGTGCCTCGGTGACTACTTACTACTTACGACTACTTAGACAGAGACCTACTCGTATAGAGTGGGTCGAGTGGGTAGAGTCGAGTGGGTAGAGTGAGTCGTTACTCTGACTCTACTCAGACTCAAGACAAGACAAAAATATGTCCCTGTCATAAATCTGTCTCGTCTCTGTCATAAGCCTTATCTCTTTTCGGTCGTGTCGCATTGACGTCCAACCAGACTATGCGAGTGAGGGAATAGAGAAAGCACAAGCGTTTGCACAAAATAATGTGCACTATAACATCTCCTGAGTTGTCTAGTCTCCGTCGAGATTGGTCACCGTGGCGTAAATTCGGTCGGGGAAGACATAGATTTAGTCGATCGCATACTGCCGCAAGAGCCTTTTATGACTTCAGTGCGATCCCTATAAAATACGTAGGTAGCTAATAATGTTATCTTAACAACCAATTAATGGTCTTTATCTGAGAGTATTGCTGGCTTTGCAGTCGCAGGGGATGTCCGGATAAAAGTTTTTAGGAACTGATAAGATTTATCGAAGATAATGGATTTACGAAATTCAACGTACTTATGTTTTTAATGCCTATGCCCACTAAAGATAACTACAATATCTAACTGTAATAGTTAATACCTATCTATTGTTAGATGTTTTTAACGGAGATTGAACTCGAGTCACACGAGTAGATAAGTACAGAGGGCAAGCTTCTACAAGCGGCCCGCTGTAAGTACACTCACACATATGCGCACGTTTGTCACCCAACTGTACCGGTTGGGGGACCGAGCGGGCGTCCGTGAACCGTTGGTGAGTGTGTTTGTGTGAGTGTACCTACAGCGGGCCGTTTGTATGAAGCTTGCTCTCTGTACTTATCTACTCGTGTGCTCGAGTCCTCCAATTTATAAGGTCACCACTATGCAAGAGAAGTCGACTAAGACTTGCCTACCTAAATAAGACTTACTTTTATGGTAGAGCTACCTCGTAAACCTTTTTGATTTGACCACTCCTCGGCCGTTGAGCTAGGAACTTATATGTTGAGTTTATGTTAAAGACTTCCCTGGCACAGTCGAGAGCACAGTTATACTGTCACAGTTATAAAGGGAAATTCCGGGTTTGATTCCTGGTCGGAGCAATTTGAGAATTAATAAATTCTAAATTGTCTCTGGTCTGGTCTGGTGGGAGTCTTTACCAGTCCACCAAGCCACGCCGCCAAGCGATTTAGCGTTCCAGTAGGAAGCCGCGTAGAAAACGATCAGCAGAGACCCATATCATGTCCTGCAGGGCTATTCTGTAAAGCCATTTTCGAATTATAGAGAGTGAATTCGAGATGAGTTTGCTAATTTGTAGTCTGTAAAACTCGATAATACAGGTCTTCTCACTCAAACTCACTTCACTTCGCAAGTGCGTAGCAGATGTTTACAGAATATCAAACCAAGGTGAAGTGAGTTTGCTTTCGAAGCGAGTTATCTCACTTGAGTGAGCTTCGATATCGAGATGGTATTTTAGAGAATAGCCCTACAGCTATGGACGTCTATCGGTTGCCAGCGTCGAAGAAAGAATAAAATTTTCCATTTTTAACCCCCGACGAAAAAACGACGGAGTGTTATAAGTTTCACGTGTCTGTGTGTGTGTGTGTGTGTGTGTGTGTGTGTGTGTGTGTGTGTGTGTGTGTGTGTGTGTGTGTGTGTGTGTGTGTGTGTCTGTCTGTTCCCCTGTGGCGCTCAAACGCGTGGACCGATTTGAATGCGGTTTTTTTTGTTTGAAAGGTGAATTAGTCGAGAGTGTTGTTAGCTATGTTTGATGAAAATCGATCCAAGATGGCCGCCGCTACAAAATGGCGGATTACATATTTTATCACAACACCCTCAATATGGGTATCAAATGAAAGGGCTTGACTAGCAGAATAGCACTATTGCAAATTCAAGATGGCCGCCGCCACAAAATGGCGAATGTCGGGGGTTTTTTAAATTTTCAATTTATACTTGTAATCCATACATCGCAATTCAATAATCCGATACAGATACCGCAAAAACAAACACCTACCTTATCGTCAGGACATCCCTGTGACGATAAAGATTCTAATAAAAAGCTAATTATTATTGCACTCCTTATCACACTTCAGTTTCATATAAATACGAGAAATTGTTTTGAAGAAGCACAGTTGATAAGTTACCTCAAGTATCACATTTTACCAAGACGCCTAGCTCCGAAGCTACCTCTAAACTCACCATGAACGGCAAACTCTTCGTTGTTTTCGCCACTCTCTTCGCAGTTCTGCTCGTGCCGGCTGCTTGTGAAGAAATTGAACAAATTGAACAACCTGGTAAGACAGTGAAGTTTTATTTTGTGTTACTGTTGTATATGATTTTTGTATATCAACTAGTTGACCCCCGCGACTTCGTTCGCGTGTTTTTCTTAAATAAACCTCACGGAGCCCGAGACCTTTCCAACGAATGCAAAACCGTGGAAATCGGTTCGTGCGTTCTGGAGTTATAGCGTTAGGAAGGAAAACCCGACTTATTTTTATATATATCAATAATACATGGCAGCACGTTAAGCCATCATTATCACCCACCACCACTTATTCTTAGATGTTTATTTTGGAGAAACTCCTAGTCAGTTCTAAGTTTGCCTTGTGGTTTTAGCTATAACAGCTTTGTTATTTCTTCTCCTATCTGTTTTATTAACCCCCGACGCAAAAACGACGGGGTGTTATAAGTTTGACGTGTCTGTGTGTGTGTGTGTGTCTGTCTGTTCCCCTGTAGCGCTCAAACGGGTGAACCGATTTGAATGCGGTTTTTTTTCGGTGAATTAGTCGAGGGTGTTGTCAGCTATGTTTGATGAAAATCGATCCAAGATGGCCGCTGCTACAAAATAGTGGATAACATATTTTATCACAACTCCCTCAATATGGGTATTAAATGAAAGAGCTTGACTAGTAGAATAGCACTATGTAAATCCAAGATGGCCGCCACCACAAAATAGCGAATGTTAGGGGTTTTTTAAATTTATAATTTATACTTGTATTTTGTGCTAAAAAAAGTTGTGATAGCCTAGTGGTTAGGACGACCGACTTCTAATCGGAGGTCGTGGGTTCGATCCCGGGCACGCACCTCTAACTTTTCGGAGTTATGTGCGTTTTATGTATTTAAATATCACTTGCTTTAACGGTGAAGGAAAACATCGTGAGGAAACCTGCATGCCTGAGAATTCTCCATAACGTTCTCAAAGGTGTGTGAAGTCTGCCAATCCGCTTGGCCAGCGTGGTAGACTATGGCCAAAACCCTTCTCACTCTGAGAGGAGACCCGTGCTCTGTAGTGAGCCGGTAATGGGTTGATCATGATGATGATGACTTGTATTTTAACCATATTGGTTTGTCTTCACAGATGAGCTGTACATCCTGAACCCGGGCTCGGCGTTCCCCTTCATCGTGACGGACCCCGCGAGCCCCATCCTCAGGACGGATCCGCGCCAGGTCATCCGCATATGCATCCCCAGCCAGTGCAACTCTGTCTGCAGGTCCTGGGGCTTCAGGATCGGACGCTGCAACAACCAGGCCATTTGCGTTTGCTCACGTTAATCGCTTGCTTTATTCATGCATTTTATGAATTAAGTATTGTTTCAAAATTGCATTTTATTCAATAAACATTTATTTTTACGTTAAAAAACTGTACTTTTCTTCTTGATACATGACCTAGAATTTTCCTTTGTCTTCAATCTTTGTGTTTACCGATAAAAGATATACACTGCAAATTAAATGACTTACTAATTGTAATTTATACGCACTAAATCTATACATATAATAAAATCGTAGACTTGCCGTATCTGTACATTGAAGATTTTTGCAAAATAATAACTGGGGGATATTAGGGATAAGTAATAGAACGTTACTTAATAGATAAGTAATAGAACAAGCTATTTTTAGAATTTTTGTCTGTTTGTCTGTTTGTCTGTTTATCTGTTTGTCTGTTTGTCTGTTTATCTGTTTGTCTGTTTGTCTGTATGTTTGTGCGCGCATCACGTAAAAACTACTGAATGGATTGAAATGAAACTCGGCATGATTAAAGTTAACACTATGGAGTAACATATAGGATACTTTTTATCCCGAAATTCAGCTTGGTTCCCTTGAGAGAGGGGATGAAAGGCAAAATGTGTACTTAGCTGTAATTCGTTAACGGGTGGTCCGATTTCATTCATTCTTTTTTTGTTAGAAAGTAGATACTTTAAAGACTACTGGCTAATCTCCGAAAGGCTGGACCGATTTTGATGGGACTTTCACTGGCGGATGTTTACATTTTGATGTACCTAAACATCCGCCAGTGAACTTTTAACAGTTTTTAGCAAGGTTTAAGCTCAAAGGAGCATAGGAAAAACAAAATGATTCCCACGGGATTATTAAAATCAATATCCACGCGAACGAAGTCGCGGGTATCCGCTCGTTCATACTAAGTAAACTGAAATCAATTGAATACAAAAAATGTTACGAAAATGAGACAACCTTTTAATACAAATTAACTGCATCGGACACTAACCACCATATAATTGCTGTTTTGATGCAGTTGTATTGCAGTTGACATTACTGCATCTCAACCTCCGACGTAATTCGCAGAAATCTCAGACATCCAGTACATATTGTGATTACAAGAAGGCAGCGCAATTAACACACAATTGTTATGAATTTGATGTGAAAGTGTGTAGGTAGGTAGGTACCATTATTTTTTAGCACACTCGCGTAAAAAGTTCGTGAGCCCCAAAGAAATTTTGTTCGTACAACGAATATGTGGTGATTTTTTCAGTTTAATCTCCCATTCCCGTGTAGTGCGGCATTACGGCACCTGTAGACGGCTTGTTGTATGAAAAAATCAGCCATTACCATTTCAATTTGCTGTTTTCACGACGCAATCGTTCTGTATAGGGAAAAGTTGTAACTTCCATTTATGTATCACAAAAAAAAATACGACAACACATTGTTGCTAGCTACAAATATAATGCTCTTCATATTTTATTCGATGTAAAGCTATAGTAGCTTTATGTGTTGGTAATGTAAATAGGTACGATGCAGTTTAGTTGAATATACTCTAACTTAAAGGTAAACTTAAACTTCTGCACACATTTCTATGAAAAGCAGTATGCATATGTCATCTCCCAAAAGTCGCGCGTCACGGTCGCGCGTCGTAGTTTTTACCTGAGAGGTCGCGCGATCGACTGCCATCTATGGTTATCTAACAACTCCCGCATACTGGTCCACTAGTGGCGACGACTAGTGGCCGGCCAAAAGTAACGGAAGAGATTTTTCTCTTCCGCGACTTGTGTCGACCACTAGTCGTCGCCACTAGTGCGTCCAGTGTGCGGGAGGCTGTTAGTGTTACGAACCAACTTGTAGGTAAATATCTATCTATCTTCTATACATATAATAAAATCGTAGACTTGCCGTATCTGTACATTAAAGATTTTTGCAAAATAATAACTGGGGGATATTAGGGACAAGTAATAGAACGTAAAAAAGCTATTTTTGAAATTTTTGTCTGTTTGTCTGTTTGTCTGTATGTTTGTGCGCGCATCACGCAAAATCTACTGAACGGATTGAAATGAAACTTGGCATGATTTAAGTTCATACTAAGGAGTAACATATAGGATACTTTTTATCCCGAAATTCAGCACGGTTCCCTTGGGAGAGGGGATGAAAGTCAAAATGTGTACTAAGCTGTAATTCATTAACCCGTGGTCCGATTTCATTCATTCTTTTTTGTTAGAAAGAAGATACCTTAAAGATTACCGGGTAATCTCTCAAAGGCTGTATCGATTTTGATGGGACTTTCAGTGGCGGATGTTTACATTTTTATCTACCTCAACATCCACCAGTGAACTTTTAACAGTTTTTAGCAAGGTATAAGCTCAAAAGAGCTTAAGAAAAACAAAAAGTTCCCACGGGATTTTTAAAAATCCATATCCACGCGAACGAAGTCGCGGGTATCCGCTCGTATTATTATAAACGTATAGAATAGAATAGAATAGAAAAGTTTTTTATTCAAATAAACTTTTACAAGTACCTACTTTTGAATCGTCAATTGAATCTACCACAGTTTCGGAATGCAGTTCCAGCCGAGAAGAACCTGCAAGAAACTCGGCGGTTGCTCTTTTTAAAAATAACATTATAACAATTATTATTATTAATGTACATGATTGAGATGCCGTCTCGCGCATTGCTGGAACGAGTTAAATCCAAGCTTTTTATCGTTTATATTATTATTATCTTCAATTGTAGGTATACTTAATTAACTTTTTTTATGAGCATACTTTTAATAGAGTTCTTAAACTTGTGTAAAGGCAAGTCTAAGACATATTTTTTATTCAGATAAACTTTTACAAGTGCTTTTGAATCGACAAATGAATCTACCACTGGTTCGGAATGGTGCTTACAATTCTACACATGTTATGAAGGGCAGACAAAAGTAGCCCCATGTATGTATGTACAAAGCAGTATGTGAATGTCGCATCCCAAGTGTTGCATATCGCGGTAGCGTACATCTGAGTCTTAACTATGCACGATCTTAACTATTCTGACACCTCTCACACAACAACCTCTCAGGGGCTTTCAATGCAGTAGCGTAATGTAATCGGGTAGCAATAGAAGTGTGATTGCACAGCCCTAGTCTCATCATAGTAAAGCAGGAGGAACGGCAGGCGAAAGCTAGTTCCCTACACGGTTAACGCGGCACCCACACGCAACGAAGGAACGAATAGCGCTATTATATGTAACGACAACTTTTTCCATTTCGCCTAATCGCCCCCAACGACGCACCGCGCCGCAAACATTCCCCGCGGAATTGAATAGCTGCGAGCTCAGAGCTCAGAGCTTCCTATTCTACTGTTACTATTTACACGAAGTACTTACTTATATCCTGAATCTAGTGTGATGGATATCAAAAAATTACACGTAGTTTGGTAGGTATGGTAACAAACAAGTATAAATTGAAATTTAAAAACCCCCGACATTCGCCATTTTGTGGCGGCGGCCATTTTAGATTTACATAGTGCTAATCTACTACTCAAGCCCTTTCATTTGATACCCATATTAAGGGAGTTGTGAAAAAATATGTCATCCGCCATTTTGTAGCGGCGACCATCTAGGACCGATTTTCATCAAACATAGCTAACAACACTCTCGACTAATTTACCTTTCAATCAAAAAAACTGCATTCAAATCGGTCCACCCGTTTGAGCGCCACAGGGGAACAGACAGACACACACACACACACACACACACACACACACACACACACACACACACACACACACACACACACACACACACATACACACACACACACACACACAGACACGTCAAACTTATAACACCCCGTCGTTGTTGCGTCGGGGGTTAAAAATTACACGTAGTTTGGTAGGTATGGTAACAAAAAAGGCGGTAGTTACTTCACAGTCTTTTTGTGAGGACACAGAATAGTTAAGGGCGTGTACGATGAATAGCTAATCGCTTGACCGTGTCAGTAAGAAATTCAAATGCTGGCTGGTTAAGACTGAGGCCCCAGCTCATTCGATCGTCGAATCTTGGACCTTTTACATATTATGGTACTCCGTAGATAATCTTTTATTCAAGTTCCAACTGATAGTTTCAATTGGAGAAGAGCGCTTTACCATTTTCTTCTTCTTCTTCCACCGACAGATGCCCACTGCTGGACATATAGGTCTTGTAGGTTTACAAGATATACTTAACTTGTAGTGGTAATGGTACTCCGTAGAGAATCTTTTAGTCAAGTTTTCAACTGATAGTTTCAATTGGAGAAGAGCGCTTTACCATTTTCTTCTTCTTCTTCCACCGACAGATGCCCACTGCTGGACATAGGTCTCTTGTAGGTTTACAAGACATACTCGTACGTCTCCAGGACATGCTGGCTACATCGATGGCTGGTTACCTATATAGGCATCATAAGAGAACTCGGAGTCACTCAACAGGCGATGAATACAGCTATGTTCGGGGTTTCTCTAGCAGCAGAGCGAGACAGCCTATATTACGATCAACCAACAGTTCCTCAGGGAATCCCTGACTGGTAAAAAAACGTCGACTTAAAATAAAACAAAAACTCTGGAACAATGTCGTCGTATCCATAACAGTAATATCAAAGGCCCCTAGCGCGATAGCAAACGGCTATTGCTTATCTAAACGCGACCCTTAGGAAATCAGTATTTCGTTCAACTTGACGTTTTTAAACAAGCCTTCGCAATTTTAGAAAGATTAGTTCCGCTAAAAACCCCTTTTATAAAAACATTTTCGGGAGCAAATATAGTTAAGTCAAACTTTTTGTTATTAGATATATTATAGCGAGGGCATCGCGAAGAAGGGAAAGTAGTTATAAGTATTATAATATTATTATATTACTAGTTCGTCCGCATCATAAATCCTGTGGGAACCTTTTGCTTAGCCTAACCCATTACTTACTTCACTCATTGACTCCAAGTTTGTTATTTTACCATTATTACTACCGCATAAAGCTACGTTATAATATCGTGCGAGTGAAGTTAGAGGGAAGTGTCAAGCAGTGGCTGTTAGCATTTGAATAGGGCATGCGCTCGATCGCATCTAGAATACGCCAAATTCAAATTTCCTAGGCAAAAAAAAAAATATAGGTATAGGAGACTTGTCCTTTATCTATGCTATTGGTAGTGTATTTTATTCTTTAATGGACAAAGCCTTACGTAGAGAATAATATGTCGAGTGTTTTTGATCCAGCTTTGCTCCCTGAGCCGCTATTCGTCTCTCGTCTGAGAGCTGCTCGGAGAAGCGTGCTTCGTTTCACAAAGCATTATAGCCTTGATGTCGTGTGCTTAAAACTTTAAATCCTGTAAATTATTTCCACTTCTATTTCACTTAGGCATTATGTTCATGTTTTTTTTTTACCCACGACGCAACGGAGACAGTGCGTTTGGCGTAAGAGATTTTGTTTATTTGTGCGTTTTTGTTACCATTTCTCTGAAAAACTACTCGGTAGATTTTAATACGATTTTTTTCGTTAACTGCGGATTATTTTTGGGCAGATTCTTAAATATGTTTTACGGATATAGGCCACAAGGATTATGCCCTAGTTAGAAGTTAGAATGGAATAGAACCTCAGAAATATTTGTTCATCATGCCCGGATTCGGTCCATATAATATTATAGTGTCCGTAAATAGCGAATACATGCAAATCAATAGAATATTTACGAGAAAACGTCAATAAAAATGGCAATCTTTGATCACGAGCATCGCCCAGTCGCGTCACGTCGCTACCCACTTATGAAAGGTTCCTCCCGGATAATAAAATGAATTGCCGACATATCACACCCCTGTCTATTACTTAAACCTACCTGCGCCTATAAACGTAGTCATATCACCTGCCACGTGTAACTTGAGTGCCTTCATGGCAAGAGTGAATGGTTATTCTCTAAGCACCTACTAGGTACTCCAACCTAGACCTGTCCTGATCTGCTGGGTTATTCTGCAACTTAGTTAGCAACTGAAAATAGTTGCCAACGAATTAGTTTGATATACATTGCTGCTTTACTGTGGGAAATATAAAGTGTTTTCATAATTTTACACAGTAAAGCAGCAATGTATATCGAACTAATTCATGGCAACTATTTTTAGTTGCCAACTAAGTTACAGAATAACCCCCTGATCATTGCTTTCCATAAGGCATGATTATCGTCAAGCAATAAAAAATTAGTTGTCTCTAAAAGTCGGTTTACGGACGATAATTTTACGTGATAACGTCATAACTTCATAAGAAAACATTGCCTCTCTGTGGCTTGTTCCGCGCTCTCGCTTGCACACTCGGCTAGGCAGTAGGTACGTGACAATGAGTCATGCTTTTTCGAGCGTGCGGCCGGCGTTCATCGATTTATAAGACGTTATTACTTCAAAAGGTATTCTATCCCACGAAGTCCATTCAGCCATGGTCATAATAGTGCATTGCACAGATAAACTTTTTGTGTGTACGCAGGTGCCTAACTCTGTACAATCATTGGCTACTGTAGGTATCACTTGAGCAATCGTTTATTTTCAGCTTAATCTTTCAGTGAAACGCTCGGGTGCGGCTTGGACCCTAGAAAAGCATGAGCTTCTTCATTAAACTCAGATTCAGATAGCAGCCAATATGTGTGACGTCCAGCCTATCCCATGACCTTGACTAAATTAACTAATTGACCCTTACTTCACCGTATTAGAAGAAAAATATAGTCAATAAATCAATCTTTAAATAATACAGTACCTTTGTTTCATTTTTAGTGTTCCGCAACAAAATAAGAACTGATAGAAGTTTATATAAATAATATAGGAACAAGTGTAAATTGAAAATTTAAAAAACCCCCGACATTCGCCATTTAGTGGCGGCGGCCATCTTGAATTTGCAATAGTGCTATTCTACTAGTCAAGCCCTTTCATTTGATACCCATATCAAGGGAGTTGTGAAAAAATATATCATCCGCCATTTTGTAGCGGCGGCCATCTTGGACCGATTTTCATCAAACATAGCTAAGAACACTCTCGACTAATTCACCTTTCAAACAAAAAAAACCGCATTCAAATCGGTCCACCAGTTTGAGCGCCACAGGGGAACAGACAGACACACACACACACACACACACACACACACACACACACACACACACAGACACGTCAAACTTATAACACCCCGTCGTTTTTGCGTTGGGGGTTAAAAATGAAATGACAGCTCTATCGAGCACAGTTTTTCAGAAACAAACTTACTTAGAAAAAGCTTATGCGATCCCAAAAAAGGGATTAAGATAGGGGAAGGGATTTTTAGGCGATCGAATAATATTACTAAATAAATATTTATAATAATTTTGCTTTCAAGGTACGGAACCCTCGGTGCACGAGACTGACTCGCACTTAGTCGGATATTGTGGCCGATTCTGTTGTACACAATCTCTAAACCTAAACTAAAATGACAGGCCTAAATATATTCCTATCTCTTTCACAATGTTCCCTGCGGAAAAGGATAGCACTATTTTTAAACTTGTCAATTTAGTTTAGGTTTAGAGATTGTGTACAACAGAATTGGCCACAATTGCTATTATTTTTAACCCCCGACGCAAAAACGACGGGGTGTTATAAGGTTGACGTGTCTGTGTGTGTGTGTGTGTGTTTTTTTGTTTGAAAGGTGAGTTAGTAGAGAGTGTTATTAGCTATGTTTAATGAAAATCGATCCAAGATGGCCGCCGCTACAAAATGGCGGATTACATATTTTTTCACAACCCCCTTAATATGGGTATGAAATGAAAGGGCTTGACTAGTAAAATAGCACTATTGCAAATCCAAGATGGCCGCCGCCAAAAAATAGCGAATGTCGGGGGTTTTAAATTTTTAATTTACACTTGTTAAAAAAATATTACCCTTAACCGCATTAAACTTTGCTTACAATATTTATTATATAAGATGTATTGCACAACTTTCGCCATTCCAGCGGCTTACGCTGAATAACAAAAGATATTGCCGAGCGTTAATCGCCTCCTGAACTAAATATAGCGAGTAAAAACTTCACCTAATACTCTTAAGTTCCCTCCAGTGTTGAGGAAAACTTATCTCTTTACTTACACAATAAATAGCGACAGAGTACCTTGAGATTTGTGATGTTTAACTTTTTTACAGAGTGCCTTCTTAAACTTTTTATTATTATTAATGCTTATCCGTTTTCTATGTTCAATCTATCTTTATTCCGGGGATCGATTATCTAAAAATAAATTTAAAATTAAAAAAAACCCCGATATTCGCCATTTTGTGGCGGCGGCCATCTTGGATTTGCATAGTGCTATTTTACTAGTCAAGCCCTTTCATTTGATACCCATATTAAGGGAGTTGTGAAAAATATGTAATCTGCCATTTTGTAGCGGCGGCCATCTTGGATTGATTTTCATCAAACATAGCTAACAACACTCTCGACTAATTCACCTTTCAAACAAAAAAACCGCATTCAAATCGGTCCACCCGTTTGAGCGCTACAGGGGAATAGACACACACACACACACACACACACACACACACACACACACACACACAGACACGTCAAACTTATAACACCCTGTCGTTTTTTCGTCGGGGGTTAAAAAATAATAGCAATTATCCGACTAAGTGCGAGTCAGTCTCGTGCACCGAGGGTTCCGTACCTTGAAAGCAAAACATATTATAAATATTTACGCGCACGCGCACGCACACACGCACACACACACACACACACACACACACACACACACACACACACACACACACACACACACACAGAGAGAGAGACACGTCAAACTTATAATACCCCGTCGTTTTTGCGTCGGGGGTTAAAAACAATCCTATCTATGAAATAAGAAAACCATTACGGGATTCATGGAAGCAATCGTCAAACCGCAAGTGGTACACTGAACTCTGAGCTCACAACTCTGTACAGTGTGTTTTTCCTTATCCTTAACTTTTGTAAGCAAAAACTTAAATTACCCACGCTGGACGAGAGAACTTCTCATTGTAATTGTAGTAAGTGGCGGTGATTCAGCAAACTGCTATTAGCAGCAGAGTCTGCGAAGAAGCTGCGCCGAGATATCTGCGGCTAATATCCGCGTAACTGAGGGGAAACTAAAAACTCAGATTATCACCAATAAAAGTTAGGGTCAAGGAAGTTGTAACGGTAATATAAGATTCGCCAATTCTGGGCGTTATTTATTTTACTTCAGTACTGAGCTTGTATAAAGGCGCCTCTACACGTTGGCCAACATGATGGCGGATATGTTGGAAGGTGTTGGGCGAGGAGTTTGTGTTCGCGTCCACACGTTGGAAGGTCGTTCAGTATGCTCCGGGCCAACCTGCGGGCCAACTTGCGGGCCATCGTTCCAATACCTTCCAACTCCCGCTCTACACGTTGGGCCAACATATTGGGCTATAAGATGGGCCAGCATGTTGGCGAACGTGTGGATGAGCAGTTAAGTGCGAAAGACCTGTAGATACATACCTGACTGACTTGATATAATTAGTCTGGTCATTCGACAGCTTTCTGGGCACCTTGCCTCGTTACAGAGGTTTGGATGATTTTTTTTTTGATTTGTAATTTTTATTTATAGTAAGTATTTGTAAAAAAAAGTATTTTCAAATTAATTATCTTTTCATTACTTTTAATGCTAAAATTGACATTTTTATAATGTTTTTACATGTCCTCTAAACATCTTGAACTACGAAAATGAATCAGCACAGGCATATTCAATTTTTAATTATTTTTTTTAATATACTTAGTTAATTATTTATATGTAGATACCACCACCGTCACCACTAACTAGCAGCAACGGTAAAATTATAATGTAACATCACCTAAGTCCACTTTAGTCTACATTATCACTTACTACGCGCTTGCTTAGAAGACGCCTATTCACTTTTAATTTAAATATTTCTACCGTGAATACCGTCGCAATTTTGGGTTCTGTCCTTTACGCAAAAACCACAAGTACCTATGTACCTAGCTAATATGAGGCTACAGTAAATCAACATGCAAGCCCTAATTCCTCAGTAACTAGATCCTATCTCCGCCGAAGCAATCGTTTATTAGCCTATCAGAGCCGTCAATTACTCACGTCGGAACCAATCACCAACCTCGGCCTGATTAGTTCGCTGCAGGAAATCGATTACACTGAGAGGGACATTGTACTCTTTGTCGTGTACTTGCTTAATTGGCTGCGATGACCCACTTTCTATGATAAAAACTCCCACTCGATTTCGAGGAGGATGTGAGTACGGTAGTTTAAACTATTTAGTTTAAACTACCGTACTCACATCCTCCTTACATGGAGGTACCATAGACAAACAAAACATAAAATTAAAAAAATTCAATCCCTGGTGGTATGTACCCATCTAAGAACCTTGTTTGAGGTAATACCTTTGTCATGCATCAAAATCGGTCTAGTAGTTTGTCTGGTGGGAGGCTTTAGCCGTGGCTGGTTACCACCCTACCGGCAAAGCCGTGCCGCCAAGCGATTTAGCGTTCGGTTCCGTGTAGAAACCGATCAGGGGTATGCATACCTCTTCCAAATTAGCCCGCTTCCATCTTAAGGTGGGGTCCCACGGCCCGTGTTATCACAGGCCAGGCCGGATCGTGCGACGCCTGTGGATGCCTGTGCGGCTGATTGCGTCTGAACGCCGCGCCGTTCCCATGGTGTGTGTTGGCCTGTACCGGCCTGTCGTTACTGCAGTCCATCATGTGCGTGTACGCACACGCGCCGCCGCAAGTAGAATGAAATATGAATGAGTTAAACCGACGCAGACGCGCCCGCACAGGCCACGGCAGGCAACGTCGCGCCGCGCCACGCCGCGCCTTTGAACTTACTGACTCCCGACGGATCGGACGGGCGACAACAGGCGACAACAGGCTTCATCGGATGTAACGGTTCCCATGGCGTGTCGGTCTGGCCTGGTGCGATCTGGCCTGTCATAACACGGGCCGTGGGACCCCGGCTTTAGACTGCATCATCACTTAGCATCAGGTGAGACTGCAGTCAAGGGCTAACTTGTAGTTGAATTTTAAAAAAAGTTTTTCAGGTAATTAAATGAATAAACCTAAAAGGAATCAACAAATACTAACTTTGCTTATTTTTGAGAAGCCAATTTTACTTTTAGGGTAACTTTACATCAACCGACTGACACGCACCGGCCCTTAGTGAGGTTCTAGCATCTGTCATCTTGATACCTGCACGCTCAAACAACAAGTTTACTTACTCGTAAAGTGTAAATACAGCAGTCACAATAGTACATTATGGTATAAGTGTGTAATGTTGGTGATTACCGCTGAGGCGATATTGTGACCCGAGCCGTTAGGTGAGGGTCTTAAGATAGCCGAGGACGGTAATCATCAATACACACGTGTATCATACGACGTTTTTCAACACACTTGCGAAGAAAATAACACTAAAATATATATTTTTCCTTGGATATTTCAGGTAGTAAACTTTCCATAACTTTAAGGGCTTCACATATATCGGGCGGTGTACAAAATAAATCATTTTCTTCATAATTAGTACTTGTAGATATTTTAATTTTAATTAATAAATAACTGTAATTTCAACAGTGAAAACGAGTTATGAAAATTTTCTCACAATGGCGGGAAAAATTAATCAGTTTTCCTATGCGCGCACACATATAAGTGCGATCGGCCATAGACTATATAGAATGAGGTTTGTTTTCTATGGTATTTTGCAATGGCGGGAAAAATTAATCAGTTTTCCTATGCGCGCGCTTCTTAAAATGGCAATCGGCCATAGACTATAGAATGAGGTTTGTTTTATTTGGCTTTTCGCGGATAGCGTTTTAGCCACGTACAAAATGGGGAATTTCAAGTTTTCTTTATTACAGAAATAAATAATAGTTAAAAAAACTAAAAAACACGCTTTTTATAGAAAATCAAACTAAATTAAGTAGTGTATTGTCATCGTACGCCAGTCAAATTTGACATTAAAATCGCAAACGAACGGCTAGTTCTGATTTTTTAATATGTTGTTAGGACCACTACCAGTAGTCTAAATTCAATTTTGCAGCTTCTAAAGACCTGTGCTAATTTTGTAGCACTCGAAAAACCGCGAAATTTTTGCACTTTTTTTGGGTTTTTCAATATAAGTCCTAAACTATGCGTTTCTAAAAAAATATTTTTCTATACTTTTTTAAAGTAGACTAAAATTGCTACAATTTAAGACCAAAACTAGCTCTTTAAATTCAATATTTATTGAGATACAGCTCTCCAAAAATTGACAATTAATTCCAAAAAAGTGAAATTTTAAGATTCGGTCAATTTTAAACCCCGATATCGGGGAAAATACTCATTTTACGAGTAAAGTTAATAGAAAAGATGTTGTAGTAAATATAATTAGCTTTAATTTAAACACTAAACAACGTCTGTAGCCCATATAGTTTACTTACAAATCTTAAAAGTTTAAAAAATGCGAAAATTGTAGTTTTCTCTTTAGTTTGTTTTGAATGTAATTTGAAAGAAAAAACCATGTACATCCACAAGAAATATGTATTAAAACTATTACTAAGTATTTAAATTAAGTATTTATAACGTTATTTATTCAAGAAAAAAATTATTTATATTATTATTGATATTTATTGATTTTTATGAAACATATTAATCTGTATTAAAATGACATTATGAGTTCCGAGCAATATAAGTCGTAAACTACGCATTTTTGTTTAATATTTTCTACACATTTTTAAAGTAGACTAAAATAGCTACAGTTTGACATCAGAACCAGTTCTGTAGCTTCAATAATTGCCGAGATACAGCTCTCCTAAAATTGAACTTTTTTCAAAAAAAGTGAAAATTTAAGAGTTGGTCAATTTTCGACCGCGATCTTGGGAATAATACTCATTTTATGTGTAGAATTATAGGTAAAAATGTTATAGTAAATCTAATTAACTTTAATTTAAGGGTAATACGACATCTCTAGGACATATACATAGTTTACTCACAAATCTTAAAAGTCCAAAAAATGGGAAAACAATTTTCGTAAATTTGCTCTGCTTAGTTTGGTTTGTGATGAGTACCTTGAAAGGAAAAACCATGAACATCCACAAGAAATGTACATTTAATCTATTATTATAGTATTCATAATGTTATTTATGAAAAAAAAAAAATTATTTATCTTATTTTATTGATATTTATGAAGCATATTAACCTGCATTACAAAGATATTATTTTTGGTTATAATTGTTCATTAAGGTTTGTGAGTAAACTATATGGCCTAGAGACGTCGTTCCACCCTTAAATTAAAGCTAATTAGATTTACTACAACATTTTGACTATAATTTTACCCTTATAATGAGTATTATCCTCAAGATGGCGGTCGAAAATTGACCAAATCTTAAATTTTCACTTTTTTTTGGAAAAAGTTCTATTTTAGGAGAGCTGTATCTCGGCAAGTATTGAAGTTACAGAACTGGCTCTGGTGTCAAATTGTAGCAATTTTAGTTTACTTTAAAAATGTATAGAAAATATTTAAAAAAATTGCGTAGTTTACGACTTATATTGCTCGGAACTCATAATGTCCTTTAAATACAGGTTAATACGTTTCATAAAAATCAATAAATATCAATAATAATATAAATAATTTTTTTCTTGAATAAATAACATTATAAATACTAAATGTAAATACTTAGTAATAGTTTTAATACATATTTCTTGTGGGTGTGTGTACATGGTTTTTTCTTTCAAACTACATTCAAAACAAACTGAAGAGAAAACTGCAATTTTCCCATTTTTTAAACTTTTAGGATTTATAAGTAAACTATATGGGCTACAGACGTCGTTTAGTGTTTAAATTAAAGCTAATTATATTTACTATAACATCTTTTCAATTAACTTTATCCGTAAAATGAGTATTTTCCCCGATAGCGGGGTTTAAAATTGACCAAATCTTAAAATTTCACTTTTTCGGAATTAATTGTCAATTTTTGGAGAGCTGTATCTCAGCAAATATTGAATTTAAAGAGCTAGTTTTGGTCTTAAATTGTAGCAATTTTAATCTTCTTTAAAAACGTATAGAAAATATTTTTTTTAAACCCATAGTTTAGGACTTATATTGAAAAAACCAAAAGTAGTGCGAAAATTTCGCGGTTTTTCGAGTGCTGCAAAGTTAGCACAGGTCTTTCGAAGCTGCAAAATTGGATTTACACTACTGGTAGTGGTCCTAACAACATATTAAAAAATCAGAACTAGCCGTTCGTTTGCGATTTTAGCCACTTTTGGAGTCAAATTTGACTGCACTATCGGTCCTCGATAAATCTACAAAGTTTGAATGAAATCTGACCGTTTAAAATGGGTCAAAATCGCGTTCAAAGAAGTCGGTTACAAACATACATACAGGTGAAGCTAATATAAAGCGTGTAAAAACAAAAGTTATATTTGAGTGAAAGTTTTATTTATTAAACACGTACAAGTTGAAATTATTTATTTAAATACGAAGTTGCATGAAATGAGAAAGCAAAAAGTATATTAATTTATTTGTACTATTGAATACGACCTTTTTGTATCGAAACTTTTTTAAGAACAAAGGAACCAACTCAACCAATAAATTAAAAATAAAACTCTATAATTCACTTGTGAATTATTATAGTAAAACAAAAGTCACAGTTTGAATAATAGGTGTAATTATCTGCCTAATTGCGGTGAACGTAGAGCTACTTTATGAGCAAGTGTGTTGAAAAAATAATTGTACATCACCGCGCCGCGCCGACACTAACTATACTAGCGGCACGCTATGATGGCCGGTTTGACACATTACAATAGTGATGTGGAATGTCAATTTATTCTCGAACAAAAAACAATTAAGTTTTGTTTTTGTACCTGATTAAATAGGTTTAATAAAACAAAAATGTATATGTTTATTTAATTTATTTGAACGAACTGAATATTTGAACGAAAATGAATATGTAACATACTTTATATGCACACAAGAAACATATGAATACAAAAGATACCAAAAAAGGTGCCACAAAAGGCCATAATTAATCAGATTCGTCCATACTACTATTTTCACTGTCGTCACTGCTATCATCACATACATTAATAATTATATGTTCGTTTTCTATAATATTATCTATTTTCACATCTCTTTCATAATCTTCCCTTATTAATTTAACAGTTCTATTCACAACCTTTTCCCAGTCTCCTTTAGTCACATGTTCACAAGCTTCTTCTAATAATTTTAGCATTTTTTTTGTGGTAAATGGGGGTTCTGTATTGTGTCTTGCAGCATATCCCTTAATTTGAGCCCACACCAACTCAATCGCATTATACTCACAATGGTAAGGCGGTAACCGTATAACTCTGTGCCCATGTTCTAATGCTATTTCGTCAATGACGTATCGGATCTTGGTTGGTTTGTTTTCTTTTAAAAGACGTACTAATTCCGCTTTTAACATATTCATGTTTGCATCTACGCCATTTTTACGAAGCCATGCGACGATATCAGCTTTCTTTTGGGATTGGGCAGGTGGCTTGTCAATTTGCATCGAGTGGTATGGGGCGTTGTCCATAATTATAATAGATGGTTCAGGGAGGCTACACAACATTGAGGTAAACCATTCAGTAAACTTTTCTCCATTCATGTCTTCATGATAGTCTCCAGTGGTTTTTGACGCAAAAGCCATGAGAGAACCTTCGACAAACCCGTTGATGGTTCCGGCGTGACAAATTATAAGTCGCGATCCTTTTCCTACAGGAACTTTGGAAGTAGATGCTGCTGTGTCATCGTTCCAAGAACGGCCTACAGTATGGTTAGCATTAAGCCATGTTTCATCCAAGAACACAACATTTTGCCAATTTTTGATTTCTTTCACTTGCCGTAAAAAAGTATACCTTGCCATCGCTATATCAAATTTTTCCATCAATATTTTGCGTTTGTTACATTTTTTGTATCGAAATCCAATGGTCTTCAAAATCTTCGTTAAAGAACTTTCCCCACCGAAGAATAATCCAGCTTCCTTCAGTGAATGCACCAACTTTTTTCTTGTTGGATACTCCTTCTGTAAATAGTAGCCGTAAACATGTCTTCGGATAGCATCGGCATCAAAGCTATCGATGCCTACGACTGGTTTTGCTCGTTTTCTCTTTTTTGGTGTGTGAAGTTTATTTTCTTCTGTGCCAGTCTCGCCATATTTTTTTTTAGTTATCCGTCTAACAGTTCGTTGTCCAATATTAAGCGCATCAGCTACGCGTTCAACCACTGACGTTATAGGTAAAATTGGCCCTCCATTTTGAGCTTCACGATCGAAATAGTTACGAAGGCGTATTACGAACTCACGTGTCTGACTATTTAGAACAGTTCTCTGCGTACGTTCGGTCATATCGACGAAATCCACAACAAAGGGCTTGAACAGAGTCCAAATTAACGAGCAAGGGTCAACAGTAATGCAGTATCAATATTTGAAATCCAAAGCCAGGTCAAAACTATATCACAATCGCATTGCACTGACAGTTTATACTTTTCGAAGCAACGTCAATTCGAAACTGCTTTGTTTTGCATTGAGCATTGACGCGAGTTTGCCGGAGGTAGTAGTTATGCTAGCCAGCGATCCTATGTGACAATCGTATTAGATTCCATTTTTAAAAATTTATTGATATTTTTTTGCGATTTCAGAGGTTTGTCCACATAGTGAAAATTGTTCATATTCACAAGTACATTCACCCCTTAAATGGTGCAAACTGATTTTTCTACACTTGTATACATTTAAGAAATCAATTTAATAAATAAATTTTGAGTCCTAAACCTAAAACTACATTCGATAAAATTTATGAATCTCTGCACATCACTATCGTCAATAAAGTAATACAATTATTTCCTTCAAAGTCGTTATCAATTAATACGGAACTTCATGAGCGGACAAACGTCAAACCGGCCATCATAGCGTGCCGCTAGAGTAATGCTAAACTATCGGTGCTTCGGTCCTAAGAAGATCACAGACGAAATCCGCTTTCCACACAGACCCGCTTTTCAACGTCAATCTTTTGAAACGAGGATTCTATTTGATTCGAAGAAGTTGTCGGTCTTTTGTTCTCGTCTCCATTACGAATAAAGTTTGCGGCGTTTGCGCCAACATAAAGACTTCTTTTTTTTCTATGAGAACTTTTCCAATATACACTCGTTACTACTGACTATCCGTGTTTATTTGTCCAGTCAATTAAGAGATGTCAAGGAATTTCGATTTGAAAATGATTTTTAAGAAAAAGTAGAATTATTTAAGTACTATTAAAATCTGTTTGCGACGTTTCTCTTTGGAAAAAAAAAATTCGCTCTAATTTCAGAAATTCAGTCATCAAATGATTATAACGTTAATTTCGCAATCATGGTTTAGAGTTTATTTTTACCCGACTCTATACGGCAAAGCCAAAAGGAAAGTTTATGATTTTAGCAGTCTATGTATGTATGTTTGTGTCCGATTTGTGTATGAGATTCTGTGTGTACCACCGTAGCGCCTAAACTACTGGACCGAGTTTGATGCATAAGGTGTCAATTGACTCGTTGTTATGGTCCTGATGACGTAGGCTACATTTTAATTAACCCCCGACGCAAAAACGACGGGGTGTTATAAGTTTGACGTGTCTGTGTGTGTGTGTGTGTGTGTGTGTGTGTGTGTGTCTGTCTGTCTGTTCCTCTGTAGTGCTCAAACGGGCGGACCGATTTCAATGCGGTTTTGTTTGAAAGGTAAATTAGTCGAAAGTGTTGTTAGCTATGTTTCATGAAAATCGATCCAATATGGCCGCCGCTACAAAACTTGTTCAATAACAATTTTAATTTTCAACTAGGTACATACAGCATATCTAGTAGGTACAGGTCTACTAGATATGCTGTACTAGAAGGTCACATCATTGTCAAACTCCGTATCGGGGGTTGGTCTCGTGAAACATAATAAATTGCGTACACATCTAGACCCACACCTATCGCAAAAACCTGACATCAATACTCCAGGAAATATTACACCGGGAGAAAACAAGCGTCCGTGGTCCGCCGTGTAGGTAAGTTATGGGGCGATCAGTGTGCTTAAACTAGCGGCACGCTATGATGGCCGGTTTGACACATTACAATAGTGATGTGGAATGTCAATTTATTCTCGAACAAAAAACAATTAAGTTTTGTTTTTGTACCTGATTAAATAGGTTTAATAAAACAAAAATGTATATGTTTATTTAATTTATTTGAACGAACTGAATATTTGAACGAAAATGAATATACATACTTTATATGCACACAAGAAACATATGAATACAAAAGATACCAAAAAAGGTGCCACAAAAGGCCATAATTAATCAGATTCGTCCATACTACTATTTTCACTGTCGTCACTGCTATCATCACATACATTAATAATTATATGTTCGTTTTCTATAATATTATCTATTTTCACATCTCTTTCATAATCTTCCCTTATTAATTTAACAGTTCTATTCACAACCTTTTCCCAGTCTCCTTTAGTCACATGTTCACAAGCTTCTTCTAATAATTTTAGCATTTTTTTTGTGGTAAATGGGGGTTCTGTATTGTGTCTTGCAGCATATCCCTTAATTTGAGCCCACACCAACTCAATCGCATTATACTCACAATGGTAAGGCGGTAACCGTATAACTCTGTGCCCATGTTCTAATGCTATTTCGTCAATGACGTATCGGATCTTGGTTGGTTTGTTTTCTTTTAAAAGACGTACTAATTCCGCTTTTAACATATTCATGTTTGCATCTACGCCATTTTTACGAAGCCATGCGACGATATCAGCTTTCTTTTGGGATTGGGCAGGTGGCTTGTCAATTTGCATCGAGTGGTATGGGGCGTTGTCCATAATTATAATAGATGGTTCAGGGAGGCTACACAACATTGAGGTAAACCATTCAGTAAACTTTTCTCCATTCATGTCTTCATGATAGTCTCCAGTGGTTTTTGACGCAAAAGCCATGAGAGAACCTTCGACAAACCCGTTGATGGTTCCGGCGTGACAAATTATAAGTCGCGATCCTTTTCCTACAGGAACTTTGGAAGTAGATGCTGCTGTGTCATCGTTCCAAGAACGGCCTACAGTATGGTTAGCATTAAGCCATGTTTCATCCAAGAACACAACATTTTGCCAATTTTTGATTTCTTTCACTTGCCGTAAAAAAGTATACCTTGCCATCGCTATATCAAATCTTTCCATCAATATTTTGCGTTTGTTACATTTTTTGTATCGAAATCCAATGGTCTTCAAAATCTTCGTTAAAGAACTTTCCCCACCGAAGAATAATCCAGCTTCCTTCAGTGAATGCACCAACTTTTTTCTTGTTGGATACTCCTTCTGTAAATAGTAGCCGTAAACATGTCTTCGGATAGCATCGGCATCAAAGCTATCGATGCCTACGACTGGTTTTGCTCGTTTTCTCTTTTTTGGTGTGTGAAGTTTATTTTCTTCTGTGCCAGTCTCGCCATATTTTTTTTTAGTTATCCGTCTAACAGTTCGTTGTCCAATATTAAGCGCATCAGCTACGCGTTCAACCACTGACGTTATAGGTAAAATTGGCCCTCCATTTTGAGCTTCACGATCGAAATAGTTACGAAGGCGTATTACGAACTCACGTGTCTGACTATTTAGAACAGTTCTCTGCGTACGTTCGGTCATATCGACGAAATCCACAACAAAGGGCTTGAACAGAGTCCAAATTAACGAGCAAGGGTCAACAGTAATGCAGTATCAATATTTGAAATCCAAAGCCAGGTCAAAACTATATCACAATCGCATTGCACTGACAGTTTATACTTTTCGAAGCAACGTCAATTCGAAACTGCTTTGTTTTGCATTGAGCATTGACGCGAGTTTGCCGGAGGTAGTAGTTGTGCTAGCCAGCGATCCTATGTGACGATCGTATTAGATTCCATTTTTAAAAATTTATTGATATTTTTTTGCGATTTCAGAGGTTTGTCCACATAGTGAAAATTGTTCATATTCACAAGTACATTCACCCCTTAAATGGTGCAAACTGATTTTTCTACACTTGTATACATTTAAGAAATCAATTTAATAAATAAATTTTGAGTCCTAAACCTAAAACTACATTCGATAAAATTTATGAATCTCTGCACATCACTATCGTCAATAAAGTAATACAATTATTTCCTTCAAAGTCGTTATCAATTAATACGGAACTTCATGAGCGGACAAACGTCAAACCGGCCATCATAGCGTGCCGCTAGAGTAGTCTAAAGCGGAGCACTCGAAAACGAACTCGAAAACTATTGATCGATTTCAGAGTAAAATAGACCTAAAATGTCTTGTATTAAGGTTTGAGTTCGCCAATACATTCAGCATTCGAACAATGCTGAATGTATTGGCGAACTCAAACCTTAATACAAGACATTTTAGGTCTATTTTACTCTGAAATCGATCAATAGTTTTCGAGTTCGTTTTCGAGTGCTCCGCTTTAGACTAAGCACACTGTTATACTCGTAATACGGCGGTTTAGAGAAGGAAAATATTATACCGATGATTATTATTAATTAATAGCAGACCCGGCAGACGTCGGCCTGCCCGATGACATACCAACATCAGCGCCACACTGAGACCTGGTATGGTATTGGTATTTTGTAGTTGTGTTTTCAAACCATCCAGAAACCCAAATACTATACACACAAAATTTCATCCAAATTGATCCAGCTGTTTAGGAGGAGTTAGGTGATAAACACACGTACAGAAGAGTTATATAGGTACGGGTGAGAGTTTACCGTATCGACGGGATGAACATTAAATATTTGACAGTTACCAAACCTATGAACATTTTGTATGGGAAAATGTTTTTTCTTTTATTTTTTTCAATCAAGTCAATTTTCCAATGTTGCATTTGTTGGTATGCATACTGCTCTTCCAATTTGCCCACTTCCATCTAAGACTGCATCGTCACTTACCAACAGGTGAGATTTCAGTCAAGGGCTAACTTTTAGTTGATTAAAAATAAAAGAATTTCCAGAAATTTTACAAAGCCTGGACGGGTTAGCTAATCATTACACATTTATACATTGCAACGGTTTGAAATCACCGAAAAAAATCTTTACAGTACCTATACACAATCCAAACAAAATAAAAGCCTAAATAGTAGATTATTAACCAAGGGGATAAAGCAGTGTCTTCTGTCGTGATCGCGAGCGTAATGAAATATCAAATGGCAAAGTTGTAGGTAATAAAAAGATCTAGGTACAACTTTTGTATTTACAGTTTTTTCACATGTGAAAAGTTCAAAAAACCAAGTTTTTGGTTTTATATTTTTATCTTTTACAATAAATTTTTTTTTTCACGGAATTTGGTGAAAACTTACCTTTTTACGTCACAAATACACTGTAATTTATTTGATTTGAAATATTTAGTTTTTCTCCTTATTTTGACTTAATATCGAAAATTTTTTTTTCCATAGGACTTGTAGTTTTGCCGGAAATCGAGATAAACCGTTTTTTACCCTTAAAACTCCCCCCATTTTTTTCCCCGAGCTCAGATTGCCCGTAAATTATTTTTCCTTTTATTTTTATAACATTCTCCTCCTTTTCCAATGAGTTTCATCATTTTAAAGGTATCTACCCTGGTCTAATAGTCGTTTATTAACTGTGATTAACTTGTTAAGACACAGACAAAAATAAGCTTTATTACTGAGACTTTTTATATACATACGTCTACGAGTATTGCTATACTTTAATACTTTCTATAGCGTTTACCACTCAGGACGTCCTTCATATCACAGATGCCACATACCTACTGATGGTTTTGGTACTTTGACTAAAACCCTATATTACTCCCACAAGTAAGCCAAAAGTTAGTAAGTATAGTCCCGAGAGAAATTTCCCCCTTTACTACATAATGTATCAGTGCAGTCACTACGTATCGTAAAACTCTAAAACGGTGCACTCCGACATAGCACTCAAGAGCATAGAAATGTCGTTTAGCCTCTGTAAAAGATCTCCCAGTTTTAGAAAGGTTGATAAAATTTCGAGAAGGCTGTGGAATTCTCCCGAGGGAATGTAGTGAGCCTTATATTATTGTAATTGAATTGTGTTTTCCTCTGCCTTGCGGCGCCGGTGTTAGCGGAGTAAGTAAGTTGTTGTCGGAACAGGTATGTGAATAAAATTTTTAAGTAGTTTCTTTCAGGACGCTGTGTTATTCTTATTTATTGTTTCTAAAAGTGTGTAGGAAGGAAGTCTTTACCGTGTCCGTTTGTTTAAAATAAAAGTGGTTCTTGTTTTCTTACGTACGTACCTACCTATGTACATCTGGATCCTTAATCCACGCAGTTTATGTGACCAGTAAACTACTGAATTGATTGAAATTAAATTCGGCGTGATTTAAGTTCATACTATAACATATAGGATAGTTTTTATCCCAAAATTCAGCACGGTTCCCATGGGAGACGGGATGAAAGTCAAAATGTATAGGTACTTAGCTGTAATTATTTATTAATGCGTAGTCCGATTTTATTCATTATTTTTTGATAGAATAGAAAGGAGATAATACTGCCTAATCTCTGAAAGGCTGGATTTTGATTTTGATTGGACTTTCACTGGTGACTGTTTACATTTTGATCTACCTAAACATTTGCCAGTGAACTTTTAACAGTTTTTAGCAAGGTATGAGCACAAAGGAACTCCCACGGGAATCGGAATTATTAAAATCCTTTATCCGAACGACGAACGAGACGAAGTCGTGGGCATCCTCTAGTAATTAGTAAAACATATTATACTATATATAGCGATCAAAGTCGGCTAACCTCCGTTGAGATTGACCTCCATGACTGAAACCCGTTTAGAAGGAACAACATCATGGAAATGATGTATTCGATCGATCTTGATTGGTATTTTTAACCCCCGACGCAAAAACGACGGGGTGTTATAAGTTTGACGTGTCTGTGTGTGTGTGTGTGTGTGTGTGTGTGTGTGTCTGTCTGTTCCCCTGTGGCGCTCAAACGGGTGGACCGATTTGAATGCGGTTTTTTTTGTTTGAAAGGTGAATTAGTCGAGAGTGTTCTTAGCTATGTTTGATGAAAATCGGTCCAAGATGGCCGCCGCTACAAAATGGCGGATCACATATTTTTTCACATCTCCCTTAATATGGGTATCAAATGAAAGGGCTTGACTAGTAGAATAGCATTATGCAAATCCAAGATGGCCGCCGCCACACAATGGCGAATGTCGGGGGTTTTTTAAATTTTCAATTTATACTTGTAGTAACTTAAATACAGTGTGAGCCGCACTGACGCCACACTGTACAGCACATTTAACTCAGGGAATTGACATGCAATATTCTGAAACTAACTAGGCTCCATCCCAGCCGTAACAGTCGTTATTGAACCATCGGAGACACTTCAATTAGTCACGATGGAAACTACCTCATTAATATGCTCCTATATGTTCGATAGCTAAATGTATATTGTACCTATAGGTAGATAGTTTGTAGTGAATGCATATAGCTGCCTCGTTGGTCTAGTCGTTAACATATTCGACTGCAGATTACGAGGTCCCTGGTTCGATTCCCGGGTTGGACAAAATAATTGTTAGGTATTGGGGTTTTCTGTCAAGAAATTCTCAGTGCCAGCCCGGAGTTGGTAGTTGGCGGTGTTTCACCCCCGTATCTCGGAGAGCACACGTTATGCAGTCGGTCCCGGTTGACAATAGTCGTTAAAACCCGCCAACTCGCATTGCAACAGCGTGGCGGATCTAAGCTCTAAATCCCTCTCTCCTATGAGAGAGGAGGCCTGTGCCCAGTGGGTGTTAAACGACTGTAATAGTAGGTAAAGTCCGTTCATTTTCTTACGGTCACCTTTGTGTGTCGCCGCCTCCGCCGCGCGGCGTTTTGCCAAAGACACCGCCGGTCACGTCAAAAGATGCCGCGCGGGGTGTACAGGCACAAGGGGTTTTGGCGTTTTATACCTACTCATATTTTTATATTAAAATTCTCTTTCCTTTTTATATTTTTTTATATTCGTATTTTATTACAATATAACCATAAACATAAAATATAATATTATCATAAACACGGGCCTTCTCTCAAAATGAGAAGGATTTTAACCATAGTCTACCACGATGGCCAAGTGCGGATTGGCAGACTATTCAGAGATTCTGTTAGAATAGAAAAAAAATTACAAATAGAAAAAAATAAAAAAAAAATAAAAGGAGAATAGTAAGAGCACCTGCGCCTTTTTTTTTTTTTTTTTGACGCTGGGAAATGCATTTACGCACACCTTTCGGAAGCAGCGCAGCGGACTGCGACGCTTCCGGAAGGTAGTGTGGGACTCATGCAGGCCAAGAAGTGGCCAGAATACCCACTAAAACCCAGCGATGTTCCTCCGTGTCGCCTGGTGGCTGGGTTACGGGTACACTTGCGCAATCATCCGCGACCCAGCCGGCGCCGTCCGCCGAGGCAGACCCTCCACCGGGGGACCTAAAGGCCCCCTAACACCGTCTGAGGCGCACCAGGAACATAATGGTGCGCCCCCCGACCCGAGGCGTCTCAACGGGCGACGGATACACCATTCCATCACCCGGAGTTCCTCGCTAGAGGCAACCCTCAAGAGGGCCACACCCGCAGGCGACCCTCAAGAGGTTCACCCCTCGTGTAATTTTTTATAGAGGTTTTCTTCCTCGCGGCCCCTCGCTCAGTGCGTGGGGCCCCCGGTTCCGCTCAGTGCGGATTACGGGTTGCCCGACGGTGGCCGAAGCCAGCGCCCACCGGCCAAAAAGACCAGCGGACCCGCCGCGCAGGGCGTTTCCACCCCCTCCTGTAATTTTTTAACGAGGTTTTCTTCCTCACGGCCCGAAAGCCTCCCCCCCAATTGTCGCCGCCCGGAGTCTCCACAGTCCACTCTGATGAACAGAGAAGTACCAGGATCCTCCAAGCGGCAACCCCCCTGCTGGTTTTGGTCCGCGCCGGGTTTCCCCGGTACCTCCCATATCTGGGAGGCGTTCCCCCATCCGCCACCGGGGGGACGCGCCCGATGGGGGACCAGCAACCCCACACGGGAAGAGCACCTGCGCCTGTACCGACACTATGTTACCGAACTGACTATAGTAGCGGAATGCATAACTATGGCTGCTTATTTCTCATTATTCTAATTTTTTTACTTATTCCTTAGCGATTTACAGACAAAGCGAGATTGAGAAAGTTGATAGAGATTTGTCTTGAACTTAAAATACGTATCAAACTTTTAAATTATTGGCCCTTGTTCTCAAAATTTAAAATATTTGCTACAGACATAGCAATCCAACCACCCAATTATGGAAAAATCTTTTAATAGGTATATGTTTTCAGTAAGATATTTTTAGTTGCAATAACTCGTATTTTTATGAAAAGATACATATTCTATAGGATCTTAAAAGGATCAATAACATGATGTTCACAAAACATCTCAAAAGAATTCCCTCAACATACACATAGCCTAGTGTTAATTCAAACTCGTACCTCAAATCGCGATTTGCGACGAACTCTTTTAAAAGTAGATTCTTATCAAAGACGTATGGTCGTTCGTTGAGTTTCAAACGTTTTCCAATAAAAAAAAGAAAAGTACTTACTTAACTAAATTAAAAATGAAAATGTAAAAAAAACTCGAAATTAAAGTATTCGTTGAGAGAAGAAGGAATTTGTCTGCAAAGGAGATTCATTGTACGGTAATAAATAATTTTACTAGCTAGTTGGTCTAGCGGCAAACTTAGGTATACAGGTCTGTAGGTGCGGGTATAAGGTCCCAGATTCGAATCCCAGATAGGATAAAAAAAATCGCTAAAGTTCCGAGGTGCTAAAATCTAACAAACAGATTTTGGACCGACAAGCGCATTTTGGCAGACCCCCCTTAGTCAGAAGATATCAAACGCGGCGGCTGCTGGACACAAGCGGCGCAAGATCGAGACATTCCCTATATGACATATTATGTCCAGTACTCCAGTGGTGATGTTGTCGAACTAAAAGTTTGTAGGTAGTGGTCTATCTACAAACTTTTACTTCAGTCAAACTCCGCAGTCTTGGCCTGACGAAATAGAAAGTCGGTAGTCTTGACCCTTACTTAATTGCTGTAAGGATTTGGGTGAAAGTCAACTTTGCAAATAGAACTATAGAAGATATCGTAGTATTTTCCACACAAGTCCGTTGCTAAAATTGCATGTAAAATAGTTTCATTGCCGTTAATCCGATACAGTCGGCTGGATAAACAATCCTCGTAAAGGCTTGGACAGACTCCGAGCGAGAGCAGCGACGACGGTAGGTACCTACGGCAGCTCAGCAATTCGTCACACTGTACGTATCCATATACATGTATGTACACAAATACATACAGTTTTTACCTAATACTAGGAACTCAACGAAGCACCTCAAACTTTGAAAAAATCAACTGCCGAAATCTTGCTAATTCTTCTAGACTTCCGAATCAGTGGTATGTCCACTTGACCATTCGAACGCGCTTTATTTATTTCAATAAAAAATGTTTCTATTCTATTCAAAGTGCTATTAGTTAATGCAAGTTTATCTACTCATCGAATACCGAAACAAAATAAGAAATATGTATTGCCCACAAAGTATGATTTTGTATTGTACATTATTGACCGGATGTATGCATAGTAGGTACATTTTTCACAGTTATGGCTAGTTCTGCGCGCTCTGCAGTGTAAACGCCCTCATACATTTCCTTTCAATAATCTTATAGGAGCATTATTGGTCACAATATTACTGTCGCGCGTCGTTGCCGCTGCGCTCATGTGTGTCCGAGCCTTTAAGCCGAACTCAGTCTAACCGAGTGCTGACGAAGTTAAATTGTATTTTGCTAACAGTTTGTCTTGTAGTTGAAGATTTCATTAATCACACAGAAGCTTAATATATTATGTCTGCTTACATTGTTTAACTGAAATTCCGAAAACTAAATCAAAGAACACTCTGTCAAGTAAAGCAGTAGGTACGATAACGTTTCGGTTTCAAAGAAGCGGGCTTTACTTCTATGAAATAAAATTCATGCGGAAGTCCATAAAATGTTAAAATATTTGTTTGGACAAAGAAGAGAACATTTTATTTCCCTGACACCTAAAAGCTGTATAGTTAGATTAGCTAAATAGATCAGAATAGATTCTGATCTATTCTATTCTAGTAGGTATATGATAGCCCGCCCATTGCCACTTCAGCTTCGCTACTCATTGATCTATGTCGCGGTTACTCTGGTCACACAAAAACACCAAGCACAGCTCGATCTATCATCTGCTTATCTGGGAATTAATTCAATAGTTTAATTATAATATTATCTTTGGACTAGAGTCGAAAAATTTTTAAAGAATTTGTGAATCTGCATTTGAATTTCCATACCAAGTTTTGTATGTTTTTTTTACTCTTTTTTCATTCTATTTTTACAAATAAACGCCATCGATATTTGCTTTGTTTCTTAATTACTCAATCAAGACATACTATGATACCGCAGTGGATTCCGTTGTTAATGTCAATATTAATGCTGGAGCACGGAGAGAGTGAACTTTTGTTCGCAAGTCGGATCCCGACATGGAAGTGCACTTCATTTAGTTTATTATCTGCCGGCCGGCTATTAATCCTTGATTTTCCTCAGAAGAAGTGTGTGTGTGTCTGTCTGTTCCACCGTAGTGCTCAAACGGGTGAACCGATTTGAATGCGGTTTTTTTTTTATTTGAAAGTTGAATTAGTCGAGAATTTTCTTAGCTATATTTGATGAAAAACGGTCCAAGATAACCGCCGCCACCAAATGGCGGATCACATATTATTTTAACACAACTCCCTCAATATGGGTATCAAATGAAAGGACTTGATTAATAGAATAGCACTATGTAAATCGAAGATTGCTGCCACAACAACATGGTGAATGTCGGGGGTTTTTTAATTTTTAATTTATACTTGTGGACATAATCGTATGATAGTGTGGTGGAGTTTTTTATAAACCCATAATAATGCTGAAGCTCGGAGAGAGTAAACTTTTGTTCGCAAGTTGGACGGAACATGGAAGTGCACTTCATTTAGTTTATTATGCGCAGTCAATCTGCTGGCCGGCGCGCGGCGATTAATCCTTGATTTTCCTCAGAACGTTTCCAATCTATAAAGCTTTTAGGTCTCACGGAAATACTGTATCAAGCGGTAAAATATCAGTTTATTTTTGAATGTAGCTGTACATAAGTATATCAGCTTATTTTGTCCAAACAAAAAAGTCATATTATTTCCTTTTCATGGATAATTTTAATTTTCCTCAGAATGGTTTTCAATGTCAAAAATATTTTTTTTAGATTGAAAAAAATATACGCTAAATTGAAAATTTTCAGTTTCTTCCGTTATTAATATCTATTTGATTTGTATGGGATGTCATAGAAAAAATATTTTTCTTTCTTGAATAAGAGCTTTTCGGAGTGTATATTAAGATGAGAGACTTTGAGAAAACGGTTTAATGAAACTCATTGAAACTCTGCCAGGTGCGTGCATTTCATTTATCTGTATCATATAAAATTGATACTTAGAAAAGTCTTAGCAGTTCAACAGTTCAAACAGCGTACCTAAACTTGGTCCTGTCTGGGTCCTGCAAAGAAGGTTCAAACCCCCACTCTACGTCGTACGAATTTATAATCAAACAAAGTCGTGTTTGTTCGAACACTTATAACTCGAGAACGGTTGGACCGATTTTCATTGAAAAATTGACGAAAAAATAAAATAAAAGAAAAAACAGTTTCCCATACAAAATGTTCATGGGTTTCGTAACTATCAAACATTTAATTTTTTAATAGTATCTATATATAAAAGAAAAAGGTGACTGACTGATTGACAGATCTATCAATACACAGCTCAAACCACTGGACCGATGGGGCTGGCATGCAAATAGATGACGTAGGCATCCCCTAAGAAAAGATTTTTCAAAACTAAGGGGATTGAATATGGGTTGAAAAATTGTATGAGATTTATGTGAATCCACGCGAACGTAGTCGCGGGCATCAGCTAGTAAGTATATAAAAAATTGTGACTTTAGTAATTGAAATAAAAACACTTCATTAAATATTAAAAGGAGAAACAAGGAAACTTATCTGAACGATGAAACAATTAGATTTTTTATTCCAAGGCAGCAACATGAATTGTTAATTTAAGAAAGGGAAAATAATTGTCTTCAAAAAGGAGAGGAATAGTAAAAAAAAAAAATGCTTTGAACTTCTCATCTCTAATTGGAGTACTTAATAAAATTCAACAGAAATTATAAAATTTCGTGGACGCGGAGAGTTCGCCTAATATAGGAATAAGCCTACCTCGTTTATATATCATTTTAATATGGACATACTCGTATGATAGGGTCTTAGAGTTTTTTTTATGTAGGTAAGTACTAATAGAAATTATATACAATTTTTTTTAGAATCGGATTATGTATATTATTTGCTCAGATTAACACACAATGTATGATTAGGTTCCAGTAGTAATAAATAATAGGAAAATTATTAATTTTATAAAATTACTAATTTTCCTATAAACCGGAATAGTTAACTATGCCGAATATAATTCGGAAACCGAAAATCACGCGGGCGAAGCCGCGGGCAAAAGCTAGTATAATCTATCTATCTATCTATTTATAATATAATAAAACTGTAACAGATCCAATTCTGTTTGAAAATTTCTTTTGGAGGGCACTCTATAATCGATACTGAAGCAAAAAACATTTTTTTTTTATTTTTGTCTGTCTGTCTGTCTGTATCTTGGCCATGCATCACGCCGAAACTACTGAATGGATTCGAATGAAACTTGATACAATTTGAGTTTATACTCCGAGGTAGGACATAGGATACTTCTTATCCCGAAATTCAGCACTGTTCCTTTGGGAGAGGGGATGAAAGTTAAAACGTATATTTAGCTGTAATTCACTAACGCGTTGTTCGATTTTACTCATTCTTTTTTTGTTAGAAAGGTAGTATTTTATATATTATCCCGTAAATATTTCAAGGTCATAGGTTTTTTAATTCAGACATTACAACCCTCAGTATTGGGTTCAAATAACTTGGGACCCGGATCTTTGAACGCATGGCTTATTTTAAACTGGTGTGCGTTTAGATTTATGTTTGTCGGTCTGTCTATTTATTCCAGCTAATCTCCGAAACAGCTGGATCGATTTTAATGGAACTTTCAATGGCAGATAGATGACGTTATAAGGAGTAACTTAGGCTACATTTAGTTTAGGTACATAAAATAATTATGGGATCCAATCCGATTCTATATAAAAACCTATATCCACGCGGACGAAGTCGCGAGGATCAGCTAGTATATTATTAAGAATGCATTAAATACAGATACCTACTACATGTATCGCAATGTAATACCTAATCATAGCAGCTTACGTGCTTGCCCCCATGTCCTATATAGCCTATAATACAGTCGCACATTTTTCATGATCCACGCCCTCTGTCTTTCGAAACCGGAATTACAATGACAAATTACATCGAGCTCGGGAGCGACGGCTGTTGTGTCAAAAGCACTTAAATTTTCATCGATTGTAATTTCTGTTCACACCGCGCGGATCATTTGTTATTCATGAACACTCTCTTTTTCAAAGGCGCATGCAAATTAGTTTTAGTGTCACTAACTGTTCCGGTGCAATTTTTCATTTTCCCTGCACCAATATTTAAGTTAATAAAAATTTATACTTGTAAAATTGACATTCAAAAAGTGTACCTACAGTGTACCTACCTAGACCTACCACCAAGTTTGAATAAATAAAGTTTGATTTGCCGCCATTGCCACTTATTTCGTGACTCGATGTGCTATGTCGATAAATCCAGTGGCGAACGCCATTTTAAAAGCGTGTTTGTTTAGGGTCCCGATCTTTTTATTCTCCTAACGCGCATTTATATTTTTTTTTCACTATTATGAGTAAGTATGTCGTATCAAAGAATTTTTGGTAGGACAGATCTACTGGGTACCTTTAATCTTTATCTTGGGAACGTAAGAAAACGGGCCTCGCTGATACGAATTCACCCACGTCTATATTAGTCCCTCCCTGGGATCCTCTCACCCTCTAATTTGATTCCACAAGTATACTCCAATATTAGCTTATAACATAGATATTCCTATAACTTAAATTTTTCACTAGTAGGTACCTAAATCACCGAACACGGTAACTAATTAGTGATAAGCCTAAATAAAAACCGGCCAAGTGCGTGGCGGGCCACGCGCAGTGTAGGGTTCCGTAGTCAGTCCTCGAAAAACAGATATAACTCCTTAACCTGTGAACCTTACTTAGCCATGATAGTTTTCCTTTAAAATGGATTATATATACTACTACTGTGAATTTTTTCAAGTTCCTATATACTGCCATTTGGTTGATAGAGGGGGGGGACACTTGACTCTAATAAAAATTAGCACTTTAAAACATCATATTTTACAAACGGATCTAGAAATCGAAAAATGATGTTTCCACACCCATAGTATTTTTAAAAGACCTATTAAACGATACCCCACACTATGGGGTAGACGAGAAAAAAAATATTCATCCCCACTTTACATGTAGGGGAGCTACCCTAAAAAAATATTTATCAAAATTTTATTTCACCACTTTGTCGGCGTGATTAATATTTATAACCATGCCAACTTACAGATTTCTAGCACTAATTAACCGAGGATGGACAGACAGACAGACAGACAGACAGACGGATGGACATGGCGAAACTATAAGGGTTCCTTGTTTACTACGGAACCCTAAAAATCGGCTATAACACTGCAATTTCCTTGGGGCGTTAATTATGTTTTGGTAAATGATCACCGGATCAGCGAGCACCATTTACCTCGCGTTGTTTCCGTTAACAAAGGACGGGTGTCAGCCGTAATTGATTACGCAGCCTCGACCCTCGCCCCTTAATGGCGAGAACCTACAAACGAAGAAGCTATACCGAAAAAAGTCTTTGTTGCCTACTTAACAAGATAAAGTTCATACACTCAGGGCCGGATTTAACCCTATCGGGGCCCCTAGGCAATGCAATTCTCGGGGCCCCTTTCCTTTACCCTTGTCGTACTTTTTAAAATATATTTTTTCTAGTAGTTTTTTTTAAATACTTCATAAATCGTAAACCGCAATTTGCTTTATAGATAATGTTACGGAACCCTTCGTGCGCGAGTCCGGATCGCACTTGGCCGGTTTTATTTCTCGACTAGGCACTCACGTGGTCCCCGTGGGCCCCTAGTCGGTGCGGGGCCCCTAGGCAGTTGCCTAAACTGCCTTATGGATAATCCGGCCCTGCATACACTAAAACTCAACTGCTGCTCTTTGGGATTATTCATGGAAATGTCATTAATGTCATGTTCCGAGAGTGCTCGAGCGTAGCATTTTCTAGCATGTTCCTTCATACAATCCCGTGACAGCGCCCCGTAATGTCCCCAAGACGAGCTCAGCCCATGGACGGTCTTACATAATTCCACCATCACACTATCACACTAATATTATAAAGCGTGCGTGCGCGCGTGCGTGCGTGCGTGAGGGCGTGCGTGCGTGTGTGCGTGAGTGCGTGCGTGTGTGATATATTTAACGCCGCAACGTCTAAACCGATTTGGCTGAAATTTAGAATGAAGATAGATTATGCCCTGACTTAACACATAGGTTACTTTTTATCCTGAAAAATCCACAGTTCCCGCGGGATTTTGAAAAAACCGAAATCTGCAGCTACAGCTATAGGTACATTTAAGTTTACTGTAGCAAACTTCCTTGATAGTTTGGACTTTGTTGGTTTGTTGGAAAAGGGAGCGGGAACGGGAACCGGAAATCCACGATTCCCTCAGGATTTGTAAAAAACAGAAATTCACGCGGGTGAAGCCGCGGGCAAAAACTAGTATAACTATATTTTTGCGAACGATTACCTATGGTAGTAGAGTTCTGAAGCTTGTGAACGAGGTCAACAAGGTGCTTAAGGGCACACGTATCCCCGATATGAATAAAGACGCCTTACTCGTGGCCAGATTCAGTCGGTATAGGCCCGACTGGTGTCCAAACACCGTGAAACACGGATCCTTGGAATTGATCTAGGGAATTTTGGAATGGTAAGTGAAGCGAAATATTAATTTATATTCATAGATATACAGATAACTAAAGAAAGGTTAATTTCATATTCACAGTTCGTGTTCAATTTATTATAATTACTATCTCTTTGAAACCTGTATTTTAATTATTATTTCACTATTACTAATTAAATTATTAGCATTTCAAAGACTGGAGTAGATATTGAGAAATGTCTGAGATGTTACGAGAAAGATTATTTCGTTTCGATGTCTTCGACAAAGCGGTGCCAATAAATCAAATCGAGATCTAGTTAATAAACCAACGATATATTATTATCTGAAAACTTTATTTATTTACGAGCGGATACCCGCGACTTCGTTCGCGTGGATATTGATTTTAATAATCCCGTGGGAATCATTTTGTTTTTCCTATGCTCCTTTGAGCTTAAACCTTGCTAAAAACTGTTAAAAGTTCACTGGCGGATGTTTAGGTACATCAAAATGTTAACATCCGCCAGTGAAAGTCCCATCAAAATCGGTCCAGCCTTTCGGAGATTAGCCAGTAGTCTTTAAAGTATCTACTTTCTAACAAAAAAAGAATGAATGAAATCGGACCACCCGTTAACGAATTACAGCTAAGTACACATTTTGCCTTTCATCCCCTCTCCCAAGGGAACCGTGCTGAATTTCGGGATAAAAAGTATCCTATATGTTACTCCATAGTATTAACTTAAATCATGCCGAGTTTCATTTCAATCCATTCAGTAGTTTTTACGTGATGCGCGCACAAACATACAGACAAACAGATAAACAGACAAACAGACAAACAGACAAACAGATAAACAGACAAACAGACAAAAATTTCAAAAATAGCTGTTTTACGTTCTATTACTTATCCCTAACATCCCCCAGTTATTATTTTGCAAAAATCTTCAATGTACAGATACGGCAATTCTACGATTTTATTATATGTATAGATTTATTATATGTATAGAAGATATAGATAACCTATTTGCTCATCGAGTTACGAATCCAAAATGGCATTGGGCCGGGATATAGTTCGAAGAACCGATAAGCTTTGGGGTTCCAAGGTGCTGGAAAGACGACCTTTTACCAGAAAGTGAAATTTTGATTATCCTTCTAAATCAGATGGATAGTCGACATCAAACAAATCGCAGGGAGTTCCTGGGTACAAGAGGAGCAATACCGCGGTGTAAGGAGATTCCTAAAAGGGCTCTTCTCAGACCAGGGCGCGTTTGGAACCCTCGTAGTTTTAGTTTTAAGTTTCCGTAAATAATTATCACCATGTTGCCTGTACCTAAATTGACGTTCAAAAAGTGTACAGTGTACCAATTTTGAATAAAGTTTATTTGATTGATTGATTGAAAAAGCGACCTATGTGACGTCTTTTGGTTAAGGACGAAATTAATAAATAATTTACCATTGGTATATTTCAATAGTTCTATAAAGCAGATCCCACACAGCCGTTAGAGTAGCTGGAGGTGCAAGAGCCGTCAAAATGCAGCAAGACGTCAGCAACATCAGATACACAATAAGAACGCATGAGCAGAGGTCACATCATCAGCACTTTTTCGATGCGTATGATGCGGCTGACGACGCCTACTCTCACGCGTCCCTTGCACCTTTCGCGGCTCTTACGTCTCCTGCGAGTCCTGAGAGTATGGTCCTGGTCCTGTTAGTATGGTCCTGGTCCTGTTAGTATGGTCCTGGTCCTGTTAGTATGGTCCTGGTCCTGTTAGTATGGTCGTTTTTTTTTTTTTTTTTTTTTTTATTGCGAAATAGGCTTACGCTTGACGACAATCATGCCTGAACAGCAATGATGAGATCTAAGTTGGAACGCGCTTGCCTAGAAAATGCCTATTCACTCTTGCCTTGAAGGTACTTAAGTCGAACGAGGCGGGAAACACGGAAGCCGGAAGGGCGTTCCACACCCTAGCGGTTCGTATCAGAAACGTCGACCGAAAGCGCTTTGTTCGAGCCGACTGAACGTCAACCACATAGGGATGCCATCGTTCTCGACTTCTCGCTGTTCTGTGGTGAAATGGTGAAGGAGGGACTAGGTTAAAAAGTGCCTGAGCACACTCTCCAAAGTATATCCGATAAAAGACCGATAGACAAGCGACATTGCGTCGGTGCTGTAAACTGAGCAATTTCGCCTGCGTTAGTGACCGATCGCCTATGATTCTACGGGCGCGGCGATCAACCGAGTCTAATGCATCGAGTTGGTATTTGGCAGAGCCGTCCCAGAGGTGGCAGCAGTACTCCATGCCTGACCGGATTTGAGCCTGGTAAAGTGTGAGGCGTTGTGCAGGTGTGAAGTACCGCTTTACCTTGTTCAGGATACCAAGTTTTTTAGCAGCTGTTTTGGCCTTCAACTCGATGCATTTCCCGAAATTGAGTTTGGGTGAGATGTCAATACCCAAAAGCTCAATGTGATCACTAATCGGTACGGATACACTTTGGAAAGTAGGAGCCAAGGTAAAAGGGCTCCTTTTTGCGGTGAATAAACACGCTTGAGTTTTGGTGGCATTAAACTTAACTAAATTGGCGTCACCCCAATCAGACACCTCCTTGAGAGTCAAGTTAATGCGATTCACCATTGCCTCTCTTTGCTCAAGGATCTCAGTAGCACTGGCTCGAGAACTGGACGTGTATCTATCCGTAACGGTGCTGTCATCAGCGTACCCAAAGATACCGGGTTTAAGCAGATCGTTGATGTGCAGCAGGAAAAGGGTTGCGGATAGAACAGATCCCTGAGGGACACCGGCATTGATAGCCATTAGGTCAGACGAGTAGCCGTCGACGACTACCCGAAAAGACCTGTCACTCAGGAAATCTGATATCCAGCTACAAAAGCCAGTGGGTATTCCATATGCTGGAAGCTTACTGAGAAGACTGCCGTGCCAGACCCGGTCAAAAGCCTTTGAGATGTCGAGAGAAACGGCTAGCGCCTCTCCGTATTTCTCAATGGCTTCACCCCACCTCAATGGCTTCGTCTCTGGTCATCTTCCTTTCACCTATTCATAGTTCCTCAGCTCCTCACCTTTCCTCTCCTCACTCATCGTTTATCTCGTATCAATCGCTTGCGCTGGTTAAGCAAGGGTGGGAAATTGGAGATCCGCCTTAAGTAGGTTTTTCTTTTGATCCGTTCCTTGGAGAGCAAGTTAAGCCATCGGTCCCGGTTTCTACCACTAACTAAATTAAGGTAAATTTTAAACCTAACAGCCGAAATCCCATATCTTGCTTGAGACGTAGCGAAGGATCTGGGGATTCACTGCATTTATATCTCATAAAAATCCCTACCATTGTATGAGTTATGGAAAAGGACACGCTTGCCACCAATGAGGGATGCGACGCATCCTTTAGCACGAGAAACAAAACCGAGAGCCACTATATAAACACTGTATATAAACCATCCATTTTACATTTCACGGCGTATTAATAAATCATAACTGCAGCCCGTAGAAGCATTTGTTCTACATCTGGTGGATATACCTACTGTAACTTTGACGGGGTGTATTTATGGTTTTACGAATGGAAGCCGGACATTTGATTAATCCACAGGAATAAAGGAAAGCTTCAGCGGAATTGATTAACGATTTGTCTGTCTGATTTCATTTAATCCTAAGTGGACGGGATTATAATTTTACTCTGCTTTATGTGAATTGTTTCAGGTAGGTGCTTTATCCAAGAATTTATAAGCTCAGTGGGTATTAAGTAAAGTTTTGCTTACAATAATAATTCATCAGCCCAATACATTTCATAAATAGGGTATCGGTTTCCTGGAAGACACTCTTCCGATAAGACCACCTACCACCACTTTAAATGTTAATTATATTTTTATGGTTTAGTAATTGTATTCAGCATCGGCTAGCTGTTAATATTTTCTAGACGTGCCTCTGCACTGCCTCGGTCATAGTACTATTATATAATATTCTGTGCCTCGGTCCTCAATCGAGAATTATGCTCTTTTGCCTCGGTCCAGGCACAACCATACTAAGCAGCGCAGCGCAATTCCACGCGAGGCTGCAACGCTTAATTTAAAACCCAGCTATTGTTCCTTTCACAGCTCGGTGATCCATACATCTACACTTTTTTCTATTCAAACTCAAGGCTCCGATTGTAATTTATTCTCTTCAAACATTCATAATAATCACATAGCATTTTCATCACTTCGCTTTATAATAAAAAACTCTGCTGAAATTACTAAGGATATTTGTTTGGTCTTCATCGCGCTATCTGTCTTTGCAAATTACTCCCCAGCCTTGACGAATTACATCTCATCCGAAAGCGACTGTTTCAAATCAAAATCAAAATCAAATCAAAATCTAGTACTACGTCACTATGTAATAAAGTACCGCCAGGCGAGCGGATTCTATACAGCCGGACCCGCAGATGTAGTGGTGGTATTTCGTGTCCAAGATCCGATGGTGTGGACTGTTTGCTATAGGACAAAGCTTCGTAATTTCTGGGGTTAATAGTTTGTGTTCTATGTTCTGTCCTCTATTTCTGATGAAGTCCTAGAATCTAGATATATATGTGCATACAACCTTTATAGTGCTAAAAATTCCTATGAGATATTTCACTGCACCGTTATACCTATTATACCTCACCCGGTGGCAGAGAGGCTGGCTTTTTAGGCAATCATAATCATAAAGGTATCAGCTCAGCTGTTCATAGCATAAGTATATTTTATTCTATAGTTCTGCGGAGAACTGCAAAGATATAATTTCATAATAGGTTAGCTCTTAAATCCGATTGAACCGACCGTTGGCACCAAAGCAAGGCAAGTACTGTATGGTGAACGGCCCAGCGGCACTGGTTCGGTCGTCTAGTAACACTTTTATGATAACATTTTACAGCTTACAATCTATATACTTATGTTTTTTTCGTATTTCCAGTATTTTGTAAAGTCTCATCTATAAACTAAGATTTCGAATTACCCGAGTCTGCAGTGACCAAATTAGTGATCTATTTAGTGTCTTATTTATTTATGTCCCGTCTTTATTCAATGTTCCGTATCAATTTATAATACAAGTAATAAAATTATACGCAAAAGATAGCAACTAAGAGTTGGCATAATATAAAAGTAACTAAACACAAAAGTATTTCACGCTAGTTGATCGCAGTTTTTTTCAGTAACAAAGCTGTTAGTTTGATACATAAGTCTCCGAAATTTACGGTCACTATTACAACATCCGTTCTACATATTCCCATAACAACGCAGGCGATAAATCATAATACATTTATCCCGAAAAACCATTTGTTACTGTTTCAGCTCCATAATGGAATTTTGGAAATATTTATTTATGGCCCATTTTATGGGCGTAGTGTTCTTTCCAAATAGGCTCACCATTGATCGAAACTTATAAACCGACGAAAAAAAGAAAGAAGTTCTCAAGTTGACGCATAAATATATATTTTAGACCTTATTGTTTAGGTACCTACTGTATAGTGTATACCTAGGCATTACGTAATTTTACGTATTTCTCAATTATTCTAATAGTTACATAGGTACCTGACGTGCTTATGGTTTTAAAATAAAACAAGCTCAGAATATTCCTATAATACATAAGCTCAGAATAGTATTTAAAAATCAATTTCAAATATTTAGTAACGATTTCACAAAGTCCGATCGCATAATTGGACCGCACGATACAGGTTTCTCCTAGTGTGGTGTCCACCGATAAATTTACAAGGGAAAGCTTCATGTATTTATATATCCAATGTATTACTTAATTTATGTTACATATTAGTTACATTATCTTTCTCGTCTCATAATGTTCAATAAATACATTTTTATTTAATTTATTTATTTTATTAATTATTAATTTTCAAGCGACAAATAATATTGGCTGCGTTTCCCAGTCATACGAAGACGAGCTCGAAACCTCACATCGTGCCTGAAGCTTGAATTTACAGCCTTGTGTAAATCTGATAGGCCCACTCCAGTGGATAAGCAAACTACGCCTGAAGGCTGAAGCATGTAGGTACATTTTACATGTTCCTTACTGCGCCCGATGCAAGCCGTCTACCAAATTGAGTGCAAGTTGCAACTGACTAAACTAAATTGCGTTTTCTGATACGCCTGTACCTACCTATACCATCGACATTACATTACATGTTTGTCTGTTACGTTGTCTCGATTTAATAATTTCTGAACATATTTTGCCAGATTTGGTACAGTGTGCTTAGTCTAAATCGGAGCACTCGAAAACGAACTCGAAAACTATTGATCGATTTCAGAGTAAAATAGACCTAAAATGGCTTGTATTAAGGTTTGAGTTCGCCAATACATTCAGCATTCGAACAATGCTGAATGTATTGGCGAACTCAAACCTTAATACAAGCCATTTTAGGTCTATTTTACTCTGAAATCGATCAATAGTTTTCGAGTTCGTTTTCGAGTGCTCCGATTTAGACTAAGCACACAGAGATAGCTTGCATTCATTTAGAAAAGCCTCCTTGAAGTGGATAGGAGGGTGAGAGACTATTTTTCAGGGACACTTTTCAACGACCGACAGCATATCTAGTACATTATTATACAACGTTAGTTTTACTTTGCGCAAAAACCGAAACACGTGTCAAATATTTTTACTGTACAAAATTTCAAAAAAATATAATGTAAAGTAACGAAGTTATAAGCTTGCTATGTTGCGTCATTGTCCTCGAAAAAAATGGTCACCGCAAGCCGTCGCCGCAGCGACTTGCGATCGGCGCGAGTTGAATGACCGCCGCTGTGTGCCGACCGTCAGCTGATGCGCGGTAAACCATTGTGTCTCAGCTTGTAGGATTTCAAAATATTTTTGGACAAAAATATAACACTATATAAAAATGGTTGGATTCGATTTGGTTACTGATTATGAACAAACTACTTTCAGGTTTTGCGTAAAGTAAAACTAACGTTGTATAAATCGAAGAGAAACACATGTTATTAATTTCTAGAGTAAGTCTACAGATTGAGTTTGATTGGTTAATAAAATCAAATAGGAATCAAACTCCGTATGTATGGGCCACGCTCGAAATAAACTGTTCAAATTGTGCGGTGCGGCACTCAAAATCGGCACAAGAATCAGCTCATTAATATGTATGTCCATATCTTGTCCAACGTTATTTTATTAGAAACAAACGGAAACCCGCAACTTCGTTCGCGTGGATATTGATTTTTAAATATCTCGTGGGAATCATTTTGTCTTTCCTATAAGCTCCTTTGAGCTCATACCTTGCTAAAAACTGTTAAAAGTTCACTGGCGGATGTTTAGGTAGATCAAAATGTAAACATCCACCATTAAAAGTCCCATCAAAATCGATCCAGGCTTACTGAGATTAGCTGGTAATCTTTAAAGTATCCCCTTTCTAACAAAAAAAGAATGAATGAAATCGGACCACGCGTTAATGAATTACAGCTAAGTACACATTTTAACTTTCATCCCCTCTCCCAAAGGAACCGTGCTGAATTTCGGGATAAAAGGTATCCTATGTGTTACTCCATAGTATGTACTTAAATCGTGCCAAGTTTCATTTCAATCCATTCAGTAGTTTTTGCGTGATGCGCGCACAAATATACAGACAAACAGATAAACAGACAAGAATTTCAAAAATAGCTTTTTTATGTTCCATTACATCCCCCAGTTATTATTTTGCAAAAATCTTTATTGTACAGATACGGCAAGTCTACGATTTTATTATATGTATATAGATATAGATAAAAGATCAGTGCTTTTAGGCATTAGCAAAAAATTAAAAAGTTAAACCTTGACTTGTGGAAAACTGCGCCACGTGTGACTACAACTTCTATTCTATTCTATTCTATACAAACAGTTTGGTACATCCATTTAATATTACCCAACACAGCGATAAATCACACGTCTGCACACACCGCGCAAACCGTTTGTGCCAACTCTCTCATGTCCCAGCACTTTGGATTGCGGAAGGATTTATATATTGCACATTTTGTTAACGTGTGTGAACAGAAATGAACGTCGGTTTAGATCAAGAGCATGATCCTTAAAACAATCACTCTCCGTGCTAAAATATAATAGAAAATCTAGTTTACAAGAAAGTAATAAAATACAACGAAGACAAAGGTAAACAGGAAAAGACTTTAATAATAATTCTTAGTAATTAATCTATGAAAACAAAACCTACTCGAGTTTTCTTAAAACTGGAACATAAGTAAATATGAACACAGAACACTTCATTGATATAATCTTATCACTTTGTATTTCAAATACAAATTATAAGAACAAATGAAAAAGAAGACAAACGATTTGCAACTCTATATACGGAATAATATAAACGCAAATGAAACTCAATTTATAAAACGTGGTATGAATTTATCCCTTGCAATTCTGTTCCAGGGAAATTGACTCCGGTTATTCCCTCTGGGTGCAACACTGTTTTTCTAATCGTTTGCATTTTATCACTTCCACAGAAACTCTATCCATTGCTGCGTGATTTATGCCATAATTAGTAACATCGCTAAGGTTTGCAGCAATGAACTCGTAACATTTCAATAATATAGCTACGATATTACATTAAGAAGTGTTAAAGTATGAGGCATAAGCGTCAAGACGATACGTATGAGTATAGAGAATGTATAAATAACATACTTAGTTCTGCAATTTCACAGTTAAATCGTGCGATCCAATCATGAAGGCGTGTGTAGTTCTTGCAATCTTCTTGGTCGTGGCCTTTGTGGCTATAGCACAGTGTGAAGAGATCGAGGAAAATAATTACAGTAAGTATCGCTACCTAATTATTTTTTACCCGACTGGGTATATGTGTTTCACCTGTGTGTATGTATGTCCATTCCTATGTCCGCTTGTAACTAATCAACGGCTCAACGGATTTTGATAAATGATACGTCATTAGATTTGTCTCAGTGACACGAGTGTTATAGGGTACCTAAATTTAAAAAAAAATCAAAATGGCGGACTTTATGCGCTTTAATGTGCGAGCTGAAAAAAAATTTTTTCTTCAAGACCCTCGAGTGGGGTATCAAAATAAAGGGATTCAAAAGGCAAATACGAAAATGTATAAATTTATATATTTGGAAACAATTTGGAGTGATAAATCGTAGAAAATGACCGTTTCCTATGTCAGTTCGTAACTACTTAACGGCTCAACCTATTTTGATAAATTATACGTCATTAGATTTGTCTTGACGGCGCAAATGTTACTGGGTACATAAAATTTATAAAAAATCAAAATGGCGAATGTTATGCACTTTAATGTGCGGGCTGAAAAAAATTTTTTTCTTCAAGACCCTCGAGTGGGGTATCAAAATAAAGGGCTTTAAAAGGCGAGTACGAAAATGTATACAATCTATATGTTTTAAATCAATTTGGAGTGACAAATCATGAAAAATAAAATAAATAACAACTACACTGTAAGTGGTACGGTGGTAGTTTATTAATTTTTTAGTTCGTTTTTAGCATGGCAGTCGGGTTTTTTTAATTTTTAAATTATAGCTTGTTTTCTGTTTAAAAATTAGGCGACTCCCGCGTCCCCGAGCTTTTAAATAAAATTTATTTTCTTCGTACAAATACCATCTCTTTTCACCCCTTTTTAGGATGGAATTTCAAAAACACCTGTTATTTATTGTACGTGTAGAGTACCTACTCGAGGCATATTTCCTCCCAATTTCAAATTTCTAAAGGCCTATTTCCTAACAAGTGCACCTTTAAATTTCTATAAGATCGCGCCAATCTAAATTATTGCTGTCGGACAAAATATTTTTTATCGAGCAGAGAGATGCTGAGAAGTTTCTAGTCAGGGTTGGTTAATAGTACTTATTTTATTCCCCAAACGTCTTTTAACTTGTCTTGCGATTGTTATCAAAATGTTCTGTTATTCACAGACCCCGTTCACGTTTTGCAAAAGAGACAGCTGTGGACACCAAGGCCCAATATACCACGCTGCACGTCTCTGGAGTGCAATTCCAGTTGCCGAAGATATGGCAGGCATCTGGGAGGCTACTGCACCCTCACTGGATGCAATTGTCTGTGATGATGACTTGTTAATTTATTCGCCTTGAAATCAAGTGCATAATATTCATCATACCAAATATCTCATACTCTACTATTAAAATAAATTTCATAATATCATTCTGTAACTTGTTAAAATCGTACTGGTATTTTACATTATTGCTCTTTACGGGACCTTTCAGATAGACCGGCGCGGAGAGCAGAGCAAATTTTAATCGCATTTAAAATAGAATCTTAAGACATTGAAATAAGCATTATTTTTATATTTTATCTCTTTTATGATAAGAGGATGCTCGAGGATGCTCCCAATACGCTCTGTGTGAAATATTAAGAGCAGCCGCTCGGCTGCTCGTCGAGCCGGTCGGCTGCTCCATGCTCGTGCTCTTTCGCGCTCGAGCATCCGACCGGCTCCGTTCGCGTGCTCTTTCATGCTCGCACAGCCGACCTAGGCCGAATTGCTCTGCCGTCCGGCCCAAGAGCGTATGTACGCTCGGCTCCGAACGCATCCGCGTGTCCGTTCACACAGACCGGCGCGGTCTGTGTGAAAAAAGAAATGCTCTCCGATGCTCTCCGCGCCGGTCTATCTGAACGGTCCCTACTGATGCAATTTAAATTGTAGTCATAAAGTGTTATTATATAAGTACTTACCTATGTAATTTTTTTCATTAATTATTATCAAAACTATTGTGTAATAAATGGTATTTAATATAATTTTTAATGTGTTTATATAAAATTACATCACCGATTTTTCCTTAAGTAATTTCTGATAGTAAAAACCGAACAACTGAAAAACCTATGTCTTGCTTAGCATTATTTTTAACGACGTTTTTAATTGGTTACTTGTAATCATTGACTTATATGCTTGTAATAAATGTTACCAATGAAAGATAGCGGTCAGTGAAAACTTAAAATTAAAACAAACACGACGTGCGCCGTAATACATGTTTTTTTTCGTCCGTATGATTTATAGCGTGGATTTATTCACGGTTTGTTTAACGAATAGACAATGGACAGGCGATTAATCTACCCGAAATATCCACCGAAATTAGGCGCCGCATCAGCTGAAAGTGATTTACTGTTGTCATCGACATAAAGTACTGGCCAGTCGCCCGACCCAATCTGTTTTTACGTGACAGTAAAATGACAATTCTAGCTTGATTCATGTGTTTCTTTCGGTTTCTTTCTTCTTGAGTGCCGTAGATCTACTACCAACTACTTTTGAATAAATGCCTTTTGCCGAGAAATATCTGAGATACTTATTTAAATTGTTCAACTGGCTAATAGTGAAACAGAGTTTCCGTTTCAGTTCTGGCCAGTCAGCATATTATATTGACGCTTAATCTAGTAACCATTGTATCCAAATATCATGTTGATATAGAGGACAATAATATGATGGTACATTTTAAATAGGTACCAACTGTAAAAGGAAATACTAGAAAGCAACATCGCGCGCACCGTTGAAATGCTGATGGAGTCAAGAAAAGTTGGCGAGTGACTAAATATGATATCTGCTGATGCTTCCATGGGGGCATGATAGATCTTATGACCGCTGAAAGCAAATTTGAATGAATCGATGTTTTTTTCGAAAACGATGCGTCGCTTCGTTTCCACACTCCCGCAATGTGCTTCGTGCTACACATTTTCCGGAAAAACTTGTTATAAAATATAAATTATTGAAAATAAGCGTAACATCAGAATAAACCTAATCAATGTTGAACAGAAACATTTTACTCAAGACCGATTCATAACAGTGTTGAGACAATAGATTAAGGGCAATGGGAAGTTATCAATTACATCTCGGATTCGTACAAACATTGGACCCCTGATTATTTGTTTTCCATTACAAATTAATGTACCGGCCCACGATTGATGAAGTGGGTTCACTTCAAGTGATTTGCTTCGCAACTTGGAAAGGGTGGCCTGTTAACGCGTCGAGTTCACTAAGATAAATAAACGGGGGTAGGTACAATTTCATTTCGACGATTAAACGATTTGTAGTTTGATTCGAATTTCCAATGCTTATTTGACTGGAATTTGAGGTATTTTGATTGTGACTATTGATTGAGTGGGAATTATTATTAAATATTAATTATTATTTATTCATTTTATTGTTATTATATAATGAAATGAACAATAATTATTCGGGAGCTCTTTAGCCTTTGCGAGCCATAAGTTGGTCATCATGAAATGAATAATTTTGAACTTTATGAGTAGATTGTTTAGGTTTATAGTCCTGTACAAAGAATCTCTCTTCGATATTTTCATCGACTCTGACGTACCTTACGATTGTTTTAGAGGGGTGAATTGGGTGAAATGAAGTATGAGATGCCAATTCAATCTCCACGCTCGATGAAGTAAATAAGATTTTCCGTAATATAACGATAGTCATGAAACATAAAACGGACTTTATAATTCCTGTTAATTAATTTACTGAAAGTCCCTCGGGAAATTTCAATGAAATTAACGCCTCATTTGGTTTCATTCATTACCTACGGAAATTTTGCAAGAGTGTTTTCAAACTCAGCGTAATTAAATTAAAAGTAAGTATAAAAGTAGAGATAGTATAAGTAGAGATAGTAAGAGAGATAGATAAAGAAGTATATTATATTGATTAAGTTACCTTCTCATTAAGTAGTCGAGGATTACCGCGGCTACGCACGGGTAGTAGCTGTAGCTACACGCTGCTATACCACCAATCACCATACATTGTTTTTAACCCCCAACGCAAAAACGACGGGGTGTTATAAGTTTGACGTGTCTGTGTGTGTGTGTGTGTGTGTGTGTGTGTGTGTGTGTGTGTGTGTGTGTGTCTGTTCCCCTGTAGCGCTCAAACGGGTGGACCGATTTGAATGCGGTTTTTTTTGTTTGAAAGGTGAATCAGTCGAGAGTGTTGTTAGCTATGTTTGATGCAAATCGATCCAAGATGGCCGCCGCTACAAAATGGCGGTTTACATATTTTTTCACAACTCCCTTAATATGGGTATCAAATGAAAGGGCTTGACTAGTAGAATAGCACTATGCAAATCCAAGATGGCTGCCGTCACAAAATGGCAAATGTCGGGGGTTTTTTAAATTTTTAATTTTGTTACATCTTAAAGGGATTAGGCAGCGTTCGATGAAAGCCCAGGCGACTTGACTATTTCCGACATTTTCAACAATTATTATCGTCGTATTTCAACCAATTTACACAAAACCTACACCTAAACCGTCTGAATCACTCTGTCTATTGCTGAAAACCGCATGAATATCCGTACAGTAGTTTTTGAGTTTATCGCGAACAGACAGACAAACGCGGGCACTTTGTTTTAATTAGGGAGTGATTTAAATAGATAAAGGACAAAGGCATTTTTTTTCTAATAAAATTTTAATATAGGTCTATATACCTATACCTACTAGCCGTGTGTGGATATGTAATGAAGAGTGCCGTGTGTGGATATGTAATGTATGTAATAATATGTAATGAAGAGTATGATTAAGTACCTACTTAAGACTTCAATAAAACGTTAGTGGTCGAAGCTTCGAGATTAATTTGCAGAACGTTTGTTAATTATAATAATTCAGCGAAGTCCTGTTTCAGACCCGCTTAGATTAGGTTCTTCAGACTTTGTTAATTAAGCTAGTTGTTGGTAGGTACATTTGAATTCAGGCCTCTAATTAAAACTTTGCTAAAGTAATATGAGTTATGGTATGCATTATGGTGGTTGTACCTAACCTCTTTCTTACAAATTATATTACCTACACCAAAATAATATTATCTACTATTAAGAGTAGAATACAATAGAATAAAAAAGTTTTTTATTCAAATAAACTTTTACAAGTACTTTTGAATCGTCAATTAAATCTACTGGCACTGGTTCGAAATGCCGTTTCAACCGAGAAGAACCAGCAAGAAACTTCTTCGACAAAAGAGTCTTCCGTAAGCTCGAGTTTAATTCAGAAACTACGTCATGTCGGAATGATAAAAAACATAGCAAATATAAAGGGGTGAAATATTTCGAGGTTTGAATTTTGTTTTTGTTGTGAAAAAAGAAAAAAATATAGTGCGAGCTAAGAATCTCCGGTACAAACTTCCAATTTTTTTTAACTCGCTGTGAATACAGCAATACACCTCTTGGGAACCATGAGGTCAGGTCGCCTCACAGTATGCGATCATAACGTTGTCCACGGAACAGACGTGTGACACATATTTTAATTACCCACAAGTATCAATAAATTAAAAATTTAAAAAACCCCCGACATTCGCCATATTGTGGTGGCGGCCATCTTGGATTTGCATAATGCCATTCTACTAGTTAAGCCCTTTCACTTAATACCCATATTGAGGGAGTTGTGAAAAAATACTAAGAACACTCCCGACTAATTCACCTGTCAAACAAAAAAAACCGCATTCAAATCGGTTCGCCAGTTTGAGCGTTACGGGGGAACAGACAGACACACACTGACACGTCAATCTTATAACACCCCGTCGTTTTTGCGTCGGGGATTAAAAATATAGTTTGGAAGTCGTTTCCAAGTAAAAATATTATTTTTTTATGCTCTGGCGATGCCACGTTATCTTATTCATTGAACAGGAAAATCTCTTGCATACGCTATAAAAAGAGAAAAGTTAACGAAATCCAACTTTACTTACATATAATGTCATTGCAACTATAGTTAGTATATATGTTAGATAGTTATGTAGTTAGATAGTATATGCGGTCCGGAAAAAAGATTTCAGAACTTCGTATTATTTTTATGAAAACACTAACTGATGCTGCAACTTCGTTCGCGTGGATTCATATAAATCTCTCACAAATTTTCAACCCCTATTTAACCCCCTTAGGGGTTGAACTTTCAAAAATCCATCCACGCGCGATGGATCCACACCTTGGGACTCGTTATAAGACTAACGTGTGGAGACTATTTAAAGTACGAGGGATCTTCCTTTTTCGTATACATCATCATCATCATCATGATCAACCCATTACCGGCTCACTACAGAGCACGGGTCTCCTCTCAGAGTGAGAAGGGTTTTGGCCATAGTCTACCACGCTGGCCAAGCGGATTGGCAGACTTCACACACCTTTGAGAACGTTATGGAGAACTCTCAGGCATGCAGGTTTCCTCACGATGTTTTCCTTCACCGTTAAAGCAAGTGATATTTAAATACTTAAAACGCACATAACTCCGAAAAGTTAGAGGTGCGTGCCCCGGGATCGAACCCACGACCTCCGATTAGAAGTCGGTTGTCCTAACCACTAGGCTATCACAGCTTTTAACCACTAGGCTATCACAGCTTTTTTTTTTTCGTATACAGTCAAAATAATTCCTTTCTACAGGTCAATACCGCTATTTTTCCGACAGTAGTGTTTTTTTTTTCTGTTTCTTTGGAAACGACATACATAGATTGCTCTAAAAGCCAACAGTTCAAATCATTTACAAATTAGACATATTGTGGGATGGTGATAATAAAAAAAAAATAACCCGGCTGAGTTTATTGTGGGCTCTTCTCAGACCAGGGCGCGTTTGGAACCCTCGTAGTTTTAAAGTTTCCATAGTAATTATCACCATTACATCACTTTCATGTACTTTATATATTGACGTTCAAAAAGTGTACCTACTTTGAATAAATGAGTTTTGAATTGAATTGAATTGAAGTATTCATTTCATTATCAGAATAAAAGAAAAGCCTTTGAAACCAGAACACGAGATCAATAAGGCGGGGTGAAATTTACTGGGAGCCATCATTACAAGACTCCGACAACTGCCAAACTGTCCAACTCTGTAGCGATTCTTTTATTAATTGAATGAGGTAACTTGACGGGAGTAATTGATTAGATTTCGATAAGCAGGTTTATTCTGGGGTCCGGGCTCGAATCGCGCGCTACATTAGCGACTCGAGTCTACAGTCTCTTATCAGTTTTGATATGAGACGGTAATGAAATGTTATTACTAGGTACTCTTCCACTCCAGATACTCCTGTACTTAAGATAGCATTAATATAATTAAACTTATTTACATACATATGTACCTAAGTGACATGATATCTATTTATAAAATATAAGATATGATAAAATCAAGCTGTGAAAAAATCTAACTTTTAAGTCAACAGCAAACAAAAATCAAAAGCAATCAAAATTAGTCAGCCGTTTTTAAGTTTATGTCGTATACATATTTTGACACTCGCAAGGGAATCTAAACTAGGGTACTTTCCGTTGACCTAGAATTCTGTGAGAAGAAACAATGTTTCATTGCACATATTGTAAAAGAAAAAATCGTATCTCAAAAATTTTTAACAAATTTGCTGTTGGTAAACTGACCGAGACGAGAACAACCGAGATGTTGATGTACGGGAACAACAGTTTTCCAACGGCAAAGTTAAGTTTGACCCTCACCAGTCTATCTTTTCGTTAGATCAATATTCGGTGCTTTCATAGTTTATAAACTTCATAATAATTCGTTTGTACGGAACCCTCGGTGCTCGAATACGACTCGCACTTGGCCGGTTTTTTTTATTATCTTTCAACATTGAATACAACCTCGCAGGAAATTCGTTCAAATTGATATTCCGGTGTAATGACTAATGTAGTCACGTTCGGGGATGGAGGTAGGTGAGGAATGAAGAGTGAGGAGTGGGGACAGGCTGGTGTAATTAAGGGCGCTATTATATGGTGATATGAACTAGTGAGCGAATGCCGCGGCGTCGGCATTCCGATATTTCCCGTCCCACATTCGCGATCGTTCAACTGCAGATATGGAATATTCTACATAGCTCTCGCATCATTACCTCGACGAATTCTCATCGAGATTAATAATGAACCAGCAGCAAATTGAATACAGAGCGATTCTAAAGAGCTTGTAAAGACACACAGAACGCGACGGCAGCGCGGCGCGATGGGAACAAGTATTTTAAAATTTAAAAAACACCTGACATTCGCCATTTTGTGGTGGCGGCCGTTTTGTGGTGGCGGCCATCTTGGATTTGCATAGTGCCATTCTACTAGTCAAGCCCTTTCATTTGATACCCATAATTGAGGGATTCGTGAAAAAATAAGTAATTTATAAAATAAATTAGGTAACTTTTGATAAGGTAATAAATACTCAAACAACAATCAAACTTCGTTTGTATGGTAAGATCGAAACGTTTTCTTGATCATAATAATTTCTCCACTCACGCCGCGCCGGTTGCTTCTTAGTTAGTTAATTAACTTAGTTGTAGTAGGTTTGAATTCGGGCCGCTAATTAAAACTTGCCCAACTGAAAGTGAGTCACGTAGTGTTTACCTACCGCACCCTACCGCACGCACGTCTTGAGACAGAACTGTTTTTAAACCCCGACGCAAAATCGACGGGGTGTTATAAGTTTGACGTGTCTGTGTGTGTGTGTGTGTCTGTTCCCCTGTAGCGCTCAAACGGGTGGACCGATTTGAATGCGGTTTTTTTTTGTTTGAAAGGTGAATTAGTCGAGAGTGTTGTTAGCTATGTTTGATGAAAATAGATCCAAGATGGCCGCCGCTACAAAATGGCGGATTACATATTTTATCATAATTCACAACTCCCTTAATATGGATATCAAATGAAAGGGTTTGACTAGTAGAATAGCATTATGCAAATCCAAGATGGCTGCCGCCACAAAATGGCGAACGTCGGGGGATTTTTAAATTTTTAATTTATACTTGTCAGAATTTCGTTACATATACAAAGTCTCTTAAATTGATTCATTGTTTCAGCGCATATATAAGACGATTGCAAGTGGGGTAGCGTTTGAAACCCTCGTAGCTCTAGTTTTAAGTTACTGTAAATAATTATTATTACTTACCTCCACTAAGTAGGTATTACCTCAGTTCCATTACCTATGTGTATTCGTAGAATTTTGTGACATTCAAAAAGTGTACAGTGTGCCTACTAATTTTAAATAAAGAATTTTTATCATGAATCTAGGATGGATGACCGACTTTCCCTTTTCTTAACTCCTCAGAGCACGTTGAGATTCCGGTTATGATCGCTGACACAGTGATCGTTATAACTATGACAATATTATAGACTAGCGGTCCGCCCCGGCTTCGCCCGTGGTACATAATATATAGCCTATAGCACTCAAGGATCACGTACATATCCAACGGTGAAAAAATTTTTGAAATCGGTCCAGTAGTTCCTGAGATTAGCGCGTTCAAACAAACAAACTCTTCCGCTTTAGATATACGATAAAAATAGAAAATCAGTACTGTTTTGTTGTATTTGGTTAAATATATAAAAAAAATATTAATCAATTATTAATATCTATTAATAAATTCAATTAATCTAAAATCAATTATTAATTTTGCATTAATTATTGTATGTACTAATCTGTCGCATAATGACACAACTTATGATAAAATCAAAGCTATGACCAAAATGGAGCGTTGATTGAAACCATACAACGTAATAATGCGATCAAGCCAAAAACAAAAATGTTAAATAGCCATTTTTTATATCTGTCTTGCTCACCTCTGTCTTACACTAAACAAGTCTGAAATAAAAAATGGCGGCTTTGTTATTTCAATCGCATTATTACGTTCATAGATATACATTAAATTGTTGGCCTATTAACACTTTGGCCAATGGTACATTCTTGCGGAAACAATTGCGAGGGAGTGCCAATTGAATGGCAAATGGTGACATTAACAACTCCTTTTTTGACAACTAAGTACAATGGCCACATTACCGCCTTATTTTCACAGCTACAGTATCGCAACCACCTCTGATTGGCTGACACTCCTTCACCATTGTTTTGCAGCAAGAATACCTAAAGTTCAGCAAACTATAACAATTACGATTGTATCAATGTGATATTCACAAAGTTCATGCTATGGCTAGTTACAAATTAAACAAACACAAACAAATCAATCGCGACCACTTATACTAAATGCATGTTAATATAATAGAATAATAGAACAAAATTAAGAAGCAAAAAAAGTAAGTAAAAAAATTTAAATTTCAGATGAATGTTCTTAAACGCCACTTAATATATTTTAAGGTGCCATAAAATTTTAAGAAACTGTTCTTTGACGTATGCTATAAGTAGGTACCTAGGTGACGTACTATGTTCAAAATACGAAAACACTATTTAGACCTTAAATTTTAGGCAGCGTTTCCATCTTAATTATTAGACACACAGGCAACTATCGCCGTGGCAAGAACCGCCGATGTACCCCCATCTGCGACACATGAAATAGCAGTTGACATTGTTACACTTCGCTTGCAACGACCTCAAACTTTCATCTTTTTGATCTGGAAAAAAAAATAACGATAAAAAATTGGGCATAATAATATGATGCCCATTTCAAAGTCAATCAGCAGGGATGGGTGACTGTGCTCGGAATTTCTCTATTCGATCAAATCATTTATAAAAAGGTATCTAGTGTGCGATGGTTCTTATAAAATGTATGAAAATGATAAGGAACATTTTTGCAATGCGCGCGAACTCGAAGGCTGGTTTTAGTGTTACGCTGATCGTCGGCGCTGAGTGTCGCGCTGACGAGCGTCAGCTGAGCGGTCGGCGTATTTAGAAAACGCTTTTATAGCAGACATCTGATCATAGTGATCAGTGATGATCAGCGTGACACTTAAACCAGCCCAATATAATTATAAGGTAAAACTCAAATTCAGTAGAAAAAATAATAATGGATTAATTCATTTAAATCTTATTTACTATTTTAAAAGTGCATATTAAAAATGTTGTTAGTTAGTTAGTCAATGTTAGTAGAAAAATATGGAGGGGTAGTAGTATTAATACTACTATATAATATATTATTATGTAATAGAAACAATGTCGAACAGGTTTTTTTCAACCCATATTTTATAATACGAGGCCGTATCAAGATTTTCGAGAGTACATTAGTGAATAGAAAATATGAGGTTTTACCTTATAATAGCTAGTAAATGTTTAGAAACACTGGCACGTATCGAATCGGCACCACCCGCCGATATATTTCAATACATCGATGCACATTATATTGCATGCAATCGGGTCACAGGCTCTCAACGCTGTCACAATTCCTTCCTCATTTTTACCTGTATAAAAAAATCTATTCTCTAAACACACATGTGTTCAACGCTGAATTTTTAGAATTTGACATGAAAAAAAATTACAAACTTTTTTTCTAAATGTGTGTTTTAGACCATATTTGTCACGGGGTCTATCTCTAAAACTAAACTAATAAGAAATTTTGAATTTTTAAACATTACGTAACGTAACTTAATCAACATAATAATATTATGTAATATTATAATTAATGAGAAAGTCTGTTTGTTACGCTTTCACGCCTAAACCGATTTGGATGAAATATGCTTCAGAGATAGACTAGACTTTGGAGAAGAACATAGTAGTTTTTATCCTAGAAAATCGTAAAGCTCCCAAAGGATTTAAAAAAAAACCTAAATCCACGAAGTCGTGGGCGTCAGAAATAACTGAAAACTGATACCGTAACCGATTCATCTATACTAATATAATAAAGCGGAAGAGTTTGTTTGTTTGAACGCGCTAATCTCAGAAACTACTGGACCGATTTCAAAAACTCTTTCACCGTTGGATATGTACGTGATCCTTGAGTGCTATAGGCTATATATATGTACCACGGGCGAAGCCGGGACGGACCTCTAGTAATGTAATAAGCTATGACAAAAACAATTCATTTGTTTTGTTTCACAAAAACAAATGAATACTTATTTCTTAGATAGTCAGATTTTTTGAGGTCTGTTAAAAATAATTTATTTCGCAAAAAACACAAACCTTTCTTGTCGCAGCGGCACTTGCCCAAGAAACACGCGCCTCCAGGGAAGCCTAGCTCTCGACAGCCCATCACACAAGCCAGCTGGTCACACTCCCGTACGGCCTCAGCGGCTACATTGTCGACATCGTTTGACTGAACTGAATTGTCGATAACTTCTTTCATAATATCACGATCCAGGGAAATGTCCAGACCTGCAATAGGTGACCAGTTAAGTATGTTGCTAAATTTTTGAGTCATGTAGTATAACGAAATTTATTTATTTTATTTATTTATTTGATACACCAACAACACAGGTTAATTACAGGTGTATACAGCATTATAATTATAGGCTCCTAAATAATAAATATTAGAATTGAAGAAACAATTAAATTTTAACTAATAGAAATTTACATTTGTGTGACAAAATCTATACATACCAACAAGGTGATGTCAAAAATTACATTACAATACAATATAATACAACATACATTAAAATTAAGTCATTACAAATATTATTAACAAATACAAAATACAAAACAAAATTATTAAAAAATATTATTCATGCAAGAAAATTTTATTTCTAAAGTTTGTAAGCGAATCATGAAAGATATCAATGTCAGGACTGGTTATATTGTTGTAGCTACTAACGATTCGGTTCATAGGGGAGAATTTGCCTAAATTACTTTTGGATGAGCTACACGAAAAGATGGTTTTAAGAGGGTGTCTGGGAAGTCGCCTAGGGACATTTATGTTTATTTGGTTCAACAAGTCGGGGGAATCTAACTTATTGTGGACTATTTTATAAAGAGTTATTATTGTTTATAAATTGTTAAGTACCTATTTGTTTTTTTTATTATTTAACAAGAGATAAAGTTTGTTAACTGAAACCCGACTACGCTTCGTAATTTGATTTAATATAAAATAATAATTTCGCTTGCAGATAGCGCGAGGCAAGCAGCTAGTGGTGTATTATGTCTATCCGAAACTAACTAATATTTTAGTTTAGCCGCTCGGACGTTGCTTCTCGATTTTTTCGTATATTAAATGTAGCCTATGTTACCCGGACCATAACAAAAAATTAATCCATGAATTATTTCATGTAGCTGTAGATTTCGGTTTTTTCAATATCCCACGGGAACTGTGGATTTTTCCAGGATAAAAAGTATGCCTATGTGTTAAGTCGGGGCATAATCTATCTCTATGACCGACAAATGGCGGTATAACCATTTCATATCGGCTAGACTACAGAAATGGCAAGGGCCGATGTCGGGCAGCAGCGACATCGGTACAATAGTCTAGCCCTGCGATCGCCAACCCGCCTGCCCAGCGTGGCGATTATGGGCATACCCTTGTATGGATATTAGAACAAAGCCACAGCCCCTAGTCCCCGGCGGCCCCGCTATTCCTAGCTCTGGCAGCGGTTACGGTAACGGCGGGGCAGGGGGTGTCAAGAATCTCCGGAAGAGATTCCGCTGCCAACCCCGACGACTGGACCTGGCAACATATAACGCACGCACTTTGAGGACCGACGAAAAGATTATCGAGCTGGAAGAAGCAGTGAGCAAGTTGAAATGGGGTGTCATAGGATTATCTGAAGTCCGAAGAGAGGGGGAGGACTCGATAATCCTTAAATCCGGCAACTTGCTTTACTACCGGGAGGGTGATCAAAAATCCCAGGGTGGTGTCGGGTTTCTCGTCCACAGGTCCCTCGTTAACAACATTGTGCAAGTCGAAAGTGTGTCGAGCAGGGTAGCGTACCTTATACTCAGAATAACCAAACGGTATTCGCTGAAGGTCATACAGGTCTACGCACCGACATCGACACATACCGACGAGGAGGTAGAGGTCATGTATGAGGATATATCAAAAGCCATGCATGCCTCTAACACCTACTACAATGTTGTGATGGGGGACTTCAACGCAAGGCTGGGTAAGCGAAGCAGTGCAGAGTTGAAAGTGGGACAATTTGGCTATGGGCGACGGAACCATAGGGGCCAAATGTTGGCCGACTTCATGGAGAAAGAGGGCCTCTATATGATGAACTCTTTCTTCGAGAAGCGGCCACACAGGAAATGGACCTGGATGAGCCCCGACGGTTCTACGAGAAATGAGATCGACTTCATCATGTCTACAAAACGGCACGTATTCAATGATGTCTCTGTGATCAACAGGGTAAAAACCGGCAGCGATCACCGTATGGTAAGAGGCACATTGAATCTCAAAATAAAGCTTGAAAGGGCCAGACTGATGAAGTCAACGCTCCGACCTTCTCGTGCCCATATCCAGAACCCCGAGAGCTTCCAACTCGAATTGCAAAACCGATTCGCTTGCCTGGCAGATTGCGATTCAGTGGACGAATTGAACAACAGGCTGGTGGAAACTGTCCATGCGGTCGGGTCTAAGTTCTTTAAGACCCACCGTAGAAATAGAACCAAAAAATTCTCAGACCATACTCTCAATCTCATGGAACAAAGACATGAAATGAGACTGCAGTCTTCAGGAGACGCCCTTGCTTATCGGCGGATTAATAGACAGATCTCTAAATCACAGACACGCGATCTGCGATACTTCAACACCGAACGTATCAAAGAGACCATTGAGCGTAACAAAGGCTCAAAGCTGTTCGCGAGAGATCTGTCTATTGGTCAGAGCCAGCTGACGCGACTGAAGACCGACAACGGTAGTCTCATTTCGTCAAAACCTGAGATTTTGAGGGAGGTCGAGAAGTTCTACGGACAGTTATACACCTCAACACAGAAGCCTGTTGAAGATTTGGCTAAAGATCCCAGAGCCAAACTGACCCGACACTATACCGTGGTGGTTCTTTTCTTCAAAAAGGGCGATAATACCCTGCTGAAGAATTATAGACCCATCTCGCTGCTGAGCCATGTCTATAAGTTGTTCTCGAGAGTCATTACGAATCGTCTCGCACGTAGGTTCGACGACTTCCAGCCTCCCGAACAAGCCGGGTTCCGAAAAGGCTTCAGTACCATAGACCACATCCATACGCTGCGGCAGGTTATACAGAAGACCGAAGAGTATAACCGGCCACTTTGCTTAGCGTTTGTGGACTATGAGAAAGCCTTTGATTCGGTGGAAACTTGGGCTGTATTGAGATCACTGCAGAGATGCCGGATCGACTATCGGTACATCCAAGCGCTGAAGTGTTTGTACGAAAACGCCACTATGTCAGTCCGTATACAGGACCAGAATACGAGGCCAATCCAATTGCAGCGAGGAGTGCGTCAGGGAGATGTTATCTCCCCGAAGCTATTTACCGCAGCGTTGGAAGACATCTTTAAGCTTCTGGACTGGAACGGACTTGGCATCAACATAAACGGCGAGTACATCACTCACCTACGGTTTGCCGATGATATAGTCGTGATGGCAGAGACTCTGGGAGACCTCAATACAATGCTCAACGATCTCAGCAGAGTTTCTCAACAGGTGGGCCTAAAAATGAACATGAGTAAGACGAAGGTCATGTCTAATGCTCATGTTCCGCTCCACCCGGTAATCGTTGAGAACTCTGCACTCGAAATTGTAGACGAGTACATATACCTGGGACACACGGTCCAGCTAGGTAGGTCCAATTTTGACAAAGAGATCAACCGCCGAATCCAACTCGGCTGGGCAGCGTTCGGGAAACTTCAAGATGTCTTTTCGTCCAATATCCCTCAGTGTCTGAAGACGAAAGTCTTCGAACAGTGCGTGTTGCCAGTGATGACTTACGGATCTGAGACATGGTCGCTGACAATGGGCCTCATAAGAAGGCTCAGGGTCACTCAGCGGGCGATGGAGAGAGCTATGCTCGGAGTATCCCTGCGGGATCAAATCAGAAATGAGGAGATCCGCAGGAGAACCAGAGTTACCGACATAGCTCATCGAGTCGCGAAGCTGAAGTGGCAATGGGCGGGGCACATTGCCCATTGGTCGCAAGGTGCTTGAATGGCGACCTCGCACCAGTAAACGAAGCGCAGGTAGACCCCCCACTCGTTGGACAGACGATCTCAAGCGAGTCGCTGGCAGCCGCTGGAGTCAGGCGGCACAAGATCGTGTGCTGTGGCGATCCTTGCAAGAGACCTATGTCCAGCAGTGGACGTCCATTGGTTGAAACGAACGAACGAACGAACGAACGATAATCTATCTCCATTCAAAATTTCAGCCAAATCGGTTCAGTAGTTGCGACGTTATAGAGTAACAAACATACACACACACACACACACATAAGTAAGTATGTAAATCATTACCATTCATCTGTAAAACAGAGCCACAGTGACAAGAGTTACCGATGCACGATCCATACGGGAATCCAAGAAGGCGGCACAGCGCATTGCATCCAGCGTCGGTACATCCAACTTGGACCTGCTCTATAACTTCATTTTTAGTTTTAGCCTCTGTAATATAATAAGTAGGTTTAGTAAGATAATCATTCAACTTACTTTCTAGATTCAGAGGGCTTATAAAGCTGTAAGTCCCGGTCATTATAGCACTATCTTGTGGCAATAGTCGTTCAAGTACGCCAACCCGCATCGAAGCAGCGTGGCGGGTCTAAGCTTTAAATCCCTCTCTCATATAAATTATAACAATTGAAGTAGAAAGTTTTCGTAAGTTTTTGTCATAACTCCAGAATTCTAACAAAGATTAATCTTGAGGCGTTCGCTGGTTTTCGTAATATGGTTGAAATCGGTTATTAATTTCGTTTTACGATAACTAAAATCTATTAACAAAATACTATGTTTCATAGGGCCGATTTTTCTATAGTGTGAAGTCTACCTATCCGCATCCGGCCAGTGTGTTGGATTGCAATCTGTTTTTCTTTAGTTGTCTTAAAAGGTAAACAATTCGCAAAAATCTTCGCGGAGTAACACGTAAGTGACGCTCTTTACCCGGCGCTTTAGACGTTTTTGAAGTTGAATTTGAATTTTCACATAGATCATGATTTCATTGTTAGTTTGCGACAAAAACGTCCTATGCGCCGGGCATAACGCGTCTCTTGCGCGTTTCCACGAGAATGGACTTGCCAACTAAGAAAAAACAGACTGTACGTCCTAAACCCTTCACATCCTAGGAGGAGACCCGTGCCATTTAATGGGCCGGTAATGGCTTGATGATGATCATGATAATCTTCTACTGAAATTATCATTATCACCGGCACCTTCATCCAGACTGGGTACATCGTTCTGTTTCAGTTGATCTATAAAACGATTTTTCTATAGTGTGAAGTCTACCAATCCGTACCTACTGCGACAACCCTTCTCATTCTGGGAGGACATCCTTGTCTTGTAGTGGGTCGGACGTCGGTAGTGGGCCGGTAATGGGTTGATGATGATCATGATAATCTTGTAGTGAAATTATCATCATCAATACCTGGTTGTCGTCGGAAGTTGTCACACTTGCAGCGGCCGTTGACGCACACGCCGCCGGGGAACTGCAGCGAGCGACACAGGCGGTCGCACGCGCTGGGGTCGCAGCCACCCAACGCTTCACCACCGACACCTTCATCCAGACTGGGTACATCGTTCTGTTTCAGTTGATCTATAAAACGAGCTGTACTTTAGGAAACATTAAACCGACTTTAATATACCAAAAAATTTTGGAGAGTTCCCTCAGATCCCATCATTAGATCCTGACCTGATGACCATGGGGGACCATCCCTTTCAGACAAAAATTTAAGAATCTGATTTTTTTTTATGTATGTTCCCCGATTACCTACTCCAAAAACACCTGGATTTGGAGAATCGGTAATCGGGGAACATACATAAAAAAAAAGATTCTTTCTTCAGAGTACGCCAGTATTCTCAGATTCTTTAATTCTTCATCAAAATATATTTTTTTTCCGTATGAACTAAGTATTTAAACTCCGATGGCAAGTTGAAGTCGAGTGGCCAAAATAAATCACTGTTTATGTTTCACACAGTAGGTAAAGCAGCAATGTATATCGAACATATTAGGTGGATAATATCATTTACTGTTGGTTACTAAGTTAGAGAATAATAGCCCCCCAGGTGTGATATCGCGTATTGAAGAAGGCATTAGTCCAACAAATAGACATCTACAGGCAGCTGATGATATTGTTTACCGTGATCTTTGCGTTTGCTGCACTCGCAAGTATCGCCCACGCAAGTGCCGGAATCGAAACCCAAAAATCGACACGTCCGGTCGCACGCCGCATCGTTGCAGCCCTCTACTTCATGCAGTTGTTTTCTTATGGTCTCCACTTCTGAAATAAAACAGAAGGTAAACTATTGAGATGCATACAGAATAGGTAGGTATCTCGAATTTTGGCGACAAACGCTTGTGATCACTGATCAAACAAGTAAATGTGTTAACAACTTAACAACAGACGAATAAGCTATATACCTAGACATCGTTATTTTTTTCGGTCACCTTTATGGATCGTTTTGTCGATCGATAATCAAAAAGTTATGTATAAAATCATTTACGAGGTGCATTATACATATAGGTGCCTATAAGTTTGCTCAGTTTTAACATAATATCTACAGACACCTGAAATATTACTTTCTGAAGCGTGTCTAAAAACTTTCAATGAGTTTCATTGGTTTAGTTGATATTAAAATGAGAATCAATTGCCGTCCGTAGATCGCGCGCTAGAAAGAAATTGCAGCCTTGCAGCATTGTCGGCAGCGAGCTGAAGAGCCAGTCCCCTTCCTCAAAAGACGGCAACGCATTAGTGGTTCCTCAGGTGCTGCTAATGTTCATGGGCAGCGGTAATCACTTAACATCAGAGTGCTTAGTCGCAGTTTGGAGCGCTCCAAAACTTTATAGTATACTATTGATCGAATCACAAATGACTTCAGAGCAAAATGACCCAAAGACTCTTATTTTTAAGTCGTAATTCAATAGTTCGAATATTTATTTTACAACGTTTCTGCTTGGAGCGCTGGCTGTTTTCGAATGCTGAATGTATTGGCGAACTCAAACTTTTTAGGTCCATTTTACTCTGACGTCATTGTGATTCGATCAATAGTAATATTGATAATGTGATTCGATCAATCCGCTTGCTCGGATGCCCGCTATTCCTATAAATAAAAAAATAAAAAAATCTCTCAATAAACTTACCGTCGTCATAAATATTAACTACGACCGCAGCGTTCACTACACAGATCGCCGCAATAAAAACAACACCCTGCAAGTGATACATTGTCGATGAACTTTATACACTCACTTGACACTCGCAATACATTGGCTGATACTAAATTGAAATTCGCTCCCGTTTTCTTTAAATAGGGCGATAATATGAACGGGGCTTAACCGGGCGCGGTCGCGAGAGCTTGTGAGTTGTGAGTTAGTCATAACATTGTCCATTGTATAGCTAGGTATTTGTATTTTGTTGAGATTAAATAATATATGTACAGGATGGTGGGGCATCCATTGCACTGGTCAAGCAAAGTTGGCCCACCTTTCTAATTGGATTGAAATGTAGGTAGGTACCTAACTAGGTACAATTTTTCAGGCTTTAAGCATGTTTGCGTGATAGCCTAGTGGTTAGGAGTGATAGCCTAGTGGTTAGGACAACCGACTTCTAATCGGAGGTCGTGGGTTCGATCCCGGGGCACGCACCTCTAACTTTTCGGAGTTATGTGCGTTTTAAGTATTTAAATATCACTTGCTTTAACGGTGAAGGAAAACATCGTAAGGAAACCTGCATGCCTGAGAGTTCTCCATAACGTTCTCAAAGGTGTGCGAAGTCTGCCAATCCGCTTGGCCAGCGTGGTAGGCTATGGCCAAAACCCTTCTCACTCTGAGAGGAGACCCGTGCTCTGTAGTGAGCCGGTAATGGGTTGATCATGATGATGATGATGAAGCATGTTTGCTCGTCTCGCTTGATCGTACGATCGCTAGCCAATTAGGGCGACGCCTAATATTCTATACTAATCTATAATATAATAAAACTGTAACAGATCCAATTCTGTACATTGAAGATATTTTGAAATTTTTTATTGGAGGGCACTCTATAATCGATACTGAAGCCAAAACTGCAATTTGTTTCATTTTTGTCTGTCTGTCTGTCTGTCTTTCTGTCTTTCTGTCTGTCTGTCTGTCTGTCTGTCTGTCTGTCTGTATCTTGGCCGCGCATCACGCCGAAACTACTGAATGGATTTGAATGAAACTTGGTACGATTTGAGTTTATACTCCGAGGTAGGACATAGGATACTTTTTATCCCGAAATTCAGCACGGTTCCCTTGGGAGAGGGGATGAAAGTTAAAACGTGTATTTAGCTGTAATTCATTAATGCGTTGCTCGATTTCACTCATTCTTTTTTTGTTAGAAAGGTGGTACTTTATATATTGCCCCGTAAATATTTCAAGGTCATAGGTTTTTTAGTTCAGAAATGACAGACATTACAACCCTCAACATTGGGTTCATATAACTTGGGACCCGGATCTTTGAACGTACGGCTTATTTTAAATTGGTGTGCGTTTAAATTTATGTTTGTCGGTCTGTCTATTTGTTCCAGCTAATCTCCGAAACGGCTGGATCGATTTTAATGGAACTTTCAATGTAATAAGGAGCAACATTCAGTTTATTAGATCCTTTATAAAAACCTATGTCTACGCGAACGAAGTTGCGGGGGTCATCTAGTACCTACTATAAACTATATGCGAAAACTCTGTCTGTTAACTTTTCACGGCGCTGAACAAATCTTGACGACATTTGGCATAGACATAGAATCCTGGAGATGGACACAGACTTTTATTTTATTCCGTAAAATCAAACCACGGGATTTTTAAAAATCCTAACAGCCCCGCACACTGAGCTACTAGTGGCACAATTGCCGGCCACAAGTCGCGTGAGAGATTTTTCATACATTTTATACAGTACAGTATATCACATACAGTGGTACCACACTGAGCGCTCGAGTGGCCGCGTTCGAGCCACATGAAAATGTATGAAAAATCTCTTCCGCGACTTGTAGCCGCCAGTCTAGTGGCCCGGTGTGCGGGGACTCCACTAGACGTACGTCAGTCGCGCGTACCTACTGCAGACGTACCAACCGTTTTAGGGACCGTTCAGATAGACCGGCGCGGAGAGCATCGGAGAGCAATTCTTTTTTCACACAGACCGGCCGATCAAATTTGCTCTGCTCTCCACGCCGGTCTGTGTGAACGGACACGCGGATGCGTTCGGAGCCGAGCGTACGCTCTTGGGCCGGACGGCAGAGCAATTCAGCCTAGGTCGGCTGTGCGAGCATGAAAGAGCACGTGAACGGAGCCGATCGGATGCTCGAGCGCAAAAGAGCACGAGCATGGAGCAGCCGACCGGCTCGACGAGCAGCCAAGCGGCTGCTCTTAATATTTCACACAGAGCGTATTGGGAGCATCCTCGAGCATCCTCTTATCATAAAAGAGATAAAATGTAAAAATAAAGCTTATTTCAATGTCTTAAGATTCTATTTTAAATGCGATTAAAATTTGCTCTGCTCTCCGCGCCGGTCTATCTGAAAGGTCCCTAAAGCCCCATTCGCACATATCAGTGAAGCTTCAGTGCCGCGGCCGGCGCAGTTCCGGCACAGTGAAGAATATGTCATTCTCTATGAACTGACACTGCGTCGTGACTGATACGGACATATTGTCTGAGCGCGATCATAGAGGATGTATGAAAGAATATTTTGAACTGTGCCGGCACTGATGCTACACTGATATGTGCGAATCGGTCACTCTTGACTGATTTGGTTGCTGAGGTAGGTAGATGCACGGTGGGTAGATTGGGTCTGAATGGCGCGTGGACTAATTTTTGAAACATTGAAGAAATTTTTGGTGTCCGATGATCATAATATTATGGACCCAGGGTCTCAAATGCAAGCACCGCAAAATTATAATCTTTTGGGAACAGATACAACTGAGCTTATTGGTGACCAAACTGGTCCAAATTACTCCTTAATAAATTGTTTAGATATCTTAGGGTCTGTTTTACCACCTTCTGATAAATGTCTGATAGCCTAAAAGTAAGTTTTGCCACTTTCTTACTTTGTCAAGTGACAAAGACAAAAGTTGTAGATACTTATTAGAAGGTGGTGCTAAGATATTGTAATAGGTATATATATCTAGGTGGTGAAACGGCCTAATTGCTCTTACAGATGAGAGACGCTTTATCGACTACAAGGCAACTACTATATCGGCGATGACAGCTATGCCGTCGAAGCTCTAACGGCTGCCGTTGACGTGTCGGCAACTACCGGCATCATGTGACGGCGGCAACAGATACCCATATTTTCGAAAAAGTGCCACAATTCTTCAAAAATTTCAAGCTTATTTACAAAATAAACACCTAGATACGAGTACTTAACAATTTTCACCAATCAATAAAATCATAACGCATTATCTAATCAACTCATTTACCTATTTACCTACATGTAGGTATACGCGCTTTGTTTGAAATCATTGCATACGTGCTCATATAAAAGGGTGTCACTCGAACATTACAGGACAAAGGATTCAGGATTATTAACACAGATTACGCCCGGGGGCCGAGTCGCCAATTTTTTTTGCTACGCGAATCAATCGGGGCACTCGATATCTGTGTGACTAGCGCCTTATCTTCCCCCAACTGTCTAGTTTTAAAGCTGCAATTCAGGTTACCCGAATTATATTTCCTTTATAAAGCGAGTGTTCATTTTGATAAGGTATTCGAGAAGCTACTTACCTGAAAGCATGTCTGAAAATATTTTGTATCTTGCTTTATTGATAGTTCTCTTTACGAGACAGATTGTTTGGTGTGAAGATGATCATATTAGTAAGTTACCAATAGTATTGTTTTTGTTTTCTTACTGCTCAACTTATAGTTGTTTTTGTTTGTTACCCGACTACTGCAGCATATCTAAAAGGAAAGGTTATGACTCTAGTTATACAACGTTAGTTTTACTTTACGCAAAACCTGAAAGTAGTTTGTTCAAAATCAGTAACAAAATCGAATCCAACCATTATCATATAGTGTTATATTTTTGTCCAAAAATATTTTGAAATCCTACAAGCTTAGGCACAATGGTTTACCGCGCATCAGCTGACGGTCGGCACACAGCGGCGGTCATTCAACTCGCATCGATCGCACGTCGCTGCAGCGACGGCTTGCGGTGACCATTTTTTTCGAGGACAATGACGCAACATAACAAGCTTATAACTTCGTTACTTTTCGTTATATTTTTTTGAAATTTTGTATAAATATTTTTAATTTAAAAATATTTGACACTTGTTTCGGTTTTTGCGCAAAGTAAAACTAACGTTGTATATTATGTGTGTATGTATGTATGTATGTTTGTATCCAATATTTGTATCAGATTCTGTGTGTTCCACAGTAGCGCCTAAACTACTGCGCCGATTTTGATCAATGAGGTCTCAATTGATTCGTTATTATAGTACGGCAGGCTACATTTTATATACAAAAAAAAAACCAAAACTAATTTAACATTCTAGTTCGCGAGGCTAAACTAGAATATTAAATTAGTTTCAGATAGACATAACAGATGGCGCCACTAGCTGCTTGCCCCGCGCTTTTTTCGTTTGTCGTGGGCCGTGGTATAGTATACCTACTCAAAGCTTATAGTTATATTATTTAGACGTGATTTAGACTAGTAGTCGGGTTTTAGTGTTTGAACTCTATCTTGTTTGCTTATGATATTACGTCATGACAAAAAGCAAAAATCTTTGAGTTCTACGGCGTAGCGATGGGAAAAGTCAGCCAAATGTGGTAGGTTCTATTACCAATTAACGGGAAATATTGACAATTTATGCAATTTTTTGTAAGCCTAACTTGAAAACTACTAGGAGAATGATATTAATAATTAAATAAATTAATTAAATAATTATTATATTGTATAGTTATGTACTTAATTTTGTCAGCACAGACCACGGTCTATTTGGGCTGCAAATTGTCAACATCTTACAATATTTTCTGTTCAATAAATAAATAAATAAATAAAAATAAAATAAATGATTTTTATCTATCTTCTATCCTATACATATAATAAAATCGTAGAATTGCCGTATCTGTACATTGAAAATTTTTGCAAAATAATAACTGGGGGATGTTAGGGATAAGTAAATAGAACGTAAAAAAGCTATTTTTGAAATTTTTGTCTGTTTGTCTGTATGTTTGTGCGCGCATCAAGTAAAAACTACTGAATGGATTGAAATGAATCTCGGCATTATTTAAGTTCATACTATGGAGTAACATATAGAATACTTTTTATCCCGAAATTCAGCACGGTTCCCTTGGGAGAGGGGATGAAAGTCAAAATGTGTACTTAGCTGTAATTCGTTAACGGGTGGTCTGATTTCATTCATTCTTTTTTTGTTAGAAAGAAAATACCTTAAAGATTACTGGCTTATCTCTGAAAGGCTGGACTGATTTTGATGGGGCTTTCACTGGCGGATGTTTACATTTTGATCTACCTAAACAACTGCCAGTGATTTTAACAGTTTTTAGCAAGGTATGAGTTCAAAGGAGCAACAGAAGAACAGTTAGGAAAACAAAATGATTCTCACGGGATTTTTAAAAATCAATGTCCACGCGAACGAAGTCGCGGGTGTCCGCTTGTACTGAAATATGTGTAACTTCAAATAAATCGGTCAATTGACTGTTAAAGATATGAATCTGTCCAAAGCATATTATAAAACGTTCAAGCTTTAATAAAATGCATTCGCGATTTCAGACAAAATTGTTGTCCCTGCGAACGAGACAACCTTCAGGGCCTACATGAGAGGCGTCGACCTGGGGATAATCAATATGGAAAAATATCCGTTGAAAGAGTTCCAGAGGGACGAACAAAATATCTTCAGGGACCTCTACGCACAGTACGTCTCTATGAAAGGATCGCCGCCACTCGAATACGAAGAATGGCTTATTATGAACAACTTTGGTATATTACCCGACACCCAGGAATCTCTGTATCAAAGAAAAACAGTAATCGAGCGAAGTCGGGCGGGCAACAAGCGAGATTTTGTCAACACGGTGCGGAAAGGAGATATTTTGATCTCGGGACGCGGGACCGGCGGGCTGGTGGGTCACGCAGCGATCATGAGTACGAACGACTGGGTGCTGGAAATGAGGGGCGGGGAGGGGTGGGCCGAGGGGATAAAGAGTAACAACCGCATAGTCGAGAAAGGCAAGTGGTACGATGAACACAGCTCCCACTCGACGACGGTGTATCGTTGCAAAGATGCGACTGTCGCGAAAGAGGCGGCCTCGTGGGCGCATCGAACATTCTACAATTCTACTGGCGGTTCGACGAAAACTAAACACATCACGTATAAACTAACCACGGACATATGGTCGACGGATCCCAACTACTGCTCTAAGCTCGTGGTACAGTCGTATTACTTTGGCACTGGATCGAAAAAAGTCATAAAGGACCTCTCCCTTATCGGTCGACTTATTGTACCCACCACGATCCCGAGCTATTTCCTAAGTCCATACACTTTGACTAATAAAGGAAAATTTTAATACTAAATTACCTATATCTCAGTAAGATTTTTTAGCTAAGATAACTGATGTTAATCTATAATATAATAAAACTGTAACAGATCCAATTCTGTACATTAAAGATATTTTGAAAATTTTTATTGGAGTGCATTCTATAATCGATACTGAAGCCAAAACTGCAATTTGTTTCATTTTTGTCTGTCTGTCTGTCTGTCTGTCTGTCTGTCTGTCTGTCTGTCTGTACCTTGGCCGCGCATCACGCCGAAACTACTGAATGGATTCGAATGAAACTTTGTACGATATAAGTTTATACTCCGAGGTAGGACATAGGATACTTTTTATCCCGAAATTCAGCACGGTTCCCTTGGGAGAGGGGAAGAAAGTTAAAACGTGTATTTAGCTCTAATTCAATAACGCGTGGTTCGATTTAACTCATTCTTTTTTGTTAGAAAGGTAGTACTTTAAGTATTGTCCCGTAAATATTTCAAGGTCATAGGTTTTTTAGTTCAGAAATGACATACATTTATTGGGTTCAAATAACTTGGGACCCGGATCTTTGAACGTAGGGCTTATTTTAAACTGGTGTACGTTTAGCGTTATGTTTGTCGATCTGTTTATTTGTTCCAGCTAATTTCCGAAACGGCTGGATCGATTTTGATGGAACTTTCAATGGCAGATAGGTGATTATTATTATTATTATTATTTATTTATTTAAATCAATTAGAACGGCGCGCAGGCCACTTACTCTAATTAATTAAGTAAAAACATAAGAATAACAAAAAATAAAAAAGAGCACTGAAAAATAAATAGGTTATACAATCACAATCACACTGACTTCTCACAAAACTCCAGACACGTTCGTACGATCACCTTCCATTCATCAGCAAACACATCTAACTCGGGTTTGAAACCGAGGACAGCATTGATCGCTGAGAGAGCGCGAGGGATAGGAGAGCGAGCACGCGCTACTGTACGCGCTCTGGGCACGGCAAACAGTTTGTGTCTCCTGACACGCCTGCCATCCGGTACCAATATCCGTGATAGTTGCTCGAGTAGCAAAGGACTATTAATCTTTCCGTGGAGGACTTTGAGCACCGTTGTGATCTGATCGAGTATCCTCCTCACTTCCAGTGAGTTATATTCTAGGCAGCCCAGGAGATACCTTGTGGGGTACACGAAAGGGTAGTATCCATAGGTACGCTTATATAGATGCCTGAGATAGGCCTTCTGAACTTTTTCTAAAATAAGTGCGTAGGTGCTTTCGTGGGGATTCCAAATGCACGCACTTGCTTCCAACCTACTGCGAATGAGAGTGTTATATAACAATTTGACTACATTGTTGTCACGGAAATCCTTTGCATTTCTTAACACAAAGCCGAGTCGCCTGAAAGACTCTTTTGCAACTGTTTTAATGTGAGCATGAAATGTGAGCCCCGGGTCGAATTCAACCCCCAAGTCTTTCATGACGCTAGTTCTAGCAATAGTTGTGCCATTAACTTTATAGTGAAAGATAATTGGGTGTTGCATCCGTCCAAAGCTCATCACATGACACTTGGAATAATTAAAGTCCATTTTGTTTGCTCTACTCCACTCACACAGCGCCTCAACGTCCCGCTGCAGAGCCAAACAGTCATCCTGGGTTTTAATTTCACTGTATAGCTTCAGGTCATCTGCATATAAGAGACATTTACCATGCTTAAGAACCGCGGAAATGTCGTTAACCATAAGTAAGAACAGCAATGGCCCAAGAATTGAACCTTGGCTTACACCGGAACGTGTGTGGTAATTTCGAGACTTATACAATCCTAATTTAACGAATTGTTGGCGGTCCCGTAGATAATCTGCAAGTAGGTTGAGAAGTCCAGGGGCAAATCCCACATGGCATAGCTTTGCCAGCAGTATATCATTGTTAACTCTATCGAATGCTTTCTTGAAGTCAAAGTACAACACATCAACCTGACATCCACGATCCAAACGAGCAGAGATATATTCCGTTACCATCAATAAGTTGGTGTTAACAGATCTCTTCGTTCGAAAACCATGTTGCTCTTCGCAAAGTAGCTTTTCAACCTGGGTATAAGCATACTTATGGATAATACTCTCAAAAACTTTGGCTGGTGACGAGACTATTGCTATAGGACGATATTCCTCTACAGACATTTTGTTAGAGCTTTTTGGTATTGGTGTAACCCTCGAGGTCTTCCATTCCGGTGGATATAGGCCAGTTTCTAACGCTAAATTAAATATATGATAGAGTGGAAGACATAAGTACTTTTTACCACATTTCAGTATTTTCGGAGGAATGCAGTCAGGCCCTACGGAACTATTAGGTTTGAGTTTATTAATACCTGAGATAACGTCCTGTGGGGTAAAGCTTAAAATATGTATGCAGTTATTTACTCCTTTATCGTGCCTAAGTACATCTACAGCACACAAATCGGGGACATCAGGTAAGAACACACTTGCAAAAAAGTCCGCAAAAGCTTCAGCAGCCTTAACACCTGTGAAGGTTTCTGCTTTGTACGTAACAGTAGGCTCGAACCCACCCTTGGTTCTCAGTGTTGAAATATGCCTATAAAATTGTTGTGGATCAGATTTTACTTTTTTTTCAATAGTGTGCGTGTATGTGATATAAGCATCTTGGCTTCGTTTTTTTAGATCAGCCCTAAGGTTTGAGAAGGCATCATAGTCGTCCACACTCCCTGATTTTTTCCAGGCTGTGTGTAATTTAAGTTTACGTTTTGTATCTCGGATAATACTTGCATCAAACCACACTGGGAAACGTCTACTGAAAGTTTTTTCCCTGTGATGTTTAGGCATACAGGAGTCAAAAATACTATAAACTATATCATAAAAATATTGCGTTGCCAAGACAACGCTAGTAGAACTTATTACCGTATCCCATGAAACTTCAGAGAGTAGTTGAATTAAAAGTTCAAAGTTACATTTTTTAAAGTTCCAGTCTTTTGATATATCTATGTTGCTAGGCTCAATCAGATCAGAACAACGCTCAACGAAAAGAGTGACGGCTATGTCCAGCGGAGGGTGATATGCATCAGGAGACACCATACCTTCCGTGGCTGCGACGGTCACTTCCTCAGTATCAAGGCTGTCCCGGATCAAAACGATGTCTAACACCCCTCCATGCAAGTTTCTGATTTCATTCTTCTCAATCAAACTGCAATATGATATAAAATAACAATAATAATTTCTAATATTTAAAGATGCACTATTTAAATTAAGGTCCCCTAGTATTAACACAAAACCTTTTAAGCTACTAATTACACTTTCAACTTTGGCAAACCATTGCATGTAATCGCCATCTGAGGCACTTGGTTTGATGTAAACGATCCAAACATATACAAACCGCCCGTGCCAAACGAAACTCGCACAGAGATCTTCACCGCAGTCTGTCTCAAGGTTCCGTTGCCGGTGCAGTATTAGTGGAGCACGTGCAGCTAATAAAACACCTCCACACGGTGTTTCTCTGTCACGACGTATAATGCTCCAGTCGTGAACTATTAATTCAGGATCTTCAACAGAGTCATCGAGAAAGGTTTCAGTAGCACCGACAAGGTCATAATCGAGCAGTGCCAAACTGTTACGCCAGGTACTTAGCTTAGTTTTAAGCAAGGCTCGGAAAATTAACCGGTTAATAACGGTTATTAAAGGTTAAAGTTGATTTTATCGTTCGGAGTGTAACCGTTAAAAGAGCTTATTGAAAACCCATATTAACCGGTTTACACCGCAAGAGGAATAGGGGAGGGGGCGGTCGGCACGCGCGCCGAGCTGGCCGCGGCGCTATACCTACCTAATAAATAAACAGAACGGACGTCAGACATGCACCTACTTGCTTTCGCGTTTGTGTTTAACGCTTTGTTAAATAAAATTCTTATTCTATTTATTAATTGGCAATACTATATTTCATGTAAAAAAAATTTTTAATATTATTTTTGTTTTATGCCAACTCCACATTGGGATAGGGTTGATGTTCCATATGTCGGCAATTTAACGGTTGTGTCACGTTTAAAAATTCGTAGACGTGTTAAACGAAGCAATTTCAGTAAAATAATTTTTTTTCTAATACTTGATGCTTTCGACTTTATGTGTCGAAGTATTTTATTTTATTTATTAAAAAAAAAGTGCTAATTGCCTAAGCTTGGCACCTTTATGCCTTTCCCCGGCATTTATGTTCCCAAAGTCAGTCCTCATATTATGTTTGATAGAAAATTATATGTTACCCGCAACTTCTTAAAAATAGGAACTCTTTTATCGTTTTAATTTTATTTCATTTTCACGCTAACAAAGACCCTTCTCCAAAATTTAAAAGAATTTTCGAAGAAATAGATATAGATTTTTTTACAACCTTGACTTGACAAACAATGAGGCAATTTTTTTTATAGATTATACGAAATTTATTTCTTACCAAACGACGAAAACCGAACTTGGAAGTAGCAATTTTACAAGAAATCCAGCAAATTACGCTCTCGCGCTCGTTATAAGCGATAATTGAAGGATACAGGGTACGGAAAAATGCTGCCTTATTTAAAAAAAAATCCCATTGGAGCAAGCTATATAAAAAAAATTCCCATTATGCCTAAGGACAACATGCATTATTTATTCATAATCACTTTCATTTCTTTTTTTTTGTTTGTTGAGACATTCAGTATCAGAATTAGCGGTGTTTAAAACTTGTATCATATAATCTTCATCTTAGGCCTGTCAAATTTGACTCAAAAATCACTAAAATCGCAATCAAACGGCTAGTTCTGATTTTTTTATGTGTTGTTAATATCACTACCAGTAGTTTAAATCAAATTTTGCAGTTTTGAAAGACCTGTGCTAACTTCGCAGCACTTGAAAAACCGTGAAATTTTTGCACTCTTTTTGGTTAGTAAACTATATTATAGCCTAGAGACATCGTACTAACTTTTAATTAAAGCTAATTAGATTTTTTACAACATTTTTACCTATAATTCTACCCGTAAAAAGAGTATTATCTCTAAGATCGCGGTCGAAAATTGACCAAATCTTAAAATTTAACGTTTCTGGAAAAAAGTTCAATTTTAGGAGAGCTGTATCGCAGCAATAGTATTAAAGCTACAGAGTTGATTCTGGTTTCAAATTGTAGCAATGTTAGTCTACTTTAAAAATGTATATAAAATGAGAAAATGTTAACAAAATGCGTAGTTTACGACTTATATTGCTCGGCACTCTTATTGTCCTTATAATGCAAGTTATTATAAGTTATATTTTTCATAAAAATCAATAAATATCAATAATAATATAAATATTTTTTTTTCTTGAATAAATAACATTATAAATACTTAATAAAAATACTTAATAATAATTTTAACATATATTTCTTGTCGAAAGTTGACCAATTCTTAAAATTTCACTTTTTTGGAAATAATTGTAAATTTTTGGAGAGCTGTATCTCAGTTAGGGAATGCAATCTCGTTAAGAAAGGCTGAGATCTCGCGAGATCTCGGCCTTTTTTAGCGAGATTGATCTTGGATGAAAAAAAGGCGAGATCTCGCGAGTTTAACGAGATTGCACTCGAGCATATAAACGTCTTATTCGAAGCGCGGACTGACACGGAGTGGACGGAGTTGCGATCTGTTGGTTTTGTTCGGTGCGTTTCCGTTTAGCAGATGATTCTTTGGGCATTTTGTGCTTCTCAAAGAGCTACTTTCAAAATAATTCGTAATAATGACTTGTGATTTGAACTGAATAAATCTTTCATTTGATCGATATATTTTGTTAATTAATCTGTAATTTCTAATAGTCTGACTAGGTAATTGGTATATGTTGTTAATTAATCTGTAATATCTAATGGATCTACTGAATAGATATAGTTTCATTTAATTGATAATATTATCTCAGTTTAATAGTCAACACAACTTAGATAATAAGTTTCATTTTTTTGACTTCTCGTTGTTTTGTTTGTTATAAAAAAAACTGTTTTATTACTAAAAGATTTTTGTTTGATATTAGAAGAGAAGACTGGTTGTTTCTTTCATTTGTTATTCATGACATTTTTGATAGATGTCAGAGTTTACTACTTAGAAGTTTATAAAAAAATTATAGACAGATACGTCAAACAATGTTTGATGCATACAAGTCTATTGAAAAAATTCGTGAAAATAAATGTTTATCTTGTAATGCTTACAATATTTATAATTTTTTTCCTAATTTATTTAAATATTGTGATTATTTATTTGCAAAAAAACACATCAAACTGCTAATCTCGCGAGATCTCGAAATTGGCGAGATCTCGCAGTATTGTTATTCCATAAACTCGCTGGATCTCGCTTGAGCCCCAATCTCGCGAGATTTGCGTTCCCTAATCACAGTTAATATTGTATTGAAAGAACTAGTTCTGGTCTTAAATTGTAGCAATTATAGTATACTTAAAAAAATTACAGAAAATATTTTTTTAAGAAACGCGCAGTTTAGGACTTATATTGAAAAAACCAAAAAGAGTGCAAAAATTTTGTGGTTTTTCAAGTGCTGCAAAATTAGCACAGGTCTTTCGAAGCTGCAAAATTGGATTTAGACTACTGGTAGTGGTCCTAACAACATATAAAAAAATCAGAACTAGCCGTTTGATTGCGATTTTAATGTACATACCTAAAATTTGACTGGCCTATCTACCAAATATGTGCTTGTAATTTTTGGTACCTAAGGATTAGGGATTAGGATTAGGATTAGGGATTAGGATTATTAATAATAATTAATAAATGATTTGGTAGATAATAATTTTATTGATTAAGAATCATCTTCATCAGAATTTTCAACTTGTCTTTTGAGAGTCACCTGTAAAGATAATATATTTATAGAAAGTACTTGCAATAAACGACCTCCCTGGCGCATTGGTGAGCTCTGTGGTCTTTCTTATAAGTGGGAGGTCCCGGGTTCGATTCCTGGCAGGGGCAATTTGGGATTTTATAATTTCTAAATTGTCTCTTGTCTGGTCTGGTGCGAGGCTCAAGCCGTGGCTGGTTACCACCCTACTGGCAAAGCCGTGCCGCCAAGCGATTTAGCGTTTCGGTACAATGCCGTGTAGAAACCGATCAGGGGTATACATAGATATCTCTTCCAAGTTAGCCCGCTTTTATCTTAGACTACATCATCATTTACCATCTGGTGAGATTGCAGTCAAGGGCTAACTTGTAGTTGAATAAAAAAAAACTGATTACGATCCACATTTCTTTTTTTCATCATGACAAAATCTATACCTATACATATTCCACACTGTCACATTTTACTCAATCACATATGTACATATAAAAGCTACATATACACAAACTTAGCCTGCAATCCACACTCATTCATCCATGCATGCTTACACATACACACACTACACACGCATACACACACACCACCAGGAGCATCCACCCTACACACATAGATATATCTTACGAAAATATTTCTTTCCATCACTATAACATTGCTCACTTTCCGGAAAAAGCGGTTGACTATTGGGTAGACAATCAATGAGATCGTGTTTGGAGTGATGGGTTATTGGGTACGAATCTGTATAAGTAGGTACGTATGTAAACATAAATCAATTATTAAAATATATAGGTACTTAAATAATCTAAAAATACATGTATTAAAATAACAAACCATACTTACATACCATCTCATAAAATAATTTTGTGTCTCCCTGCGCGTTGACGTAATGCGATATTTGTTTTCGACTGAACGCTGAATAGGTACCTAGTAATTTTATTTTTACGTACCTACCAAATGGCTGCGCATTGAAAAAAGACGGCAAAAACCGGTTAAAATAGGTTAAAACCGGTTTATTCAACGAAACCTATTTAAGAACTTTATTTGCCTCAAACCGGTTAATTTTGGGTAAAGGTAGAACAAAACCGAAATGAAAAGTTCACTATGTACTTAGGCCTTAACCGGTTCGGATTTTTTACCGGTTTCCGAGCCCTGGTTTTAAGGCCTCTGACGTTTTGGTATAACACGTTGAGGCTTGACATTTTTTTAGGACTCTGCTGAGGATTCGCCACGAAAGGGCTGCTGATTTGCGGAGTAAGTGGAATTTCTGTAGTTTATCCATTCTTTTATCCGCGCATTAACCGGCCAGACATCAGCAGAGTAGCAGATTTCATAATAGGCCAGAGGTACTCCAATCTTGAAGGACTTATAGTCACCTTTGGCCTTAAGCTCTCTAACAGTGCAAGTTCCAGATGGGCAGAGTTGTTGAAGGTGCTGGCGGATCTCATCTGCGTTAGACTCCATGTTCCATAAGTGCAAGTATTTGCGAGGTTCAACGGCTTTCAAATTCGTCGCAGACGGGGCGGCTGCACCGCACAAAGAAGTGACTCGGGATCCACTGCGCCTCTTCACGACTTTTGTCCACTGGTGGTCATCTGAGATGAGCTCTATGCCTGGGCCTGGTACAGTTTCGCTTCTTTGAGATATGAGTAATTCCTTATCTTGATTTCTGTCTGCTTTTCTGTCTTTATCTTTGTTGAAATGGGAGCGAAGATCCAAGAGCTGATCCTCAGAAAAAGTGACGCGCTCGTTCAGCGTACGTAGGTCGCTCTTTAGTTGGTCATTTTCTAACTGGAGTTGATTATGTGAGATCCGCAGCTGCGAGAATTCTGATGATAAAGAGACAATTTCACTTTTCAATTCCGTGAGAATAGCCGATTTCAGTTGCTCCACAATTTCATTTTTTATTGTTTTTAACTTAGCGTCCAATATACTCTCAATGCGATTGATTAATATAGAGTTATTATCAGTTGGTACTAAGTCGCAACAATCAGGCATCGTTGGGTCGGCGGAATCAGCACCGGTTGAGCGTGGCAGTTTATTCAATTTCTCCGCACGTACCAGGGTATTAGTATTGTCCCCACCTTTCCTAGCCATCGCCATGCAGTTTGGGCACTTCCATTGAGATCTAGATGATGTTGAGTCTCCAGTGAATCCGACACATTCAGAGTGATACAAGCAGCTGATGATGTTATATGGAATAACTTAGGCTACATTTAGTTTAGGTACACAAAAGGATTATGGGATCCAATCCGATCCTATATAAAAACCTATATAACCACGTGGACGAAGTCGCGGGGGTCAGCTAGTAATAGAATATAATTATATAAAAATATAAATAATCAATAGATATTAATTTTGTAATCGGTCTGCAGCCAAATTCTAGTCTGTCTGTCTACCTTAAAATAAAATAAAAAAATTCTTAATCTTTACATATTTTATTTTTTAACTTTCGTGGCGTTTACCTACTGTATTTCTTATTCTTGCCTGTACTATCACGGCACTATCGAACACATTGGCATCCATTGATTGTGCAGTATCCACCGCCGCGATATCCCCGCTGCTTGCAGCGCGCAATGCACTCGTAAAACACGCAGCCGGGTGGAGGTTTCACCATGATCGTCGCACGCTTAATTATATTCTGTCTCTTTTTTACACTGTAGACATCTGCAAAGTCATAATATAATTTTTTAAACAGTAAAATTTATTTTAGAACAGAATATAGGAAGCTGAGAACTGGTGAACAGTATGCTTAGTCTCACTTTGCAGCACTCCAAAACTTTATAGTATACTATTAAAATGGACCTAAAATGGCTTATATGTTTGAGGTTTGAGTTCGCCAATACATTCAGCATTCGAAAACAGCCAGCGCCCCAAGCAGAAATGTTGTAAAATAAATATTCGAACTATTGAATACTTTAAAATAAGAGTCTTTGGGTTAATTTTGCTCCGAAATCATTGTGTGTTGATACTCGAATTTCGATCATCGTTGCCACTATGTAAAAAGTGGGACTAAGCTTTTTGGTGTGAACTTCGGTTTCGAAAAATCGACTCTATCAATGGTGTTTTGAGACTGTTACAGCAACAGTAGCTTAATCATTAACAAATACTAATAAAAAATAATAGGTAATAACTTTAAAAAGAAAACAAAAGGTAAGTAGCTATACTAACTGTTTGACCCAGTGAGGTGTAATAAATAAAGAGTAGAAGCGTCATATAAACTGTTTTCAGAAAAACGTAACCACTTTTGAGTTTCAAAGACGTAGCTTTGAAACTGACAAATACGCCAAGTAAACTTTGAGTAAACTATATTTGTCTCGTTTCTTCTGCCCTCAAACTAATTACGTTAGAAAAGGACAAGACATTGCAATTAGACAAATGATTAGAGTTACCAGTATCAGGAATAATTTCCCACAAAAGAACGATTTCCCCCAAAAAATTATTTGAGTTTATGAGATTTAATAATTATATTTATATATTTAATAAAATTTTCAATATAAACCATATAGAACTAAATAAGGATTATTAATAGGAAAAAAATATTTAAATGCGTGAACGTAAATAACTTTATTTAAATCTTTCATCTATCTATCTATACTATACTAATAAATAAAATTGAAGTGTCTGTCTGTAATTTCGAAATAACTACCTCATATTATGGTTATTTGAACGGTACCATAACCGAATCATACGTTTTTAAAATTTTTGTCTGTCTGTCTGTCTGTCTGTTTGAACGGGCTAATCTTCGGAACGGCTGAACCGATTTTGACGGGACTTTCACATACAAGTAGAGAATTAACCAGGGAGTAACATAGGCACTTTTTTAACCGACTTTCAGAAAAGGAGGAGTTGTGTTTTTCTACCTATGTACACCGATCTCTCCGAGATTTCTGAACCGATTTGCGTATTTTTTTTAATCGATAGAAAACCATTGCGACACTGTTCTAAAAAAAAATTGGATTCCAACTCCTCAATCCTGATGCTGTAGAGGACCTGATCCCCAAAACTAATGGGGTTTAGGAACTGTCGGTTATTTAAATTGATATTGGTGATACCAATTAAAGACTTTATCGTTGAATGAACTCGAGTAGGTATATATACATCTTCTCAACCCGGATGCTGTAAGGAATTGCATTCCGAAATCGTAGGGAACCCACGGAATTTTTCCGTTTTGGGGACGGGTTACTGCAGATAGGCTACTTTTTGTTCTGGAAAATCAAAAGTTCCCACGGGATTTTTAAAAACCTAAATCCACACAGGTGAAGCCATGGGCATTATCTAGTTAATAATAAAACTGTAACAGGTCCAATTCTGAAATTTTGAAGATATTTTGAAATTTATTGAACCAATCAAAAATATTAGTTACATATGGGTACGTTTATGTTAGTAACTTCATACATAAGAATGATCACTAGGTATGTATATGTATACTAATATCTTTCTGAAAGTTTGTAAATTACGATAGTGAAAAAATTATCAAAATCGGTTCATTGGTTTTTGAAATAATCGCGAACATACGGGTTGAATATATAACCTTCCTTTTTGAACTCGCTTAGTAAGAAATCATTATACCTACTTCTAACTATTTTATAATGACTCAGTATGATCACATAAATTACTGATTTACTTACGTTTGCCTTATAGGTACATACGTACGTTCATCATTCGCTTTTTCATTCACTAATTTCCCAACAATGTAGGGAAAATCAAAATAGTTTTTACTGGCAACACTTATAGTAAAAATAATGCGCGGTAAATTTATGTTTTTATTACGTGTTGTTTTGGATAATCGGAATTAAATAAAACAAACTTACTTGTGAAAAGTAACACCAGTTGCTTTATTATCTTTTTCTGACCGTGACAAACAAATTTTAAGAACACATTTCACCATTTTGACAAATTGTGTGGCAAGTAACCGTTACGTTCGTGTTCACTCGGACGTCGGGCTGGCAACTGAAGTCGTTGATGTCATCAGACATCAGCGAAGTAGCAATGAGTCGGTGCTTTAGAATGCTGATCTAGTTAAGGTAATACATCATTGGTTTGACCTCTCACAACCACCTAAAGCCAGAACGGCGACGACGAAGACCAAAAACACAAACCACGCTTTCATAATTGAAACACAGGAACTGAATGCAAAACATGGACCTCGAAAGGCTATTTATAATGTTTCCCGCAAATCGCGTAATTTTTTTTACATACATTAAGTGACCATAATGATAGTCTAACTCTACAATATTGTTTTGCCACATATACATTACCGCATCTACAAGTGATAATTAAAAAGAAAGTTTATAGAAGAGAGCAATGGTTGGAAAATCTTTAATTCATGTGTCGTATTGTACAATGCAATTTAAACCAGTTTTGCGTGCTCGGGGATTTACCGATGTCAGTAACCCTAATAGATGAGCAATCTGACAATATTAGCTTATATTAAGGTTAACTGAATGATGTGAATGATGCGATGAATCAACTAATTCAACTTCAACCAGCAACAACTTATTAGAGACAATAATTATTATTACGCGAATAGTAATTCATAACTATAAATTGACGGGTCTGCTGATAACAATGGCTGATAAAGACTTTCACAATGCGGAAGTTGATACTTATTAATACTTCAGTTTAAATTAGTCACAGAATATCTTCTATACATATAATAAAATCGTAGAATTGCCGTATCTGTACATTGAAGATTTTTTCAAAATAATAACTGGGGGATGTTAGGGATAAGTAATAGAACGTAAAAAAGCTATTTTTGAAATTTTTGTCTGTTTGTCTGTTTATCTGTTTGTCTGTTTATCTGTTTGTCTGTTTGTCTGTATGTTTGTGCGCGCATCACGTAAAAACTACTGAATGGATTGAAATGAAACTCGGCATGATTTAAGTTCATACTATGGAGTAACATATAGGATACTTTTTATCCCGAAATTCAGCACGGTTCCCTTGGGAGAGGGGATGATAGGCAAAATGTGTACTTAGCTGTAATTCGTTAACGGGTGGTCCGATTTCATTCATTCTTTTTTTGTTAGAAAGTAGATACTTTAAAGACTACTGGCTTATCTCCGAAAGGCTGGACCGATTTTGATGGGACTTTCACTGGCGGATGTTTACATTTTGATGTACCTAAACATCCGCCAGTGAACTTTTAACAGTTTTTAGCAAGGTTTAAGCTCAAAGGAGCATAGGAAAAACAAAATGATTCCCACGGGATTATTAAAATCAATATCCACGCGAACGAAGTCGCGGGTATCCGCTCGTATTATAATAGTACCTATACCTAAGTATACCTACTACCTAGATACTACTACATAGATAAGTCCTGATCAACCCATTACCGGCTCACTGCAGAGCACGGGTCTCTCCTCTCAGAGTGAGAAGGGTTTTGGCCATAGTCTACCACGCTGGCCAAGCGGATTGGCAGACTTCACACACCTTTGAGATCGTTATGGAGAACTCTCAGGCATGCAGGTTTCCTCACGATGTTTTCCTTCACCGTTAAAGCAAGTGATATTTAAATACTTCAAACGCACATAACTCCGAAAAGTTAGAGGTGCGTGCCCGGGATCGAACCCACGACCTCCGATTAGAAGTCGGTCGTCCTAACCACTAGGCTATCACAGCTTAGATAAGTACGATCGAATATCTACCATTGTAATATTTGTAATAAATTAATTATTCTGTATGAAAGATAAAATGACACCTAAGTAGGTATTAGACAAACCGTCTACATCAGTTTACAAATTCCCTTCAACTTCGTATACTGAAAGGTTAAAAATGGTATGCAAAGCCAGTCCCGGAGCTAAGCTTGCAAGCGCAAGGAGCTTGCGGCCGCTCATCTTATTTGCAATTCCAAAGCTCCCGGTGCCCTGGCCACACGTCAGCTACGATCTAGGCATAGCTCTAGCTATAGCTCTACTAATCGGTAACCAGAGCGTTCTTATCTAACTGGCTGACTAAGATTATGGCTTAGATTTTTCTTTTGAACTTGTCTGGTTCAGAGCTAGGTATATGTATGTATAGCAGCTATACCTACTAATCGGTAACCAGACCGTTCCTTATCTGTGGGGCTATTCTCTAACTTAGTTACCAACTGAAAATAGTTGCCAACGAATTAGTTCGATATACATTGCTGTTTTACTGTGTGAAATATAAACAGTGATTTCATTTTGCACATTAAAACAGCAATGTATATCGAACTAATTCGTTGGCAACTATTTTAAGTTGGTAACTAAGTTAGAGAATACTAGAATAGCCAAACAGATCAGCTGACTAGAGACTAGAGGCATAGCTTAGATTTTTTTGTCTCACTTATATTTTTAATGTTTCTTATGATTAAATAAAAACTTGTCTCTCTTTAAGTAGCTAGTCAATTAATAAATATTAATACTTAATAGGTAGTTCCATTAGCCATCGAGAACATGCCAGTAAAGAAGATGGAAAAATAATTTAATTGCTCAAGTGTTTAAGCACTCCGGAACATAGCTCGAAGAACTGATAGTTTGATTGGGGTTCGAAGATGTATAAAATAAAACGAAATTGTAGATACAAGGGTTTAATAAAAACAACTAGAAATAAAAACGACAATGAATTCGTTAGAGATAAATTTATTAAAATAAAACAACACACTGACTCATAAACATAAACTTGTCGCCAGGACGGACCAGAGATGGACCAGCGGACGACATCAGAAGGCTATTCTAGTATTATCATTCATTATTCATTATCAGGATAGATCGAATTACTTTGCTGTGGGCGTCACATGGGTACGGGCCTAATTGAGAAGCCTTCTCATTAACTGACACACTAACTGACTAACTTTGCCCTACCTACCTAGTCGGTCTTCCACCTCCCCTTCACAACCGAGCCAACGCCAACCAATCTAATCTAATCTAATCTACACGACACACATCGCACGATACGACCTACTTCGTATAACATAATCTATAACACAGTACACCGCACGCACGAACCGTCTTCTGCGAAAGCCCGAATCCGAATGTGTCACCCGCGCTTGCGCCCCTCTCTCATAATAAAATGTCGGTAGTGAGAATGACGTAATGCCCGATTATTTGCACTACAATATCAACGAGCCGACACGGCCAGACTGACATTCGCACGTCCCTGTGCGACCGCCCGCGTCAAGAGATGTCTACAAAGAACAACACGTAGGTGAACTACACCTCTAGATACGCTCGCCCATCCCTGACACTTAACTGCTTCTAGGTCACCGCCGTCTGTCAATCTGTCAATTCTCAATCATCACTTCAGCTGTCAATCGCGTCAACCAGCCACCACCTCATGTGATGACGTATAGCAGGCAACCCGTCAGTGCTTCAATCTGTCAATCGTCAGTCATCACCTCAGCTGTCAATCGCGTCAACCAGCCACCACCTCATGTGATGACGTGTAGCAAACACAACCCGTCAGCGCCCTCCCCACTTGTAACACACGGTCATACGCTGCCGCAAATGAAGTAATCCGGAACTTCGACCCGCATGAGCCAGTTCCTTAGACCATTCATTCACCACCCAGCTCACACTAACAACGAACGTCACACGTTCACACGCTGCCGCGAGTGAAGTGATCCGGAACCTCGACCCGCATGAGCCAGTTCCTTAGACCATCCACCCGCCACCCAGCTCACACTAACAACGAACGTCACACGTTCACACACCGAATGATCCGGAACCTCGACCCACATGAACCAGTTCCTTAGACCATTCACTGGCCCTCCAGATCACACAAACAACGAACGTCACACGTTCACACGCCGCGAGTGAAATGATCCGGAACCTCGACCCGCATGAGCCAGTTCCTTAGACCATTCACTCGCCCCCCAACAACAAAGGTCAAAGTCAACGTCTAGTCAAAATAATAATCACAGTCAACCCATAGTCTGAATGAGAACGTCGACCCATATAGGCCAGTCCTCTCAATCATCTACATCACACACGCACACGTCATTTTCCCTGCCAAGTCCCGAAAATGGCAACACTTATCCGATTAGGGTGCAGTTGCCATCGCAAACCCTCAATCAAATAACACGGTTAAAGTTACTTTTACAATTACAGTTTCAAACTAAAACGAATCTACCACCGGTTCGGAACGCCGCAACCTAGCGAGAAGAACCAGTAAGAAACTCGGCGGCGTCTAACTTTCTAACATAACTGATCAAAAACTACTTCCCGTAAACGCAATCCTATTTCTTTAGTTCCAATCGTGTAAACCATTTATCATTTATCATATCATCATCTTGATGAACCACTTCAACCTCTTTACGGCTTTACCACAACCACGTTTTTCGAACTTGATCACTTTTCAACATCGATGAAGGTACCTGGACAATAGAATTTAATTAGCAACCAAAACCATTTGTCAAACGAACCATTCATCTCAATAGCTGGTATTTTATTATTCTGCGAGTATTTGTAGAACTTTACTTTCAATTAATCACGATTTTTTTTTTGGTTTTTGTTTGTTGGTTTTTGTTACCTTCTTAGCGCTATCAGTTGTTATCGACATAAAGCTATCCGCCGACCGGCACGGCCAACCCTGACATTCGATCGTCCCCGAGCGACCAATAATTATCCTCAGCAATCGGTAGATCTGAGATCACCAGCCCCACTTAAAAAAAGCCGTCAAAAACTTAGGCGACCCGCCAGGCCCCTGAAGCTATCCCGGTTTCTAATCTAAACACTAGTTATAGTTAGCACCGCATAAACGCGCAATTTGATCTGATATAATCGGTAACAGTGTGGCTGATCAATTCTCGGAAATCCACACACAATCGTTCAGTACCGTCACGTTTTTTTATTAACTAAAAATTCCTAGTAAAAGGTGAACAATTGGGTTCACATTTCCATTTGGGTGGGATACCCACATATAACATCTCGCTAATTTTATCACGAACTACCTGCCGTTCATCAAACGCAGTACGGACGACGATAAACCGTTTTACTAGGATCTACTACACGAAATCCGCGAAATGACAAATACCGCGCGCAGTGTTAACTTTTTTTTTTACACTTTGAAATAGAAAAAGTATCCGCAGTCATAGTAATTGCACAACCTGCCTTTAAAATATCACGACTTAACGCAAAAACTCATCTAATATAACGTGACACAAAAATTTCTAAACTAGCACCTAGTTTAGTCACACCTAGTTTAGTTTTAGTCCATCAATTAAAAATCTCACAAAATTTGCAAGTTACTATTAACACTTGATTTTTCAATACCGGTAATGTTAACGATTTTATTATAACGCACACCTGATAACCTATTCGCAATACTTTCTTTAACGCGAAGAATCGCGGCACCGAAATCTTAACAAAATGAAAACGACCCGCGTCGCGCACACAACACCGGTTCTACAAGGCTTTTGTGCCACGAAGGAGACCGACAAACGCAAATGCAGTTAAAGGCTCCGGCTCATCAATTTGCCCTTCAGATCCCACTTCTGATGTCGCCAGGACGGACCAGAGATGGACCAGCGGACGACATCAGAAGGCTATTCTAGTATTATCATTCATTATTCATTATCAGGATAGATCGAATTACTTTGCTGTGGGCGTCACATGGGTACGGGCCTAATTGAGAAGCCTTCTCATTAACTGACACACTAACTGACTAACTTTGCCCTACCTACCTAGTCGGTCTTCCACCTCCCCTTCACAACCGAGCCAACGCCAACCAATCTAATCTAATCTACACGACACACATCGCACGATACGACCTACTTCGTATAACATAATCTATAACACAGTACACCGCACGCACGAACCGTCTTCTGCGAAAGCCCGAATCCGAATGTGTCACCCGCGCTTGCGCCCCTCTCTCATAATAAAATGTCGGTAGTGAGAATGACGTAATGCCCGATTATTTGCACTACAATATCAACGAGCCGACAAACTTTTAAAATATAATAACAACAAACTGTACAACAAACAACAGTGTAATAAACAACTGTGTACATTGTACATTGTACAATAATAATATTATGAATTAAGTAATTTCAAAGTATGTAGGTAGGTACATTGTACAATGTACATACTTTGAAATTACTTATTTCTAAAGATTCACTTAACGATTCGATAATAATAATAATAATAACTTATATTAATATAACTTATAATAATTAATTTAAGTAAATAACTTATAATAATAATAGTAACTTAGTTACCAACTGAAAATGGTTGCCAACGAATTAGTTCGATATGCATTGCTGCTTTACTGTGTGAAAAATATAAATAGTGATTTCATTTCACTCACAGCTGTTGGTAACTAAGTTAGATAATAGCCCCACTGTGCACGTGTATCGGTCGAGAATAATATACGACGACTATAATATGGATGTTATGGTTCTATCGAGTTCCGACATATGCAGGTACTGTGACCGCAGTACCCGTCGCCCTTGCCGCGGGTCTGGCAGTAAGTCAGACAGTCGTAGCGACATCTGTGACGATCTGTGCTCCTCGATTCAGCATCTGAAACATTTACAATACAAATTGGATATAGCTGCTGTAGGTACTTAGTACTTAGGGACAAATCAAAAATTGGACACACGAAACTTAAAACGATAACTAAAACGGGAATCACTCTTATTTTATACAAGTATAATTTAAAAATTTAAAAACGCCCGACATTCACCATTTTGTGGCAGCGGCCATCTTGGATTTGCAATAGTGCTATTTTACTATAGTCAAGCCCTTTCATTTGATACCCATATTAAGGGAGTTGTGAAAAAATAAGTAATCCGCCATTCTGTAGCGGCGGCCATCGATTTTCATCAAACATTAACAACACTAATTTCTACTAACTGACTAATTCACCTTTCAAACAAAAAAAAACGCAATCAAATCGGTCCACCTGTTTGAGCGCTACAGGGGAACAGACGGACACACACATACACACACAGACACGTCAAACTTATAACACCCCGTCGTTTTTGCGTCGGGGGTTAAAAAGTATCATCATCATCATCACGAACAACCTATTACCGGCCCGCTGCAGGGTACGGATCTCCTCTCAGAATGAGAAGCGTTTAAGCCGTAGTCCACTGTACTGGTTAAGTGCGGATTTCACGCCTTTTAGAACATTATGGAGAACTCTACGGCACGCAGGTTTCCTCATGATGTTTTCCTTTATCGTTAAAGCAAGTGATATTTAATTGCTTAAAAAGCATATATATAACTCCAAAAAGTTGAGGTGCATCATGCTGGAGATCGAATTCTGTCCCTTCGAAAGGGAGGCCGGAGTCTTAATCACTAGTCTATCACTGTTTATAAAAGAATAATGAAGTTAAATAAATAGGTTAAGCAACAAAGGTACCTATAGGTGTTAATCAAAGTATCAATGTTACAGTCAAGGTTTCATATTGTGTATTTCATTTGTATGCACAAGGAAATTATGATTTTGTTCTTGCGATACTGGAAAAATATTTTTAAATTAGATATCATAATACCACACGATGTGAGGCTTGGACAGATGCAACGCGATGGAAATGTGTCAAAAGCGGTGTATTTTAATTGCCTATTTTGATTTTAAAAGCGACAGCTTGAATAGTCGATAAATATTACAATGACCCACCTCTTTTATATTTCAAATATTTTGCTGTTAAGGTGCGTCCAAACTTGAACATTTCACCGAACCGAACTGCGTAACATTACCGCGAACTTGTTACGCTCAATGTGGACGTCGCGCTTGGAGCGCTTGAGATGGGTTACTGCGTAACAGTTCGGCGTAACAATTGTTCGCGTAACAAATGCCGTCCCCACTACCGTAACTGTTACGCGGTATTGACACGGTTACGCAGTTCGGTTAGGGGAAATGTTCAAGTTTGGACGCACCTTTAGATTCTCTTATTAATAGACTCATTAATAGATTAATTATAAGACAGAGACGCGACACTGCGAAGCACGCCGCCTCTGTCGCACATTTCAATGTGACGTCCTCATACAGTTCCTTGTATTGCAAATCTTACACGCGTACGCGCGCGTTCTACGTAACATCCTGCTTTACAGTCGCCATCGCTATCACGTTGTGTGTTCCCGAGCCTTTACTCTATTTCATACGGGAGTTGAAATGAATCCAAGATAAATATTTATTTAAGTTGTCCTACTTGTAACGTAATACCTACTGGAGACCAGCTTTCGTGAAATGGGGCGAATTTTATGACGAAAGTAGGTCGAGTATTTACCAACTTCATCATCGTAACTGAAATACTTCCACAGCTGAACATACGTCCCTTGCAAGGATCGTCACACGTCGATCTTGTGGTCATGCCGCTTGTAACAGCGGCTACCAGTGACTTTCTTGAGATCTTCCACAACAGGCGGGGGGAGAGGGGGGGAGAGGGGGGGTCCACCAGGCCAGCCGGCCACCTGGACCGCAAGCGTCCATTATTACAGTAGTATAGTAGCAGCATTTCCTGCATTTAATACTTGCGCAGTAGGTACAGCTAGGCACAACGGCACTCCTATTTGCAGCAACATTAATGTAAAACTTTTTTGTGGCTACACATACCTACGTGTATGATATACTTACGTCTTCTCATATCGTGGTACCTATCTAAATATTTATCCATTATTTGTGCAATCAAAATAATATTTTTCTTAAGCATATAAAATACGAATTACGCAAAACCTTGACTACGTATGGCATTGATACTGATAAGAACAGTACAACGTTGAATTATTCAACTTCGTTATTTTTTAAATTATGGCTAACCAATTTCGATAACAAAACATACCTACTTAGTAATTTATAAGGTAGCTAGAAATAATCAAAATATCTTACGTGTGGATAATAATATGATTATACTTAATCTACCTTAAATTACTAATGATGCAAAAATTAAAAAAAATTGATTGGTTTTACCATCAAATCGTATTGGAGTTATCCTAAACATATCGAACCCATAAAAGGTACAGACAACAACATTATCATCACATAAATCTTGTCTCCGCAGTTATGCGGTAATAAACTTGTATATTTTTAAATTGGATAAGAAATTCAGGATAAATCCTAAAAAATATTAAAAAGAAACCAAAAATCTATGAAAAAATACAGAAACTAATACCTACAACGTGAATTATATACTTAATACTTAAATTAGTTAAAATGGACATTTACCTTGTAATCCTAATATCACGAAAACAATAAAGACGAAAACAACGTTCAAGAAATTAAAATTCATTTTGTTTACGTCACTCTATCAAACTTTATCACATGCACCTTCACCTAACAATAACAGCAGACTGGTTACTGGTTAGTAAACCGTCCACTAAGACTATGTATACTTAACCTCCGATTTACCTGTGGGTAATCCGACGTAAATACAAGTGAAGAGGAAAGTCTATATCTACTTCAAAAACGGTTTTTCTCACCACCGGGACAAACCCCGGTTCTTTACCTAAGCGCCGCCGGCGCAGCGTCGCGTCGTCGCGTCGACAAGAAAGTGCGCTCACTCACGTCTGTGACATAGTAATAACTAGCAACTTGCCGCGGCTTCGCACGGGTAGTACCTAACTACCCGCTACTAATTACCATAAATCATTTTGTAATAATAAAGGGATTAGGCAGCGTTGCTGAAAAGCTCTCAGTGGGGACCAATTTACACAAAATCTTAACAAACCTAAACCTTCCTCGTGAATTACTATAAACCTAAAAACCTCATGAAAATCCGTTTCATAGTTTTTGACTTTGTTGTAAACAGATAGACAGACGCGGCGGGGCACTTTGTTTTATAATAGGTATCACTACATGATAAATATTTCGGGGATTATCGTATGTGCGCTTTGTCCCACATCCATACTAATATTGTAAGTTCGAAAGTAACTCTGTCTGTATGTCTGCTTGTTTTTTTTTTTTTTTTTTTTTTTTTTTTATAATTGTCCCTCTGACAGAATCAGAGCCTATTTCTACTATGTACTCTTTCACTCCAGTTCTATCGTTTATTCTACTCGCACTTTCATTCTGCATACTCTATCTTTCTTTCGTTCTTTCTCTTTCAGACTATTTATCCGGTGGGATTCCGGATCTATTCTATCTACTTTATTTTTATTATTTCTTTATTTTTGGGTTCGGGTTACATACATACAATTTCTTTTATTTATTCAATGCCCAGTTACAGTCCAATAACTTACTAACTACTACATTTTTTCTTATTATTAACTTATTTAACTTATATTTTATTTATTTTTATTTATTGCTTATATCTATTTTTATTTATCTAGTTTAACATTTTTTATCTTATTATTTATCTTAACTATGCTTATTTCTACTTTTAGTTTACAATGCGCTTTATGATTTTATTGTATGATGTACTTTATATTTGCACAATATATGGCCATCATACTTTTTATTGCTTATTTCTTTTAACTACTGTTCCTAATATTCTCAAGCAATAGTCTATAAATTTTTCTCTGCGTTTGTCTGTCATTATAGTCTTTAAGTTATTTAGTGTTAGTTTTGTATCTAATAAACATTCAATGTCGTATCTTTGTCTTTCAAATACTGGGCAGTCTAGAATAATATGGGGGACAGACTCATTTTCGTCAGGGTCGCAGATGCATGAGGGACTCTCCTTGCACTTAAAACGGTATAAGTACTCGGAGAATCCCCCATGGCCAGTAAACAATTGGGTGCTGAGACAGCTCGGTACAAATTTCCTGACTATGGTATACGCGGCGGTCACATCCGGGAAGAAAATTTTTGTAATTCCGGCAACTGCTCCAGATTTGTATCTCGCGTCCCATTCGCGAATCGACTGCTGTCGGAGCTGTCGCTTCGCGAATGAGACGGGAAACAGGTCATAATTTGGTTTTCTTTTAATCGATGCAGCGGCAGCCTCTTTGGCAAGTTGGTCAGCCCTCTCGTTTCCCTCCAGTCCTGCGTGTGCTTTGATCCAGTACAAAGTTACAACTTTGTCCTGTCGAGACGAGTATGCTAGGTTCTCGCGTGTCTCAACGGCTAACGGATGGAGGGAACCGAGATTGGTGATTGTTTGCAATGCTGCCATTGAGTCGCTGTATATCCCGAATGTGAGCGCCTTGTATTTCTTTATTCGCCTAGAGGCTTCGCAGATGGCCAGCAATTCCGCCTGGTATACCGTACAGTATACCGGCAGGCAGAGTTTGACGGTTTTAGTTTCGGTTGCGGCCTCCCACACGGACAGTGCCGCTCCGACCCTTCCTCCGATCTTACTGCCGTCGGTGAAGATTTTCACGGCGCAATCGCTATTACCATCTACGTCGCTTTGGTCCCTAAGGCAAGTCAGTGTAATGTCGGTCAGTACCGCGGGATGTGGTGCTTCTACTGCCGGCATTGATCGCTCGATCTCCCTGTCCCCTAGCTCGGGCAAGAATGCCCCCTTCTTGATCCTGTATAGCGAGGCTGACTCGCGTACACGAAGGTCAAGCGGGAGCACTCCTGCCAGAACCAGTGCTGAGTTCAGAGAGACCGTGCGATAAGCCTTACACATCTTTTGAGCGAATCCCCGTTGTACAGCACCGAGCTGTCTCCGCACACCAATCTTTTCGGCCGCTGTTACCCAAATGCTCGCCGCGTACAAAATAATGGGTTCGACGGTCGCAATGTAAATCGTTCGGATGACTTCTGGGTGAAGACCCCAACTCGCTTTAGCGGCTCTTGCAAGCTGTTTGTACACGTTAAGTGCTTTTTTGCAGACGCTTGCTACGTGCGGTTTAAAAGTGAGTTTGTTATCAAACGTCACTCCCAAAATTTTTATTTGGTTAGTCATGGCTATGTCGATCCCGCCCATGCCCAGGCGCGGTGTGTCGAATTTAAGCTTGCGCGTGATAACCATGGCATTCGTTTTATGAGGCGCGAATTTGAGCTTATTTTCGACCCCCCACGCCCGGACAAGTTCGAGAGCGGCATTGGCATGTCTTTGCACGTCTTGAGCCGTGTGACCGTCGAACACCATTACAACGTCGTCGGCGAACGCCTGGACGTAGTGTCCTTCAGCTGAGAGAGTATTCAGAAGTGGGTCAAGCAGTATATTCCACAAAATGGGCCCACCTATAGACCCCTGAACGCACCCTTTGCTGGTCGCCTTGGTATAGGTTTCCCCATTGTACCTCACCGTGACTTTCCTTTGGTCTAGGTAGCTGTCAAGGACTGTTCTAATGTTAAGGGGACAGTTCATTTTTGCCAGTTGGACTCTAATAGCAGGCCACCAGGCGCTGTCGAAGGCGCCCTCTATATCTAATGACACAACTGTTGTAATCTTCTTTTCATCGAGTTTAGTATTTATGTGTTTCATCAGTTTATAGAGGGCGTCTTCGCAGCTCCTTTGGGGCATGAAACCAAACTGGTTCGGGTTCAGTCTTGGTAAAAGGTGGTGTTTAAGTCTGGCGACTAGCATTTTCTCATAAATTTTTCCCATGACTGGCAGAAGTCCTATGGGACGGTAGGATTTTGGCGTTGTATACGAATCCTTTCCTGGTTTCCTCAACACAATTACCGTAGCCTCCTTCCAAATGACCGGGAAATAGTGCAGCTCCAGGCACTTGTTGAGTACTTCCAAGAAAAGTTGTGGGTCAGTTTTTATGGCATGGCTACATATGTCTGCGGTGAAGCCGTCGGCACCAGGCGCTTTTTTAGGATTAAAGGATTCCAGTGCAGTGAGCAATTCTATCTTTGTGAATGGAGGATCATTTTGTTCCTCAGATGTTTTATTGTTCACCTCTGATGCTCGTTTCCTTATTTCCCGATGCGTCTGATTGTCATTCTCACACAAGTCTTCCGGGTAGAATGTTTTCGCTAGCAACTCCACCGAGCCCTTTGCATCAAGGGTGATTCCGTCCTCTTCCAGGGGTATATCCTCCACTCTCCTAGTTGTCCTCCCTATTACCCGATAAATCCCCTCCCATAGATTCTCTTTGTTCTGTTTCTTGCAAAAGCTCTTCCAACTTTCAATCTGTGCCTCCTTAGCCTTCGATTCATACTCATCTCTAGCTTGTATATATGCTTCTATAACCCTTTGTTTTCTTACAGGTGCGGCGTTCCTGATCCTGCGTTTCCTGGTGGTGACCGCGCGTTTCATCTTGGCAAGTTCCTCCGACCACCAGGGAAGGGTAAGTGTCTCAGTATTCTTTTTAATTGGTATTGCTTCATTACTCGACCCTGTTATTGCATCTTGAAATTTATTTATGAAAGATTCTAATTGTTCTGTTGTATTTATGTTTTTGATTTTATCTATTTCTAAATTGTAGTTAATTTTTAATTGTTTTAGTTTATCATGAAAGATTTCCCAATTGGCTTTTTTGGTATTATATTTTCTAGTGGTTCTTTTGACACTTACCCCCCCAGATTTTTTCAGCTTAATGCTGAAGCTGATGCCGTTATGATCGGCGCATGTGAGGTTTTCGACGACTTCCCAGCCCTCCACCAGGTCCAGTATATCAGTTGTGCAGGCTGTCACGTCAACGAAGCTAGTGTAGCGCTTTCCGCCGCGTATGGTGTCGAAAGTTGGAGTGTCGCCTTGGTTAAGTATGTGCAGATCCAGCTCATGAAGTGCACCTGCTAGATCTTCCCCCCTATGGTCAATCAACGGGCTACCCCACCAGGCACACTTTGCATTTGAGTCCCCTCCAACGATTAATCTCTGTTTTGCGTCTTTTGCAATTATGGTGAGATGATCCAAGTACGGCCCTATGGGGCGGTCTGGCTCAAAGTAGAAAGAGACCATGGTGATCTCCCAGGCACTAGTCCGGATTTTTACTACCACTATATTATTAGTGGTTAGTTTTGGACACAGTGAGGCTTCCAGGTCCTGATCAAAGATGATTATGGCCGCCTTTACTGTTCCTTCTCCTTGTCTAATGTTCTGGAAGACCCTTGCTCCCCGGTAGCTCTTCATACACATAGCTCCACCAACATAGGGTTCCTGAAGCAACGCAACTGCGACATTTCTCTTTGTTGCCTCCATCATGAGCTCATTTGTGGCGAGCTGCTTCCTTTGGAGGTTGGCCTGGACTATTTTATATGTTTTTTCGTGGGTAGGGTTCAGTGGGACGCCTTTAGCAGTACGCTATACTGGCCCGAGCCAATGCGTCCCATTTGCGTCGAACTGGGCATTCCTGACTGAACGCATTGTGTTCAGTCTGGTCTAGCTTGGCGCGAACACAGTTACAGCATGTTGGAGCTGCATTAGCGAGCCAGTCAGCGCACTCCGTCTTCATGTGTGGCCCTCCACAGTGGCTACATTTCGCGACTGATTCTTTACAGAAGCGTCTGCCGTGCCCATAACCGAGGCAGAGGGAGCATTGTACAAGTGGCGAGTAATCTGCCACTTTGACTTTTTGCAGGTCAATGTGTACTGCCTCTGCCTCGACCATTCGCGACCACAGTTTGGGAGACACTCTGATAACCACATGACAGGCGTGGGGATTCCTAGCCCTCCGTCTGAATCGGATTTCGAGGCGGTCTTCTTTACCGATGTCCTGGAACAGGCCCCGGTTCTGATTTCTCAAGGCGCTTTTAATATCGTCATCACTGTTGTATTCCAGAACATCCTTGAGAATCACAAGCGGGTCCTTGTTCTGGATTTCTTCCACATTCAGGTGGCCGCTCACACTTTTTAATCTCTCTTTTACTTTTTCTCTCTCCTCTACTGAACTGCATCCCACTATTACTTTCCTGTCTTTTGCCTTCCTGACTCTATCAACCTTCACACCTCCATCTTTTGCATTGATAGCCTTCCTAATCCGACTTATAACCTCCTCTCCTGTCTCCTGTTCATCCGTGGAGGTGACTACCACTGAGTGTAGTGGTGCTGGGTGTTCTAGCGCCCGCTTTCTTGAGTCACCTGCAGCCACATTAGCATATGTCAAGGTTTTTTCCCCTATCCTTTCCATATGTTCCTTCAACTTCGTCACCTCTTCCGTATTTTCCCGTAGCAGTCTACTGTGTTCTTCTAATCTCTTTACCAGGTTTAAGTTTTCCTCCCTTAGATTCTCTTTTTCTGGCTCTTTCCTATTTATTTCTTGTGTATCCGCGTTCTCCTTACATTTTCCTCCTTCCTTCCTTCCTTCCTCTATATCAGTTGTTGAAGGAAGCCAGGGCTTTGCTGCCTCGGCGTCCTTCACCAACTGATAGAGTCGTTCTACGGCTTGAATAACTTCAATCTTTATTTCTGTTTTCAGGTTTCTGGAGTTGTTGATCTGCAGTTTGGCCTTCATGAGACATGCCTTAGCCTCCATAGCCCTCGGTGTCAGTTTCGGTGAGTTGCCCGTCCCAAAAGTGACTACGGCTGCCACTGGTGTCTTACTTTTTTGGGTGACTTTCCGTTCCTGACTGACAGCTTTTGACTTTTGTTTAGTGGGGGCGGCTGGTACGACTTTCGCTTCAGAGGCTGGGGGGCTCAGGCTAGGTCCAGATCCCCTCCTTTCCCATTCTCCAACACTCTTTCTAACAGTAATGAGGTCGTTATCTTCCACCAGTACTTCCGAGGGTCCTGCCTCTTCGTCGGTTTTTTCCTGTGGAGACTTTATCTTTTCGGGGTCCATATTTTGCCCGGTTTGGTTTGTCTTGGCTGGTGTTCTATAGCCGACGCCAAACATCTTACGCGGTTATTAAGTCGAGGGACAATTGTACGTCGTATGTCAGAACTGTCTTGGGGATGTATAAGGTCCCCAAGTGTCAATTTATTCAGTCAGATTTAAATTGGGGATGTAGAGGGGCCCCCTGAGTCTATATAGAATAAGCGCGAAAATGTAAAATCGATTTTAATTAAGATTAATTAAGTTAGGTGTAGTGTAGTGTATAAACTAACTGGTCAGTGTAAAATGCTGTCCAGGGTCAGAAGTCAAGTGATATAGGAGTCCTGTTGTTGTTGTACACCAGGTACTTGTCCGTAGTAATTATTGTAAATATATAAAATAATATAAAACAACAAGTGGTCAAATACAATTAGGGTTTGATTTATTTATCGTACTGGGGGTAGGTAAATGTAGGTATAGGATAGTAGGTATAGGTGTATATAGGTATTGGTATAGGTAAGTATAGGTATAAGTAGGTATGTGGGTAGGTATAGGTAGGCTTAAATAGGGGTAGGTATAGGTAAGTATAGGTAGGGGTGGGTATAGGAAGGGGTAGGTACCCCTAGGGGGGTATTTTTATTTGGCTCAATCGATAGTGCTCAACGAGCCTTTTCAAATGAGCCCAAACTCGGATATGTTAAATCAGTTCGTCTGTCTTATTGGGGGTGGGGGTAGGTACCCCTGAAGGGGGTGTTTTGTTTGGCTCAATCGATAGGGCTCGGCGAGCCCTTCAAAATAAGCCCAAACTCGGGTATATTAGGTTAATTAGTCTATGCGCTATTAGGGGTAGGGGTAGCTACCCCTAATGGGGGTGTTTTGTTGGGTTCAATCAATAGAGCTCAGCGAGCCCTTTCAAATGAGCCCAAGCTCAGGTATGTTAGGTTAAATAATTTAAGAGTTATGGCTGTTTTAGTTTTCTGTTGGGGTGGGGGGGGGTAGATTTTTGAAAAAACTTCTCATACAAAAATATGGTCTCAAATGGCTTTAGAATAGTCCCTATACCCCAAAAATCGGTTTTTGAGTCTAATTGAAATAGGGGTCGTAGGGGGTTGAAACCACCCCCAATCGAAGCGCTAGGGGTGAAAGACTAGGTGTTGCCAGCTAGTGTGGGGTGGGGTGACGGGGAGGGGGACCACGGAAAAAAGCTATTTTTGAGCTACGACCCTTAGTTTCGGAGATATGGGGGTTTTTGTGTTTTTATCGTGGTACTCAGTTGGTGAAATGTCCCTCCCTTCATTTATTTAAGGGTGGCTCTTAAACCATGGGTTCTAAAATTCCGCCGACAAAACACAAAAATAGCTGATGAGTTACTCCTCAATATCTTCCTTACTTCGGGTAGTCGCAGATGGATAGTTAGGTCGCTAAGGGTCCATTTCTGAATGGAATGATTTCGGGTTAGCTGCAAATAACTTGTAAATATTTGAATGCGAATAAAAGTCGAACCACTTATTATTTTAAAATTTTAAAAACGCAGTTCTGTTTACTTTGTCAATACGCAGGGTTTTTTAAAGTCAGTTTTATAATTCCACCCCTATTTAGGGGTGCTAAATTTCCAATATATGGTTATTGTTTACAGACTGCTTATAGACAATTGCTTATTACTCCCAAACTATTCAACTTAAAATTATAAACTAAACGATAAAATATTTATAATAAATTGCACAACATATACTATAGTTTAAAATAATTTTACAACCCTTATTTAATTATTTTTTTTTTTTTTTTTTTATTATTAACTTTAATGTTGTGCACTATTGTACAAACAGCTACTCAAATCTAAACCCAGCTTATCTCCAGCTGGTGTTGTCAGATTTCAACGCGAGAGGTGTCAGGAAAAAGGGGAGACTGCCAGCAACCAGGATCCGGTGCGAATCCTCTTCCAGGACCTCAGGATCCAGGACCACGCCGCCACGTGGTTTTTGTTTTTTTGATGATAACTCCCTGGTTTTTTGTGGTAGGAATCCGGGACCACCACCAAAAGTTGCGGACAGTCCGTGCGCTTCTGGGGCCACAAAGCAAGAGGCCCGGTGTCCCCTAATTTTGACGCTTTCCACTCAAAACTGCTAAAAATCGTCTGCAAACCACGTGCTCTTTATGTTCACTCAAGAAATTTCGACACAACTTCCAGATTTTAAGTCCAAAAAATCCCAAATTTTTGCAGAGCGTGCAGGACAGAGGCACCCATCCAACGCCCAGCTTAGAAACATGAATTCCCGATCTAAAACCAGCGCCGCACGCCCGTTTCTGTTATATCGTGAAAAACCTCAACACTAAAACACTCGCAACTTTGCGAATTTCTGTCCGATTTTAAATTTTCTTTCGTTATCGGATAGAGCTTGTCAGGGCGCAGCTCCTGGCATATAACACATGTAGCTCACTTCACTTTTAACCACTTTTACAAATTTTTGATCGCGGAGCGAATTAATAACGATCCGCTCGCTACGAGAGGTGATAACGAATCCATGTCTGCTTGTTACCTTTTAACGGCGCAACCGCTGAACGGATCACGGAATTGAACAGATACACGGACGAAGTCATAGGTATTTATTATTTTTGCGAAAAGGTTTTAACCTGGGGACTGGCGAATATCACTATAAGATACCTTTAAAAAAATTAAAAAAACTAGGTATAATAGGTATATATTGCCTATTTTTATCATACCGTGTGGTTTCAATATTATACTTTGTCCAAATGTTTAATTGCTTTTTGGCAGATGTCAAAAAAACGAGTTTAGTGACGCTCTCACACGTTAACGATTAGATTTGAAATAATTATCGATTTTATTTAAAAAGAACTTTCAATCGATTTAATTAAATATTTTTATTTTTAACCCCCGACGCAAAAACGACGGGATGTTATAAGACTGTGTGTGTCTGTCTGTTCCACCGTAGTGCTCAAACGGGTGAACCGATTTGAAAGCAATTTTTTTTGTTTGAAAGGTGAATTAGTCGGGAGTGTTCTTAGCTATGTTTGATGAAAATCGGTCCAAGACGGCCGCCGCCACAAAATCGCGGATAACATATTTTTTCACAACTCCCTCAATATGGGTATCAAATGAAAAGGCTTGACTAATAGAATAGCATTATGAAAATCCAAGATGGCCGCTACCATGAAATGGCGAATGTCGGGGGTTTTTATATTTTTAATTTATACTTGTTTATCTCGTTCTAACTTACTTAAGTAGAGTGTGTGAGGTATAGAAAGAAAGAGACTAGAGACAAAAGATATCCGGGTGAATGAATCTTCTAGGTTGGAACGGCATACCGAACCAGTGGTAGATTCAATTGACCATTCAAAAGTACTTGTAAAAGTTTATTTTAATAAAAAACTTGGACGCGCCATGTCGTTAACAAGGTTCCACGTTTCGCCGTACCGTGGAAAAAGCGTGATTTAACAAGAGACCTTATATTTTGTGACTCCTTTATGATTTATGTAATTTTACGTTGAAATTAAAAACTTAAACAATAATAATAACTTAAGTAATTATTACTGATGGTATGTGATCCCAGTATCTTTTATATTACTTGCAGTATTGTTTTTAGATAGTTTCACTACGCAAACCGGCATTTTAAGTTAGATTATGAGCTTAATTTAAGACAACACGCAGCACGTCAACGGCTCATTGGTTGCAACGAGACTGATCCGTGTATGCCACATAATAATATGTAATATGGCGTACATTTTGTGGGCGCACTTTACTTGTACACGTGTCGAAGCGCAGCGGAAACCAATAATTCTATGGAATGAACAGAGTTATTATTCTTTACTCTTGGTATGAACTGAAATTCCAAGATTTCGACTTAATTCCTTGCAAATAATCAATCTTGGAGTCATATTTTTTATTTTTATTTCCTTTTTTTTATTAAATTTACGGAAACAATATTTACATGAAGTAAAATTATTTTTATTATAAGATCGATTTATCATACTTCAAGAACTGTTTTATAGTCTCTGGTTGTTTGTTGTTACTTCACTACACGTCTATAAAGTACGACATTACTGTAGTACATTATTCCGAAAAAAATATACGGTAATTCATAGGCGTGAGCTGCCAAATATTAACAAAAGGGCTGGACAGCGTATAATTATTGCTGTATGCATGTTTATATCTATCTTCTTCTATACTACATTATAATAAAATCGTAGACTTACCGTATCTGTACATTAAAGATTTTTGCAAAATAATAACTGGGGGATGTTACGGATAAGTAATGGAATGTAAAAAAACTATTTTTGAAATTTTTGTCTGTTTGTCTGTATGTTTGTGCGACGTGCATGCATCACGCAAAAACTACTGAATAGATTGAAATGAATCTTGGAATAATTTAAGTTCATACTGCGGAGTAACATGTAGGATACTTTTTATCCCGAAATTCAGCACGGTTCCCTTGGGAGAGGGGATGAAAGTCAAAATGTGTACTTAGCTGTAATTCATTAACGCATGGTCCGATTGCATTCATTCTTTTTTTGTTAGAAAGGAGATACTTTAAAGATTACTGGCTAATCTCTGACAGGCTGGATCGATTTTGATGGGACTTTCACTGACGGATGTTTACATTTTGATCTACCTAAACATCCGCCAGTGAACTTTTAACAGGTTTTAGCGAGGTATGAGCTCAAAGGAGCTTATGAAAAACGAAATGATTCCCACGGAAAATCAATATCCACGCGAACGAAGTCGCGGGTATCCACTTGTATCTACCTATTATTGTAAAGGCATTATATTATACAGATTTTTATTCCTTGCAAATTATTACTTACCTATAGTTAAACAAGATTTGCTATGTGCAACTATCGTTATAATAATTTTGTTTGCCAGATGCCAGAAACAGGAAATATATTCCCAAATCCTTTCATAATGTGATATGGCATGAAATTCGAATACCCCTAATCCTTATTATTTAGAGATTTGCTGAAACCACTAGTTTTGCGCCATAAACTATGAATCACGACTCTGTTCAAGACGGATCCAAATGAATGGGATGAATTCCTAATTAATGGGAAGATCTTGAATGTCGAAAAATGAATACCACGCTGAATTCCAAAAGGAAAAGAATTTCGCTGACTATTGTGTACCGATTTGCTTGATTTTTTTGTCGATAGAGGAAGTGTTGAAGATTGCATAAAAACTTCTGGTCCCAACTCCTCAATCCTGATGAAGAAGTACTGCCCACCTAGGGAATTTAGGAATTGTCCGATACATATAGTATGTCTGTACAATTGTACATCATCATCATCATCATGATCAACCCATTACCGGCTCACTACAGAGCACGGGTCTCCTCTCAGAGTGAGAAGGGTTTTGGCCATAGTCTACCACGCTGGCCAAGCGGATTGGCAGACTTCACACACCTTTGAGAACGTTATGGAGAACTCTCAGGCATGCAGGTTTCCTCACGATGTTTTCCTTCACCGTTAAAGCAAGTGATATTTAAATACTTAAAACGCACATAACTCCGAAAAGTTAGAGGTGCGTGCCCGGGATCGAACCCACGACCTCCGATTAGAAGTCGGTCGTCCTAACCACTAGGCTACCACAGCTTTTTTGTACATACTATACAATTATACACAATTGTACATACTATACAATTATAATAGAGATATACAGTGTAAACAAATTAGTTCAAAGGCTCTAAATCAGCTAACTATGTACATCTATAACAGTTAATGAGTTATGTTAACTACTACTCGCTTGTGAGTAGGTACCCGACTTTATTCGGATATTTAAATAAATAATTGCTGGGATAAGAAAGAGGACTAAAACACTAAGGGAAACAAGTATAAATTGAAAATTTAAAAAACCCCCGACATTCGCCATTTTGTGGCGGCGGCCATTTTGGATTCGCATAGTGCTATTCTACTAGTCAAGCCCTTTCATTTGATACCCATATTAAGGGAGTTGTGAAAAAATAATGTAATCCGCCATTTTGTAGCGGCGGCCATCTTGGATCGAATTTCATCAAACATAGCTAACAACACTCTCGACTAATTAACCTAAACCAAACAAAAAAAACCGCATTCAAATCGGTTCACCCGTTTGAGCGCTACGGTGGAACAGACAGACACACACACACACACACACACAAACAAATCAAACTTATAACACCCCGTCGTTTTTGCGTCGGGGGTTAAAAAGCAGACTGTGAATATAGTGCAAAGTACAGGCGCACTCAAGGGGGGCGGCACTAATGGAGGATCCAACATAAATAAAGTGTTGTCTACAAATCGAACAAAGCCTTCGCTTGTTTTACGGCAGTCTCTCGAACGTTACCCAGTCTACTTGCTTTACACTACAGGAGTATGGAAATAGGAATTCATATTTTTCTTAAGCTCTCAGTTTTTAACCTCCAACGCAAAAATGACGGGGTGGTATAAGTTTGACGTGTCTCTCTGTGTGTGTGTCTGTCTGTTTTGTTTGAAAGGTGTGTCGAGAGTGTTGTTAGCTATGTTTGATGAAAATCGATCCAAGATGGCCGCCGCTACAAAATGGCGGATTACATATTTTATCACAACGCCCTCAATATAGGAATCAAATGAAAGGGCTTGACTAGTAGAATAGCACTATGCAAATCCAAGATGGCAGCCACCACAAAATGGCGAATGTCGGGGGTTTTTTAAATTTTTAATTTATACTTGTTGTAGCTTTATAATCCATTCTTAATATTATAATTGCGAAAGTGTGTCTGTCTGTCTGTCTGAAAGCTTTTTGCGGCCCAACAGTTTAACTGATTTTGATGAAATTTGGTACTTACATCTCGGGGACGGACATAGGCTACTCTTTATTCCGGAAAATTAATGAATTCCCACGGGATACTTAAAGGTCCATCCGCTTAACCGATTTATACGTTTGGTACTTACAGAGGTACCTTGAGACCCAGAAATTGACTGCAACTTTTCCCACAGGATTTTAAAGAACCATTTTGATTTAGGTTCTTAGGTAACCACGCAGATGAAGTCGCGGGCATCATCTAATTTATTTTCTTCAGCATTCGTTTACAGCCAGCCAGCCAACGCCCCAAGCCGAAATGTTGTAAAATAAATATTTGAAGTATTGAATTACGACTTTAAAATAAGAGTTATGGGTTTATTTTGCTATAGGTACATAATATTATAGTTTTTTGATTAAAGTTTTGGAGGTGCGCAAACTCAGAATACCTAACTATACAGATTGTCTAAGGCTCTGAGCAGAAACTGTCGGTTTTTTATTATGTGTCCAAACTAACTGTCAACCTACCCAACTAAGGTAAAAGATGAAACACGAATATGTGCTCTTTACGAAACAGCTAAACAACTAAAGACTTCATATAGCGCTCCCGTGGTAATAAATCATAGTCCGAAGCGTCCGCAGGAAGTGGCGACATGCCATCGGAAATTACACTTTTAATCTCCGTGCACTCGACACATGTTACAGGCTCTTTATAAATTAGGCTTCGCATCGTCCAGCAGCTCTGAGACTACAGAGAAATAGTCTCAGAGCCGCTGAAATCTGAAAAGTCAAATATACTAGACTAATAAAATAGTTATAACTACCTAAGTATACCTATACTATATCTAAGCGGTGTGTTTATAAGGGCATAGGTCGTCAAATTAAATTATACCTACAAACATAAAATAAGCTTTGGGCCCTTTGGCATTCCCGAAACACGATTTTCACGACAAAGTCGAGTCCCAGTCGAGGAAAACAGTCTTCATCTAATATTAAAAGGGAACGTCCGGCGAAAATGACTCCGAGTCGGCTGAGAGAGTAATTTTCTATTTACGACCAATAAAGGCTTTCATTCCTGGCCACTCGCTATTGGAAAAACGATCCTACACGAACACTCCGGAGTAATGTATAGCTTTTAGAACTAGGTATACCCGGCTTTATATCGAATGCAATATGCATTCAACTGGCTTTCGCCTTCCTCTCGACAATAGAACAATGCACTGAGAGTGATTGAAGTAATTTAACACATAGGTGTAATAAAATGTGCATCAGAAGTCTAACACCTACGGACCGAATCCGTTTTTAGGGTTCCGTACCCAAAGGGTAAAAACGGGACCCTATTAATGTCACTCTGCTGTCTGTCTGTCTGTCTGTCCGTCTGCCGGTCACAGGTCTCTAGCTCGCAGACGAAATGAGTTACAAACCTGAAATTTTGAACTGATTTTAATGCGGTTTTTTGTTTGAAAAAAACAAACAAACAAAACAGTTGTCGATTAAAACAAGAATCACCTAAATCGGTTCATTAATCTAGGAGAAATTGGTAAAACAAGTAAATTTACATGGAAAAACTACCTCCGAATAGACACGGTGACGTCATACTCGAGTGAAAAATTTTGCGTTACAAGTGTAAATTTAAAATTTAAAAAACCCCCGACATTCGCCATTTAGTGGCGGCGGCCATCTTGAATTTGCAATAGTGCTATTCTACTAGTCAAGCCCTTTCATTTGATACCCATATCAAGGGAGTTGTGAAAAAATATATCATCCGCCATTTTGTAGCGGCGGCCATCTTGGACCGATTTTCATCAAACATAGCTAAGAACACTCTCGACTAATTCACCTTTCAAACAAAAAAAACCGCATTCAAATCGGTCCACCCGTTTGAGCGCCACAGGGGAACAGACAGACACACACACACACACACACACACACACACACACACACACACACACACACACACACACACACACACACACACACACACAGACACGTCAAACTTATAACACCCCGTCGTTTTTGCGTCGGGGGTTAAAAATAGCACAACTTAATCTAGATGGTATTTCCGCTTTGTGGTAGGATTCTACCCCGAATCTGCCTGGCTAGCTACCACACTTCAGCCGTAATCTGCCGCAAAGCATCCGTGTGTTCCGGCAGCGAGCTGAAGAGCCAGTTCCCTTCCCCAAAAGCCGGCAACGCATTATACTTTGGTGCTGCTAATGTTCATGGGCGGCGGCCTAATCACTTAACATCAGGTGACTCGCTTGCTCGTTTGTCCACTATTAGTTATTATAAAAAAAAACATCAACATCAACCCATTACCGACCCACTACAGGGCACGGGTCTCCTCTCAAAATGAGAAGGATTTAGCCTGTATTCCACCACGCTGGCCAAGTTGCGTATTGGTATACTTCACAGTTCACATACCTCTTAAAAACTCTCAAGCATGCAGGTTTCCTTGTGAAGAAATTACGTTCTAACGTTCTAAGTAAAGTGATATTTAATTGCTTAAAACCGCACATAACTCTCAAAAATTAAAGGCGCGTGCCGGAAACCCAGCTCGGTAGCGTTAATAGCCCAGTAGTTAAGACTTAAGCCTCCTTTTCGGGGGGACCATGTTCGATCGCCATAAAGTAATAATCCTACGAATTAAAATGTGTAAGGAGGAATGGTAGATATCCTTAATCCTAACTTAGCATACGTGGTGGAAACAATGTAGCTGGTAGCTACCCATCTCACATTTACCTACTCATTAGTTAGTTCACGCACGCTTTACGGCGCCTTTATACCGCCGGTAGCCGAGGATGCTGTAAATTACGCCACCTGAGATCCAGGCGGCGTTATTATTAAGACAGAGTGGTATGTAAACATAACCGCTATGTTAGTGATACGGGATGATACGATATATTCCCGCTTTGAAGATATATTTTTAGCTGAGCAACGCCAACGAAGTCGGTTAAAAATTATACTGTTTCTAGCATAATTAACGGACTTTACGGATTTTACGGACACTTTTTGACGACCGACAGCATAATTTAAGTAGATAGGTAGGTAGGTACGTTATTGACCAAGGAGCTGAGGTAAGTAGTTCCACCGTAGCGCCTAAACTACGCTGGGCCGATTTTTATGAATGAGGTGTCAATTCATTAGTTTTTATGATCCGGGTGACATAGGCTTCATTTTATATACGAAAAAATAATCGAGAAGTGACCTTCGTGGCTATTAGTTTCGGATACACATAACAGATGGCGCCACGAGGTGCTTGCCCCGCGCTTCCTCCGTTCGAATCCTCATTAGTACGCAGTTGAATAAACATTTTTCTGCACACTAAATTAGTTGTCGGGTTTTATTTACGAACTTTATCTCTTGGTGAGCATAATATCATATCTTCATCTGATGGGGCCCGCTAAAAGTGGATGCACTTCGACCCTTATGGATCTTTTGTACTCGCTTGTGGTGAGCAAGTTTAACGTGCAACTGGCCCTAAGAATATATTGTGTTTTATAGATATATGTACCTAGGTAGGTACCTGGGTAAGTTCCTATACCTACTGTATCATGGACACCCGCGTCACAGTAAATAGATTACAACCAGTACTGAAACTACCCACAAACGTTCGAAACGGCTCACTCACACAAACATGCGCATTGACGAGACCCCTACCGGGTTTTTGCGTGAATGTCAGTAGCGACTGCCGCTAAATGGTCTCGTCGATGCGCGTGTTTGTGTGAGTGAGCCGTTTCGAACGTTTGTAGGTAGTTTCACTACTGGTTGTATCTGTGTACTATGCCCGCGTATATAGTATCGACTGGTGTAAGACAAAAGACACACGAGAACTCGCCTCCGCGCCGGGACGGCTGCAGGTGACAACATCATTAATCCGACGCTGTCAATGCTCCGCTATAGTTTCTTGTTCCGATTCCTGCGAGATACGATGTATTGTTACAGTATGTAACTACCTATCTACTGGATACGTGCGCTATTCCATTTCTGTGTACCTAAGTAATACTTAGTTATATATAGTCTGTTCGTTTTCTTACGGTCGCCTTTTGTGTCTAGCCGCCTCCGCCGCGCGGTGTTTTGCCAAAGACACCGCCGTGACTTCAAAGCATGCCGCGAGGGGTGTACAGGCACAAGGGGTTTCGGCGTTTTATACCTACTCATATTTTTACATTAAAATTCTCTTTCCTTTTTATAATTTTTTTATATTCGTATTTTATTGCAATATAACCATAAACATAAAATATAATATTCTCATGAACACGGGTCTTCTCTCAAAATGAGAAGGATTTTAACCATAGTCTACCACGCTGGCCAAGTGCGGATTGGCAGACTATTCGGAGATTCTGTAAGAATAGAAAAAAAAATTACAAACAGAAAAAAAGTAATAAAAATAAAAGCAGAATACTAAGAGCACCTGCGCCTGTACCGACACTAAGTTACCGAACGAACTTATACAAAACATAATAGTATCTATATTCTAGGTAAGCATATTGCACATGTATCACGCGTCAAGCTACTCAATGGCAACGAATTCACGGCAAATATTTTTTGTTATTCAACAAGTTAGCTCTTGACTGCAATCGCTAAAAGTCTAAGATGGAAGCGGGCTAACTTGGAAGAGGTACCTATGCAAACCCCTGATCGGTTTCTACACGGCATCGTACCGGAACGCTAAATCGCTTGGCAGCACGACTTTAGGGTGGTTATAAGCCACGGCTAAAGCCTCCCACCAGTATAAAATCCCAAATTGCCGTTGCCGGGAACCCGGGACCTCCCACTTACAGATATAACACAGCGCTTACCACTGCGCCAGGGAGGTCGTCAAACGGCGTGCGCATTTTATTGTTACAGCATTAAAACATGTGCTCGACCTCACATTCGAGTTTTGTTTGCAGTCGCACATAAAGCATTCCGAAATGGTCTATGGTCCCCGGGGGAGGCATTAAGAGAATTGCGAGCACGATATACGAAAAAGTTACCAATAATTACCTACACTTAACGTAAGTAGATAGGTACTTACTTACCTACTAAAATACGTGCGCTCAACATTTCTATTAGATACGTAAATTTCAATAGGTATAATTCAAAGGATTCTCGAAAATCATAGCGCAGACGTAATAGGTACCTACCTAATACAGAATAGAAAAGTTTTTCATTCAAATAAACTTTTACAAGTGCTTTTGATTCGTCAAACCGATCTATAATATTATGTACCTACCATTTAAGCACACGATTTAAGTCTGTTTTTTTATTTTATTTATACCTGTCTTTTTTGAACTTAAATTAGGAGGTAAGGTAACCTGTACTTAACTCTAGTGTTGAGCAACAATGAGTGCTAAATAGCGCTTATTTCTTGTACAGCTACTAACTAAAGGTGCCATAAACCTACATATTACCTGTCTAAATTAATTCCTATTATCCGTATTAATTTCATAACTTAGTAGTCGTATCTATAAGTACAGATTTTCCTTTTCGGCCGAGTGTAACCAGTAACTCCCGATTAATAACATAAAGCCACTGATTTATTATGCTCCCGGCACAATGCAGTCGTTATCATTCGACTCACACGGTCCCCGGGGACTATGTCTTTCCTACGTACTTATCTATCTATTATTAAAGTAGTACTAGTTGTAAACCTACCTACTACTTACCAGAGACTAGCTGATGCCAGCGACTTCATTCACGTGGATTCTTCTAAATCTCATACAAACTTCCATCCCGTCTTTCAACTCCTTCAAGGCTTTTTTTTTTTTCACAAAACAAGGTAGCATAATTCTTTCTCGAAGGTCTATCGCTGTAGCACCAAAATCGGTTCATCCGTTTAGGCGTGAAAGCGTAACAGACAGACAGACAGTAGGTAATTTTTAAGATGTCCTTTAAGTACCTACATATCTATGTATTTCTGCAAATGATATTTTTACTATAGAATTCGACAGATTTTGTTTTAACAAAAATATATCCTACCTAAAAAAATCAATAGCTATCCTTTTTTTTACCCGACTACGGCAAAGCTAAAAGGACTTGGGTAATTATTTTAGCAGTCTATATTATATTTATGTTTGTATATATCCGATTTTTGTATGAGATTCTGTGTGTTCTACCGTAGCGCCTAAACTATTGGACCGATTTCGATGAATGAGGTGTCAATTGATTCGTTGTTATGGTACGGGTGATAGGTATAGGCTACATGTTATTTACGAAAAAAATCGACAAGTGACAACTATATTAAGTTAGTTTCGGTTAGACATAACAGATGGCGCCACTAGCTGCTTGCCCCGCGCTTTCTTCCGTTCGAATTCTATTATTTTATAAGAGTAGTCGGGTTTTGAGTGGTTCGAGTTACCTAGCAAGCAATCGGGACATATTCGATCATACGTCTCTACCGAATAGGTAGGTACAATGAATGTTAATTTTTTCGTTTCAATAAGTACGCCCAAGTAGGCGGGGACGAATCAACGCCATTCTTATACTTACAAAGAACAACTGTCTTAATTAACGGATAAGTGTAATTAAGTCGCGAACATTTTCGTCTCTGAATTCCGACAAACTTCATAAATTCCAATCAAATTCAATTTCAAATCAAAGTTAATTATGAAAAGACAATAGCACAATCATGGATTTGATAGCGACAGACTCAAACGAATTCACTTTTAGGTTGGTCGCACACTACGACAAATAAAACCATTTATGGGGTTGCCTGACTACTGCATTGTATGCTTTATGTTAATGAACCTTTTATAAAATCTTTTGAAATAAAGCATCATTTTCATCGTGTTATTTATCGAAAAAAAGCAGAATACATTACATTCGCACGAAAACCGTCAATGACCCACCTCCCTTTTAGCTATTGTACCTAAGCTAAGCGCTATTATTTAGGTATTGTAGCTAGCTAAGCTACGTTACATAGATTATGTCATTTTCTCAAGCCCGTTTTTTAGACCCGCACTTCGAATTTTATTGGCGCGTTTTTTTTCCATGTTTTACCTAGTTATTATATTTTTTTCGCGAATTTTAAATCGCAAGTGCGTGCAGCTTCATACATTTCCATATGTCACAGAACTTTGCGAAAAAAATCGCGCGAATAAATTTCACAGTGTCTAGGCCTTTAATAGTAGTAAATGAAAACACAGTCTTGAATGGTTTCAATGCTTTATTTTCTTTCTCGACACACTGGCCACTGGTTCTGTTTCATATTCGATCTCGACCCGCGGCTTCTTGCTTGCCATTTTCACCGATATGTCCTGCAAAAGAGGTGTTATTATATATAAACTACTGCAAAAGTATGCTGGACTGGCTGTTTATTGAAACAATTTGACTATTTTGGCGCTGATTGCTAAGAAATATGAAAGTCGTGAAAGGTACCCGGGACTAATAAACAATTAGTATTATTTTCCGGTTACAGGACCCATTAATTATGTATAATTTTTAAAATTATATATTATATTAGACAATATAACTAAACTAGGTGTAACCAGAGCCGGGGCTGGATGCAATCTTAATGGGCTACGCAAGAATCCCTTCAATGTCCCTTCATTCAGCTTCACCTATTCAACCTACATTATAATTTCCTTCACTTTACCCAGTCAGCTCTGGCCTAAGCTTGGCAGCATTGCACCTTTGGATGACCAAAAATATTTTTTTCCAAAATAGTTGCCAGTTCTTGGATCCAGTTAGTCACTTTGAATGACCAAAAATGATTTTTTCCAAAATAGTTGCCAGTGCTTGGATCCAGTTAGTCAATAACCCTTTTTTTGAGAGTTTTTCAAAGAGCATTCGAAAGTAAAGGCACAAAAATGAAGCCTCCATCAAGGTTAAAATTTCATTGTATTACTAACCTCAATATCAGATGTATCCGATTCAAAGTCACTTCCAACATCAGCATTTTCTTTTCTGCCAGATTCGCTATCCTGTGAACAATTAGTATATTAAGATACTAAAGTATTCTATTAATGCATGGCATGCATTAATAAAAGCTGTGATAGCCTAGTGGTTAGGACGACCGACTTCTAATCGGAGGTCGTGGGTTCGATCCCGGGCACGCACCTCTAACTTTTCGGAGTTATGTGCGTTTTAAGTATTTAAATATCACTTGCTTTAACGGTGAAGGAAAACATCGTGAGGAAACCTGCATGCCTGAGAGTTCTCCATAACGTTCTCAAAGGTTGTGAAGTCTGCCAATCCGCTTGGCCAGCGTGGTAGACTATGGCCAAAACCCTTCTCACTCTGAGAGGAGACCCGTGCTCTGTAGTGAGCCGGTAATGGGTTGATCATGATGATGCATTAATAGGACTTTGTCACGAGTATTGTAATGGCTATTTGAGTCTTTTACTTCCTTTTTTTATGATGCTAACTTTCCAATTTTACACATTCAACAATGTGACCACTGGACTGATTTTGATGCGGTTTTTTGCATTAGTACTTCTGAGTAAGACTTAGTAACTTCAGAGCAAGTTCTTTCACCCTATGTATCAGGCACTCCTATCTGCCTGACGAGTTAATGAGAACGGTCGTTATTCCTATAATTAAAAATAAAACCGGTGATATAACTGACAAACAGAATTACCGACCGATCTCATTGGCTACTGTTATTGCAAAAGTGTTGGACGGCTTGTTGGAGCGTCAGCTCAGTAAACATCTCAAAATTCATGATGCACAGTTTGGATTTCGTCCGGGTGTATCAACGGAAGGTGCGATCCTGACGCTCAAACATACCGTCAGATACTACACAGATAGGAGTACGCCTGTTTATGCTGCCTTTCTCGACCTCTCGAAAGCATTTGATCTGGTTAGATACGATATCTTATGGTCTAAATTAATGGAAGCCGGGGTAGCCCAGGAAGTGATAAATTTATTCAAATATTGGTATGACCATCAGACTAACCAGGTCAGGTGGAGAGGTGCGCTTTCGGATGAGTATGGATTGAGGTGCGGTGTGCGACAGGGTGGATTGACCTCGCCAGCGCTCTTCAATTTATACATGAACCAGCTCATTGTAGAGCTCAGCAGTACCGGGGTCGGCTGCTCAATTGATGGTCACTGCATAAACAGTATTAGCTATGCAGACGACATGGTGCTGCTGAGCCCATCGGTTAGTGCGCTTCGGAGGTTGCTGACAGTCTGTGAAAACTATGCAAAGAGACATGGCCTTCTGTACAATGTACAAAAAAGTGAACTTCTAGTGTTTCGGGTGGGTTCACAAAAACCAGCTCATGTTCCGCCAGTTTCACTAGGAGGAGTAGTTTTGGCAAGAGTGTCGGAGTTCAAATACCTCGGCCACATTGTAACGGAGGATTTGAAAGACGACCTAGACATGGAGAGGGAAAGGAGAGCCATTGCGGTCCGATGTAATATGTTGGCTCGCAGGTTCGCACGGTGTTCCTTAGACGTTAAAGTTACACTTTTCAAAGCATTCTGCCAAACCCTATACACGTGCAGCCTGTGGGTCAGGTATACGCAGAGGACGTACAATGCCCTCCGAATACAGTATAATAACGCCTTCAGGGTGATGTTGGGGCTCCCCCGGCACTGTAGCGCATCGGCGATGTTTGCGTACGCGCATACGGATGACTTCTATACTGTCATGCGCAAACGAATTGCATCGCTGATGCGCAGGGTGAGGGGGAGCACCAACACCATGCTGAAGGTGGTTGATAAGCCTGATTGCCCCATACTGAGGCACTGGATACACACACATATTCATTTAGCTAGTGCCTCAGTACGGTATGGTAAATATTTAAATTAAATTTTAAGTAACATACCTACACACTAACATAGTTATAAGTAATTTTAAAATTTTGTGTACTAAAACCTTGGGCCTATGGTCTGAAATAAAGAGATTTTTATTATTTTTTATTTTAAATATTTTTATTATTTTTTTTTAATGTTAAAGCCTTTGAGAGCAATGTAGCTGTGGACTTAAAACAAATAATCTTTTGGTACTTACAACATCACTCTCCATTTCACTGTCAGCTTCGACAAACTCATCAACTTCCTCAACATTCTTCCGCAGTTCTCTTTCTAACTCCGGCTCCATCTCTCTCTCAACTTCTTCTTCTTCATCTGACTTCTCACTCTCGCTGGAAACCTCCTCGGCTTTGAGGGCAGCGTCGAAGGCCATTTGAGGGAAGTTGTAAATGTCATTGTACTGTAAAAAAAGGTTTGATTAAAAATGCTGAACATGAAATTCTAAGGTGCACTTTATCAGGATGGCGCATCACCTCAGCGGTAAATGTTATTTCTATTGATAAATCAAACAAGTATAAATTAAAAATTTAAAAAAATCCCCGACATTCGCCATTTTGTGGTGGCGGCCATCTTGGATTTAGATAGTGCTATTCTACTACTCAAGCCCTTTCATTCGATACCCATATTGAGAAGTTGTGAAAAAATATGTAATCCTCTCTTGGACCGATTTTCATCAAACATAGCTAAGAACACTCCCGACTAATTCACCTTTCAAACACACACAGACACATCAAACTTATAAAACCCCGTCGTTTTTGTGAATAATAAATTTTTGCGAAATAAACAAATCCACAAAAATTTGGGGAATATTTTGACGCACCATGCTACTTTCCTGCCACTGTGCGACATACACTGACAACATTGCATAGCAACAACGAATCTTAGAATTGATTCACATTCAGATCAGCTAAATGATGCACAATGGATGAGCAAAAATTAATATTAGACACTTCACTGAGATATTTTACAGATGTGTTCCTCGCATTACTGACTTCTAGAATGATAATTGCATACTCACAGTTCCCTTCTTTAACCTCTCCAGCAATTGTTTCTCTATAGCATTGTCAATCCGGGCCGCAACCAATGCCTTCTCCTCCCTACGTCGCTCGCGTCTCTCTATCTTGCGTTGTATTGGAACTAATTCTTTCCTATAGATTGTAAAACATTTTAAATTATAGCCTGACCAGGAAAATAGTACACTTGCTCTGTGGGCACTACTTTAGTTTTTTTACATTGCAACAATAAGGTATACTCATGCTTATGTGTATGTGTGTTGTCAGAAGATGAAATTAGTTCTTTGGTATTCTGTAACATGATAAGGTTTTTTTTTTCTTTTTTTTCCAATCTTTTATCTATATGCAATTAGTCCTTGAACAAAAACCAGATCTGGTGGAATCAATTTTATTCTTCTGATCAGGTTTAAGAGTATACTACAATAAAAATAGTTCTTCTTTTTCTTTTCTTTATGGCTCTTTGTACTGCGGTTTATAAAAATAGTTTTTTTTTTAAATAAATTAATAAAACCTGTAAAGTTGTAAATAAAGTAATTGTAATGTTGTGACAGAGGAAGATTGACTATCAATCCTCAAAACAAAGCTCAGTCACTCAGCGTGTGAAAGAGTGACTCTCTATTTGAACAAATCACAAATGAAAAGATCCATAGAAGAACCAGAATAACAACATAGCTCAATGAGTTGCGAACCTAAATTATCAATGTGCAGGGCTCATAGTTTGAACCGAAAGACAATAGGGTGCCAAGGTATTTGAACGGCAACTTGAATCAGAAAATCCAATATTGGCAAATCCCTAACTAGGTGGACAAATATCCAATGAGTAGCAGGAAATTGCTGGATTCAAGAACAAGATGTGTGGAAGTCCCTGTATCATCAGTGAATCCATACTAATATTATGGACAAGTCCGTCTTGCTACAGGTACAGTAAGTCTTTATACAGGTTTCCTAGTGCAGAGACCACTAGAAACCCATTGTACTCTTTTTTTGGTAAATAAAGATATTTTTAACCGACTTCAAAAAAAGGAGGTTCTGTATTCGACCCGTATGTATGTATACTATGTATGTATGTATGTATGTAAGTATGTTCGCGATTATCTCCGCAACTAATGAACCGATTTTGATGATTGTTTCACTATCGTAATCTACATACTTTCAGGAAGGTTTTAGTATATAACACATCGAGTTATCATTCTTACTTACGAAGTTATAAGCATAAATGTATACATATGTCACTAATATGTTCTCTGATATTGCCAGACCTATTGCTGAAGTCTAATATAGCTATTCGTGTCCGTCTGAACCGCGGGCGCTACCTCATAAAATCAAATGAAACCTTATCTATAATTTAGTAGTTTTTTAGTAGTATTTGGTAGTTAAGATAAAATATTTAGTAGTTCAATATAACCAAAATTAAATGAAAAATAAAGTGCGCCGCCAACCTGACGTCAGGTTGGCGGGTGGAATTTTAACGGCGTACAATACTTTGAAAATATATATGTCAAATTTTAGTAGTCTTTTGGTAGTTTAATAAAATTACGTTAAATCTTATTCACGCCTTTGTTTATAGACTAAAAAATATATTTTCTTTTTCTTCATCGGAAACGCCTGTGGAAATTATCATAGCAATCTTTCAGCAGAACTAATTATCAATAATTGTACTTGTTACATAATAGATGCTAATAAAATTATATTAAAATAGAATTAATAATATTATATTTTTAGACATATTTAAAGCAAAAAAACATAGAACTTACAAATAATGACGTTATTAGGTTTGGGTAGTATTTAATCGTACACCTATTACTGTAACAAAATATTCCGAAAGTAGCACCTAAAATACTTACCTACACTCAAATTTTTTGTTCAACTACAAATTAGCCCTTGACTGTAGTCTGTAAATCTCACCTGATGGTAAGTGATGATGCAGTCTAAGATGGAAGCGGGCTAACTTGGAAGAGGTATGCATATCTACCCCTGATTGGTTTCTACACGGCATCGTACCGGAATGCTAAATCGCTTGATGGCACGGCTTTTGCCGGTATGGTGGTAACCAGTCACGGCTAATAAATTGTCTCTGGTCTGGTGGAAGGCTTCCTTCCACCAGACCAGAGACAATTTAGAAATTATAAAATCCCAAATTGCCTCTGCCAGGAATCAAACCCGGGACCTCCCACTTTACGACCACAGCGCTCCGAATGTCGGCCACGGCGGCCAATCTCAATAGTGGCGGGGCCAACTACGCAGAAGATATTATAGTGCACAAGTGTGTGCGCATACGCAGAGCACTACGCAGGAGATAGTATAGTGGACAGTTGTGCAATATAATACCTCCCATAGTGCACATTTGTGCACTGTAATATATCCTACAGTGCACACGTGTGCACTATAAAATCTCCCTTAGTGCACACTTGAGCAATATAATCTCTTGCGGTGTGACCTATGTACATATACACATATTGTGCACTTGTGCGCTATAATATCTCCTATAGTGCATACTTGTGTATAAAAATTGCCATTCCTGTACCAAAAAAAAAATTACTGCCAATTTCCGGGCTGGCACCTGAGAATTTAGGGACCTGGGACCTCCCACTTAAAAGACCACAGCGCTCACCACTGCACCAGAGTGGTCGTAATAATAGTAAATCGCTAAATAGATGTTACCAAATGCAGGTGACGGAGCCCTTTTTCTGGGTGGTATAAAAATAAATAACAACGAAAGGGATCCATCGCCATCCCCTTTTCTCTATCTATTACCTATCCGAGTCTGAGTGCCGCAAGTCCTATTTTATTGTGCAAGTCAGTATACTTATTTAAGTATACTAGCTTTTGCCCGCGGCTTCGCCCGCGTGAATTTCGGTTTTTCACAATTCCTGAGGGATAAGTAGATTTCTGGTCCACCCGCTCCCCGCCGCGCGGCGGCGTACCGCGGTACCGCGTACGGCAGCGCAGGGTGCAGGGGCGCGCGGCGCGGCGCGGGGAGTTCCGTGCAGCGCGAGCGTCGGCCGTCGCGCGCAGCGAAAATACCTATCAGGGCGTTTTTTAACATTTACATAGGTACTTACCGATTTCAACGCAACTCCTTTTTTGAAAGTCGGTTAAAAAAGTAGCCTATGTTACTCCTTGGTTAATCCTCTACTTGTCTGTGAACGTCCCGTCAAAATCGGTTCAGCCGTTCCGGAGATTAGCCCGTTCAAACAGACAGACAGACAGAAATTTTAAAAACGTGTGATTCGGTTATGGTATCGTTCAAATAACCATATGAGCTTAATATGTGGTAGTTATTTCGAAATTACAGACAGACACTTCAATTTTATTTATTAGGTATAGATATAGATTAGTATAGATTATACGTTTAGTATTTTAGATGTGCAATATCAAATTGCACATCTAAAATATTAACTTTGTAATTAAATTAAGTATCCCATTAGGTTTCCCGCCTTTATTTTTTTTTTTACCCGACTGCTTCAAAGCCAAAAGGAAGGGTTATGAATTTAGCAGTCTATGTATGTATGTATGTATGTTTGTGGACGATTTTTGTATGAGATTCTGTGTGTACCCCCGTAGCGCCTAAACTACTTGGCCAATTTTGATGAATGAGGTGTCAATTTATTCTTTGTTATGGTCCGGGTGACAGGCTACATTTTATGTATGAAACAAGTATAAATTAAAAAAACCCCCCGACATTCGCGATTTTGTGGTAGCGGCCATCTTGAATTTGTATAGTGCTATTCTGCTGGTCAAGCCCTTTCATTTGATACCCATATTGAGGGGGTTGTGAAAAAATATGTTATCCGCCATTTTGTGGTGGCGGCCATCTTGGACCGATTTTCATCAAACATAGCTAACAACACTCTCGACAAATTCACCTTTCAAACAAAAAAACTGCATTCAAATTGGTTCATTCGTTTCAATTGGTTCATCACTACAGGGGAACAGACAGACACACACACACACACACACAGACACGTCAGACTTATAACACCCCGTCGTTTTTGCGTCGGGGGTTAAAAACACGTTGGGTAATACGGCGTTCCTGAATATTCTTCTCCTGAAGACAAGAGATTAACGTCTCTAAACGAGAATGAGATTTGCTATCTATTTCTTTTTATATCTGTACTGTACTTTTTATACCTCAACCCAACCTCTCTAACTGTAAATGACTGTACTTTGTACGTGCGGTCGAGTTGACCATCAAAAAATATTAATAAAATTGAATGTGGACAACTCGACCATTCGGTCAATTTTATTGCGGTCGAGTTGTACCATAACCCCGTGTTGGGGTTTTAGGTATTTTGTAACTTGACATTAGAAGCTATGTTCCTGATCAATTATTAGGTAAGATATCGTTGATTTGATGATGAAACAAATAAAGAGAAGATATGCCGTTTATGTCGTAAAAATGTGCAAAACGCAGTTCGCTTACATTTCATTTTAGGAAGATGTTTTGGAAACATATTATCAGAACCAGGAACCTAGATAAATACAATTTGAATCCAATAATCGCATAATATTATGGTGGAAATATTCTCAAATTACAAATTATTTTGGTATTACGTTGTATGGGCAATCCATCCTCTGCTGGCCTCTTAAGTCAGGGCATAATCTATCTCCATACAAAATTATTTCAGCCAAATCGGTACAGAAGTTGCGGCGTTAAAGTGTAACAAACATACACATACACATACTTTCGCCTTTGTAATATTAGTGTGATTAATTCTATTTTAATATAATTTTATTAGCATCTATTATGTAACAAGTACAATTATTGATAATTAGTTCTACTGAAAGATTGCTATGATAATTTCCACAGGCGTTTTCGATGAAGAAAAAGAAAATATATTTTTTAGTCTATAAACAAAGGCGTGAATAAGATTTAACGTAATTTTATTAAACTACCAAAAGACTACTAAAATTTGACATATATATTTTCAAAGTATTGTACGCCGTTAAAATTCCACCCGCCAACCTGACGTCAGGTTGGCGGCGCACTTTATTTTTCATTTAATTTTGGTTATATTGAACTACTAAATATTTTATCTTAACTACCAAATACTACTAAAAAACTACTAAATTATAGATAAGGTTTCATTTGATTTTATGAGGTAGCGCCCGCGGTTCAGACGGACACTAGCTATTCTGTCCAAAGGCAACTTGAATCAGAAAATCCAATATTGGCAAATCCCTAACTAGGTGGACAAATATCCAATGAGTAGCAGGAAATTGCTGGATTCAAGAACAAGATGTGTGGAAGTCCCTGTATCATCAGTGAATCCATACTAATATTATGGACAAGTCCGTCTTGCTACAGGTACAGTAAGTCTTTATACAGGTTTCCTAGTGCAGAGACCACTAGAAACCCATTGTACTCTTTTTTTGGTAAATAAAGATATTTTTAGTTTTATTTTATTTTTTATTTCAATCTGTAAACTGATCTTGATAAAATTTACAGAGACAGAGCTGCTAGCATCTTGGACTTACGATACTTTTATCTGAGAAAAATCCCTAAAAGGGTTCCCACAGAATTTAAACCACAATTCATAAACTAATCAATAATTTCAAAATTAATATATTACTTACACTCTTCTTAACTTGAGTTTTCTCATTCTGATCAAGTATTGTGTTATCTTCACAAATCTTTGCTTGCATTTTGCTTTGATAAAGCCCGGCCAGTATAACAGATTTTCATTTATTTGATAAATAGCTTTCTCAAAATTTCTCGATAGTTTGACCTTTTCCCATTGTTTGGCAGGAAACATTACCCTAAAAATGACAAAATATTCTACTATTAGCACAACAAGAAATATTTGTTGGATATGAACTTTTTGCCGTCCTTAACAATACATACCTTTCAGCCGTCTTCATGAACAAATAAATGATACCGTTTTCTTCTCTAATGGTAGCATATTTACTGTTTGCGAGAGGGCAAGACGATCTACTGCACAAACCCGTGAGGTTATATTCATTTCGGCAGAAATGCTGAGTTTTAGTCCTGAAACATGTAAACCGCTGTTAAACATTGTAAAATCTTCACAAAATAACTTTGTTTGAAGTTTACTTACGTTACTTTGTGGGAACAGTGTGTTTTATTGATAATCGCCCACACAACCTATAAACAATGAATTTTTGTTAATACATTAATAGCACAACTGGGCAGTAGTTAAAAAAAGGAGCTTACTTACGTCGTCGTGTTGCATTTTAATGAAGAAATTATTCAATTTATTAAAGATATTATTTAAAAATCAGAAGATTTTAATGTAAACACATGGACATTCACATTTGACCACAGAACATAAATACTCTCGTCTCTCTCGAGACCATAAAGTAAACAGACATTATTATCTCTATGCTCGAGACATTTAACAATCACAGCACAAGTGCACCACAGACACAGAACATAAATACTCTCTAACGAGAGACCACAGACCACGAAAAATATTTATGCAAACAGAAGACACAGATGACATATTTTGACAATTATTGTCTATTGACAAGATGTACCCAAAAAGGTAATATTATTATTATGTAGACACTGGAAACTGCGCCTAAAACTTGCATAAATCATTGTTAAAGGTCGACCAGAATCTCATGAAAAATACAGAAATGAAAATCCAAAGTTAGCAACAATACGGCTGTCCTAGCGATAAACAAAGTAACTGACATTTTTTGTGAAATTGACTTTTTAGCATTAACAAAAGTTTTATGTCGAGTAGTTTTTTTACCACAGTTTAATATTTCAAATAACTTGAACCGTTTACTGAAATTTGAATTGCCCAAACAAAGTAACTGCACACACTAACCTGGAATATAAATGCAAAACCAAGTAAACAACAAGCACAACACAAAAACAAAGTAATTGGATGTTGATTACTTTGTTTTTGTATTTAAAATGCAGTTGCTTGATTTTTCGTTTCGTGAAACGATCCCAGCTAAGGTGTTCTGAATGTAATTACTTTGTTTATCACTAGGGCAGCCAAGTTAACCTAGTGTTGCTTACTGCAAAATTTAATTTCCCTATTTTTCATCAGATTCTGGTCGATCTATATTATCAACTTTTTGCGCACGAATGTTGATCAAGCCGGCCGCCAACTTAATCTAATTTTGTGAACTTTGACTCCTTGTTTTAAGAATAAGTGGTTATCTAAGCGAAAGAGTTGATACACAGCAATCAGCATTTATGAGTGATGTACTTATATATGCATATAATAAAATCGTAGAATTGTCGTATCTGTACATTAAAGATTTTTGCAAAATAATAACCGGGGGATGTTACTGGCATAACCGGCATAAGTAATGGAACAAAAGCTATATTTGAAATTTTTGTATGTTTGTCTGTTTATCTGTTTATCTGTATGTTTGTGCGCACATCACGCAAAAACTGCAGAATGGATTGAAATGAAACTTGGCATGATTTAAGTTCCTACTATGGAATAACTGAAAGGATACTTGGATGTTGGATAAAGGATGTTTACATTTTGATGTACCTAACCATCCGCGAGAAAACTTTTAAAAGTTTTGAACAAGGTAGTAGCTCAAAAGAGCTTAGGAGAAACAAAGAGTTCCCGCAAGATTTTTAAAAACCTAGATCCTCGTGGACGAAGTCACGGGCATCCTCTAGTTTAATAAGTAAGTATCTATATCCTATCCACCGAGACCTACCTATCGAGGTACGTATCGTAAAACAAAAAACTTAAAAAAAAAAACTCGTGGACAAAAAAATTTTAACTGGCTTGCCAGGACTTTTAGGCGGACTATTTTGTTCTGTCAGCCCAATGACATACGAGTACAAAGAAACAGAATACAAAACCTTTGAGAGAAACTTGTAAGAACGGCAAAAACCAATGGTTCAGTATTAAAATAATAATAATCATTCAGGGTTCCCTACCCGCCATTCACCGCTGTGTCGTATACCGGTGATAACCCGGCATCAATGTCATATTGATAACAGGTTATCAGTAAGACTGCTAAAATAATAAGATTGTATCTATTCAAATTAAAAAGCCCACCGTTAATTTGATATTACTTGAAGATCTTGAATTGGCAATTGTAGGTACATATTATTTTAAAAAAAATCCAAAAACGGTACCTAAATTAGAGCTTTATTCTTAAACGAGCGGATACCCGCGACTTCGTTCGCGTGGATATTGATTTTAATAATCCCGTGGGAATCATTTTGTTTTTCCTATGCTCCTTTGAGCTTAAACCTTGCTAAAAACTGTTAAAAGTTCACTGGCGGATGTTTAGGTACATCAAAATAGGTACAGAAAAAGTTCCATTAAAATCGGTCCAGCCTTTCGGAGATAAGCCAGTAGTCTTTAAAGTATCTACTTTCTAACATAAAAAGAATGAATGAAATCGGACCACCCGTTAACGAATTACAGCTAAGTACACATTTTGCCTTTCATCCCCTCTCCCAAGGGAACCGTGCTGAATTTCGGGATAAAAAGTATCCTATATGTTACTCCATAGTATTAACTTAAATCATGCCGAGTTTCATTTCAATCCATTCAGTAGTTTTTACGTGATGCGCGCACAAACATACAGACAAACAGACAAACAGACAAACAGATAAACAGACAAACAGATAAACAGACAAAAATTTCAAAAATAGCTTTTTTACGTTCTATTACTTATCCCTAACATCCCCCAGTTATTATTTCGCAAAAATCTTCAATGTACAGATACGGCAATTCTACGATTTTATTATATGTATAGATAGCTGACCCCCGCGACTTCGTTCGCGTGTTTATAGGTTTTATATAGGATCGGATCGGATCTCATAATTATTTTATGTACCTAAACTAAATGTAGCCTATGTTACTCCTCATAACATCACCTATCTGCCATTGAAAGTTCCTTTAAAATCGATCGAGCAATTTCGGAGATTAGTTGGAACAAATATACAGACCGACAAACATAAATTTAAACGCACACCAGTTAAAAATAAGCCGTACGTACAAAGATCCGGCGCCCAAGTTATTTGTACCAAATAAATGTCTGTCATTTCTGAACTAAAAAACCTATGACCTTGAAATATTTACGGGACAATATTTGAAGTTATTACCTTTCTAACAAAAAAAGAATGAGTGAAATCGAACTACGCGTTAATGAATTACAGCTAAATACTTGTTTTAACTTTCTTCCCCTCTCCCAAGGGAACCGTGCTGAATTTTGGGATAAAAAGTATCCTATGTCCTACCTCGGAGTATAAACTCAAATCGTACCAAGTTTCATTCGAATCCATTCAGTAGTTTCGGCGTGATGCGCGGCCAAGATACAGACAGACAGACAGACAGACAAAAATGAAAAAAATTACAGTTTTGGCTTCAGTATCGATTATAGAGTGCCCTCCAATAAAAATTTTCAAAATATATTCAATGTACAAAATTGGATCTGTTACAGTTTTATTATATTATAGATAGATAGATAGATACCATTCGAAGATCAAAAGATAATTCCAACTTAGTTTAACTATGTCGTGTTTTTTATCACCCGACTGCGCGACGCAAAGGAGGGTAATGTGTTTAAACGCGTGGGCTGATTTCGATGATTCTTATTTTCTTTTTTCAATTATTATGTACGCGACTAATAAATAAAAATAATAAAAACCATTGTTTCATTAATATTAGCCGATTTATTTTATTAGATAACTGTACCAAAATATAATAAACGGTTTGTTTTAATACATACATGTTGAATAATCTAAATAAATATACCTATTCCATTAAAAATTTCATAGGTGCACTTAATCTTACGATTAGTAAAATCTCAAGGTACGTGTGATTGCGTCGTATATATATAGCGAGCGCATCACCCGCCCCACGTTTTGCAAGACGTCAGGGATTTAAGTTTATAGCGGTTTACCTATAAGTTCCTTTGAGTTTGTACATTGCTGGAAATTGATAAAAATGGCGCATCAAAATGGAACTACAATAATGAGTATTAATTTTTTACTAACCCTGCCATCATTAAGTTTTTTATAAATACATAGGTATTTCCTTTTTAACAAAAAAATAATGAATGAAATCGGAGAATTACAGATACCTATGTACACATTTGACTTTCATCCCCTCTCCCAAGGGAACCTTTCAGGATAAAAAGTATCCTATGTCCTCGTTGTGGCTCGCTTTACATACCCACGTACATCGCCCGCAACACCAAGCCGGGCATGCAATCGGCTGGCGTGGTGCTCTATGAAGCTACTAACAAAACTTAAAAATTGGATATCTTCTGATTTCGTGGCTTCGTGGTTTGATGAAATAAACTCAATCAATAAATTTTAATAAAAATCAATAAATTTAAATAAAATTGTAATTTGGAATCAAGTTTAATATTACAATAGCCCATTCAATCTACTACCAAAATCTCCAAACAAAAAAAAAATCGTAAAGTACTTAGTTCGTTAAAATCAAACAAAAAATGCCGATAAAGTCACGTTTCTCTTTCATTTTAATTTAATTTGCATTATTTACTAGCGGCTATAATTTCTCTTAGACTAGCGGACCCGGCAAACGTTGTCCTGCCCGCTATTAGCGCCACCTACCGGTTCCAATTTTTTAACTTACAAACCTTCCTCTCAAAATTTGAAAATGTCAACTGTCTATTTTTTACGGTTCATGTAATTTATCCTGTGATAAATACCACAAAAAAATCACGTAAATATTTATCACAGGGCCGTATTTTACTGCCTGCTTTATTGTGTTCTCCCGGTTTGGAGAGTTTTGTTTCCTATCCTTCCTATACTCTAAACTAAGAGTTGCTCCGCAAATTATTTTAATAATTATATTCAACGTACCCAGTACTTGCTACGAAAAACAGGGATAGTTCTACTTAAACACACCTATTCGTTATGGTATTAATCGGATATATCGTATGTGTTCCTAATTTATCTAAGTAAGGTATCTTAAAAGTACCAATAAAATTATACCGTTATCGACTGACAGACTACGCACAGCGTAATGGAGCGTTGAAATTTATGGAGGGATTTTTAAAATTCTGTCTTAGATTTGGTGGTAAACTTTTTATAAAGATTGGTTTTTAAACTTAAATCCACACGGAGTCATGGGCTTCATCTAGTCCTTTTAGTGTAAAATGAGTGAAGCTAGTCCGGCTCTGTACAATAGTAGCACCGGTGGGTGGAGCAGGGGAGTGGGCTGTGCGAGAGTGGCAAATGAGTAGATATCCCCACAGAGAGGAAGCTTCATAGAAGTGGCCTGTTGTAGATAGGTAAACATGAGCTCTTATCGGTTCACGAACGCTCCGCGTCTGACGCCACCGGCTCAGTTGTATGGCAAACATGCGCTATTATGAGTGAACTGTGAGTGTACTTACAGTAGGCCGCTTGTATGAAGCTTCCTCTCTGTTTGGATATCTACTCATGTTGCTCAGGGGCCGGCCGGCGGGGAGCCTGTGCTCGACAGGGTATGAGCGACATACATAATACGATAAAATACACTATATACCAGAGGTGAGCTTCGCGCAGTGGGCTCGGACCGCGCCATGGCTCTACGCGCTCTATTGTTCATTCTCTCCGTGCTAATAGCCAGCGGGACCGCTCAGTATATGGACCCGTGCGATCCCGCCACTGGAAATCTACTCATCGGGCGAGAAGCTGGACTCTCCGCCTCATCGACGTGTGGGAGCCATGGACGAGAACGATTCTGCATAGTATCGCATCTCGAAGATCAAAAGAAATGTTTCTGGTGCGATTCGACAAATAGCACGATCGACAATCCGGATCTGAATCATCGAATACAAAATATTATTTATAAATATCATCCTTACACTCGGACTGAATCCTGGTGGCAATCCGAAAGTGGAATGGAAAATGTTACGATACAACTTGACATGGAAGCTGAATTTCATTTTTCGCATTTAATTATTAAGTTTAAAACGTTTCAACCGGCCGGTATGTTAGTCGAAAGATCGTTCGACTTTGGCAAAACTTGGCATATCTATCGTTACTTTGCACACAACTGCGACGAAGCTTTTCCTTTTATTCCGAAACACACTCAACGCAGCTTGACGGAGGTTGTGTGTGAGTCTCGCTATTCAGGAGATACGCCATCTAATGAAGGAGAAGTTATATTTAGAGTTTTGCCTCCGAACACCAATGTAGTAAACCCGTACTCCGAGGAAGTTCAAAATCTATTACGTATGACAAATTTAAGAATAAATTTCACTAAGCTTCATACTCTCGGAGATGATTTACTTGATAATACACCTGAAATTCAAGAAAAATATTATTACTCTATATACGAAATGAAAGTCTGCGGATCCTGTTTCTGCCATGGTCACTCAACCCGTTGTTTACCTCTGCCAGATGTTACTTCCAAATATAATATGGTGCACGGACGCTGTGAATGTAATCACAATACACGCGGATTAAACTGCGAATATTGTGAAGATTTCTATAATGATTTACCTTGGCAACCTGCAGTCGGAAAAACTTCTAATGCTTGTGTACGATGTACCTGCAATAATCATGCTACTACGTGCCATTTTGATGCAGCTGTATTCAATAAAACCGGTAAAACAAGCGGTGGTGTATGTGATAATTGCCAACATAATACTATGGGAGTTAATTGTGAACGATGTAAGCCTACATTTTACCGCGACCCTAATTTAGATATAGAAAGTCCTGATATATGCAAATCTTGTGATTGTGAGCCCGAAGGAACAACTCACAAAGAAATGTTATGTGATGATGAAACTGATTTAGCTAACAACAAAACAGCAGGCCGTTGTCTCTGCAAATCCAATGTAGATGGAGCGCGATGCGACAGATGCAAAGATGGCTATTGGAATTTTAACCCACATAACCCTGAAGGCTGTCAGTCGTGTACGTGTGATACACTAGGCACTGTTAAGGGCACTGAAAAGGGTTGTAACCGTTTTACAGGAAATTGTTTCTGTAAACGTCACGTTACGGGAAGAAATTGTGATCAGTGTCTACCTGGGTTTTATGGATTATCTGATAGTGATGACGGCTGTTTACCTTGTGATTGTGATGCCGGTGGTTCTTTTGATTGCGATGTAATAACTGGACAATGTAAATGTCGTCCAAATGTGATGGGCCTCCGTTGTAATCAACCTATACAAAATTTTTTCGTAGGAGCTCTAGACTCTATTGTAATTGAAGCGGAATCGAGCCAGTGTAATTTTAAAACTGACGATTCTGCGATAAAAAATGAAATTTGTCATGTTGTTATGAGAGAAAATTACCTAGATGAACGTAAAGAAACTTGGACAGGTCCTGGCTTTATGAAAATAGCAGAAAGAAGTATATTAGTATTCGTCGTTAATAATTTAAAGACAAGTATAAATTATAATATTTTAATAAGATATGAACCTCAATCAAATACAAACTGGGAAGAGGCAATAATATTAGTCAATAGACTCCTACCGATTGCTGCAGATTCACCTTGTGTAAATGTACGCCCAGCGGATAATACTATCCATACGAGTCTTCCAGCAAATCAACGAAGTGTCCTCGTACGACCAGCAATCTGTTTAGAGAAAAACAAGGAAACTGAAATTCGTATATACTTCGGAAGACAAGAGGGACACAGCTCAAACAGTAGAGCGACCGTTTTAATAGACTCTATTGTATTAATACCCTCAATTGACGATTTACCGTTCTTATCAGATGGCAGCAACATGAGAGAAGAATTTTATCGCTATAATTGTGGAGACTCCCACTATTACGATCTTACACGAGATAATATTCCAGAAATTTGCAAAAAATATCATGCAAGCATAGGCTTTTACATCAGAAACGGGGCGGAATCTTGTCAATGTGATCCATCTGGTTCAAAAAGCCACCAGTGTGATCCCTATACTGGTCATTGTCAGTGCTTTGAGAACATTGTTGGCGCAAGATGCGACCGTTGTGCGCCAGGAACGTATGGTTTCAGTAAATTTGGCTGCACGCGTTGTGATTGTAATATCATTGGTTCTCTTGATAATTTTTGTGACGTTACAAGTGGTCAATGTAAATGCAGAGCAAATACATATGGCCGTGCTTGCGAATTCATGATAACCGGGTTATTTCAAAAAGTAAGATTGTCAACAATATGATTGCAATGGACATTTCGGTCGAATGTCATATCAAAACAGGTGCGTGTCAGATGTGTAGGAGTAAGATATTCCGAAGTTATGATGCGGATCTTAACTTCGGAATATGGTACGCCGAACTATGCAACAAAGGTTTGCAGTAACGTATATTGTAATGACGAAAGCACAAAACAACAAATCAGGGAATAGCGAATGCACGTTGTAAAGAAAAACTTCACGACAAACTACGCTGCGCCGCCTCGAAATAATTTAGGGGTAGCCCTTTTTTACCCGACTACGGCAGAGCCAAAAGAAAGAGTTATGATTTTACCAGTCTATGTATGTATATATGTATGTATGTATGTATGTATGTTTGTGGCTGATTTTCGTATGAGATTCTGTGTGCACCTAAACTACTGGACCGATTTTAATGAATGAGGTGTTTATTGATTTGTTGTTATGGTCCAGGTGACATTGGTTACATTTTATTTACGAAAAACATCGAGAAGTGACCTTCACGCGGCTTTCTAGATTGTAAAATTAGTTTCAGATAGGCATAACAGATGGTGCCACTAGCTGCTTGCCCCGCGCTTTTTCCCACTAAATTATTATTAAATTATTATATCTTCAGTGTTTCCTCAGATATAAGTTGATAATAATATGTTCCATATGCCCGAAGAAACACTGAAGACATAATTAAAAAAGTGACATCCCTACATTAGGCCTCGTAGTTTATTGTGAAGATTTTCGTTACAACGTGCGTTTGTTATTCCGTGATTCGTTATCACATGTTTTCATTGTTAAGATATTCGTATTTTTGTGTTTTTATCACATTATTCTTTATTATAATAATACTAGCGGACCCGGCAGACGTCGTCCTACCCAATGACAAACCGATATCAGTGCCACCTACCGGGTCCAGTTGTATTTTCAGACCATCCAGGAACCCATTGAAATAAACTCACAAGATTTCATCTAAATTGTTCCAACTGTTTAGGAGGAATGACGTTAGTTTGTAACGTCATTCCTCCTAAACAGTTGGACCTTTAGAGAAGAATTAATCGATACCAGCACCACCTACCGGGTCCAACTGCAAACCAAATTATCTACAAACCCATTGAAATATACTTACACACAAGATTTCAACCAAATCGGTCCAGCCCTTTAGGAGGACTATGGCAACAAACGCTCGTACAGAAGAAATATTTATAAAATGATGACGAATGATTGTTTAGTCCTTGGTATACAGGGTTAAATAAAAAATACCAGAAAGCTCTCGGCACGTAATTGTTATCATTAAAACTAACAACTTTTGTTCTACGACTTTTTAAAATTCCGCATTAATTTTTTTCATACAAAAAAATTAATAAATTTTGTTATTTCTCTAAAGTGACATTACTCTGTGCGCACAGAGAGTCGAGACTCGAGACCAAGACACGTGCGTGTGGTTGCGGATGTTACAGAGTAGTTACAAGGAGAGAATCTACGTTAAATATTGAATATCAAATATTTCACAAAATATCGAGTTAAAAAAAAAGTCGTAGAACAAAAGTTGTTAGTTTTAATGATAACAATTACGTGCCGAGAGCTTTCTGGTATTTTTTATTTAACCCTGTATAATAATATATGTTTTCTTACCAAACCGGTTGCGATGGCAGCGATGTTTCGATGTACAATCATGTTGAACCGCAACTTATTTTTTAAATTACTTACCTTACCCTACCTTATTTTTTAGTTACCTTAGTTTTAATTATTGTATAATACTATATTATTGTATAATAATATATAAAACTGCACAGTTAAACTGACTGTGGTTTTTGTTGCACTGTATGTAACTTAATTGTTATATTATGTGCATTATGTATCAGTGTGTATAAATAAATAAATATAAATAAATAAATAACTCTACAATACTTAATCTTTTCTACTTGCAACACAGACCACAAATAACGAACTTGCAAGCTACTTGCAAGATTACTAATTTCAATGAAAATGTCAATCTTTGGTTTACTTATCAAAAATACGGAGGCTACCACGAGCTGTAATCGATCGATTTACGGCAATATGAATTTGTGGATGTAAAATCATTTGTTCTTAATCCATGGCTTTATTAAAACTATTTATCTAACTCTTAATATGATCAAAATATCCTGAGTAGTTTATTTTAGTTTAATAATTATTTTGGACGACTTTAGACCATTGACATAGTCTGTAATTTTAGTTGAAAAGTTATATTTTTAAAGACAAATACCCTGCTTTGAAAAATAAACTGATGAATTGATGATACTCATTAATTACATTAACAATGTACTACATTTTCATGATAGTCTCTTTTTGGTTTTTCCTAGTCTTAAATTGCCATTTAAATGTTCTTTCTTTGTTTCAACGTTTTGTTTGTTTTTCATTCTCCAGTTGTTTTAACCTTCTTGGTCCCCATGGCAATATAGACGGCAACCAACGGAACGAAGGAATGTCTCATCCATAGACCAATATCTCTATGGTCTCATCCATAGACCAACAAGAAGAGGACTTGGCATAATGTCCTATAGAAAATAGTGGATCGGAAAATAGCTTAAGCTTATCAAAATTTTCATAAGTGTGTAAGAGACAACACTACATTTTTAAACATAACAATAAAACAGATCGTGGCAGAAATTTTATTGCACTTCCCTTAAGATGGCCTCCCTAAAATGTATACATGAACACTCACACACGCACAACTTGAGACATCACAATGAACACGCGCCATTTTAGGTTGGGGGATTGTGCGTGTGTGAGTGTATTTTTGGCACGTTTTTAAGGTAGGTATGCCTACTCTACTTATTATTAGTATCTCTATGGTCTCATCTCATCACAAACATAGAGTAAAGAACATTGACACTTTATTAATTCTATGGTAAAGAAAGACTAAAGAGTAGGTATAAAATTGAAAAACCGTTGGCGACCGACTGACTGTGAACTGTGAAGCGAATTTGAGTGAAAAAAATAATTAATAATGTGATGAAAAATGTTTAATAAGAGCATTTTTGACGTAGTACATTGAAGAAATAAATCTAATTAAAATAATCTTAAATAAGTAACATGAGCGACAATATAAAAGTAGTTGTTAAAGTCCGGCCTTTGATTCGACGCGAAATAGAAGACAAGCTTTTACTTCAATGGCGCGTAAATAATAACGCTCTTATTCAGATAGATCAAAATGGTCGAGAATGTGGACCATATTATAATTTTGGTAAGTTTTTTTTCTATAAAATTATGCCGGCGAGTGGATCGCTGAAAAGGTTGTTTGCAAAGCAATGCTTTCCAAATATGTGCCTACTTTACGTCATTGTCAAGGCAACAAACAATTTTTATGCAAGTTACATGGTTTACTCGTTTCAGACAAGGTTTATGACGAGAGATCAAAAACTAGTGATGTATATAATGATGTTGCTAAGCCAATTGTCGAGGCTGCGACTGCCGGCTTTAACGGCACAATCTTCGCCTATGGCCAGACCTCATCAGGCAAAACCTACACCATGACTGGCACTGATGAGTCGCCTGGCATTATACCGCTGGCTGTAATCAATCTCTTTAATATCATTAAAAATGTTCCTGACCGAGATTTTTTAGTAAGGTATGTATTGTGCACACATGCATTTCATTCTTATATTAGACAAGCAGACCCGGCAGACGTCATCCTGCCTGGTGACATAATCAACATCACCTACCGAGACCCGGTGGATTACCTGTACCTACCCAGTAATTGTTTTCGAACCATCCAGGAACCCATTGATAAAAATGAAAAATGTGATAAATGAAGAACCGCTCGTCCGACTTTGTGCAAACTTCACATAAACCATCTACAAAATAGTCCGAATAAAGCCTAAAAATTTGGTTTGGATAGGTGACCCCGTTCTTGAGTTATAAAATTACAATGAAAAGTGGCATTGATTTTTAGGGTTCCGTACCCGAAGGGTAAAAACGGAGCCCTATTAATGTCACTCGGCTGTCTGTCTGTCTGTCTGTCTGTCCGTCTGTCCGCCGGTCACAGGTCTCTAGCTCGCAGACGAAATGAGTTACAAACCTGAAATTTTGGTATTTAGTGTAAAACGTTACCCCAAAATCAAATATTGAATTAGAAATTGAATTAAATTATTTTTCAGGGGGGCTCCCATACATGAAAAAGGAGCCGGAAAAAAAAATTTTTTCTTTACCCTAGCTTGTGGGGTATCATTGTTTAGAGCTTATTAAGTAGAGTACAAATATATATTTTTTTAATTTTTATCTCAAAAAATAAGGGAATGGGAGGCCATCAAAGTTGTCAGTTTTAGACCATTTTTGTGACGGGGGCTATCTCAAAAACTAAACTAGTTGGGAATATGATATTTCAGTATATTATGTACTATATGCTCTATTTAAACAACAAATACTGAAAACAACGATTTATTAAATAGTTTATAAGCTGTGACAAAAATAAACGAACATTTTTTTGGGTTTCATATTTCTTAGACCCAAAATATTATATTGTTCATAATTATGTACGGAACCCTGAAAGAGCGAGGCCCGACTCGCACTTGGCTGATTTTTATATATATAGATGGAAAACAGTGTTAACTCTGTACAGCAAAGTTAAAGGGACCAGGAATTTTAATAGTACTAAGTACAGGTAAGTAAACATGTGCTAGGCAAATAAATGAACACATTTAGAATCTCATTGTATGTCTCAATGAAAATTTTGCAACTGTGTTTAGTATAGTGGGGTCTATATTTGTCTATACATCAATTGTTTCGCTATATAGAGAATTTTTAATATTGAGTTATGCTTTTTTTAGGGTGTCCTATGTTGAAATATACAATGAAACACTGATAGACTTGCTGAATATAGAGAAATGTGTCAAAATTCGTGATACCATTCATGGTTTGAAAGTTGATGCCACGGAGGAGATAGCCACCTCCCCTGAAGAAGTGCTTGAAGTCATGAAAAAGGTAATTACATTAAGGCTCAGTTATTTAATTAAATGCACTCCTACTTTTATAAATTACAATAATGTAGTTTTTCCTCTTTGATAAATGATCTACAATCAAGTTTAAGCAAATGTTTTATATGATGTTACACAACTGCCTCGTTGGCCTAGTGGTTAGCATGTTCAACTGCAGACCATAAGGTCCTGGGTTTGGTTCCTGGGCTGGGCAAATAATTCTTAGGTATCAGGTTTTTCTGTCATAAAATTCTCAGTGCCAGCGTGCAGTTGGTAGTTTGCAGTGTTTCACCTCCGTGCCTTGGAGAGCACGTTAAGCAGTTTAATATTTTATGTGTATGATTCCCATCCATGTGGATTTACATTCTTAAAAATCACATGGAAACTCTGAATTGTGTGAAAAATTGCCAAATTCCACTAAGATTCATTGAGCTTTGAATTTGAAGTTGAAAGCATAAAGCACAAATTAGATGGTGCCCCATTCATCATTCATTTTTGTGATGAACGATGCATGATACGATATTTGCTATGACAGTGCCTGTGAATGATGAAGGGTTGCTGTTTAGACAATTCATTTTTGATGATTCATAGATTAAGCCTCGAAAATGAAAGCAAAAATCTCGAAAAATGAACAGTCTAATTTGGGCTTAACAAACAGATTCACTTTTGCATTTATGATAATTATTAGTATGGATTTACAATACTTTTATCTGAACATGTTTCCATTTCTATAAATAAAATTGTACCAAAAAGGGAAACATGACTCAGCCTTGCTCATATCAAAATCTTGACAAAGGCGAATTTTTTGCATCAATATCTTCAAGGTTAGTTTCAAAATCTCTGACACTTTGCTGTATCATCTTACACCAGTCTAACCTTTGTAATGTGAGCCAATTCCAATCAAAAATTGTTAAATACTATAAGTGTGTACATACACACCCTCAGAGTAGAAGCGTTTAAACAACTTAAAACTCAACTTTATTTACTTCAGCATATAGTTGAAATTGAATAGTGAAATGAAACACAGAGGCAGGTGTGTAATGCTTATACAAATTTTTAGTATATTTAGTTATTAGTATTTAAGTTTATCATATACACCACCCCCCACTGTCCATTTGTTCATTTTCTCCCTAGCATTAAGGTTGTCTAGAAGAGATCGCTATTTAGCGATAAGACCTATTTAGTGATAGCCTTGTTGTACCTACGTCTTAAGTTTTCTTTATATAACATGTCCTTTGTATTCTTCACTTATGTGGTGTGCAATAAAGTATATACATACATACATACATACATAATGTTTTATTCCTTAAACATAATATTTTTCTCACTAACAATTTCTTTTTATTTAGAAACATTACATTTCTCTCCAGTGTCTAAAAAGACTATTTATGGACATATACAGCTTGACTGCTACCTGATTGCAAGATTTCATTTTGCTACTATTTAATATATTCAATTCTTCCTTTTAGGGTGCAGCCAACAGACAGACAGGGGCCACTAACATGAACGATGAGAGCAGTCGATCACATTCCATCTTCCAAATTGTAAGTATAAGAGTTTTCAGTCTTACATTTTTAAAATACTCAATTTAAATATGTACCAGTGCCTTAGACTTGGATGGGATAAACATCTCGGATAAAGTTGTTTGATCTGTGCACTTGTATATAATGAACTAAGTATTGTATTGTATTGTAGACAATAGAGTCTCGGGAGCACATCGAGGGCGAGGAGGAGGTGGGGTCGGTGAATGTGTCACAGCTGAACCTCGTGGACCTGGCGGGGTCGGAGCGCGCGGGGCAGACGGGCGCCACTGGCCTGCGCTTCAAGGAGGGCACGCACATCAACAAGTCGCTGTCCGTGCTCGCTCTAGTCATCAAGCAGCTGTCCGAAGATCGCAACAAGTGAGTCTGACAATGTACTAAGTATTGTATTGTAGACAATAGAGTCTCCGGAGCACATCGAGGGCGAGGAGGAGGTGGGGTCGGTGAATGTGTCACAGCTGAACCTCGTGGACCTGGCGGGGTCGGAGCGCGCGGGGCAGACGGGCGCCACCGGCCTGCGCTTCAAGGAGGGCACGCACATCAACAAGTCGCTGTCCGTGCTCGCTCTAGTCATCAAGCAGCTGTCCGAAGATCGCAACAAGTGAGTCTGACAATGTACTAAGTATTGTATTGTAGACAATAGAGTCTCGGGAGCACATCGAGGGCGAGGAGGAGGTGGGGTCGGTGAATGTGTCACAGCTGAACCTCGTGGACCTGGCGGGGTCGGAGCGCGCGGGGCAGACGGGCGCCACCGGCCTGCGCTTCAAGGAGGGCACGCACATCAACAAGTCGCTGTCCGTGCTCGCTCTAGTCATCAAGCAGCTGTCCGAAGATCGCAACAAGTGAGTCTGACAATGTACTAAGTATTGTATTGTAGACAATAGAGTCTCGGGAGCACATCGAGGGCGAGGAGGAGGTGGGGTCGGTGAATGTGTCACAGCTGAACCTCGTGGACCTGGCGGGGTCGGAGCGCGCGGGGCAGACGGGCGCCACCGGCCTGCGCTTCAAGGAGGGCACGCACATCAACAAGTCGCTGTCCGTGCTCGCTCTAGTCATCAAGCAGCTGTCCGAAGATCGCAACAAGTGAGTCTGACAATGTACTAAGTATTGTATTGTAGACAATAGAGTCTCGGGAGCACATCGAGGGCGAGGAGGAGGTGGGGTCGGTGAATGTGTCACAGCTGAACCTCGTGGACCTGGCGGGGTCGGAGCGCGCGGGGCAGACGGGCGCCACCGGCCTGCGCTTCAAGGAGGGCACGCACATCAACAAGTCGCTGTCCGTGCTCGCTCTAGTCATCAAGCAGCTGTCCGAAGATCGCAACAAGTGAGTCTGACAATGTACTAAGTATTGTATTGTAGACAATAGAGTCTCGGGAGCACGTCGAGGGAGAGGAGGTGGGGTCGGTGGTGAATGAGATGTCAATTGATTTGTTGTTATGATCTGGGTGAAATCGAGAAGCGACGTTCGCTCGGCTAAACTGGAATATTAAGTTAGTTTCTGATAAACATAACAGATGGCGCCACTACTTGCTTGCCCCGCGCTTTTTTCCATTAGTATGCAGTTTAATGCATGTTTTTTTGCACCACCACCACCACCACTAAAGCCTTTTAATGTCCCACTGCTGGGCACAGGCCTCCTCTTTCATAGGAGAGAGGGATTTAGAGCTTAGACCCACCACGCTGCTCCAATGCGGGTTGGCGGGCTTTAACGACTATTGTCACATGATAGTGATAATAACCGGGACCGACTGCTTAACGTGCTCTCTGAGGCACGGGGGTGAAACACCGCCAACTACCAACTCCGGGCTGGCACTGAGAATTTCTTGACAGAAAAACCCAATAACTAACAATTATTTGCCTGACCCGGGAATCGAACTCGGGACCTCGTGATCTGCAGTTGAATACGCTAATCACTAGACCAACGAGGCAGGTTTTTTTGCACACTAAATTATTATTATTATTATGAGTAGTCTGGTTTTAGTTCACCAACTTTATCTCTTGTTTACATCGATATTATGTTGGACGCACATATTGCCCTTCAATAATCGCTATATCGTTTCAGGCATGCCAACTATCGCGACAGTAAACTGACGCGTATTCTACAAAATTCCCTCGGAGGTAACGCGAAGACTAGTATAATATGTGCCGTGACGCCCGCCGCTCTCGAGGAGACCATATCCACGTTACAGTATGTATTTTTAACTGTTATATGAGTATGCTAAGTTATAGGTATAATATACATATATTATACTGTTTCATATTTTAGTCTATGTGAAATCTACTATATAAAAATAAGTCGGGTTTTCCTTCCTGACGCTATAACTCCAGAACGCACGAACCGATTTCCACGGTTTTGCATTCGTTGGAAAGGTCTCGGGCTCCGTGAGGTTTATAGCAAAGAAAAACACGCGAACAAAGTCGCGGGGGTTAGCTAGTTATAAATAAATATGGTATATGATAGACCAATTTCACTACTATAATATTATGGGAAATGAAAAAATCGAAACAACAAAAGTAATGTTTTTTTTTGTGAAAAGAACATTTATATGTGGCCAGCCAATGCCTTAAATAATATGTTGAAGTTATATCGAGTTGGATTTTACAGTGAAAATTAATGTTGTTGTATAATGTAACCTAGTTGTGGTATAATCAATACCACAACTGATTGGGCTGAGATCGGAATGAAATTTGTTTTAGATTCGCCAACAGAGCGAAATCTGTCAAAAATACTCCAGCGGTGAACGCTGTAGCGACCGACGCTACGATGATTCAGTCGCTCACCAAACAGCTGTCGGCTCTGAAGACACAGTTGGAAAGCAAAAAGAATGTTGAGGTGAATATAACTCTATACTTTTCTTTTCTTCTTTTTCGTGTTAGAATATTTTTTACGAAGAAATAATTTTCTTACTTATTTAAATCTATTTCGATTTAAATAAGTAAGAAAATTATTTCTTGATGATGGCTTCATCAAGGAATAAAACTGGTCTAAAGCAAGCTAATTTCAAAATAATAAACTAACTGCCGTGCTACTTAAGCTCTTGTATATTGCCTAAAAAAAATTCACTTCAAAGGTATGTTTTAAAATAATTCACAGCAAGTGAACTTCAATCTGCAAAAGCGGATAGAGCACCTCCAGCGGGTGATACTGAACGGGTTCGATCAGAGGACCAACACGGACTTGTTGAGCGGAGCGCGACGCAAGCCGCAGCAGTCGCGGCGCGTGACCATCTCCACGCTGCACCCCATACAGGAGGACGCCGTGCCCGTCGTGCCCACCGTGCCCAGGTTCTGCACGCCTAGTCTCAAATACAAGTGAGTGGCTTAGCAATAAATAACTGATTGTATTTTACAGCAATTTTTAGGGTTCCGTACCCAAAGGGTAAAAACGGAGCCCTATTAATGTCACTCGGCTGTCTGTCTGTCTGTCTGTCTGTCCGTCTGTCCGCCGGTCACAGGTCTCTAGCTCGCAGACGAAATGAGTTACAAACCTGAAATTTTGGTATTTGGTGTAAAACGTTGACCCAAAATCAAATATTGAATTAAAAATTTAATTAAATTATTTTTCAGGGGGGCTCCCATACATGAGAAAGGAGCCGGAAAAAAAAATTTTTTTCTTACCCTAGCTTGTGGGGTATCATTGTTTAGAGCTCATTGAGTAGAGTACGAATATATATTTTTTAATTTTTTGCTTAAAAAGTAAGGAAATGGGGGGTCATCAAAATTGTCAGTTTTAGACCATTTTTGTGACGGGGGCTATCTAAAAAACTAAACTAGTTAGGAATATGATATTTCGGTATATTATGTACTATATGCTCTATTTGTACAACAAATACTGAAAACAACGATTCATAAAATAGTTTATAAGCTGTGACCAAAACAAACGAACTTATTTTGCGTTTTTCTTTCACGGTTTCTTGCGATGTCTAACTCGGAAATTAAATATTTCTTAGACCCAAAATATTATATTGTTCATAATTATGTACGGAACCCTGAAAGAGCGAGGCCCGACTCGCACTTGGCTGATTTTTTTTATTATAATAGAATATGTGTATGCAAAGCCGCCTGTCAGATATCGAGTGTCCACTGGTAAGTAACTTCCATTTCTTGCAGAAGTCGATATCAGACTAGTTTAAACTTGCAGAAATAGACTTTGCACATTAGAAATGACTTCTCCAAATTATTGCTAGTGGACACTTGGCAAAAAAGACTTGCCACGTGACTGATTCCTGACTGATTGATCATCAACGCACAGCCTAAACCATTGAGGTTAGAAACTTGAAATTTTGATAGTAGGTTCTTCTTATGACATAAGCATTCACTAAGAGAAGATAACTGGAATAATATATGCAAGTGGGTTAAATAGGGGATGAAAATGTATATCATAGTCCATCATTTTTCTATTTCTATTGGTCTATTCTATTGGTTAAAAATGAAGAAATATGTAATTCGAGAAATTTGGAAATGCTATCTCCAGTGGATTAAATAGGGGATTAAAGTTTGTATCCGTCATTTTCAAGTATACATAATATGAAAATAAAAACGATTGTTAGAATAGAATAGAAATCTTTTTTATTCAAATAAACTTTTACAAGTACTTTTGAAAAATTTGAATTGTCAATTGAATACCGTTATTTGGGTTTTCCGTAAAAATTTCGGGGTTTTCCCCCAGGAGTTTTTATAGGGATGGTGAGTAAAGAAGGATGGTAAGTGTATGAAGAAATATTTTTTTAACCTAAATTGTGAACAAAGTCGTGGGCTATGTTTCAAATAAACTTAATAGACCAAGATCCCAGTGCGATCTGACATAACTTATTTTCGGAAAGATGAAACCTTAGGCTCTCAGTAGCAGTGGCGTGCACTTCATAGAGGCAAAAAAGCACTGCATACCCTGAGAAAAGCAATGTTTAGGTAAAACGATAAGAAAAGGAGCCGCAGAAGTTTTAAGACTACCAATTGCATACCCTGGCTTCAAACCCTGTGCACGCCACTGCTCAGTAGTGTCTCATTTGCTTTGAATAACTGCGTAATTGTGGAGTTCGTAACTGGGGTACTTATGGAGATATCAAGTGTGAAAGGTAACTGAAAAATAAGACTAACTTAACTTACTTTCACATGGCTGATTTATATACATACTAGCCGACCCCCGCGACTTCGTCCGCCTGGATATAGGTTTTATATAGAATCGGATTGGATCCCATAATCCTTTTTTGTACCTAAACTAAATGTAGCCTAAGTTATTCCTTATAACATCACCAGAAAGTTCCATCAAAATCGATCCAGCCATTTCGGAAATTAGCTGGAACAAATAGACAGATCGACAAACATAAATTTAAACGCACACCAGTTTAAAATAAGCCGTACGTTCAAAGATCCGGGTCCCAAGTTATTTGAACCCAATAAATGCCTGTCATTTCTGAACTAAAAAACCTATGACCTTGAAATATTTATGGAACAATATATAAAGTACTATCTTTCTAACAAAAAAAGAATGAGTAAAATCGTACAGCGCGTTAATGAATTACAGCTAAATACACGTTTCAACTTTCATCCCCTCTCCCAAGGGAACCGTACTGAATTTCGGGATAAAAAGTATCCTATAACCTACCTCGGAGTATAAACTACAATCGTACCAAGTTTCATTCGAATCCATTCAGTAGTTTCGGCGTGATGCGCGGCCAAGATACAGACAGACAGACAGACAGACAGACAGACAGACAGACAAAAATGAAAAAAATTGCAGTTTTGGCTTCAGTATCGATTATAGAGTGCCCTCCGATAAAAATTTTCAAAATATCTTCAATGTACAGAATTGGATCTGTTACAGTTTTATTATATTACTAGATGATGCCCACGGCTTCGCCCGTGTGGATTTAGGTTTTTAAAAATCCCATGAGAACTTGATTTTTCAGAACAAAAAGTAGCCTATCTGTAGTAACCCGTCCCCAAAACGGAAAAATTCCGTGCAAAATTCCGTGAAAAATTTCGGAATGCAATTCCTTACAGCATCAGGGTTGAGGAGTTGGACATGTACCTACTCAGTAGCTCAGTAGCTGTACCTACTCAGAGTTCATTCAACAATAAAATCTTTAATTAGTATCCCCAATATCAATTTAAATAACCGACAGTGCCTAAATCCTATTAGTTTTGGGGATCCCCCCCTACAGCATCAGGATTGAGGAGTTGGAATCCAAATTTTTTGTAGGACAATGTCGCAATGTTTCTCTGTCGATTAAAAAAAAAATTACGCAAATCGGTTCAGAAATCTCGGAGATATCGGTGTGCATAGGTAGAAAAACACAACTCCTCCTTTTTTGAAAGTCGGTTAAAAAAGTAGCCTATGTTACTCCCTGACTAATTCTCTACTTGTATGTGAAAGTCCCGTCAAAATCGGTTCAGCCGTTCCAAAGATTAGCCCGTTCAAACAGACAGACAGACAGACAGACAGACAGACAGACAGACAGACAGACAAAAATTTTAAAAACGTGTGATTCGGTTATGGTATCGTTCAAATAACCATATGAGCTTAATATGAGGTAGTTATTTCGATATTACAGACAGACACTTCAATTTTATTTATTAGTATAGATATTGTAGAATATCACTCCGAACCACTACCAACTGTATACTTTATATTTCCATGGGCCAGAACTTTTCAGACGCTTTAAAGTGTGTGTGTGTCTGTTCCCCTGTAGCGCTCAAACGGGTCAACCGATTTAAATGCGGTTTTTTTGTTTGAAAGGTAAATTAGTCGAGAGTGTTCTTAGCTATGTTTGATGAAAATCAATCAAAGATGGCCGCGGTTACTATATGACGGATTACATATTTTTTCACAAATCCCTCAATATGGGTATCAAATGAAAGGGCTTGTCGCTTGACTAGTAGAATAGCACTATGAAAATCCAAGATGGCCGCCACCACAAAATGGCGAATGTTGTTGTGTGGGTTTTTTAATTTTTAATTTATACTTGTTAAATATGTAACTAAGACAACTATCATAAAGTTATATTTCATCAGTCAGACAAATTGTAATGACCAAACATCCAAAATTATTCAACCGTGAGTATGAGCGCGAGAGCAGTTACCTTTCACACTTGATATCTCCATAAGTACCCCATTTACGAACTCCACAATTAGGCAGTTATTCAAAGCAGATGAGACACTACTGAGAGCCTAAGGTTTCATCTTTCTGAAAATAAGTTACGTCAGATCGCACTGGGATCTTGGTCTATAACGAAACTTTGTGAGTCACAAACTTTTTCTTTTAAAATAAAAAATAGTGATTTTTAAAGAAGAAAATCAATGTCAGATAAGTTGACAGTGGCCAGCAAAATTTTATTCTCATACGAACAGGAAGTGTTGCGAAATTAAATTGTTTTTATTGGTAAGCGTAAGTTTTTAAAATACTATCTAAAATAGTTTATTTTAGAATTTTGTAAGCATAAAGCGTGCTGTGTTGTTTAAAAAGACCTACAGTATTTAAAGTAACTTTAACTTTCACTTTTGATTTGACTCAAAAATTTCGTATTTATATAATTTACAGGCTACCTCTTTTAATATTAAAAAAACATAAATCACCCCCGACTTGTGGAATGTATGGGCTATGTTTTATAAACTTGACATACCACCAACTCTCTGCTCCAAAATTAGATGTCTACCAAACGACTAGTCTAGACAAGGACAAGGCCTATGTTTAAAAGAGCTCAGTTGTATCATACGTGATAATAAAAACAAATAATGAAATATTATAAAAATTAAATTAATAAAATGTATCTTCTTATGGTCACGTACAAGTCACGGCAAATAAGTCGACCGGTGACCTTCAATGCGCAGAAGTCGAAAATGAGGTATCTCGGTGTGTGACGGGGTCGCGGGAAGGGCGTGGGGATCATTCGTAAGCACTGATTAGCTCTCGCGGATCCCTCGTAAGCGCTGATTGGCTCTCCAATCGTATTGTGTACCGCTCACTCGTACGACGCTGCGCGCACTTGAAGGTCACCGATCGAATTACGTACCGGGGGTCATAGCTATGTGCCATACTATGTAGTGAGCCGGTGATGGGTTATGATGATGATGATGATGATGATGATGATGATTTCAGTCCTATGTCACTGAACACCCTGCCCGAGTTCACGCCGATCCAGAGTTCGTTGAGCCTCCCCAGCGTCGCCGAGGAGCCGCGCCTGATCACCCCGCCTCCCACCCACAGGCAGGTCACAATCAGCGATGAAGTTATTGAACTAGGTATGTACATTCACAAAACTTTTTTTTATATATATTTTTTTATAGAATATTAGTCATGATGCCAGAGGACATTTCGACTGAAGATCACGAGGTCCCGGGTTCGATTCGCTGGTCGGACAAATTATTGTTAGGTTAGTTAGTTAGTTTTCCTGACAAGAAAATCTCAGTGCCAGCCCGGAGTTTGTAGTTGGCGGTGTTTCACCCCCGTGCCTCGGAGAGCATGTTAAGAGTCGGTCCCGGTTATTATCACTATCATGTGAAATTATATTAGTATATATATGATTGTATGAATGTTTGTCTGCGGATTTCTACTAATTGACCATTCTTTTTTATTGGCTTACGTTTACTTCATCTTAGGGAGCAATGCAAGTTTCATCAAAATTAGTTCAGCAATTTCCAAGATATGGACTGATAAGTGTGTGGTGAATTCGTAACTTTCAATCTTTTAGATGATTATCACTTGTTACAGATAGTGACGATGACACCTCAATACAGACCTGTTCGCCATACCACGGATGCTTTGGTAAGTTGATAACAATGCATGTCTATTTAGTTTATTTATATACATGAATTTCTAAAGTAAATGCTACACAGATTACAAACTATAATTAGTGAACTAAAATTAGTAAAATTAGTACTATATTATCCTCAGTGAAAATTATGAAATGATGTTACTCCTGTTAAAGTTTAGAGTTATTAATTTAGTTCAAAGATTCTTAAATTAGGTACCAATAGTACAATAGTGCCTATTCGGTTGAATCATGTATTTCTCATGTTTACAAGACGTAATACAGATCTTTCAATGTAACTAAAAAGAAATGGTGTAACTTCTTGACCAATACACTAAAATCATTAGATTTTTTTTTTACACTAAAATCATTAGATTTTTAATTATAAAATCCTCATCCTAACGATCCTCACAATCGCTGTTATTGTCTGTATCAACTGAAAGACGACAGCTGGACATAAGTCTCCCGCAAGGATCGCCACAGAACATGATCTTGTGCCGCTTGTATCCAACGGCTGACAGCGACTCGGCTGAATTTCTTTTTTTTCTTTCTTTCCTTTCTTTCCTTTACCTAGTGGAAGATCTTCCAAAGCTGTCCGAGGTCGCCACTCGACTATTTCCCGCATAAAGCGCGTATTATATGGTGCCATTATTATCTTCGCCACCTAAACACACTGCGCTTTATTCTATACTAGCTGATGCCCGCGACTTCATCCGCATGGATTTAAGCTTTTTAAAAATACCTTGGGATTTGCTGGTATAATAAGTAGCTTATGTCCTCCTCCAAGATCTAGTCTATATTGGTACCAAAACGTCAAAATCGGTTCAGCGGTTTAGGCGTGAAAGCGTAACACACAGCACAGACAGACAGACAGAGTTACTTTCGTATTTATAATATTGGTATGGATAATATGGATCGAATTTGTTATTTTTTGTATATGAATTTTACTTTATTGCAGAGTCATCGAAAACTCCGCCTTGTATATTAAGAAAGCACGCCAAAGTAGCCGAGAAGAATTTGAAAGAAATCGTGGAACTAACCGAAAGAGAAAAGCTTTATACGCCCGACGTAGTGAGTGCTCAGAAAAATATGCAAAATACACTTTTAAATTACACAGATTTTAAATTTAAATTAATTATAATTTTCCCCCTTGCCAGGTTGAACTAATGGAGAAATTAGATAACAAATCGTTAAGAGTTGCAACTCTTGAGGAAAAAATAAAGGAACTCGATGATCTCGGTCGGGAAAAAGATAAAGAAATGGAAAATCTAAAAAATAAGATAAGTGAAGCTGAGAAACAAATAAAAGACATTACCTCTGCTAAGGTATGAAGACAAACTTACAATTAACGTTGCTATATATTTGCATTGTTACTGCTATTGATATTATTTCAATAAAATATATATTCCAATCTTTATGATTTTAGACTAATTTAGAAACTACCTGCAAAGACTATGCCACGAAACTAATCGACTGGGAAGTAAGTTATGAAACGTTACAAAAAAAAGCCAAAAGCAGAGAAGAAGAACTCCTTTCCCTCTTGCAGGAACATGAAAAAAAGAAACACGAAAAAATAGGTTTGTACAGGCCTCAATTTTCTTTTTAAATGTTATCTTATATAATTTATTTATTTATTAATTGTATATTTTCAATATTCAGGTAAAATATCATCAAGGGCTATAGGGAAAGAGCTAGCTCACTTCATGGACCTGTCGAGAGATTTATCTTTAGTCAATAGTGATAATGAAAACAGTATTATAAATATAGATAAAACGCATTTAAATCCTGCATTACGTACAAACAATGATTTTGAGACTAAGTTGCATCTCAAAGATCAGACTATTTTGCAATTAGAAGCTAATTTACACGCACATCTTCTTAAAATAGATAGTTTAGAAAATATGAATAAGAAATTCCAAGATATGATTTCTGATTTCAAAGAAAAGATTTCATTTCTTGAAAACGAAAATACCTCACAAAAATTGAAGATAGATAATTTGAATCGGATCCTTGAAAGTCAGAATTCAGCTACTGAGAACGCACAGGCTGACTTTGAATCGTATAATAATATAATTGAAGAATTAAAAATTAAATTATCTGAAAAAGAAGATATATCGAGATATGTAAAAGACAGTGATCTAGAAACTATGATAGCAAATGAAGAGTTGTTTATTGCTAACAATGAAAACATGAAAAATATCATACAGACTCTCAAGACAGCTTTGGATTTACGTAACGAGGAGATAAATAATTTGAAATTATCTCTTGAGAAGGAAAGTAGTCTAAATTTTAAGTCCTTGGAGGAAGAACTTGAATGCAAGAAAAGAGAAGTTACTTTACTAGTTAAAGAGATTGAATCTTTGAAAGAAGAACACATCGCTGACGTCAATAATTTCATATTGACGAAAAATAATTTATTGAGTATAGAACAACAACTAAAGACACAGCTGTTAGAACTTCGTACAGTAAAAGATAAAGACACCGAAGTGCACTTAGCTGAGATAGCAAATTTAACGAAATGTAAAGAGGACTTAACTTCTAAATTAATGAAACAAGAACATGATAATGAAACACTTCAAACTAAAATAGACAAATTATCCCAAGAAGTTAAAACACTTGAAAATGAGAATAGAACCAAAGATAAAATAATTGCTGAGTTACGAAGCGAGGAAAATGCCTCGCAAGAAAAACTAGCACGAGTCACTTTACAGTTACGAAACATAATAGTGCTATTGTCTGGCAAAATTTTGGAAGTTCCACAAATGATAGACAATTTAGTATCTGCTTTCGGAATCTTAACTGACAATCTAACGTCTTTAGAAGCTATTGCCAAAGAAATGGTAAAAGAAAAGAACGATTTACGTGATTTAGCTGACCACCATCAAAAAACTTTTGCTAAAATAAAGTCACAGCTTGATGAGCTTGATAATGCCATTGAAGTTTTTTATAAGGATGGTGAATGTAGTAAGAGTATGATCCTGGAAAATAATGTTTCCGATCACAGTGAAACCAACAGAAATATTCAAGACGATTCTCATCAAGGCATACAAGTAAAACTAGGGAAACTTATAGATAAAATAAAAATAATATTAGAGTATCTTAATAAAAGTATACAAAATAAAGACAAGGAAAAAAATAATATAGTGTTGGAGTTTGAGTCTAAACTCACATCGGAAACCACAAAGAATTTACAAAAAATTCAAGATATTACAAAAAGCCGAAAGGTATTGCTCAGCAATCTTTTACAAAATGCCACTTCAATAGCTTCAAAATTTGATATTGAATCTGGTATATCAAGCCACATTGAAAATGACTCTGAGAATTTGTTACATGAACAAATCATTTTAACTCTAGACAACATTGCTAACTATATATCGATTTTAAAATCAAAACAAGCAACTGAATGTGATACTACTCATAATATTTTATCCCAAGCAAAGAAAGAAATTCTCAAACTCTCCGAAGAAAACCGTCAAATGTTACAAGACATTTCTTATTTGGAAAAAGTCAAAGAAGATTTATCTGCTGAGATAAAAGATATACAGAACGATACTAAAATTTTGACTTTGAATTTAAAAGATAGTCATACGGTTATGAACGATTTGCGAAATGAATTGGTTTCAAAAAGTAGTGAAATTGAAATTATTGAAAATAAAGCTAAAGAATGGAAGGAAAAGTTTAGGGAGCATGAAGTTTTAATGAAAGAACAAAGAAAGATGTTAGAAATAGAAAATACTGAACTAAAAATAAAATGCTCGAAATTAGAAATGCAATTTAAAAAAAATGGGCCAGTCCCAAAAACTAATCTTGCAAATAGTGATCAGAATTGTATTTCAATACAATCATTAGACTCCCCTCCCAGCCTTCTAACAATATGTTGCAATAGAATCATTGAATCTATAGGTCCTAATGACAACGATAATTTGGAAAGTTCTTCAAGTACTAGTACAGATTTGAAATACATTTGTCAATGTGCAGAACTAACGGAAAACTTAAATTTATTGCAAGAAGAGAATAGTAATTTAAAAATTCAAATTAAGCAGTTGGAAAGCACTAACGGTTGTCTGGTTAAAGAACGAATTGAAGTTGAAAAAGAGGTACAGTTACTTGTAGAAAATACACAAGAATTACAAAAAAAAGTATTCAATCATCGCACTAACTTGTCCACTTTGACTGCCACTACATACGCAGAGAACAAATCATTAACTTCTCAAATAAAGTTCTTGCAACATCATCATAATCGTTTTTATAATGTATGTCAAAAAGATATTCCGGCCTTCAAAACTCAGTTGCAAGATCTTATGATATTACTGAAATCGGAAAATAGACACAACCAAAATGAAAGCTTTAAACAGTATTTAATACCAAACTCATCAGACATTTCCCCATCACATTCTCAATTCAAAAATGAGTCTATTTTGGACGGTGATCTTTTAATGTTAGACACCAATATTACACTAACAAGTTGTGATAATACATTAGTTGGCCATGACCAAACATGTTTAAATGTAACTCAGGTTTGTACGTATAATGAGGTAGCCTGTCAGACTAGCTTGAATGAAATAACCAATTATGATTTGTTACATTCTCAGATGGAAATGCAACCTTTCGATTGTATAAAAATACTAGATACATTAGAATCTCTGAAGGCAGAAAACAACAAATTACGAGATCTTGTGGATGAATATTCGAAAAATAAAAAATCTAATTCTCATGTGACTGATAAAATGAGCAGCCCTATTAAAATCTCAAATAGATTAAACGAAACTGGACTTCTTTCAAACAATAATGAACAGTATGATTCATGTTGCAATTGTGATCATGAAGAAAATATTAGATGTATGGTAGAAACCCATAGAGAAGAATTAAACATAATGACAAATAAATTAAACGAACTTGAATCTCAAAAACAAGATATTGAGAAAAAATACCGCGATCTTACTTTGGAAGTTCCATCAACTGACCTTCTGGTACAAAAGTTGAATATTTTAGAAAAAGAACATCTTATAAAGCAAAGTGAAATAACAAAGATTTCACAAAGTTTGAAAAACAAAAACGAAGAAATAAAACATTTACAAGATGAGAATGATAGTCTGTCTACTCAAGTAATAGAAACAATTTCCGAACTCGATGATCTTAAAAAAGAACACGATTCATTAAAAGAAATGAATACCAAACTTACTGAAAACTGTTCATTGTTAGGGAAAAAAATAGAAGACTTGAAACATAAGGGTGAGACAGAAATTACATGCAAAGAATGCAAATTAAAAAATGATGTTATAATAAGTTTAGAACATAGATTAGCAGCAGAGTCGCATATAAAATTAGATCGAAGCTATAGTGATTCCGATAATTCATCACGGTGTAACAAAATCTGCAGTTTGCAAAATGAATTGCATGCAGGCAAAGAAGATTGTATCGAATTAAAAGAAGAAGTAACCACCATCAAGAATCATTTAACTATTAGTCATGCTTTGGACTTAGAGGATAATATTGAAAATCCGCACATGTATCCTTATGATTTTGAAAACATAAATTCACAAGAAATCAAATGTGATACGCCAAATATCCCAGGGGAAGCTTTAGACACTTTTACTTCAGATAAAGAAAACTGTCTCAGTTATTATGCTGAAAAAACGGGAGCTAATAAAGAAAGTCTTGCGAGCGATATAAAACTAATAGATATAATGAAATTGCTATATGATTTTATAGTAATTAAACACGCTAATGAAGTTGAAAACTTAGTGAATAAATTAAAAGACTTCGAAGATTCAAAGAATACATTACAAAAAACTTTAGAGGTCATGAGAACAGAAAATCTAAAAATCACGAAAGAGCTAGGAGAATACAGCAGCTACTTTGAAACCATGGCCAATATTTTTTCTGATGTAAAAAATAATATTACTGTTTTAAGTGAGGCAAACAATCTTCAGGAAACCCTTATTAAATTTAAAGATAATTTTTTGAACATAATAGATAAAGAGTTTGGCTTTGCTAGCTCAGCAGTTTTTGAATCAGTCTTACAACAGTTGCATCAAAGCCATACTACAGAAATGGAGAAACTGAGAAACGAAAATACAAAATTAGAAGATGAAATTCAACAAGTAGTTAAAAGCCTTCAAATTGTTAACGAAAACTTTACATCATTAAAATCTCAGCTCAGTGAGAAGGAAAATGAATGTAATTTATTAAAAATTCAAAAGGAAGAAATGCACAAAATTAACGAATCTGTGACTCTAGATATCATTAAAATGGAAAAAGAGCTAAGAAAGCAAATTATTAGTGGTTATCGCGAACTTGTAGACAAAAATATAACAAATGAAGAAATAGATTTATCATTACCGACAAACAAACTTATAGAAATATTATTTGAGCTTGCGGTGAACAAAACGAGGTGCATTGAATTAATGCAAAAGGAAAAAGATAATATACAGTTAGATTTATCAAAAAAAGAAGAAGAATTACAAACTCAAATCTCTCAAGTCGAACACTTAAGTGCAATTAATTTAAAGAAAACTGAAGAAATTAATGTTAATGCAGGATTAATAAATCAATTAACAGAGGAAATCACTGAATTGAAAGCAACTTTATTAAATAAACAGACCTTAATTACTTCTTTAGAGGCCAAACTCAATGCCAATAATGAAAAGTATCACTTAGAAAATGAACATAAGATCTCACAATTATTGGAATCAATATCCGAGTTACAAAAAGAAACTGAAAATTTAAAATCTTTAAATGAAGTCATTACTAAGGAAAAAGAAAATTACTCAGTTGAACTGGAGAAAGCATGTTCTGTAATCAAACAGAATAAAATTGATTTGGATAATATGTCAAAGGATATTTTAGTATTAAAAGAAACTGTCAAGGAAAGTTCAAATGTTGCCATTAATCTGAGAAGAGAACTTAAAACTTTGAACCATACCAAAGATAATTTGGCTGCAATGAACAAACAGTTACAGGAGCAAATACAAGAAAAATGTCAAAATTGTTCTCGTTTGGAAATGAACATCAAAACACACGAAAAAACCGCAGAAATTCAAAGTAGAATGATTATAAGGTACACTACACACTTTTAATAATAATTTGCGTAAAAAATTATATCAATATGGTCTTTCGTCTATGTTTCTTTACTCATCTGTACGTTGGTTTTAGACTTCAAAAACAGAAGGAAGAGGATGACAAATTAACTTGTGAAAAGGATTTAAAACTGGATGAATTAACTCAGAAATGCAAATCCTTGGAGGCTGAATATGAAAAATTAACGAATGACATGAAATCCTCTAGGGATGAGATTGAGAGATTAACAAATGGGAAGCTATTATTGGAGGTAAGTATTTATTAGCCCTCATACGCATTAGCTGTTGCGGTAGCGGTTTGGCTAGCCGCTTTTTATATTTTTATATGCAACCGCTCATTTTGTACGCACTAAGCGCTCGTACGCATTAGCGGTTGCGGTAGCGGTTTGGCTAGCCGCTTTTATATTTTTATATGCAACCGCTCCCGCAACCGCTAATGCGTACGAGCGCTTAGTGCGTACAAAATGAGCGGTTGCATATAAAAAGCGGCTAGCCGCGCCGCTACCGCAACCGCTAATGCGTATGAGGGCTTATTTCCATACAGCACCGAGCCGTAAGTAGCACAAATAAATCACACATCAAGTAAGTACAAGTCACGGCAAATAAGTCGAGCGGTGACCTTCAATGCGCAGAAGTCGAAAATGAGGTATTTCGGGGTGTGAGGGGGTTGCGGCGAGGGCGTGGGGATCGTTCGTAAGCACTGATTAGCTCTCGCGGATCCCTCGTAAGCGCTGATCGGCTCTCCAATCGTATTGTGTCCCGCTCACTCGTACGACGCTGCGCGCACTTGAAGGTCACCGCTCGACTTACGTGCCGGGGGTTATACGTCACACTACAAGCGCGGCCGGCCAAATAGGCCATAACCACAATAACCTACCTCCGTTTCTTGGTTTTTAGGCCCTTTGCCTTTGTTTTAGGCCCGAATAACCGATTTGGAAGAGGAAGTCCAGAGCAACAAGCGCCGCACGTCGCTGGAAGTGGCTGAAACGGTCCGGCGGCGACGGCAGAGCATCCACGACTCCAAACGAACGTTCGCTGACGATCACGGAGGTTCGTGTGTGAATGAATTAATATGGCTTTAAGGACTATTGTCACATAATAGTGATAATAACCGGGACCGACTGCTTTGATTTTTTTTTTTATTCAACTACAAGTTAGCCCTTGACTGCAATCTCACCTGATGGTAAGTGATGATGCAGTCTAAGATGGAAGCGGGCTAACTTGGAAGAGGTATGCATACCCCTGATCGGTTTCTACACGGCATCGTACCGGAACGCTAAATCGCTTGGCGGCACGGCTTTGCCGGTAGGGTGGTAACCAGCCACGACTTAAGCCTCCCACCAGACCAGACCAGAGACAATTTAGAAATTATAAAATCTCAAATTGCCCCTGCCGGGAATCGAACCCAGGACCTCCCACTTATAAGACCACAGCGCTCACCACTGCGCCAGGGAGGTCGTCAAAATGTGCTTAAGAGCGTTGATGCGTTCTGCGCCGTTTTAGCTCATTTTTAAGCTATTTTGACCCTTCATATGTTGTTCATCTATGCATTCACTTGAAAACTTATTTATACAACATTGTAGACAATTTAGTGATCTAGGGAATTGGAAGACAACATTTTGCAATTTATTGATAGTTTTTGTCTTATTGCCAAAATACCAAAAGCCTATTTTTGAATTTTGGGAATCGTGGAATCTTTGACGTTCACTACGTCAAAAGTTACTTGTTCAATTCACACACAAAGATATATTTATGAAAGGAAATGCCCTGAACTAAAGACATGGAAGAAAACATTTTTTAATTTGGCGTTTTTTACATCATAAAAATCCAAGCAAAGGAATTTTAATTTCAGTAAATTATAGACATATAAAACCGTCATTTTAGTAGATTAATTTTCGCTATTTATAAGTAAAATTAAGTACATATAAAAGTAAAACATATTAGCAATAATATAAGTTAAAAAAAATTTAACATTAATTACTATTTGTTTCCAAAATATAACTTAGAAACATACACCAAAACGCAGAAAGAGGCAGTAGGAAATTGAACTAGCAAACTAGTATGAGCCGAGGCCTCTCCGCGAACGGACGTAACGCTTTTTGTCCCGGCAATTCTTATTGGATTACATGGAATATACGTAAAATTGTAGTGCGACTGTCACTATTCAATACTAGATATTTTTAATGCTCGCTATTTTTCTTACAGATAGTTTAAAACTTTTTACGTATTTTTAATAATTGTAATATATTATATTATAGTTATACTTGAGGATTATAGTTGTAAATCAGTAATCCATACTATATAATATTATAAATGCGACAGTGTGTCTGTCTGTCTGCCGATTTTTATGTAATTAGGTACAGAGTTAGCTTACATCCTGGGGACGGATATAGGACTTTTTATCTCGGAAAATTAAAGAGTTCTCACGGAATTCTTAAAGGTCCGTCCGTTTAACCGATTTATACAAAATTTGGTAGGTACAGAGGTAGCTTGCGTCTCGAAAATTGACATAGTTCCCACAGGATTTTTAAAAACCTAAATCCACGCTGACGAACTCGCGGCCAACATATACTTACATAATATTATGTGGAAAATGAACTAGAAAATAGCTATCGTATACAAAAACTATCGTCCGGTAACTATTAAAATTTAAAATCGGGAAATTACATCAAAATCAACATGGCGGGCTGATATAGGCAAACTTTCTTGAAAGTAGGTATAAATGTTTGAAAAGGGAGCGAGAACGGGAACAGGAAATCCATGATTCCCTCGGGATTTGTGAAAAACCCAAATTCACGCGGGCGAAGCCGCGGGCAAAAGCTAGTAGAGTATAATTTTTTTATTTAAATAATCCATACTAATATTATAAATATGAAAGTGTGTCTCTCCGTCTGATAGCTTTTCACGGCCTATTCTTTTTACCGATTTGGCCGAAATTTAGTATCACAGGCATGGACATTGGTTATTTTAGACTTTTTGATGAAAAAAAAACTTACATACATACACCTATGTTGGGCACAATACCTAGGTTGTTGGGCACAATTTATCGCAATAGCACAAAGTTATTTTTTGTATTGTTTTATAAAATGGCTGATAATTTTTTACCCGTGCAATAATTTTCTATTGTTATTGTGGTAAATGTTATTTAGTTTTTCTATTGTTATTGTGGTAGGTAAATGGATTACACTAGCACAACACCTGCAAGAGATTAGATACTAACTATCATTTGCACGTGGTCATCGTTTGAGCAACTTTATTTGATAATTTTATTTATATTTTCGAACAGGAATTTTCTTTTTATTGCAATCGACCCTTGATGGCTATTGTCAGTGTGATAAAAACTGCTTTAGCGTTGCAGGTGCTTATCTCTTTTATTGCTCTCTGTTTTGTTTTTACGTTAGGTTGGGTGCGAAAACAAAAAAAAAATACTTTTATTAATTTTTTTTTAATTTTGATTCTGAATGAATCTGCATTTTTCTTCACTATCTTACCCTTACACGAGTAGGCATATAAAAAAATCAATATCAGAAGCTGTACTATATGCTCCAATTATAATTTTTATGTACTGGTCTACTCTATAAGGTCTTTTTCAAGCATTATACATTAATTATGCCTGATTTATAAAATTAAAAATCTACGAACTAAAAACTTAGGTATAGGTGCCTAAGAATATTGAAAAAAATAATAGCCCGTTTGAAAATGGTAAAAAGATCAAAACGGTTTGTTACACTACACTGCACTCGGAGCAGCCCGTTCATTGACGTAAACAAAGAATCCCAGGTAAATGCCTAAACTTGCGAAGCGGGTCCGTGCGTCAACGCTCTTAATGTGCACGGGGGTGAGACACCGCCAACTGCCAACTCCGGGTTGGTACAGAGAGTTTCTTGACAGAAAAACCGAATACCTAACAATTATTTGCCCGACCCGGGAATCGAACCGAGACCTCGTGATCAGCAGTCAAAATATGCTAACCACTAGACCAACAAGGCATAAGATACAGAAAACATTAATAGTACAAGGTAGATAGAAGGTAAAATTTGGTGCCCTTATCGCTGCGTAGCGATATCTTCCAGGCAACCGACGGCGTAAAGGCACATAGCTACAGGTACAGAGGAAAATAAATCGAAAAATAAAACCATTTACAAATTAATTAATAATAATTTAATTGGAACAAAGTTCCTTATCGCGCGTTGCGAAAGGGGGCTAGACGGAAAAAATCAAGAGAAAAAGTTGTAACGACACTTTTTGCTATAGTTGTAAGCCGTGCGGCGTACGCGTGTTTCTCTGTCTGTCTCTCTCTCTTATAGAAAGCAAGCCAGTTATAACTTCGTTCCATCCGGGTGTCCCTTGACACCTTTCAAGTTTTTTACCTAAAGAAAAGCTTAAAGAAAATTTCTAAATAATAATATGTACATTTTCGATATGTTTTGTAGTGGCGAAGTCTCCATATAACACGATTCCCATCGGCTTCCCTTTAAAAAATGCCATCCATAGGTACCTACCTAGTTAGTAGTTACTAGTTACCCATTATCTTTTTTTCTTTTACTCACTATTTTACAAATACAATAGGTACTTATTACAAAAAAACATTCAAAACAATTCAATGAACAAAACTAATTTGTTCAGACCAGTAGTGCCACGGGCAGTAAGCAGGTAACGAATATGCCGGACTTGGGACGGCTTATATTCCCATAGAAAAACATCGTGTAGTAAACAGTTGTACCCTGCATTTCTAATAAAATTTGTCAATACATCCTTCCCTGTCTAGTGTCTAGCACGCGCAAAAAAAGGCAATCGGGAAGCCGGTTTTGAGCGGGTTATGAGTGTTATTACAAGGAGTTAAAGTCTTGAATTTGGGAACATTATCGAAGATGCTTCGTCTTCGAAAGATAATGTGTTTTGTTTTAACATCATTTAACTTTCACAAAAAGTGTTTATGACTCGCGCGTCCTGTTTCGTGTGCTTATTATTTTTTATGTTTTTTGATTTAGTTATTATTGGTGGAAGGTGTATTAAATTGTACTTTAAACCTTTGCTAGTAACACAGGTTTTTTCAAAGCTGCAAATTATCATATTTAAAGTATTTTCAAATATCAGTGCTTAAATAAATGGTGAAGGTGGGAGCTTTTTTTTCCAGCTTGGTGTGTAGGGATTTTTTTATCCCGGCTTCCCTTATGAAAATATCCACCCTTCGCCACTGATGTTTTGCTATTGAAATTCCCTTCGTATCTGGTAAAATGTTTCTACCGTGCCTCGGGGAGCACCTAAACCAGTCGGTCCTGCGCCTCATCTCTCATCACCATCCCATCGGACTATGCAAGTGAAGGAATAAAGACTGCATCTATGTTTGCGCACACAGTTGTGCACTATAATATCCTCCTTACGTACACACTTATGCACTATAATATCTCCTTACGTACGTACGGTTTTATAATAATATGGACGATTTTCACAGATAATGCTGTGTTGGAATCTCGTCCGGTGACAGAAGATCTTTGCATGGAAGTAGACGAAAACAGCTCCAGTAGAAGTACGCCGGTCTTCATGCAGAGAGGGTAAGCGATAAATTGGATTACTATTGTCAATCAACTGTGGTCAACACACAAACGAGTGGTAATGTGTTTATCAGTCTACATATGTATGTACATATGTATGTTTGTTTGTTTGTTCCTTTGTGGCACTCTAGAGACCAAACGCGTAACGTGAGTGAGTGTCAACGAGAACACAAAAATTTGAAAAATTCATCATGGCGGATTTTGGACGCCATAATATGGGGTCTATCAGTCAGTCGATAGGATTTGAAGAAAAATTTTTTTTCTTCAAATCCTATCGACTGGAGTATCAAATTAAAGGGTTTGAAAAGATGTTAACGAAAAGGTTATTATAATATGTTTTTTTTTTCAGACGCGATAGTCTCTTGTCGAAGCACGAGCAGGTAAGATTACTTAGCGCTACTATTATACTACCTAAACACAGTCGAATACCAATAACTCTTAAATACTTGTAGTATTAATGGTTCAGTATGAGTGAATCAGTATTTTTCAGACCGACAATGTATGGCGTGCAAAACGCAGCGACAACTTTAGGTTACCCAACATTCTTTTCAGATCTCTAGCGACAGCTGATTGCATTACATTGCGAACTTTTAAAAAATACATCAAAAATTTTATTTTGTTTGTTTCGCGTTTCCTATGTGGTATCTTGTCAATAATCATCACTACTATTACCCGTCTTGGTATCCGATAGCGGTCCCGTTAGAGCGGGGCCGCACTGCGAAATTTTTCGCAGAATTATGTGACATATGGAAATGTATGAAGCTGCCCGCACTTGCGATTTAAAATTCGCGAAAAAATATATTAAAATGCGGAAAATAAACCGCGCGAATAAAATTCGCGCGAATATATTTCGCAGTGCGGCCCCGGCCTTATAGACCAAGATCCCAGTGCGATCTGACATAACTTATTTTCGGAAAGATGAAACCTTAGGCTCGCAGTAGTGTCTCATCTGCTTTGAATAACTGCGTAATTGTGGAGTTCGTAACTGGGGTACTTATGGAGATATCAAGTGTGAAAGGTAACTAAAAAAAAAAATAAGAGTAACTTAACTTACTTTCACATGGCTGATTTTTATATATACACTCGAAAAATATTATAGTTGGGACTTTACAAACGTGAGAACCGAGCCATAAAACAGTCCAATCATAGGGTTGTGAGTCGTCTCCCTCGCTCTTTATAACTCGCTATCGAATATCGACAAATCCTTTTTTAACCCCCGACGCAAAAACTACGGGGTGTTATAAGTTTGACGTGTCTCTGTGTGTGTGTGTGTGTGTGTGTGTGTGTGTGTGTGTGTGTGTGTGTGTGTGTGTGTGTGTGTGTGTGTGTGTGTGTGTGTGTGTGTGTGTGTGTGTGTGTGTGTGTGTGTGTGTGTGTGTGCGTGCGTGCGTGCGTGCGTGCGTGCGTGCGTGCGTGCGTGCGTGCGTGCGTGCGTGCGTGCGTGCGTGCGTGAGTGCGTGCGTGCGTGCGTGTGTGTGTGTGTGTGTCTGTTCTCCTGTGGCGCTCAAACAGGTGGACCGATTTGAATGCGGTTTTTTTGTTTAAAAGGTGAATTAGTCGAGAGTTTTGTTAGGTATGTTTGATGAAAATCGATCCAAGATGGCCGCCGCTACAAAATGGCGGATTACATATTTTTTCACAACTCCCTTCATATGGGTATCAAATGAAAGGACTTCTAGTAGAATAGCACTATGCAAATCCAAGATGGCCGCCGCCACAAAATGGCGTATGTCAGGGGTTTGTTAAATTTTTAATTTATACTTGTTACTGTTACACACAACACCAGAGAAACAGGTTCCAGTTCCATAAGGCCTGTAAGTGCGAGCGAGAAGTCCGATGAAAATAATTTATGAGTCGGTGCGCACGTTTGTAATGTTCCCGCAGTTGTGTCGGCAGTGAGTGTCGGTGACGTGTGTGTTGTGTTGTCCTGTCCTGTAGAGCGAGCGGGAGGAGGAGGCGGGGCGCTGCCCCAGCGTGCAGCTGGTGCGCCGCCGCCGCCAGAGCGTGCACGACATGCACCGCAGCGTGCGCGTGCCGCACGACACCAAAGGTAACTATTGACTATTGTACGGGGTTACTGGTACAGGGTTACTGGTAAAGAGTTACAGAATTACTGATATAGAGGTACAGGGTTACTGGTACGGGGTTACAGGTTTACAGAGTTACAGGGTTACTGGTGTCCAAAAAATAAAAAAGTACGGCAGGCCGGTTCCGGCTGATCTTGATTTTATAGATGTGAAAACAAAAAGTTGCAAACTTCTCCATTACTCTAAACCGGTCTTTTTTCCGCCGAAATCCTCACAAAACAACCACTTAAGTAAACCTCGCCTTGAATCGGCAAATGATTAAAGCCTTCCCCCAACAGAGGCGGTCTGCGGTTGCGTTCAGATATTCTAAGTGCCTGCGCCCGCGTGTGTTTAAAATTCTCCGCATACAACCGCCCGCCACGTCTGACTGCGACTACGACTGACCGTGACCGCGACCATGACTGTGACCTCAGCTATGACTGTGACCGCGACCGCGACAGTGACCGCACACCGCCTCCGTTTGCGGAAGGCCTAATTACACTTGCTGTGTCCATAGATTTCCCGTGTCCCGCCCCCCGCGCTGCCCCTTCAGCCACCCGGCGTCTACCGCGACCACGTATGCATGCGATTTCATTATGTTGACTCGATGGTTACAATACTACTATTATTAGATAATATACTAGTCAAAACAAAATAAGGGCCACTTGATTTTTTCGTCCTCGTTAGCGATAATTTATTTTTTATGCATTCTCAATTAGTTGATTATTTATCGTGGTGTTACCTTATTTGTTTACAAACATTTTTTGAGTATTCCACTTGCATAATTGTTTAAAGTGGGTAGTTATTGATAATTTATTGGAACCACTTGAATCTACCGGATTTTAAGACGGATTTTAACTCAGTCAAAGTGACGATTCCGTCAAGAACACTATAAGTTTTGTTTAACTAGTGGCTGAATTAACATTTAAAAAAAGTTATGCCGAGAGTACGACGTCATATGGACTTACCAACCGTAACTAGGGCCGTAACATTGCTTCAAGAAGGCCATTCGCAGCGTTCTGTGGCGTTGCAGCTGGGGTTTTCACGGCGAGCGATCCAGAATGCTTGGAATCGTTTTCAAGAGACTGGGAGACTAACCAGGAGACGGGGATCTGGCAGAGTTCGAGCAACTACCGCACAGGAGGACCGCTACGTGCGCTTGACTGCGCGCAGAGAACGCTGCATCACAGCCCGCTCCTTACAAAGCCGTTTGCGGCAGGCGACCGGTACACGCGTTAGTGATCAAACCATTAGAAATCGTTTACACGAGGACCAGCAGTTCTCCAGGAGACGCGTAGTGCGGATACCACTAACAAGTGCTCATCGTGCAAACCGATTATCGTTCGCAAGGCAGCATCTGGCATGGGATATGAACGATTGGAGCACAGTATTGTTTACGGATGAGTGCAAAGTTAAATTTTTTAGTGATGACCGTCGCGTTAGGGTCTGGAGGCGTGAAGGTGAGCGATTTTCGGATGCTTGTATCCATGAAAGTGACAGATTTGGGGGCCCCAATGTTATGGTATGGGGAGGAATCTCTATGTCAGGCAGAACCGAGCTGGTAATTCTAAACGAAGGCACAATAACAGCTCAACGTTACATCGAGGAGGTCATAAGACCCCATGTGGTCTCATATGCACAGAGAATCGGCGCAAGATTCCATCTGATGCACGATAATGCTCGCGCTCATACAGCTAGGGCCACCAGAGAAGCCCTAGAGGAGGCTGGTATACACGTATTGCCCTGGCCTGCAAACAGTCCGGATCTCAATCCCATTGAACACATGTGGGATTTACTGAAACGCAGTGTTCGAAGCACAAACCAACCCGTTCACAATGAAAGACAGCTAATAAACGTTTTAAAATCGAGCTGGGAACAAATTCCTCAGGAAACAGTGATACACCTGGTGGAAAGTGTACCTTCCAGGCTTCAAGAGTGCATTAGAAAACGAGGAGGGCATACCAGATACTGAGGCAGGTCACAAAATATCAACCGACACTTAGTTTTTTTTTTCACAATTTTTTTTCTCTCACTGATTTATTTTTGCTAAAATGTTAATTTTTAGAAAAGGTGGAGTAAACGTTTTTTTTTATTGTTTCCATTATTATTTCTTGCTTTCTACAATAAAAATCAATTAATTTATCCAATCAAATCATTAATCAACCCTTAAACCTCAAGAATTCAGGAGAATACTGTAAAAACGTGGTGGCCCTTATTTTGTTTTGACTAGTATATTAATATCATATTATTATATTATAATTTATTATACATAATAATAAACCCGTTCATATACCTTTGCGCTCGGGCGTTGTGACGTCACAACGCGGTTCCAGTACAATGCGCATAAAAATATCGTGAATACTGTCTGAATTTAGCTTAAAATTTCTATCAATACTATGAACACTTTCCCCCCTTCCCATTTTAACGAACAGTGTAGAAACCAAGAATTTAACAGAATTAACAACAAGGAAATTGTTTGACACTAATCAATATGTTTATTTTTTAATCATTTTCTATATTAATAGATAAAATGGGAGCGAGCGGCAAGATAATGTGAACATTTATTTTATTTATTTAGTGGCCCCTAAAAGAAAGGCTGATCTAGGCTGATGATAGCCTTCTAAAAGGCTGATTAGCGGTCGAATAACACAACTTTCTTTGAAAAAGTTAATTTATGTTTCAAAATTTTTTTTTTTAAATTTAAAAACGATTGAAGAATTTGCCGTCGGTTAGCACCAACAGTGTATTGTTATTAAAATTTAAATTAAAGCTAAATAAAATTTTCCAAACACAAACACAAATCAGTTGTTAATGGAACCGTTTGCTAATTTGGAAAATATTTATACACGAACTGTTGTAATTATTTTTATCTTAATGATCAACATCTTAGAAACGGATGTTAACTAACTTAGATTTAATGATCAGGTTGTTAGTGAGTAATTAGGCGATATGACATTATACAATTCTAGAATGTTTCTTTTTTTGGTGAAAATGAAAAACCCATATTAAAAGCGCCGGAACACAGTGTTCCGGCGCTTTTAATATGAATTTTCTATTGTTTTTGTTTTTAAATTGAATTTTCTATTGTTCCTAAAATAATATGATTTTAAATTGTAGTCATTTATTTGGTCATTGCGTTACAAAAAACAATTAAAATTCGCAACTTACTTTTACATTTTATTTCAGAAAACTCGCGGGAATCTTCACGAAATAACAGCGTTGATAAGTGAGTTATTTAACATTTAACTTTGTGGTGTTTAATTTTAAATATTATTGAAAGTTTTCAAGTGACTGAGAAGTGTTAACTCGAATTTTGCGTTCGATATACTGTAATATGTGGAAATTTTTTCATCACAGACATAGTGATAGGAAATAATCTCCTTTTTTGTGATTTTCTCTGAACCTCTGTTTACAGTTTGGAACAGCGCAAAATGGCATTTTTCCGGCTATTTTTGCGCACTAAGGGCCTGTTTCATCACCTTTGTATCGCATATAAGTATCGCATAGCTATCTAAAACTTTTGTCTTTATCACTTAACATAAATTAAGAAAGTGACAAAACTTACGTTTAGGCTATCCGACACTTATCAGAAGATGGTGAAAGAGGCCCTGTGGAGAGTGTGATTTTTGAAATTTGTGCACTTATACGTTTTCCTTCCACTTCGCCTATAGTATATTTTTATGCAGTCAAGTGTATTTATCGCTTTACAGTGATATCAATTATTATTTATTAACTTGAGACTATATTTTGAAGAATCGATCTCCTTTTAGTGAGGTGACGCAACTGAGGAAGCAACTAGCCTCCTGTCACCAAGAACTGGACGAGCTCAAGGAGAAGTATCGAGAGCTGGACGAAGAGTGCGAGATTTGCGCCGAGTACTTGCGCGAGAGGGACGAACAATGCTTGAAATTGAAGAGGGAGAAACGAGAGTTAGAGGTGACTAATTTGTTTACCTAGACTAGAGTCTAGTCTTGAAGTTAAAGTGGGAGAAACGAGACTTAGAGGTGACTTATTTGTTTACCTAGACTAGAGTCTAGTCTTGAAGTTCAAGTGGGAGAAACGAGAGTTAGAGGTGACTTATTTGTTTACCGAGACTAGAGTCTAGTCATGAAGTTAAAGAGGGAGAAACGAGAGTTAGAGGTGACTTATTTGTTTACCTAGACTAGAGTAGTCTTGAAGTTCACGTGGGAGAAACGAGAGTTAGAGGTGACTTATTTGTTTACCGAGACTAGAGTCTAGTCTTGAAGTTCAAGTGGGAGAAACGAGAGTTAGAGGTGACTTATTTGTTTACCTAGACTAGAGTCTAGTCTTGAAGTTCAAGTGGGAGAAACGAGAGTTAGAGGTGACTTATTTGTTTATCGAGACTAGAGTCTAGTCTTGAAGTTCAAGTGGGAGAAACGAGAGTTAGAGGTGACTTATTTGTTTACCGAGACTAGAGTCTAGTCATGAAGTTAAAGAGGGAGAAACGAGAGTTAGAGGTGACTTATTTGTTTACCTAGACTAGAGTCTAGTCTTGAAGTTCACGTGGGAGAAACGAGAGTTAGAGGTGACTTATTTGTTTACCGAGACTAGAGTCTAGTCTTGAAGTTCAAGTGGGAGAAACGAGAGTTAGAGGTGACTTATTTGTTTACCTAGACTAGAGTCTAGTCTTGAAGTTCAAGTGGGAGAAACGAGAGTTAGAGGTGACTTATTTGTTTATCGAGACTAGAGTCTAGTCTTGAAGTTCAAGTGGGAGAAACGAGAGTTAGAGGTGACTTATTTGTTTATCGAGACTAGAGTCTAGTCTTGAAGTTCAAGTGGGAGAAACGAGAGTTAGAGGTGACTTATTTGTATATCGAGACTAGAGTCTAGTCTTGAAGTTAGTTAGGAGTTAGGAGAAACGAGACTTAGGGCCTGTCTCACCACCTTCTGATAAATGTCGGATAGCCTAAACGTAAGTTTTGTCACTTTCTTACTTTGTCAAGTGACAAACACAAAAGTTATGAATAAGCTATCCAACACTTAGAATTGGTGAAACAGGTTCTTAGAGGGGACTGATAATTATTATTATTCGTTTATAAAGTTATATATTATGCAAATGACAGAAAACTAATAAAATTTTGCAGAGCACACTTGCTGAATTGAAGGACAAGATGAAGAATTTGAATACAAACGACAGTCGAGATCACAATAAAAGCTATGCTCATGCCTCCGTCAACACCGACGAAGGTAATCAATGGTTATCTATATAATAGGTATATCCTTACTAATATTATAAACGCGAAAGTTTGTAAACATGGATGTATGTTTGTTAGTCTTTCACGCAAAAACTACTGAACGGAGATAAAGACGGCTGAAAGGAACGCTGATAGATTATACTACTACTAATTTATACTTACTTTAAAGGAAGATCCTTTGCTATAGTAATCTACTTCTAGCTGTATCTGTAGATTGCTATAGCAAATTTCGGCTTTTCCAAAATCCCGCGGGAACTATAGATTTTTCCAAGACTTTTTGTATTGGAAAAATGTAGTAAGTAAGTAAAAAAGTAGCTTATGTGTTATTCCAGGTTATAAGCTATCTATGTTTTAAATTTCAGCCAAATCCGTTCAGTAGTTATTGCGTGAAAGAGTAACAAACATACATCGATACTTCCATGTTTACAAACTTTCGCGTTTATAAAATAGAATAGAAAAGTTTTTTATTCAAATAAACTTTTACAAGTACTTTTAAATAGTCAAATTGAATCTACCACTGGTTCGAAATGCCGTTTCAACCGAGAAGAACCGGCAAGAAACTCGACGTTTGCTCTTTATAATATTAGTAAGGATAAATATACCGGGACTCGGGCCGGGGACCGAACCCGCGACCCCGCGAGCCCGCGAGCCCGCGCCAACCGTGTGATATTCGTTCCAGACTGGGCGAACCTGCACTCGGTGGTCGTGGACCGGATGTCGTTCGACGCGGAGGTGGAGAAGAACAAGAAGCTGATGAAGACGGTCGAGGAGTTGCGCTTCAAGAACCAGGACCTGAAGAGGACCATGGCCAGGATGCAGAAGGCCTTGGACAAACACTCCGCCAAAGACAAGTACGTTCCTCACTTCCCGCTATTGAATGTGACAAGGCACACCTGTAGGGCTATTCTCTAAAATACCATCTCGATATCGAAGCTCACTCAAGTGAGATAACTCGCTTCGAAAGCAAACTCACTTCACCTTGGTTTGATATTCTGTAAACATCTGCTACGCACTTGCGAAGTGAAGTGAGTTTGAGTGAGAAGATCTGTACTATCGAGTTTTACAGAGTACAAATTAGCAAACTCATCTCGAATTCACTCTCGATAATTCGAAAATGCCTTTACAGAATAGCCCTGCTGTACTATCGAGTTTTACAGAATACAAATTAGCAAACTCATCTCGAATTCACTCGCTATAATTCGAAAATGACTTTACAGAATAGCCCTACTGCAGAGTACGGTGGTTTTTTTTTAGTGAAATTCTTTCATTGAGAAATTAATAGTAGTGGAGGCGCCATACCTACTTTAAAAACGTGTCAAAAATACACTCACACACGCTTAGATTAGGTATCATACACGCACAATCCGAAGACATAAAATGGCGCGTGTTCATTGTGATGTCTCATGTTGTGCGTGTGTGAGTGTTCATGTATACGTTTTAGGGAGGCCATGTTTTGCCTTGAGTCTGCCGCAAACTGTTTTATTGTTATGTTAAAAATGTAGTGTTGTCTCTTTCACACTTATGAAAATTTTGATAAGCTTGAGCTATTTTCCGATCCACTATTTTCTATAGGACATTAGGGCGCCTCTATATTATTATTATTATCTCTATGAATTCTTTGGTATCGTTGTGCATTTGAAATTAGATGAAACGAAAAAGCGACACCAAAATCCTCTCTTGCGTACCAGGACTCCATAAGGTGACAGCATGTCGTTTGAAGTCGTTTCCCAAACGCTGCCAGAGAGGGACAAACATACATATTTAAATAGGATTTAGCCTGCTACAGAATGGGAAATACAAGTCGGTATCCATAACGACCGCTCTTCGTCAACGTTCCGTTTTGACCCCATATTTCAAACAAATAAGTTTGTATAATACAATATTTACATAATATTTTGGAGCATTCGAAAAATTAGAACATAAGTGTCTGCCGTGTGTAAATTGCACACAGACACTTTTTGCTTCTTCTTCTTGCGTCGTGTTCTTCATTACTGAAGGTCGTGTCCAGAATGAAAGTCCTTCAAAGTTCTTATGATAAGCCTCCATTCTCCTCGTTCTTCGGCTTTCTTTAGGGCTGATGATACAGAGAGACCAGTGAGTGGTCACTCCAACGGCTAGGTGATCGGCCGCGGGGACGTTTCCCTTCGACTTTGCCTACCACCATCAACTTGTCGAGATCGTCTGGTTGACGGCGGGCAATGTGACCAAAATACCCCAGTATTCGTTGATAGCATATAGTTGAGAGTCTAGTTTTGATTTGGAGCTGATCGAGTATAGACTTATTCGTCCTCTTGGCGGTCCATGGTATTCTAAGCATCCTTCTTCAACACCACATCTCGAAAGCGTCTATTTTCTTTCGGTCCTTAGCCCTAATCGTCCATGATTCCGTTGCATAGAGAAAGATGGAAAATACCAGAGTACGGACCAGTCTGGTCTTCGTGACATTGGAGATCTTTCGATCTTGCCAATGCGGGTAAGTTTGCTCATAGCGTTTTTGGCCATTTGTGTCCTCTGGATTTCCTTCTCGCACTTTTCACTTCACCTTCTTCACTTTTTGCTTATAACAACTCAAAGTCAACCTTTTAACTTAGCTTACGGTACAGAATATTTAATACTACCTACAAGTACAAAAGGCTCACTTCACATAGACACTTAAAAAGCGACTCTTGTTTCGACGCAATAAAGTGCAATTTGGCTTTATATTCACCTAGAAAGTACTACTCTTTACTCCTCAAGAATAGAACTCAAAGCGTCGCATGGGTAGATTTCTGAGCGTTGTCCAAAACGCGCGTCCGCCACAGTACCACTTTAAAGACGCTGTTACATAACGCGTTTCAGTGTCGTATAAAAACAAGACCCAAATTTTCAAAAATCCTGCGTCATTGCGTGTAGCCGCGTCACCCGATGTCGTGTAACCTTAGAATGTGACGAAGAACCTGTTCTGAAATGTAGCCGCAGCTCGCATCGGATAGGTATTTTTTTTGGCAAAACGGTAATACTAAAAAGAATGTAAAACACGATTGGCAGCTCTGACGGTATGTTTGTAGGGAAGCAGAGGTGGCGCGCGCCTCTCTGGCGGCGTGCTCGCGCGAGCTCGAGGAGCTGCGGCGGCGCTGCAAGGAGCTGGATGACGAGTGCGAGACGTGCGCCGCCTACCTGCGCGAGCGCGACGACCAGTGCCGCAAGCTGCGCGACGCCAACAGGGCGCTCGAGGTGCGTACCACACGTCCACTATTCTATTCTATACATACACGCACACGCATCTATTCTATACGCACACACATCTCCAAGTACATGTTCACACACAACACGGTTGACGTCACGTCACATGTCGTGACGGTTTGTTCCTGAAAGATATTCGTCAGATGGCAGCTGCTTACGTGTATATACGTGACTCGGTCGTCTGTGTGCGCAGGCCAAGTTGTTTACGTGTATATACGTGACTCGGTCGTCTGTGTGCGCAGGCCAAGCTGCTGGAGCTCGGCGGCGGCGAGGCGGACGGCGCGGTCCAGTCGCTGCGCAAGAAGCGGCAGGCGCTGCACGACCAGCGCCGCGCGCCCGCCGCCGACACGAGCGACGCCGCCACCAACACCAGCGATGGTACGTTACCCGTTGTCATAGGTGACTCCTTGTCCTAAATGACCCCTTGTCCTAAATGACCTGTTGTCCTAGGTGATCCCTTGTCCTAGGTGATCCCTTGTCCTAGGTGACCCCTTGTCCTAAATGACCCGTTGTCCTAGGTGACCCCTTGTCCTAAATGACCCGTTGTCCTAGGTGACCCCTTGTCCTAAATGACCCGTTGTCCTAGGTGACCCCTTGTCCTAAATGACCCATTGTCCTAGGTGACCTCTTGTTCTAAATGACCCGTTGTCCTACGTGACCCCTTGTCCTAAATGACCCATTGTCCTAGGTGACCTCTTGTCCTAAATGACCCGTTGTCCTACGTGACCCCTTGTCCTAAATGACCTGTTGTCCTAGGTGACCCCTTGTCCTAAATGACCCATTGTCCTAGGTGACCCGTTGTCCTAGGTGACCCCTTGTCCTAAATGACCTGTTGTTCTAGGGTTACCCTTTGGCCCAGACGAACGACAAACTTGACGCGACGCGATACAAATCCATAGAAAACGACAAACTTTGTACGCCACAACTCAAGCCTGCAAGCCACGTTTGGTTTACGCGAGAATGAACGACAAACATGTGATTACTTTGTCCACACATACATAAAATTTCAGCACTCTTCTTTTTTTAACCCCCGACGCAAAAACGACGGGGTGTTATAAGTTTGACGCGTCTGTCTGTCTGTCTGTTCCCCTGTGGCGCTCAAACGGGTGAACCGATTTGAATGCGGTTTTTTGTTTGAAAGGTGAATTAGTCGAGAGTGTTGTTAACTATGTTTGATGAAAATCGATCAAAGATGGCCGCTGCAACAAAATGGCGGATTACATATTTTATCACAACTCCATCAATATAGGTATCAAATGAAAGGGCTTGACTAGCAGAATAGTACTATGTATATATCCAAGATGGCCGCCACCACAAAATGGCGAATTTCGGGGGTTTTTTAAATTTTTAATTTATACTTGTTTAATTCAAGCACAAGTTAGCCCTTGACTGCAATCTCACCTGATGGTAAGTGATGATGCAGTCTAAGATGGAAGCGGGCTAACTTGAAGAGGTGTGTAGTTATACCCCTGATCGGTTTCTACACGGCATCGTACCGGAACGCTAAATCGCTTGGTGGCACGGCTTTGCCGGTAGGGTGATAACCAGCCACGGCTGAAGGCCTCCCACCAGACGAAATAACTTGTGGTGAGACCATACTTATACATGTCATATCGAAACACAAACAGAATACTTAATTAGCAATTTTGTTTCAGACTTACTAACGTACCAGGTAGAGAAGGACGATTCTAGACGAGCAGCTGACGACAAGCAAATTATCGAAGTAAAACGCCTTAAAACGGTAAATAGATTTTAAAAATGATTTCCTTAATTATTTTCTTCTTAAAAACTTAACTTACTAGCTGACCCCCGCGACTTCGTTCGCGTGTGTTTCTTTGCTATAAACCTCACGGAGCCCGAGACCTTTCCAACGAATGCAAAACCGTGGAAATCGGTTCGTGCGTTCTGAAGTTATAGCGTCAGGAAGGAAAACCCGACTTATTTTTATACAGGGTTAAATAAAAAATACCAGAAAGCTCTCGGCATGTAATTTTTATCATTAAAACTAACAACATTTGTTCTACGACTTTTTTTTTAACTCGATATTTTGTGAAATATTTAATATTCAATAGTTTACATAGATTCTCTCCTTGTAGCTACTCTGTAACATCGGCAACGCCGCACGAACGCACGTCACGTGTCTTGGTCTCGAGTCTCGACTCTGTGTGCACAGAGTAATGTCACTTTAGAGAAATAACATATTGTTTTAATTATTTTGTATGAAAAAAATTAGTGCGGAATTTTGAAAAGTCGTAGAACAAAAGTTGTTAGTTTCAATGATAACAATTACGTGTCGAGAGCTTTCTGGTATTTTTTATTTAACCCTGTATAGTAGATATACCCTAACCATATTTGTCATTTTTTTATTTGCACGCAGCGTTTACCATCTATACTCCGTAATCTGTTAAAGGTAAACGAGTATGTACAACCCGCGGCACGTAAGTGGAGCGGTGACCTTCAATGCGCAGAAGTCGAAAATGAGGTATCTCGCGGTGTGAGGGGGTCGCGGGGAGGGCGTGGGGATTGTTCGTAAGCACTGATTAGCTCTCGCGGATCCCTCGTCAGCGCTGATTGGCTCTCCAATCGTATTGTGTCCCGCTCACTCATACGTCGCTGCGCGCACTTGAAGGTCACCGTTCGACTTACGTGCCGCGGGTTATAATGTAGTATGAGTCAATTTTCACACTAACACACACATACACACACACACACACACACTCACACATACACACACACTCACACATACACACACACACACACATACATACTAGAATAGAATAGAATAGAAAAGTTTTTTATTCAAATAAACTTTTACAAGTGCTTTTGAATAGTCAGATGAATCTACCACTGGTTCGGAATGCCGTTCCAACCGAGAAGAACCAGCAAGAAACTCGGCTACTTATTTTTAAAATCTTATTTGAAACATGTTAACTCATCTTACCTGCAGATTCCCTTTTTTTTGTTAAAATGAGCCATAAATTTAAGGAGAGAACTGTTGCCTACAACACAGGTTTATATACCTTTCGTAGGGACAGTTGGTTTCTGTATATGTACCTACTTTTTAAAATTATTTGAATTTTAGTTTTACCTACATACTTAATATGCAGATTTATGTACACCAAATGTTTTTTTGTGCAAATAAAGAAAGAATTTATTTAAGAACATTGAGGTAATGGTGATAAGTGCTTACGAAAAATTAATTAAAACTTAAACAACTTAAAACCTGCTACCCTTTGTGTCGCTACGTACGTCCGCGACCCGCAGGCAGTGGAGAAGCTGACGCAGCAGAAGGCGGAGCTGGAGCAGCAGCTGGCCGCGGCGCCGCGGTACGTGGCCACGGGCAGCGCCATCGTGCAGGTGACCATAGCTATACCCGTATTACTAATTCCCTGGAATTCTGACGTTTCGTAATGTTACCAGAGATAAAACAATTCCCACAAAAAATATAAAAAAATTCAAAACTTTTGCAAATACAAATCAACTGCCGCATGTAGACAGAACAAATGCCTGACAGACACTTCATGGTGATAATGTCATTCGACATCCATTTTTGAATAAATTTTTTTCAATGTGCTTCTTTTGTTTTCTGTTGCTGTTAGTGTGCACTTTCTAGTTTCCACTCTTGGTGTTTTCTATTTTAAGGCGAAACGAGTAATATTATTACGCGGCGTATGGCTTTTTATGATGACAGGGAATTATAGTAGTTTGGGGTAAAATCGTACTTCGTAGATGTTAACCCTGTTCTCCATACAAATAACTCATCTGTAAATGACAATGACAGGTGTCAGAATTCCGGGCAATTAGTAATACGGGTATTATACTCTTTTTTTTTTGCCACTAGTGGCGACGACTAGTGGCCGGCCACAAGTCGCGGAAGTGATTTTTCATACTATTATGATAATATATTATTATTATAGATAGATAAACAAAAAAAAAGCTGTGATAGCCTAGGTTAAGAATACCGACTCCTAATCGGAGGTCGTGGGTTCGATCCCGGGCACGCACCTCTAACTTTAAGGAGTTAGGTGCGTTTTAAGTATTTAAATATCACTTGCTTTAACGGTGAAGGAAAACATCGTGAGGAAACCTGCATGCCTGAGAGTTCTCCATAACGTTCTCAAAGGTGTGTGAAGCCTGCCAATCCGCTTGGCCAGCGTGGTAGACTATGGCCAAAACCCTTCTCACTCTGAGAGGAGACCCGTGCTCTGTAGTGAGCCGGTAATGGGTTGATCATAATCATGATGATGATGATGATGATGATGATTATTTCAGAATCAACAAATAACCGACGTCATAAAGGAGAACCAAAAACTGAAGCAGATGAACGCGAAACTGGTCACGATCTGCAAGAAGCGCGGCAAGGCGCTCACAGACTCCGACAGGGAGAACGAACAACCCTCGGAATCCTTTAACTAACATATTAATATATTAAATATAAATATAATTGATTATAAATCTGACTATAAGAAAATATTTCAGTTTAAAGCCCGATTCGCACATATCAGTGAAGCATCAGTGCCGCGGCCGGCGCAGTTCCGGCACAGTGAAAAATATGTCTCTATGAACTGACACTGAAACACTGCGTCGTCACTGATACGGACAGGTGTGAACGCGTTCATGGAGAATGTATAAAAATTCTTTCATGAGACTGATAATATGTGTGAATCGGGCTTAATTATTATTATTATTGTAAAAATTGTCGGAAGCTGGACTTTTTTTGTTTTGTTTTTTTTTTTCTCAAGTTTGCTTTGTTAATTTTATTAATTAGTCTTTGAAAATATTTCTAAATACAGTTGTAGGTACTTAAAAAATGACTCTTGGTTACTTCTTCTAATTTTTTTTTTTTGTAATTTTTTTTGCGACTGAAAATAACGCCAACGAATAGCTTGGGGCGTTGACAACAATGGAGAAATTTATTTTAGATATTATAATATACAGTACAAAGCAAAATAAAATGTAGATCAAAAAACTAGTACAAAATATTTTGAAATCCGTCGAGAAACGACGCAGTATGATCATCAAAGTTGAAAACTTCAGCGCGTATGTGACGTCACACGCCTGTTTCTTTCGGCCTATTACTTTTGTGATAGATATTATAATTTAATATATATTTTTCTTTTGTGTTATATTTTTATTTAAATGTACAAAAAAAGAACAAAACTATAGAACCTCTCCATTTCGTATTAAAATTATTCGCAGACGATTTGATATATTATATTAGAATGTGAAACTTGCGTGGACTGATTAAAGATCTTCAAAAGTTTGTAACAGACATTCCAAAAGCATTTGTTTGGTATATTAACGAATTTACGTTTTGCTAATTAGCTGGGAGGAAAATGATGCAATTTTATATATTTCATACTCGGTAACAAGTACAGTCCGCGAGGCGTCAGCACAGCGACTTTGCATTTGTGTGGGTATGTGTTCAAGTAGATACCGCGGACGGTTTAAATCTGTTAGTTTGGCGATGATTTTATAAAAGCTAAGCTCATGCCTCGCGGACTTGACCCTACTTTGTGTTAAGATTTAAAATGTTCTAAAGTACTTAATTTTCGTGATTTGCGATAAGGATATAAGCCCCGCAAATTGGTATTGCGCCTGGCCGCCATTTTCATGACGTCAGCACGAGACAGACGTCGGTACCGTTGACAAAACTGTTGGCACAGAACGCGTATCGAGTTTTGAATAATTATTGTAAATTTACAAATTTTGTTGTTATTGTTGTATAATACTGGCGCAAAGACAGATTAATTGACGAGTTATTTATTATTAACACAGAAAATGATAATGATTCAGACATAACAGTCTCTGAAAAAAAAATCCGAATCCGAATTACAAGAATGTGATTACATCAGTGGTGTTGAAGAATTAGGATAATTTCTTCATTTAAAATCTATAAAAGCTGAAAATTATTTGTTTATTCGGTTTAATTTATTTATAAAAAAAATTTGTTGCCGACGGTATATTTTCGTTTCGTCTGACGTCACGCTGAAGTTAATGTGACAAGGTTCCAGCGCAATAGCAACCTGCGGGGGTTATACAATGTAACAACTGTGGGTCAACGCAATATAATTAGTATTATTACCTACTTTATGTTCACCTAATGACCCGTAACTCGATAAAACTAATTATTATTACTCTAATCAATAATTACAAATCAATAAATAACCGAACCGATGTAGATAACGTGTAATGCCTCCAGTACACATTGGCCCAATGGGTTCGGCGATTAATTGTATAAACACTGTATGAAAAGTAAGGGGACATTAATACATTCATGATTAATGATTTTGGTAGTTAATACTTGAAAACTATAAAGACGGTTTTATATTTAAATACAATATAATTTTTGGTTCTTCAATCTAAACAGGTAGGTACATTATACATAGCGGTATAGAAGATATTGAATACAGCTTTATTGATAGAAAGCATTTGAGCTATCTCTGCTAAAAATCAATATGGTTATTCTGAGCTTTCGCACCTCCCAAAACTTTACCAAATATTAAATATCGAAAAACTGTAATATGTTGATGCTAAATGAACCCAAATACACTTATTTTAAAGTTGTAATTTAGTAACATTTCTCCTTGGGACGCTGGCGGTAGACGAATGGTGATATTGGCGAACTCAAACCTAATAAGCCAGTTTAGGTCCATTTCACTCTGAAGTCATTGTGTTTCGATATTATATAGTATTTAGTAAAGTTTTCGAGGTGTGCAAGCTCGGATTAACCATACAGAATCGCTATCGCATACAAGATCGCTGTTTATATGAAAGTAAGTTCTCAAGCCGGTTTCATACAAAATACATGCCAAATAGCCCTGTACACATTCGCCGGCTGAAGTGATCGAACGCATTGGACCGATTTGTACTAGCAGTTTCCTCGCAATCGAAGTGTATATAACTCGGTTATAAAACTGCTTGTTTTATGCGCAATGTCGCCTCCAAAGCACGGGACTCGATGGACATGATTTGTATGACAGCTGTTCCAGGTGTAGGTCGTAACGAGGCAGGAGTGTGTCCCCCGCACCTCACCCGTCGCCCGCACTCCCGCCTAGTCGAGAACTATTATGTTCTATGCATAATGCACTGTAAGGGTTGGGGCAAACGAGCACAGTCGAAGCGCATGGAAGCGAATCGAAAACAAATTCACGGCATATTGGCACCTATCTCTACGAAACAAGACATACATTTCTGTAAAAATAAAAAAGAGAATGCGCGCGCATTTATACGAAATCGTGCCTTATTTTGTAGAGATAGGTGCCAATATGTCATGAACATTTTTGACGTCATAACGTCTTATAAATCTATGAACGACGGCTGCACGCACAAAAAAGCATGATTCATTGTCACAATATTTGTGCAATATTTGAACAGCTTATGTTAAAAGGCTGATTACATTCTGCTAAGTTTATTTTAATTAGCCCGAATCACTAATTTGTAACGAGACATTTAAAAATTGATATTTGTAACGAATTATAATGATTATTATTTAATAATGAGAATAAATGATTGATTGATTATTTTGACTGAGAGAGGATGTCAGTTTCATTTTTATCTAACCCCCTTCCACTGTAAGCTTGCAAGTAAGGCTCGATTTAAACCGCCGCGGAATGGAATGGAAGCGACTTTACAACGAAATAGTACATAGACTAATGAACTTTATGTTAACTGTATAACATACAAATTAAATAGGAGCCAAAAAAGGTTGCGCGTCTTCCGCGGAATTATATAGCTAGTAGTTTTTGCGTGAAAGAGTAACAAACGCATGGTCCATACATCCATGTTTACTCGTGTATAAAATAATAGTAAGGTAGTAAGGACTAAGGATAGAGTACACTTTTAATCCTACTAATATTATAAATGTGAAAGTGTGGATGTTTGGATGTTTAGATGTTTGTTACTCAATCACGCCGCAACTACTGAACTGATTTTGCTGAAATTTTGAATGGAGATAGCTTATGCCCTGACTTAAAACATAGGCTACCTTTTATCCCGGAAGTAATAATATAAATGTGAAAGTGTCGATGTTTGGATGTTTAGATGTTTGGATGTTTGTTACTCAATCACGCCGCAACTACTGAACTGATTTGGCTGAAATTTTGAATGGAGATAGCTTATGCCCTGACTTAAAACATAGCCCTAGTAGCAATTTTCGTTGGGGGTTTGTTGCCAACGGTAGCCAACGGTTGGTAACATGTTGGGAGATGGTGGTTGAGATGCCAACTAAGTCCCTCTGTAAGGCCAACTGCATGAAATGTTACGTTACGTCATGCAATATTGCCAACAATCTTGTAACGTTGGGCCAACCTTCGCCATAGTTGGTTTAACAACAAGGTATAATCATACTGTTGGTCCAACGTTGGCCTAACTACAGACTACAGCGTTGTAATATATGCAAATTATGTAACGTTGGGCCAACGTTCGCTATAGTTGGTTGAACAACAAGGTGTAATCATACTGTTGGTCCAACGTTGGCCTAACTACAGACTACAGCGTTGTAATATATGCAAGATATGTAACGTTGGGCCAACGTTCGCTATAGTTGGTTGAACAACAAGGTATAATCATACTGTTGGCCCAACTTTGGCCTAACTACAGACTACAGCGTTGTAATATATGCAAATTATGTAACGTGGGGCCAACCTTCGCTATAGATGGTTGAACAACAAGGTATAATCATACTGTTGGTCCAACGTTGGCCTAACTACAGACTTCGGCGTTGTAATATATGCAAAATATGTAACGTTGGGCCAACGTTCGCTATAGTTGGTTGAACAACAAGGTATAATCATACTGTTGGTGCAACGTTGGCCTAACTACAGACTACAGCTTTGTAATATATGCAAGATATGTAACGTTGGGCCAACGTTCGCTATAGTTGGTTGAACAACAAGGTATAATCATACTGTTGGTCCAAGGTTGGCCTAACTACAGACTACAGCGTTGTAATATATGCAAATTATGTAACGTTGGGCCAACCTTCGCTATAGTTGGTTGAACCTACCTTGTTGTTCCTTATACCTTGTTGTTCAACCAACTATAGCGAAGGTAGGCCCAACGTTACATAATTTGCATATATTACAACGCTGTAGTCTGTAGTTAGGCCAACGTTGCACCAACAGTATGATTATACCTTGTTATTCAACCAACTATAGCGAACGTTGGCCCAACGTTACATAATTTGCATATATTACAACGCTGTAGTCTGTAGTTAGGCCAACGTTGGATCAACAGTATGATTATACCTTGTTGTTCAACCAACTATAGCGAACGTTAGCCCAATGTTACATATATTGCATATATTACAACGCCGAAGTCTGTAGTTAGGCCAACGTTGCACCAACAGTATGATTATACCTTGTTGTTCAACCAACTATAGCGAACGTTGGCCCAACGTTACATATTATTTTTTTTTTTTTTTATTGTATAATAGGCTTACGCTTGACGACAATCATGCCTGAAAAGCCATGATGAGGTCTAAGCTGGAACGCGCTTGCCTAGAAAATGCCTATTAACTCTTGCCTTGAAGGCACTCAAGTCGTACGAGGAGGGGAACACGGAAACCGGAAGGTCGTTCCACACCCTAGCGGTTCGTATCAGAAACGTAGATCGAAAGCGCTTCGTGCGAGCTGACTGAACGTCAACCACATAGGGATGCCATCGCTCACGACTTCTCGCTGTTCTGTGGTGAAATGCTGAAGGAGGAACTAGGTTAAAAAGTTCCTGAGCACACTCTCCAAAGTATATCCGATAAAAGACCGATAGACAAGCGATATTGCGTCGGTGCTGTAAACTGAGCAATTTCGCCTGCGTTAGTGACCGATCGCCTATAATTCTACGGGCGCGGCGATCAACCGAGTCTAATGCGTCGAGTTGGTATTTGGCAGAGCCGTCCCAGAGGTGGCAGCACTACTCCATGCCTGACCGGATTTGAGCCTGGTAGAGTGTGAGGCGCTGTGCAGGTGTGAAGTACCGCTTCACCTTGTTCAGGATACCAAGTTTTTTGGCAGCTGTTTTGGCCTTTAACTCGATGCATTTCCCGAAATTGAGTTTGGGTGAGATGTCAATACCCAGAAGCTCAATGTGATCACTAATCGGAACGGATACACTTTGGAAAGTAGGGGCCAAGGTGAAAGGGCTCCTTTTTGCGGTGAATAAACATGCTTGCGTTTTGGTGGCATTAAACTTAACTAAATTGGCGTCACCCCAATCAGACACCTCCTTGAGAGTTAAGTTAATGCGATTCACCATTGCCTCTCTTTGCTCAAGGATCTCAGTAGCACTGGCTCGGGAACTGGACATGTATCTATCCGTAACGGTGCTGTCATCAGCGTACCCAAAGATACCGGGTTTAAGAAGATCGTTAATGTGCAGCAGAAAAAGGGTTGCGGATAGAACAGATCCCTGAGGGACACCGGCATTGATAGCCATTAGGTCAGATGAGCAGCCGTCGACGACTACCCGAAATGACCTGTCACTCAGGAAATCAGATATCCAGCTACAAAAGCCAGTGGGTATTCCATATGATGGAAGTTTACTGAGAAGACTGCCGTGCCAGACCCGGTCAAAAGCCTTTGAGATGTCGAGAGAGACGGCTAGTGCCTCTCCGTGTTTCTCAATGGCTTCTCCCCAGGTATGTGTGGCATACACTAGAAGATCTCCCGTAGACCGATTTTTCCGAAATCCGTACTGGTGGTCAGACAGGAGATCGTTAGCTTCTAGGTATGCGAGGAGTTTATTATTGAGAACACGTTCCATACTCTTACAGAGGATGGACGTGATCGCAATTGGTCTGTAATTTGCCGGGTCAGCACGACTCCCCTTTTTTGGTACTGGTTGCACGTTTGCAACTTTCCACGATTTGGGGACTTGAGCAGTTTCCAGAGAGAGGCGAAACAAGCGTGTTAGCACAGGAGACAACTCAGGGGCGCAACTCCGCAGGACTATTGCAGGTATATCATCAGGGCCGCTGGCCTTACTCACGTCGAGGTTCCGAAGGGTTTTAAGGACCTCTTGCTGGTGTATGCGTATCTCCGGCATACTGGAGTCGCATGGTGGAAGAGTGGGTGGGAGGTTGCTTCCAGCATTCAACCGTGAGTTTTCTGCAAACAGAGCAGCAAGTAGGTTGGCTTTGTCTGTTGCAGTTATGGCCAGTGATCCATCAGGTTTCTGCAGAGGCGGCAGTGAAGAGCGGCAAAAATTTGATTCGACCGACTTTGCAAGGGACCAGAATGCTTTACTGCCATTGGGGTAAGTGGCAAGCTTGCGTCCGATGCGGTTAGTTCGGTCGAAACGAGCTCTTTCCAAAACCCTCTTGTAGGACTTGGCGGCAATATTGAAATCTCTCTTTTTAACCCCCGACGCAAAAACGACGGGGTGTTATAAGTTTGACGTGTCTGTGTGTGTGTGTGTGTGTGTGTGTGTGTGTGTGTGTGTGTGTGTGTGTGTCTGTCTGTTCCCCTGTGGCGCTCAAACGGGTGGACCGATTTGAATGCGGTTTTTATTGTTTGAAAGGTGAATTAGTCGAGAGTGTTCTTAGCTATGTTTGATGAAAATCGGTCCAAGATGGCCGCCGCTACAAAATGGCGGATGATATATTTTTTCACAACTCCCTTGATATGGGTATCAAATGAAAGGGCTTGACTAGTAGAATAGCACTATTGCAAATTCAAGATGGCCGCCGCCACTAAATGGCGAATGTCGGGGGTTTTTTAAATTTTCAATTTACACTTGTTGATTTTTACGTCCGGTGCTTTGAGAGCGCGGGCGTCCGCGGAGTGTTACAAACGCTGATTGCTTACGGGCTTCTGCAACAGCACACTCAGCATTGTACCAAGGGGGAATCTTGCTATCAGGAGACACGTCGGAAAATGGTATAAAGTATTCCATTGCCCGGCGTATCACATCCGATATAGCACACTCACAGCTCGACGGATCGTTGGAGGAGATAGGAGGAGGATATTATGCATATACTAGATTCTGCCCGCGGCTTCGCCCGCGTGAATTTCGGTTTTTCACAAATCCCAAGGGAATCGTGGATTTCCGGCTCCCGTTCCCGCTCCCTTTTCCAAACTTTATACCTATTTTCAAGGAAGTTTGCTATAGTAATCTACCTATAGCTGTAGATATATATTTCGTTTTTATCAAAATCCCGTGGGAACTGTGGATTTTTCCAGGATAAAAAGTGCATACGCATACAGATGCATGCAACTATTGTAATAATGTGCTATGTGAGCGTGATTTACCTAAGAACAGTCAACGCCATCTATCGCCTATAGCTGTAGATATAGACTTCGGGTTTTTCAAAATCCCATGGGAACTGTGCATTTTTTCCAGGATAAAAAGTAGCCTATGTGTTGCCAATGCATGCAATACAGCAAACTATTGCAATAATGTGTTATATGAACGTGATTTACCTAAGAACAGTCAGCGCCCTCTATGGCGTTTTTGGAAGTCTATATCTATTTTAGTCCCACAGGAATACTTTTCCGGGATAAAAAGAACCCTATGTTTTAAGTCAGGGCATAAGCTATCTCCATTCAAAATTTCAACCAAATCGGTTCAGTAGTTGCGACGTGATTGAGTAACAAACATCCAAACATCTAAACATCAAACATCCACACTTTCACATTTATAATGTTATAGTAGGATTAGTAGGATTGGTATTGTGATTACGTGTGATAGCTTCTGCCCGCAGCTTCGCTCGCGTGAATTTCGGTTTTGAACAAATCCCGAGGGAATCGTTGATTCCCGGTTCCCGTTCCCGCTCCCTTTTCCAACCTTTATACTTTCTATCAAGGAAGTTCGCAATAATAATCTACCTATAGCTGTAGATATAGACTTCGGGTTTTTCAAAATCCCATGGGAACTGTGCATTTTTTCCAGGATAAAAAGTAGCCTATGTGTTGCCAATGCATGCAACACAGCAAACTATTGCAATAATGTGTTATATGAACGTGATTTACCTAAGAACAGTCAGCGCCCTCTATGGCGTTTTTGGAAGATTATATCTATTTTAGTCCCACAGGAATACTTTTCCGGGATAAAAAGTAGCCTATGTTTTAAGTCAGGGCATAAGCTATCTCCATTTGAAATTTCAGCCAAATCGGTTTAGTAGTTGCGGCGTGATTGAGTAACAAACATCCAAACATACAAACATCTAAACATCCAAACATCCAAACATCCACACTTTCACATTTATAATATTAGTAGGATTACAACGCTGTAGTCTGTAGTTAGGCCAACGTTGGACCAACAGTATGATTATACCTTGTTGTTCAACCAACTATAGCGAAGGTTGGCCCAACGTTACATAATTTGCATATATTACAATGCTGTAGTCTGTAGTTAGGCCAACGTTGGACCAACAGTATGATTATACCTTGTCGTTCAACCAGCTATAGCGAACGTTGGCCCAACGTTACATATTTTGAATATATTACAACGCTGTAGTCTGTAGTTAGGCCAACGTTGCACCAAGAGTATGATTATACCTTGTTGTTCAACCAACTATAGCGAACGTTGGCCCAACGTTACATATTTTGCATATATTACAACGCTGTAGTCTGTAGTTAGGCCAACGTTGGACCAACAGTATGATTATACCTTGTTGTTAAAACAACTATGGCGAAGGTTGGCCCAACGTTACAAGATTGTTGGCAATATTGCATGACGTAACGTAACATTTCATGCAGTTGGCCTTACAGAGGGACTTAGTTGGCATCTCAACCACCCGGTCCGCCCCGGCTTCGCCCGTGGTACATAATATTATATAGCCTATAGCACTCAAGGAAAGAATTTTTGAAATTGGTCCAGTAGTTTCCGAGATTACCGCGTTCAAACAAATAAACTCTTCCGCTTTATTATATAAGTATAGATTTCTATACAATATATTACAAAAAAAAATTGATCGATATGATCTTCCCATTCTATCACCTTCCTATTCATAATAAAGCTTAACTAACTAACTTACCTAAGTAAAAAACTTACTCCTACAACATCTCATCATCATCATCATCATCATGATCAACCCATTACCGGCTCACTACAGAGCACGGGTCTCCTCTCAGAGTGAGAAGGGTTTTGGCCATAGTCTACCACGCTGGCCAAGCAGATTGGCAGACTTCACACACTTCTGAGAACGTTATGGAGAACACTCAGGCGTGCAGGTTTCCTCACGATGTTTTCCTTCACCGTTAAAGCAAGTGATATTTAAATACTTAAAACGCACATAACTCCGAAAAGTTAAGAGGTGCGTGCCCGGGATCGAACCCACGACCTCCGATTAGATGTCAGTCGTCCTAACCACTAGGCTATCACTACACTACTACTACAACATCTGCTCCATCATAAAGCCGAAATAAATATCCATTGTAACACCGATTTTAGTACTTGACCTGTGAAACTAGATGGCGCTAGTAATACGTTAAGTCGCGCTACAATTGACCGCGGGTCCACGTATATATATCGGCCGGCTTATGTTGGTAAATCATTCTAATCCTTACTCGGTACTTAAACGGGTAACGAACTCTGCATCCACACCTGCTGGGACAGAGTTTAACGCTAGTTTTAGTACCAAACTATGTAGGTGGCATGAACCCTTGCATCCACATCTGCTGGGACAGGGCGTTCTGGCCATTGTAAGCAAATCAACTACTAGCCAACGTAGGCATACAGTATGAATTCCTTTGTTGGGCCATTGTAAGCAAATCAACTACTATCCAACGTAGGTATACAGAATGAATTTTTTCATTGGGCGATTGTAAGAAAATAAACTACCAGCCAACGTGGGCATACAGTAGGAATTCTTTTGTTGGGCCATTGTAAGCAAATCAACTACTAGCCAACGTAGTTATACAGTATGAATTTTTTCATTGGGCCATTATAAAAAAATCAACAACCAGCCAACGTGGGTATACAGTATGATTGTTTTTGTTGGGCCATTATAAGAAAAGCAACGACTAGCCAACGTAGGTATATAGTATGAATTCTTTTGTTGGGCCATCATGAGAAAAGCAACGACTAGCCTACGTTGTTGGCTAGTCGTTGGTTGAAAGTCGTTGGCTCGGGTCATGTGGGCCAACCGCTTTTCAACGGTTGGAACCACGTTTTTTAGGGATGACAAGCCTAACTGTTGGCCAACCAAACTAGGGACAGAGGCCCAACCAACAGCCAACGCAAATTGCTACTAGGGAGGCTACCTTTTATCCCGGAAAAGTATTCCTGTGGGACTAAAATAGATATAGACTTCCAAAAACGCGATAGATGGCGTTGACTGTTCTTAGGTAAATCACGCTCACATAGCACATTATTACAATCGTTGCATGCATCTGTATGCGTATGCACTTTTTATCTTGGAAAAATGCACAGTTCCCACGGGATTTTGATAAAACCGAAATATATATCTACAGCTATAGGTAGATTACTATAGCAAACTTCTTTGAAAGTGGGTATAAAGCTTGGAAAAGGGAGCGGGAACGGGAGTCGGAAATCCACGATTCCCTCGGGATTTGTGAAAAACCAAAATTCACGCGGGCGAAGCCGCGGGCAGAATCTAGTACCTAATAAAAGTCTTGTGTTGCGCAAGGATATAAATAATTTTTTCGTTTAAAACGAGAGAATTTCCTGTTTTAAATAAGTAGTTATCATATAAACCTATATAGCCATATAATCAGTGTAGGTACCTACTTTAAAGCCACAGTTTAAAGCTTATCGCATATCCGCATGAGTGGTCAACTCGACATTTTGTACTTGTACCATCCTTGATATTTAAGAGCGTTGATGCGTTCTGCGCCGTTTTAGCTCATTTTTAAGCTATTTTGACCCTTCATATGTTGTTCATCTATGCATTTACTTAAAAACTTATTTATACTGCATTGTAGAAAATTTTGTGTTCTAGAGAATTGGAAGACAACATTTTGCAATTTATTGATAGTTTTTGTCTTATTGTCAAAATACCAAAAGCCTATTTTAGAATTTTGCGAATCGTGGAATCTTTGACGTTCACTACGTCAAAAGTTACTTGTTCAATTCACACACAAATATATATTTATGAAAGGAAATGCCCTGAACTAAAGACGTGGAAGAAAACATTTTTTAATTTGGCGTTTTTTACATCATAAAAATCCAAGCAAAAGAATTTTAATTTCAGTAAATTATAGACATATAAAACCGTCATTTTAGTAGATTAATTTTCGCCATTTATAAGTAAAACTAGCGACCCGCCCCGGCTTCGCACGGGTAGTAGAGCATTTTATGCGTAGGTACTACCCGCTCAGGGATTAGGCAGCGTGTTCGATGAAAGCTCCCAGGCGGCTTTTACGACTTTTTACGATATTTTCCACAATGAACTTACTATATCTCACCTTATACCCGAATTACTAATTCCGTGGAATTCTGACGTTTCATAATGTTACCAGAGATAAAACAATTCCCACAAAAAAGATGAAAAATTCAAAACTTATGCAAATACAAATCAACTGCTGCATGTAGATATGACTTTCTAGTTTCCATTCTTAGCAATTTCTATTTTAGGGCGAAACAATTAATATTATTAAGCGGCTTAGAGCTTTATATGTTGACAGGGAATTAAAGTAGTTTGGGGTAAAATCGTACTTCGTAGATGTTAACCCTGTTCTCCATATAAATAACTCATCTGTAAATGAAAATGACAGCTGTCAGAATTAAGTCGATATTAAGTCAAAAATAAGGAGAAAAACTAAATATTTCAAATCAAATAAATTAGTGTATTTGGGACATAAGAAACTAAGTTTTCACCAGATTCCGTGAAAAAAAAATTATTTTAAAAGATAAAAATAAAGAACCAAAAACTTGGTTTTTTGAACTTTTCACATAAATTTTGAGGTTATGTGAAAAAAGTGTAAATATAAAAGTTGTAGATCTTTTTATTACCTACAACTTTGCCATTTAATTTTTTTCCATAGGACTTCTAGTTTTGCCGGAAATCGAGATAAACCGTTTTTTACCCTTAAAACTCCCCCCCTTTTTTCCCGAGCTCAGATCGCCCGTAAATTATTTTTCCTTGTATTTTATAATATTCTCCTCCTTTTCCAATGGGTTTCATCCTACGTACTGTGATTTTTTTTTTGGTTTCAAAAATTATCGACAATGGGCTATAGGGAGAACCGCGGCCGCCGACGCGCTTATAGGCACGCTCCCGCGCCGCCGCAATTTTTAAATCTGTAATATCTTCGAAAGTATTCATTTAAATCATATGCTGTAAAGGACCATATGGATTTATATAAAATCAACAATGCATTTAAGGTATTTAATTAGATAAGGATTAATGCTGTATTGGTTGAAATCGCTTCGAAAATTAGCCATTATTTGTCGTAAAAAGTAAATGACAAAAAAATGTTATTGTGGGATATCCATAAGAGATAGACATATACCATCGCGGACTTTTCTGTAGACCTTTTCAATGTGTACAATACTTAGTACATTATTTTGATAAATCTCGTAGGGTTCAGCCTGCGTTTGCAATGTAAGCGGAAAAAATGTAATTATTTACGACATCACATTAGAAACCTCAAAAATAACAGTATTTCTCCACAATTTAATGGATGTTATTATACATATAAACCTTCCTCTTGAATCACTCTATCTATTAAAAAAAACCGCATCAAAATCCGTTGCGTAGTTTTAAAGATTTAAGCGTACAAAGGGATATAGGGACAGAGAAAACGACTTTGTTTTATACTATGTAGTGATTAAGTACATATAAAAGTAAAACATATTAGCAATAATATAAGTTAAAAAAAATCTAAAATTCATTATTATTTGTGTCCAAAAATAACATTGAAACTTACAGCAAAACGCAGAAAGAGGCAGTAGGAAATTGAACTAGCAAACTAGTATGAGCCGAGGCCTCTCCGCGAACGGACGTAACGCTTTTTGTCTCGGCAATTCTTATTGGATTACATGGAATATACGTAAAATTGTAGTGCGACTGTCACTATTCAATACTAGATATTTTTAATGCTCGCTATTTTTTCTTACAGATAGATTAAAACTTTTTACGTATTTTTAATAATTGTAATATATTATATTATAGTTATAGTTGAGGATTATAGTTGTAAATCAGTAATCCATACTATATAATATTATAAATGCGACAGTGTGTCTGTCTGTCTGCCGATTTTTATGTAATTAGGTACAGAGTTAGCTTACATCTACCTGGGGACGGATATAGGATACTTTTTATCTCGGAAAATTAAAGAGTTCTCACGGAATTCTTAAAGGTCCGTCCGTTTAACCGATTTATACAAAATTTGGTAGGTACAGAGGTAGCTTGCGTCTCGAAAATTGACATAGTTCCCACAGGATTTTTAAAACCCTAAATCCACGCTGACGAAATCGCGGCCAACATATACTTAGTACATAATATTATGTGAAAAATGAACTAGAAAATAGCTATCGTATACAAAAACTATCGTCCGGTAACTATTAAAATTTAAAATCGAGAAATTACATCAAAATCAACATGGCGGGCTGATATAGGCAAACTTTCTTGAAAGTAGGTATAAATGTTGGAAAAGGGAGCGAGAACGGGAACAAGACATCCATGATTCCCTCGGGATTTGTGAAAAACCAAAATTCACGCGGGCGAAGCCGCGGGCAAAAGCTAGTAGAGTATAATTTTTTTATTTAAATAATCCATACTACTTAATATTATAAATGTGAAAGTGTGTCTCTCCGTCTGATAGCTTTTCACGGCCCATTCTTTTTACCGATTTGGGCGAAATTTAGTATCGCAGGCATGGACATTGGTTATTTTAGACTTTTTGATGTAAAAAAAAACTTTAGAAACAGCATGTTTTCTAGGTATGCACACCATAGGTGTGCATATACCTATGTTGGGCACAATATCTAGGTTGTTGGGCACAATTTATCGCAATAGCACAAAGTTATTTTTTGCATTGTTTTATAAAATGGCTGATAACTCTATTATTACCCGTGCAATAATTTTCTATTGTTATTGTGGTAAATGGATTACACTAGCACAACACCTACAAGAGATTAGATACTAACTATCATTTGCACGTGGTCATCGTTTGAGCAACTTTATTTGATAACTAGCTAATCCCCGCGACTTCGTCTGCGTAGATATAGGTTTTTATATAGGATCGGATCGGTTCCCATAATTTTTTATGTACCTAAACTAAATGTAGCCTAAATTACCTACTCCTTATAACATTGAAAGTTCCATTAAAATCGATCCAGCCGTTTCGGAGATTAGCTGGAACAAATAGACAAACCGACAAACATAAATTTAAACGCACACCAGTTTAAATTTATGTTTACTTAAATTTTTCTTCACTATCTTACCCTTACACGAGTAGGTATATAATAAAAAATCAATATCAGAAGCTGTACTATATTCTCCAATTATAATTTTTATGTAATGGTCTACTCTATAAGGTCTTTTTCAAGCATTATACATTAATTATGCCTGCTTTATAAAATTAAAAATCTACGAATTAAAAACTTAGGTATAGGTGCCTTAAAATATTGAAAAAAATAATAGTCCGTTTGAAAATGGTAAAAAGATCAAAACGGTTTGTTACACTACACTGCACTTGGAGCGTTCCGCCCGCGCCCATTCATTCACGTAAACAAAGAATCCCAGGTAAATGCCTAAACTTGCGAAGCGGGTCCGTGCGTCAACGCTCTTAAAATTATAAAATAGATACATAAGTAGGTACCTATAAGTATTTTAAGTAAATTTCACATATTTTTGGAGTAGGTAGGTACCTAATTTTTATGGGATAATTTTAATTAGATCTAGGTATACCTAGGTACCTATATTATATACCAACTCATTCCTTTATCAACAAGTATAACCTAGTTAGTTAAATTAGGTTAGGTAACTACACCGATGCATAATTAAAGGTATTGTTGTGGGCTTCAATGCTTGTTTATACCTACCTACCAGAAATACTTGTACATCTTCAATGATTGTCGTCTGCCACCTCCACTCTCCACTATAGTCTTCTCCAACGTCTTACGGCAGTTATTAACACAGATTAGGTATTAGTTACGGAAGTTACTACGTAAGTTATTAACAGCTAAACCATAAAAAAAACCTCTTAACACTGGGCACGGGTCTTGTGAGGATTTTAGAGCTGTCGTCCATATTACATATGTCTGTGTGTGTGCGTGCGTGCGTGCGTGCGTGAACTAAGCAAATCCAAAATGGCCACCACCACAAAATGGCGAATGTCGGGGTTTTTTTTAATTTTTAATGTACCTGTTGAACCTATTGAACAGACTCCAGTGATTGCTCAAGCGTTTGATGTCACTTAAAAATAATAAAAATTTAGATCGGCCTTCTACTTACTGTAGGTAATTTTTTATTTTATTTTATTTATTAACACCAACAACTTCCATACATAACAATCAACTCTTATTTTATTATAGGTATACATATTATCAGTATGGTTGTCCATTACAGGCGTAAAATAAGAAATTACCAACTAACATGCACAACTTATAAACAATAAAATAGTAAACTTGAAAATCTCGAATAATGCAATATGAAAAACTACAAAAAGATACTAAACTAACTAATTTAAACTAACTAATTAAACCAACTAATAACCAAACAAAATCAAAAAAGGCAAATAAAGAACTCAACATACGTAACCTCAGAATTGATTAAGAAGACCTCCCACGAATACTTTTCTTAAATTTTATTAATTTTTCATGGAAGATGTCAACATCACTAGCGCCCGATACGCAAATGTCATTATAGCACTTAAGCATGCGAGGGACGGGTGAGTTACTGCGAGACAACGTTCGCGAAATTGGAACACGAAAAAGACGTTTTTCTCGTATTCTTCTGCCTAAGCGAGGGGTTATAATTTTTATTTGTTCCAAAATATCCGAGCACAAAAGCTGTCCATTTAAAATTTTATGCAGCACACATAAACCAAGTACATGTCTGCGATCAGCTAAACTATCCATTTTAAAAAAATTAAGCCTTTCCTCATATGAGCTGCTTTTAGGAACATGAATGTTATTATGTGAGAGATAACGCGTAAAAGAACGCTGTATCCGTTCTATTCTAGATATGTGGCACGCAAAGTACGGGTTCCATATTACGCTAGCATATTCCAAAGTACTTCTCACAAAGGCGTTAAAAAGAATAATCTTGATACCTGTTGAGCGAAATTCCTTACACATTCGCTTTAAGAAACCTACAGTTTTCGATGTTTTAGACACAATATGGTCATAATGCTGTGTAAAATTCAATCTATCATCAATCATAATTCCCAGATCTCTGACAAGATTAGTTCGAACCACAACTTCACCATTGATTTTATAAACAGAAGATATTTGATTCTTTTTTTTAGTGAATTTAATAAAGTGACATTTAGAGGCATTAATTATCATACCATTATGCTCACACCACGCGGTTATTCGGTTAAGGTCCTCCTGAAGCAAAACTGTGTCATGATGACTATGAATAGTTTTAAATATTTTCATATCGTCCGCAAAAAGGAGATAATCGCTGGATTTAACACAATCGGCAATGTCGTTGATAAAAAGAATAAACAGAATTGGGCCAAGGTGTGATCCTTGAGGCACCCCCGACATCGCCTTATAAGGCCGTGACTCATATCCCTTGACAGCAACAGACTGAACCCTATCCTTTAAGTATGAATCAAACCATGATAATAGATTGCCGCGTACACCATACTCGTGCTACAATTTTTGTAATAACAGCCCGTGATGAACCTTATCAAATGCGCTAGTAAAGTCAGTATAAATAGAATCTATTTCAATACCAGCGTCCACATGTTTCGTTAAAATATCGACATAAGATAGCAAATTGCTGACAACGGATTTTTTGCATTGGAACCCGTGTTGCTTAGGACTAAGTCTAGCTTTTGTGTGGGCAGTAATTATCGGACAAATTAGTGATTCAAAGATTTTAGCAAAAGCCGATAATGGCGATATAGGTCTATAATTGCATACGTTGCTAGAATCGTCCTTTTTATAAATTGGAACTACACGTACCTTCTTCCATTCAATAGGAAATATGCCCGTTTCAAGAGACCGATTAAATATTATTTTTAAGGGCAGGGAAAGTTCACGCGCACATTTCTTGATAAATGCACCCGGCACACCATCAGGACCAGCAGCTTTGTTGCTGTTCAGTGCATTAAGTTTTTTTAATATCGATCTTTCAGTTAATTTAATGTTCGTTAGGACATCACTAACATTTAGCGTTGGTGTCACAACGAGCTTATTACCAATAGAGCCTTTTAAGAACACTGATTCAAAATGATCAGCAAATAGGTTAGCAATATCAGACCCCTTAGTGGCGATGCGATCACCATAACACATACGTGCAGGCATAGGAGCTCCCTTACGTTTACCCTTCACATATCCCCAAAAAGCTTTAGGATTACGTTTAATGCTGTCTTCGGTACTCTGTATATACCTACTTATTATAGCAAGTTTTAAATAATGAGTGACAGCGACTGCGCAATATTTCAAATTCTAATTTATCGCGACGATTACCATAAGTACGAAACTTGAAACGTAGCCTATTCTTTTCTGCTAATAGTTTCCTAAGTTTGTTATTGAACCACAATGGCAATGAGGCAGGGCGCGAGTGATGCTTGGGCAGGTAAAGATCAAAAATATTCGTCATCTTGTCGTAAAAAATAGATACCATCTCATCAGCTGACATGTTTGGAGCCAATAATTCTAACCAGTTAATACATTGTAGTGAACGTTTTATCTTGGCGTAATCAGCTTTATAAAAGTTATAATCTGAGCGAGGTTTATTTTTTACAGTATTACTGCTGAAATGATGAATGTTAATAGTAATCTCCAGAGGAGGATGTAGATTATCTATTTTACTCAAAATTTCGGATGATTTGCTCACATTAACATCTAATAATGTGCTTATAATTAAATCTAATACTCTGCCTTGGGATCCCGATACAGTATTAAATTGATACAGACTATTCAGAGGTAAAAAGTCAACTAAAGTATACCCCAACATACAATTATAGTTACTGGGTTCCGCAAATGAAAACAGATTATTTTTATTCCATGAAATAAAGCCTAGGTTGAAGTCACCCAATATAATAACATCATCAATTTCGTTCAAAACTGAACTAGTCTTACTTAAAAACTGTTGCAAACAACTAGCATTAGCAGGTGGAGGCATATACACACAACAGATTCCGACACTTTATGTTATCCATCTTAAGCTCAATTACTACCCATAGATCTTCGTTCTCACTTTCCCATTGACGCATACGGAAAGATTTGGTAATATAGGTAATGATTAGATATTCGCCTTAATATGAACCTATACCTAGATTATAATAGTGCCTATAGTCAATCCATGTATATTCATGAAAAGGGTAGTTTTTTACTTATTTTATGTCCGCTAGTTTTTAATTATAATTCTATTTAATTTAATTATTATTGCTTGTATCATTTTTCAATTTGTCGTATCCAAAAATTACCTTATATATAACTTATTAATACTTCTTAAAAACTAGTGAAGGTGCAGTGGTCTTGCTTGAAAGCTCGGAGCCCGGGGTACGCAGAATAGGAGACTGTTCTGGCTTTTGCGAGGAGCAGAACAACACGACTTATATGCAAGTGCCATCTATATATGCCAACGATATAAGAGGCACTATGCATCTCTATCGGCTGTTCTGTTCCTGGCAATAGCAATTCTCGCTATTCTGCTTGCGTACCTACTCCAGGAATGCATCTCGAGAAGAGGCTTCGCCCAGTATGGTGGGTACGGACTCTCTGCACAGCCTCATCCGCAGTTCCTGCTGTAGGTCCTCCCGGGCCGCTTCGTGCTGAGGACAGTCCATCAGTAGATGTGCTATAGTTTCTGATGGGCTCTCATCGCACACGCAGCCCGGGTCGTCCCTGCGTTTGAACCTGTGCAGGTAACCCGCAAACCCTCCATGACCAGTCAGCACCTGAGAAAGCACCATATTGAGATCGATGTGTTTGACTACTCGATGTGCGAACCGCACATCCGGCAGAAAGATCTTTGTGGTGCCCGCGGTTTCTTCGGACGTATACCTCCGGTTCCATTCGTCAAGCGACTCCTCGCGGAGCAGTCGCTTAACGAACGAAACCGGGCAATCCATGTATATTACGATAACAGATAAAATATCAACCACTTCCTATGCATGTATGTAGTAAAGCATGTATATTTTTCGAGTATAGAATTGTCGGCGTTTGATGGCAACGGCCAGTAACTACGACAGATTTGAAAAGGCAAGTTTTAAAACTACTATGCATAATATAAAAAACCAGCGGACCCGGCAGACGTCGTTCTGCCCGCTATTAGCGCCACCTACCAGGTCCAATTTTTTTACCTATAAACCTTCCTCTTGAATCACTCTATCTATTAAAAAAAACCGCATCAAAATCCGTTGCGTAGTTTTAAAGATATAAGCATACATAGGGATATAGGGATAGAGAAAGCGACTTTGTTTTATACTATGTAGTGATATATTATATGTAGGTATCTTCACAATTTTTTTTTCCAAATTCACATACCTACTTAGTTAATAGTGTTTTTTTTATTCATCTACAATTAGTTATCCCTTGACTGCGATCTCACGGTTCTCACCTGGTGGTAAGAAGACACTTCACACCTCCGAAGGTTAGCGGAACGAAAAGAATCGGCCTAACTTGGAAGAAGTATGGCAGTTTCATTAAACCGATCAGGGGTAGGTGGTATCCTCATCGGTTTCTTCGCTACATTGTAGTCGTGACATCGTGTGTAATAACATAGGAGCAGGTTTGGTAAAATCTAGAATTGCAATAATACTAGGATAGTTTCATAGTTGGAACTTGGACCAACAGATGAACAAATAAGCGGATTTTCAAAATATTTTAAACAACTTCAAAAAAAGGAGGAGGCTCTCAATTGGACGCGTATTTTTTATTTTATTTTAAATAACGTATTGTCAGGTTGGTCCCATTTATTGGTGTAGATCTAATGAATATCAGAGTATGTAAAGACTTTTAACCATACATAGTAGGGGAAGGTGGGGCAACACGGGGCGAGGGGCAAGATGAAGTTTTGGCTGTAAGTCATGATACCAATTCACCAATCAGTATTGAGCATATGCGTTAGACGTGCTGTCACCACCGTCATCGGCGTGTGGCGAGTCACCTAAACGAGTGGTGTAGTGACAAAGTTATAGCGATATTTGTGAAATGCACGATAATGTTAAAATTTTCTAATTTTTACTAGTCGTGACATTAACATAATTAAATAAAATATCGTAGCCAGCTGTGAGTGTTTCTGAGACATAATTTAACTGTTTATAAGATACGTATTCTAGTTCATGCTTTTTTAAATAATGTTTCTAACAGTATTAAAATATTTTGAGAAAAATGATAAGGGGCATGATGGGGTTTTGTTATTGGTTAGTCCAAAATAAATAATTCTTATGCCAATCACAAAATAAAAGACTCGTGTCTCAAGACAACGTACAAGTACTGCAATTATTACGTCAAAAAGTAGTCTAGAACATAGTAATAAAAAGAAGAAATGGGTAGAAAAAGAGAAAGAAGAGAAGAAAAACTTAAGGATGTATCAAGTACTAAAACTAAAGGTAAGAAAAGTTGGACAAAACACTAGAAAAGAAACAAAAAAGAAAAAAAGGCAGCTTTCATCAGAATTAGAGGATACAGAAGAGACAACAAGAATCCTGCATGTTTGTATTGCACTGAACTATAATTGGAATCAGTGGAAGGATGGATAAGTTGTCAGGTATGTAGTAAATGGGCTCATTACTCGTGTGCCCATGTAGCAGATGACGACGATGAAGTCATACATATACGTCTTCACTGTCAAGCCAATAAATAATTAGATATACCTGTTTGTTGTTAGGTACCCCATCTTGCCCATGGGGGTACCCTGTCTTGCCCCACCCGTGGGGCAAAATGGGGAGAAAGGACTTTTTTTGTATTTGTTGATTTATTATTTTTAAAACTTTAAGTAAATGTTTAATTCTTTCTACTGAAAGATTGATAACCAAAGAATAGTTAAAGAATAAAGTTAATTAGTTGAATACAAAAAACTGTGTTTTATTCATCATCAAACCTTAACCACCCCGTTATGCCCCACCTTCCCCTACCTAAATAACATATGTAGGTACCTACATGTATGTTATATAGTAGATATTATATACTATGTATGGTTAAAACTGCCTGCTCTTAAAAACTTAAACTAACTGCCTCGTTGGTGTAGAGGTCCTGGGTTCGATTCCCAGGTCGGGCCATAAACAAATTTTATGAGGTATTGGCAGTGCCGGCCTTAACCATCTAGGCGCCCCGGGCGAGTCAAGCATTTGGCGCCCTTATCCTACTTCCTACCAATATTATAAACGTGGAAGTTTGTATACATCTATCTATCGCAAATTAAAATGTTTTTATTAATCGCCGCAGTCGGGTAAAAACATTGAGTGTGTAATAATGTAACAGAAAGATAAAAATGTTGTTCGGACTTATCAATAAAAATTCTTTTCAAAAAACCGACTTCAAGCGCCACTACAAAGTATAAAAATAATTTTTATTTGTACACAATGACCTTCCAAAGGTCATTGTTTGTACACGTATGTTGAAGTCGGGCGAGCGTTGCAGGTCGGTTTCGTCGTTTCTTCTTATGCCCGCCCGACTTCAACATACGTGTACAAACAATGACCTTTGGAAAGTCATTGTGTACAAATAAAAATTATTTTTATACTTTGTAGTGGCGCTTGAAGTCGGTTTTTTGAAAAGAATTTTTATTTTAAGCTTTTTAGTGTTTTACATCCATTCATAATCGACAGTTCCCCACGGCTTAGGAGTACAGTATCCTGCAGCAGTAGGATTTACTTCGTACCTACAATATGAATTATTCATAGTGTAGTGCTCCTTAATCTTCATAGTTATGTGAACAGTACTCTCCAGCATCAGGAGAGGAGGAGATGGGACCCGGAGTTCTATGATTCAGTCTATGCTTAGTACCAAATATAAGTATGAATTCATAATGCACATTTCCTCAATTCCCACATTAAGTGTGCAGCATCAGAACTGAAGAGCTGGGACTCAAAATTCAATGATACAGTACCTATATGCTTGATACCCTTAATATGAATTCATAATGAGCATTGCCCCAATTCTCATAGTTTAGGTAGGCAGTACCTTGCAGCATCAGAACTGAAGAGCTTGGACCTGGAGTTTAATAATACAGTCTATGCTTAGTACCCTTAATATGAATTCATAATGAATATTGCCACAATTCCCATAGTTTAGATGGGCAGTACTTTGCAGCATCAGAACTGAAGAGCTTGGACCTGGTGTTTAATGATATAGTCTATGCTCGATACCCTTAATATGAATTCATAATGAACATTGCCACAATTCCCATAGTTTAGGTGGGCAGTACCTTGCAGCATCAGAACTGAAGAGTTGGGACCTGAAGTTTAATGATACAGTCTATGCTTGATACCTTTAATATGAATTTATAATGAACATTGCGCCAATCTTCATAGTATAGGTGGGCAGTACCCCTGCAGCATCAGGATTGAGGAGTTGAAGAAAAAAATTTTTATGGGACCATTTCGCGAACTTCCTCTGTCGATTAAAAAAAAATCACTCAAATCGGTTCAGAAATCTCGGAGTAATCGGTGTACATACATACAAAAAAAAAAAAAAAAATACGCGCCGAATTGAGAACCTCCTCCTTTTTGGAAGTCGGTTAAAAATCACTGTCACGACATTTCTGTAGCCACTATACATTATAATTTTTTGATAAGTAAATAATTAGTAATATATAACTTTCTTGTTTTAACTACTTAGTTCAGTCTAAAGTCTTACAATTTCGTTAGTTACAAGCATAAATTAAAATTTAAAAAACCCCGAGATTCGCCATTTTGTGGTGGCAGCTATCTTGGATTTGCACAATAGTATTCTACTAGTCGAGTCCTTTTATTTGATACCCGTATTGAAGGAGTGGTGAAAAAATATGTAATTCGCCATTTTGTGGCGTCGGCCATCTTGAGCCGATTTTCATCAATCATAGTTAAGAACACTCCCGATTAATTCACCTTTCAAACGAAAAAATCGAATTTAAATCGGTTCACCCGTTTGAGCGCTACGGTGGAACAGACAGACATACACACAGACACGTCAAATTTATATTAACCCGTCGTTTTGCGTCGGGGGTTAATAATATAAATATTTTATCACCACTCACTACGGTACCCTTTAATCCACGTTCGTAACTGAACTTTAGTAACCAGTACTACGTACGAACCGTGCCAGCCAATATTTAGATAGAAGTTTAATTTCAGAAAAAATATTTATTGTGACTCCGTCATAAATAAAACGGCTCCATCGCTCCTCAAGTGTTCCTCGTTATTCTAAGCGCCATTACCCTAGTGGGTAGTGGGCCTAACACATTAATTTTTCACTTTTAATTTTGTTAATAAATACTGAGATGTTTGTTAATAGTAGTTTATGAAACGGTTGCATAATAGAGGTTATTAAAACATGAGTGTGAGTTTAAAAAACGAGCCGCAGGTGAGTTTTTTAATAGTACCACATGAGTGTTTTAATACATAATTATGTAGAGTTTCATACACTACTTTATCTAAACTCATATCTTAAAATCCAAACCATAAAATCTTGGTAATATTTGTCGTGAGTTTTCCTTGATTTTGTTGGCAAAAGATTGTTGGTCGGTGGTCAGGTGGAGTTAAATTCTCTTCAGTATCACTGCTAGACATTTTTCTGCACAATAAAAACCACTTGTAAAGTTTTGAGTACCAAAAACAATAAATTAAAATCTATAATATAATAAGACTGTAACAGATCCAATTCTGTACATTGAAGATATTTTGAAAATTTTTATTGGAGGGCACTCTATAATCGATACTGAAGCCAAAACTGCAATTTTTTTCATTTTTGTCTGTCTGTCTGTCTGTCTTTCTGTCTGTCTGTCTGTCTGTCTGTCTGTCTGTCTGTCTGTATCTTGGCCGCGCATCACGCCGAAACTACAGAACAGATTCGAATGAAACTTGGTACGATTTGAGTTTATACTCCGAGGTAGGACATAGGATACTTTTTATCCCGAAATTCAGCACGGTTCCCTTGGGAGAGGGGATGAAAGTTAAAACGTGTATTTAGCTGTAATTCATTAACGCGTTGTTCGATTTCACTCATTCTTTTTTTGTTAGAAAGGTAGTACTTTATATATTATCCCGTAAATATTTCAAGGTCATAGGTTTTTTAGTTCAGAAATGACAGACATTACAACCCTGAGTATTGGGTTCAAATAACTTGGGACCCGGATCTTTGAACGTACGGCTTATTTTAAACTGGTGTGCGTTTAAATTTATGTTTGTTGGTCTGTCTATTTGTTCCAACTAATCTCCGAAACGGCTGTATCGATTTTAATGGAACTTTCAATGTTATAAGCAGTAACTTGGCTACATTTAGTTTAGGTACAGGAATTATGGGATACGATCCAATCCTATATAAAATCTATATCCACGCGAACGAAGTTGCGGGGGTCAGCTAGTCTATCTATAATATAATAAGACTGTAACAGATCCAATTCTGTACATTGAAGATATTTTGAAAATTTTTATTGGAGGGCACTATATAATCGATACTGAAGCCAAAACTGCAATTTTTTTCATTTTTGTCTGTCTGTCTGTCTGTCTGTCTGTCTGTCTGTATCTTGGCCGCGCATCACGCCGAAACTACTGAATGGATTCAGATGAAACTTGGTACGATTTGAGTTTATACTCCGAGGTAGGACATAGGATACTTTTTATCCCGAAATTCAGCACGGTTCCCTTGGGAGAGGAGATGAAAGTTAAAACGTGTATTTAGCTGTAATTCATTAACGCGTTGTTCGATTTCACTAATTATTTTTTTGTTAGAAAGGTAGTACTTTATATATTGTCCCGTAAATATTTCAAGGTCGTAGATTTTTTAGTTCAGAAATGACAGCCATTTATTGGGTTCAAATAACTTGGGACCCGGATCTTTGTACGTACGGCTTATTTTAAACTGGCGTGCGTTTAAATTTATGTTTATCGGTCTGTCTATTTGTTTCAACTAATCTCAGAAACGGCTGGACCGATTTTAATGGAACTTTCAATGGCAGATAGGTGATGTTATAAGGAGTAACTTAGGCTACATTTAGTTTTGGTACATAAAAGAATTATGGGATCCGTTCCGATCCTATATATAAAACCTATAAACACGCGAACGAAGTTGCGGGGGTCAGCTAGTGTTAAATAAGATAGCGTATGGCGCCAAAATTCAGTTGTTAATGCAAAAATAATAACACATGTGCGTGCAGACTGCAGCGTCAGGTGATGTCTATTGTCTTTCTACTGTAAACTAGTACTAAAACCAAATGTTTATTTTAATGCTCTCAAGTAGTCTCTTGCATTAGTTGTTATCGTATATGGGTTTAATGATACAATACAAGGAAATACACCCGTCCCGGCTTCGCACCCGCCACGACTTTCTAGTATTGTGGTGAAGTTTTAAGGTGGCGCATGCGGCGCCCCGGGCGACCGCCCGGGTCGACCCCCCCTAGGGCCGGCACTGGGTATTGGGTTTTTCTGTCAAGAAATTCTCAATGCCAGCCCGGAGTTGGAAGTTGGCGGTGTTAGATACACCCCCGCAGGGCCGGATTATCCATAAGGCGGATTAGGCAACTGCCTAGGGGCCCCGCACCGACTAGAGGCCCACGGGGGCCCCATGAGCGCCTAGTCGATGAGGGCCCTAGTCGAAGCGGGCCACGCAACAAGAAAAAAAAGCTTCATCTAACAATTTTTTTTTTTGAGAAAATTCTCAATGGAGGAAGTATACAAATGTAAAAAGGAAAGCTGGGGCCCCGAGAATTGCATTGCCTAGGGGCCCCGATAGGGTTAATCCGGTCCTGCACCCCCGTGTCTCGAAGAGCACGTAAAGCTGGCTCCTGCGCCTAATCTCTCTCCGGTCGTGTCGCATTGGCATCCCATCGGACTATGAGAGTGAGGGAATAAAGAGTGCACATGTGTATGCGCACACACTTGTGCAATATAATATCTCCTGCGTAGATGGCTATAGTCTCTGCTTCGGTTGAGATTGGCCGCCGTGGCTGAAATTCGGTCAGGAGGACATTATGGTTAAAAGTCTTAAAACCCTACAAAAGCACAATGTACCTATCATGTACATACATATACCTACATAATACATTATGCTAAATTCGTAGGGATTCAGGAACTGTTGATTTTGAATTGATAAAACTTACACTAAAAAGCTTCAAAATATAACAATTATTAAAAAAAAATAAAAAGCCGACTTCAAACGCCACTAAAGTCGGGCCGCGGGCGCGTATAAGGAAACGACGAAACCGATGCGTCACGCTCGCCCTGTACGTGTACAAACAAAAGTTATTTTTATATTTTTTAGTGCCGTTTGATTTCGATTTTTTACAGATATTTTTTAAAATAATTTTTATACGTACCCAACTTGTTACCTACATTTTTTCCCAACTCTCTTATGAACTGAATTCTTGTTCCACTCAGGGGCGTAGCTACCGCCGTATCTGCCGTATCAATTATACGGGGCCCCCAAGCCACGGGGGCCCCCGACATGCGTAAGCAAAATTAACAAAAACTTCCCAAATTTTTGGTTATTTCAGAAATGAGAAAAGTCAAAAAAAAAAAGCAGTTTCGTTTTTTTTCCGCGTAAAGCGTGCATTCAAGAGTTGGCAACACTACATCGGTTATCGCAGGCTGTGGGATTTCCCCGTTTGTCATTTACTTCAACGGGGGAATCCCACAATAAACGATGTACATACCTACCATGATAAACCACAGAGAGCAGTGTTTATTGACGCGTTCTACTTTGTAACACTTTTAGAGTGGTAGACGTACAATCTACCACTCTTGAGAAATCTTTACCCTTCATAAGGGCCCCCAAACAAATTTTCATACGGGGCCCCGCCAAGGTACGCTACGCCCTATAGCTACGCCCGCCACTGGTTCCACTTAGGCTTGCCAGGTGTCCGGCTTTAGCCGGACATGTTAGGCTTTTTGCAGTCGCGTCCGGCCAAATATGTACGTGTTTGGCCTGTCCGGCTTTTGTCAGGCTTTTTGTCAGAGTGGCGATTCGTACGACGATGGGCGGACGAGCGCCCGACCCGAACGGACAAGGGCGAGCGGAGAGCAAACTATCTTCCGGCCCGCGATTCGCGCCGCGCCGCGCATCACGGGCCGCGCGCGCACTTTTTCGTATTTTTTCGGTACCGAAATCGCAAAGCGGTTAAATAAAGGTATCTTTTATAATTGAGATTTTGGTACCTATTTTGTACCGGTATGATAACGGTGGTATGTACCGGTATGCTCTACCGCTTTCAGTCCCTGCCTATAGCACTCCAACACATATCCAACGGTGAAAGAATTTTTGAAATCGGTCCAGTAGTTCCTGAGATTAGCGCGTTCAAACAAACAAACTCTTCAGCTTTATAATATTATTAAGTATTATGTACTTAACGTGGTGGCACCAGTTATGGACAGGGTTAAGCGCCGAGTCAAACATGAGGAGCTATAACTTTTTTATTATTTAATCTAGAATGTTATAATTTTACAATGATATACTCAGATATACAGAGCTTCTCACTAACTGCTAAAATTTAGAAATAGTCGAACGAGTTTTGAAATATAGAAACCTAAAAACGATGAACTGAAATATGTAAAAATCTTTATGATGGACAGTCTAAATCCAGTTATGGACACCCAGTTATGGACAGTTCGTTTTTATCCGATTACTGCAAAGCCAAAAGGAAGGGTTATGATTTTTGTAGTCTATGTATGTATGTTTGTATCCAATTTTTTGTTCTAGCGAAGCACCTAAACTACAGGGCCAATGTTGATGAATGAGGTGTTAATTGATTCGTTGTTATAGTTTGGGGGTGATATAGGCTACTTTTATATGCGCAAAAATAGAGAAGTGACGTTCGCACAGCTGAATTGGAATATTAAGTTAGTTTTAGATAGACATAACAGATGGCGCCACTAGCCGCTTGCCCCGCCTTTTCTTCCATTAGTACACAATTGAATACACGTTTTTCTAAATTATTATTTTTAACCCCCGACGCAAAACGAAGGGGTGTTATAAGTTTGACGTGTCTGTGTGTGTATGTGTGTGTGTCTGTGTCTGTCTGTTCCCCTGTAGTGCTCAAACGGGTGAACCGATTTGAATGCAGTTTTATTTCGTTTGAAAGGTGAATTAGTCGACAGTGTTGTTAGCTATGTTTGATGAAAATCGAACCAACATGGTCGTCGCTACAAAATGGCGGATTACATATTTTATCACAACTGCCTTATTATGGGTATCAAAAGAAAGGACTTGACTAGTAGATTAGCACTATGCAAATCCAAGTTGGCCGCCGCTACAAAATGGCGAATGTCAGGGGTTTTTTAAATTTTTAATTTATACTTGTATACTATTATGAGTAGTCGGGTTTTAGTTTAAGTATTTAAATATCACTTGCTTTAACGGTGAAGGAAAACATCTTGAGGAAACCTGCATGCCTGAGAGTTCTCCAAAACGTTCTCAAAGGTGTGTGAAGTCTGCCAATCCGCTTGGCCAGCGTGGTAGACTATGGACAAAACCCTTCTTACTCTGAGAGGAGACCCATGCTCTGTAGTGAGCCGGTAATGAGTTGATCATGATGATGATGATGATGATGGGTTTTAGTTTACGAACTTTATCTCTTGTTTTATTTTATATGGATTGTGGGCAAACGAGCAAGCGGGTCACCTGATGTTGAGTGATTACCGCTGCCCATGAACATTTGCATCACCAAAGGAACCATTAATACGTTGCCGGCTTTTAAAGAATTTGTTGATCCGCTCCTTGATTATTTCGAATAATATATAAATATCAAAGTTACGTAGAAACAACCAAGGTTCGTCACATTTCAATTTGACACTTGTCTATTTGAGGACGTGTACAAAATGGTTCCGTAATTTTTTATTTGCTTCAACTTCTTAATCCTGATGCTGTAGGGTACTACCCACCTAAACTAAAGGGATTCGGGAACTGTCCACTATGACTTCGTATTTTTGGTACCAAGCTTAGATTGAATCACGGACCTCTGAGTCCCAGCTCCTTAATCCTGATGCAGCACGATACTGCTCACATAAGCAGCGAGGAATTTTTGCCTGTTTTTTGAAAAGATGAATAAGTGTTCTAGGCCTGTTACCTGTAAAAGGTTTCCTTTCTTTTTGCGTAATAATTACTTGGACACTGTCCAAGAGGGCAAAAGGTGATCCTTAGCTATGGAGAATCTTCTTTCTAGGTAAAAGAAGGTTCCTCATTCATAGCTACTCGTATGACACGTTTTACTATTAACACTTCTTTATTTTGTGTTAATATAGAGCTAGGCCCCATATTGCATACAAGCGGATGCCTGTGACTTCGTCCACGTGGGTTTAGGTTTATTATAATACCGCGGGAACTCTTTGTTTTTTCTAAGCTCCTTTGAGCTCATACCTACATTTCTAAAAAATGTTAAAAGTGGCGCATCTAAATGGAACTACAATAATAGGTATTAATTTTTTAACCCTTTCCCACCCATCAGATTTTTTTTTTGCATGGAAACCATATTTATTTTTTTAAAACAAGTGTAATATTGTTAAAAAATAAAAAATATCAACTGCGTGATGATTTTTTTTCTCTTTCACTTTTGATCACAATATTTTTTAGTCAAAAAAATTATATTTTCGGAATCACCTTTTCAACCCCTTTAATTTGACACCCCACTTGATAAGACTTGAAGTAAACAAAATTTTAAGATGCAATCCTTCTACTATACCGAACTGAACCGATTCGGCTGAAATTTTGATAGAGATAGATTATGCCATGACTTAACACATAGGCTACTTTTTATCCTGAAAAAATCCACAGTTCCCTCGGGATTTTGAAAAAACCAAAATCTATAGCTATAGATTTTGGTTTTTTTTTTTTGGTTTTGGTACGGTTGTAGGTAGATTACTATAGCAAACCTCCTTGAAAGTAGCTATAAAAGTTGCTTAAGAGAGCGGGAACGGGAACCGGAAATCCACGATTCCCTTGGGATTTGTGACAAGTATAAATTAAAAATTTAAAAACCCCCAACATTCGCCATTTTGTGGTGGCGGCCATCTTGATTTTCATCAAACATAGCTAACAACACTCTCGACTAATTCACTTTGCAAACAAAAAAAACCGCATTCAAATCAGTTCATCCGTTTGAGCGCTACAGGGGAACAGACAGACACACACACACACACACACACAGAGAGAGAGAGACACGTCAAACTTATAACACCCCGTCGTTTTTGCGTCGGGGGTTAAAAAACCGAAATTCACGCGGGCTGAAGCTAATTAAACTATACAAGTTTAATTTTGACTTGTAATTGTGTTTAAATGATAAGAATAGATAGGTCCATGACTGGATTTTTGATATGTTTCCGATCCAGTAATGGACATCCCCTCTAAAACTTGAAAATAACTCTATGTCGCATTTATTCCTTCACAAGCATGTTTTAAAGTTTATATCTAAGTGATTTAATCATTGTAAATTTACATTTTAATCAGAAACGAGAATCCATCGATCAAAACGTTTATTTACCTTCTTAGCGATTTGCTTAAGAAAACTATTGAAATCGAAAGATATTTGCACACAACATTTTGTTCGCCTTGCCATTTTAAAACAAAATGGCCGTTTCATATGATATTTGTCAATATGACAAAAAGATCCCTATTCTACATGGTTTAAATGTTGCCAGCGGTAAAACTCTAATCTAGCTCTTATTTTTGTTAAAAACGGTGAAGGTGGTCAGCTACTGGTGCCTGGTCCATACCTGGCGACACCACGTTAATCTAGTCTATATAAATATGAATATCTTATTCATCTATAAGTTAGCCCTTGACTAGAATCTCATCTGATGGAAAGTGACGATGCAGTCTAATTGTAAGATGGAAGCGGAAGAGGCATGGCAGTTTTCATTAAATCCATAACCTGCCCGGTTTCTACACGGCATCGCATCGTACCGGAACGCTGAATCGCTTGGCGGCACGGTGTTGCCGGTACGGTGGTAACTACCACCCTCCCACCAGACTAGCCCAGAGACAATTTAGAAATTATAAATTTCCAATTTGCCCCTGCCGGCAATCGAATACGGGACCTTTCATTCAGACCACAGCGCTCACCACTGAAGCTGTGATAGCCTAGTGGTTAGGACGACCGACTTCTAATAGGAGGTCGTGGGTTCAATCCCGGGAACACACCTCTAACTTTTCGGAGTTATGTGCGTTTTAAGTATTTAAATATCACTTGCTTTAACGGTGAAGGAAAACATCGTGAGGAAACCTGCATGCCTGAGAGTTCTCCATAACGTTCTCAAAGGTGTGTGAAGTCTGCCAATACGCTTGGCCAGCGTGGTAGACTATGGCCAAAACCCTTCTCACTCTGAGAGGAGACCCGTGCTCTGTAGTGAGCCGGTAATGGGTTGATCATGATGATGATGATGATGCTCACCACTGCGCCAGGGATAATATAGATCTGCACCTATGTATTCCTATACATATAGACTGTATAGACGCCAGTGTGCGATATCCGAACAAAAATGTGCTCTGTTTTGCGGCAGAAAAAGGTACAAAGAACGTGTAAGAAATATTATGGGAAACCTACTAAATCCGGCAGACTAAGTGAATCGGGTACATTGAGTAGACCATAAATTAAAAATTTAAAAACCCCCGACATTCGCCATTTTGTGGCGGCGGCCATCTTGGATTTGCAATAGTGCTATTCTACTAGTCAAGCCCTTTCATTTGATACCCATATTGAGGGAGTTGTGAAAAAATATGTAATCCGCCATTTTGTAGCGGCGGCCATCTTGGACCGATTTTCATCAAACATAGCTAACAACACTCTCGACTAATTCACCTTTCAAACAAAAAAAACCGCATTTAAATCGGTCCATCCGTTTGAGCGCCACAGGGGAACAGACAGACACACACACACACACACACACACACACACACACAGACACGTCAAACTTTTAACACCCCGTCGTTTTTGCGTCGGGGGTTAAAAAGACAAAATGAACCAAAAAGGACGATCAAGGAATAAAATACCTATACCTATATACCTAATAAAGGTCTAAGGTTCCGATCATCATCATCAATCATCATCATCATCAATCATCATCATCAATCAATCATCATCATCATCAATTATCATCATCAATCTATCATCAATCAATCATCATCAATCATGAATCAATCAATCATCATCAATACATCAATCAATCAATACATAATAATAAAATCGTAGACTTGTTGTGATTGTGCGCGCATCACGCAAAAACTACTGAATGGATTGAAATGAAACTTGGTTCATACTACGGAGTAACATATAGGACACTTTTTATCCCGAAATTCAGCACGGTAGCCTTGGGAGAGGGGATGAAAGTCAAAATGAGTACTCAGCTGTAAGATTTCATTCATTCTTTTTTTGTTACAAAGAAGATATTTTAATGATTATCCCGTAAATAAGGTACTTGATATAAATAAGGCCTATGCTCGAATAAGGCCTAGACTCCCGAAAACCCGGTTAAATATTTTTAACATCAAAGATTTTTCATGCATACACACACTAGTAGCCCTACGAATAGATACGGAGAGCCCAGGCGTCCTACGACGCGCCATGAGCTAGTATGCGATGCGTTTTTACAGGAGGTGTGGTTTTCGTGACGCGCAATAAAATTTCGCGCAATTTCAAGGTGTGTTATTACTTTAATAATGACATTTTTACTTAAACCAATAAATAGCAATTGTACCCAAACCATTAATTTAGATAATTGTTGCTGTAAATTTTATCATTTTTAATATTAGATTGAATTATAAAACTTTAACCCTTTACCGCATAGGAATCCAAATATGGATTCAAAATTTTTAAATTAGTTTTTTAGTTTACAGAAATATTATTTTTTAGTAACCAAATATAAAATCTTATTAAGCAAGGCTTCCTGTAACGATTCGCATTTTTTGCTGCCTATGGTAAGAGTCAACTGTCAATCTATTTCATGCTATGTGGAGACTGTTAGACGCGTGTGGTGTGATTAAACTTTGTACAAATTTCATCGCTTGAAAAAATATTTAAAACGGTAAGTGAAAAATCTGATATTTTTTATATTTGCTCTCTGAATATCTAAGAATGTGGGTTTGTTGCGTTTGTTGTGATTTTTCTTGTTTTTCTTCATTTTTGAGCCTATTTTTTTATTTGCCATATTTGGCTTCGTATGCATTCCCGTCAAAGTACTGTCGATCAAATATGGCTTCGTATGCATTCACGCTTGCTTTATTTTGTTTGCAGAAATGGATCCTGATTGCTTTTATGGTGCTACTGGGCTTTTTTTTTCTATGTTCCTGTTTGAATATTCCATTTGACTATGGCTAGAAAAAGTGGTCGTCCTGCTAGTATTCTCGGAACACCGTCCACAAGTCGAGCCGATATACCATCAAGCCAATTCAATACTCCACCAGAAGTTACTGCCAGAAAACGTGGCCATCCACGTAGCATTATGGGAACACCAACCTCAAGCTGAATTGTCACTCCATCCAGCTTACCTGATTCACCGATACCTTGTAAAAAGGCACGAAAAGTGCCAACTAGGCATCAAGATCTGCCTTTAGATACTGTTCGTTGTGATAACTTGGCTCATTTTCCTAAGTGGGCAATAAATCGTCCAAATATACCAGAATTGTACGAAATTTCATTCATTCAGAAAGTGTGAAAAATGTCAAGTTTATTTATGCTACAATGACAAAAAAACTGCTTCACAGATTTTCATAGTGCATAATTTTGTTTTACACTAAATGCATACGAAGCCAAATATGGATCTTATATGATTTTACTAGAATGCATATGAAGCCATATATGGCTTCGTATAGCAATTTCTAAAATAAACAACTTTTTTTTATTTTGCCGATTAAAACTGCTTAGTAAAGCCAAATAAAAGTTGTTTTCACTATTAAAAATTTTTTATTTCATCTCCTTCATAATTCATGCAATAGAGGGTTAAGTCTTATCTGGGTATGGTATCGAATAAGGCCCTAGGTCTTAAATGTAATCCTGTAGGCCTTAATAATTACATCACTTTTTATTAAAGCTAATGCTTTATCAAAAAAACTAACGGTTCAGGTAAACAAGTCTCTCTCAAAAATAGTTCTACAAAGATTAGAAGATAATAATTTACTACTTATTGTAAAAAAAAGTAAGTGGTTTAAATTTTTATTTTTTGCAGTGCCTTATAAAAACACTGTATTTTTAATAAGGCCTATATTTTTTGTTAATATAATATAAGAGGGTACGTCTGACAAATCATCTGTGTTTTCTACTGTTTAATTATTATTGTAATAGTATTTAATTATTATTGCTTAGTAATAAAAATATAGAAGTTGATTATTATTTATAGGTTGTGAACATTTTTTTAAATAAAAAGGTAATTTTGATAAGATTCTCAGAGTTTAAAGTTTATAGGCCTTATTTAGTAGCCGTGATTTATTATGGCCGCTGGCTAACGTTTTCAAATTGTTCATTTTGCCTGCCTTTAATTGGAAATTATTAATGTTTTTCTCCACTAATTGAAATAAATGAACATATTGTAAAAAATTACAATAGTTTTTATTTCTGCACACTTATATTTATTTTGTTATCAGCGTTTAAAATAAGGTAGGCCTTGTTTGTATCACTTACCTTATTTCAAAGTCATCGGTTGTTTAGTTCAGCAATTACAACCATCACAACCCTCAATATTCCATTATTTATACCTAACTATGAACCTACATGAACCTTTGAACTTATGGATTATCATTTTAAGCTGGCATGCGTAATGTTTGTCTGTTTATCTATTTGTTCCGGCTAATCTCCAAAAGACTGGATCTATTTTGATGGGACTTTCATTGACTTTCATCAAAAACGACGGGGTGTTATAAGTTTTACGTGTCTCAGTGTGTGTGTGTGAGTGTATGTGTCTGTCTGTTCCCCCGTAGCGCTCAAACGAGTGAACCGGTTTGAATGCGGTTTTTTTGTTTGAAAGGTGAATTAGTCGGGAGATATAAATTTGCCCATATATTTTTATCGTGTTGACTCAGGACCTTGATTTTTATACAATAGGGACAACAGAGTAGGTACAGACCTCAGTATTTGATATTTTCAACTTGCTAGGTATGACACAGGGTTCCTTTTTTTTTACTTTTTGAGGTAAGGAACCCTAAAAACAAGCGAACGGACGTTAAAACGATAGAGGCAGTCGCACAGATTAGGATTTTTGCGGTTAGTCGGCTCGCATATCGTCGCTTGACTAGTGGGCTTGCAATAAATTATTACTACTTATATTACCTACCTACTTACTATTTTGTTTAGAAAGTTTCTTGACAACCAACATACAAGGTATTAAATAATAGTTCATTTTTATTGTTTTTTAAGTTAAGTGCCTAAGTACTTAAATTATTTAAGCTTCAGTCAATTTTTTATGTTTTTATTAACTACAGCCGTCTAATTGTTCTGTAAGTATTTTAGGCTTTTTTTTAATTATAGCATCCATTATTAAGTATTACTTATTATTAGATGGTATAATTAAAAAAATATATATCGCTCATTTGGAGCGACAGTGACACAATTGCAAATTAGTTAACTTTACACCAGATTAGAATAAAGATTATTTCGTAGTTCAAAAGAAGATTCTGAATCATTTTTATGGCTTAGTATTATTTTAAAATTGCCTGTTTTAATAAATTAATTAATTATTTTAAACTGCCGACGCAGATGATTATGCAGTCTTTTGGAATTAATAAATCATTTTCACGTATTTTTGCAAATGTGTCAAATTTAAAGCACCTAAATAAGGCACTTTTTTTTCTAAATTGCAGTAGGCAGAAATGGGAAAGAAAAAGAAAACGAAGGTAAGTTTTAATAAAAGGCATAATCGCAAATTTCTTCTCTGAAGTTCCATTAGGTAGGTACTTCTATACATGGTTGGAGTGCAGTTGTAGAAGTAAGAACCTTTGTGTGAAGGAAGAAGAAAAAAAGGTCCCAGGTTCCATTACGGAACTTTAGCGAGACTTAATAGGTATACCTACTACTGGGAATACACGTCTTTTTGTGAGAGTCCTGTGGGTGTACCCACATAGATTTACCTACACAAGTTGTAAGTTGGAACCTACACACAGGTACAAAATCGGTTCATCGGTTTTTAAAATAATCGCGAACATATTATATACATTATACATACTAACATATACATACGGGTCGAATACAGAACCTCCTTTTTTGAAGTCGGCTAATAATATTGTACTTTTAAATATTTAATTAATGAAAATAACTACATCGATAACAATAATATATCGATACTATCATTCGAGCCTAGCCCGGTAGTACCACCAGTAGGACAAATCGGTGGCACCACGGGCCCTTCACCAACAGAAACGTTGTCCGAAAGAAATCAATCATTTTATCTTAAGGACACATACCTTGACACAAGGTTATTTTTTAATAATGAGAAACCTGAATATCCTATGTTCAAAAATGGTTCAACATCAGTAACGTACCTACCTACTTGAGAGCTACAGCCTTTTAACGTCCCACTGCTGGGCACAGGCCTCCTCTCTCATAGGAGAGAGGGATTTAGAGCTTAGACCCACCACGCTGCTCCAATGCGGGTTGGCGGGCTTTAACGACTATTGTCACATGATAGTGATAATAACCGGGACCGACTGCTTAACGTGCTCTCCGAGGCACGGGGGTGAAACACCGCCAACTACCAACTCCGGGCTGCCACTGAGAATTTCTTGACAGAAAAACCCAATACCTAACAATTATTTGCCCGACCCGGGAATCGAACCCGGGACCTCGTGATCTGCAGTCGAATACGCTATCCACTACACCAACGAGGCAGTCCCTACCTACTTAGTCGATTGCAATACTTAGTTTTTTTTAAATGAATTAAAGAGAGATACGCTATTTATCCAAAGGCGGCGGATAACTAAGTAGGTATGTCGACTGCCGCAACGAACAGTATCGAAACTGCAAATCAATTACTTTACAGTAGAGCAGTTTAAAGGTTTATTTTGACTGAGAATAATAAGTTTTAATAATTTCATAAAAGTTGTACCCTTATAAGATAGCTAATGTTAGGTATTTTTGTATTGCCATTTGCCTATACATAATAATAATATTTTGTGTATTTTTCTAAATTTTTCACATTCGATTGTTAAACTTGTAAGTATAAGCTAAAATTTTATCGAAAGTGGTAGTTTCGATAGTATTCAACGTTAATAAAAATTTAACAAATATTGAATCTACATGTTTCGATACTATTCTTTGACAATATACCTATGTAGAAACAAACAAGTTTAACACTTTCGATAAGTACTTTGTTTCTAAAATAATTATATTAAAAGTTGCCTTCTGAAACAGGAGTGGATACCAAAGCCAAAAATAGTTTTGTAATTTAATCACGCACATTTTATTAATCATAAAACAAAACAAAATCAGATGCATCATAAATATTAACTTAAAGACTTATTAAAAATAAATCAAGTTTTAAACCGTAATAAACCTTACTTACCAAGTGTATACCAAGTATAATAAACCTTACTTACCTATATCTAGTAACTTAAATGCACTTTTGTAGTAGAAAATGAGATTTCTAAATCGTGTTTTGCAAATAAATCATATTTTACTACGTAATTCAGTCTTTTAAGTCAAATGCAAATATAATATTTATTAAAAAAAACTGAATTTTAATAGAAATAATTAGTCACCTTCATCACTCTCTAAAACGTCATTTTCATCATGGTCCGTTTTAAGATTTTTAAAGAATGAATGATATTGCTTAGGAATATGTCTTGCTTCGCAAAGATGGATTAAATCTTTACATTTGGCTTCAGGAATCGGCAAACTACCTGAATAATATAGTGGTTTCAATGCATCGGTGCAGTTCGCAACAACTGTCTTTTTATTGCAGCGCGTCTGAACTCAATCTGAAGTATTCAGAATCTAAATCATCTATCTATCTATCTATCTATCTATCTATCTATAATAATATAAAGTAGCTTGTCCTGACTGACAATCAACGCACAGCCAAAACCACTGAAGCTAGAAACTTGAAATTTTCACAGTAGTTTCCTTTTATAACGTAGGCGCACACTAAGAAAGGATTATTGCGAATTTTATCCCTAAGGGGGTTAAATAGGGGATAGAAGTTTGTATGAAAGTTCGTCATTTTTCAAGTTATAAGCATGAAAATTCGTATTTAGTTTTTTAGTTAAAAATTAAGAGTAATGTAATTAAAAAATTTTGGAAAATTTACCCCCAAGTGGGTTAAATGGGGGATGAAAGTTTGTATGAAAGTCCGTCATTTTTAAAGTTATGTCAATGAAAATCGGTATTTGTATTGTCGGTTAAAAATAAAGAACTACGTGTTTCAGGAATTTTGGAAATTCTACTCCCAAGTGACATTTATAGGAATTCACGCGGGCGAAGTCGCGAGCATCAGCTAGTATTTATATAATATAACTAGTGTTGCGCTCGGTGCGCGAGCTGCAAGCAGCTCGCGGGCCTTGTAGTCTCTTCAATATTCGTAAAATAAAGAAATGGGAGGCCATACCAAATACCAGAATATTCTGGAGAGTCTCTTGAAAGATAGAAAGAAATATTGGTATCACGTTTTGTATCTTTTCTGAATGGACACTAATGAGTTCTATGCTGCATGCGTTTAGTGGGGAAAAAAAAGATCTAAGTATACAAAAATGTTCTGGAGAGCCACTTGAAAATTAAAAAGAAATTTTGTATGGACACGAATTTTTTTGTTCCGTAGCTATCTTTTTTTTACTGACTCACCAAAGGGCCTAAGGTCTTGAACATTTTTAGTTTCAGAACCATGCCTCTATGATTGATAGTTTTTGAGGGCCGTTAGGGTACTCTGGTAATTTTTCCTCATTCACTACGTTTTGTATTTTTTGTGAAAAAAAAATCTTTAAGTTCTATTTACTTATACGTGTATTGGGGGGGAAAAGTTTCATACAAAAATGTCTAAGAGAGCCTTTCGAAAAGAACCCAAAACTTTGTATGGAGAGAATTTTTTTTTGTTCGGCGGCCATCTTTTTTTTTTACCCGTTCACCCAATGGCCCAAGGTCTTAAACAACATTTGTTTGGGACCATGCCTGTATGACTGGTAGTTTTGGAGGACCCATGAGGTACTCTGGTAAATTTTCCACATTCATGACGTTGCATAAATTTCTGAAGGAAGACCCATAAGTTCTACGCACATAAATAGTGAAGGGAAAAAAGTTCCATACAAAATTGTTCTGGAGAGCCTCTTGAAAATTACCCAAAAAAATTGTATGGAGAGAATTTTTTTTTGTTCGGCGGCCATCTTTTTTTACCGGTTCACCTAATGGCCCAAGGTCTTTAATAACATTTGTTTGGGACCATGTCTGTATGACTGGTAGTTTTGGAGGACCCATGAGGTACTCTGGTAAATTTTCCACATTCATGACGTTGCATAAATTTCTGAAGGAAGACCCATAAGTTCTACGCACATAAATAGTGAAGGGAAAAGAGTTCCATACAAAATTGTTCTGGAGAGCCTCTTGAAAATTACCCAAAAAAATTGTATGGAGAGAATTTTTTTTTGTTCGGCGGCCATCTTTTTTTTACCGGTTCACCTAATGGCCCAAGGTCTTTAATAACATTTGTTTGGGACCATGTCTGTATGACTGGTAGTTTTGGAGGACCCATGAGGTACTCTGGTAAATTTTCCACATTCATGACGTTTCATAATTTTCTGAAGGAAGACCCATAAGTTCTACGAACATAAGTAGTGAAGGGAAAAAAGTTCCATACAAAATTGTTCTGGAGAGCCTCTTGAAAATTGGGAAATTTTTTGTATGGAGACGAAATTTTTTTTGTATGGTGGCCATATTTTTTTCACCGGTTCACCCAATTGCCCAAGGTTTTGAACATTTTTTGTTTCGGGATGGTACCTTTCCGACTGATAGTTTTCGAGATCCCTTAGGGCACCCTAGTCAGTTTTCCACGTCCAACTCTCTCTATAATTTTGTAGACCTTAAATTTTTGAATTTTACACACACGGAAAGTATGGTGAAAAAGTCCCATACAAAATTGTTCAGGAGAGGTGATCAGTACGTAACTTCAAGTAGCTTTATATATATAACTAGTAGGGCGCTTGGCTGCGCGGCCCGCTAAAGCGGACCGCGGGGATTTCAGTATTATTTTTGTTTTAGCAGCCTCCACCTTCTTCTATTATTTTCAGCATCTTTAACCCTGGCCGTGCTCCTCATCCATCTTCCAAACCCTCGATCATCATTACTCTCCAAATTTTTTTCTCCGAATCATTTGCCAGAAGGAGAGTTTTTCCATAAAAACAAATTTTGAAAAGGAACCGTATCAAAGTCTTGTATAGTTTCCCAACTTATAGTCTCTTCAATATTCGCCATATATTTTGATTTTAGTGTGAAAAAAATAAATTTTGCCATCTTGATTTTTTTCTGTTCATCAAATTGTAGATCTTTAGGTATTGATCATCTTTATCCAAGATACCACTCCTCCATCTTGTATACTTGGTGAGATAAACACCGACGAAATTTGTATAGTCGCCATCTTAAATCCACCATTTTGAGGTTTTTTTCAGCTCAGTGCCAATTGGATGAGGTTTCGAGTAATTTTTGTTTGAGCACCTCCCACTTATCTACAATACCCTGCCCGGGCTCCTCAACCATCTTCCAAATCCTCAATCATCATGTCTTTGAATATTTTTCTTTGAGACATCCCCAAAGAACCGCATCAAAGCCTTGCATAGTTCACAACTTGTAGTCTCTTCAATATTCGCCATACATTTTCTATGGAAAAATAAAGTCCGCCATTTTGAATTTTTTTTGTATTCATCAAGTAGACCTTTGGATTCTGATCATCTTTTGCGAAGAAATCACTCTTCCATCTTTTATATCCTCCGAGATGGAGACCGACGAAATTTGTATGGCGGCCATCTTTTTTTCGCCATTTTGAATTTTTTTTCAACTCACTGCCAATTGGATGACATTTCGAGTGACATTTGCTCGAGCACCCCCCACCTATCTTCAATACCTTAAGCGTGCCCCTCACCCATCTCCGAAACCCTCAATCATCAGCTCTCTCCATATTTTTCCTCTTAATGAATTTTTGTCCTCTATACGACACCATGAGTGAAAAAAAATTTTTCATACAAAATTGTTCAGGAGAGGTGATCAATGAGTGAGTGAGTGAATCAGCACGAGCAGCTATATATATATTAATAACTAGTAGGGCGCGTGGGTGCGCGGCCCGCAAGCGGACCGCGAGGTTTCGCTTTCGGGTATTTTGGTTTGAGCAGCCTCCATTTATCTCTCCCCTATTCCTAATCCTCGATCATTAATTATCACTCTCCATATTTTTTCTTCGAATCATTCTGCTCATCAAGTAGAACTTAAGGTCTTAATCATCTTTTGGCAAAAACCACTCTTCCATCTTTTATACTTGGTGAGATAGACACCGATGTTTGTATGGCCGCCATCTTGAATCCGCCATTTTGGACTTTTTTTCAGCTCACTGCCAATTGGGTGATGTTTCGAGTAATTTTTGTTTGAGCACCTCCTACCTATCTTCAATACCCTGCCCGGGCTCCTCATCCATCTTCCAAACCCTCAATCATCATGTCTTCCCATATTTTTCTTTAAGAGTTCTCCAAAGAACCGCATCAAAGCCTTGCATAGTTTACAACTTGTAGTCTCTTCAATATTCGCTATACATTTTCTATGGAAAAATAAATTCCGCCATTTTGAATATTTTTTCCATTCATCAAGTAGACCTTCCGATCCTGATCATTTTTTGTCAAGAAACCACTCTTCTATCTTTTATATCCTCCGAGATGGAGACCGACGAAATTTGTATGGCGGCCATCTTTTTTTCGCCATTTTGAATTTTTTTTCAACTCACTGCCAATTGGATGACGTTTAGAGTGACATTTGCTCGAGCACCCCCCACCTATCTTCAATACCTTAAGCGTGCCATTCGCTCGTCTCTGAAATCCTCAATCATCAGCTCTCTCCATATTTTTCCTCTTAATGAATTTTTGTCCTCTATACGAAACCATTTGTGAAAAAAAAATTTTTCATACAAAATTTTACAGGAGAGGCGATGAATGAGTCAGTGAATCAGAACGAACAGCTATATATATATTAACTAGTATGGCGCGTGGGTGCGCGGCCCGCAAGCGGACCGCGAGGATTCGAGTAGTTTTTGTTTGAGCACGTCCCACCTATCTTCAATACCCTCGCCGTGCTCTTCATCCGTCTCCAAAATCTTCGATCATCAGCTCTTTCCGTATTTTTCCATCAATAATTTTTTTTTGTGTAGAAAAATAAATTCCGCCATCTTGTTTTTTTCTGTTCATCAAGTAGACTTTTAGGTCTTGATCATCTTTTTCCCAGAAACCACTCTTCCATCTTTTATGCTTGGTGAGATAGACTCTGACGAAATTTGTATAGCCGCCATCTTGAATCCGCCATTTTGTTTTTTTTTCAGCTCAGTGCCAATTGGATGAGGTTTTGAGTAATTTTTGTTTGAGCACCTCCCATCTATCTAACATACCCTGCCCGGGCTCCTCATCCATCTTCCAAACCCTCAATCATCATGTCTTTCCATATTTTTCTTTGAGAGTTCTCCAAAGAATCGCATCAAAGCCTTGCATAGTTTACAACTTGTAGTCTCTTCAATATTCGCCATACATTTTCTATGGAAAAATAAATTCCGCCATTTTGATTTTTTTTTCAATTCATCAAGTAGACCTTTGGATCCTCATCATCTTTTGCGAAGAAACCACTCTTCCATCTTTTATACCCTCCGAGATGGAGACCGATGAAATTTGTATGGCGGCCATCTTTTTTTCGCCATTTTGAATTTTTTTTCAGCTAACTGCCAATTGGATGACGTTTCGAGTGACATTTGTTCGAGCACCCTCCACCTATCTTCAATACCTTAAGCGTGCTGCTCACCTGTCTCCGAAATCCTCAATCATCAGCTCTCTCCATATTTTTGTTCCGAATGAATTTTTGTCCTCTATACGAAACCATTAGTGAAAAAAAAATTTTTCATACAAAATTTTACAGGAGGGGTGATCAATCAGTGAGTCAGTCAATGAATCAGCACGAGCAGCTATATATATATTAATATGAGGTTCCGACCTCTTAACGACGATTTCCCTGATATTATTCCATTTGACTGTGTGATTTAACGAGTTTGTTTTTTAAATTTCCTTTTTGTAACAGTTCTTTTAAATTATAAAACATGTCTTAAGATACTTCTATAACCTAGCAGTGGCGTAACTACAGGGTGGCATTTCGGCAAAATGCCACGGGCCCCGAGCCGAAAGGGGCCCCCGGCCCGAGAGGACCGTGAGCACAGAAGTATCCTAGCATTTAATATTACATCAATTTATTAATTATAAAATATATAGAGCCCTTTAAAAAAAATTCGATATGATCTTCAATGGACAGAATTGGACAGTTTTGTTATAATATAATAACTATGTAGATTGTAGATAGATAAAAAATAATTTTATTTCTTGAAGCTTTCCTGAAGTGTGCACATTCCGCACGTCCCGCAGTCGCCCAGGTTAATGTTGTTTAACAAATGTTATAATTTGTTATACTTGTTGCAAAATGTTTAATAAAAATTTGTTAAAAATGTTTCATGAACATGAAAACATTTAAAACTTTGCTATCATTTGTGACAAAATGTTAACTAACAATAATGTTTACTAACATTTGTACTTACATGATTTATTTTAAAATAAAATGAATACTTTATCGTGATCTTATTTGAGCATAGTTATCATAGTTGAGCTTATTTTCGGCCTACTCGTGCTCATATACAAAATCCCGAAAGCTTTCAGCTCGAACTGCAGAACCGATTCGATTGCCTAGCAGATTGCGACTCTGTGGACGATCTAAACAACAGACTGGTGGAAACTGTCCATACGGTTGGGTCCAAGTACTTTAAGACCCACCGTGCAATCAGAACCAAAAAGTTCTCAGATCAGACTCTCAAGCTATTAGGCGCAAACGCGAGACTTGCGTAACTTTACTTTAATACAGAATGTATTCAAGATACAATCGAGTGAAACAAAGGCTCAAAAGTCTTCGCGAGAGATCTGTCTATCGGACAGAACCAGCTGACGTGATTGAAGACCGACAACGGTAGTCTCATTTCATCAAAGCCTGAGATCTTGAGAGAGATCGAGAACTTTTACAGACAGTTCTACATCTCAACTAAAAAGCCTGTTGAAGATTTAGACAACTAAAGAACAACAAGGCACCAGTCGATGACGGAATCACAGCGGAACTCCTGAAAGCAAGTGGAAAACCAGTTCTTAAGATCTTTTAGCGATTGTTCAATTCCGTCATCGACAAGGGTATAACGCCAGAGGCATGGCACAGGAGCATGGTGGTTCTTTTCTTCAAAAAGGGTGATAACACCTTGCTGAAGAATTATAGACCCATCTCGCTGCTGAGCCATCTCTATAAGTTGTTCTCGAAGGTCATTACAAATCGTCTCGCTCGTAGGTTCGACGACTTCCAGCCTCCCGAACAGGCCGGGTTCCAAAAAGGCTTCAGTACCATAGACCACATCCATACGCTGCGGCAGGTTATACAGAAGACCGAAGAGTATAACCAGCCACTTTGCTTAGCGTTTGTGGACTATGAGAAAGCCTTTGATTCAGTGGAAACTTGGGCTGTATTAAGACCACTACAGAGATGCCGGATCGACTATCGGTATATTCAAGCGCTGAAGTGTTTGTACGAAAACGCCACCATGTCAGTCCGTATACAGGATCAGACTACAAGACCAATCCAATTGCAGCGAGGAGTGCGACAGGGAGACATCATCTCCCCGAAGCTTTTTACCGCAGCATTGGAGGACGTCTTTAAGCTTCTGAATAGGAACGAACTTGGCATCAACATCAATGGCGAGTACATCACTCACCTGCAGTTTGCCGATGATATAGTCGTGATGGCAGAGTCTCTGGAAGATCTTTACAATGCTCATCGACCTCAGCAGGGTTTCTCAACAGGTGGACCTAAAAATGAACACGAGTAAGACGAAAATTATGTCAAATACTCATGTCCCGCTTCACCCGATAATCGTTGAGAACTCGGCGCTCGAAATTGTAGACGAGTATATATACCTGGGACACACAGTCCAGCTAAGTAGGTCCAATTTTGAGAAAGAGGTCACCCGCCGAATCCAACTCGGATGGGCAGCGTTCGGGAAGCTTCGCGATGTCTTCTCGTCCAAAATTCCTCAATGCCTGAAGACGAAAGTCTTCGAACAGTGTGTGTTGCCAGTGATGATATACAGATCCGAGACATGGTCGCTAACTATGGGCCTCATAACAAACCTCAGAGTCACTTAGAGGGCGATGGATAGAGCTATGCTCGGAGTATGCAGAAATGAGGAGATCCGTAGAAGAACCAAAGTCACCGACATAACTCAACGGGTTGCGAAACTGAAGTGGCCATGGGCGGGGCACATAGTTCTGAGAACCGATGGATGTTGGGGTCCCAAGGTGCTGGAGTGGCGACCTCGCACCGGGAAGCGCAGTGTTGGTAGACCCCCCACTAGGTGGACCGACGACATCAAGCGAGTCGCAGGGAGCCGCTGGATACAAGCGGCACAAGACCGTGGCATGTGGACGTCGATCGGTTGATAACGACGACGACGAGCTACTTAATATTGAGCAGAAGGGGCCCCTTCTGATTAATTTGCCACGGGCCCCGATCGGTATAGTTACGCCACTGTAACCTAGTATGGTTCACCATTGGTTTTCGCCCAACAAACTAACGCGTACCACTGATCTAGTGTATATGTTACAGCCAAAGTAATAAATAAGGATATTATGTATACTATCCAGCCATTATAAACATTATCAACTCAATTTGGATAAAGTAATAATTGACACAGAATTATTAAAATTATCTAGCTATTATAAATAATATTCAGCTATTTTATATAATATCTTGGAAGACTTGGATAAAGTAACAAAATGTTTAACTGATCACCAGATATTGCAAAATATAACGTCAAATAAACAGTTTATACCACCCAAAAACATAGTTACTTCTGCAACAGCTTCGGCGCTGGGGGAAGTGCAGCCCCATCGCCCAGGTTGCGTAGCAAAGCCCAGGCACCCACGCTCACCACCGCAGCTTCGGTTTGCTGGTCGCCTTCGGCGACCTGTCTCATCCGCTACGGCTCGCGCGGGTGCCTGCGATTTTCTACGGCGGGCGGGGGCGCGTATTTACATAATATACATAGCCAGAATGCACCCATAGGATTCTGCTTATGTATACATTGTAATGCAGTTTTCAAATTTTGTACTACAAAGTATACACAAATTTTGCGTACTACTAGTATATATTTTGTAACGTGGACGCGCGCGTGCATCGTTCCAATATATACAAGGCCAAAACGCAACCATAGGATTTTTTTTTTCAAAATTAATTAGGTAACTGTTTGAACTTAACCGACTAATTGCTTTGGGTTGGGGTGCTCAGATTTCGTTTTGGACCACATTCTACCTAGGATCCAACAGAACCTAAGTGCCCGGCCTGCGGCCGGGCACCTCAATATTTATGTTCTAACCTAACCTAACCTAGCTTCTGTAAGTGGCACGCATCCACTAGTTCATTAATAATACTTATTTTCGTGAGGTACTTATCTTCTGAGGTGTCTCCGGAGAAATTACAACAGCTATGCATATAATGTTTCTATCATCAGCTTTGGCACGGTCTACATCAGGAATTTTAGGTTAGGTTAGGTTAGGTTAGGTTAGGTTAGGATCCCGTCCCGTGTGGGGTTGCTGGTCCCCCATCGGGCGCGTCCCCCCGGTGGCGGATGGGGGAACGCCTCCCAGATATGGGAGGTACCGGGGAAACCCGGCGTGGACCAAAACCAGCAGGGGGTTGCCGCTTGGAGGATCCTGGTACTTCTCTGTTCATCAGAGTGGACTGTGGAGACTCCGGGCGGCGACAATTGGGGGGGAGGCTTTCGGGCCGTGAGGAAGAAAACCTCGTTAAAAAATTACAGGAGGGGGTGGAAACGCCCTGCGCGGCGGGTCCGCTGGTCTTTTTGGCCGGTGGGCGCTGGCTTCGGCCACCGTCGGGCAACCCGTAATCCGCACTGAGCGGAACCGGGGGCCCCACGCACTGAGCGAGGGGCCGCGAGGAAGAAAACCTCTATAAAAAATTACACGAGGGGTGAACCTCTTGAGGGTCGCCTGCGGGTGTGGCCCTCTTGAGGGTTGCCTCTAGCGAGGAACTCCGGGTGATGGAATGGTGTATCCGTCGCCCGTTGAGACGCCTCGGGTCGGGAGGCGCACCATTATGTTCCTGGTGCGCCTCAGACGGTGTTAGGGGGCCTTTAGGTCCCCCGGTGGAGGGTCTGCCTCGGCGGACGGCGCCGGCTGGGTCGCGGATGATTGCGCAAGTGTACCCGTAACCCAGCCACCAGGCGACACGGAGGAACATCGCTGGGTTTTAGTGGGTATTCTGGCCACTTCTTGGCCTGCCTGAGTCCCACACTACCTTCCGGAAGCGTCGCAGTTCGCTGCGCTGCTTCCGAAAGGTGTGCGTAAATGCATTTCCCAGCGAAAAAAAAAAAAAAAAAAAAAAAAAGGTTAGGATCCCGTCCCGTGTGGGGTTGCTGGTCCCCCATCGGGCGCGTCCCCTCGGTGGCGGATGGGGGAACGCCTCCCAGATATGGGAGGTACCGGGGAAACCCGGCGCGGACCAAAACCAGCAGGGGGTTGCCGCTTGGAGGATCCTGGTACTTCTCTGTTCATCAGAGTGGACTGTGGAGACTCCGGGCGGCGACAATTGGGGGGGAGGCTTTCGGGCCGTGAGGAAGAAAACCTCGTTAAAAAATAACAGGAGGGGGTGGAAACGCCCTGCGCGGCGGGTCCGCTGGTCTTTTTGGCCGGTGGGCGCTGGCTTCGGCCACCGTCGGGCAACCCGTAATCCGCACTGAGCGGAACCGGGGGCCCCACGCACTGAGCGAGGGGCCGCGAGGAAGAAAACCTCTATAAAAAATTACATGAGGGGTGAACCTCTTGAGGGTCGCCTGCGGGTGTGGCCCTCTTGAGGATTGCCTCTAGCGAGGAACTCCGGGTGATGGAATGGTGTATCCGTCGCCCGTTGAGACGCCTCGGGTCGGGAGGCGCACCATTATGTTCCTGGTGCGCCTCAGACGGTGTTAGGGGGCCTTTAGGTCCCCCGGTGGAGGGTCTGCCTCGGCGGACGGCGCCGGCTGGGTCGCGGATGATTGCGCAAGTGTACCCGTAACCCAGCCACCAGGCGACACGGAGGAACATCGCTGGGTTTTAGTGGGTATTCTGGCCACTTCTTGGCCTGCCTGAGTCCCACACTACCTTCCGGAAGCGTCGCAGTCCGCTGCGCTGCTTCCGAAAGGTGTGCGTAAATGCATTTCCCAGCGTAAAAAAAAAAAAAAAAAAAAAAAAAAAAAAAAAAAAAAAAAAAAAAAAAAAAAAAAAGGATCCCGTGTGGGGTTGCTGGTCCCCCATCGGGCGCGTCCCCCCGGTGGCGGATGGGGGAACGCCTCCTAGATATGGGAGGTACCGGGGAAACCCGGCGCGGACCAAAACCAGCAGGGGGTTGCCGCTTGGAGGCTCCTGGTACTTCTCTGTTCATCAGAGTGGACTGTGGAGACTCCGGGCGGCGACAATTGGGGGGGAGGCTTTCGGGCCGTGAGGAAGAAAACCTCGTTAAAAAATTACCGGAGGGGGTGGAAACGCCCTGCGCGGCGGGTCCGCTGGTCTTTGTGGCCGGTGGGCGCTGGCTTCGGCCACCGTCGGGCAACCCGTAATCCGCACTGAGCGGAACCGGGGCCCCCACGCACTGAGCGAGGGGCCGCGAGGAAGAAAACCTCTATAAAAAATTACACGAGGGGTGAACCTCTTGAGGGTCGCCTGCGGGTGTGGCCCTCTTGAGGGTTGCCTCTGGCGAGGAACTCCGGGTGATGGAATGGCGTATCCGTCGCCCGTTGAGACGCCTCGGGTCGGGAGGCGCACCACTATGTTCCTGGTGCGCCTCAGACGGTGTTAGGGGGCCTTTAGGTCCCCCGGTGGAGGGTCTGCCTCGGCGGACGGCGCCGGCTGGGTCGCGGATGATTGCGCAAGTGTACCCGTAACCCAGCCACCAGGCGACACGGAGGAACATCGCTGGGTTTTAGTGGGTATTCTGGCCACTTCTTGGCCTGCCTGAGTCCCACACTACCTTCCGGAAGCATTGCAGTTCGCTGTAAGGCTTCCGGAGGGTGTGCGTAAATGCATTTCCCAGCGTCAAAAAAAAAAAAAAAAAGGTTAGGTTAGGATAGGGTGGGGCACGCCGCTGTAGCGGCGGTAAGGCCCGTGCTAGAGGAGTGGCTCAATAGGAGCCACGGCGCCCTCAGCTTCCGGCTGACGCAGGTGCTTACCGGACACGGGTGCTTCGGGAAGTACCTGTGTCGCATAGGCCGGGAGCCGACATCCCAGTGCCACCATTGTGGTGATTGCCGCGTCGATACGGCGCTGCATACGTTGGCGGAGTGCCCAGCTTGGGCTGAGCAGCGCCGTGACTTGGTCGCGGCCGTAGGTGCTGCGGGAAACCTCTCGCTTCCGGCTGTTGTATATACCATGGTCGGGAGCGAGTCAGGGTGGAGCGCCGTCGCCAACTTTTGCGAGTCTGTGATGCTCGCAAAGGAGGCGGCGGAAAGGGAGAGAGAGGCTGCCTCCTCTCTCCCCTCCCGCAGCAGACGCACTGGGCGTCGTAGGGTGGCTGACTTCCGGCCACCGTAGGGCGCGGCCTGCGGACGGCAGACTCGGGGCGTCTTGTCGTCCGACCAGCAGCAGGCCTAGAGGCGGCGGCGTCGTGTTCCGCGCGCGCCTCATAGTGGAGTCCTGCGGCCGGGGTGACAGCCGCAGTGGGTGACGGGGCCCGCCTGACCATCTGGCGGGTCAATACCCGTCGGGGGGTAGCGACGAATGCTTCGGCGATACCCGCCCCCTGACGCATGGGTGCATGAGGATTCGGAGAGGTTTTAGTGGGTATTAAAAAAAAAAAAAAAAAAGGTTAGGATAGGGTAGTTTAGATTACGAGATCGTGATGATCACGCCACACCACAAAGGAATGAGATGCGGGAGGGGAGCAAGGCTCCAAGATGCGGGAGGGGAGTATTTATCATTTTGACCAACGTTCATCTGCTATTATGAATAATGTCTGGTTTGACATGATATTATGAATAATATCTGGACAATTTAGATACTATTTATAATTGCCAGTCATTATGAATAAAAGCTAATTAATTACTTTGGCTGTAACATATATATTATTTTGCCCTTAGCAGATATCTCAATAAGGGCATGCACACTATCTGCTTCTTGCTGTGCATGACCAGTCTCCAGAAATCTGTGTGTTATGTCAATATTGTATTTGTTACTGGCATACATGTAGAGACTGTGTATCACTCTATTGCGATTTTGTCCTGTACAATTGTCAGACCAAAATATGTCTATTGCACCATTAGTAACCTTTTTTTCAATTTTTTCAATTTCCGTTGTGAAGTCGACATCTCCTGAAGATGCTCCGGTGTCGGAGCGAAACGATCGTCGAGTTTGTTTTGTGGTGAATTTGTGTGGTGTTGTGCCTACAAGATTGTGTGGTGTTGTGCCTACAAGATTGTGTGGTGTTGTGCCTACAAATTTGTCACTGTTAGCGGATTATAGCAAAATAATTTTTTATATTCATTGTATATCATGGAATTCCGCAAAGTAACGCCTGCTTCCATTCAAGAATATTTCTATGCAAATCTAAGATGGCCGCTGCCACTAAATCGCGAATGTCGGGGGTTTTAAAATTTTTAATTTACCTATACTTGTAACCACTGCGTCCGTTGACCCCGAATGATTCTAATTGTTTTAGGTAAGTATATTTTTTGGTTTTATGCAGTCGGGTTTTTTGTTTATTTAATTGTTCATATTTGTTTCAGATCGCAGTCATGGAGAAGTCAGAAAAAGACTGGGAAGAGATAAGTGACACAGGTTCATCAGGAAAAGTAAGTTAGAGTTAAGTGCATGTTCATTCTTAGTGTGTAGGTACCTAAATAAATGATGACACGACACAGAGTTTTTTTGTAAATATTACTTAAATCATTTGCAATGCCGTGAAAAATGAGAAATAAAAGAATATTACTTACTGAATGACAGGTGAAAATAAGTAAATTAATTACTTATTAATCAAGAAAATACTTAGTATGCATAGGCACCTAAAGTTTTTTATGTTTCTTTTGCTCTGGCAAGATAAATACGAAACAATGAATAAAGCTATAAAATATATGGAAGAGATTAAACATTTATAGTCACTGATGTTAAAATGCATCCTTCGGTTACTATGTACTTAATGTAAGTAAGTATTTATTATTTAAACCAAAGCTCTATGATACATAGACTACTCACCTAAAATAATACTTAAAATATATAGTTTCTTAAACTTTGGATGACCATACTTAATTATTATGGCATAATAGGCGTAGGTATCTACGTACAATTATCTAACTAAACTTACTATCAGTGAGATGCTAGAAAATAAATCAATTGTTTTTTGGAGGACAAAATGAATGAACTTAATTAGCTTAGTGGACAGAAAGATGAAGAACTTAAAAAATGAATTAAAGCATAAGGTACTGGCACATACGAAGGCCCGGCATCTACGAAAGCCCACATTGAAAAAACGCACTTGCCACTGCCTAAAGCATTCGAAATTTCGGGCCCATATTCACCTTGACCCCACATTGAATGTTGAATGGCGCCAAATCATTTCCGCGCCGCCATTTTGTTACATTTCGTTCATTTCTGTCTAAATGCTGTTGATATCGCGTGATTATAATCTCGCTGTGATTGTTTTTGCCAATTTTTCCACAAATAGCGTCAGTTTTCGAGTGATTCTATCATCATATTGTAAAATAATCATTGGAGACTAGAATGCGATGCTAAGTTTACCGATTATTTAGATATTTGTGATTATAAGTTAATTTTTCCGCCACTATGAAAAATCCGTAGTATGGCCCGGGCCTACTACCTATTTGTACTGATTTTTGTATGTTTGCATACATTTTCAATTTATTAGTTTTTTTTTATTAAAAAGTTGTTGATAAAGCTGTATAGCTTGTGAAAATAAAATAAAAAAATATTCAATAGCCCTAGTAAGGCCCACTAAAAATTTAAGTGGAAAATGAGAACTGAATATTTTGATTCTTAAATTAATACTGTCTAGAGTTACGAATTTGTCATTAGAAATAATTGTTTTTTTATTGATTTAAAGTATAATTTTACTTTTATGACTATTTTTGTTTTTCATACATGGGTCAAGGCCCAGTGTGCAATTTTTTCATTATATCTCTAAAGTATTGGTTAAATAACTTATATCTTAAACTGTTAAACGTGATTTGTGAATTATTTTGTAGAAATATTAAGTTGATGATAAGTAACAGTTAGTTATAAACGGGCCTTAGTAAGGGACAGTGCCGTTAACAAGGCCCACTATAGTGTTTTTTAAAAACACTCTTTAATATAACTTTGAGTAATTAAATTATAGTTTTATGATTATTTTTAGAAGGGCAATAAAACATTGCAATATTACACATAGTTGTTTTTGTCAAATCTTTAAAACATTATTTTTTATTGAGATTTTAAATAAGGTGGGCCTTCCTATGTGCCAGTACCTTATAAGCCTTGCTTTAATTCATTTTTTAAGTTCTTCTGTCGCAGACGCACGAATAAAATATTCACCACCGATATCAAAGAGTCCATCAGTTATGTGTGTGAATTCATTTATTTACTGTAAAATATTATAAGCTACTTTATTATTATATTACTGTAAAATATTATAAACTACTATAAAATATTATTTTTTAATATATAAGCTGTGATAGCCTAGTGGTTAAGACGACCGACTTCTAATCGGAGGTCGTGGGTTCGATCCCGGACACGCACCTCTAACTTTTCGGAGTTATGTGCGTTTTAAGTATTTAAATATCACTTGCTTTAACAGTGAAGGAAAACATCGTGAGGAAACCTGCATGCCTGAGAGTTCTCCATAACGTTCTCAAAGGTGTGTGAAGTCTGCCAATCCGCACTTGGCCAGCGTGGTAGACTATAGCCAAATCCCTTCTCACTCTGAGAGGAGACCCGTGCTCTGTAGTGAGCCGGTAATGGGTTGATCATGATGATGATGATGATGGAAATATTATAATTATACCTTTTCCATTTGTTTTAGCAGGTTGAAGAGGAAGACAAAAATAATCATCCTAAAGAAAAAGACGAAGAAATCCTAGAATCAAGAGGACGGCTATGTGACGCAAAAATACATAAAGTTCGTAAATTAAAATCCGACTACGCTTAATATTTTAATTTAATATAAAATAATAATTTAGTGTGCAGAAAGCACGGGCAAGCAGCTAGTGGCGCCATCTGTTATGTCTATCCGGAACTAATTTAATAATCTAGAAAGCTGCGCGAAAGTCACTTCTCGATTTTTTCGGAAATAATATGTAGCCTATGTCACCTGGACCATAACAACAAACCAATAGACACCTCATTTATCAAAATCGGTCCAGTAGTTTAGGCGCTACGGTGGTACACACAGAATCTCATACAAAAATCGGACACAAACATACATACATACATACATACATACTGTATACAAACATACATACATAGACTGCTAAAATCATAACCTTTCCTTTTGGTTTTGCCGAAGTCGGGTAAAAAAGTCACCACTAACATTGAAGTAAGGTCATTAGATATGAGTGTGCATTAATTTGTTTGCTTCAAAATAAAACTAATTTTCCATTTGCTCTAGCAGGATGAAAATGAAGAAAAAAGTAAACACGTTAAAGAAAAAGACGAAGAAATAATGATTCTACAAAAAAAGTTATGTGACGCAGAATCACCAATTCAACAAGACTTCACCGAGATTAAAGTAAGTCCGTCAGTTATGTGTGTGCATTCATTTATTTATTTCAAAACATATAAGTAAATACAAATTTTTCTATTGGTTCTGGCAGGATAAAGAGGAAGAAAAAAATTCACTCATTAAAGAACAAGGCGAAGAAATAATAATTTTAAAGAAAAAACTGTCTGACGCAGACGCACAAATGCAACACGTCATCACCGATACTAAAGTAAGTCCATTTGTAAAGTGTGTGCATTCATTTATTTATTTAAAAACATATAAATACAAATTTTTCTATTGGTTCTGGCAGGATAAAGAGGACGAAAAAAATACACTCATTAAAGAACAAGGCGAAGAAATAATAAATTTAAAGAAAAAGCTGTCTGACGCAGACGCACAAATGCAACACGTCATCACCGATACTAAAGTAAGTCCATTTGTAAAGTGTGTGCATTCATTTATTTATTTAAAAACATATAAATACAAATTTTTCTATTGGTTCTGGCAGGATAAAGAGGACGAAAAAAATACACTCATTAAAGAACAAGGCGAAGAAATAATAAATTTAAAGAAAAAGCTGTCTGACGCAGACGCACAAATGCAACACGTCATCACCGATACTAAAGTAAGTCCATTTGTAAAGTGTGTGCATTCATTTATTTATTTCCAAAACATATAAATACAAATTTTTCTATTGGTTCTGGCAGGATAAAGAGGACGAAAAAAATACACTCATTAAAGAACAAGGCGAAGAAATAATCATTTTAAAGAAAAAGCTGTCTGACGCAGACGCACAAATGCAACACGTCATCACCGATACTAAAGTAAGTCCGTCAGTTATGTGTGTGCATTCATTTATTTACTTCAAAACATATTTACTATTTTTCCATTTGCTTTGGCAGATTAAAGAAGAACATAAAAATAAAATTATTAAAGAGAAAGACGAAGAAATAATTAATTTAAAAAAAGAGCTACGTGATGCCGAAGCACAAACAGAACAAGCCATTGCCAATTTCAAAGTAAGTGCATCAGTTATGTGTGTGCATGCATTTATTTACTTCAAAACATATTTAAATATAGTTATTGGTTCTGGCAGGATAAAGAGGAAGACAAAACTAAACTAATTGAAGTAATAATTAATTTACAAAAAAAGCTTTCTGATGAAGAAGGAAAAGTAATACAAGCCATCGCTGATACAAAGGTAACTCCGTTAGTTATGTGTGTGCACTCATTTATTTACTTCAAAACATATTTAAATACAATTTTTTCTATTAGTTCTGGCAGGATAAAGAGGAAGGCAAAAGTGAACTCATTAAAGAAAAAGAAGAAGAAATAATGAATTTACAAAAGAAGCTTTCTGACGCAGAAGCCATAATAAAACAAGCCTTTGCCGATATTCAGGTAAGTCCGTTGGTTATGTGTGTGCATTCATTGATTTACTTCAACAACGAGTATAAGGGAACTGCTTTTGGAAACGAAAACAGGCAATAGAGATGCTTACTGACAAGATAGCACAAATGAAAACGCGGATTTTATTTTAAAATCTTTCCTGTATTTTTTTAAAGTTCCCAATCTAGAGAAATCAGCTGATGCTAGAGTTCAACAAACATTGGGTAATTACTTAAATTTGTCGCCGTGGTTCGCACGCTGTACATTGCCGGTTTGAAAAATACTAAATACTAAACCACTAATACTACTTACAAGTATAAACAATAAATGGTTATTTTTATTGGATCATCATCATGATCAACCCATTACCGGCTCACTACAGAGCACGGGTCTCCTCTCAGAGTGAGAAGGGTTTTGGCCATAGTCTACCACGCCGGCCAAGCAGATTGGCAGACTTCACACACCTTTGAGAACGTTATGGAGAACTCTCAGGCATGCAGGTTTCCTCACGATGTTTTCCTTCACCGTTAAAGCAAGTGATATTTAAATACTTAAAACGCACATAACTCCGAAAAATTAGAGGTGCGTGCCCGGGATCGAACCCACGACCTCCGATTAGAAGTCGGTCGTCCTAACCACTAGGCTATCACAGCTTATTTTTATTGTATTGCGTTTAGATAATATAATAATAGCGCTAAGTTTTCGATAGCGGCCCTCTTATACTTTGTATTTAAATACAATTTTGGAAGACAAAAATAGGCTTATTAAAGAAAAAGACAAATTAAATAATAAATTAAAAAAGCGATATGTGACGCAGAAGCAAAAATACAACAATCTAATCGCCTATATTAAGGTTTTTCATTTGCTCTGGCAGGATAAAGAAGAAGCCAAAAATTATCTGGTTAAAGAAAAAGATGAAGAAATAAAAAAATTAAAAGGGGTGCTAGATGACACAGAGGCACAAACACAACAAGTCATTGCGGAAATTAAAGTAAGGCCGTCAGTGTGTGATACTTCAAATATTGTTTGTTTACTTCAAATATTATATTAATAATTAGGTACTACTTTTCCATTTGCTCTGGCAGGTTGATAAGGAAAACATAAATAAACTTATTAAAGAAAAAGATGATGAAATAATAAATTTTAAAAGACGCCTTTATGACGCAGAAGCACAAATTCTACAAGACATCAGCGATATTAAGGTAAGTCCGTCAGTTATGTGTGTGCATTCATTTATTCACTTCAAAACATATTTAAATACAATTTTTTCGATTAGTTCTGGCAGAATAAAGAGGAAGAAAAAAATAGACTCATTAAAGAAAAAGACGAAGAAATAATAAATTTAAAGAAAAGGCTATCTGACGCAGACGCACAAATACAACACGCCATCACCGATATTAAAGTAAGTCCGTCAGTTATGTCTGCGCATTCATTTATTTAGTTCAAAACATATTTACTGTTTTTCCATTTGCTTTGGCAGATTAAAGAAGAACATAAAAATAAAATTATTAAAGAGAAAGACGAAGAAATAATTAATTTAAAAAAAGAGCAACGTGATGCCAAAGCACAAACACAACAAGCCATCGCCAATTTCAAAGTAAGTGCGTTAGTTATGTGTGTGCATGCATTTAATTACTTCAAAATAGATACCATTTTTTTATTCGCTTTGACAATATAAAGAAGAAGACAAAAATTATCTTATCAAAGAAAAAGATGAAGAAATAAAAAAAATAAAAGGATGGCTTGATGACACAGAAGCACAAACACAACAAGTCATTGCAGATATGAAAGTAAAGCCGTCAGTGTGTAACTTCATCTTCTAACTTCAAATATGTTAATTTTCCATTTGCTCTGGCAGGTTGAAACGGAAAACGTAAATAAACTTATTAAAGAAAAAGACGAAGAAATAATAAATTTCAAGAAAAAGCTATGTGAGGCAGAAGCACAAATACAACAAGCTATCGCCGATGTCAAAGTAAGTCCGTCAGTTATGTGTGTGTATTCATTTCTTTACTTCAATTCATATTTACTATTTTTCCATTTACTTTGGCAGCTTGAAGAAGAAGAAAAATATTATATTACTATAGAAAAAAATGCAGAAATTAAAAAATTAAGAGGATGGCTATGTGACGTAGAAGCACAAATGCAACAAGTCATCGCCGATATTAAAGTAAGGCCGTCAGTTATGTTAGTGTATATCTGTATACATGTAATTGCATGTGGCAATTGATTACTTAAAAATATATTTATTACTATCCATTTGCTCTGACAGGATGAAGTCGACGACAAAAATAAACTCATTAAAGAGAAAGACGAAGAAATAATAAATTTAAAGAAAAGGCTATGTGACGCAGAAGCACAAATAGAACAAGCTATCACTGATATTAAAGTAAGTCAGTCAGTTATGTGTGTGCATTCATTGAGCGGACCTCCTGATACAGGTATTTAAATGTACAGATACTTACAAGGAGGTCCCAGCTTCAGTAAGATAATGTATGTAATGATTTTGAAATAAATAAATTATTAAATTAAAATTAAATTTATTCGAAAATGTATTTAAATACAATTTTTCTAATGCCTCTTGCAGGATAAAGAGGAAGACAAAAATAAACTTGTTAAAGAAAAAGATGAAGAAATTAAAAATTTTAAATGTAAGTTATACGATGCAGAAGCAAAATTAAAAAACATCACCGATTTTAAAGTAAGTATCATTATTGCTGTAAGTACCTTTATAGATTTATATAGGTACTTTAGTGACATACCTAGATGAGTGACATAAATGAAATACAAAGAGCAATCAAATCCAGAGAGCACTTAAATCCAAATTAGACGGTGCCCCGTTCATCGTTCATTTTTGCGATGAATTATGGGACAGTGCCTGTGAACGATGAACGGTCGGTGTTGAGACAGTTCATTTTCGATGACTCAACGATGAAGCCTCGAAAATGAAAGCAAAAATCCCGAAAAAGGAACCGTCTAATTTGGGCTTTATATACACAGTACTGAGTACGTATTTTACACCGTAACACATCGACATCGCACAATACAGAATAATACTTAAATATACAAAATTATTTAGGTACTATCAGCGCGCCAATGTGCACAGGCCCTTTCTTATTGTAAAATCGGTCCGTGAGACGTCAGAAGTTTATCTTCAACTACATTCTATTAGTCTAACAATTAGTGGAAGGAAAACCGGTAAAATACATCTAACGAATACCTATTATATCTACCGAGCGAGGGGGTTTCATGTTCCGAAAACAATTCTTAGGTATTTTATATTTAATATCTCTAATGAAAATATAAATAGTCAGCAATAGTCAGAATAAATTCCCTCAGGAATTTGGATTTACCTATTGCGGAATCAAGAAATGTAATGATTTGAAAAACATCTTAAAATTTTACAGGAAGAACTTGAAAACAAAATAAAAGAAAGTGTAGCACTTCAAGAACTATTCAAAGACAACAAAGATATTATTGATAGTTTGATATCGAACACTTTTAAATTATTGAATGTACAACAGCAACTCAAAACGAAAACTTCAGTACTTCAGAATGACATCAAAACACGTAATAAACGAGCACTTGAAACATGTTCAATGAATTCCATTGAAGAATTAAGTTCCGAAACAGGAAAAAACGAATATGATAATGGTAAAACAACCGAGTTTCATGCTAACGATTCAAATTCTGATATTATAGATATAGACGAGTTAGTAGAAAAATGTAACAGCATGAAATTAAATTGTAACCAATCTGTGGATCATGTGAGAGGAAACGTATTGAAAAGCGCTGATCTTAAAATTAAAAATAAATCTCCAGAAGAGGTAAGAAACTATGTTTAGTAGGTATGTACCAAGATAAAACTCTCAGTGGCGGATAATCCTTTAGGCAAACTAGGCACATGCCTAGGGGCGCGAGATTACAAAGGGGCGCCGCCAGAGGAAGTAACACCCAAAGATTCTAAGGAATAAAGAACTTGAAACAATTTACCCATACATTAACATATTGCTACCTATATAATCCGTCACTGCAACTGTTTTAAAATATAATCTCAAGTTTTTACCATCATGTAGAGACCTGAGTTCACAATAACGAAAATTTGACGAACTACTAGGCTTTTTTTTAATTGTATGATAGGGTTACGCTTCACGACAATCATGCCTGGGAGCAATGATGAGGTCTAAGTTGGAACGCGCTTGCCTATTCACTCTTGTTTTGAAGGCACTCAAGTTGAACGAGGCGGGAAACACGGACGCCGGAAGGGCGTTCCACACCCTAGCGGTTCGTATCAGAAACGTTGATCGAAAGCGCTTCGTGCGAGCAGACTGAACGTCAACCATAATATAAGGATGCCAATGTTCACGACTTCTCGCTGTTCTGTGGTGAAATGTTGAAAAAGGAACCAGGTTAAATAGTTCCTGAGCACACTCTCCAAAGTATATCCGATAAAAAACCGTCCGATAGACAGGTGACATTGCGCGGGTGCTGTAAACTGAGCAATTTCGCCTGGGTTAGTGGCCGATCGCCTATAATTCTACGGGCGCGGCGATCAACCGAGTCTAATGCGTCGAGTTGGTATTTGGCAGAGCCGACCCAGAGGTGGCAGCAGTACTCCATGCCTGACCGGATTTGAGCCTGATAGAGTATAAGGCGCTGTGCAGGTCTGAAGTACCGCTTCACCTTGTTCAGGATACCAAGTTTATTGGCAGCTGTTTTGGCCTTCAACTCGATGCATTTCCCGAAATTGAGCTTGGATGAGATGTCAATACCCACAAGTTCAATATAGGTCACTAATCCGAACGGATACACTTTGGAAAGTAGGAGCCAAGCCAATCAGACGCTTCCTTGAGAGTTAAGGCTGCGGAAAATTAGGAAATAATTTGTTGGTAGGTAATTCTACTTACACTTTTTTATTATCAGCTGCCGGAGGACGTTTTGGATTCAATATGTTCAAGGTTAAAACGCAAATTAATTCAAAAATCTTACTAAGTACTTATAGCGTAAAAGATTTTTAATGACAAAAAACCATGGACATAGATTGCTCTAAAAGCCAACAGTTCAAATCATTTAGAAATTGACATAAGTATATTGTGAGATGCTGATAATAAAAAAAATAACCCGGCTGAGTTTTTTGTGGGCTCTCCTCAGGCCAGGGCGCGTTTGGATCCCTCGTAATTTTACTTTTAAGTTTTCGTAGTAATTATCACCACTACCTCACTTTCATAAACCTACCTAAGTACTTTATTGACGTCCAAAAAGTGTAGGCACAGAGTATACTTTGAATCATCATCATGATCAACCCATTACCGGCTCACTACAGAGCACGGGTCTCCTCTCAGAGTGAGAAGGGTTTTGGCCATAGTCTACCACGCTGGCCAAGCGGATTGGCAGACTTCACACACCTTTGAGAACGTTATGGAGAACTCTCAGGCAAGCAGGTTTCCTCACGATGTTTTCCTTCACCGTTAAAGCAAGTGATATTAAAATACTTAAAACGCACATAACTCCGAAAAGTTGGAGGTGCGTGCCCGGGATCGAACCCACGACCTCCGATTAGAAGTCGGTCGTCCTAACCACTAGGCTATAACAGCTTTTATACTTTGAATAATAATATATAAATGAATTTAGAATTTTTGAATTTTGAACATTTCTATCAACGAACATTGTCAGATTTTCGTTATCCGATCTATTATAGTTAGTTGCTATTTAACTACCTACCTATATAAACTTGATATCATGCTCACTAAGAGCTAGCGCTCACGGAGCGGTTCGCACCCGCGCCCGCCGCGGTTGCGGGCCCGCAATACTCGAAATTCATACAAATGTCGAGTGCAAAACTCACGACGCGATTTACTCCCGCAGAGTTGGCGGTTGCTCGCGGCTCTCGCAGAAGGCGGGCAGCGGGCGCCCGCGATCGCATTTTTCTTATAGGAGCTGGCGAACAAAACGGTATAGTTGCATCAAACTAAAGAGTAAATAGTCGGTTGAGTCTTTGGAGGAGACTCAATTCATGGCTTCGAATTACCCGTATTTATACCAATAATTCAAGATGGCGGTTCGGCGCCACTGAATGAATCAAATGTCAGTTAATTCTAACCTATTTCAATTATGAAATTAATAATTCGTAAACCATTTCTAAAAATTCTAATTAATTTTCAACAATAATCTATCATTTGTAAGTCAGTCTGACATTTGTAAGTTAGTTTAGGCAAGAGGGGGTGGGGTATAATTTCTCTTAGGTTTAGGCCAATTTCAACATAAATTGTTTAAAAACTTTATTAGTGAATAAAGTTTTTAAATGATAAACTTTTTAATTAAAAAAAAAATTCTTAGTAAAAAAAAACAAATTTTTCTTCTGAAAAAGAAATAATCATTTTGATTGACATCTTACAAAGTATGGAAATTAATCCATTTTGAACGAAAACGTGCTCGATTATTCAAATCTTTCGAAACTTTATTGTAATTATGCCGTTATGATCGAAACCACGACCTATGGATGCAATTTTGATACAGTTGCGGGCCGTTTTAAGTAAAATTAAGTTGATATTCTTATTCAGCAAGCCAAAGACCATCGGATTAAAAAATATAACATTTTGTTCGCCAGCTCTTCATATATAACTATAACCGCCGGTCTTGCGGGCGTCGCCCGCCAACTCGGCGGGCGACGCCCGCAGCCGCGGCGGCTGCGGGCCCGCAAAAACAAGCGGGCTCGTGAGCGCGCTCTCTCTAACCTCTCTCCCGCAGCCGCGGCGGGCGCGATTCCAAACCGCTCCGTGAGCGCTCTCCGTAAACTAACAGAACATTTTATAGGAGTCGAAGAAAAATGGTAGCTCCAAACGGCGGTTAATAAACGAAGGTTTGGAAGATAAGTGGGGTGAGTATCGTCACAGAGCAACCGATGATGCACCAATACACGATTATGATGTCGAAGGTCTGTTGTATCCATTTCAATTACTATTAGGTTAATTAATGCATGATCAAAGATTTCATCTTATAAGTAACTAGCGGTCCGCCCCGGCTTCGCCCGTGGTACATAATATATAGCCTATAGCACTCAGGGATCACGTACATATTCAGCAGTGAAAGAATTTTTGAAATCGGTCCAGTAGTTCCTGAGATTAGCGCGTTCAAACAAACAAACTCTTCAGCTTTATAATATTAAGTATAGAGTATAGAAGTATAGATGATCCGATTTTGATGATTCTTTCTATTTACATACTTTCAGGAAGGTATTACAATATTAATATTAATGTACCTACGCATGATTTGGTATCTGTCGAATAAAAAAATACACGCAAATCGGTTCAGTAATCTCGGAGAAATTGGTAAAGCAAGTTATAACAAAATTGGAAACTTGTCCATTACCTATGTTTTAGACAATCTGTAAACTAAAATGGCAGTTCTAAATATATACTGTACCTACTATATAATAGGTAGATTATAATGTTTATCTCTGCATCGTATACCTACCCCTTTTGCTGTTCGGTCGTGATCACTTTCCATTGACCATAATATTGTAAATGTGACCATTGAAATTACAGTAGAACTGACAGATCGGTGCCGCAGGATGGAACAAGAAATGCGGCACGTCGTCAAGGAGAGAGAACTGAAACTGTGGGAGCAGCAGCTAAAAGAGGTATGGATTTATTGCTCATGTAGCCGGCCACATGTACGGGATATGTCATTTAATACAGTAAAAGCTCCTTATTTGCGCTTCCTTCATTCGCGGTTTCACTATACGCGGATTAAAAATTTGCGACCCAATCCCTGTATTCGCAGCGAAAAATTTCGTTATTCGCGGATCTAAACGGTATAATATCGGTATAACTGTACAACGGTATAATATGTTGTTAAAATATTATTGCTATCGATTTCTTTATGAAAATTGATCGGTCTAGAACGATAGTCTTATTTTTAAGAAGCAAATTGCTAATGCCACTGCTGGCTATCTATTTATCAGTCTGAATTGAAGGAGCGTTTAAAAACTGCCAAGAAAGAAAAAATTACAAAATTCTTTAAACCATTTCCTAAACCTGAAGACAATAATTAATCAATATGGTCAAAAACTTCAATTAAATTGATTTTTCTACATTTATTTATTTTTTATTTCGTCGCCTAGGAACGTATCCTAGGCGACGAAATAAAAAATAATCCCATATAAATTGCCATTCCATATTCACGGTTTCTGTATTCGCGGCATATTCCGTATATGTGGCCACGACATTAGTGCGTGTCTTAATTATTTTTAACCCCCGACGCAAAAACTACGGGGTGTTATAAGTTTGACGTGTGTGTGTGTGTGCGTACGCGTGTCTGTCTATGGCATCGTAGCTCCCGAATGGATGAACCGATTTTGATTTTATTTTATTTTTTGTTTATAAGGTAAATTAGTCGGGAGTGTTCTTAGCTATGTTTGATGAAAATCAGTCCAAGATAGCCGTCGCCACAAAATAGCGGATTAGGTAGGTAGGTACATATTTTTTCACAACTCCCTCAGTATGGTTAGGTAGCAAATAAAAGGGCTTGATTAGTAGAATACTATACACTATGATAAATGACAAATCCAAGATGGCTGCCGCTACAAAATGGCGAATATCGGAGGTTTTTTAAATTTTCAATATATACTTCTCACATAAATAACACACGTTCCATTTTGTAAATAATTGACGACCTCCCTGGCGCAGTGGTGAGCGCTGTGGTCTTGTGGGAAGTCCCGGATTCGATTCCCGGCAGGGGCAATTTGGGATTTTATAATTTCTAAATTGTCTCTGGTCTGGTCTGGTGGGAGGCTTCAGCCGTAGCTGGTCACCACCCTACCGGCAAAGCCGTGCCGCCAAGCGATTTAGCGTTCCGGTACGATGCCGTGTAGAACCCGATCAGGGGTATGCATACCTCTTCCAAGTTAGCCCGCTTCCATCTTAGATTGCATCATCACTTACAATGAGGTGAGATTGCAGTCAAGGGCTAAATTGAAGTTTAATAAAAAGCACATAAGGAGAATACTTTACGCGGTGAGCGGACAATCAACTTACCTATGTATTTCAGTTAAAGAATCCGGCATTAGATAAAACAAAGACGACGGTACGCAGGAAGAGACAGCTGCAGCACGACCAGGGACGCCCGGCCACACCGATCAAGTAGAACCGTACAACGCTCGCTACATACCTACTTACAGCCCCGGATCTTGAATTATTTCGAGGGCAAAAACTTAAAAATGCCGTTATGTAAATATATAATCGAAATAGAACATACATATACCCGAATTACTAATTCCGCGGAATTCTGACAGCTGTCATTTATCATATTTTACAGATGAGTTATTTGTATGGAGAACAGAGTTAACATCTACGAAGTACGCTTTTACCCCAAACTACTTTAATTCCCTGTCATCATAAAAAGCCATATGCCGAGTAATAATATTACTCGTTTCGCCTTAAAATCTACGCTTAAAATAGAAAAGAGTGGAAACTATAAAGTGCACACTAACAGCAATAGAAAACAAAAGAAGCACATTGAAAAATTTAATGAAAAATGGATGTCGAATCACGAATGACAATATCACCATGAAGTGTCTGTCAGGCATTTGTCATATCTACATGCGGCAGTTGATTTGTATTTGCATAAGTTTTGAATTTTTTTATCTTTTTTGTGGAAATTGTTTTATCTCTGGTAACATTATGAAACGTCAGAATTCCGCGGAATTAGTAATTCGGGTATACATAATTATTATTACTAATAGGTTATAGTATTATACGCCTTGCTGTTCATCCACACGTTCGCCAACATGCTGGCCCATCTTATGGCCCAATATGTTGGCCCAACGTGTAGAGCGGGAGTTGGAAGGTGTTGGAACGATGGCCCGCAAGTTGGCGCGAGATCCATTTCGTGTCGGCACATCAAAGGGTTTGGGACAGAGTTTGGCCGCACCATCCACACGTTGGAAGCAAGTTCAGTTTGCTACGAGCTCTCAGAGTGATCGCACGCATGCACGTCTTTTAAATTTTATATTCACGCGTCGTAACTAGTATAATGTCCACAAAATGGCAGTGACAATGACCAATGAAGAAACTTTTTGCTTTATAGAGCCCTACTAAGCCGAAAATTGTTTGTGGAACTCAAGAAATAAAATCACAAAAATAAAAAAATACAATTTTCGTATACACATTCACGTAGTTGCGGTATGCAGTGAATAATTAAACCACAGCAGCTGTTAACGTCTCAATATTCAATTTAGTAAATTCGCTTAAGTGAAAGTGTACACGTCCGCACATTGGCCCTAACCGGAGCATACTGAACGACCTTCCAACGTGTGGACGCTAACACAAACTCGTCGCCCAACACCTTCCAACATATCCGCCATCATGTTGGCCAACGTGTAGAGGCGCCTTTGCATGGAAACCAATAAAGATAATTATTATTATTATTAAAAAAAAGAATATTGGCCATGTAGAACATGAATAATATTCCCCATTTCCCTACAATTAACAAGGAGACGGCAAGGGTGTGTGGTCCTCAAATCAAACGGAGTTTCTGCGTGTAGTTAGCACTCAGTGAGTGTATTCATATACTCAAATCCTAGAGCACACAACTTAGCCATTGCCGAGAAAAAAAATCCTGAAATTTGAAAAAAAATATCTATTCACAAATATCTATTGGAAGGGGACCGCTCTCGGATACGAAGACAGGTAATGGTAGTGATGCTTACTGACAGGAAATAATAAAAAAAAAACACGAATAGACATTTAAATAATTCCTGTATTTTTTAAAGTTCGTAATGTAATGCAAACAGTTGACGCCATAGTTCAACAATAACACGATCGAAAAATCTAATAATACAGAATACTACGAGCATTTATACCTATGACGTGTGACGTCACGTCATCCATAAATTACGGCACAAGTTGGTGGGGGGGGGGTCGATGAATTGTGACAAGGGGGTGTTTTTTTGACGTCAAATTTTGTGACGTCACGTTTCAAAATCTAATTTTAAAGTACTAATATAACACGAAATATTAACTATTAAAGAAAAATTAAAAAAAAAATCGGAATTGCTGTTTTAATTCAATGTCTGGATGTGAATTTGCAAAATATGTGACGTAACACTAGGGAGGGGTTGGGGGTGGGGGGTCTCACAAATGTGATCAGCCGTGACAGGGACGGGGGTGGCGTCAAAAATCATGAAATTGGTGTGACGCAATTTATGGATGGCCCCTTCCCTTAACTAGAGAAAGAATGTATAAAGGTATGATATAGGGCCCTAAAACGCGAAGAATAAACAGCCATACTATCGCCCTGTTTGCCGGCTCTCCTGCGATGCTCACTTCAACTAAATCACTCTCTAGTTTTCGCCCCCGTTCCCCATTCACTTCAAAGAAATCACTCTAGTTTTCGCCCCCGTTCCCCATTCACTTCAAAGAAATCACTCTAGTTTTCACCCCAGCCCCCATTCACTTCAACGAAACCAGTCTAGTTTTCATCCCCGTCCCCCATTCACTTCAAAGAAATCACTATAGTTTTCGCCCCCGTCCCCCATTCACATCAACAAAACCAGTCTAGTTTTCGCCCCCGTCCCCCATTCACTTCAACGAAATCACTCTAGTTTTCGCCCCCGTCCCCCATTCACATCAACGAAACCAGTCTAGTTTTCGCCCCCGTCCCCCATTCACTTCAACGAAATCACTCTAGTTTTCGCCCCCGTCCCCCATTCCGATGCTGGCCTTCAACAGATCAATCCTCGTGGGCAGCTCCTTCAGATCCTCATCGGAGTCCACCTCGGGGGCGTCCTTGGTGGTCGCGAGCGACTTCTTGTCCTCGATGTGAGCGGCGAAGGTCGGCTGGCCGGCCGCCTTGGCCAGCTCCGCGGCCACGCCCAGCAGCTTCTCGTCGTGGGACTTGGCCAGGGTCACAGCAGCTTTGTCCAGCTCCCCTAGAGCCAAATAGCTGGAAACGGAACGAGATATATTTTAGGAAAAATAAAAACCGACTTCAATGTATTGAGTGGCCCGTTGGCGCGGTTGGCAGTGACCCTGCCTTCCGCTCCGGGGTCGCGGGTTCGATTCCCGCCCCGAGTCTGGGTGTATTTATAATAATATGTATGTATGTATACCTTTATTAAAATATATATGTATTTATATGTAAATATGTCTATCAGTCGGCTGTTACCTATAACACAGGCATTAAGTTGCCTACTTTAGGAACAGACGACCGTGTGTGTATGTGTGAGTATTTATTGATTTATTTATTTAATGTAAGGTCAGGGGGTCATCCCCACTTTACATGTAGGGGAGCTACCTTAAAAAAATATTTATCAAAATTTTATTTCACCACTTTGTCGGCGTGATTAATATTTATATCCATGCCAAATTACAGATTTCTAGCACTAATAGTCGCTGAGATTAACCGAGGACTGACGGACAGACAGACGGACGGACATGGCGAAACTATAAGGGTTCCTTGTTTACTACGGAACCCTAAAAAGATGGAATCGCCCCATAAGACGGAATGATCCCCCTGACCTTACCAAAAAAATATTTGAAGAGCTTTCTTAATTTCTCTAGGATCCCGGATCATCAGATCCTGACCTGATTGACTATGGTAGCCGCTGAAAACAAGCGGCACAAGATTGTGCTCTGTGGCGAACCTTGCAAGAGACCCATGTCCAGCAGTGGATCGTATATCGGTTAAGACGACGAGATAATATAAAACTTATTTTATTTATTAGGAAACCAACGTGTATACAAATCCTTACTTAATCTAATTAAATTTAATTGTTGTAAACATCTATTACATTGTATACTCCACTTACAGTCTAACATAAAGTATGTATTAGTAAAGCCACTGGGCCAATGAGGCAGTTATAAACATCTAAAAATGGAGTTAAGAGGGAACAGACCGACACACCAATTAAAATAAAGTATGTCTCACCACATAGCGCCTAGGTCTGCACGGCCCGCGTACACGCAGTCGTCGCCCCACGTACGCAGCACGTCCTGCGCCACGCCGTCCAAGTGCCTGCCAAACAAACACACAATTGTACAGTACTTTATCAAACACAAAATATCGAAAAACTGTAATATGTAATGCAAAATGAACCCTAATCCTAATCTTATTTTAAAGTCGTAATTCCATATTTATTTTACAACATTTCTGCTTGGGGCGCTGGCTGTGGACGAATGGTGAATGTATTGGCGAACGCAAACCTTAAAATAAGACAGTTTAAGTCCATTTCACTCTGAAGTCATTGTGTATCGATGTGTGGTATTTAGTTTTCGAGGTGTGCAAACTGAGACTAATCATACACAACTATACATAACAGACCCGGCATAACTACAACCCAACCCGTGCCTCAGCACCGCACTGAAGTGTGGTCGCTAGCCAGGCGGATTCGGGGTCAATCCTACCACAAAGCGGTGATACCATCTAAATTAAGTTGTGTGGTATCAGGCACCACGACCCGTAGAGGGGACTGAGAGCGTCAGGGACTCGTTAGCATAGCTCGTTAGCATCGGCAGGGTGCACTTCGCATAAGTGAGTTTGACTTTGGCCACATAGGTGGAATTTGGGCCACTTAGGGCCTCTCTCACCACCTGATAAGTGTCGGATAGCCTAAACGTAACTTTTATCACTTTCTTACTATATATCAAGTGACAAAGACAAAAGTTGTGAATAAGCTATCCGACAGTTATCAGGTGGTGAAACAGGGCCTCAGTTAGCAGTTACCTCGACTTAGCTAGGACGTAGGCCTCGGGGAAGAGGCGCGCGTCGACGAGCGCGGCCGCGGCGCCCTTGGTGTCGTGCAGGCTGAGCAGCAGCGCCGCGCGCCGGTACACGCTGCCGCCGTACAGCGGGCTCTCTGCCGACCAGTGCATATTGATAACAGGGCCTCAGTTAGCAGTTACCTCGACTTAGCTAGGACGTAGGCCTCGGGGAAGAGGCGCGCGTCGACGAGCGCGGCCGCGGCGCCCTTGGGGTCGTGCAGGCTGAGCAGCAGCGCCGCGCGCCGGTACACGCTGCCGCCGTACAGCGGGCTCTCTGCCGACCAGTGCATATTGATAACAGGGCCTCAGTTAGCAGTTACCTCGACTTAGCTAGGACGTAGGCCTCGGGGAAGAGGCGCGCGTCGACGAGCGCGGCCGCGGCGCCCTTGGGGTCGTGCAGGCTGAGCAGCAGCGCCGCGCGCCGGTACACGCTGCCGCCGTACAGCGGGCTCTCTGCCGACCAGTGCATATTGATAACAGGGCCTCAGTTAGCAGTTACCTCGACTTAGCTAGGACGTAGGCCTCGGGGAAGAGGCGCGCGTCGACGAGCGCGGCCGCGGCGCCCTTGGGGTCGTGCAGGCTGAGCAGCAGCGCCGCGCGCCGGTACACGCTGCCGCCGTACAGCGGGCTCTCTGCCGACCAGTGCATATTGATAACAGGGCCTCAGTTAGCAGTTACCTCGACTTAGCTAGGACGTAGGCCTCGGGGAAGAGGCGCGCGTCGACGAGCGCGGCCGCGGCGCCCTTGGGGTCGTGCAGGCTGAGCAGCAGCGCCGCGCGCCGGTACACGCTGCCGCCGTACAGCGGGCTCTCTGCCGACCAGTGCATATTGATAACAGGGCCTCAGTTAGCAGTTACCTCGACTTAGCTAGGACGTAGGCCTCGGGGAAGAGGCGCGCGTCGACGAGCGCGGCCGCGGCGCCCTTGGGGTCGTGCAGGCTGAGCAGCAGCGCCGCGCGCCGGTACACGCTGCCGCCGTACAGCGGGCTCTCTGCCGACCAGTGCATATTGATAACAGGGCCTCAGTTAGCAGTTACCTCGACTTAGCTAGGACGTAGGCCTCGGGGAAGAGGCGCGCGTCGACGAGCGCGGCCGCGGCGCCCTTGGGGTCGTGCAGGCTGAGCAGCAGCGCCGCGCGCCGGTACACGCTGCCGCCGTACAGCGGGCTCTCTGCCGACCAGTGCATATTGATAACAGGGCCTCAGTTAGCAGTTACCTCGACTTAGCTAGGACGTAGGCCTCGGGGAAGAGGCGCGCGTCGACGAGCGCGGCCGCGGCGCCCTTGGGGTCGTGCAGGCTGAGCAGCAGCGCCGCGCGCCGGTACACGCTGCCGCCGTACAGCGGGCTCTCTGCCGACCAGTGCATATTGATAACAGGGCCTCAGTTAGCAGTTACCTCGACTTAGCTAGGACGTAGGCCTCGGGGAAGAGGCGCGCGTCGACGAGCGCGGCCGCGGCGCCCTTGGGGTCGTGCAGGCTGAGCAGCAGCGCCGCGCGCCGGTACACGCTGCCGCCGTACAGCGGGCTCTCTGCCGACCAGTGCATATTGATAACAGGGCCTCAGTTAGCAGTTACCTCGACTTAGCTAGGACGTAGGCCTCGGGGAAGAGGCGCGCGTCGACGAGCGCGGCCGCGGCGCCCTTGGGGTCGTGCAGGCTGAGCAGCAGCGCCGCGCGCCGGTACACGCTGCCGCCGTACAGCGGGCTCTCTGCCGACCAGTGCATATTGATAACAGGGCCTCAGTTAGCAGTTACCTCGACTTAGCTAGGACGTAGGCCTCGGGGAAGAGGCGCGCGTCGACGAGCGCGGCCGCGGCGCCCTTGGGGTCGTGCAGGCTGAGCAGCAGCGCCGCGCGCCGGTACACGCTGCCGCCGTACAGCGGGCTCTCTGCCGACCAGTGCATATTGATAACAGGGCCTCAGTTAGCAGTTACCTCGACTTAGCTAGGACGTAGGCCTCGGGGAAGAGGCGCGCGTCGACGAGCGCGGCCGCGGCGCCCTTGGGGTCGTGCAGGCTGAGCAGCAGCGCCGCGCGCCGGTACACGCTGCCGCCGTACAGCGGGCTCTCTGCCGACCAGTGCATATTGATAACAGGGCCTCAGTTAGCAGTTACCTCGACTTAGCTAGGACGTAGGCCTCGGGGAAGAGGCGCGCGTCGACGAGCGCGGCCGCGGCGCCCTTGGGGTCGTGCAGGCTGAGCAGCAGCGCCGCGCGCCGGTACACGCTGCCGCCGTACAGCGGGCTCTCTGCCGACCAGTGCATATTGATAACAGGGCCTCAGTTAGCAGTTACCTCGACTTAGCTAGGACGTAGGCCTCGGGGAAGAGGCGCGCGTCGACGAGCGCGGCCGCGGCGCCCTTGGGGTCGTGCAGGCTGAGCAGCAGCGCCGCGCGCCGGTACACGCTGCCGCCGTACAGCGGGCTCTCTGCCGACCAGTGCATATTGATAACAGGGCCTCAGTTAGCAGTTACCTCGACTTAGCTAGGACGTAGGCCTCGGGGAAGAGGCGCGCGTCGACGAGCGCGGCCGCGGCGCCCTTGGGGTCGTGCAGGCTGAGCAGCAGCGCCGCGCGCCGGTACACGCTGCCGCCGTACAGCGGGCTCTCTGCCGACCAGTGCATATTGATAACAGGGCCTCAGTTAGCAGTTACCTCGACTTAGCTAGGACGTAGGCCTCGGGGAAGAGGCGCGCGTCGACGAGCGCGGCCGCGGCGCCCTTGGGGTCGTGCAGGCTGAGCAGCAGCGCCGCGCGCCGGTACACGCTGCCGCCGTACAGCGGGCTCTCTGCCGACCAGTGCATATTGATAACAGGGCCTCAGTTAGCAGTTACCTCGACTTAGCTAGGACGTAGGCCTCGGGGAAGAGGCGCGCGTCGACGAGCGCGGCCGCGGCGCCCTTGGGGTCGTGCAGGCTGAGCAGCAGCGCCGCGCGCCGGTACACGCTGCCGCCGTACAGCGGGCTCTCTGCCGACCAGTGCATATTGATAACAGGGCCTCAGTTAGCAGTTACCTCGACTTAGCTAGGACGTAGGCCTCGGGGAAGAGGCGCGCGTCGACGAGCGCGGCCGCGGCGCCCTTGGGGTCGTGCAGGCTGAGCAGCAGCGCCGCGCGCCGGTACACGCTGCCGCCGTACAGCGGGCTCTCTGCCGACCAGTGCATATTGATAACAGGGCCTCAGTTAGCAGTTACCTCGACTTAGCTAGGACGTAGGCCTCGGGGAAGAGGCGCGCGTCGACGAGCGCGGCCGCGGCGCCCTTGGGGTCGTGCAGGCTGAGCAGCAGCGCCGCGCGCCGGTACACGCTGCCGCCGTACAGCGGGCTCTCTGCCGACCAGTGCATATTGATAACAGGGCCTCAGTTAGCAGTTACCTCGACTTAGCTAGGACGTAGGCCTCGGGGAAGAGGCGCGCGTCGACGAGCGCGGCCGCGGCGCCCTTGGGGTCGTGCAGGCTGAGCAGCAGCGCCGCGCGCCGGTACACGCTGCCGCCGTACAGCGGGCTCTCTGCCGACCAGTGCATATTGATAACAGGGCCTCAGTTAGCAGTTACCTCGACTTAGCTAGGACGTAGGCCTCGGGGAAGAGGCGCGCGTCGACGAGCGCGGCCGCGGCGCCCTTGGGGTCGTGCAGGCTGAGCAGCAGCGCCGCGCGCCGGTACACGCTGCCGCCGTACAGCGGGCTCTCTGCCGACCAGTGCATATTGATAAGTAAAAAAAATGCACAACGATACTAAAGAAGTCTTCTAGACACTTCAAAAATCTCACGATAAGCTTTTGTATCATATAAATTCTGTAATGTATTAAATTGATGCGTTTGAGTTAAAGTTTATTTTCTTCTTATTAGAATGGAGCTTAAACGCGTGTTTGTACAATCCACAAACATGTTGTGCCAACCCTTCATAGCGTAGAATAAGAGCCGGAAGGTAATGACAATCCACTAACCAATCCAATAACCTTTCGCGCAGGTATATCTTCAGGTTAACCTCTCACGCAAATATAGATTCCCCGTTTGATCGGAACATGTATGCCTACTTTATCAGTGTTTGGTCCATATGAATATAATTTACTTACCGCCAACTTTTTCCTCCTCCCCTCTGGCGACTAGCCTCTCGATCTGGGCCAAATAGAGTTGGGTCACGTCTTTCCAGTACCTAGAACATTGTTCACTCAGCTTACGAAACATTCTAAATGTTGAAACCAATGGATGAAACAAATAAAATCGTGTGCATACTCCCAGTACCCGTGCGCTAATGGGCCAGTAATGGGTTGATGATGATGGTGGTGATGATAGTGATGCTGGAGATGATAATGACAGTGATGACGATAGTGATGATTGTGGTGATGATGGTGATGATGATGATGATGGTGGTGGTGATGGTGGTGATGACGAGGTGGTGGTGATTATGATGGTGATGTTGGTGATGATGTTGGTGATTATGGTGATGATGATGATGGTAGTGATGTTGGTGATGATGATGGTAATGATGATGGTGGTGATGGTGGTGGTGGTGATGATGATGGTGGTGATGATGGTGATGATGATGGTGGTGATGATGGTGGTGATGGTGGTGATGATGATGGTGGTGATGATGTTGGTGGTGATGATGACGGTTGTGGTGATGATGTTAGCGATGATGATGGTGGTGGTGATGATGATGACTCACTTGAAAGAGACACAGGGCGCAATGCTGACGAGGAAGGGGCAGAGCGCGTCGCGCTGGCTGGCGGCCTGCACGGTCGCGTCGATGTGGCCGCGGAATATCGCCAGCATGCTCCACGCCTCGAACCGCGCGTGCTCGAGGTGCCGGTGCACTGGACAGTGGACATCGTTATGGCGGATTCAATAAATAAATTTAAAGGCTTTTTACACTACCCGATTTCAAGGGCCCTTAATTATGTTTCCAAACCATCCAGGAACCTATTGAAATATACACACTTTTCATCCAAAACGGTCCTGCCGTTTAGGAGGAGTTAGGTGACAAACACACACACAGAAGAATTATTATATATTAAGATATTGCAAGGCCTATTATGACAGTGATGACTATATAAATGATGCACAGGACTAAGGATAAAATTATGTGCGTTTATGTATGTAAACTATGTAATATAATTAATTGTTACATGTAAAAATTAAATAAAAACCATCATACTCACTTTGTAAATCCAGCAACTCATTTAATTCATTTGTGCTACCGAAAATCTTCAAAAAATCTATATACATGTGCTCATTCTCTTTAATTTCATCTGTTTCAACTCGTCCATTTGTTGATTCATCTATGATTTCAATTTCATCATTGTCATGATCACCATTCGTTTTGTCATTTATAAGATCACCTGATTTCTCAATTTCTTCAGATTTCAAATCATCAACATTCTGATACACCTTTTCAAATTTAATCTCTTGGTTATTTTCACAGCTCTCTTCAGATCTGAATAGTTTTTTGGCCATTCTTCTTAAGCCGTGCGCGTCAAACTGCCACATTTGCTGGCGTATGTTCGGCAGTAGGAAGCGTTTGGACGCTTTAAACTTGGTTTCAGCGGTCGTGGCGACCTGCACCGCGTGCGGCGCCTCAACGTGCGGCGCCTCAACGTGCAGCGCCTCTACGTGCGGCGCCTCTACGGCACTCTCCTGTTCTGTATTTTCGTATGTTTTCGCTCTTTGCTTCTTGTCCTTCTTCGGCACTACATCGTGTTTGATTTCTGCAAAAGGAGATCTTTCTATAAATAGATTCGATCCTATAATAATTGGACTTTAAATTCGATGCAAGTTGGGGTATGCCGACACCCGCAACGTGGCCCGAAGAACTCGAGGCCCACATGCGAGCCCCGGACCGGGTGTCGACAGGGGGCCAGTCCTGGCGGCCCCCCGGTCTACAGAAAGTATTGTGTACCTTTGTAGGCCGCGGCCGGATGGTCCTCCGCGCGCCACACGCGCAGGCAGCAGTCGGCGCCGCCCGACAGCACGGTGGACGGCAGCTGCGGCAGCGCACACCACGCCGCGCCCAGCGACGACTGCACGTGCCCGCCGTATATCGCGTAGCACTCCCCTGTCGGCACGTCCCACACCTAGATGACCACACATAGATACCTATATAGATCGCCTTATCATGTTGTTATTCCGTATTTCAGGCATAATGCCTGCCAGGACACTGTCCCGTATTTCAGGCACTAGGCTATCACCGCTTTCAGAGAGGCTGATCAACAATAAATGTTACTCACTCGAACGGTGCAGTCGTGCGAGGTCGACAGCAGCTGCGCCTCCTTGTGCGGGTTCCACGCGAGCTGCAGCACCACGCTCGTGTGACCCGTCAGCGACTTCAACTTGTGCAACTTTGGACCATCTACACGGGTGAAAAACATTTCGTGAAAGTTTTTGAAGTGAAACTTCTTTAGTATCGTTGTGCATTTGATGAAAATGAACGACACCAAAATTCTCTCTTGCGTACTAGGAGTCCATAAGGTGCCAGGAGGTCGTTTGAGTTCCCAGGCGCTGCACAAGTGTCAGAGAGGGACAAACATAAATATCCACAATCCACATAGGATTTACCGTGCCAGAGAATGAGATAGAAAACGTTTCCGTTCCTACGTTCAGTTTTTGAACCCAAATTTTAATTAATAAACATAAACAAGATTTTAACGTTTAATCTAATATTTAAATAATATTTTGGAGCATTCTAAACTTAGAATATAAGTTTCATTTCTGCCGTGCGTGAATTGCACACAAACACTTTTTTTTATGTTACAGAAAAGTGTGTGCTTAAGACCACACGACAGAAACGAAAACTGAATCGAGGTGAATGCGGCTAATGCGTCGACTATATCTCTCTCGTTCTCTCAGTCGACTCGAACCGACTTTACCCGAACGAGCTTTGACGAGCCGAACGAAACGAGCCGTGACGGCTCAGTCTCATTCGATACCCACACAATAAAGAAGTTTAAACAGCGCGGCTAAAGAAGTTTTCACTTCAAAGATTGACTGTCAAAAATCGCTTTTGCCGTCACAGACATACAGAGAGGAAGATTCGTTCCTATCACTCCTGAGGTGAGGACACAAATTGTAGGAACCTTAGAAAAATGTGTCATTTCACAAGAAGTTCCTAATAGGTTTGATTTTAGACTCTTATTTAACTTTTCGTTGACTTTAGACACACAAAAAAAAAATCGGTTTATTATGGTTTATTAACTTACCGCCTTTATCGGCATACTCAAGGATAGCGATGCTGTTACACTTGTCGAGCGATGAGACAGCGATTAGATCTTTGAAGGGAGATTCTGCGCTGGAGCTGGAAGTTTGTTCAGGGTGCCACTCCATGCTGTGTATCATTTTGCTGAAACAATAAACTAATTTGAAATAATAAACCAATTTGTAATAATAAACCCATTTGAAATAATAAACCACTTTGAAATAATAAATAAACTGGAAACTATCAATCCTAAAGTGAGAAAGCATGAAAATAGTTTGTAGAGAATCAGTAACCGGATGCAAATTTCTTTAACCATGTTACATTTTATATTTTTTTTATGTTAAGGGGATCCGTCTCAGTCAGCTAGGCACCACAGCGCCAATAGATGGCGCTGTTTTTAAAATTTACCGTATTTTATTTTTTTATGAATGAAAATGTGCATATTTTTTAACAGTTTCTGAACAGTTTCGTATCTTGTATACGAAACTGTTCAGAAACTGTTAAAAAATATGTAATATGTAATATGTGTATGTAATATCAGAAATTTCGATTCATGTAGGTAAAGCGTAAATGGAGCAGTGGTCAGTGTTACTCTAGAATCTAGATTGTGAGATACTATGCACTGGTTCGATTCCTAATACATAATTTTAAGTCTTTTTTATTCCTTTCCTTTGTAACAATTAATATCTAACATTAAATATACTAATCTTCTGTATATAATATAATATGAAAATTAATTTGTTTCTTTGTGTTAGCCAGGGACGAAGGAAAACTTTTACGTATTATTTACATTTCGTAGAAATTAATTTTATTATTTTTTACAATAGAATTTTCTCCCTTATTTCTTCCGAAAATTCTTTCTGTTAGCAACACTCCTGCCGAAGCGATTGATATGAATTTTCTTTGAAAATACATACTAGGAATTCTGACGTTTCCTAATGTTATCAGAGATAAAACAGTTCCCACAGAAAAGATAATAAATTCAAAACTTATTGTAGGGGACATGTGCCGACGTAGGCATTTCTCAAATTGGGTCGCTATATAAACCGCCGTGGCACGCGGCACTGCAGTTGCTCCCCGCCCGCCGTTGTACGCTAGCCTAAGCCTTCTTTGTTTAATGTAGAATCAAAGTAAAATATTAATTATTTGAAGTTTGAAGCGTGTCATTTCACAACCTTGTAGACTCACGAACACCGCGCTACTCGTGGCGTATCAGGTACGTGGACAGAAGCATCTTCGAGGCTCCATCATAATCCGTACATAAACTTGGTGGCGTGAACCCCAACACCAAACTGGTGACCCGCGCGCGTACAGTCTACAAGGTAACACGTGTACGCGAATTGAGGTCGTGCATTTTGAGGCGGCGTGGCAAGAAAAAAGGGGGCAACTCACAAAGGTAAGGCAGTGTACGCACGACTTCTATTTAAATATTAAAAATGGCGCAACCTACGATAGTCAAATTAGAAGACGCAGGATTGTCGGCGATTTCATTGGCAGCCAAGATCCCCGAATTTTGGACGGACCAGCCGAGGGTCTGGTTTATTCAGTTAGAGGCCATATTGGCACCGCAAAAACTGGGGGATGCAAGCAGATTCAACATGGTCGTCGCGAAGCTGGGAAAAGAGGTGATCCAACAAGTGACGGAGATCCTCATCAACCCGCCAGACGAAGGAAAGTACGAGCTGCTCAAAGGTAAACTGCTCGCAATTTATGAGGAATCGGAAAACCGACAGGTGCAGAAGTTGATCGGAGAGATGGAGCTGGGAGACCAGAAACCCAGCCATCTGCTCCGCCGCATGCAGGACCTTGCGAGAGGAAAAATTAACGACGAGACCTTGAGCGTACTCTGGTTGAAACTACTGCCAGCAGCTGCCCGAGGAGTTTTGGCAGCCACAGAAACGAAAAACTTGGACAGGTTAGCAGTGATAGCGGATAAGATCATGGAAAATTTGAAGCCGCAACCCGTGGCTGAGGTAGTTACACGAGACACAGCGTCGAGCACTACGTCAGTATTAGCGGAGATAGCGAAGCTCAGCGCAAGGCTGGACGAAATGGGCCGTGCAAGACCCGGTTGGAGAGGCAATCAAGGTCGCGGAAGGTTCCGCGGACGTTCGCGCTCCCGGGAGAGAAACGGAAACAGGCCGAGACGGACGCCGGATAGCCCAGATTGGCTATGTGTACACCACTACAGGTATCGAGAAAGAGCGAATCGTTGTGTGCAGCCGTGTACCTGGAAGACCCAGGAAAACTAGCGCAAATGCAGGTAAATCCGGTGGGTACCTGCATCGACTTAGGAAACCACCGCTTATGTGTAACGGACAAGGACAATGGTATGCGATATTTGATCGATACAGGAGCAAACATTTCAGTGTTACCTAAAAGTTATAAATCCGTGTGTGATAGTCCAGTGAACGATAAATATAAACTTTATGCCGCAAATGGTAGCGAAATACAGACTTATGGAACAAAAACATTGGTGTTAAATTTAAGATTACGTCGCGCGTTTAAATGGACTTTTGTGATAGCCGACGTTAGACAACCTATTTTAGGAGCGGATTTTTTGTCTAAGTATAATTTGTTAGTAGATTTAAGGAACAAACGATTGTTAGATCAAGAAACTAATTTGTACGTCATTTCTACGATTGTAAACACAGAGCATACGTCAATTTTCACTATAGCTGAGTCTCACCCGTGTTATTATCTCCTAAGTAGATTTCCTGAATTGACTAAGCCGACGTCATTCAAAGAGCCGCCACGTCACAACGTGAGACATCACATCGAGACTACAGGTCCACCAGCACATGCGCGCCCGAGACCGCTGCCGCCAGATCGATTTAAAAAGGTAAGAGAAGAATTCCGTCTTATGCAGGAAATGGGTATTTGCCGCCCGTCTAAAAGTGCGTGGGCGAGTCCACTACACGTAGTACCTAAGAAAGATGGAAATATAAGGCCGTGTGGAGACTATAGAGCGCTAAACGCTATTACGAAGCCTGATAGATACCCAATTCCTCACATAAGGGATTTCACGTTTATTTTAGCTGATAAGAAAGTATTTAGTAGGATCGATATCAATAGGGCGTATCATTTTATTCCAATTGCAGAGGAAGACGTAGAAAAAACTGCAATTATAACAAGTTTTGGCTTATTCGAATGGCCATGTATGTCTTTCGGTTTAAAAAACGCAGCGCAGACATTTCAGCGTTTTATGAATAATTGTGTTTTACAGGATTTAGAGGCAAATTTTCGTCAAAATAACCCGGAATATGCGAAATATAAACCGGAATTTGTTTTCTCATATTTAGATGATTTAATAGTAGCGAGTGAAAATAGTACGTTGCACGAAAAACATTTAGAGGCCGTTTTTCAAAGACTGCAGGAAGTAGGGCTAACTATCAACCTAGCAAAGTGTGCGTTTTCGCAGGATAAAGTTGAGTTTCTAGGTCACGAAGTCTCAGCCAACGGATTAAAACCCCTACCAAGTAAGGTCCAAGCCATTGTAAACTTCCCCAGACCGAAAACGGTAGAAGAACTGCGTAGATTTCTGGGCATGGTAAATTTCTATAGAAGTCATTTACGTCACGCAGCCGAATGTCAGGCAGAATTAAATAAGTATCTGCACGGGGCAAAGAAACGCGATAAAAGTAGTATAGTATGGACAGAAAGTGCTGTTCAAGCGTTCGAACAATGTAAGTTGAATTTACAGAACGCTGCTTTGTTAGCGTATCCGATTTCAGGTCAGGCGCTTGCCATTATGGCAGACGCATCAAATAATTGCGTTGGTGGAACGTTGCAACAAAAAGTGAATAACGAATGGGTACCGTTAGGTTATTTTTCGAAGAGGTTGACTGACGCACAACAAAAGTACAGTACCTACGATAGGGAGTTACTTTCGCTTTATTTGTCAGTACAATATTTTAGAAACATGTTCGAAGGGAGAGATCTTATTTTGTATACAGACCACAGACCCTTAACATTCTCGTTTAAAAAGTTAGGCAGCAACAAAGAAACACCACGCAGAACACGTCAGTTATTATTTATTAATGAATTTACGACGGACATACGTTATATGAAAGGTATAGAGAACGCGCCCGCAGACGCGTTATCGCGAGTCGAAACAATTTCGTGCCCGACAGTACTTGATTTCGCGGAGGTAGCTTTCGCGCAATCGAGCGATAAGCAGCTTGCCGAGATGCTTAGAGCAGGAAACGGTAATGTGAGACTAATAAAAATAGACTTGCCAAGCGTACCTAAACCGATTGTATGTAGTTTGCAAGGCGATAAAGCCAGACCATACCTACCCGAACAGTTTAGGCGTACCGCATACGAAGCAATACATAATCTTAGCCACCCAGGTATTCGAACAACGAGAAAAATGGTAACTAATAATTATTTTTGGCCCGGGATGAATAAGGATATAGGTATTTGGGCTAGGTCGTGCATAGAGTGTCAAAAAGCAAAAGTTCAGAGACACACTATGTCACCGTTAGGACAGTTTGCAAAAGTGGATAGAATGTGTCACTTACACATCGATATTACAGGTCCCTTCACTATGTCAGAGGAAGGATATAGATATTGTCTTACGATGATAGACAGAGAAACGGGTTGGCCGGAAGCATTTCCGATTAAAGACATTTGTGCAAAAACGGTAGCTAAACTTGTATATGAGGGTTGGATTACAAGGTACGGTTGTTTTATAAATCTAACTTCGGATCAGGGATCGCAATTTGAAAGCAGTCTCTTTAGGCATTTGATGAGTTATCTAGGTGTTAGTAAGTTTAGGACTACACCGTATCACCCACAGAGCAACGGAGCGATCGAGCGTTGGCATCGTAGTTTTAAGGCAGCCTTAATAGCGAGATTAACGGACAATAGGTCGTGGATCGACGAGATGCACACCGTCATGATGGGCCTATGCGCAGCGCCGCGTAGCGACACAGGGGTAAGTGCCGCAGAGCTAACCTTCGGGCGAACTCTCCGACTACCAGGTGAATTTTTCGAACCGTCAGATATCAAGATAACGGATGGCGAAGAGTACGTGAAAAAGCTGAAACAGGTAATTAGCAATCTAAGGCCAAAGCCTGTAGCACAAAGAGACTCCCGCACCATTTTTGTGCATCCGGCATTGAAGGAGTGTAAAAAGGTCTTCGTGAGATGTGACGTAATGCGAAAGTGTCTGTAGCCGCCTTACGATGGTCCGTACGACGTCATAAAGAGATTGGACAAAGCATATTTGATTCAATTACCTAACAGACAAGCACTCGTTTCCATAGACAGACTGAAACCGGCGTTTGTTCTTGACGTGGAAAAGCCACAACAAACGCCGGGTGAAATTGTAGTTAAAGAAAAATGTAAAGTTAGCGACACAGATATTTTGCCGATGCCACCAGCTACTCGTACGACACGAAGTGGTCGCATAAGCAAAATGCCAGTTAGATTTAAGTAGAACACTAAGGTAGCAACTAAGCAAAACAATATTGTGAAATGTATGCGATCCACAATTTTTTCTCATTCGAAGATAGAACTAGACTTCACTATTGGGAAGTAAATTTTGTTCATTCCGAGTTCAACAAGCAGTTGTGCAAGATGGGTAAACAACAAAGTAAAACCAACGCGGTCGAGGAGCAAGTGATTATAGCTCAAAACGCTTCAGCAGGAAGTCAGAAACTGGAAAGCAGTATCAAATTTGTTGGAAGTATTTCGATTGGGATAATAGCGTTGTTAACGCTTATCATAGTGTACTGGATATTACGTAAGTGCAACCAACACTCAAAACGTTGGGTTCAGCGAAGGTTGGACGGCGCAGGCGTAGCTTCAGTTGAACGTGGTCTCGCCACGGCAAACCTGCCGCCACAACCAGCACAAGTAGTAGTGACGTCAGCCAGTGTATAATGCATTACCTATAGGTACGTCGAAGCGAAATGAACAATGTGTTATTGTTATCGCGTTCGGACTTTAATTGTCAACATGAGTGGATCGGGTATATTGATAGGGCTGGCACAAATAAAAAACAGTGTGATTGTGAAATTGTGAAATTTTATTAACGTATTGTATACAGATTTGAGTTTTGTAACACAATTTATTTTCGTATTTGTTGTTGTTTGTAATGTTAACTGATAATTTGAATTTTGTAAACTTTTTAATTTTTTTTTGTAATTTGTTAATTTTTACCGACGTAAAAATTTGGGGCGGTGTGATGTAGGGGACATGTGCCGACGTAGGCATTTCTCAAATTGGGTCGCTATATAAACCGCCGTGGCACGCGGCACTGCAGTTGCTCCCCGCCCGCCGTTGTACGCTAGCCTAAGCCTTCTTTGTTTAATGTAGAATCAAAGTAAAATATTAATTATTTGAAGTTTGAAGCGTGTCATTTCACAACCTTGTAGACTCACGAACACCGCGCTACTCGTGGCGTATCAGGTACGTGGACAGAAGCATCTTCGAGGCTCCATCATAATCCGTACATAAACTTGGTGGCGTGAACCCCAACACCAAACTTATATTAATAAAAATCAATTGCCGCATTTAGATATGACAAATGCCTGACAAATGCCTGCCTGAATGACTTCAAATATTTTAGTTTGGGGTAAAATCGAATTTCATGTGGTAACCCTGTTTTTCATACAAATAACTCATTCTATTTTTAAAATGACAACTGTCAGAAATCCACGGAATTAAAAATCAGAGTACCGTATAGGTAATAAAAGTGACCACTGACCCGAACACGAAGGCGACAGTGAGCACTTCTCGCGAGTGAGGGTCCAGCACGGCTACAGCGCCGCCGATGCTGCCGCACAGCATGCCGCGCGGGTACCAGTTGACCGAACACACCTCCCACTTCTGACCCTCGAACTCCACATTGATCACCACCGGATCTGTCAAACGTCACAAGTATATGAATTTGTTGGGGGTTCTTCTCAGACCGGAGCGCGTTTGGAACCCTCGCAGTTTTAGTTTTAAGTTCTCGAAAGTAATTATCACCATTACCTCACTTCCATGTACTTGTAAAATTGTCGTTCAAAAAGTGTATCAGTGTACCAATCTTCTTTCAAATATAAAACAAAGTCGGGTTTGTTCGAACACTTATAACTCGAAAGTGATTGGACCAATTTTCATTTTTTTTTGATTTGATGTATTTGGGACCATCCCGAATACTAGAATAACTATTAAAAACATTGGGAAATTGATGAAAAAATTAAATAAAAGAAAAAACATCTTCCCATACAAAGCGGTTTGGTTACTGTCAAACATTTAACGTTCAACCCGTCGATACGGTAAACTCCCTCACCCGTACCTAATACCTATACTATAATTCATCTGTACGTGTGTTTGTCACCTAACTCCTCCTAAGCGGCTGGACCGATTTGGGTGAAATTCTGTGGTATTTCAATGGGTTGGTAGTTTGAAACCGCAATTGCCGGGTAGGTACAGGTAACCTACCGGGTCTCGATAGGTGTATGTCATTGAGCAGGACGTTTGACGAGTTTTGAATAAATTTTATTTGACTTTGACTTTGAATGGGGCTACTTTTGTCTGCCCTTCTTAACATGTGTAGAATTGTAAGCACCATTCCAAACCAGTGGTAGATTCATTTGTCGATTCAAAAGCACTTGTAAAGGTTTATCTGAATAAAAAATATGTCTTAGACTTGCCTTTACACAAGTTTAAGAACTCTATTAAAAGTATGCTCATAAAAAAAAGCTTATTATACAATTGAAGATTATATCACTACATAGTATAAAACAAAGTTGCTTTCTCTGTCCCTATATCCCTATGTCCCTATGTATGCTTAAATCTTTAAAACTACTCAACGGATTTTGATGCGGTTTTTTTTAATAGATAGAGTGATTCAAGAGGAAGGTTTATAAGTAGAAAAATTGGACCCGGTAGGTGGCGCTAATAGCGGGCAGGATGACGTCTGCCGGGTCCGCTAGTAAACGATAAAAAGCTTGGATTTAACTCGTTCCAGCAATGCGCGAGACGGCATTTCAATCATGTACATTATAATTCGGCCGTTCAGAGAATGCGTTCCTGACACGTCGCGATTGAACTGACGACGTAGCTTTGTAATGGCGTTGCAGTTACGATAAAAATATTTTTGCTGGTTGTTTACCGTTTTAACAATTGATGAGCATTAAAACAACATTATTATATCAATAATCAATGAATGTTATAATTTTGTGCCAAACTGAGTGTCAAATAACTTGGTAAACAATATTTTTCTAAATCTATACTGCGCTATTACAAGGTTATGTCAGCGCCTTATATTTGTATAATAGTGCTGTGCTAAAAATAACAGGCAAGTATCGTAATCTGTTCTTATACAGTTATTCTTATAATATAAAATAATACGCTTTGTTTTTCTTTTTAAGAATTTGAAAATAATGGACTATAAGATAACTTTTATGAAATATAAAAATAAAACTATGACCAAACCGAACGCGCGAAAGAAAGTAGCATTTTTATATTTAGGTTGAATAAAACAATTTTATTATATGAATATTACCTTTTTTTGGTTTCTACTTAAATAACTAAAATATAAATTTTAAATGATTCCGCCAATTTAAAACGAAAATAATCTTAAAATAATGCGCCGGTTCATTTTGGAGGAACGGTAACGAACTCAGTGTTATGTTGTGCCCATCACTAGTCGTGACTAACTGATAGGTGTCAGGAACGCATTCTCTGAACGGCCGAACTTTAATAATAATAATTGTTATAATGTTATTTTTAAAAAGAGCAACCGCCGAGTTTCTTGCAGGTTCTTCTCGGCTGGAACTGCATTCCGAACCTGTGGTAGATTCAATTGACGATTCAAAAGTACTTGTAAAAGTTTATTTGAATAAAAAACTTTTCTATTCTATTCTATTTTGATTACCTTCGTCGGGTTTGTTGGTGCGGAACATGACGAGGCGGCCGCCTCCCGACGCGTACAGCTCGTACTCGTCGCCCCAGCACAGCGCGTACACCGCACCGCGTAGCGCCGGCGCGAGCGTCCGCGCGGCGCGCTCGCCCTTGCCACTGGCCTCGATCAAGCCCACCTGGGGGGTGAAAGAAAGAAAGAAAAAATGTTTATTAAAGTGCTGTGCCACACATAATAAGTAAATCACCCCCGACGCTTCCAGCACTTGTGCACTTAAACAAGGGTGAGGGTTATTCTCTTAAGCTCTGGTTTCCTATGATTGCCAGTGCCGTCTTATAGCGGCCGTTAAAATACGGACACAAAAAGACGGCCGTCTTTACGGTAACATGTGGAAAGTTCCGCGGCCGTTATTGTAGCGTCGGCCACCTTTTTTGTATAAACAAACGTCAAACGAAACGTATCCAGGAGAGAAATGGACAACCTTGCATTTAGCATTAATAATTTACTTGGAGGATGAACTATCATAAGAAGAGGAAAATAGTCGTATGGATAATATTTAAAAACAATAATCACTACATAGTATAAAACAAAGTCACTTTCTCTGTCCCTATATCCCTATGTCCCTATGTATGCTTAAATCTTTAAAACTACGCAACGGATTTTGATGCGGGTTTTTTTTAATAGATAGAGTGATTCAAGAGGAAGGTTTGTAAATAGAAAAATTGGACCCGGTAGGTGGCGCTAATAGCGGGCAGGACGACGTCTGCCGGGTCCGCTAGTCTATAATAATATAAAGAAGCTTGTCCTGACTGACTGATCATCAACGCACAGCCTAAACCACTGAAGCTAGAAACTTGTTAGGCGCACACTAAGAAAGGATTATTGCAAATTCCACCGCTAAGGGGGTTAAATCTGTGGTTAAATCAGGGATGCAAGTTTGTATGAAAGTCAGTCATTTTTCAAGTTATATCCATGAAAACTGGTATTTAGGTTTTCGGTTAAAAATAAAGAATTACGTGTTTAAGGAATTTTGGAAAAACTACCCCTAATTGGGCTAAATGGGGGATGAAAGTGTGTCATTTTTGAAGTTATATGAATGAAAATCGGAATTTGTATTGCCAGTTAAAAATAAAAAATTACGTGTTTCTGGAATTTTGGAAATTCTACGCACAAATATCCACGCGGGCAAAGTCGCGAGCATCAGCTAGTAATATTTAAAACAATATTTTTTTTAATGGGTTCACAGCTATCAAATAAAACGTCATTGAACCATGCGACACCGTCAAGACGACCGTCATGCAAATGGCGGCACCGCTTTTTAACGTTACGGTGCCAATTAACGCTCTTAGCGCATCCAATCTAGTTGGTTGAAAAGAACCTTTCGAAGTGTGCCAAAGGGGATTTGTTACGTGAAAAAGAAAATGATTGATGTTCCCACTAATCAATCGTATCGTGAATATTAATTATAGTCTACAAAATGTAGAAAAAAAATTGGTTGTCTGTAAAGTCGGTTTACGGACAATACAATTTTACGTGATAGAAAACAAAGTGAGATAGATGTATCACACACAAGCCGAACGCTCAACCCGATCGTGCCTTCTCTATCGCATGTTCCGCGCTCTCGCTTGTTCATGTTTTTTCGTGCGTGCAGCCAGCGTTCATCGGTAAAAACTTACCCTACTTTCCGCAGTAGCGAACGCGATTAGATTTTCTCTGGTGGGATGCCAGGCTACGGTCAACACTTTGCCCTGCACATTCTGCCAGTACGCAGTGACGTGGCCCACGGACAATTTGGTTTCATCCTCCTCTAATATGTCCGTTTCCCAGACCCTGACAGCTCCGTCCCCCACGCTTATTGCCACACTGAAAGGTTAAAAAGTTATAAAATTGACTACTGTAGTCATCTTAATCACACATTTTAGTCACATGACACATCACAATTGACAGTTGCCAGTTAAAATGTACAGGAAAAAAATCAGCAGATGGTAACCTCGTAGCGAGAAAATTAAGTACAATTCAGACCTGATGGAGCACGCTCGACCGCAGCGACAATCCATTAAAAAAATCTAAATATATAATTTAACATATTTATTCATAGCGTATTTGAGACATATTAGCCGACCATTACCACGTTCCACGGAATGCGCGAACAACTGCGAAGATTTCCGGATTTGAGCATTACTTGCCAAATTGTATTGTTTGAATTTGATTTATTCACTATTGCGATTTGCCGCGCTACGTCAGGTCTGAATCGTACTTTACTAGCTCAAAATTTCTCCAGTAAATAATGATGTTTTAGAAATTATTGAAATACACATTTAGTGAGTATTTAGGTTTTCATTGTTGAAGATGTGCCAGTATGCTTAGTCTCAGTTTGCAGAGCTCAAGAACTTTACTAAATACTACTGATCGAAACACAATGACTTCAGAGTAAAATCGCTTTTTTTAAGCTTTGATTTCGCCAATACTATCAGCATTTGTTTACAGCCAGTGCTCCAAGCAGAAATGTTATAAAATAAATATTCGAATTACGACTTTAAAATAAGAGTCTTTGGGTTGATTTTGCATTATATATTACAGTTTTTCGATACGATATATTTAGTAAAGTTTTGGAGGTGTTCAAACTGAGACTAAGCATACAGTTTACAAAATAATGATGAAATTGTGCCAAATCGAAACAAATTAAAATGTTACCTTTTGGCGTCATAGGGACAGGACTGTATCGTGAATATGGAGCTTCCGGACGTATTGTAGCTACCGATCATCGCTCGTTTCTCCATGGAATAGCAAATGAGACTGCGATCCTGTCCAACCGTCCACACTCTCCACTGGTCCGGCGACTGATCGCCCGATCGTTCCGCAGACTGATCGCTCGATCGATCCGCGGACTGATCGCTCGATCGATCCGCAGCTTGCACGCGCGGCGCGTTCGTAGCGACGCAATACAGCCCGCGCTTGTGCAACGAATGAACTACCCTCCAATTCAATTTCTTTTTGCTACAAAGGAATATAAAATTATGTTACATTTATGTTACACTTATGTTACACTAACGACCTGCCCCGTCTTCGCACGGATGGTGTTCCTAGAGAAATTGCAATGAAACAAGACCCAAATTTCTTTTAGTAAATGTTTGTATTTCATTACTTAAACATCAGTGATCAGGGACACAATGAAGAACGGTTAAACAATAACACGTCAGGGTACATATTATAAAGGACTAGCCATCCGCCCCGGCTTCGCTCGTGGTACATATTATATAGCCTATAGCACTCAAAGATCACGTACATATCCAACAGTGACAGAATTTTTGAAATCGGTCCAGTTGTTCCTGAGATTAGCACGTTCAAACAAACAAACTCTTCCGCTTTATTATATTAGTATAGATATATCACACACAGTGGTGGGCTCAGCTTAAAAGATGATGCATTCCAAGTGTGAGCCCCATGACCAAATATTGTGGATATATCTTGTCGATTTGAAACCTTTATTTAAATACGTTCTTTAATTTGAGGGGAGAATTTGGAGGATGAACATTAAATATTTGACAGTTACGAAACCCATGAACGTTTTGTATGGAAAAATGTTTTTTCTTTTATTTTATTTTTTCATCAATTTTCCAATGTTTTTAATATATATATTCTGCTATTCAGGACAGATTCTTTCAGATTTTTGTTTTATTTTACTTACATTTTTATAATTAATTAAAAAAAAATATTGGAAACTTGTCCATTATGTTTACTTACCAATCAATCATTAGTGGATTGCACTGAAGTAAGTGGCTTTTTCCGTCGGCTATTAGCAAAATATTAGGCTTGTACCATATTAATGTGGTGTAGTGGGGATTTTTGAATTTCTTATTCACAGTATTCGCGACCACACAGCTGCCTATTAGTTTACCAGTTTTCGACCATAACCTTATGCCACTGAAAATAAAAATGGAAACACAATAGAAAATGGGTTTTAACTTTGGTGGCATGCCTAAAACACCACCATACGCAAAAAGTCATGAAATAGCAGCCGCTGAACAAACTATACTAAATCTATACAATCTAACTGTTAATACAAACAAAAATTGTCACATACACCAGTGTCCTATTGTCGCGTTTGTGAGACTTTGTAGCTCAAAGATAGCATATGACATATTACATGTAAAGTCCGTTCGGTAACATAGTGTCGGTACTGGCGCAGGTGCTCTTAGTATTCTACTTTTATTTTTATTATTTTTTTACTGTTTGTAATTTTTTTTCTATTCTAACAGAATATCTGAATAGTCTGCCAATCCAAGTCCAAGAAAAGTTTTTATCCAAATAAATAGTGAATGGTTAGTGATAAACTTAATGAAATGTATCTGGATGGATATCCAATGGTTAGAAAAGTCTTGCCAACCAAGAAACTACAAGAAACTCTTGTGGTTGTTCTTTAAAATAAAACAAAGAATGTTTAAATCTTAAATTATCTGATAATTCTATAAAAACTGTATTTCTACATAAAATGTTTCGAAAAGATCTGGGTTTACTTTAGAAAAAAAAAGTGTTTTTTCTTCTGGTTGGATAATCACTTAACATATATTCGTTTAGTAATCACTAACCATCTCACCACTCGTGAAAAAATTGTTTTTACTGACCCATATTTTCCGATTGTAGCTAAAACATGCCTCTGTACATGACTACTGAATCCATTGTTAGTTTCAGAGGTTGTTTCTTTTTTATCCAGTGAGGTCAAATCAGAAGTTTCTGGCTCACTATCCACATGTGTCTTATCCAAAGCCTCGGCGAGACTATCTACAGTTTCATTATCATTATCATCATCCGATTCATCTTTCATTTTCAAAATATCGTTTTTGAGTTTCAAACATTCAGCTAAAAAGTCATCCGTCTCTTTTTCTTCTTTAACTCTAACTATTATGTCCTTTGGTACAAACTTTTTGTGCCCAAACTCATCGGCCTCATGATCTTTATATATATCAAACGTATCATCCTCTTGAACAATTGACTCATCAAAACTGTCATCGGGTAAACTCTTTGTGGCTCCACAATCGTTGAAATCCTCTTCGTCTGCTTCGGATGCTCTTGTTGATAATTCCGTAGCAACTGAGTCATTTATATTTTCATCGTCCACTTCAGATCTGATTTTTTCCAATCGTTTCATAGCACTCGATTTTCTAATGTATTTTTTGAGACTTTTTCTGATAAGCACCTCATATTGTGGACACCACGACACATTGACAATCTCGTCATCTTGCCCTCTTACTTTGTAGACAACATTACCTGGGCCTGAAATTAAGAAAAATTAAAAGTATTGCAAAATTGTGTGAGAGTCATATTAGTGGTAATTTGGCTTTTATCTTATTTTTTACCCGACTACGGCAAAGCCATAAGGGTTATGATTTTAGCAGTCTATGTATGTATGTATGTTTGTACCTAATTTTTGGGTGTACCACAGTAGCGCCTAAGCTACTGGGCCGATTTTGATGAATGAGGTGTCAACTATTCTTTATGGTCTGGGTGACATAGGCTACATTTTATATACGACAAAAATCGAGAAGCGACGTCCGAGCGCCAAAACTAAAATATTATTCAGTTTCGGATAGACATAATAGATGACGCCACTAGCTGCTTGGCCAGAGCTTTCTGCACACTAAATTATTATTTTATATTAAATTAAATTACTAAGTATAGTCGGGTTTTAGTTTATAAACTTTACCTATTTTACACAATACTTTTGCATACATTTAAAATAGAATGTATTCCATAAATAATTTATAACACAACAGTCTAATGAAAATAAATAATAAAATGTTTTTGAATGAATACTATCAATCATAGAAAATATGGGTATTTACTGCAAAATTTTTACTCAAAAACAGTAAATGATGATGTGTTACGTATTCATGATATACAAAATACGGTTAGCACGTTCGACTGTGGATATCGAGGTCCTGAGTTCGATCCCGGGTCGGGCCAAAAAAAAAAATTCGAGGTATTGGGTTTTTCTGTCAAGAAATTCTCAGTGCCAGCCCGGAGTTGGAAGTTGGCGGTGTTAGATACACCCCCGTGCCTCGGAGAGCACGTAAAGCCGTCGGTCCTGCGCCTGATCTCTCTCCGGTCGTGTCGCATTGGCTTCATCGGACTATGAGAGTGAGGGAATAGAGAGTGCACCTGTGTACACACTTGTGCACTATAATATCTCCTGCGTAGATGGCTAGTTTCTGCCTCGGTTGTGATTGGCCACCGTGGCCGAAATTCGGTCAGGAGGACATTATTATTATTATTATACAAATGTAAATAAAGCACAACCACTCACCATTTAGATCTAAAACGAAGACAACACCCTGTTTGGTGCCCACAGCAACAGTTAAAGGTACGTGGTGAGAGCAAGACATACAAGTGGGTCTGAACTTCTTCAGAAATTTATGATAAGTTTTAGCTACATTTGAATTCAAGTCCCATTTCACAACATTGCCATAGGTGCCGACTGATATTGCAAATGGTTCACTGCTGTATCCCACGCCTGTCACCTCCTTGAACATAAGATAAATTAAACTTTTAAAAAACCCCCAACATTCGCCATTTCGTGGTGGCGGCCACCTTGTATTCATCATGCTCAACCCATTACCGGCTCACTACAGAGCACCGGTCTCCTCTCAGAGTGAGAAGGGTTTTGGCCATAGTCTACCACGCTGGCCAAGCGGATTGGCAGACTTCACACACCTTTGAGAACATTATGGAGAACTCTCAGGCATGCAGGTTTCCTCACGATGTTTTCCTTCACCGTTAAAGCAAGTGATATTTAAATACTTAAAACGCACATAACTCCGAAAAGTTAGAGGTGCGTGCCCGGGATCGAACCCACGACCTCCGATTAGAAGTCGGTCGTCCTAACCACTAGGCTATCACAGCTTTTTTTTTGTATTTGCATAGTACTATTCTACTAGTCAAGCCCTTTCATTTGATACCCATATTGAGGGGGTTGTGGACCGTTCACCATCATGGACCGATTTTCATCAAACATAGCTAAGAAGTAAGAACACTCCCGACAAATTCACGTTTCAAACAAAAAAAAAACGCATTCAAATCAGTTCACCCATTTGAGCGCTATGGGGGAACAGACAGACAGATAGAGACAGACAGAGACATACACACACACAGACATAGACATGTCAAACTTATCTTACAGTTATGTCTTGCGGTTATATTAAGAGGCGAATATTTGTCTGGTGTCAACTATAAATATGTATAGATTGCTTATATAACATATACATAACCAGAACTTATTTATAGTCTGGTTGTAGAAAAATCCCTGCACCGATAAAAATTCTAAGTCCAGAATCAAAAACTGGGTAAAAACCATACTGGTAACATTCTTACCTCTCTCACATTTTGATGAGTATCAAGCCAGTGGGTAGATTTTATTTTTGTCACATTTTGAACACATTCTAGGCTCCATTGCTTCACACTGCCGTCTGCACTGGCTGTCAAGAACAGCTTCTTGTCAGGCCATTCTTGAGATATATCAACACTAACTATCCTAAAAAAAAGGGTAAAACATAATATTATAAAGGCGAAAGTTTGTGTATGTGCATGTATGTTTATTACTCTATTAATGCTGTAATTACTGAACCGATTTGGCTGCAATTTTGAATGGAAATAGATTATGCCCTGACTTAACACATAGGCTACTTTTTATCCTGAAAAAATCAACAGTTCCTATGGGATTTAAAAAAAAAACGGCATCTACAACTACAGCTATAGGTAGATTATTATAACAAACTTCCTTGAATGTAGGGATTAAGGTTGGGAAAAGGAAAGGGAACAGGAACCGGAAATCCACAATTCCCTCACAAATGACCCATTAAAAACAGTCGCTACACCCGAGCTCGGTGTTACATCCAAAGTCGCTATAGCCACATGAATTTTGTACTAAAGTATGATTTAAACTCAAGGGACTTAGATTTAGTCGCTATAGCTAAATGGTCGCTACAACCAAGGTTATAATCAAAGATCAGAATAGGTAGTACAATTTCAGGTGAATGACCTGGAACATTATCAATAGTATGGATATGACAGCAGGATTTCTGTCTTGCGCGATTTTGATACCTCATATAATGTTCAGTAGCAAAGAGATTTCTCTTTTTCATGTTGTACTAATAACAAGCAAGAAAACCAGGGATAATATTTCATTTTGGCATACCCACATTATGATATCATGCGAAATTGCACTACCTATTCCAAACTTTGGTCATAAATAATAAATGAAATCTACTGTATGTGACTAAGTAGTCTATTAATACACAGCATGAGTTAACTAACATAAAATACATAAGTCCTTATTTAGGATACAAATATAGATCATGTAACCTAAACCCAGTTCAAGAATGGGCTAACTATAAAGTATCTGCTTGCATTTGGGATGATATAACTTTATGGAGCAAGAATTCGCCCAATAGCTAAGGTGGGAGGTGGGAGGTCTTATAAATACCTCAATCTTGGTCAGGCTGAAAAATTAAGCGACATGGTAAAGAAATTATTGATTTCTTTTTACTTTACAGGCTGTCAAATTACTTACTATTATATATATTTTGTTAATAAAGGTGGGCAAATACAAAAATTAAAAATCAATTATTATATTTAAACCTAAGATATATCTTTAAATCTAAGATCAGATTTTTCTTTTTCATTTGTAGTAAGGATTTTTGATTTTCTTATTTTTTGGAAAGAGGATTGATTGAATATACAATGATTTAATATACATAATTACAACAATAGTTACAAGAAGCACAGCCAGAAGAACAGCATTTTGATTATAGTTTGAGATTGGCTAGTTCTATTAATTCAACTTACCTCTCCGCGTGCGCTCTATTTACAACGTGGGCATGATAATAATCCCCGGTTCCTGATCCATGACTTGCATTCAATGGTTCCAGAACACAAAGGCTCTTGCTGGGACCGCCATAAATCAGCCAACCATCTATGGATATGGCTACTCCAGATACTTGGAACCAGTTTGGAGATGGAAATATTACAGTTGCGTTCATACTTACAAAAAAAGAGGTAATTATTATTCACCGGTAAAATAATTGTCTAACGGTTACAATCAATCACCAACAAATCAATATTCCAATAATCAATCTATCAAATTTTCAAATAGAGCGCATGCATTCTACACAGACGAAAAAACAAATAAATGACAAGTTTAATTTTACCATAGAGAAAAGACGAAATGAACGAATGATTATTATAATAATCTATGATATTGATAGGTTACCAGAATCTCATGAAAAATACATAGAGATAATAATAATAAGAGATAATAATAATAAGTAGAGTTGGCATACCTACCTTAAAAACGTGCCAAAAATACACTCACACACGCACAATCCTGTAACATAAAATGGCGCGTGTTCATTGTGATGTCTCAAGTTGTGCGTGTGTGAGTGTTCATGTATACATTTTAGGGAGGCCATCTTAAGTCACGAGTCTGCCGCAAACTGTTTTATTATTATGTCAAAAATGTAATGTTGTCTCTTTCCACTTATGAAAATTTTGATAAGCTTGAGCTATTTTCCGATCTACTATTTTCTATAGGATATTATGCCAACTCTATTTATTATTATTACCTCTATGGAAAAATAGGGAAATTAAATTTTGTAGTAAGCAACACTAGGTTAACTCGTCTGCCCTAGTGATAAACAAAGTAGGTAATTACATTCAGATTTCAGAACAATTTTACAGGACAAGCAAAAACATTGAAAATGATTGAAAACTCTTATTATAAATAAGGGCAACCTTTCTACAAAAAGAAAGCCGGCGCCGAAAGACCGCACTTACGCGGCGCTGCACTGATGTCAAAATATTCTTTCTATCATTTTGTATCCAGGGGCATATCGCACTAGAGCGGCGCCGTTCTTTCTCTCGATAGAGAGTACCTATTTGTGTTCTGTGTTTATACCAGGGCCCTAACACTCCATACAAATATTTTTTCTTAGAAAAGTTCGAGTCTCGAGAGAGTTCATCCACATTGCGTTAGATGGCGCTATTTCGGTAATTTTTCGACATTCCGCAGAATAGTATCTGTGCCGTAAGGCCCGGTGCACACGGTAGCTAGTTTAGTCTATGGCGATTTGCTGGCGACCAAATAGCGGTGCTCGCGATATCGCTGGCAAAATATCTACTGTGTGGACACAACAGACATAAATGACCAGCGAGTCTCTGTCGATCAGTTGCTGCGTGTTTACCCGCTGTTACAGAATGTAATATTTTTTGCTCAGTACATAATATTATCTTTTATTTCATGGTTAGTCCAGTAACTTTAATAATCCGACCTTGCATCAGATCGTGTAGTTCAGATTTTTTGCAAACTTGTTTATGATGTTGACACTATGAATAATCCGAGTTTTTGACCAAGAGCGACGAACGCAACTTTGTCAAAAATTGAAAAACCGCGAAAATTTCGGATTTTTTTCAGATTTTGGCGGTTAAAACCGAAAGAGACTAGTTCTTGATACTACTTTTCAAAGCGTTTTCAAAGTAGAATAAAATTGCTACAATTTAAGACCAGAACCAGCTCTGTAGGTACATTACTTACTGAAATGCTCGTGACTTATTCGCGTGAATTTTTAATCTCATACAAACTTCCATCTCCCATTGTACCAACTTAGGAGTAGTTTTTTCCAAAATTCCTTAAATACATAATTTTTTATTTTTAACCGAAAATACCAATTTTCATGAATATAACTTGATAAATGACATGAAAACGTGACGGGGTCTCATTTAAACTTTCACCCCTTATTTAACCCACTTGTAAATAGAATTTTCAAAAATGCTGAAATTCATATTTTTTATCTATAGCCTAAACATCAATTTTCATGGATATAACTTGCAAAATGACAAACTTTCATTCTGTATTTAACCCCCCAGTAGTATTTCCAATAATCCTTTCCTAGTGTGCGCCTATTCCATAAAATGAAGCTTCTGTGAAAATTTTCTTCTTGATCTAGATGTTCTTAGTCTGTGGTCGCAACTATCAAGTCCATCCACAGTCCACTATGGTCATTAGTCTGTGGTTTCGTCACCTTTTGTTATCCGCGAATGTGCTCCGTTTGTGTTTTTGTGATTTTGTACGACTTTGCTTGATCCCTGGACTCCGAAGACTTCGTCATTCTGATTGGACTTACGCGTAAACCCCTGAGCACTGTTTTACCTAACGATTTGGACTCATAGTGACCGATTAGATTTAGATAATGGTGATTCAATAATGTGACGTACTGTAGTGAATTTATATAATAAAAGGAAACATAAAAGCCATCCAATCGCTAAACTGGTGTTTTATTTGCCTAAATAACTTACATCACTACATAGTATAAAACAAAGTCGCTTTCTCCGTCCCTATATCCCTATGTCCCTATGTCCCTTTGTACGCTTAAATCTTTAAAACTACGCAACGGATTTTGATGCGGTTTTTTTTAATAGATAGAGTGATTCAAGAGGAAGGTTTATATGTATAATAACATCCATTAAATAGTGGAGAAATAAACTGTTATTTTTGAGGTTTCTAATGTGATGTCGTAAATAATTACATTTTTTCTGCTTACATTGCAAACGCAGGCTGAACCCTACGAGATTTATCAAAATAATGTACTAAGTATTGTACACATTGAAAAGGTCTACAGAAAAGTCCGCGATGGTATATGTCTATCTCTTATGGATATCCCACAATAACATTTTTTTGTCATTTACTTTTTACGACAAATAATGGCTAATTTTCGAAGCGATTTCAACCAATACAGCATTAATCCTTATCTAATTAAATACCTTAAATACATTGTTGATTTGATATAAATCCATATGGCCCTTTACAGCATATGATTTAAATGAATACTTTCGAAGATATTACAGATTTAAAAATTGCGGCGGCGCGGCGGGAGCGTGCCTATAAGCGCGTCGTCGGTGGCCGCGGTTCTCCCTATTATATTAGCCCAGTGTCGATAATTTTTGAAACCAAAAAAAAATCACAGTACGTAGGATGAAACCCATTGGAAAAGGAGGAGAATATTATAAAAATACAAGGAAAAATAATTTACGGGCGATCTGAGCTCGGGAAAAAGGGGGGGAGTTTTATGGGTAAAAAACGGTTTATCTTGATTTCCGGCAAAACTAGAAGTCCTATGGAAAAAAATCAAATAGCAAAGTTGTAGGTAATAAAAAGATCTACAACTTTTGTATTTACACTTTTTTCACATAACCTCAAAATTTATGTGAAAAGTTCAAAAAACCAAGTTTTTGGTTTTTTATTTTTATCTTTTAAAATAAATATTTTTTTTCACGGAATCTGGTGAAAACTTACCTTTTTATGTCCCAAATACACTGTAATTTATTTGATTTGAAATATTTAGTTTTTCTCCTTATTTTTGACTTAATATCGACTTAATTAGCTGTCATTGTCATTTACAGGTGAGTTATTTATATGGAAAACAGGGTTAAAATCTACGAAGTACGATTTTACCCCAAACTACTTTAATTCCCTGTCAACATATAAAGCTCTAAGCCGCTTAATAATATTAATTGTTTTGCCCTAAAATAGAAATTCCTAAGAATGGAAACTAGAAAGTGCATACTAACAGCAATAGAAAACAAAAGAAGCACATTGAAAAAATTTATTCAAAAATGGAAGTCGAATGACATTATCACCATGAAGTGTCTGTCAGGCATTTGTCATATCTACATGCAGCAGTTGATTTGTATTTGCATAAGTTTTGAATTTTTTATCTTTTTTGTGGGAATTATTTTTTTCTCTGGTAACATTATGAAACGTCAGAATTCCACGGAATTAGTAATTCGGGTATAAAGTGAGATATAGTAAGTTCATTGTGGAAAATATCGTAAAAAGTCAAGCCGCCTGGGAGCTTTCATCGAAAACACTGCCTAATCCCTGAGCGGGTAGTACCTACCTACGCATAATATGCTCTACTACCCGTGCGAAGCCGGGGCGGGTCGCTAGTTTAATAATAAAAATTAAAAATAAGTACCCAGGAGCGCGATTTTCTTGGCTTTAATTGTCGTATACCGTTAGATGGCGCTTTACGACAAGGTCACTGTTATCTCTAAACCATTAGGTACTCTGTGGTTTATACCTAGTATATTAGTGATCTGTGGTTTATACTCTTAGAGACTAGTATATTAGTGATCTGTGGTTTATACTTGCTTGTTGCTCTGTGGTTGCTTCTTTGTAAGCACTTTGTAAGTTTGTTTTGAAAATTGAAAAGCATTGAAAAGGTTTTGCAGTTGGTTTCGCAATAAAATAATATCTTAGCATTTGGTGAAGATCTAAATAAATCACTTCGTAATTATTGTGCATAGGAATAAAGTTTATTTCTACGTGACGTGTAATAAATAAATATGGCTCACTACAAGGGTGCAGCTTCTGAAGCTGGCAGAGCCATGCATTTGATGAAGAAACGAGAAAAAGCACAGCAGGAAATAGAACTTCGAAAAAAGAAAATCGAAGAGGACCTCAAGATAGAGAACATTGAAAACAAATTCGCTACACACTACGATGCAGTGGAGCAACAACTCAAGAGCTCCACCATAGGGCTGGTGACTCTGGACGAAATGAAAGCAAAGCAGGAGCACATAGTGCGGGAGAGAGAGAAAAAATTGGCTCAGAAAAAAGCGGAAAAAGAGAAGGAACGCCAGAAGGAAATTGAAGCCAAACAGGCGCAGAAAAATAAACAAAAACGACAGGTATTTCAATGCCAACGCCAACATTTTTTATCCCTTTACCCTTTGCCATGCTAACTTTCCAGGCTCAGATTTAAAGCCTGCTTTAAATGTATTAATTTAAGTATAGGAAGTTGTTTTTATTGAACCTAATAATTATTTATTACCCTATTATGTAAGTTACACTTTTCAAATTGTCATTTCCAGATTCAAGCTCTCTCATTTGACTTTAATGAAGGCGAGGAAGAAGACTGCGATGAAGAAAATGAAATAGAAGTGAAACCGGAAACCACTTGGCGAGATCAGAGTGAAGTGGTAAGTATTTATACTATACAACATCAGTTAAGATCAGGTTCAGCCTAAGATTATATTAGAAACTTTTTGAAATGAAACTTCTTTAGTATCGTTGTGCATTTGAAAATCCATGCTACGAAAACGACACAAAAATCCTATCTTGCGTACCAGGACTCCATAAAGTGTTAGGAGGTTGTTTGAGTTCCCAGATGCTGCACAAGTGTCAGAGAGGTACAAACATACATATTCAAATAGGATTTAGCCTGCGAGAGAATAAGATAGGAGTCCAAATCGGTTTCCATGATGACTGCTCTCTGCCTATGTTCAGTTTTTGTACCCTTATATTTCAAAATGGCATCCAGCCAATGTCAGAGATGGAGGAATATATAGGGAATATATGGCCAAGAAAAGCCAAAGACAAATATATGGAGAACCTTGGAGGAGGTATGCCTATGTGCAAACTGATTAGAAAAGGGAAAAAAGAAACAACAATACCAGTGTCAAAATTATTTATTTCTGTATTGTCCGGAAGAGCTGCATCAATATATAGGTTTAACAATGTAGAATTCAGTAAATAAAGGCATAATACATTATTATTTGAAAAACATAAACAAGGTTTTAATGTTTAATATAATATTTACATAATATTTTGGAGCATTCGAAAAATTAAAATATTTCACTTCTGTTGTGTGTGATTTTTTTTTTATTTTGAAACATGTTCAAATTATAATTACACCTTAAAATCTAGGGGTTAAAAAAAATCCTGGATTGAAAGTGCAATGTTTCTGTTTTTGAGTTCAATAATAAGCTATAATTCAAGAAAAATTAAACCAACTTCAATATACTGAAAGGAGCCATGACCTGGCTCATTACACATACCTTGAAAACCTGGCAAATTACATTAGTCCATACCTTGAAAATTACTGAACCGATTTTGATGAAGCTTGCACTGTTCCATAAGTTGAGCTAAATGTAAGCCAATAAAAAAAATCCTTTTAATAGTTTCAGAGAAATGTGTGGACAAACATACATACTTACAAACCAACATATATATATTAATATAAATTAGTTACATCGTGTAATATGTATCACCAAATAAATTTAAAAAGTTTGTTTCAGGTATGTAAAAAAATTAAAAAGAATCCAGATGTTGATACTTCGTTTCTACCGGACAGAGAGAGAGAGGAGGCGGATCTTAAGTTACGCGAGGAGCTGAGGCTGGAGTGGGTCATGACCCAGGCCAGCCTCAAGGACGAGCCCATCACCGTCACCTTCAGCTACTGGGATGGCTCGGGCCATCGACGGAATGTCACATTGAAGAAAGGTATCGGCAATTATGTCATTTACCCTTCTTTAACTATCTCATTGCTATGGTGCAGAGGTTCTCAAAGGTTCTACCATATCCCTAAAATCACAATCATTTTTCTTCTTCTTCTTTATGTTGCGGCTATACAGGTTCTTGAGCCCCTATGGCACGTTGAGCGTTGCCAATCTATTGTGCTCACCACTTATTTCCTTGCGGATGTGAACAAACATTACTTTAATAACTTTAATTTTGTGATAGGGTGCCATTATGAGTTCAAACTTACATTTTAAATAGGATTGTAGAGAGCAAAAAAACTTAATAATCGATGTCATAAAGCTTTTGATTTTAGTTTTATTTATTTTAATTAAAATATCAACTTTTAGTGTGGCTCGTCTTTTGCTTTGTTTTCAACTGTAACAAAATAACAAAGTAATATGACTGAGTTTGGGTGTTGGAATCCCAGTGGCATAACTATACCGTTTGAGGTCCGTGGCAAATTAATCGGATGGGGCCTCTTCTGCCCAATATAAAGAAGCTCAACCAACATTTTAACTGTCTTAAAATAATTCACTATGCAAAGAAGGTAATTAAAACACTTAAAATTGGTTGATTCTCTAGTCAATTTTAATTTAAAAAGCACACGACTGAAATCACAATTTTTGTTGTGTACAAAAATGTTAACTATTAAAATTCTTTTTTTTTCTGGCTTGTCTGTGTTTTCTGTGTTAATAAAATAATAAATGTTAGGATACTCCTGTGCTCACGGCCCTCTCGGGCCTGGGGCCCCTTATGACTAAGGGCCCGTGACATTTTACCAAAATGCCACCCTATAATTATGCTACTGTGTAATCCGTTGGCGTTTCTGCACCTTGGGATCGAGAAAGTGATTTTCAATATTTGTTGTCTTCTCTTATTGCAGGAAACTCTATATATCAATTTCTGCAAAGATGTCTAGACACTTTGAGACCAGAGTTCAGCGAGTTGAAAACCGTTTCCGCTGACCAACTGATGTATGTGAAAGAAGACCTGATATTGCCCCATCACTACACATTCTACGATTTCATTGTAACTAAGGTGTGTATTCACTATTCAGTATAAACTTGGCGGCGAATAAATTGAAACAGATTCCACCACCACCACTACAGCCTTTCCCACTGCTGGGCGTCCCACTGCTGGGCACAGGCCTCCACTGCTGGGCACAGGCCTCTTCTTTCATAGGAGAGGGATTAAGAGTTTAGACCCGCCACGCTGCTCCAATGCGGGTTGGCGGGCTAAACAGAGTCCGCTTTAGATTATTTTTGACGTGATAACGTCTTTATAAATCGATGAACGCCCGCTACACGCACGAAAAAGCATGACTCGTTGTCACGTTCCGAGCGTGCAAACGAGAGCGCAGAACAAGCGGTAGAGAGGAACGCGTTCGGCTTGTAACGCATCTATCTCTGTTTTCTTACGACGTTATCACGTAAAATTATCGTCCGTAAATCGACTTTAGACAACCAATATTTTTTATTATTATTTGTATTGTTGTGTGTTAAAAAGTAGTTTCATAGTATTGATTAAAATTACAAGATTTTTGGCATCTCTTATTTTGAGAAAATAATCGCCTGCACAGTGCACTTATTACACTAAGGGCTCATACGCATTAGCGGTTGCGGTAGCGGTGCGGCTAGCCGTTTTTATAATTTTATATGCAACCGCTACCGCAACCGCTAATGCGTACGAGCGCTTAGTGCGTACAAAATGAGCATATAAAAATATAAAAAGCGGCTAGCCGCACCGCTACACTATGGAAAATGGTAGAACAACAGCGGCTCATAAATAGTTTTATCGATGTCGCAATGGGCATAATTTTTTAATTTTATTTAAAAGCTTAAGAGTCAAGCTAAACTATAATGTGGAAATTTTGCACTAGTTATGTATAGTTTTTTTTCCCAAGGTCACAATCTTTTTTCTTTTACCGGCGTCCATGTTATGCCTGTTCACTTCATCGCTTTCAAAGCGATATTTAAGTAAAACTTTGTAGGAATATATCTTAAGTATTATACATTTCCAGAAAGCTTATTTACTGTAGATATTTAATCAACTAAAGTTTTTATACTTTTATGTTAACGTTAATGTTAAAATAATTGTTAAATAAAATAGGGTGAAAAAAAAGTATTTCTTAAGTTCATTGAGACCTTTAACAGTTACCCACGTCTCCCCACGCTTTACATTTGATGTTATTTTATAGCCTAGTTATTCATAAGAAACATTTATTAAAATTAGCTGCGCATATTTGCGCCTTTTGAAGCTATCGGTGAAAATATGAGAGAAGTCAGAAAACGGGAAACCATTATTAGTCTAGTCAACAAGTTCTTTTCAGGCCAACTTTTTTCAGAAGTCTTGGAAAAATATGGATTAGGTGTCGTTTGATTCGGAATAGCATGTACCTAGTTGATTTAAAACGGAAATCAAGTTTCGTTTACAAAAATTGCAAAAGTTGTAAACAATTAACTTAAAAAAGGAGGGTTTAGTTTTTTGCAAATATCTCAAAACCAATTGAGATTATTCCAATTTAGAAAAAGATTCAAAAAGAAGAAGAAATTTACTAAAAAAAAAATTTTATTTCCGGAACTGTAAGACCAATATTTATAATGTTCCCAGAGGAATGAAAATACGTCTAAAAACGGGTGCGCGCGAGCCACGCCTACTTTGGATACTTTATCAATAACAATTATTTAAAACATACTAAATATAAAATTTAAGATATGAAAACAAATCAGGGGCTTACTGAATAGCTAAATGAACAATAATCCGTGGGAATTTTTTTTTATCACAATTTTTGAATTAGTTATGCAATAGTTTAATTAATAAATTTTTGCTGCTTGAAAATGAACATTGCAAGTGTGATAATTGGTAAACTATAAACTTGAGAATTTTTTCCTTTCTTGGAGCTATTCTTGAAAAGCTTCAAAATAGATCCCCGTTGGAAAAATTAAAAAAAAATCATTTTTCAATTTTTTACTAAAAATTTTAACAGTTGCAAAATTAAAAGCTAAAATTAATCATCGAAAAAAAAACGATTATTCAAAAACTCCTGGACCGATTTGGCAAATTTTTCTTTTGATTTAAAGAACATACTTCACAAGTGGTTCCACGATCATCAGGTTAGGATCTGATGATGGTATCCTAGAGATATTGAGGGAACTCTTCAAATTTTATGGTATATTGAAATCGGTTTTTTTTAATACCTATAGCTTGTAATTTTGGAATTAGGAATAAAATAATTAGGTTTGGTACACATTATAAATATAATTTATAAAAAAAATAATAATAATAAAGGTCACTTTTGGCACTCTGAATTTTATTTTAATTTTTTAATATTTTTTATTAAAATCAATTATATTATAAACACATCACATTTGAAGCCTTATATACTACTTTAGATTTGTGCAAAATTTCACAGCAAAATTTTTAGTAATAAAAAAGTTATCGATTTTTGATCCGAAATACACCTTTATTTTCCATAGTGCGCTACCGCAACCGCTAATGCGTATGAGGGCTAAGGGCCTGTTTCAATGTATGTAACATTTGATATATTGAAGGCGCGGGGCAAGAGCGGTCCACTGTTCCAGTTCGACGCTTCAGATGATATAAGACTAGTGAACGACGCCACGCAAGAGAAGCAGGATTCACACGCTGGGAAAGTGCTTCTAAGGTTCGTGTATAACCCCCGTCACGTAAGTCGACCGGTGACCTTCAAGTGCGCGCAGCGTCGTGCGAGTGAGCGGGACACAATATGATTGGAGAGCCAATCAGCACTGACGAGGGATCCGCGAGGGCTAATCAGTGCTTACGAACGATCCCCACGCCCTCCCCGCGACCCCCTCACACCCCGAGATACCTCGTTTTCGACTTCTGCGCATTGAAGGTCACCGGTCGGCTTATTTGTCGTGATTAGTAGTAAGATATAGTAATGAGTCGGTCTTTCATTCCAGGTCTTGGTATGAAAGAAACAAACACATATTCCCCGCGTCCAGATGGGAGCCCTACGACCCGACAAAGACCTACTCCAAGTATACTGTGAAAGGAAAATAAATAATAATATGTAGGTACTGTTTATGTATTGTATTCATCAATATATTAATTTTAATCATTCTGTACATTGTTGTGAATAATATTAATATAAGCAATAACTATTAATAGTAATAATTTTTAACTTTATTTAATAAAATAGCACAATATACAATATCATTGATTTTATTTACATTTTATCCAGTACCTAGATTATTCTAATAGGAAAAAGTAATGTTCAATCACTTTAGAGGTCCACAAACCCATCAAAAGTATTTCCCGAGGAGTTAGCGCTTGTTCAGACACGGCGTGAACCGCGCGATTATAGAATCGCATGGAAATCGCGCAGGTCTTATTTATATGAGTTATAAAGTAATCGTTCAGACATAACCGCGCGGGAAACGCCCGCCGTGTCTGAACAAGCGCTTAATCTCGAGCGTGCCCCATACAGACGAATTTTTATTTTTATTCGAATATGAAATAGTGGAAATTAAATCAAGTTTTATAGACACTTTAGAAACTAATATCTGAAAATATAGTAGTATCAAAGTTACAGTCTCTACTATTTACATACAAATCTTTGAACTTTGATGTTTCTCGAATTTTTTAGACACCCGGATTGTTCAGAAAGGGATGGATTTAAACTTAACCTTGTCAAAAATTGTCAGCATATAAAAATTTGGTAAGTAAATACTTAAAGCTCGTTTCCTGCCGCGCTGTTGATACACTATCAGGGAACTAAACAAAATATTAAAACTTTGATTTGTGACTGACTGGGACCTCTGAGACTCCAGTGTTACTTTCAAGTTAACCTGTACTGTATATGTATGTATAAATCTATCATTCCGCATGGATGACGCCCTCACTGGCGCAGTGCTGAGCGCTATAGATAAATGGGAGGTCCTGGGTTCGAATGCCGGTGGGGGCACTCTGAAATTCCAATAATTTCTATATTGTCTCTGGTCTGATGGGAAGGCTTGCGCCGTGGCTAGTTACCACCCTACCATCAAAGCCGTGCCGCCAAGCGATTTAGCGTTCTGGCACGATGCCGTGTAGAAACTGATCAAGGGTATGGGTTTAATATAAACTGGCATACCTCTTCTGGGTTAGCCTGCTACCATCTTACACTACATCGTCACTTACCATCAAGTGAGATCACAGTCGAGGCCTAACTTGTCAATGAATAAAATAAAAAGATGTCAAAGGAAGTTCTCCAAAAAGTTAATTTCCATACTCCTAACAAATGGACCACTTACGCACAGTTAACTTGAAAAGTAAGACTCAAGAGCTTCTGAAAATAACAACATTGTAATTTATTTATCAACAACCTACAATTTTCTCTAACTTCTGCCATTTCCTTGTTTCAAATTTTTCCAAAAAGTCTTGTTGTGCTGGCGTATTCTCTTTGTCTTGCAACACTGGCGGAGCGTGTCTTTGAAAGTGAATGATGGCAGCTAATAGGTTCCATATGGTGAACTCGGGCCACAAAACATCGGTGAAATAGAGCACTGTTCTGTTAACCTGGAACAAAATATGATTGTTTAAGAGGCCGGCGGAGGATGAATTGCCCATACAAACGTAATACCAAAATAATTTGTAATTTGAGAATATTTCCACCATATATTACGCGATTATTTGGATTCAAATTATATTAATCTAGGTTCCTGGATATAAAATAAAATAAATGAAATAAAATAGCCTTTTATTTCAGAGTATATGATATATACACCAAATTTTGTTAAAAAAAATCCCTAAGCTCTGAGTGCCTTCCGGCAAAGGCCTCCTCCAGTTCTCTCCAGTGCTTGCGGTCCTGTGCCACCCTTCTCCAGAATAGACCAGCTGTAAGTTTCAGCTTGTCCTCCCAACGTCTTTGCTGCCAGCCCTTACTTCGTTTCCCGTCTCTCGGGTACCAATGTGTTATTTGGGTACTCCACTTTCCTTGGGTGTCTCGGAGCATGTGGCCCGTCCACCTCCACTTCAGCTGGTCTATACTAGTCAGTATATCTGTGACCCTGGTTTTCTCTCTGATGTCTGAGCTCCTGATTTTGTCCCTCCTCTTTACTTCCACCATACTTTGTTCCATTGCCCTCTGACACCTCTCAAAGCTATCTCTATAGCTCTTATTTAGCGCCCAGGTTTCACAGGCATATGTAATGCTTGGCAGGATATGTGGAATTGTACGAAGCTCGTTGCGATTTAAAATTCGCGAAAAAAATATATTCAAATACGGAAAGTAAACTGCGTGAATAAATTTTCAAGCTAGGCCTATGACAGTTTTCAATTAGTACAAGAACATTTCCATAAGTATGTAGCATTTACTGAATCGGTTCTTTATTATCTTACCTGCCACAACATAAAGTCTGAAAGTCTAACTTCACCAGAGGTCCTCACCAACAGCTCCGGTTCTCCTAGATCCAGAGTCTGTGAAATTAGGTCTTCGTCAATGTCTTCGGCTGTTAATTCTTTACGATTAACACTGTCTATAATATTCGATGCAGCTCTGGTGATTTCGTCACGACCTTAAAATGAAAAAAAAAAAAAATTACTACAAATACAGATTTTGGGGTATTAAACTACTAACGGAAAAAAAGACTTCAATAAATGACTAAAAACCATTGCATTTAATTGAACAAGGATTGAGAATGACTTAACTTTTAATTACAAAATATTTGGCTTATTACTACAGTATTCGGATATCAACATTTCCCAACTAAAAAAATAAATGATCAATATACTAAGTAATTGCTACATTTCTATATAGAACAACAAATTATAAGTTAACAAGAAAAAGTATTATCAAAACAACAATTCTCTGCAGATTGCAGATTACTGAAGTTAATAAACTTTTTTAATAAAATAAACCCTCTGTGAATGTATTGAATATGGTACCTGTATAACTGTAGGCTATATTAAGTTGTAGCTTGTTGTTGTGTCGTGTGGCCAGCATCGCTTTCGATACAAGAGCTTGCAGCTCTGCAGGGAGAAGGGACAACCGGCCGGCCACCTGCACGCAAACTCCCCACTCGTTTATTTGATCACTGCACAAAATATACATTAACAAATTAATTAATTACAAATAATAAATGAGCACATAGCTCAAGAAATCGATAAACATATTGGCGATCCTAATGTCCTAAAATTGTAATTCCGGCATGCGTAAATGTAGCATCGTGAGACCAAGGTGGGCAGTATCTTATATCTATTGCTTCTAACCGCTGAACTATAAACACAGTTCTTTAGTGTCTAATGTCTATGTGGTCATTAATATTACTAAGCAAGTTTTTATATGTATACTCTTTGATATTAAGCATTATAATTTATTATAATAAGTAAACCAGTATGAAGATGAACCCATGATGAAACCAATAGAAGAGTAACAACTCTTTAACAACAAGCAATTAGAAAAAAAAAACACTAGAGAGATACTTTATGATCAAGCAATGTGACATGGTGTGGAGAGTGGAATCGTATGGTTATGTACGGCCACCCGCTGGATGGAGCATGGTTTCTGCCCACCGTCATACTTACATTTCTTCTAGAAGCCGTTTGAATTTCTCGCTTGCTAACTGCATGAGGGCATCTACCTCATCTTGGCTCCGTTTGAAGTTTTCAATGCTGAATGCATATACTGTCACTTCAGGAATGCCAAGGTCTAAGCACCACTGTGAACATGGTTAAAAAATTCAGATCACACTAAATTAGAACACCCATAAGGTAGGGTAGTAAAGTTTTTTTTAATTTGTTTTTCCTGTTTTATCAGTTTTCAAGTATGTACCTCGGCAACAGGTTATCAAACTTTGTTTGTTTTCACTACTTACTAGGCTACTTCAAAATGAAATTGAAGAGTTCCAATTTTTTAGACACATCCACAGGGACAAAATGATGGGCATCAGCTAGTTCAGTAAAATAATGGTAAGAAAACTTATTTTACAAAGTTTTATGAAGGCGGTTCATGGGCGGCGGTAATCACTTGACGTGACCCCACCTGCTCGTTTGCCCACAATTTTTATAAAAAAAAAGAAGTCCCACTGCTGCGCACATGCCTCCTCTCTCATAGGAGAGAGGATTAAATTCTAACTTAAGAATCATAATGCACAAATTAGAAATTCTATGATGGCTTATGCCTTAAGAAATGTTTTAAAAATATTCAGCTATAGATAATAATAAAAAATATTCTATTTCGACCACTAGACTCTGGAAAATCTGGTAAGACTAATAGTGGTCTAATAATTAATTATTTAATAATACAAACCTTCAAAACTTCGGAAAGTTTATCGAAACCTTTATTATGTCCTTCAGTGCTATCTACACTAAGTTTTTTAGCGTAACGACGGTTTCCGTCCATAATTAAAGCTAAATGTTGCGGTATTCTACCAGTTTTAACAACTTTAATACAAAAAAGTTGAAAGAACGACAAACAATTTTCTTTTACCCACGACATGGTTGTTAATGTTGAACACAGATGTTGAATCTACAGTGTTGATTAAGTAAATAATTGGAAATCAATCTATGCAGGCACCGTAAATTAAACTTTGTAAAAACTATAAAATATTTATAAGAGGAGATAATCAGTGAAAAGTCACTTTTGCGATAAAGTTTATAGTTTAATGTTTATTGCACAGACGTATAAAGAGAAGCAGACCTAACATAATCTTCACAACTAGGTACATCTAAAAGAATAAATAATATCTTCGCTTGTTTCTCTCCAAACAAAAATATAATACTCTATCTCTTTTTTTTCTGTTGTTGCAACACTTACGCACTCATAGAAAAAATAGGTCTTGAGGCAAACCGCCATCTTGCTAATCACAGCTTAGCATGATGGCGGTGCAATATGTCAAATGATGTCAAAAACAAGATCTTATCCTGCGAGTTGTTTATTATTTTATTTTTGCATTAAAATCAAGTCTTAAGATCCAAGAATACTAAAATAAAATGGTTAAGTGTAGTGCACCTCTGTGCAGCAATTCTTCATAAAGGAAAACACCTGAAATTAATTGTTATCGGTAAGTTTTCATGTGCCATAGTCTCGTAATTTGTTTACATAGTTACTGTGAGATTAATAATAATCGTTCGGCATTTTAGAAGCAGTCCCTATTTATTATATGTCCAAAACTCGTAAATAGTTATAGTAATTTTGGTTCTAGTAGATCCCTGTTGCAATATTTATCAATAATTTAATACTCTGATCTCGTTTGATATTTCATATACTTGTGCAATTTTACAGGGCCGTATTCAGGCTCAAGGTTTGTTTAGTAGGTATATTTTGAAGGTTGATTAGATAAAAGTAGGTACGGACAAATTATAAAAATGAAATCATTTTTCAGGTTCCCAAAGGACGAAAACTAAGAAATGCCTGGTTGACCAACATGAATAAAAAAAATTGGCATCCCAAATCATCGAGTGTACTATGTTCTAAGCATTTTAAAGCACATTTAGTGGACAACAAAAAGGACAGGAGAGATTTGATTTACCCATCGAATGGTTTGATTAAAATAATTCAATCGTGTGAAGAAGTTTTGAAAATGATTAAAGGAAAATATATAAGTTATAATAGCATGATAATGTATATAGCTGATTTATCGAATAATTGTAGTGAGTTTAAGACCAATGATGAACATGATTTCAATCATTTGCAAATAATGATTAAGGTGATTGTTAAATTTTATTTTGATTTAAGAAATAAGCATAATGCAAAGCAAAGCAATCAATCGGAATGAAATTATTAAGAAAATACTTAGTTTTGTTTAAAAATAAATAATTGAAACTTTTGTTTGTTTTTATTTATTTTACTCATTTTACATAGGTAAGGTAGGTCGAATGAAATAGTTAGGTAGTTAAACTAGTAAAAAGTTAGTTTGATAAATAGTTTACAAACTAGCGTTTCACTAGTTTAACTACCTACCTATTTCATTCAAGTGAAGTGTCACGTCATAACATAGAGCACGAAGCGAATCATAAATCAGCAGGCCTATTCTGTATCTCAGTGGTAACGAAAACGTTAGAACCTATGAAAATGTGCCCATCAAATAATTATCAAACCATCATTTTACATTGTGTAAGATCTGATGATGATGAACTGCATCCCAGTTGGAAATTAAGGTTACAGAATGTAAAATAAGGGTTTAACAATTTGATGCCACTTTACCGTAGTTTTCAAATTAATTTCATCACAGATTAATGATTAGTATCTACAATAAATTTCATATCACAGATACTTAATAATTATAGGCCTGCAGGTCAGTCACTACGCTACGCTTTACTATCTATACTAATCTGGCAATAGTGTTATTTGGCTATACTTTCAAGGGCCTAGTGACTCGAATAATAATCTCAATGTTCGCGCGATTATAGATACAAAATCAACCGCGCGATGACCGCGTAATCGCTTTCTAATACGGCGACGACGCCTAAGTCTGATTCCGCGTTACGAGTTCAGTCCCTCACCCTCGTTTGCATGAGTTCGGCCCTGTTTACTGTCAATGTGTGTGTGAAATTTGTATGTAGGCGTAATTGGCACGCCAATTTTTTTGTTATGTTAGGTCTGCTTCTCTTTATACGTCTGTGGTTTATTGCATTTTATTGTGACAAAGTAGGTACCTACTCTGTGGTTTATTGTGGATATTACAAATTGATAAGTAGGGACGTGACAAAATAATCGATTTTTAAAATAATCTATTTTTTTTCTAATAATCGATTTTTTAATTGATAATAATCACTTTTTAAAAACTTGATTATGTAAATTACACGTTTATTACACGTTAATCGATTTTTGTAAAAAGGCGTTATCAGCTATTTGAAGTGGTACTACTGAATATTACTTATTTGCAATTATTTTAAGTTAAATTTGTTTACACTTAAAAGTTAAAAAAATATTTGTTTTGTATTTTAGTTTTGAGACTAAAAGATGATTATTAATGAAACTAAAATTATTATTTACTTATTTATTTTATTTTCATTGTAGTCCAATGTAAATGATATTCAACATTAGTGGCAATAATGCTTTATTTTTGTTTTAACTTAAATTTTATGGTTAAAAACTTCAGATTCATTTTATTTTGATTCTAATAAAATATATATGACACCAAACATAATTTGTGGCAGCTTTTATATTTAGTTTTTTTGTTGTTTAAAGTTTCACATTAAAAAAACTGTTTTGTTAATTTTTTTATACTTACTTATCATTTTATTTGATTTTTATTCTGTTACCTGACAATACTATACTAATCTCATGGTTTTATTTCTATGTATTCGACTGGCCCGTTGGCGCGGTTGGCAGTGACCCTGCCTTCCGCTCCGGGGTCGCGGGTTCGATTCCCGCCCCGAGTCTGGTTGTATTTATAATATGTATGTATGTATACCTTTATTAAAAAATATATATGTATTTATATGTAAATATGTCTATCAGTCGGCTGTTACCTATAACACAGGCATTAAGTTGCCTACTTTAGGAACAGACGACCGTGTGTGTATGTGTGAGTATTTATTTATTTATTTATTTATTTATGTATTTATAGGAAAGCAGGAATTTTTTAACCGATATCAAAAAAGGGGTTCTGTTTTATATCCGATGTATGTATATTCGCGATTATTTCAAACCGATTTTGATGATTTTTTCATTATCATAATCTACATACATACTTTCAAGAAGGTTTCAATACAAATCTAATTATCGTTCTTAAGTACGAAGTTATATTATGCATAAATGTACCCGTATGTAATTATTTTTGATTGGTAGATACTACACCGATGTCTCTGAGATTAATGAGGTTTAATTTTTCCTAAAATATAGCTTGTTCGAATAATAGAAATAAACTATTTTTGTGAAAAATCGATTATTCTTTATGAAAAATCGATTTCTAATTAATTAAAAATTAAATTTCTAAAAATTAATTGATTTGTTTCACTCACAGACGTATAAAGAGAAGCAGACCTAACATAACAAAAAAATTGGCGTGCCAATTACGCCTACATACAAATTTCACACACACATTGACAGTAAACAGGGCCGAACTCATGCAAGCGAGGGTGAGGGACTGAACTCGTAACGCGGAATCAGACTTAGGCGTCGTCGCCGTATTAGAAAGCGATTACGCGGTCATCGCGCGGTTGATTTTGTATCTATAATCGCGCGAACATTGAGATTATTATTCGAGTCACTAGGCCCTTGAAAGTATAGCCAAATAACACTATTGCCAGATTAGTATAGATAGTAAAGCGTAGCGTAGTGACTGACCTACAGGCCTATAATTATTAAGTATCTGTGATATGAAATTTATTGTAGATACTAATCATTAATCTGTGATGAAATTAATTTGAAAACTACGGTAAAGTGGCATCAAATTGTTAAACCCTTATTTTACATTCTGTAACCTTAATTTCCAACTGGGATGCAGTTCATCATCATCAGATCTTACACAATGTAAAATGATGGTTTGATAATTATTTGATGGGCACATTTTCATAGGTTCTAACGTTTTCGTTACCACTGAGATACAGAATAGGCCTGCTGATTTATGATTCGCTTCGTGCTCTATGTTATGACGTGACACTTCACTTGAATGAAATAGGTAGGTAGTTAAACTAGTGAAACGCTAGTTTGTAAACTATTTATCAAACTAACTTTTTACTAGTTTAACTACCTAACTATTTCATTCGACCTACCTTACCTATGTAAAATGAGTAAAATAAATAAAAACAAACAAAAGTTTCAATTATTTATTTTTAAACAAAACTAAGTATTTTCTTAATAATTTCATTCCGATTGATTGCTTTGCTTTGCATTATGCTTCATTCTTAAATCAAAATAAAATTTAACAATCACCTTAATCATTATTTGCAAATGATTGAAATCATGTTCATCATTGGTCTTAAACTCACTACAATAATTATTCGATAAATCAGCTATATACATTATCATGCTATTATAACTTATATATTTTCCTTTAATCATTTTCAAAACTTCTTCACACGATTGAATTATTTTAATCAAACCATTCGATGGGTAAATCAAATCTCTCCTGTCCTTTTTGTTGTCCACTAAATGTGCTTTAAAATGCTTAGAACATAGTACACTCGATGATTTGGGATGCCAATTTTTTTTATTCATGTTGGTCAACCAGGCATTTCTTAGTTTTCGTCCTTTGGGAACCTGAAAAATGATTTCATTTTTATAATTTGTCCGTACCTACTTTTATCTAATCAACCTTCAAAATATACCTACTAAACAAACCTTGAGCCTGAATACGGCCCTGTAAAATTGCACAAGTATATGAAACATCAAACGAGATCAGAGTATTAAATTATTGATAAATATTGCAACAGGGATCTACTAGAACCAAAATTACTATAACTATTTACGAGTTTTGGACATATAATAAATAGGGACTGCTTCTAAAATGCCGAACGATTATTATTAATCTCACAGTAACCATGTAAACAAATTACGAGACTATGGCACATGAAAACTTACCGATAACAATTAATTTCAGGTGTTTTCCTTTATGAAGAATTGCTGCACAGAGGTGCACTACACTTAACCATTTTATTTTAGTATTCTTGGATCTTAAGAATTGATTTTAATGCAAAAATAAAATAATAAACAACTCGCAGGATAAGATCTTGTTTTTGACATCATTTGACATATTGCACCGCCATCATGCTAAGCTGTGATTAGCAAGATGGCGGTTTGCCTCAAGACCTATTTTTTCTATGAGTGCGTAAGTGTTGCAACAACAGAAAAAAAAGAGATAGAGTATTATATTTTTGTTTGGAGAGAAACAAGCGAAGATATTATTTATTCTTTTAGATGTAGTTGTGAAGATTATGTTAGGTCTGCTTCTCTTTATACGTCTGTGGTTTCACTCAATACCACATCCCTATTTATAAGCTGTGACCACAGCATCATTGTGAATCACTGATAATCTGTGATTAGAGCACAGATAATGAGACAGAAGTGCGATTGTGTAAGGTTTGAACCATGATGGTTATTTTAGACGATCGGTCATTGATGGTCAAGAAAAATTCGAATTGCGTAAAACTGTCCATCAAATGAAGAGCGAAAAGTGACCGGTGGCTTAAAAACGTATCATGGAATTGCGTTTTATTATACAAATAGCATCACAGAAACTCAATTTTTTATGTTATTAACAATTATGACAGACACAAAAACAATGGAACTTATTACGATAGCATACTAATTTCATAATGAAAATTAACTTTCATAACTTCAAACATAGAATTCCAACGTTAATATCTATAAGCAAATTATGTAACAAAACGCAGACCAGTGAATTATGATCGAGCTTACTAATTCTGAACAATAGTTGGCGTTAGTGGACTTGTTTTGTTATCTGTATAATGGTTAATTATGACATCAAGTGTCAATGTAAGTGTCAATGTCAATGTATTTATGACAGTTTAGTGTTATTTTACGAATTTATAAATTTTCGTAAATTCAACAAAAAATAAAGGACGGCCACAAATTTTCAAAGATAGCTCTATATGTGAATGTGGTTTGGATGAAGGGTCTTCTTCTCTTATCCTCTTCTGCCCAAACTTCTCCATAGGCTCTAACGGGTGTTAGTGTATTTTATTGAGTGTTTAGTCCCTATGTAAAACTTTTGTGTATAAATATTCTAACTAATATTATAAACGGCAAAGTTTGTATGTATGGATGTTTGTTACTCTTTCACGCAAAAACTGCTGAACGGATTTGGCTGTTTGGAACGGCGATAGATTATACTCTGAATTAACACAAGCAAGTAACTTTTTATCGCGGAAAATGAAAGAATTCCCGCGGGAACCTCAGTGAGGTGGAAGAAACCTCAATCCACGCAGACGAAGTCAGGCCCGCGGTCATCATCTAGTTACACCTATATCTAACAAAATAAAATTGTATATATTATGTAGTAGGTATATTTTATAGATTTACGTAAGATTATTATTTATGTTTACGTAAATGTATGTTTAAGAGGAAATATGGTTGAAGAGACTTTTGAAAATTAGGTATTTGAAGATTCTATTGCTGTCGCGCTGCGACGCTCGCGCGGCCGGCGGCCGCCCTATTCATGTGTGTGTGAGTTGACAGAGTGTGCGTGTCCGCAGCGCGCGTTGCCGCATCGCGCGCTCCGTTCATTTCTCAATTTTTTGGTGTTCGCATCATTGCCTAATAGACCTAGTAGATCCCTTTAAAAATAATAAAAAGTAAAAGAAAATCACAGTAGGAAGAAACCCATTGGAAAAGGAGGAGAATATTATAGAAATAACCAGAAATTCACGATTCCCTCGGGATTTGCGAAAAACCGAAACTCACGCGGGCGAAGCCGCGGGCATTCTCTAGTAACATTATATAGGTCAAAATATATTTTGAAAATTAAATAACTAACTAATCTAGTAAATGGTTAAATAACGTTCTAATGTTATTTAACCATTTACTAGTCTGACAAAAAAAAAGGTATATGTCACAAGATAATTAATAATAATAATTATATTATATAGGTCGCAATCTAATTTACACAGTACTTATTTATATTATTATTGATATATTATAAAAGAAAAATGGCAAAGTTGTAGGTAATAAAAAGATCTACAACTTTTGTATTTACACTTTTTTCACATAACCTCAAAATTTACGTGAAAAGTTCAAAAAACCAAGTTTTTGGTTTTTTATTTTTAACTTTTACAATAAATATTTTTTTTTCACGGAATTTGGTGAAAACTTACCTTTTTATGTCCCAAATAGGTACACTGTAATTTATTTGATTTGAAATATTTAGTTTTTCTCCTTATTTTAGTTATTTTATTTAGTTAGTTTACTTATTTTAGTTTATTTTAGTTAGTTATTTAATTTTCAAAATAGACTTTGACCTATATAATAGTAGTTATTAATTATCCTGTGACATTTTTTGTGTCACACTATAGGTGAATGGTTTTATAATTTTCTAACTCAACCTAACCTAACATCCGATCAATACAAGATTAGTTTGTATGCGTACAAGCACTGTATATTATGGAACAAGTAGATACTTAGGTCACTACAAAGTATAAAGAGTATAGTAGGTAAGAGTAAAGCAAGACGTATACGAGTATTTGCGTACTATGTACTCTTGTATAGTTTATATAACTTACTAGAGAATGCCCGCGGCTTCGCCCGCGTGAATTTCGGTTTTGCACAAATCCCGAAGGAATCGTGGATTTCCGGTTCCCGTTTCCCTTTCCCTTGAAAGTAGGTATAAAGGTTAGAAAAGAGACTAGAGAGCGCCCTTTTCTAACCTTTATACCTACTTTCAAGGAAGTTTGCTATAGTAATCTACCTATAGCTGTAGCAATAGATTTCGGTTTTTTCAAAATCCCGTGGGAACTCTTTGATTTTTCGGGATAAAAAGTAGTCTGTTTTAAGTCAGGGCATAATCTATCTCCGTTCAAAATTTCAGCCCAATCGGTTCAGTAGTTGCGGCGTGATTGAGTACCTAACAAACATCCAAACATCTAAACATCCAAACATCCAAACATCCACACTTTCAGATTTATAATATTATAACTTATAATTTCGAATGGCAACTCTGAAAATGTAATTTGTACGGTACAGTTTTTTTTTATTAAAATCTTTTGATAGTAATTTATTATTATTGTTATTAATAAACATTTATAGATTTAAAATTAATTTTATTTTATATTCATTACCTACCTATTAAACAAGTATAAATTAAAAATTTAATAAACCCCCGACATTCGCCATTTTGTGACGGCGGCCATCTTGGATTTGCAATAGTGCTATTCTACTAGTCAAGCCCTTTCATTTGATACCCATATTAAGGGAGTCGTAAAAAAATATGTAATCCGCCATTTTGTAGCGGCGTCCATCTTGGACCGATTTTCATCAAACATAGCTAACAACACTCTCGACTTATTCACCTTTCAAACAAAAAAAACGTTTGAGCGCCACAGAGGAACAGACAGACACACACACACACCCCATCGTTTTTTCGTCGGGGGTTAAAAAAGTAATTGAATTTCCCACTAAAGGTCATATTTATGCAAAAAAAATAAACCGGTCAAGTGCGAGTCAGACTCGCGTACCGAGGGTTCCGTACTCCAGAAGTATAAGTAGGTACAATCTGTTTTTCATAAGGTGCTAATTTTATTAAGCTAGGCCTAGTAATAGTAGTCATACAATTCAGAAATTGTATGACTACTACTACCTGGCTTTCATGATTCTACCTAGGTCAACGAGAAGTACCCTATAGGTTTCGATTCCCTTTTCTTGACAGACATGACCATACAGACAGACAACAAAGTGATCTTATAAGGGTTCCTTTTTCCTTTTAAGTTACGGAACCCTAAAAACGTTTATCGATAATTGTTTACAACACTAATTTATCGATATTATTTTCAACTACTACGCATCACTTCGATCTGTATATGTGTAATCCCCCCGTCCCGCGTCCCCGCTCTCAAATTCGTGCAATAAGGACAACTGCAGGCCCGACTCAATAGCCGCAAGTAAAAAGTCATAATTCGAGGTTTGGCTCTCTAGTGTTTCCTCCTCCAATATTGGACCAATTTAAAAGATATTTTGTAAACTGAATATAAAGGATATATACTGTGACTCTATGTTTTGCTTTTTTCATTATTAATTGTCAAATTTGTACATTAGGTCTCTGTTGAAAGCGATCTAAAATAGGCAATTTTGAGCATTTTGTAACGGTTCTAGTGCTTATAAAAACAATGTATCTTCAAAAAGGAAAACATAGGGGCATAGAAGAGGTTGATATTTATTTTATTGTAAAAAATCATTGCTTTAGGATCATAAACCAGGGAGAAAACACCCGAGAGCGTTTGTATGGAGAAATGACCACTCGTGTTTCCTCTTAATGTTGCTTATTGTGATGTTTTAGGCTATCAACTCTCAAGTACTTACAATAACTCCACTATTGTATCGTGAATATGGAAAATTCAGTGTCAGCAGTAGATTGTGTTTTCTCCAAGCTACTCGATACTGGTGAAGTGAATTGTGCTGTGTTACTACACAACTAAAAGCCATACTACAAACAAACAACAACAACAACCAAGTAAGCTTTACCATAATTCATAATTATCCTACAAAAAATAAATATTGTTCATATTTTATTATCTTCATAACAACCATCTCTTGTTTCAGGCAAGCGTGGTGACTCCTAACAGCAAAAACGCCACAATCCGCAGCTGAACGAGCTAACCACTAGAGTAGTTTCTTGACCTTTTTCTAGTCGTGGACCTCTCTCAAAATATGAAAGAGCCGACTGACCCTTTCCGAAAAGATAAAAAATGAGGTTTAATGTTTACCAGCTTCTATTATTTGCTGTTGCTTATGCTGGATTGGAACATCAAATTGTACACAGTATTTACTCACAACATAATTATTGTATACCAATTTTCACACTAATGCATTATGGTAGGTAGGCTTGCCATAGACCCTCTGTATTAATTCCATGCCCTTACTTGTAACTACTTGTAACTTAAGAAACACTGCACTAGACCAATGAGGCAGTTGAACACTGCAATAGAGAGATGCAACAAATGATATGACTATACATGGAATTCATGTTAAACTTATTACTTATTTATGTGTAAAATTTAAATAAATAAAGTGATTAGACACACTGACTCATTTCGTTATCGTCTCAAGAAAACAAGACTGCTTTTGGTCATAATATTATGGTTGTCTACACTAATTGTACATGTTTTTTTTTTAATAAACTAAGATATTTTGTCTTGTTTTTATAAAAGTACCTATTTAAGCTTATTGAAAAATCTTATTACTTGTACAAAACTACTTTGATGACAAAAACCTTAGGAATGTTTTTCTATTATAGTTAATAGTTCCCATACTTAATTAAAGTGATATACTCGGTTGAGTTTTTATCTCACTTTAATATAATATCTAGTTGTATTTGATTGCCATTCAACGACTGTACTGTGGTAAATAATTAATTAAACTGTTTCTGTAGATAATCATGATCAACCCATTACCGGCTCACTACAGAGCACGGGTCTCCTCTCAGAGTGAGAAGGGTTTTGGCCATAGTCTACCACGCAGGCCAAGCGGATTGGTAGACTTCACACACACAACGTTATGGAGAACTCTCAGGCATGCAGGTTTCCTCACGATGTTTTCCTTCACCGTTAAAGCAAGTGATATTTAAATACTTAAAACGCACATAACTCCGAAAAGTTAGAGGTGCGTGCCCGGGATCGAACCCACGACCTCCGATTAGAAGTCGGTCGTCCTAACCACTAGGCTATCACAGCTTTATAGATACACACACATATTTCTGTAGATAATAACAAACCCTATTTTGTACAGTGGCTAGTTAGTGTTGCTGTCACATTCGCCCAAAAGTCGTCCACATGCTGGTTGGCCAAGGCATCCCCCAGTATACGTCCTCCTGCCCATACCCACATTGGCTTCCAGGAATAGAATAGAATAGAAAAGTTTTTTATTCAAATAAACTTTTACAAGTACTTTTGAATCGTCAATTGAATCTACCACAGGTTCGGAATGCAGTTCCAGCCGAGAAGAACCTGCAAGAAACTCGGCGGTTGCTCTTTTTAACCCCCGACGCAAAAACGACGGGGTGTTATAAGTTTGACGTGTCTGTGTGTGTGTGTGTGTGTGTGTGTGTCTGTCTGTTCCCCTGTGGCGCTCAAACGGGTGGACCGATTTGAATGCGGTTTTTTTTGTTTGAAAGGTGAATTAGTCGAGAGTGTTCTTAGCTATGTTTGATGAAAATCGGTCCAAGATGGCCGCCGCTACAAAATGGCGGATGATATATTTTTTCACAACTCCCTTGATATGGGTATCAAATGAAAGGGCTTGACTAGTAGAATAGCACTATTGCAAATTCAAGATGGCCGCCGCCACTAAATGGCGAATGTCGGGGGTTTTTTAAATTTTCAATTTACACTTGTTAAAAACAACATTATAACAATTATTATGATTAATGTACATGATTGAAATGCCGTCTCGCGCATTGCTGGAACGAGTTAAATCCAAGCTTTTTTATCGTTTATATAATCTTCAATTGTATAATAAGCTTTTTTTATGAGCATACTTTTAATAGAGTTCTTAAACTTGTGTAAAGGCAAGTCTAGTCTAGTCCAGGAGGCCTAATAGAGCCTTCACTTGTGTAAGTGACACCGCATTGCCTTGGGCATGGTAGTGATAAAGATAATAAAAGTGGCTGTTCTTATGTAATTTTTGGTTAAAATGTAACAACCATGCTAATAGTACAAAGTTGGCTGTGATTGACATTTTAAATTATGTATTTAGCATGTAAGTAGGTTAATTACCTACCAATGTAGGAGGAACTTGTAAATTATATTAAGTTAAAAGTTCCTATATAATATGTAGGTAAATTATTTACCTACTTACATAGGAACTTTTAACTAATATAAATATTCCTATGTAGTAGGTAAGATTAGATTAAATTGTAAGTTTATTTATTGTTTTTCTTTTGTTTGGGCAGAGCACTCTAGAACACTACAGTTCCAGTGTAACCTGCCATGAATAATCAGAAATAAAAAAGATATATATATTCATACAGGTTTTATTCAATCATTACACATTAAGTATTTCACCTCATTATATCAATTTACATAATATCGGCGGCGGCGGCGATAAGGATTAAGGAGCATAATCTGTGGGGATAATATTGGGACTTTCAAACTAAGATTGAATAGGTAGGTAGGTGTAGAATACCTTCTAGGCAAGCGCATTCCACCTTAGGCTGCTATTAAAGATAGTTTCCTCATAAAATTGTAACCAGTTTAATGATCCTAATAAAAAAAAAGGTGGGGTCCATGAACCTAAAAAATATTTATTATTATACTATCCTAGTAGGTATTTGATGATTTGTACTATTGGATAAAAAAGTATAACATGCTGCTTTTACCCCGTCATAGCAGCCCTTCTCTCTTGAATGTTACTGAGGAATTTTAAGGGCTGCTGCAACACTTGTGGCTGGTTGATGGCATCAGTCACTTAGGCCACACACTTGTGTTGTACTAGGAGTACCTAGCTGGGGTGCCTAGCAAAACGGGTAGGGGTGGTGAAAACTGCAGATATAGTGTTTGTAGCCTACCTACCTAGTACCTAATAGATACCTAGTAGGTCATATCATAAATATTAAAATATAGCTACCTATAGAGAAGACCTTATACAATAAATTAAATAAAACTTTCCTTAAATGATATGAATAGATTTAATAGCAAAAAGATTGTCACCAAATATTTACTTACAAGGTTTATACTATGATGAAACAGAAAACTTACTTAAAACATAGCAATTAATTAAATAAAACTGTAACAAGGTACCTAACTGATTAAACTGGCATGGCCAATCAAACAAAAATACTTACCTAGGTAAGTACCTACTTAATATTGTACCTACTAAGGAATCTATTGACACCTTATTTATCAACATTGACTCAGTAGTGTAATCACTATGGTCGAACATACCTATTTAAACACAAACACCTAGGTACTTATTCTTCTTCGTTACGCTCTTGGTAGAGCGGTCGTGGTCATCCAGAAGTGACATCTTTAAGGGCAGATGTTATACGCCTCACGAGCATTCTCCACTTTTCGCTGCTGGACGACAGCCTGGAGCCTTCATTTAAGGGAGCGCCCACATGATTTAATTTAGTCGGTCCATCGCATGGGCGACCTTCCTCGCCGTCTGGTGTCCTCAACTTCGCCCTGCACGGCAAGGCGCTCGATGGAGTCACCCTCACGCCGGGAGATGTGTGCTAAAAACTTCAAAATACGACTCTGTACTAACGTCGAAACATGCTGTTTGATGCCGAGTTCTTGGAGTATCGAGACGTTGGTGCGAAATTCGGTCCATGAGATTCCTAACATTCGCCTCCAGCACCACATCTCCAGAGCATCGATTTTTTTCTTCTTGACTTGTCGCAAAGTCCGTCTCTTTGCCGTAGTCGAATTAAAAGTTATATTTACTGCGGTGTTTCTTAAGGAATTTGTTTTAAAAAGTTAGAAAATTAGATTTTAATCAATTCAATACACTTAAGCCATCAAACGATTAACGATAATCATGGCCCGAGACTCACCGCTATTATTTGACATAGGCGATGATCTCAAAAAAGTTAGACAATTCGAATTAGCTGTCAAATCGTATGAAATCATTCACTCATCGTCTAAAATAACGATCCATGACATTCATGATAGCCATGCAATCGTCAACCATCTATGAACTCCGTACACAATTCGAATTGGCCGTTTGACAGCTGAAAACGTACGTTTAAGCTGTCAAATGAATACAATTTTCATGGTCTAAAGTTAGACAATCGCACTGCTGATCACAGACTGATATTCACATAATACAGACTGAAAAATAAGTGGTAAGGTCCACAGACTACAGAAAATTGTGACAACAATGCAACTCGCTGATTTGGCACAGAGAAGAAGAAGAACAATGCAACTTGGACAATAGGTACCTACGTGATGTATGAAGGCCGTGGTGAAGGCGTAGATAGAGAAGTACTAGTGAAGGTCTCGAATATTTATACAAAATACCGTTATTTTTAATTAACGTGAAATCGAGCTAAGCGGACTTTTTAACGTTACCAATTTAACGGTATTTAAAGTTGTTTCTATATAGTCTGTGTTAGCTTTTATTTCGTGATCTGTGGTGCTTAGCATTTTCTATTTTTCTATGTACCTATTCTATTGTGATTCTATTTCTAAATCAAATTGAAAGGACCGGCCTTTGATTTTACTGAAATAAACTAAAAATTAGAAGCAAAACCAATTAAAATGAGCAATATATTTAAGCTGAAATTAACTGCTCTCGGTCATCCAAATCCAGAAGGCTTTAATTGTGAAGGTATGCCGTATGACTTAACTCTTCATGTTTTACTGCTACCGATTTTAGCCCTTTTATTGTTAGTTACTGAATGTTTATTTTAGATGAAAAGGAATACAGGAGTGTAGTACTTTGGTTGGAAGATCAAAAAATTAGGCATTATAAAATAGAAGAAAGGGAGGGCCTGAGAAACATTGATAGCGACCAGTGGACGAAAGCATATGACACATATCAAACAGATTTAGTGAGCCCTGTTGTGCAGGGATTGCCGAATGAGCAATTAAATTGGCTCTTGTCGTATGCTGTGCGATTAGAATATGCTGATAATGGTAAGTTATACCTTTTGAAAGTCCCTTAGGGTTTAGACCAAGAGATTGCATTGCAAAAAATTGCAAGCTGACTGCTAATGGCAGTCACCATATTGCTCACTATGCGAGCTAATCTCTGCTTTATTATGTTGAATCAAAGAGTCACTTTTATTTAAATATCTGTATGTCCAAAAGCCACAATTTTACAAAATTAAACTCCCAACATAATTATAAAGCAAGTAGATGTGCAATGTGTCTAAGATATTGTTAATTGTCTTGTCTAACTTGGCTTAAAATTGAAGCTTGATCTCATACAATTTTTTTTGTCTTTACAGTCACTAAATATCAGAATGTTAAAGTGAAAGAACCAAAGAAGGCCACCCCCAATGTTGTGTCCTCAAATCCATTGGATAACCTTGATTGTAAGTATGAGTTGAACCCTGAACTCTTAGTTTAGTTGTATGGGGAATATGGGAACCCATGAGGACCTCTATCTTTATGTGATTAACAGGAAGAGGCCCTCTCAAAACCTCAGCAATTAAATACCTATATGACACAGAAAGCTTCCTCTAAGGAGTAAAAGACCTTTGTGACAAGAGATTGGTACTCCAATCTCTTACTAAGTCATAAAATGCAGATATATCTCATATTGTTGTGCATTTCTTTACAGTCAGCAGTCCAACATTCAAGGCAGGAGTTGATAGGATCTGCGCTCTTGCCGGGGTGGGACCTCATCCAGATCCTAAATTTCGTTTGGCCGCAGTTGCCAAGTTATTGAAAACTGCACCGCACCCAGATCATCCTAGAAACGAATTCAACATGGTAAACCAACCAGTTGACGTACTGAAACTGCTCTTTATACAAGATCTGAGGGAACTGCAAACAAAGATCAACGAGGCTTTGGTTGCTGTACAGACTGTCACAGCAGATCCACGCACAGATTCTACACTGGGCAGAGTTGGAAGATAAATTATTAATGCATCATCAAGTTCTATACACTAAGATATTTAAAATATGTTGTATGCAAATGTTTGTAATATTGCAGAAATTAGGTATGTGATGAAAAGTATAAAATAATATTTTGTTCTATTCAATTAATTTCACATACATTTAGATCTATGCTTCTTTACATAAAAATGAACTTCTTATATCAATTTAATTCCATAATTTTGGAAAAATTTGTATTTTTTATTATAAAAAAATACAGAAAATTACTGTTTGTAATTCTTTATTTTGAAATAACTAACCAGGACAAGCTATGTAATAATTAAATATTAATTACATTTATACATAAGGTAAATAAATTATGTTATAACATTTTGCAGTTTTATTTATTAGGTAAAGTTTTTGAACAAAAAAAAGATAACTTTAACAATGTTTTTTTTTAATATCCATAGAGTAATACATAATTATGCTAGCTAAATATTTTTTGCTTTGCTTTGCTGTACTAGTTAAATCTGACTATACTTTGCTGTGGCTCAGTCTGATATTATTAGGAGTAAATAAATGTATTCTAGTGAACATGAACTTCACAATAACGATAAAAAGTATACAAAAAATATCTTTAATTGAAATGAAACATTGTGTTAAAAATTTCAAGTTTACTTTTCTGATTTTGCAGACTCAAACATATGGAAACTGAATTTTTATTATATAAAGATTCAGTAGTTAATATTTATAGACAAACATTTCACTACATGTAATTCATACCTCATACTACTCGTAAAGCTTGCTAATTAGTGATTTAGTTTAGTACATAACTATAGACATATACCAATCCTTATCATCAAAGTGTTTTTATCAATACCAATGGTTTCTCTTATGGATGATAAGTCATTCTGAATGAATGTTTAACATAAACGAACTGCTAATAACTCAAGCTAATAATTATACCTATTATGTTTTAAGATACAGTGTAATGAAAAGATTTAAGTGATTGTTGAATTCTGTCTATGACTTGGCTTAATATTTAATTCACTACTTTTACTGTGTTCAATTTTTGAAGTTTCATTGCATGCCTCCTCCTTTCTCAAGCATCTGTGCAAATCTGTTTGTGATTAATAAGGAGACATCAATAAATCGTTCCACACAGTTGCTAATACAAGTTTCAGTTCTGGAGTCGAGCTTAGCACCAGGCTTGTCCACACATTTGTCCCAGCAGAAGTCATTAAATTCATGAATCTGAAATAAGTTATTGGTTACGTTAGTCAGCCAATCTTATGTCACTGAATTCTTAGCATTCAGGGTAGAATGCAACTACATTCCATTAAACTCGGTTACCTAATAAATAATGTAGGTAACTTGAATATCTTGTCTTAATTAAATATTAAATATTTTGTTGACATTGCAAGATTATTCACAGAAATGTCATCATAGTGTGTAATTCTATAAGTTAGGTAGGTATAGGATTTAGTAATTTTTATGGAAACAAAAAATACTAATTGAATCAAAAATGAATAAAATTTATTCCAGTGTCATTGATTATTTTATTGAGGTAATTAATTTACTGTAATTGATTTAAATAATTTACTTGGGCGTGAAATTGAGCCTTTTGCTTTTCTACCAAAAGAAAATCCTGCAATTCAGAGTCCCCTGCCTTGCCACTCCCTGAAGAAAAGTCTGGTAGTTCGCTCATCTTATTATCACTAGATCACTAGGATTTCTTACTTTTATTTTTTAATTATAATAAAATAATATTTTATTTCAACTTTTAGGTTATAATCACCACAGAGATAAACAGTAAACACAGAGAAAAACACAGATAGCCACAGAACATAAATACTCTTGCAGATCACGAAAATTGTAATCACAGGTTATTCTGTGCCAATAGGGATTTCAGTATCGTTAACGTTAAACAATTGGTAATTACATAACGTTAACTTCGCTCAACAGGATACGAATAATATCTATACTAATGGCGGCTCCTCACTTCGCGTATTCGTGTTCGCGTATTCGTATAGCTTTATTCGGCAAAATATTTGACGAACACGCGAATAAACATTACATGACAATTAGACCATCCACACATGGAGCAAATAGCCAAATATCCGAATATTCGCCACAATGTGTTACCAACTCTCAAAAATATTTTTCCCTAAAGCTTAAGTCAAAAACACTAATAAAAAGGCCAAGATTTTTGCTTTAAATTCGAAATTAATGGTTTGAAATTATGATGATAATATTGGTCTTATAAAAAAATTGTAAACAAGAATTGTTTTAATGTAATTCCAAAATTATGATTCCTAATGAATGATTCAAATTGCTAATTTTATGAAAATTTAATTTTGAAATTACGGTTTTCATGATAAATAGTCCTAATAAAAAATACGAGACATTTTTTTTGAAAATTAAATTTTGAACAACTTTTATTTAAAATCTAAAAAGGCAAAATATTTAAAAATACCCCAAAAATATAAGGCCCCTATAAAAATCCCACCGATTTTTTTTTACTCCCTAAATTTAGGGAGGAATCCCTAAGTTGGCAACTATGATTGGCCGAATACGATCGCACATAGGTAGTTACTCTATGGTAGATAGATAGGTACTCGCTAGTAGTCTGTGTTCTGTACTCCGCTAGGAGTAGGTACCTAACTATAAAATGTATATGTTCTGTGGTTCTGTGGATATGTCGGACCGTCGGACGAGATAGCACTTGCAGCGGGATTTTTATAGATTTTTGTGATTATTTTTTTAGGGTCCCAGATACAAAAATTAATTTGGTGGTCGTCGTCGCCGTTATCAACTGATAGATATCCACTGTTAGATATAGGTCTCTTGAAGGGACTTCCACACGCCAAGGTCTTGTGCCGCTTGTATCTAGTGGCTCCCTGTGACTCTTCTGATACCGTCGGTCCACCTAGTGGGGGGTCTACCATCACTGCGTTTTCCGGTGCGAGGTCGCCATTCTAGCACCTTGGGACGTCACGGGACACAACGTCTATCGGTTCTCTGAACTATGTTAATTTGGTAGTTCTAAAAACCCTAAAATGGTCCACCACCACCACTACTACAGTCTTTCTAACGTCCCACTGCTGGGCACAGACCTCCCTCTCTCATAGAAGAGCCCTATTTAGAGCTTAGACCCGCCACGCTGCTCCAATACGGGCTGTAACGACTATTGTCGCATTATAGTGATAATAACCGGGACCGAATGTTTTAACGTGCTCTCCGAGGCACGGGGGTGAAACACCGCCATCTACCAACTCCGAGATGGCACTGAGAATTTCTTGACAGAAAAAACCAAATGATTTGCCCGACCCAGGAATCAAAGCCGGGACCTCGTGATCTGCAGTCGAATATATTAACCACTAGACCAATGAGGCAGTAAAATGGTCGCAATGTCCCAGTAATTCATGGTAATAAAACGTGTTAGTAACGGCACAAAAACAAATAGGTACAAGTGACGCTCGTATTAGTAAGCGGCACGCGAGCGCTATATTAGTATATTATTAGCTATGCGTTTATCCTGAAGAGTATGTTCCTTGATGTGAATAGGACGAATATGTAGTCACAGTATTTGTATAATTGTCTATTCGGCTCCTTTGATGCGCGTTGAAAAACCGACAGCTGTGCGGATAAGCGTGTTTGTTATTCGTCATAATCTAGATTATAATTATTAATCTGTGGTTAGTATATGATCTATGTTGCCAAATAGGCAAATAACGCGAATATTCGTCAATTACCATCCACACATCGCCGTTTTCGGCAATTAATGTTATTCGTCCTATTTGCCGAATAGGCAAATAAATTTACCCAAATAGGCAAATAGCGCGAATGTTTCGTCAAGTAGGTATACCATCTACACATCGCCGTTTTCGGCAAATATGGCAAATACGCGAACACGAATAGCGAAGTGAGGAGCCGCCATCTATATACTATACTAATAAATAAAATTGAAGTGTCTGTCTGTAATATCGAAATAACTACCTCATATTAAGCTCATATGGTTATTTGAACGCTACCATAATCGAATCACACGTTTTTAAAATTTTTGTCTGTCTGTCTGTCTGTTTGAACGGGCTAATCTTCGGAACGGCTGAACCGATTTTGACGGGACCTTCACATACAAGTAGAGAATTAACCAGGGAGTAACATAGGCTACTTTTTTAACCGACTTTCAAAAAAGGAGGAGTTGTGTTTTTCTACCTATGTACACTGATATCTCCGAGATTTCTGAACCGATTTGCGTAATTTTTTTTTAATCGATAGAGAAACATTGCGACCCTGTTCTATAAAAAATTTGGATTCCAACTCTTCAATCCTGATGCTGTAGGGGACCTAATCCCGAAAACTAATGGGTTTTAGAAACTTTCGGTTATTTAAATTGATATTGGGGGTACCAATTAAAGACTTTATCATTGAATGAACTCGAGTAGGTACATATCCAACTCCTCAACCCTGATGCTGTAAGGAATTGTATTCCGAAATCGTGGGGATCCCACGGGATTTTTCCGTTATGGGGACGGGTTCTACAGATAAGCTAATTTTTGTTCTGGAAAATCAAAAGTTCCCACGGGATTTTTAAAAACCTAAATCCACACGGGCGAAGCCGTGGGCATCTTCTAGTCTATACTAATAAATAAAATTGAAGTGTCTGTCTGTAATATCGAAATAACTACCTCATATTAAGCTCATATGGTTATTTGAACGATACTATAACCGAATCACACGTTTTTAAAATTTTTGTCTGTCTGTCTGTCTGTTTGAACGGGCTAATCTTTGGAACGGCTGAACCGATTTTGACGGGACTTTCACATACAAGTAGAGAATTAACCAGGGAGTAGACGTGTGCGCCGCGCCGACCCGCCGCCGTCATTTTTTGGACGCCGCCGCCGCCGCCGCCGCCGCCGCCGCCGCCGCCGCCGCCGCCGCCGCCGATCTGCGTATCGGCGTAAAATCGGCGCGAGTTCTAAATGTTTTAAAACACCCTCCAACATCATTCACCCACTTCTATACCAAATAACCTAACGATTACACCACTCATATTCCATATTTCTATACAATAAATTACAAAAAAATACGATCGATATGAAGTTATACCTTCCTATTCATAATAAAACTTAACTAACTACCTTACTACCTACTTACCTAACTAAAAAACTTACTCCGACAACATCTGCTCCATCATTTTGTAAAAGCCAAAATAAATATCCATTTATTTTGGCTTTCCGAGTATCTTCTCGCAAGGGGTTTATGTTTGTCGATTTGTAGATCACTCATGCCTTTCGATAGTGTATCTAACGAGGGGTTAGAAGACTTATTAGAATAGAATAGAATAGAAATGTTTTTTATTCAAATAAACTTTTACCTACTTTTGAATCGTCAATTGAATCTACCACTGGTATCAATCTATTGACGAAATATGAGGTCAATAATTATAGAAAAGAAGATAATACCGACTCGAACCACTATCTCTAGAGAAGCCTTAAACTGATTTATTATACGACTCCATGTTAACACACACGTAACAAGATATTATATTGGCAAAAATTCAGACCTATGCAGTTCTCACAATAGACCTTTAGTCCAGTAACTTTGAACTCGTCTGTCCATCGAGTGGGGGGTCGGTCTACCTATGCTTCATTTACTGGTGCGAGGTCGCCATTCAAGCACCTTGGGACCCAAAGTCCATCGGTTCTTCGAGCAATGTGCCCCGCCCTTTGCTACTTCAGTTTCGCGACTCGTTGAGCTATGTCGGTAACTCTGGTTCTTCTGCGGATCTCCTCACTTCTGATTTGATCCCGCAGGGATACTCCGAGCATAGCTCTCTCCATCGCCCGCTGAGTGACCCTGAGCCTTCTTATGAGGCCCATTGTTAGCGACCATGTCTCAGATCCGTAAGTCATCACTGGCAACACGAGACACTGAGGGATATTGGACAAAAATACATCTCGAAGTTTCCCGAACGTTGCCCAGACGATGTCATACAAACTTCCATCTCCTATTAAACCAACTTGGGGGTAGTTTTTCCAAAATTTCTTAAACACGTAATTCTTCATTTTTAACCGAAAATCGAAATACCAATTTTCATGGATATAACTTCATAAATGACGTGAAAACGTGACGGGGTCTCACTTAAATTTTCATCCCCTATTTAACGTACTTGGGGATAGAATTTTCAAAAATCCTGAAATATATTTTATTTTTATTTTTTATCGCAAGCCTAAATACCAATTTTCATGGATATAACTTAAAAAATGATAGATTTTCATACAAACTTTTATCCCCTATTTAACCCCCTTAGGGGTAGAATTTCCAATAATCCTTTTTTAGTGGGCCCCTACATCACAATTATAATTATTTAGTTATTTATCATAAATAGAAGTTATTGTAAACGTCCTTAAAATGTACTATCAAAAACTAGTCCTTTACGGTTCGCCAAAATCGCCAAAATCTGAACGCTAGGTACCCCATACTTGCAAACGTTAAAGTTACTGGACTATTTGGCAAGTTGTTGTTATTGCAAAAGTTTTATTTAATTGTACCTATCTGATTTTCAGTAAAAATAATTCTACAAGTTAGACAGTTTTATTAAAATTATCCGCGCCGAATTTACGCCGAAAACACGCCGCCGCCGCCGATTTTTGACCGGCGTGCGCCGCCGGAGATTTTAGCATCGGCGCACACGTCTACCAGGGAGTAACATAGGCTACTTTTTTAACCGACTTTCAAAAAAGGAGGAGTTGTGTTTTTCTACCTATGTACACCGATATCTCCGAGATTTCTCAACCGATTTGCGTAATTTTTTTTTTAATCGATAGAGAAACATTGCGACACTGTCCTACAAAAAATTTGGATTCCAACTCTTCAATCCTGATGCTGTAGGGGATCTGATCCCAACACTAATGGGATTTAGGCACTATCGGTTATTTAAATTGATATTGGGGATACCAATTAAAGACTTTATGGTTGAATGACCTCGAGTAGGTACATGTCCAACTCTTCAACCCTGATGCTGTAAGGAATTGCATTCCGAAATCGTAAGGATCTCACGGAATTTTTCCGTTTTGTGGACGGGTTACTACTTACTACAGATAGGCTACTTTTTGTTCTGGAAAATCAAAGTTCCCACGAGATTTTTACAAACCACACGGGCGAAGCCGTGGGCATCATCTAGTTATCAATAATAATTAACGTTAATAAAGCGTACTAGAAATAATTATTGGTTTCAGAATGAATATTAATGATATCAACTATCAGCTAACTTAATAATTTTCGAATATATGTATGTAGAACTTTCTTCATTCTACCTATTTCTCACAGAGTGTCAGAGTTATCGTAGATACTAATCATTAATCTGTGGTCCAGAGTCCCATTGGCATGCATGGCTAGTACCTACTATTTAATTTTACACTGAAAATACTAGCCATGCTGCTGCTCCATGCCATCGGTGTGAATTATTGAACCTTTGATAAATAATTTGAGAGTAACTTATCAAAGCTTAGGCAAAGCAATATATTCTATTAAAAGCTTACTCACCTGACTGAATCTGTCTTATCTGATCCTTGAAAACTACTGAATAAAAGCTTCAACGACACCTAACACTAATCTTCACTGAAAGACCGATTTAAAACAGACTGAATCTTTGTGAGTTCGTTCTTTTCGACGAGACGACCAAGTTTTTCCTCTGTGAAAATTCTCGATGGAGGTAGCTACTCTAGTGCGCAGGTGTAAAACATTTCAATTCGCTGGGGTGGGAAAACGTACCACTGTAGGACTATGTGGCCATCTATGCATAGTATTTGTATAAGTAGGTACATAGTATAAAGTTTAAAATAAAGTAACTAACAGTTTTTATGTATAAAAAAACAGGCTTTGTTTGATGACAGCATTATGTCTTAACTTCTTTACTGGTTTGAGCTCAGCATAATTTAAGTAAAAAAAAGTCTATGATTACTTACAATTCGTTTTTATTTATAAAGTTTAATAATTTTTCTATTAATATCTTACGTTTCTCTACAGCAAATATATAATTACAAGCGCTTAGGCTCAGTCTGGCAAGTTTTGATTGTTCAATCCCAAATGTTTCGGCACATATTCGGTACTCCTGCGAAAGCGACGTTGCAAATACTCCTTTGTCATCAGTCTGAAAAATAATGACTGTACCTTTGTTTTATTTTGACATGATACTTAATACTTATAAATCGATGAACGCTGTCCGCACGCACGAAAAAGCATGACTCATTGTAACGTACCGCGTGCAAGCAAGAGCGCTTAACAAGCGATTAAGAGGTGATTGAGAGGTGTTGATTATGACGTTATTTTTCTTTTTCTTTTATGAAAAGCATAATTATCAGGATCATCAAAGAAACTATATTTAAAAAATAGATATTATTACAGAAAATAGGTGTCTGAGTACAGAATTTATGAAGAAATAATTTTAAGTGGTTACCATGGTTTTTAAAATAATATGGTATAATACTTACACATATAACGATAGGCACGTTTGCAGTATACAATTCCTTAAAGTGGTGACAGTTATAGTCAGTCGTTGATTTTGTATTCACATTACTCGTTAGACATATTTCTGTAATAAAAAAAATATTATAAGTAGGTCTACAGGAAACCTTGTTAAACACAAGAAACATATTAACTTGATGAAACAACCTTACCAACAGCTATTTGAGACTTGCATAGCAATTCCCAGGTGTGGTGGTTACCACCAAACAGCGGATGTATACAAACACCATGGCCAATCCGTTCTGGTTTAAAATTCAACATTTCTGTTACTTCTTGTGGGTTGCATATTTCTCCACAATGGAGTGTCACCTGGAATAGATCAAATAATTATTACTTATGAATAGCCTTGTGAACATAAATTTATAAACCAGTTTACCATTCATAAACATGACTAAAAATATATATTAACTAAAAATTATATACATACATAAACCTTTATTTATGTACCTACTAAATTCACATTACTTTTTTAAAATTTAAATATTTTTTATATTACATAAATAAAATAAATAATTTTGACACTGTAAGATGTTATTTTTTTTAGTCAAAAATATTTTGGGTTAGTTGGCCCAAGGTTCCATTAAAAGAACCACATTATTAGCCAATCCATTTAAAGAGTATATTTCTTTAGCATTATAATTATTATTACAAAGGAGCAAATTTAAAAAGGCATTTATATACTTTTAAACCAGCTAATCTTGCTCTAGTCAGGGCTGGTACAAAATCTTGGAAGTTTCCAACAGCGGGATTACCACTTAGTTCAATGCCAACTACAATATCAGGATATTTTGCGTGATATTCAATTGCATAATCCGCTATTATATCTGCATCTCTTTGAGAGCTACTTCTATTTATTGATATTATGAGGCAGGATATGATTGACATGTCTGTGGTGTTCCTGCAATTTATGAAATTTTCATTAGGAAAGATAATAATTATTAAATGTAATTACTATGGTTTTCAATTCATCTTATGGACATAAAAGTATTGTAATATGAGAATATTCAAGATTTTTTTAATAAGAAAAATTTGAATGACAAAAATTGTTATTAATTATAAGTTACTTAAGTATACTTAATAAAGGTCTTCTGAACTTTCAACCACAGAGGCCAATCTAACCAGAGACCAGTCAGCTAGGCAGGAGATATTACAGTACACAAGTGTTTGCACAAACACAAGTGCATTCTCTTATTCCCTCACTCTCATAGTCCATAGAAAGGTATAAAACTATGTTGTACCTGTAAGAGCTATTTGGCAAATAAAAACTCATCATTTAAAATAGACTTACTGCATAGTTTGAACAATAGTTTCAATATATTCACTAATATTCATATGTGGAGTCTGCCGCGGAGTGCTACGCAGTTCAATGTAGCAACACCCGTCATCTTCAAATTCTTTAAGTGTTAATGCAGACGCCATAGCAAGTGTGACTTTAGTGCTTGTCAATGCATGTGCAATGTTGAACACCTGGAAACAACTGAAAAAAAAAAATTATCACCTGAAGCTAAACCAAAAAGTTGAGGTTGATTATAAAAATATGTGTGTCACTCGACAGCAACACGTATACCTAGTTATTGTTAGTTAGGTAGTTGTTACTAGTACCAAATGTTGTAATGGCTTAGTGTCCTACATTGAGGTCGTTCAGCTTAAATGGTCTCCATACATTTCTATGCAACACAGTTTGCACATGCAGAGAATTAGGATTGCATACCTCAAAGTTTAACAAAAGATAAATATAGAGTCCACAGTCGTGCTATATTAGACCTAGATTTTAATAATACAGAGAAACAAACAAGAAGAGACAAATAGTACCAAAGTAGTAATAGTAGTAATATAATTTAATATTAGAAAGATTTTAAAAGCATATCATTACATAGTATACAAGTGTAAATTGAAAATTTAAAAAACCCCCGACATTCGCCATTTTGTGGCGGCGGCCATCTTGGATTTGCAATAGTGCTATTCTACTAGTCAAGCCCTTTCATTTGATACCCATATTAAGGGAGTTGTGAAAAAATATGTAATCCGCCATTTTGTAGCGGCGGCCATCTTGGACCGATTTTCATCAAATATAGCTAACAACACTCTCGACTAAATCACCTTTCAAACAAAAAAAACCGCATTCAAATCGGTCCACCCGTTTGAGCGCCACAGGGGAACAGACAGACAGACACACACACACACACACACACACACACACACACAGACACACACAGACACACACAGGCACACACAGGCACACACAGGCACACACAGGCACACACAGGCACACACAGGCACACACAGACACACACAGACACACACAGACACACACAGACACACACAGACACACACAGACACACACAGACACACACAGACAGACACAGACAGACACAGACAGACACAGACAGACACAGACAGACACAGACAGACACAGACAGACACACACAGACACACACAGACACACACAGACACACACAGACACACACAGACACACACAGACACACACAGACACACACAGACCCATACCCATACCCAGACCCAGACCCAGACCCAGACCCAGACCCAGACCCAGACACAGACACAGACACATACACAGACACATACACAGACACAGACACAGACACAGACACACACAGACACACACAGACAGACACAGACAGACACAGACAGACACAGACACAGACAGACACAGACAGACACGCACGCACGCACGCACGCACGCACGCACGCACGCACGCACGCACGCACGCACGCACGCACGCACACACACACACACACACACACACACACAGACACGTCAAACTTATAACACCCCGTCGTTTTTGCGTCGGGGGTTAAAAACAAAGTCGCTTTCTCTGTCCCTATTTCCCTATGTATGCTTAAATCTTTAAAACTACGCAACGGATTTTGGTGCGGTTTTTTTTTATAGATAGAGTGATTCGAGAGGAAGGTTTATAAGTACAAAAATTGGACCCGGTAGGTGGCGCTAATAGCGGCCAGGACGACGTCTGCCGGGTCCGCTAGTATCTTATAAGGTCTATTTCTGCTTGGTATAAAGTTCATTAACTTGTTGACAAGAATTCTGGTACATTTAAGAAACTTTCTTGGTCTAGCCCCCGAACCGATTTGACAAAATTTGGTACAGCAATAGCTTGCATCCTAGAGACACATACATAATTATGTACCTAATCCCAGAAAATCAAGAAATTCACATGGGATTTTTAGAGACATAAATTACTTGCACGCGAACGATGTCGCAGGCAAGTAAGTATATTGTAAGTAATTAAAAAATAATAATAACTTACTCAGACAAGTTTCTTGTATCACCTGCACCTATTTGAAATTCATCTAAAAAAGCATTAGATTTGTCGGCCATCCCACTATCAGCTAGATACCGCTGCAGTTGTAGCATGGTCGAGCGGCTCAAGGAGCCATTCAAATGCGCATGTAACTCCTGTAAGGCAGAGAATTTGTAGGATTAGTAATTATTCTTCTGTAGGTAGGTACTGATTTAAGTATGTAGTCACCCATGATGACAAAATATTTCTTACTAGTTTGGGCAATTCACGGCAAAATTTATTCAGTTCCATTTTTTATTTATTTCGTTGTGTTGTGTTCGTTTCTAATTTCTATTTCGTTTTTATTTTTGAATGGTTTTGAAGTTTGAAGTTTGAACCGTTTTTGAGGAAGAAGAGCGGGGCAAAGAGTATATAATCACTACGTTTTTTTAGAGACGGCACTCAGTACTTTGCAGTTAGCTACTAGAAAGCTACGCAATTTACTACCATACACACGAAAACGAATTTTTATCATTTATGTTGGCTCTACTGCTTCTGACCACAGAGAGACGTCAGGTCCCGTAGTGATGGGAATATATCGATTAAATTTACGATAAACACTAGTGCTGTGCTTATATCGATATATATATATATATATATATATATTTATATTAATATTTATATATTAATAATTTAAATAATAGTGAACAAAAAATTAAAACACATTTTTATTAAAATTTCTTTATTATGGACGGGATTGCGTACATAGGGTGGTTTTCTGAACATATTGTGACGAAGTTGAACCACTTAAAAATTGGTACACATAGATTAGTCCTTATTCTGCAAATCTACGGAATAGGGTATTTGACAACATTGAAAATATACTATTGATTGTGGTCATCTTATCAGATAATAGCCTAAAAAAGACATATTTCACTCAATCACACTAAACTATGTAATTTTACGCGATATTTTGCACGAAATAAAACATAATAATTTTTGAAATTTTATCAGGAACGTGAACGCTCTGGGATTGTTTGTGATGTCACTTGATAGCACGTAACTTGGTTGATATAATTGAAGTTTATCAAGTCAACCGAAACTAAACTTTATACTTGAAAGAATAAGATTGATATTAAAATGAGTAGGTATAACAATTTAGAACATTACGATACAGCAGTCGCCTTGCGTAGCGTCTCTGTCGCACGCACCGAGTTCCGAAAAGGAGCGAGCGAGAGAAGTGACTTGCATAGCGATTTGTGACGTCAATTGATTGCGCGTAACTTGGTTGTTATAATTGAAGTTTATCAAGTCAACCGAAACTAAACTTTATACTTGAAAGAATAAGATTGATATTAAAATGAGTAGGTATAACAATTTACAACTTTACGATACAGCAGTCGCCTTGCGTAGCGTCTCTGTCGCACGCACCGAGTTCCGAAAAGGAGCGAGCGAGAGAAGTGACTTGCATAGCGATTTGTGACGTCACGCGTATCATGTGATCAGAAATGTCGTTTTTGGCGTGGTTTTCAAAACTTAAACTTTATCATTGATTTAATTCTTAATATTATAGATATTGCGAAAAATATCAATGTAGTGTGTATTAATAAGTAATAAAGAATAATTTAAAACAATTTCCAAAAATTAGTCAAATACCCTATTGCTTTTATTATTATTTTTAAACTACATTTTTGTACTACATTATTATTTTGTACCTACATTTTTTTTTAAAGAATATCAGCCAAGCTGAACTTGACTGATGTTCTCCTCTCCCCTCCAAATAAGCGAAAACTTGTGTTAGGAGTGGGTACGACAATAGTGCAACGGGTGGGATTCGAACCTGCGACCTTTCAGTTTGCAGTCCGCACCTATTGAGGCTTAAATTGAATTTTTGATTTCGAAAATACAATATAATTGTACTAGCTGGTGCCCGCGACTTCGTCTCGTTTGTTTCGGTTTTTGAAAATTATGCGAGAATCGTTTTTTTTCCGGGCCAAAAAGTGTCAAATTATGTCGTCTAGATCAATTTACTTTTTTATTCCGTGGGAAAGGTTCCCGTGTGCTTTACCGGGATAAAAAGTGTAAGGCCTAGGCCGCACTGCGAAAATTCGCGCGAATTTTTTCGCAAAATTCTGTGACATAATGGGAATGTATGAAGCTGCACGCACATGCGATTTAAAATTCGCGAGAAAAATATATTCGCGAGAAAATTAATAATATTTATTATTAATAAAATTATAATAGATAAAATTATTTTATCTAATATAAATATATATTAGATAAAATAATTTTCGCAGTGCGGCCCCGCTCTTAATTCCGGCTTATATATAGACGGAAATATGAGTGTCGAGGCTTTTCCAAATTTCATCAAGATCGGTGAAGCGGTTGAGCCGAAATTAGACAACAAATAAACAGACACCCTTTCGCATTTATTATATTGGTACGGCTTCAGATAGATTTTGATATGCAGTTTATACTGCTTATCAAAATCTATCTGAGGCTAATGCCTACTTATGTAGGCATTAGCCTCTACGCAAATACACTCTTAAGCCTTACTTTGTATTTGCGCTTTTTTATAGTTGTCGGCAGTTTCGTTTTCAACAGCCGAGAACTTGTCGTTTGTTATTTTACAATATTTATTTATAAATAACAAGCTTAATCGTTTAAGCAATGTGTGCCTCAAATCTAAATGCTTTGTACATGTAAACCATGTAAAATCACAATGCACAGTATATTCTAAAATACATATTTTAATTAAATCGTTTTTGTAATGGCCTTCAAATGATTCAAATATAGTTTTAGCCTTATTAACTGTTTGACACAACCCTATACTTGGGTATGTCAGTGACTTTTTGTCTTTAAACCATTCCCGCAAACTTATATATTTAAAGACATCATTGTCAGGTCTTTCACTTATTAAAGATTTTTTGCAATCAATGCAATCTGACTCCCTTAATAATTTTGATGCCAAATAACCACTGACATATACTACAGGCTGGTCTTCGAAGTTACATAGATTTATATCCATAATATCCTCTACATCATCTGGCAAGGACAACACAGGTACATGCTCACTGCTTTCATCACCAGCCGTGGTTTCAATTTCTTCATTTAGTATACTATTTAAATTATCATAGTTAAAAAAAAAACTGTTTGCGTCTTTTTCACAATTGGAACCACGACTATGTGGAGCTAATAATCCTGATAGTATGGATGTTTTTAATGCAGCAGTAAAATGAGTACATGTTGGATTTTTGTTAGTAACACTGTGTTGCCGTATCATGCCAAATAGGTTCTCCAAGGAATCCTGATTCAGCTGCCGCAAATTTAAATATTTGAAGCCTTCATTTCTTAAGACACTCCAAATATCACCTAAAGACTTTAGGGAAGTTTTAAACCCTTTTATACACCGCACATGGCTAAGTTGTAATTTTGAATTTGACTTTACAAACTTAATACTATCTATTTTTGCCAAAAAATATTGCCATGTCTCAACATGATTCGTTTTGCTGCTAACATTCTCTCTAATACCTTTTTTTACATCTTTTGGAGAAGATGGGCCATTACAAATATCAAATAATTTGTCCAATTCCTTGATTATATATGCTGTTTCGCTTATTTCATTTTCAGCAGTATCATGTTTCCATGCTAGCATATGTAAAATTGCTGACATAGTGTTACTCAACGCATGTGCAGCGTATTTTACCCGCATTTTTGCTTTATATGTAGGATGGACAACATTTCTGTTCAATTTTGGAAAATTCAAGAAATTCCTGTTTCTCTCCTCGGCTTCAATGAGGTGCCTCCACTTTCCAGTTTTGTCACCCCACACAATTTCACCAGCATTATAAAAATTGTTTCTAATTGATTTAAATAAATGAGGTATATCAAACAATATAAAAACTTTTTTGTCTTCATTAAATATAAAATAATTGTCTTCTGGAAACTGACCACCAAATTTTTTTAACAAGCTTAGTGCACCAACATTTGTAGGACCTTGATCACACACTGTTGTTAAAATGTTAAAGCCTACTTCTGCCAGTGTAATTATTACATTCTTTATCAATACACTAAGTTTCGCCGAAGATATTGTACCTTGAACAAAAAAATAAGCTACGGGAAGCTTAAATTTCTTTTTTAGTCCTTGAACCATGAACACAAGTGCATGGTCCGCAATTTTACAATTGCGTTCGTCACCATGATCTTCAAATCCTTCTATTTTGTCATTGGCTTCATTATATATTAATCTCTTTTTTAGAGCCATTTCGTCGAATAGCAATGCACAAAACTTATCTTGGTCTGTCAAACCAGATAACATATCAGAACATTTCAAAATTAAATTTTTATTAATGCCAGGTTTTAGAGGCACACTTTGTAGTAGCCTTTGTAGTGTTTTTTCACTCGGTACTGACATAGCCCACTGAAGATATCTATAGGCTTTGGGTGAACGCTTGAAAATTGCCAAAGCCCATAACTTTGTTCTCATTGTCCAACGCTTCCCTTGTGGTTTCTTTTGGTGATTTTTGGCTACATCACTCACTAAATTCTTCAATGCAGTACTATTAAGTTTATCTAAATTGAGGGAAGTTTTAGCCAATTTCTGTAATGTCTGTTTTTGAGTCTTCAATCTCAGCAGCAATTTTTCTTCTCGAGCCTTGAGGCCTGTAAGGTATAAAAAAGTACAATTAGTAATAATATTATTAATGCTATCAAGCTTCATTAATTTTCATATCATTCTGAAAGCAATGTTGATTTGTAATGACTGCTCTTCACGATTGCCCATTATTTCACTCAATGGAGGTCAGCAAACCAGCAGCATACAAATGATATTTGTCAGGGAATCTACGACAGATGAAACCTTTAGCTCATCTACTATATAAAAATAAGTCGGGTTTTCCTTCCTGACGCTATAACTCCAGAACGCACGAACCGATTTCCACGATTTTGCATTCGTTGGAAAGGTCTCGGGCTCCGTGAGGTTTATAGCAAAGAAAAACACGCGAACGAAGTCGCGGGGGTCAGCTAGTCTACTATATAAAATAAGTCGGGTTTTCCTTCCTGACGCTATAACTCCAGAACACACGAACCAATTTCCACGGTTTTGCATTCGTTGGAAAGGTCTTGGGCTCCGTGAGGTTTATAGCAAAGAAAAACACGCGAACGAAGTCGCGGGGGTCAGCTAGTTTAACTATAAAATTTTATTATAAAGTAAACAAACGGTAGCTAGCAACATTAGACTCCATATTTATCAGGCTTACACACTATTGTTGCAATCAGCAGTGTTTACAATATTTACCATTATGGCTAAATGTGAAGAGCAGCCTGTATGAAACTCACACAAGAAAATCTTGTAATAATACAAACCTTTATTTTCAGCACTCCTTCTCTTTCTTATGTGACTTTGCACATTGATAGCAGCACAAGAAGGTCCTGGTACTTCCAATGAATCTGAAAAGTGAATATTCATAATTTATGATGTGATAACAACATCCCACATAGTTTTCTAATATTACTCAATGTAACTTACATATCAATTCTGTAAGACACAAGCCCCATGGACTTGTCTTAGAGGATTGATGGTTTTGAAGCTGACTAGGAACAAAGGGTTAGTCTAAAGAAAACATACACAAAACACCTATTGCAACTAAATATTGAAACAGTAAAATAATTATAATTAAATACCACAGATTATAGGATAGTAGTCTGAAATGCTGTCTCTTTGTCTGAATGTGCATCACAGAAAACCAACTGATTCTGACGAAATGATCGTAGGAATGTTAAGCTGCTTTTAGGATAGGCTAAAAAGATAAAGCCAACCCATGCAAAGCCAGAGTGGAACAGGTAGTATCATCCATACTAATAAAAATGTTAAGGCATTTGTCTGGCATGTCTGTCAGTTACATTTTTTCACTTAAGCTCAGGCTTAAGGCTAAGGCACTTAAGGCTAGGCTGAGATCTATAAAGCGTGCTTAGCCTTACTTCAGACTTAAGATACTGTTAAAATGAGACAGAGTTATATGTCTGCCATAAATCTGTCTCATTTTAACTGTATCTTAAGTCTGAGGTAAGGCTTAACACACTAACTAGATCTCAACCCTAAAGTGCTGAACTATTTTCGATGAATGGGTATAGAGATAGATTAGATCTAAGAGTTGGAAATAAGCTCCCTTTTGTCACGAAAATAAAACTTAAAGGGAGTGAAATAGTAGATGCACGTTTACAGGCTAGTAACATATTATTTTAATGATAGGTACATACCAATAATATCATATTTCCTTTTTAAAACTGGCCCAGTCTTAGGTCCGGAGTTCAAATTGGTTATATCTTGTAAGACATCTAAAAAAGGGAATTATATATTAATAAACAAACAATTCAGCAACAATCTAGTGTGCATCTTTTCATCTTAGTCCAGTCAAAAGAAGATTTCACCTCTGGAAAATGGTTTGAACTGTGCATTGATAGCATTTTTATTGTTCATGTATTCCATCTAAATATTTAAAACGCAAAGGTGACAGACTTACTGACTGATCCATCACGCACAGCTCAAACCACTGGACTGATTAGGCTGAAATTCGGCAAACAGAGAGCTTTTAGGATGTAGGATGAAAGGATTTTTGAAAATTCAACCCCTAAGGGGATAAAATGTATAATATAGGAGTTTGAAAAATTTTACTTAACGTGAGCGAAGACGCGGGCAAAAGCTAAATGTTTAATAAACATCATGTCTTTTGGTGAGGTTGAGTCATTTTTTTGAGATTTTTTGACTGGACTATCTTGGCTGGATGTATTGTGCTGTGAAACTTAAGCTTGTGCTTGCTTAGTTTGTTAAAAGTTGTAGGTCAAGGCAGATATCTACCTAAGCCAAACAGGCTATCGGATAAATGTGTACAATTAAAAAACTAAAGGTAATTATTTATTTTCTTACTTAATTTTGTTTGCTGTGAAGAAGTTTGAACCACCACATTTTGATGTTCTGGCTGAGATATACATACATCTTGATTAACTTGTATACATGTCAGATTTTCATTTTGATTTTGTACTTGAAAACCTTCTGAAACACAAGTGTATATTATACAGGATACAATTAATAACACACAAACTAAAACATTTGCAGGTGAACATGATTATGTTTGTAATTAAGAAAACAAATTAACAATATAGCCTGAAACACATGCTACTAGAAAAGCATGCTTGTTTGCACTATGGAATGTATACTTTTGCTCATGAAAGTACAGACTGCTCATGAAAGTACAGACCTCAGACCTACAGAAGCATACTTATTAAGAGCATACTTCTTTCTAGCACGTCTGAGATACCAATGCTCATCATTTAGCATTCAAAATTATGTTTCTTTGTGGAATGAATGAAATTCAGTTATATTGTTACTTTCAACACATTTAATAAAGGAACTTTTAACGAAAAAGAACAATAGACATAGGAAAAGAATTTGTCCCATTGTCTGGGAGCAAGTAATCGTTTACTGACATAAACATTCATAATTTCAGTATCGAAATATAAAATTTAAAGTTTTTTCATCACCCCATCGAGCCATCGTGACTACGCAAACAAGTCAAGTAGCACGTTCGCATAGAACACGTTCATACTTGCTTTTGAGTCACTCACACCTTACACAGTGTGCTAGTTAGCACAAAACAATAGACCGGATTGCGATTAAGTAGCATGCATATTCACAAGCAAGTGTCTTTCATATACACTTGTTAATTGTATACTACTAAGTAGCATTTGCTCAAAACTAGCATGCTTATGTGCTAGTACATAACATGTGTATACCACACTTATTGATAGACTGAATGAGTACGTACGTTTTTTTGGGTATTGGCCAATATACAGTGGGAAATCATAGAACATCTTCTCTTCCAAAGCCTTCAGAGGTAAATTTAAAGTTGGCACAGCGTGTTTCAAAAGTCTGCTTCTTGATTCATTGAAGTCATCTTGTTGGAAATGTTCATTGCACACAAATTTGTGCTCATGAAGCTTCTCTATAGGTAAGTACACTAGATCTTCTTGACCAATAGCTTTTATCCACTTCTTACACCTAAAGTAATTCACAATATTAGGATAAACAATCTAGGTATTCGGCGCAGTGACACAACCTACCTACCTATCAGGATGAAGTGGTATTCGGAACAGATGCACATTAGAACCTCGCGAGCGCCTTTTGTTACATATTATACACTTTTTATAGTTTCGTGACTCCTGAGATAGTTTATTCATGGTGAAAACCGAACATACACTTTATATAATAGTTAAAACTTAACTGAGACTTATGTCTACAGAAAATGGATTTAACGGCGTTATAACGTCCAATAAATACAAAAAATGCAACAATAGCTCAACTCAACGAATTTTCAGCAAAATTATACGATTTCAGGTCGAAAAAAAGTTATTTCGAATTATTAGAGAAAATATTTAAATATCCAAAGAGAACAAGAGAAAAATATCAGTTTCGGAATGTCATTTGTCAAACAATCAAACAATGACGCCAACATAAATTTAACAAAATTTAATATTCTTCAGTTGGCTATGCTCCACGGCACTCACAAATTAATAGTTTACGTTCATTGTAGGTTCTATGTCGTAGCAATAAGGTCGATATTTGAAAAGTATTGTTGTTAGAGAGTTTTGTTAAATTAGTTTGTTCTACTGTGTCCACCCACGGAGCGGGGTATAATTTCTCCACAGGGCACAGATTAATGATTTAGTATAGATCGACCAGAATCTCATGAAAAATAGGGAAATTAAATTTTGTAGTAAGCAACATTAGGTTGACTCGGCTGCCCTAGTGATAAACAAAGTAATTACATTCAGAACACCTTACCTGGGATCGTTTCACGAAACGAAAAATCAAGCAACTGCATTTTAAATACAAAAACAAAGTAATCAACATCCAATTACTTTGTTTTTGTGTTGTGCTTGTTGTTTACTTGGTTTTTGCATTTATATTCCGGGTTAGTGAGTGCAGTTACTTTGTTTGGGCAATTTAAATTTCAGTAAACGGTTCAAGTTATTTGAAATATTAAACTGTGGTAAAAAACTACTCGACATAAAATTTTTGTTAATGCAAAAGGTCAATTTCACAAAAAATGTCAGTTACTTTGTTTATCGCTAGGGCAGCCGTAGTGTTGCTAACCTTGTTGTGCTTGTTGTTTACTTGGTTTTTGCATTTATATTCCGGGTTAGTGAGTGCAGTTACTTTGTTTGGGCAATTTAAATTTCAGTAAACGGTTCAAGTTATTTGAAATATTAAACTGTGGTAAAAAACTACTCGACATAAAATTTTTGTTAATGCAAAAGGTCAATTTCACAAAAAATGTCAGTTACTTTGTTTATCGCTAGGGCAGCCGTAGTGTTGCTAACCTTGGAATTTAATTTCCCTATTTTTCATGAGATTCTGGTCGATCTATATCTACGATATTTCTGATTATTCTATAAACAGCGTATAGTACATGGTATAGTATTCAATAATCTGTGATTGAAACTTGAAACTGAAAGACATCACAGAAAAGACATCATTAATCTGTGTCAGGGGTATGACAGCTGTAGTTCCTTTTTCCTCGTTTTGGCGCTAGAATCGTTCGCACACCACAGACTTCAACACAGAAAAATAACAGGTCCACAGATTAATGATAGGTTTTCCACCGATTAATGATAAGTATCTAGTATTTTCTGTGTTTAGGTCTGTGGTTTAGGTTTAAGTGATAAGTCTGAGGTCTGTTATTGTCATGAAATTTTCGGTTTTTTTTTTTTTTATTTTTTTTTTTTTTTTTTCCTTTTTGGCGGGAAAGGAGAGTCACGTATTTTTAACAAAAACAATTGAATTAATTTAATTTCTAATTAAATTAAGCAAAATATTGTTTAAAATTAAAGAAAAATGCCGGCCAATAGCGACGGAATGGATTCGGGCGGAAAAAGAAAACCGCCAAGGCGAGCTGAGCAAATTATTGATGAGGACTTCTATAAGCCCTATCACAAAAGTAATTACAAAAGAATATTTCCTGAATTATCAGGTAATGCGGAATTCACAGTATTTGTTGAAAGTCGAAAAGAGGAGATAAAACTCGGAAATTCAAACCCGTTAATACTAACGGGAATATTCAAAAATGAAATAAAAGGTGTCATCAATATTAAAAGAATAAACGCTTCGAAAATAGGAGTGGTTTTTAAGCGGGCGATTAATGCCAATGATTTTTTAAAAAATGAAATTTTTTTGGATAAGTTTGATTACAAGGCTTTTATTCCGGCGAGAGCTGTTGAGATTACGGGTGTGCTGAGACATATACCAATCAGTATCAATAACGAAGAATTGTTTAAAAAATTATCGTCGAAGTACGAGATCGTCGCCGTGCGGCGTTTCATTAAAAAAGTTAATGGAGAAGTCAAACCTTTTAGTTCAGTAAGTGTTACTTTTCTGTCAACTAGCTTACCGGATTATGTTCACTTAGATTTGTTTCAGTATAGGGTTCATGAGTATGTTGCCCCTCTGCTACAATGTTTTAAATGTTTTAAATTTAACCATGGGGCGAAAACATGTAAATCGGTTCAACAAATGTGTTCAATCTGTGCAGAAGAGCATCGGTACACTGAATGCTCCGAAAATGCAGTCATTAAGTGCATTAACTGTGGTGGCTCTCATGTGGCAATCTCCAGAGATTGTCCAATAAAGAAACAAAAAATTAGTGAAAAGTATAATAAATCTTCTTATGCAAAAGTTATACAAACACAGCAAACTCAAAATTTGTTTAGAAATTACGATGAAAACTTCCCTTCTATGCCTAAAAAAACGACAACAGGTCCAGTTTCTGTAGATCAATCACATGTGAAACCTAATGAAACTCCTAAGGTACAGAAATCCAAGATAGAAACTCCTCAAACTAGCACTGAAATTCTTATTGAACAAATTATAGCAAATGACACTATTCTGAAAGGACTTATTGGAGCATTGGTGGCCATGGGTAACTCAGGCAGTAAACTCACTACATCAGTTATTAAAGATATGCTTATTACTAACCTTAAACACAATTAATGGCTAAACAGTTTATTAGAATATCTCAGTTTAATATACAGTCTATTAATAATAAAAAACCTTTGCTTATTAATTATCTAGTTGAGAATGATATAGATATTTGTTTATTAAATGAAACATGGTTGCGAGAGAATAGATCTATTAACATTCCTAATTATAATTTCATTAATCAGAATGGAAAAAATGGACGTGGTGGTGTAGCTATTTTAATTAAAAGTAATTACAAATATTTTGTTATTCCTACACTATTCTATGATTATTTACAGTCAGTAGCTATAACTCTAAGTACTAACCTAGGTAATTTGTCTATTCTATGTGTTTATGCTCCACCCAGAGAAGGTCGGTTTAAGGTAAGAAAATTGAAACAAATAATTAACAGTCTTCCTGCACCAGTTCTGCTTTCAGGTGATTTAAATGCTCATCATATTGCTTTTGGCTGTCTTACAACAAAGACTAGAGGCTCTGATATGTATAACATGTTAGATGAATGTGATCTTTGTATATTAAATAATGGCTCTCCTACTACAGTAGGAAGCATTAATTTTAGTCAATCTTCAATTGACATTTCCTGTATTAGTCCTTCTTTAGCTCCGTTAAGTAATTGGTATGTACATGACGATCCAATGGGTAGTTATCATTACCCGACAATTATAGACTTATTTACTTGTGCAGAAAAATATGATATAGGGGAACCTTTTGAACGATTTAATTATAGTAAAGCAGACTGGTCAAGGTTCCATTCTGAAACAAAAAAAAGTTTTGATAGCTTCGTAATTGATACTTCCAATATTCTTGTCACATATGAAACCTTTTGTAGTACACTACTAAAAATAAGAAAAGAATGTGTACCTATTATTTCCAAGCCTAATGCGTTTGTTATGAGAAAACCAGTTCCTTGGTGGGATGCAGAATGTTTGGAAGCTGTAAAGAAAAGCAAAAATACTTTAAGATTTTATAAATTAAATCCCACAATAGAAAATTATCTATAATATAATAAAACTGTAACAGATCCAATTCTGTACATTGAAGATATTTTGAAAATTTCTTTTGGAGGGCATTCTATAATCGATACTGAAGCCAAAACTGTAATTTTTTTCATTTTTGTCTGTCTGTCTGTCTGTCTGTCTGTCTGTCTGTCTGTCTGTCTGTCTGTATCTTGGCCGCGCATCACGCCGAAACTACTGAACGGATTCGAATGAAACTTGGTACGATTTGAGTTTATACTCCGAAGTAGGTTATAGGATACTTTTTATCCCGAAATTCAGCATGGTTCCCTTGGGAGAGGGGATGAAAGTTAAAACGTGTATTTAGCTGTAATTCATTAACGCGTTGTTCGATTTCACTCATTCTTTTTTTGTTAGGAAGGTAGTACTTTATATATTGTCCCGTAAATATTTCAAGGTCATAGGTTTTTTAGTTCAGAAATGACACACATTTATTGGGTTCAAATAACTTGGGACCCGGATCTTTGAACGTACGGCTTATTTTAAACTGGTGTGCGTTTATATTTTATGTTTGTCGGTCTGTCTATTTGTTCCAGCTAATCTCCGAAACGGCTGGATCGATTTTAATGGAACTTTTAATGTTATAAGGAGTAACTTAAGCTACATTTTAGTTAGTAGTACATAAAAGAATTATGGGATCCGATCCGATCCTATATAAAAACCTATATCTACGCGAACGAAGTTGCGGGGGTCAGCTAGTATAGAATATAAAAAAGTAGATGCATTAAAAAAGAGGCTAATTAGTGAAAAAAAGAAATTAAGTTGGAGACGAATTTGTGATTCTTTTAATAGATATACACCAATAAGTTACATCTGGAATTATATTAGGAGGTTTAAAAGAGTACCTGTATCTAAGCCATCGAAAAATGATGAATGGATTCCATCTTTTTTAGATAAGTATGCACCAATAATAGAGTCACCTGAAAAAGAAATTGATATATCAAATTTAAATTCAATATTTAACCAGACAGGTAGTGATAGTAGTTCTTTTCTTTTGAAAGCATTTACCTGGCATGAATTCAAAGCAGCCATTCAATCAAGGAGAGATTCTACTCCTGGATTGGATGATATTCCATATAAACTTATTAGCAAAATGCATGTTAGTGGGCAAAAAATTCTTTTAAAAATTTACAATTTGCTTTGGGATAACCAATGTATTCCAAAATCTTGGAAAACGCAATGTGTAATTCCAATCTTAAAACCAGATAAACCAGAACATGACTTCAACTCCTACAGACCAATTTCACTCTCTTCTTGTGTAGGCAAATTATTTGAATACATGTTAAAAAATAGATTAGACTATTACATAGAAGCAAATAGTATTTTACCTGAACAGCAATTTGGTTTTCGAAAAGGAAAAAGTGCAACGGAGAGTTTTGTTTCTTTGATCTCAGATATAAATCATTCTCTCTTGAGTCATACAACCACAGTTTGTGCATTTATTGATGTGCAAGGTGCATTTGACAACGTAGATCCTTCAATATTGTGTCATATTCTGTGTGAAATCGGTATTCCTGGAAAAGTATGTAAATGGATTTTTAATTTTCTATATGACCGAACTATGTATGTCAAATTTAATAATATCATACATGGCCCTAGAAATGTATATAAAGGCACTATGCAAGGTGCTACTATATCTCCATTGTTATATAATGTATATACATGTCTAATAAATAAGTATATTACAAATAAAAGTATAAACTTTTTGCAATTTGCAGACGATCTGCTTGTATATACTGTAAATAAAGATGTAAATTTAGCTGTAAGTAATTTAAATTTAGCCTTAGAACAAGTCCATGATTATTACTCAAATAAGTTAAAATTAAACATTAGTCCTAGTAAAAGTGGAGCTCTTTTGTTCTCCAAAAAAATAATATCATGTGATACTTCTGTAAAGTATTTTAATACACCGCTGCCTTGGCTATTAAAAAAAAAATTTTTAGGAATACTGTTGGATCAGAAGTTAAATTTTCAGGAACATATAAACAATTTGTGTAAAAATGCCTATAGGGGGCTAAATGTTTTAAAATCCTTAGCAGGTGTACATTGGGGAGCTGACCCAATGATATTATCAATGCTCTATAAAAGTATAGTTCGAAGTCACTTTGACTATAGTACATTAGCATTCATAAATGCAAATAAATTTGTATTAAAGAAATTAGATATAATTCAGAATAAAGCACTACGTATAATAACTGGAGCTATGTGCTCTACACCTATACATGTTATGGAAGTAGAAAGTTGTATCCCTCCACTTTTGCTAAGGAGACTGAAAATTGCTCAAAGGTTCTGCACTAAATTAATTACATCAAAAAATAATTTTGTTTTAAAAAAAATACTTCCTTATGAAGTGGTTAATTTTGATACTAGCTCATTCATTGACATAAATATGATTATATCCGGACAATTACCAGCAATTTTGAGAATTGTTTTATACTTAGAATCTCAAACAAAAAATATGTATAAAAGTAGGCTATGGCCTTTATATAAAATAGAATATGATGCCTTAGTGAATATTGATGTTTCTATAAGTCAAGAAAAAGTGAATACACAAGTAGACATGTTAAGTTATTTAACTGAAAATCACTTTTATACAATTTATACCGATGGATCAAAATCCAAAGAGTATACCACTTCAGCATTTTATGATTCACAAAAAAAAATAGCGAAAACTTTTAAAATTGACAATATATGTTCTATTTTTACTGCTGAGTGTTATGCAATTTATTTATCTCTTTTGTACATAAATAATATTGAAAATTCACAGTTTCTAATTGTAACTGATTCAAAAAGCGCCCTCCTGGCTTTAGAATCAAACAAAATAAACTATAAAAAAAATTACATTGTATATAATATAAGAAACTTATTACACAATTTAAATAATAGAAATAAGACTATTAGTTTTATGTGGGTCCCTTCACATTCTGGGATAACTGGAAATGAAAAAGCAGACACAGCTACTAGAGATATATTGTCTTCATCGTGCTCAGATCACACCTCAACGCTGGAAATACCATTTACAGACTATTATGCCTTGTTTGATAATAATTTGAAGTCATTGTGGAAGTCATACTGGGAAGAAATAAGCAAGTCCAAAGGAAATTGGTATTATGAAATTCAGAAACGCCCGCCAGCCACTCCTTGGTTTAACAAAAAAGGGATTAATCACAGAAAATATATTACAACTATAAATCGAATGAGATTTGGACATAGCAGAGTGCCCACTCACCTGCATCGTTTACGAATGAAAGAAAATGCAGATTGTGAATTCTGTGGTAAAGAGAATGCAGACTTAAATCATCTTGTTTTTCACTGTCCTCAGTTTGGGTTAAATAGATTGCTCCTCATTAGTACCATCCAAGATATCAACGACGGCACAGTTCCTGATACTTTACAAAGTTTATTAGCTGATGAAAAATTCTTCCGACCGCTGTATACTTTTATTTCTGGTGTGCAAGACATTTGAATGACAGATTGTCACAGTCCACAGACCACAGAACAAAAATACTCTCTAACGAGAGAAGAATGTAAACTCCATAGTAAAAAAATGAGAACAGTTCAGCGCCATCTAGATTCAGCCCACCAACAACTCTGACGGCGGGAGATTCTATACCTACTTATCCTAAATAATATTTTTAGATAAGGCATTTTGACTCGAGAGAGAACTGGTGAAATAAAATACACCAAGTTCTCTTTCGAGTCAAAATGCCTTATCAATAAAGTTTTAGTTAGGATTCAAAATAAAACAACAGGTTTTCTTTCTAACAATTCACATTTATTTATGTGTAAGGATTTTTTTTGAGTGTGGTGGCTGACACTTCTTCTGAAAACGATCTATTTTCCAAATACATACAAAATCATTTTAAACATAATATGTATGAGACACTATTTACAATGCTGTTAATATTTTCATATTCAATTACATCACATGGAACAGCAGTTCTTTGTAACTTCCGTTTAGTACAATCAGTAAAACCTCTGTTCAATCACATACTTAGTTCAAATCTGAAAAGAAACAATTTTGTTGATTCATCATGATCAAACTATTACCGGCTCACTAGAGCACGGGTCTCCTCACAGAGTGAGAAGGGTTTTGGCCATAGTGTACCACGCTGGCCAAGCGGATTGGCAGACTAGATTTTGTTGATTAATTGGTACTAATTATTACAAATAATATATACCATAACATATAAGAAAGTATTTTTACTACCCTATATGTACCTAATAAATAGTAAACACTAAGGGTGGGCTACCAATATTATTTTTCCTAACTAGTATCTACAATTTCTGGAAAATGGTTGACAGTAACACATCAGTATATTAGCAGGAAACTATAGACATAAGCAGTAAGCACGCCTGTTGATATCACTATAAATATCAAAATGTGTGCTTGTGTCTGTATAAAATTTATAGAGAATGAATTTTAGTAAGTAGAGATCGACCAGAATCTCATGAAAAATAGGGAAATTAAATTTTGTAGTAAGCAACACTAGGTTAACTCGGCTGCCCTAGTGATAAACAAAGTAATTACATTCAGAACACCTTACCTGGGATCGTTTCACGAAACGAAAAATCAAGCAACTGCATTTTAAATACAAAAAAAAGTAATCAACATCCAATTACTTTGTTTTTGTGTTGTGCTTGTTGTTTACTTGGTTTTTTTATTTATATTCCGGATTAGTGAGTGCAGTTACTTTGTCTGGGCAATTTAAATTTCAGTAAACGGTTCAAGTTATTTGAAATATTAAACTGTGGTAAAAAACTACTCGACATAAAACTTTTGTTAATGCAAAAAGTCAATTTCACAAAAAATGTCAGTTACTTTGTTTATCGCTAGGGCAGCCGTAGTGTTGCTAACCTTGGAATTTCATTTCCCTATTTTTCATGAGATTCTGGTCGATCTATATAAATCTAGTAAGTTAGGTTAGGTTATACGTACCATGCAAGATTCCTTAAGCAGGTTTTAGGAAATCGAATCAACTTGATGTTGTCTTTACCGGCGAGATGCTGCTGTTTTATTTGTCAGGTCAGATAATGAAATAAAACATACGAGCAAAGAATTCCACATATGAGTCTTGTTTCAATGAAACAGAATCAACGTCTCAAATATAAATAGCACTACACTATAAAACACAAAAAGAGTAACAGAAGCTCGACTCGACGTATTTAAAGTTTATAATATGATCGCAAGAAATCTAAATATTTTAATTGTTACGAAACTTATCCACACAATAACAAAGACGCCATTTTGAAAAAAACAATTATTACCAACATTACGTACTATTACGTCAGTGACTACCAACTTAAAAACACTTAATTGACCATGAACAATTGAACCTATGGAATTTGCAGAGCGATTCAGAACACTTCGATAACTTACCGTGTCGATACGACTTGGTATCGATTTTGTATCCAAATTTTTTTTCGTGCAATTCAGAACGATAAAAGCATACAATTGGATATCGATTACGATACCGGTATCGATAAGATACATTGCGATTAAGACATGTGCATTTATGAAGTATGTTATTTTACCAAAATTTTACATAATATACATTCATATTAAGCATTAAAAAATAACTTTTAATCATCTTGAAGGTAATTAAAGTCATTATTTAAAATGATAACATTAAATTATTGATTTAGAGAGAAAAACGTCGAAGTGTACTACAAAAGTATTATTACAGCTATTCTCGTAAATACCACACAGATGTCCGTACCCAAAGGGTAAAACGGGACCCTATTGCTAAGACTCCGCTGTCCATCTGCCTGTCTGTCCGTCCGGACAGACGGCAAGCAATATACTACTCTCTACCGAGAGATATATTATGGCATTGGTTGGTAATCATGTACATACCAAAAATATAAATCTACATGATTACGTGTTGCCTCCTGTAATGCCCCCTCTTATTAGTTAGTAAAATTAACGCAAATTCTGGCGAAAGTTTTATTATATTTTCCCATAAAAGTTGAGGCATTTGCCTCAAATGGGTTAAAGGTATCAAGCAATGTCCATAGATACCTACGTCTCTTAAGAATCCTCTTCACCGCGTCTTCTTCGCCTCGGTGATTTACTGCGGCTATTGCTATCTATTTTAATTGCGGCTCCGAACATATTTTTCACGAAATAACAGTAAAAGTACCTATCTGACGAGTAGATGAACAAAAAGATTAGGATATCGAATGCCCTGTAGCTTTCGATAAATAATCGTAAAAAAATATCGGATGTTCGGAAAATATTATTCGATAAAGTTGTTGTGAATAGCTTTTGATAGCGTTTGATAAAGTTGTTGTGAATAGCGATTATGACAATCGAACGATATCTACGTCGGTTCGATTCGGTTTCGGTTTCGACAACTTCCCGGTTGATACGGTCATTCTGAATTGAAAATACATCTTATCGTACGATAACTTACCGAATCGATTGATGATTATGTTATCGAAGTGTTCTGAATCACCCTGCCGAGCTTCAAACAAAATGTTGAAACAAAGAAATGTGGCCTTGAACAGGCTTTATCTCGTTCTTAACTACTTAAATAAAGTGTGTGAGGTACAGAAAAACTAGAGAGAGAAAATAGCCCAGCTGAATTATGGACTTTGTCTTTCCTACAATGTTTCAGGCGCAGAATCCAGTATCTACATAAAGAATTATAACCGTCTTGGATATGACTTTAGAAAAGTTAGTGTTGCAATGCTTAAAAAATGTACAATTATTATCAGAATGTTTTAACAATGGCAATTTCAGCCCCCGTAGGTATAAATTTTCTTCTAAGAGAGTTTACACCCCCTGCCACAGACTACGAAAAATTTTACTGAATTAAACAACCAGGGAAAAAAGAAGAATATTTAAATAATAGACTACCAGGCTCAAAAGGGCTAGAACCCAGAGCCGTAAAACCAGTTAAAAAAAAAAAAAAAAAATGAAATTTTCGGGGCGGGAAACGAGAAGCGCGCTTTTTCAATTGAAAATTTTTAAAATAAATTTTTAAGTGTTAATAGTAGATATAGAGTATTTGTAAATAAATTAAAATGCCGTCGGATAGTGACGGTGGTGATGTAGAGCCAGCAGCGGGCAAAAAGAGGAGGAAAGTACAGGCAGAGAAACCTTCTGAAAGTGATAGTGCAAAATACAAACCATATATGAAACCAGGATATCGACGGGCGTACGGCGATACTAGCACCAACACCGAGTTCCCTGTGTTTGTGGAAAGTACAGAGGATATTAAATTGGGAAACAAAAATCCCTTGGTGGTATCCAAATATTTTAAACAAGTAAAAGGTGTCAGCGAAAGTAGGCGTATAAATGCTACTAAAATTATGCTTGTATTTAAACAAGCTACAGCAGCTAATGACTTTCTTAATCACGAGTGTCTTTCTGTATATAAACTTCGAGCGTTCATCCCGGCGTCCTCTGTGGAAAGGGTGGGAGTTGTTAGGTTTATACCAAAAGAATCTAGCAATCACGAACTATTCAATAAACTATCCTCAGACAGTGAAGTGATAGGAGTAAGGAGGTTTATGAAAAAAGTTGGAGAGGAGCTAATTCCTCTCTCAACTATTAGCGTAATCTTCAGCGGTACTAGTCTACCGCAGTATATTTATTTAGACAACTGGAGATACAAAGTTTTCACATATGTACCACCTTTGATGCAATGTTTTCGGTGCATGAAATTTAACCATTATGCGAAAATCTGTAAAAATCAGCAAATATGCTCACGGTGTGCTGGTGAGCACAGTTACAAGGACTGCACGGCGGATATGCTGAAGTGCAGTAATTGTGGGGGTGCACATCTGGCAATATCAAAAACTTGTCCTGTAAAGACAGCGAGAATGGAGAGAAACAAAAAAGAAACCTACTCAAAAGTAGTACAAATAAGTAGTGCGAGTTTCCCTCCACTCCCAAAGCCTCAGATATATCAAAAGAACCAACCTACATACTCACAGCCTAAGCAAACTACACAGACAAAGACGGAAATTTCACACAGTGATATTGTAAATAACTCTAAGCTTTTAGGAGCCATAATAAACACTTTGGTTACAATAGGAAACTCTAATAATATTAAGACTACTAATCAAATCAAAGAAACGTTTTTAGAGCATTTAAATAAAATATAATGGATTCTCACCTATCTATTGTGCAGCATAATATCCAAAGTATTAACAATAAGAAACCCTTAGTTAAAGCATTTTTGGAACAACATAATATTGATATTTTGCTATTAAATGAGACCTGGCAAAAAAATACAAGTAATCCTATTAGATTTTCAGGATATAATTTTGTAGGAAAAAATGCAAACAATGAGCATGGTGGAGTAGGCATTTTATTAAAAAATACATTTAAATATAAAATATTGCCAACAAAATTTTATCAAGATGTCCAGTCCATAGCAATTTCTCTAGAAACTAATATTGGTGCTGTGTCGATTCTATGTGTTTATTGTCCACCTAAAAATAAAAATAACAATTATTGTAGAATTAATAAACTTAAATTCATTCCTCGCCTGTCATTGGTCGCGGTTAGACGCGTCAACTTAATATTGTTTGAAAACTAACGTACGTAATGGCGAATAAGTGTCCGCAGTGTTCAAAACTTATAACAAAAAAATCTCCGGGACTTGAGTGCAATAAGTGTAGTGTTATTGTGCATGCTACGAATTCTTGTACTGGACTTACAAATAAGCAACTGAATTCTCTTCGTACTGCCGAAAACCTAGAATGGACTTGCAACGATTGTACTCGATCTCCGAGAAGAAACTCGACCTTCATCACACCCGACGACGACCCCGACGATGATGAAGACGCAGCATCAAGCGGCAACTACCCAATCGACATGAAGAAACTTCTCAAAGACCTCACCGAAGAAATAAACAAAATAATTAAAAAAGAATTGAAAGAAACAAATAATTCCTTGCAATATTGCAGTGATAAGTTAGAAGAATGCCTGGACTGCATGGAGGCATTTAAAGAAAAAGTAAAAAGTCTGGAAAAGAAAAACTGTGAGTTGGAAAACAAATATAGATCGTTAGAAAACAATATGGGTGCCCTGCAACAGCGAGTCAACGAGTTTGAGCAGAAAGAATTACGCTGCAACATCGAAATTGCGGGTATTCCATACGCAGATAAAGAAAACATGCAAGATATTGCGGGAAAAATTGCAAAAAAACTCAACAAAGAAAGTTCTGAGATCAAGAGTATTAAACGTGTACCAACTTCGAAAGGTAAGGTCGGAATAATAAAGATGCAAATGCAAGACGAAGAAAAGAAAAATAACTGGATTAAAGAAGCCAAAACTAAAAATATTACCCTAGACAGCATAATAAAGGAAGTTGATACCAAAATTGCAAAGGAAAAAATTTATTTACGCGAAGAACTCACTTATTACAATAAAAACTTACTATGGAAAACTAAACAAGCAAGCAAAAACATGTATAAGTTTGTGTGGTGCAAGGACGGTAGGATTATGGTACGAAAAACGGAAAACGCGAAAGTGCTAATCATCAGAACTGACGAAGACATTAACCAGCTCACTATTTAATTTTATAAATAAACTCTAATCGGTACCTAAATCAGCTAAAATTTCCTTATTTGCTACTAACTATCATGGCTAACATTTTTGTACCTAGAAATATTACCGAGCTATTCAATTGTGTAGATATAAACGATTATTTTAACTACATTCCGTATTATAATTGTAATTTTTCTTCTATTCACATAAACATACGCTCAATAGTTAAAAACTTTCCATATATAGAATTACTCGTATCCAACTGTAAGCAAGTTCTTGATGTAATAATCTTAACAGAAGTAGGTATTTCTGATCGCATAAGCTCGTTATTTCACCTTAGTGGGTATAGCATGCACTCAAAACTGCGGAATGAACGCAAAGGCGGCGGAATTATAATGTATGTACATAATAGACACAAATTCACTGAAACCAAACAAACAACAAAATACTGTGAATGCATAACCGGTAAATTAACAACGTTTTCAAATTACTCCGTATATTTGAGTGCTATCTATAGACCACCATCACTTAGTGTACCTAATTTTATATATGAATTAAATACTTTAATTAACAGCGCCGGAAACTTGGATTTAATTGTTTTAGGAGATATTAACATTAATCTTAAATCACAGAATACTATATGTAACCAGTACCTAAATCTTTTATATGGGAATGGGCTTGAGTGTGGGATATCAGATTATACGAGAATTGAAACTGTGAAGGGGTACACTTCAAAATCATGCATAGATCACATTTTCCTTAGATCGCATACTCAAGAAGCATTCTCCGCGGCGGTCGGCACTGTACTAGCCGATCACCGCCTCACAGTTATAACTTGCATCGATACGCAACATAATATACAGGTTGCTCCGAAATCAGTCACTAAATTTAATCGAACAACCATTCAAAGAGAATTAAATATGATTGATTGGAACGAATTATGCAACGAAGAGTGTCCTATAAATCTATATGAAAACCTAAAAGCTAAGATATTAAAGTGTTATGAAATGGGAAAATATACAATACGAGTAAAATGTACAAAAAGGAGCTCAAACAAATGGGTTAATAATAAATTAATTAAATTATGCAAACAAAAAGATATCAAATACATCGAATGGAAAAAGGACCCCAATAATAAAATTCTAAAACTAGACTACAATAAAATAAGAAACAAATGTAACTCCCTAATACAAAAACTAAAAGATAAAACCACACAGAAAGATATTGAAGATGCTAAAAACGAACCAAAAAAATTATGGAACCTACTAGACAGAATAATAGGCAGAACTAAAGAATCCCTTGACAATGTAATTTTAAAAACTTTTAATCAAGACATAAAATCTATTGCGAACAATTTTGCCAATGCCTTCGACAACAATGTAAAAGAAGTACTTCCAAAATGTAAAATTCCACTCTTAGATAAAAACATATATACAAAATCAGTCAGTCTCTCAATGCGTTTCAAACAGGCACACCCATCTGATGTTCATAAAATAATTAGTAAAATTAAAACCAATAAATGCCCGGGCATTGACAGTATAAAGCCAATAGATATTAAACTTATTTCAAGTAAGATTGTGAGTGCCATTGCAAGACTAATAAACTTAAGTGTAACGACCGGCTTATATCCTGACGAGTTAAAAGCGGGATTAGTGAGACCAATTTTTAAAAAAGGGAGTAAGAAAGATTATAATAATTATCGACCTATTACCATTCTACCTATAATAGATAAAATTGTAGAAAAATATATAAGTAACCAAATACATGACTTTTACAAAAACAATGACATTTTAGCTCGTGAACAGTATGGATTTCAACCGAATAAAAGTACAACGCAACTACTTTCCAAACTTACAGATTATATTAATTCCTGCCTTAATGAGAAAAAACACGTTCTCATGGTATTCATCGATTACAGTAAAGCATTTGATATTCTTAAACATAAGACATTAATCGAGAAACTAGAACTATCTGGTATAAGAGGGCCACTACTGCAGTGGTGTGAAAATTATTTAACTAACAGAGCATATGTTGTTCAGGTCGGCGATGAAACGAGTGACAAGGTCCAGGTGGCTCAAGGCACAGCGCAAGGTTCCGTGCTTGGGCCTTTACACTATCTGGCCTATGTAAATGACGCTAAAAACACAATAAATAAATGTCAATTGTTTCAGTACGCTGACGACACATGTATTGTGGCTGCTGATCGAAATATAGCAATTGCCATAAAAAATCTACAAACTGATTTCGATTCGATATGCAAATGGTCTCATGACGTGGGACTAGTGGTCAATGCACAGAAAACAAAACTATTGCATATACGCTCAAGCCATAATAAAAACATCGTTGAGCCTGAACTCAAGTCTCACGGCCACGACTGTATGCACCTTAAGAGCCCATCGTGCAGCTGTCCAAATATAGAAAAAGTTTCCGAGCATACATATTTAGGACTTGTGATAGATAGTAGATTCAACTGGGATAAACACATTGAGACCGTATGTAATAAACTTCGTTCAATTTTAGCAAAATTTAGTATTGTTAAAAATAAAATACGCTTCAAAACGCTTTTACAGCTGTATAATGCCCTCATGGATAGTATAATTGCATACGGCCTAAGTAGCTACGGTCGCACATTTAAAACTCATCTTAACAAAATATATAACATACAATTGAGAACACTTAAAATGATAATACCACCCAAAATAAAAAATAAATACTACAATAATGAAGCGGAGATTTTTAATTACTGTAAAGTATTATCTGTCCACGATAAAACTATACATGCTCTTATAATCCAAAATTACTTCGACCACCATGAGAACTATGTAAAACAAACAGTAATCACAAGGAGAACAGCTGAACGTAAAATAGCAACCATAAAGTCAAATAACTTCTATGGAAAACGTACTACGCAGTACCTTGTTCCACGTCTAATAAATGAAATTCCATACACAATAAGAAGCAAAATAACCAAAAATAATATAAAATACAAAATTAAAGATTTTATCCTTAAAAACAAAACATAAAAATGATACACGTTTGAATACGCACGGAACAGCCTGTATATAATTTGTACTTTGTTTGCATTACTCGGAGCATCGCTAGCGGCGATTGCCGCAAGACGTTACCATGTTATTACTTATAAGTTTTAAATGTACCCTCATTTGAACATTAACACTTTCATAATTTGTATTCGTTCAATGTTGTGATATTACCTAATTAACCTTTTGTAACTTGTTTAATATATAGAGGAATGTGCAGCATCCTGATAAGTCGTCAAGACTTAAGGGTGCCAAGAAAATTTGTAAATAGTTTCTATTTTGTTTGTAAATAAATAAATAAATAAAAAATAAATAAAAAAATAAAAATATTATTGCTGGCTTACCAAAACCTTGTATAGTCTCAGGAGACTTTAACGCACATCATATTGCTTTTGGGTGCAATTGTACAAATTCAAGAGGCAAAACATTGTTTGAAATTTTTGATGAACATGACTTATGCCTGTTAAACACAGGTGCATCTACTACAGTACAAAGACCTAATGCAAATAGCTCTGCCATTGATGTCACAGGGGTGAGTCCCATACTTGCACCTCTATGTGAATGGTCAGTAGGTGACGATCCTTTGGGTAGTTACCACTATCCAACATTTACAAAATTAAGCTTAGTTCCATCTAAATATTCTGTCAATGACAAAGTAGAGAAATTTTTATTTCATAAAGCAGATTGGACTAAATATTATGCAAAATCAGAGGAGTACTTTAAAGCTATAACTTTTGATGAAAAAGATCCCTTACAGTCATATGATAATTTCTGTGAAGTTTTAAATATACTTAAAAAAGAGTTTGTTCCTCATGTAAAAATTGAGGGTCCTAGACTTTTTAAAACTCCTGCTCCTTGGTGGGATGAAAACTGTGAAGTTGCTGTTAAAAATTCGAGAGAAGCTTTACAGTTATATAAGAGAGATGGGTTGATGAAAAATTACATTAATTATAAACAATTGGATGCACAAAAAAAAATTAATAATTAAGGATGCTAAGAAAAATAGTTGGTATAAGTTATGTTCAACATTCAATAGATATACTCCTATTACTCAAGTATGGAATTATATGAAAATGTTTAAACGTATTAAAATCACGCCACAGCATAAAAATGACGAATGGATTCCCAATTTTATTTCAAAGTTTAAACAGGATAACAATAACACAACGTTAAATTCCTCTGTTTTTGAATGTAATAATGATTCTGACAAGTATATGTTACTTTTAAAGCCTTTCACTTTTGCAGAATTTAATATAGCACTCAAATCAAGAAAAAACTCTACACCCGGCTTAGATAATATCCCATATATAATGATTAAAAATTTGCATAAATTAGGTCAATTAGCTTTACTTGATATATTTAATAGACTATGGGATAATCAATGTGTTCCAGAGAGTTGGAAGATCCAATGTATAATACCAATTTTAAAACCTGATAAATCTTCATCTGATTGTAATTCATACAGACCAATATCACTAACATCATGCATAGGAAAATTATTTGAACAAATGCTAAAACTGAGATTAGATTATTTTACAGAAAAAAATAATTTATTACCAACATTCCAATATGGTTTCCGCAAAGGAAGAAGTACTACTGAGAGTTTGTCATCATTTGTATCAGATTTAAGAAGCTGTAAGTCATCAAAAGCCACTGCAGTATGTGTGTTTTTAGATATAGAAGGTGCTTATGATAATGTTGATTTAAACCAGCTCATTACTTCTCTTCATGAAATTGACATTCCTGGAAAAATGTTAAAATGGTTATCAAATTTTTTAAATAACAGAAAGTTTTATGTTAAGTATAATAATATACTTCATGGACCTAAATCAACAAGTAAAGGCCTTATGCAAGGTGCATCACTATCTCCAATTTTATACAATTTATATACCTCTCAAATTGAGAAATATGTATGTACAAAGGATGTTAAAATTTTACAATTTGCAGATGACTTGTTATTATATAGTGTAAATAGAAATGTAGAAATAGCTCTAAATACTGTTAATTCAGCATTGGTTCAGTTGCAAAGTTATTACAAAAACACTTTAAAATTAAGTATTAATACCTCTAAAAGTTCATGCATGGTATTTGGTGAACCAGTAGATCTAAACATTAAATATAATAACTTAGATATTCCAATTGTAAGAAATAAAAAGTTCTTAGGAGTAATTTTTGATACAAAACTAAAATTCGATGTTCACATTAATTACATTTGTAAAAATGCATTGAAAAGCATTAATTTCATTAGATGTTTAGCTGGTACGTTTTGGGGTTCAGATCCCAAAATTTTAACATTGTTGTACAATAGTATGGTTAGAAGTCATTTCGATTATAGTTGCCTTACATACATGCAAGCGAATTCATCATTGTTGAAAAAATTGGATGTTATTCAAAATATAGGTTTGAGAATAATAAGTGGAGCAATGCGGTCTACACCTGTTAATTCAATGGAAGTAGAAACATGTATCCCTCCTTTGCCGGTGAGACGTGTTTATTTGGCTGAAAAGTTTTGTTTGAAGCAACTATTCGCTAACTCTAACTTAGTAAAAAAATTATTACTACCACAGGATTTATTAAAAGTCACTGAATCATCAATAGAAACTCTACAACCTACGACAAAAGCACTTCTTTCCGGAAAGGGACCTACCATGTCAATGATCATGACTTATATGAATAGTATTGCTAGTAAGATCAATGTGAATGACGTTTGGCCTATGTATGATTGCCATTATGATGTAATAAACCTCGGAAATAGAATACACATCACTGATATTAAATCCAACTTAGACTTCTTATTGTTCATTGAAGAAAATTGTAAAAATCATTATAGGATATATTCGGATGGTTCTAGAAATGAGAAATTTGTAAGTGCTGCTTTTTATGATTCACAGTTAAACAAATGTAGATCATATAAGTTAAACTCTGACTGCAGTGTGTTTACTGCTGAATGCGTTGCCCTGTTCAAGGCATTGGAATATATTAAAGAAGAATTAATATTTAAAATTAATAACTATGTGTTAATAACAGACTCGAAAAGTGTTCTTTTAGCTATAAATAATTTTAATTTTAGTAATTATAAGTTAGTTTATATTATTTTCCAAATTAAAAATGTACTACTTATTTTAAAACAAAGGGGAATTAACGTAGAATTTGTTTGGGTACCCTCCCACAGAGGCATAACAGGAAATGAAGTGGTTGATTCAGCTACAAGAAGAAGTAATTTTTATGAAGATTGTTCAAGTAGCATCAGAGTGCCATTTACGGATTTATACAATACAATTAAAATAAGACAAAAGAAATTGTGGAGTGACGTGTGGAATGTGACTAATAAAAATAAAGGAAAATGGTATGCGGAAATTCAAAAGGAAATACCAGTACAACCATGGTATTTCAAAATGAAGTGTGAATCTAGAAAATTTATATCAATAATGAATAGACTGAGATTTGGACACTGTCTGGTGCCAACACACCTGCATAAAATAAAAATTCTAAAGAGTAAAAAATGCAACTATTGTGAATATGAGGAGGCGGATGTTAATCATATCATACTCAATTGTACAGCTTTTGGTATACAAAGGCTAATATTAGCAAGTGATATTAACGCAATAAATATAGAAAAAAAACAAAAAATGAATTTTCCCCGCCATATAAAAGAATTGTTACATAATATTTCATATTTTAAGCCTATTTTTAATTATATATGTAATACTGTAGATAAAATGTAATAACTTTAGATTAATAATTAGATTAAGCAATTTTGTATCGAATTTGTAAATTTTTAGAAAGGCCTTAAAGGACTGACATCCAGGGCCGTTAAATAAATTAAAAAAAAAAAAAAAAAAAAATGAAATTTTCGAAATTTCGCGAAATTTAATGTTTTCATTTTCCATTTCCACCACTTTTCTTTGCTTTTCGTTGTTCTCATCACAGGTTCTTAATTCTCATGGTGTTTTTGTGATATGTCCCGATGACTTGGCTTTGTTAAATGGATTTTGGTGGCGATCATAAAATATTGACTTGTGCTTTGTTTTGGACTCCGAGAACTCTGTTTTACATTTGACTCCGGCTACGTTTTATGGACTACGATTTGCTATAGGTAAGTATTTTGCTGATTTGCTGAGTTGAAATCAAAATTCTCTGATATAACCCGCGCCAATAAAGAAAGGAATTATAAATGGCGTCGCTATTCGCTAATCGTTCCCTCTCACTCGCACGCTATTCCTGTCTTTAGTCACACACTTTGTTACAGCGCGCAAAAAAATAATCAGTCTGTAACTGCTTGTTAATAATAATTGTTTTTAATACTGTTACTTGTTTTGTTTTCTGTTAAGTTTTTTCGTTGTTATTGACGTTCGTTGTTGTTTATTGTTAACTTATTTGTTGGTTTCGTTTAAAAAATGAGCTCGCATAAACGAAAAAATATTCTTCGATGTGATGCACGTGAAATCGTATGTAATCGTATATAATAAATAATAATAAAATATAATAATAATAATATAAAATAAAATAAAAAAATAAATAAATTAATAAAAATAAATAATTATAATAAATATATAATGCAGTTCAGTTTCGCTTCGTTTTTTGCTGACGGTCCAACCTGTACTCGTCATTACAAGTACAAGCCGCCATTTTAGATTCCTTTCTTTATTGGCGCGGCTAATACAAGACAAACTGTGCTACTTTAGAGATTACGATACGAATACGATACGATACGAATACGATATACGAATCGATCGTCATGGGACTATTTAAGTGTTGTGTCGGTACTTGTTACTCAACATATAAGACGTTTAAGTTTCCCCAAGAACGATAGTGTACGGTGGATGTCCTACCCAGTACCTACCAACTCTCTCCCAATCGAACTGCTGTGTGTGGATATGTCTGTCTCACTGTAGCTCTTAAACGGGTGAACCGATTTGAATGCAGGTTTTTTATAGATAAAGCCCTATCATAAAAAAATATCAGTACCATCAACCTACATACTTTACTCACCTGTCTATATTTAATTATTTTCAGATAATTTTCACACTGGAAACATAAGTATGGAGACTACAGCAAGCAGGAAGACGAAGGGATGGAACATGCACAAGTTGGGACTTGTTTTCAATCACAATCCCATGTACTTCATAGGAATGAGAATGTCATAAGTAGTCCAAGTGGGTCTATATCTAGAGATCAGGTTTTATATCAAAAAATTAAAGTGCAATGCTCGGCATGTAGGTACACATATTTACATTGTATACATAGCCAGAATGCACCCATAGGATTCTGCTTATGTATACATTGTAATGCTATGTGTGTGGATATGTCTGTCACACTGTAGCTCTAAAACGGGTGAACTGATTTGAATGCGGGTTTTTTATATGTAGTTAATTTGTCTCAAGGAGTAGGTACTTGGTAGACACTTCATAGTGATAGAGATTCTGATGTTTAGAGCAGGACGTTGGGATGTCATGATTTCCCGCAGGATATTACAAAGTATGCACGAGTATTTGCATACTACTCTTGTATACATTGTAATCACAAATTGAAAAATTGCATTACAATGTATACATAAGCAGAATCCTATGGTTGCATTCTGGCTATATATAGAATGTAAAAATGTAAATTCACAGCATGTACTGTTGGATTCATATGTCTAACAAAACAAACAATATAAGAGTTGCATAAAGCTTTATAGATGCCGATATTTATTCATTTAAAAATATATACAGAGAATATGAAATGTTAAAAAATAATAATTTAGTATATTATCCTAATGAAAATTTTCTAATTACATAGGTACTATTGTATACAGGGAAGCACTTTTATGCACAATTACCTTAATGGAAATGGTTATAAGAAAAATATTGGTAGCAATTTAAACACTGTTTAAGGTTTTCTTGGTTGGGGTGTTGTCCCACCCAGTATTTTTGAAAAAATTGTTTTTGTTATTAAATAATTACTAAATGTAAAATAAATATTTTAGATTAAGAAAGATTTGAATAAATAAGTTTGAAATAAATTTATCTTGTTTGAATTTAATTATAAGGTCTCTTGTTAACACGTCGTGAAAACTCACGTTTTGTATGGACAAAACGTGAGTTTTCACGGCGTGTTAACAAGAGGCCTTAGTAAGAAAACCCTGTTATTTGGTTATCGATAAAACGAGTACATCACTAGTATCGATAACAAATCATCGACTCTGGTAAGCCCTAGCCGCAAATCTACAGTGGCGCCAAAACGAGGTAAATGGAAATAGCCCGAAAAAAAGTCACTGTCGCATCTGTTACGTAGTAACTAATACCTAATCCACAGAATAACCAGAAGGGAAGCTACCTAAGAACGTCCAAAATTTATACCTATTCTGATAGGGTTGTCACCTGTTGCATGTGAAAAATTATGGGTAAAAATAAAAATATTATATACTAGTATATATGTATAGCAAGATATGTAGTAATGATTGGAATAAAATGTTTTTTATATTATACTAGCTTCTGCCCGCGGTTTCGCCCGCGTGACAGTACCTAGATACTTACTTACTTTAGTAAATTGAATGAATTAAGTACCTAGTTACTTAGATAGGTACCTTAGATAGGCCCATCGAAATGGTCCATTGTGTACAGGAGCTATTTTAACTTACCTGGCAATGTTTTACCTAATTCTATTGAGTAGAATCTGATTTCCGTTTTGGTTTGATTTTTTGTGTAGATAATATAATATTATGTAAAGGTATACTTACTTCACTTGATCTCTAGGGTACAAAAAAAAAGAAATATCCTTATGTTTTACTAGATGATGCCCACGGCTTCGCCCGTGTGGATTTAGGTTTTTTAAAATCCCGTAGGAACTTTTGATTTTCCAGGACAAAAAGTAGCTTATCTGTAGTAACCCGTCCCCAAAACGCAAAAATCCCGTGGGATCCCCACGATTTCGTAATGCAATTCCTTACAGCATCAGGGTTGAGGAGTTGGATATGTATCTACTCGAGTTCATTCAACGATAAATATCAATTTAAATAACCGAAAGTTTCTGAAACCCATTAGTTTTGGGGATCAGGTCCACTACAGCATCAGGATTGAGGAGTTGGAATCCAAATTTTTTATAGAACAGGGTCGCAATGTTTCTCTATCGATTAAAAAAAAATTTACGCAAATTGGTTCAGAAATCTCGGAGATATCGGTGTACATAGGTAGAAAAACAGAACTCCTCCTTTTTTGAAAGTCGGTTAAAAAATATGTATAAATAGCCTATGTTACTCCCTGGTTAATTCTCGACTTGAATGTGAAAGTCCCGTCAAAATCGGTTCAGCCGTTCCGAAGATTAGCCCGTTCAAACAGACAGACAGACAGACAGACAAAAATTTTAAAAACGTGTGATTCGGTTATGGTACAGTTCAAATAACCGTATGAGCTTAATATGAGGTAGTTATTTCGAAATAACAGACAGACACTTCAATTTTATTTATTAGTATAGATTTAGATAGTGGAACTTAAACATACTGTACAATACTGAGGCATATTTGTCTAAACACAACACTTAATTTTTTATAAGTATAATTTACACTATTTTAAGTACACAGTTGTCTAAACTCTCGCTAATAACTCTCGCTAATAATTTAATGCGCACGCGACACGACCACACGACAGCCTTGACGTTATTCAACTAACTGTTCACTAGCGGAGCCAGCGTGACCACATGTGGTAGATTTCTACTTTTTTGGTAGATTTAAGGCTTGTTGTGGTAGTTAAAAATTGTTGGGTAGATTATGGTATAATTACACATTTTTGATTTTTTTCCCGGTAGATTTGGTAGATTTTGGATCAAGTATATGGAAATCTTCTGTTTAGTAAGATTTTCGGGGCGGGGTTTCCCCATCCATAACAGGCCATAACTAGTCTTGTTTTGTTTATCTTCTTTGCCCGTTTGCAAGTAGGCACGTCTACGTAAACTTTTAACTTGATGTACCTATATATACGACTTAACACGAGATTACGAATATTATGAGCTGAAGAGCACATATCAAGAGCGATTTCTTTGTTTTGTAATTTAATTTATCACCATGAAAAGAAAATACAGAATGCCAGTGGCGTAGCGTACCTTCACGGGGGCCCCGTATAAAAATTTGTTTGGGGGGTTTGGTAAATAGCTGATGATGACTTTAGTTTTTCTAAAGATTCTGCCTCTATGGACAATAATGACGCACGTCGGGGGCCCCCGTGGCTTGGGGGCCCCGTGTAATTGATACGGCAGATACAGTGGTAGCTACGCCCCTGCAGAAGGCAATATCGTACGGAGTGGGAGCAAAACCCTTTATTTTCAAAGTGGTTGACTAAATCATCGGAAGGAGACAACGCTTTTTGTAAAGCCTGCAATTGCAATATTCTTCCACGGATAGCGTCTCTTAAGGAACATGAAAATTCAGCTAAACACCAAAAAAACTTCAAAGTAATTTCTGGAACACCTAACTTCCTAAGGTATGTAGGTACTTGCCTACGTAAAATAATAATAACAATTGACAGTCACACATCTGACAGTAATGAGTGACAGTTATCAGAAGTTTGACATAAAATTGGTGCTGCCATTAAAAATTATCGGCATTTTATGATTTTCTACTTTCGTTGGCCAGACTGTAATGAAATATAGTTTTATTTCATCTCTATTTTATCATATTAGTGAGGTAGATTTGTGGTAGTTTTTACCAAGACTGTGGTATATTTCGGTAGTTTTTTTAAGCTACAGAAGTAGATTGACCAATTTAAATGTGGTCACACTGAGCGGAGCGTCCGTGACAGCCCGTGTGTGCGTGAGCGGCGCTATGTGTGAGTGTACTTGCTGCGGGACGCTTGTAGGTAGCTTCCTCTCTGTTCCTTTTCTACTCGTGTGCCTAATCTGTGATCTGTGTGAAAGCATTGAAAGACGAAAGTTGAAACTTGAAAACATTGATTTCTATGCTTGAAAATCGTGCTTGAAAGTGCTAATAAAACTGTTAAAATTGTTAATTTGTTAATATATAACTTATATAATATAGTGTAATTATTACCTATTTTGCAATACAAACAATAGCGTGAAGAACAGGTTGTAAGTTATATGTATTTCCATACACAAGTAAAATGTCGAGAATATACATTTTTTTATTACTAAGCCTAAACGTGTTTGATAATAGCGAACAAAATACTCCGATAGTGATAACAACATGGAATTTCGTCAATTCTACTATTACTGGTAAGAAATTATTGTTACAAAATTTTCCAAGAGTAAATTAAGTGATAACAGGAAGATATTCATTGTATTTTGCAAATTATCACCACCACCACCGCCACTACAGCCTTTTAACGTCCCACTGCTGGGCACAGGCCTCCTTTCTTATAGGAGAGAGGGATTTAGAGCTTAGACCCGCCACGCTGCTCCAATGCGGGTAGGCGGGCTTTAACGACTTTTGTCACATAAGTGACAATAACCGGGACTGACTGCTTAACATGCTCTCCGAGGCACGGGAGTGAAACACCGCCAACTGCCAACCTACCAACTCTGGGCTGGCACTGAGAATTTCTTGACAGAAAAACCCAACACCCAACAAGTAACTTACTTGTTAGGCAAATTATCAACAATTTATTAATTTAATCATATTTTTAATACTACAGCTTGGAATGTTCTAAAGGAAGGAGGCTATTCTCTTGATGCGATTGAAAGAGGAACATCAATATGTGAAGAGCAACAGTGTGATGGAACCGTGGGATATGGAGGAAGCCCTGACGAAGATGGTGAAACTACACTTGATGCCCTTATAATGGATGGGTAATTAAAATTAGTCACACTAATATTATAATGGCGAAAGTTTGTATGTGTGTGTGTATGTTTGTTACTCTTTAACGCCACAACTACTAAACCGATTTGGCTGAAATTTTGAATGGAGATAGATTATGCCCTGACTTAACACATAGGCATACTTTTTATCCTGGAAAATCTGCAGTTACCATAGGATTTTGAAAAAACCGAATCTATAGCTACAGCTATAGGTAGATTACTATAGCTGTACTATATCCTTGAAAGTAGGCATAAAGGTTGGATTTTAGAAAAGCGATCAGGAACAGGATCTGGAAATCCACTATTCCCTAGGGGAAAAACCGAAATTTACGCAGGCGAAACTGCGGGCAGAAGCTAGTACTCTCCTAATTATTAGTGCAATGGTTTATTAAATCATCATCATCATTATCATCATCAACTTATTACTGGCCCACTACAAGGCATAAATCTCTCAGAATGTGAAAGGGTTTAGGCCATATTCCACCACGCTGGCCAAGTGTGGATTGGTAGACTTCACACACCTTTGAGAAATTATGGAGAACTCTCAAGCATACAGGTTTCCTTCACAATTATTGTTTAAATTCATTAAATAGTGTGTAAGATTTTTAATAATCCTGCGAGAACTCTGATGATTTCCTGGGATAAAAAGTAGCCTGTCTGCCCCAGGATGTAGGCGAATGCCTTTCATCAATATTAGTTCAGTGGCTAAGCAGTGAAAATTAATTAACATTTATATTGTCTCATTTATCTAGATTTTGTATTGCATTGTATTGTATAGTTATGTACCACAGTTTTTAGAGTTTTAGTCAGATAATTTATTTTATACTAGCTGATGCCTGCAACTTCATCCGGATTTATAAGAATCCCTCGGGAACTCCATAATTTTTCGGGATAAAAGTAGCCTATGTCCTTCTCCAAGGCCTAGTCTACATCTATACCAAACGTCAAAATCAGTCCAGCCGTTCACGCATGATGCTGTGACCAAGGAAAATAGGGAAGAAAATTTAGATATATATATTTTATATTTGCAGGAGAACCATGAATGTTGGCGCTGTTGCAGCCCTCAGACGAATCAAACAGGCTGCCTCTGTTGCAAGGCATGTCTTAGAGCACACAAAGCATTCCATTCTAGTGGGAGAGTTGGCAACGAAATTTGCTGTGCAAATGGGGTTCCGTGAAGAAACCTTAACAACACCACATTCTAAAAGGATGTGGCTTAAATGGTACTACAGGAATCATTGTCAACCAAACTTTTGGACGGTTTGTGATGAACCTTTTGAATTTTGTCGCATAATGTTTGTTTGAATTTTTATTTAAAAAAATATTGCTTGTCTGTAAAGTTGGTTTACGGACGATAACTTTACATGCGTCATAAGAAAACAAAGAGATAGATGCGTCACAAGCCGAACGCTTACGCCGATCGCGTCTTTTCTTTCGCTAGTTCCGCGCTCTCGCTTGCACGCAGTACGTGACAATGAGTCATGCTTTTTAGTGCGAGTAACTGGCGTTCATAGATTTATAAGACGTTATAACGTCAAGAAAGTGATATTTTCCTTTAGTTCCTGGTCTGTGTAAATTATCCTTGATATGCCCAAGTCGAGTCGATAATTCGAAAATCTAAAGTACCCCAAGATGCATCTTATTACAGGGTGTCACACCTGATCCAAGCAAGTTTTGTGGACCGTATAGCAAGATAGATAACTTTAGGCACAAGTATCACAATTGGCTGCCCATAAAGGTTGATAGATTTAACCATGACACAATTGGAATGGTTGCCATTGATAGAAAGGGTGATGTAGCGGCTGGTACTTCTACAAATGGGGCTAAATTTAAAATTCCTGGGTAAGTTTATAGATGCATAGCAACACTGCAAGTTCTTAAAATCCAATGGTTGTTAAATTGTCAGGCCAATGAGATAATTGAATTTCGATTTATTACCTGTGGTCCGGTCCCTGCGGGAAATATAATGCTGCCGAATTAAAAAATTTTAATTTAATTTTTTTTCCCATGGTCCCTTCCAGGGACTAGGGACCATGGGCAATAAACCGAATTTTTGTAGGAAAATCAGAATGTCTCAATTTTAATATTTTTTAAGTCATGTAATGTATCAATTGAATGATTACCAATTTGAGTGATTACATTGAATAAGATTTTTTTTGTGTTGGCACAACTGAATACAAACAACAAACAAACAAGTTTTTTTTGCTCTAAGATTCATAGCTTCAAGATCTTTACTAAATGCTCCTACAGCTCCTACCGGCAAAGGAATCAATATTCACAGCCTATTGTAATAACTTAGCTAATGTTTATTTCAGGAGAGTTGGAGATTCTCCCATACCAGGCTCAGGTGCCTATGCAGACAATACTGTAGGCGGGGCTACTGCAACCGGAGATGGTGATATCATGCTGAGGTTTCTACCTAGGTGAATAATATTCATTTTATCTGTTAGTTTAAATGCCATACCTCATCCAAATTAACCTGCTACCACGTTAGACTGCATCATTACCATCAGGTGAGATCGCAGTCAAGGCCTTGTAGAAGAATAAAAAAGTATATCACTTACTAGATAGTCTCAGTGACTCCAACTCACACCTCAATACATAGGCTCAAACATTTACATACAAATCTAAGTCAGTGTAGCTTTGAAACTACAATAATTATTGTATTATTTTTCAGAAATCTGACAAACCACAGACATTTGTATGCCCATAAAGTTTGATAGATTTAACCATGACCACCACCAACGACCTGTAAAATTTCTGTAATAAGCTTCTCTAGAGTATGTTTACAAACAATGACTTTAATTTTCAAATATTCATATAAAAATCAATTTTCGTTTGGAACACTCTTGAGACGTTTGTCTCAAGAGTGTTTTCCTCTGTAAAGAGGAGTTTTCCTCTTTAGGTTTTGATTTCGATAAATAATTTTTGTACATTTTTAGTTTTCTAGCCGTTGAAGAAATGCGTCGTGGTTCTACACCCATAGAAGCTGCCAGAACTGTCATAAACCGAATAGCGACTCATTATCCTGACTTCATGGGTGCTGTGATCGCTCTGAGCATCGACGGTGTGTACGGTGTGGCCTGCCACGGCTTAGGAGATGAGCCGTTCCCTTTCGTAGTTCAAGACATCACAATGGACAAATATAAAATAGAAACAGTGAATTGTTCATGGCCAATTTTAAAACCGTAGGATGATAATTTTCCACAAACTCAATAGTTTCTAATTTTGAATATGGCAATCCATGTTCAAAATTTGAATGCTAACAGGCACAGTTCTGCACCTGCTGCTAACTTCATTCATAACTTCGTTATATTCCAAAAATTATTCCATTAATTGTTAGTGAAGCCAGCGGGAGGCGAAAGGCTGTACTTGTAAGCATTAATTTGAGCTCTATTAATACAAGTCACGGCAAATAAGTCGAGCGGTGACCTTCAATGCGCAGAAGTTGAAAATGAGGGATCTCGGGGTGTGAGGGGGTCGTGGGGAGGGCGTGGGGATCGTTCGTAAGCACTGATTAGCTCTCGCGGATCCCTCGTAAGCGCTGATTGGCTCTCCAATCGTATTGTGTCCCACTCACTCGTACGACGCTGCGCGCACTTGAAGGTCACCGCTCGACTTACGTGCCGGGGGTTATACAAGTACCTACGCCGGAATGGCTATTGACTGAAACAGTTTCATTATCGCGACTTTGGTGCTGATTGTTTAGAAGAGTGTGAGTGTAGGAACCTGGAACAAACAGGAATTGTGATAAATTTTTTGAGAAATTTTAAAACTTGATAATAACATTTCTCAATTTCCAGTTGTTTCCAGTGTTTATTAGTGATTTTGAGGGTGAAAATGAATGAATTAATGAATAATAATATACTTTTAAGTACTTTCTTAAAATGGATTGCACTGGTGAAAGGAAGGAAAACTAATGCGGAGGTGAAGTAGCGAGGTAAGGGGAAAAGACGAAGGCCACCGAGGGGGTGAAGTGTGGGGGGCTGATAGAATAGAATAGAATAGAAAAGTTTTTTATTCAAATAAACTTTTACAAGTGCTTTTGAATCGACAAATGAATCTACCACTGGTTCGGAATGGTGCTTACAATTCTACACGTTAAGTAGGGCAGACAAAAGTAGCCCCATTTCCGACGGCGGCACCCGTTCACGAGCATGACGCATGATCCAGCCATTGCTTCTCTGCCATTGATCTAATTATAGTTCCTTATCGGAACGCGTTTTAGCGTGGAAGAGTACTGGTGGACTGACCTCTATCAGATAATACAACACAGGCTATCCAATTCAGCATAATTGTTTATTTGGTAAAGTTTTGTAATTTTTACCAAATAATCACATAGGTACTTACCTAAGTATAATTATTGGTTGTTGTTACCTAAATGATGAGTATGTAATTGAACTTTTTTCTTTCTTCAAAAATAAAGAGAAATCTTTCAAATATAACATAATATTGTGGTTTATAATTTTATTATGGTGAAGACTTGTATGATGATTTTGTTAATGAATTTTTCAATATATTATATTTATAATATCTCAACCTGTTTTATTTCTGCGAAAAGCGAAAGAAAAAATTCTGCACTCATTTCGCTCGCGCCTGCATTTATGTCTAAGTTAGGTTAGTTGTCGTAGGTTTCGGTAGCTGTACACTTTTTTAATGTCACATCGTTTTATATGAATATACTAGCAGACCCGGCAGACTTCGTCCTGCCCGGTGACGTACCAACATCAGCACCACCTACCGGGTCCAATTATTGTGTTTTCAAACTATGCAGGAACTCATTGAAAAACACAAAATTTCATCCAAATCAGTCCAGCCGTCAGTGTTGCCAACTCTCGAAAATATGTGCCCCTAAACTTAAGTCTAAAACCCCTAATAACATAATTTTGTTGAAAAAATTATAAATAATTAAGTAAATAATAAATAGGGCCAAGATTTTTGCCATAATTTCGAAAGGAGTGATTTAAATGTTCGATATTACAGTGAAAATGTTGGTTTTTTTAAAAGTTGTAGGAAATTTAATTTTCTATAAAAAATGTCTCATGATTTTTTTATACGACCAATATTTTAACCGTAATTTAAAAGAGGTCAATAAAAACCCTAAAAATATAGCGCCTTTAAAAAAACCCTTCCGCATTTGTTTACCCCCTAAAGGGGGAAAACCCCTAAGTTGGCAACACTGCCAACCGTTAAGGAGTTATAATATGTTATGGGCCTCCCTTTCGGGGGGACCTAGTTTGATCCCCGGCAAGCATCTCGCAGAGATAAAAGCAATTCATATAAATATCACTTGCTTGAAGGAAAACACCGTGAGGAAACCTGTAATAAACTTACCAAGACACAAAATGGCGCATGTTCATTGTGATGTCTCAAGTTGTGCGTGTATGAGTGTTCATGTATACTGTATATCAAAATAATTTGCCCAATTTGTGTAAGGTATAGAAAAACTAGAGAAAAAAATAGCCAGTTATATGAATTTGTCTTCACTATAGTCTGATTTTTAATTCCGTGGAATTCTGACGTTTCTTAATGATAACAGAGATAAAGATTAAAGTTCCGGGTTCCCACAAAAAAGATAACGAATTCAAAACTTACATAAATAAAAATTAATTGTCTCATGTAGATATGACAAGACAAAATATGTCTGACAGATACTTTTGGTATAGATAGACCAGAATCTCATGAAAAATAGGGAAATGAAATTCCAAGGTTAGCAACACTACGGCTGCCCTAGCGATAAACAAAGTAACTGACATTTTTTGTGAAATTGACTTTTTGCATTAACAAAAGTTTTATGTCGAGTAGTTTTTTTTACCACAGTTTAATATTTCAAATAACTTGAACTGTTTACTGAAATTTAAATTGCCCAAACAAAGTAACTGCACTCACTTACCCGGAATATAAATGCAAAAACCAAGTAAACAACAAGCACAACACAAAAACAAATTAATTGGATGTTGATTACTTTGTTTTTGTATTTAAAATGCAGTTGCTTGATTTTTCGTTTCGTGAAACGATCCCAGGTAAGGTGTTCTGAATGTAATTACTTTGTTTATCACTAGGGCAGCCGAGTTAACCTAGTGTTGCTTACTACAAAATTTAATTTCCCTATTTTTCATGAGATGGTCATGGTCGATCTATACTTTAGTTTGGGGCAAAATTGAACGTCAGGCGGTATAGATCGACCAGAATCTCATATAATATAAAAAATAGGGAAATTAAATTTTGTAGTAAGCAACACTAGGTTAACTCGGCTGCCCTAGTGATAAACAAAGTAATTACATTCAGAACACCTTACCTGGGATCGTTTCACGATACGAAAAATCAAGCAATTGCATTTTAAATACAAAAACAAAGTAATCAACATCCAATTACTTTGTTTTTGTGTTGTGCTTGTTGTTTACTTGGTTTTGCATTTATATTCTGGGTTAGTGTGTGCAGTTACTTTGTTTGGGCAATTCAAATTTCAGTAAACGGTTCAAGTTATTTGAAATATTAAACTGTGGTAAAAAACTACTCGAGATAAAACTTTTGTTAATTAATGCAAAAAAGTCAATTTCACAAAAAATGTCAGTTACTTTGTTTATCGCTAGGGCAGCCGTAGTGTTGCTAACTTTGGATTTTCATTTCCGTATTTTTCATGAGATTCTGGTCGACCTTTAACCCTGTTTTTTTTTACAAATACCTAACTCTATTTCAAATTCTATCAAAAATTCTATTTCAAATGACAACAGTCAGAATTCCTCCGAATTAAAAATCAGGTTATGTTTAAGTAGGTAAAGATCGACCAGAATCTCATGAAAAATAGGAAAATTAAATTTTGTAGTAAGCAACACTAGGTTAACTCGGCTGCCCTAGTGATAAACAAAGTAATTACATTCAGAACACCTTATCTGGGATCGTTTCACGAAACGAAAAATCCAGTAACTCCATTTTAAATACAAAAACAAAGAAATCAACATCCAATTACTTTGTTTTTATGTTGTGCTTGTTGTTTACTTGGTTTTTGCATTTATATTCCGGTTTAGTGAGTGCAGATACTTTGTTTGGGCAATTTAAATTTCAGTAAACGGTTCAAGTTATTTGAAATATTAAACTGTGGTAAAAAACTACTCGACATAAAACTTTTGTTAATGCAAAAAGTCAATTTCACAAAAAATGTCAGTTACTTTGTTTATCGCTAGGGCAGCCGTAGTGTTGCTAACCTTGGAATTTAATTTCCCTATTTTTCTTGAGATTCTGGTCGATCTATACAATGTTTTAGGCGTAGTTTCCAGTGTCTACAAAGAATATATACTTATATCCTTCTTGACTTAGTGACTTTTGCAAACGCCTCTAACTCTTTCATTCAATCATTCATTCTGTAATCGATGATTTGAGCGCTGTTCTGCGATTTTTTGGCTTCGGCCATTTTGAATTTGACCGTCTCACGCAGCTCACGGTTCAACGTAAGTGCTACTTTTAGTATTTATTTTCTTTACAGTTTATATAAATTGAGAAATTTATTGTTTAATTTAGCGAATGATAACTATTTTGCATTTGTGGTGACTATCTACTGGGTGGGATTTGATGAACTTTGTTGAAAAAAAAAAACATAACCTTATCAACACGTGGTTGCATATTTTATTTTCACAGGCATTTTATGATGAGAATTAAAAACTATTTCATTCGTGGTATCTACCATAGTGTTTACACGGTGATGGCCTTAACGCGTCTGATTCATGAATACCCGTCATGGACTACAATAATTTCTTTGTCCGATTGTCACTTGATGATTTTACGTTTACAGAATGGCGGACGCAGCTCCTGCCGGTGGACGTGGCGGTTTTCGCGGTGGCTTTGGATCTCGTGGCGGCGACAGAGGCCGCGGGGGTCCACGTGGACGCGGCCGTGGTCGCGGGAGAGGCCGCGGACGTGGAAAGGAAGATCAAAAGGAATGGGTGCCCGTGACCAAGTTGGGGCGCCTCGTTCGCGAAGGAAAGATCGACAAACTCGAGAGCATCTATTTGTTCTCTCTACCCATAAAGGAATTCGAAATAATCGACTTCTTCCTTGGAGCATCTTTGAATGACGAAGTACTGAAAATTATGCCAGTACAGAAGCAAACCAGGGCCGGTCAGCGTACCCGTTTCAAGGCGTTTGTGGCCATAGGAGACAACAATGGACATATTGGTCTCGGCGTCAAGTGCAGCAAAGAAGTGGCGACTGCCATTAGAGGTGCTATCATCTTGGCCAAACTATCCGTACTTCCTGTCCGCAGAGGTTACTGGGGTAACAAAATCGGCAAACCCCATACTGTACCATGCAAGGTAATTATATTAGAGCTGTAATATTATTTATTTTAAACTAGTTATGACTTGATGATGAGAAATTAACAATCATTTCATTCGTGGTATCCTCTTGAGGCTTGTCCAGTGAAGTTCTGTTGCGTCTGATTTTAAATGTTGACTATGATTGAGTGTTTGTTAAAATGCTTTTATATTAATGAGAGTTTTATTTGTCCTCAGGTCACTGGCAAGTGTGGTTCAGTAACGGTGCGGTTGATCCCAGCTCCCCGTGGTACTGGTATTGTGTCAGCCCCGGTTCCAAAGAAGCTGCTACAGATGGCTGGAGTGCAGGATTGTTATACATCAGCTCGTGGTTCCACTGGCACTCTTGGAAACTTTGCCAAGGCTACCTACGCGGCCATTGCTAAGACATATGCCTACCTTACTCCCGACTTGTGGAGGGACATCCCGTTGACAAAGTCGCCGTACTCTGAATTCAAAGTTTAAACATTGATTAAATATGTCTTGAATAAATGTTGTTTTTTCACTAAAATCCCTTCAATGACATAATATAAAATATTGAAGAAATATAGTATGGGTAGGTATGTACTTAGGTACCTAAGTAAAACTAAATGGTACCTATATACTGAAAATGTCTGTAGTTTTTGTAACATTTTGTTCAACAAGTGTAAATTGAAAATTTAAAAAACCCCCGACATTCGTCATTTTGTGGCGGCGGCCATCTTGGATTTGTAATAGTGCTATTCTACTAGTCAAGCCCTTTCATTTGATACCCATATTAAGGGAGTTGTGAAAAAATATGTAATCCGCCATTTTGTAGCGGCGGCCATCTTGGACCGATTTTCATGAAACAGCTAACAACACTCTCGACTAAATAACCTTTCAAACAAAAAAAACCGCATTCAAATCGGTCCACCCGTTTGAGTGCCACAGGGGAACAGACACACACGCACACACGCACGCACGCACACACACACACACACAGACACGTCAAACTTATAACACCCCGTCGTTTTTGCGTCGGGGGTTAAAAAGAACTAAAATCAGAATAATTTCATTTTTGATTAAGGTATTTTAAGAGAATCGAAGTTAGATCATATGCAGGTAAATAAAATACTGAGTGGGGCCTTTTATTACATAGCTAGATGTCCAACACAAGCTATCCAGTACCATTGTAGTGTTGATGCTCATGTGTAAAGAATATAAGCTGCTTTATGAACATACAAGTGAATATTATGCTTCGTCCATTGTCACTGTGAATCTATCTATGAGCCGTTGAATCTGCACTGACTGGTGGCTCGCGCTAACGTACTTGATTGATACAGTAGTCAGTAGGTACATGCTATACATGTAAATTGAATATACTCAGTAAACCTTTGTCCTGTCCTGTAAAAAGCTGTGATAGCCTAGTGGTTAGGACGACCGACTCCTAATCGGAGGTCGTGGGTTCGATCCCGGGCACGCACCTGTAACTTTTCGGAGTTATGTGCGTTTTAAGTATTTAAATATCACTTGCTTTAACGGTGAAGGAAAACATCGTGAGGAAACCTGCATGCCTGAGAGTTCTCCATAACGTTCTCAAAGGTGTGTGAAGTCTGCCAATCCGCTTGGCCAGCGTGGTAGACTATGGCCAAAACCCTTCTCACTCTGAGAGGAGACCTGTGCTCTGTAGTGAGCCGCTAATGGGTTGATCATGATGATGATGAGAGTGGCTCGCGCTAACATACTCGAGTGATACAGTAGGTACATGCTATACATGTAAATTGAATATACTGAGTAAACCTTTGTCCAAGGGCATAATAAGGGCAAGATTAAAAAAATGACTATTATCCAAGCAATGTTTAATTCTCTGATGATTGATTTTAGATCAGTACAATAAATTCATATTGCTGTCTTGTATACTCAATTTGGGTAGGTTCTCTTTCAAGAAAATACCAAGCTGAATCAAAATAATAAGTTTCATGTTTTATTAAAATCTTTAACTTCTTTTTCAAACAAGTCTATAGTATGGTTGCATACTTTCTGTAGATCTTTAAGCCCTCTTTTCAAAACTTCAAGAGCTGGGGTCTCGTGTGTTTGTATTCTAAAATGCATTTTTGCTTCAGCAGGGTGAGGCACTGTGTATCCACAAAACTGGACGTCTTCACTGGAACAGAAATAAAGTTAATTACAAGAAATAAAATACAATTGTTAAGACAAAGTATTAGGTATTTAATACAAAAAAATTTATAGCCTCAATCTCACTGACAACAGTGCAAAGTTCTAATGTAATAGAATCTACCGTGCGTCAGTGCCTACCTATCTGTATGGCTACCTATGTAAAATTTGAACACACTGCACAGCGGGCGATGGAGAGAGCTGCGATTGGAAGTTTTCAATATGATCAAATCAGAAGTGAGGAGATCCATAGAAGAACTAGAGTCAAACAAATAGCTCAATATATTGAGATGTTGAAGTAGCAACGGGCACAACATAACATACCTAAAATCTGAAGAACCAATTTTTTGGCTTTGGACTTAATTGGATCGACAAATGCAGTCAAATATTGCTGGATGCCAGCCTTTTAAGATCTCAGCATGTGGAAGTCTATGAGACGTTTGTCCAGCTGTGATGACTTTGTTCAATCCATCCACGATAGCAAATTTTTTTCAGCGAGAAAGGCAATCTGAACACCCTTCACAATGCTTTTAGGAATGCAAGAATTGCTTATAGAAATGCAAACACTAGTGTTTGACGTTTAAAGAAGTGTAGAGGAAAATGCATTTATTCTTATTTCTCATAGGTTTTTCTTTTGATTATTAAGGCTGCTCTCCTCACGCGCTTCTCTATACATACGTATTACGCCTATTATTCTAATATTTGTAGCAATAGATCTAAAGTTAAGCCAGATATCAATTTATATCTCCATTATCTATGCCATAAAATAAAAAAATTAGTAAAATTATATTTATTTTGAAAGTTGACGCATGAAAAATCACTATTTTTGGGCAAATTTTGAGGCAACTTCGTGCGTAAATAAACTATATAGGAAACTAGAAAATTGAAAAATGACCGAAGTCTTATCATACGTTACTTCATAATAATTTCAAATGTCTTTAGTTCATGTAAAAAATTGCCAAATATTTTCTAAAATAGGCGTAATTCCAAACCTAGATTTGCATCTTTTCACTTTGCCGTTTTTCACTAATAATCATGATACCTCAAGCAACATTTATTTATTTAATTAATTATTTATTTATGTATATGTTACAGCCAAAGTAATAAATAAGGATATTATGTATACTATCCAGCCATTATAAATATTATCAACTCAATTTGGATAAAGTAATAATTGACACAGAATTATTAAAATTATCTAGCTATTATAAATAATATTCAGCTATTTTATATAATATCTTGAAAGACTTGGATAAAGTAACAAAACAAGGACTTATGTTTAACTGATCACCAGATATTGCAAAATATAACGTCAAATAAACAGTTTATACCACCCAAAAACATAGTTACTTCTGCAACAGCTTCGGCGCTGGGGGAAGTGCAGCCCCATCGCCCAAGTTGCGTAGCAAATCCCAGGCACCCACGCTCACCACCGCAGCTTCGGCTTGCTGGTCGCCTTCCTCCTGCCTCATCCGCTACGGCTCGCGCGGGTGCCTACGATTTTCCACGGCGGGCGGGGGCGCGTATTTACATAATATACATAGCCAGAATGCACCCATAGGATTCTGCTTATGTATACATTGTAATGCAGTTTTCAAATTTTGTACTACAAAGTATACACGAATTTTGTGTACTACTAGTATATATTTTGTAACGTGGACGCGCGCGTGCATCGTTCCAATATATATGTACAAGGCCAAAAGGCAACCATACGATTTTTTTTTTCAAAATTAATTAGGTAACTGTTTGAATTTAACCGACTTATTGCTTTGGGTTGGGGTGCTCAGATTTCGTTTTGGACCACATTCTACCTAGGATCCAATAGAACCTAAGTGCCCGGCCTGCGGCCGGGCACCTCAATATTTATGTTCCAACCTAACCTAACCTAGCTTCTGTAAGTGGCACGCATCCACTAGTTCAATAATAATACTTATTTTCGTGAGGTACTTATCTTCTGAGGTGTCTCCGGTGAAATTACAACAGCTATGCATATAATGTTTCTATCATCAGCTTTGACACGGTCTACATCAGGAATTTTAGGCTAGGTTAGGTTAGGATAGGGTAGTTTAGATTACGAGATCGTGGTGATCACGCCACACCACAAAGGAATGAGATACGGGAGGGGAAGCAAGGCGGGCCGTATTTATCATTTTGACCAACGTTCATCTGCTATTATGAATAATGTCTGGTTTGACATGATATTATGAATAATATCTGGACAATTTAGCTATTATTTATAATTGCCAGTCATTATGAATAAAAGCTAATTAATTACTTTGGCTGTAACATATATATTTTTAGTACTCTTCTTTACTGAAGAAGGCTCTTAAATATTGCAATTGCAAAAATAATCAGTCAGAGTAAATTACTTATTATTTAAATTCTAATGGTATGGGTACTTACTATCTGTTTACAATACATTTTAACACATTTCCCAATGTGTGGCTTTCATCTTGGAAGATGTATGTGCGACAGGTCGCTCCCGAATCCTCGTCACCTGGTAGCTGTTCAAAATAAACTTATTATTAATTTAATATCAATATGTATTGAGTTAAATAAATTAGCGACCGATATTATTTTTCAGAAATATTTACCTCAGAAATCTTCATTTTACTATCCAAAATTTACGTTATTGTAATAAAACAAAACAAAACGTTGTTGTAATAAATACAACACACACGGTTTTTAAATATGAACAATAATTTTAATTACAATTTTAGATACATAGTTTAAATTTAAATTAATCAGCGTGGTTTTGTTTTGATTTTCAAAATTCAAATGGTCTACAGTAGGTACTTCACTGACAAGTGACAACTGACAAATCACATTTGACATTGGCAACTACTTGGCACCATAGAGATAGTATAGTGCGACCAACGTGTCTGTGAAATGGCGAAAAATGGAACTACGCCCGCGATCTTAGTATTTCATACAATTTGACTACAGGTTAGTGTTGTCAGTTCCTTAAATATAAAATACCTACCTAAATAATTATTATAATAAGAAAAATCTTTTCAGAAATTATTAAAGAATGCGTAGGTAATTATTTCTTAATATTAACGATGCCAAAAGCTATTAGAAATGATGCGTGGAATAGAATTCTGAAAATAAAGACATTTTTTGCAGAATTAGGCTCCAATTTGAGTCCAAGAATGGTGAAGTAGTGATGAAATAAGAAAAAACTAACGAAGCACCTTATCACAACACATTCACAATAATTATCCAACTGTCATACTTGAAAAACTTCAATGTCAAACTACAGTGCGACCAAACTATATGTGAACTGAGGGAGGTCGTTAGTATCGCTTTAGTGTTGCCATACAATAGTTTTTTTGACTTTACGGAAATACCATAGCAGTACTTACGAGGTGCGGCAAGCCGTCCACGACTAGTAATCCCAATGTGGGACTCACTGCGACTCATCGCATCACATGCAGTCCCGCCAAAATGCATTACTGTATCGTCACTTTAATGTTTCTATTTTACATAATATTACGTAGGTATTTTAATGGTAAATTTAGTCTGTTTTTAAATGGTTTTTAACAGGTCGCAAACCGGTTACTTGATAGCACTGACCTGTACCGGCAGATACTCGCTTTTATATTTGATTATAATGAATTATATGGAATGATCGGAGCCTGATGCTGTCCTGCAAAACATGTCTTTAACTTCAGAATTCTATTCCGGGCATCACTATCTTTTGGTATCGTTAAAGCTAAGAAATAATTACGAATGAGGCGATTCTTTAATAATTTCCGATTTTTTTTATAGTTTAATTGATTAGGTAGGTATTTTATATTTAAGGAACTGACAACACTAATATGTTGTCAAATTGAATGACTTTCCAAGATGGCGGCCGTAGTTCCACTTTTCGCCATTTCACAGAAAGGTAAAGTGCGACCAGCACTATATTATTAAAGATTATTAATTTCTTAATGTGTCAAACTAAAGATCGACCAGAATCTCATGAAAAATAGGGAAATTAAATTTTGTAGCAAGCAACACTAGGTTAACTCGGCTGCCCTAGTGATAAACAAAGTAATTACATTCAGAACACCTTACCTGGGATCGTTTCACGAAACGAAAAATCAAGCAACTGCATTATATATACAAAAACAAAGTAATCAACATCCAATTACTTTGTTTTTGTGTTGTGCTTGTTGTTTACTTGGTTTTTGCATTTATATTCCGGGTTAGTGAGTGCAATTACTTTGTTGGGAAATTAAAATTTCAGTAAGCGGTTCAAGTTATTTGAAATATTAAACTGTGGTAAAAAACGGCTACTGTCTCGTTTTAGATTAGATTAGATTAGATTATCCTTTATTTGCATGAAACATATACAAAAGATGTTTACAATTTGTATTATAATGGTATCAATGTATTCGGCCATTTCTGGCATGCAAATTATATGTGTAACAATATTATCATATTTTGTTTAATTATATAATTCATTATTAAAAAGTTAATTCAATCTTAAACATAATGTATTACACCGTACTTAATATTAATAAGTCAAATAATTTCTTTTATTAATTATGTTTAGCCTAGTTAAAATATTATTATGTCCTATATTAGTTTTTAATAACAGTTATATACAATTTATATGTATTTAATATCCACAATAATTAATCAAGTTGTAAGCGTCAACATTTCGTTTATGGAATAAAAACATTTATCTAATAACCATGTAAAAAGTTCATTCTTAAAACGTTGTAGCAGTAATTGACTTAAGCCTGGAGGTAGTTTATTAAATATTTTTACACACATGGCATAACTACACTTTTGGTATGACGCACTATAGGCCCTATGTGTAACTATCAGCCGATCAACGTTTCTTGTAATTCTCCGATAAATGTACTTCGATTTTGTAAAGAGATTGTCATGTTGTTTGACAAAGACACAGATATCAAATATATACATACACGGAAGTGGGAGAATGTGTAATCTCTTAAGTAGTGGTCGGCATGAATCCATGTGGAACGCTCCTGTCATGGCTCTTATACATCTCTTTTGAGCTATAAATGCTTTATTAGCTTCACTGGAGTTTCCCCATAAGATAAGTCCATATCGAAGTACTGACGCGACGTAGCCATGATAAGCTGCAGGGACTGTATTAGGTAAGGTTGTTTTACGTAACCTATATAATACATAAACGTATTTATGTATTTTTTGGCATACCATATTAACATGTTCTTTCCACTTAAGATTTTTGTCTAAGAGTAGGCCTAAGAATTTGATATGCGTAGGATATCGTGGTCCCACTGGTTGACCCACTCAGTGGGTCCACGAGGAATTTCAATTCCTGTTGGTCCCACTGCTTAACTTGGGTGGGGCTATAAGGAATTGTGATTCCTGATGGTCCCACTCTGTTGTCAAACGCCTAAAAATAATTTTTGTTCGTACACGTATTGGTACGTTGAAGTCGGGCGAGCATAAGAAACGACGAAACCGACGCGCGAAGCTCGCCCATACAACTTTTTTTGAAAAGATTTCTTATTTACGTTTGGAATAGGAGCAGAACATAATAATCAAACTATTTAACATTTATACCAACTTGTCTTAATTTTTTTAATTATTAATTATAGATTTTACTTAAAACTTATCGGTGGGATTACAACCCCAAAAATGTAATCGCTAAAACATGTTGAAAATTGAAATTCCTCGTGGTCCTACTGAGTGGGTCAACCAGTGGGACCACGAGACAGTAGCCTAAAAAACTACTCGTCATAAAACTTTTGTTAATGCAAAAAGTCAATTTCACAAAAAATGACAGTTACTTTGTTTATCGCTAGGGCAGCCGTAGTGTTGCTAACCTTGGAATTTCATTTCCCTATTTTTCATGTGATGAAATGGTCTGGTCGATCTATACCTACTACATACTTAATTATTGTTCTCAATGTTGGTCAAACTGAAATGGCGGATCGACACGTTCAGAAATTAAATCACAAATGTTTCATTAAACTTCCAATCTATGTAGAAATATTTTCAATTACTATTATGTGAGTTAACTATATCTTAGAAAATTATCCTACTAACTCATATTACTCTCAAAAAATATTTTATATATTATTAGCTGAACTGTTTAATTAAATGACATTAAAATAAATTAGTCTAAAACTTAAACTTCTGAACGAACACTTACTTCAGCGCAATCATAGACAATGAGGCACATATGACATATTATAAATACAAGATAAGCGCCATCTTTTGGCGAGTGGCAGCCGGGTTAATTTTCATACAATAAAAAAATCAAAGAGAAAAAAATGTTTGAAGTGCAAACTTGCAAAGGCCCTGAATTAAACGAAACGAAGAAAATACGTATTACCTAGTCAAGCTGACTCAAGCTTAACAATGATTAATTATGTAGGTACCTACCAGATATTGCTCCCGCCCCGGCTTCGCACGGGTGGTCTTTTCTATAGCCTGAATGTGATAAGGTGTTAAACTTAACCCTCTTTGTAATACTTTATTTAAAAGTGTTTTTGGATTTTGCATTTTATGGAAACACCTATTTGATTAACACCTAATAATTTTTGGGCCGACCGTAGTCCAACATGCTAACAGCTGGCGCTAACCAACGAGGCAGTTCGTATGTTTAAACCACATTGTTGAATTAATCAATTTAGACGGATCTTCGAAGGCCAACGAACGTAAAATACCTAGTCAACAGATAGCCAACGTCGTTTCTCGGCGTCCGTTGGCCTAGTCTGCCGTCTGTAAGCAGCTTAAAATGACGCAAAATAGTTAACACGGAGCGTATCCCTTTTTTTTTTTTTTTTTTGACGTGGTGGAAACCTTTTATAGGTACCCCCGTTCTGCGGCCGAATGCGGCAGAACGAAGGTTATGTGGGAGTCCAACCGGGTACCCACTAAAACCACCACGGCATGACCCTCATGCTGTGTGCTGGACGCCTGGGGAACCCAAAGTATGCATCCCAGGTGTCCGGCAGCCGCCCCAGCTGGGGCTCCCGCTCGCCTCTGGGCTGTCCCTCCAGAGGCTCGCGCCCTCCCGTAATTTTTTAACGAGGTTTTCTTCCTCCCGCGATGGGCATCGCTGCCCCCCGCCCCGGGGTGTCTCACCCCCAGTTTCATCCGCAGTGCCCTCTGCTAATCAGAGGGACACACGGAGAAACCTCCCTCCGCCAGGTCATTGGCCATGGCTAACAATATCCCCGAAATTATTAACCATGTTACCGGGGTGCACCGGCCCGAATACTGCTCTTCCCCTCGGACGTATCCAAGAGGACCAGCAGCATCCAGGCACACTTGGAGGTTACCTGGCTGGCACCCCAACGGAGCGTATCCCTAAGATAAGACTACTGAAGATAAGATAAGATTACATAAAGTAAAAGCATTCCTTTTACAAAGGGTCTAGCCGGATAAGCATAGCGAATTGGCCCCCTAATGACAACCTATTTCGAAACTTATGTTTCAATATCGGCTTGATGTATGAACGCGATTGATATGAGTTTCATGACCGTACTCCGCTTTGACCTTGAGATATTTAAAAAAAATGACTGCAACTATGACTTTCGTTCAAAGTGACATATCTCGGAAACTATTAAAGCTAGAAACTTAAAACCAACGGGATATTTTAGGTAACATTTAAGAGCATATCTTATATTTTTTTTGGATTTTTCGAAAAGTTACGAATATTTTTTTAAAAATAAATAAAAATATAATTATTATTATTCTTATGTTTCTTATGAGATACAATCACAGAAAAAATATATATTATAGTACTTAGGATGCACTAATACTCATAAAAAATTCGTTTGAAAAAAAAGCACTGGAACACTTTGAAAAAACTGGTTACACCAGCTTTCAGCCATATTGCTGCAATTGCCCTAATGACAATGTGCAATTGCAATTGCCTTACGCACAGTGGGATGCTGCTCTCATGTAGCAGCTATCATACTGATGGTATGTGTACGTTTTGCTAATGTACTAATCAAGATATTTAAGATTCAAAATATTCCAACTATTATTAATTATTAGCTTCTGCCCGCGGCTTCGCCCGCATGAATTTCGGTTTTCACAAATCTCGAGGGAATCGTGAATTTCCGATTCCCGTTCCCGCTCCCTTTTACAATCTTTTATAGGTACTTTCAAGGAAGTTAATAGCATTCTACCTATAGCTGTAGCTATAGATTTCGGTTTTTTCAAAATCCCGTGGGAACTGTAGATTTTTCCAGGATAAAGTAGCATATGTGTTAAGTCTGGGCATAATCTATCTCCATTCAAAATTTCAGCCAAATCGGTTCAGTAGTTACGACGTTAAAGAGTAACAAACATAATCACACAAACTTTTCCTATATAATAGCGATGATGATAAAAAATTGTTTAGTTTAGTTTAATTAACATTAAAAATTGTGTGTTTTTTCTTTATATTTTTACAATTTTTATGATTATAATATTTTATAAAGTGTTTATATACGTATAATATGTGTCTTTGTTAAGTTCGTATTCTTTGATGTATTTTTTTCGGATCGAAAAATTTTTTTTTTCAGTGTTCCAGTGCTTTTTTTCAAACGAATTTTTTATGAGTATTAGTGCATCCTAAGTACTATAATATATATTTTTTCTGTGATTGTATCTCATAAGAAACATAGGAATAATAATAATTATATTTTTATTTATTTAAAAAAAAATATTCGTAACTATTCAAAAAATCCAAAAAAATTATAAGATATGCTCTTAAATGTTACCTAAAATATCCCGTTGGTTTTAAGTTTCTAGCTTTAATAGTTTCCGAGATATGTCACTTTGAACGAAAGTCATAGTTGCAGTCATTTTTTTTAAATATCTCAAGGTCAAAGCGGAGTACGGTCATGAAACTCATATCAATCGCGTTCATACATCAAGCCGATATTGAAACATAAGTTTCGAAATAGGTTGTCATTAGGGGGCCAATTCGCTATGCTTATCCGGCTAGACCCTTTATGGCTTGAAATAATTAGATACCTACAAGAACAGCAGCTCGAGACAATTACTATTACTCCAGAGGAAAACGCTTGCGCTACACCATAACTTTGTAATTGTTGTTTATATAAATTACACCGTGGTTTGTGTTCTAGTTTCAGAGTCTTAGAGAAAATTTATGTAGAGCTTCCCTTGCTTAATCTTACCTACGTTCCGAGATCCTTGCTTTAAACAAGTACTTACTTACTTAGTTTTTATTTTATTTATTTATTTACAAGCGGACACCCGCGACTTCGTTCGCGTGGATATACAACGTTAGTTTTACTTTACGCAAAACCTGAAAGTAGTTTGTTCAGAATCAGTAACAAAATCGAATCCAACCATTTATAAATAGTGTTATATTTTTGTCCAAAAATATTTTGAAATCTCACAAGCTTAGACACAATGATTTACCGCGCATCAGCTGACGGTCGGCACACAGCGGCGGTCATTCAACTCGCGTCGATCGCTAGGCGCTGCGGCGACGGCTTGCGGTGACCATTTTTTTCGAGGACAACGACGCAACATAACAAGCTTATAACTTCGTTACTTTTCATTATATTTTTTTGAAATTTTGTATAAATATTTTTAATGTAAAAATATTTGACACGTATTTCGGTTTTTGCGCAAAGTAAAACTAACGTTGTATATTGGTTTTTAAAAATCTTGTAGGAATCATTTTGTTTTCTCTAAGCTCCTTTGAGCTCATATCATGCTAAAAACTGTAAAAATTCACTGGCGGATGTTTAGGTAGATCAAAATGTAAACATCCGCCAGTGAAAGTCCCATCAAAATCGATCCAGCCTTTCTGAGTTTAGCTGGTAATTCTTAAAGTATATCCTTTCTAACAAAAAAAAAGAATGAATGAAATTGGACCACGCGTTAATGAATTACAGCTAAGTACACATTTTAACTTTCGTCCCCTCTCCCAAGGGAACCGTGCTGAATTTCGGGATAAAAAGTATCCTATATGTTACTCCGTAGTAGGTATGAACTTAAATCATACCAAGTTTCATTTCAATCCATTCATTAGTTTTTGCGTGATACGCGCACAAACATACAGACAAACAGACCAACAGATAAACCGACAAACAGATAAAAATTTCAAAAATTGCTTTTTTACCTTCTATTACTTATCCCTAAAATGTCTGTTACACCGTAGCGCTCAAACGGGTGAACCGATTTGAATGCGGTTTTTTTTGTTTGAAAGGCGAATTAGTCGGGAGTGTTCTTGGCTCCGGCTTAATGACAACTATTTTATTATTCTGAGCTAATGCGTACCGTAAACCCGGGTAACTTGGCCCGAATTTCTTAAGTTTTTTGGTTCAATGTCGAATATTTAAAAAACTATTATTAGTTTTACTTTGTTTGTGAGCTACACTACTGTTAAATGTACTCTTCTTTTCATATAATTAAAATCTATAACAATCAAATGGAAATGTATATGATAAAAAGCTAAATTTAGAGAGCGGGCCAAAAATTGATCACTTTTTACAACTTTGCCCATTTTGGGAAAACTTATATAACTCCAGTATTTTTAACCGTAAGATCATGAAACTTAGGGTTACTTTAGAAAAATAGTTTATGTAACATAAGATCTTATTACTAAACATTTAAATGTTCATATTAGCTGCCAAAATTGAGTGGGCAAAGTTGCTATAATTTTTTTGTAACTTTTCATACTAATAAAATGATAAGCTAGGGTTGTCATTTTTTATTCTTAACCAGGTTTAAGGTAAGGTACGTAAGTTATTATAATTTCAAACCAAAAATATTAAAACAAATATGAAATGAAGCTTATAAAAATCTTTAATTTACTTATAAGAAATTTAATAAGTACATATATTTTATCTTAATACTAATAAAACATTCTAGTAAGGAATCATCAAAAAATTAAATCAAAAATATTCAGTCAGTTTGTTAAAATCACAAAAATTATTATTATTAAGGTAGGTAGTTATTAAGGAATAATGAGAAAAAACCTATGACCTTGAAATATTTACGAGATAATTTTCAAAGTACCGCCTTTCTAACAAAAAAAGAATGAATGAAATCGGACTACGCGTTAATGAATTACAGCTAAATACACGTTTAGACTTTCATTCCCTCTTCCAAGGAAACCTTGCTGAATTTCGGAATAAAAAGTATCCTATGTCCTTCCCATTTCGGAGTGTAAACTCAAATCGTACCAAGTTTCATTTGAATCCGTTCAGTAGTTTCGGCGTGATGCGCGGCCAAGATACAGACAGACAGACAGACAGACAAAAATGAAAAAAATTGCAGTTTTGGCTTCGGTATCGATTATAGAGTGCCCTCCAATAAAAATTTTCAAAATATCTTCAATGTACAGAATTGGATTTGTTACAGTTTTATTATATTATATATAGATAGATAAAAACTTTCTCATAATAACAGAGACAGTTCCAAAATGAACTGTGATAAACAAAACGTAAACGAAAGTAACTGTTAATGTCAATTTAAATTTACTGTACAGGTGACAACCCTAAGGGCTATATTTTGGTGGGCAAAGTTATAAAATGTGCGTCCGAAACAGCAATATAATATTGCCCACCAACATATTTCTGAAACTGAGAAAGCTTCCGCGCTGATTATTCGATCTATATCGTTTATTTGATATCAAATAACTGTAGTTTAAAAATTGCTTACCTGTTGCAATTACCAAGCGAGTTACAACAAAAGTTTTTTACACTATTTTTGGCCCGCTTTTTATACCATCAACTTTGACTGGTGCTCACTGCTAACTGAAGTGAAATTGGTAACAGTTGCTTATGCAATTTTGCCAGAAATATACTCAATTTTATGCCACAGATTAAATAATAAACGTAAGTAAAATATCTTTCCAGATTATTCAACATTTGTAAAAAGTACTGCGTCGGGCAAAGTTAGGTTAGTTGGGCGAAGTTACCCGGTTTTACGGTATCTAATCTTGAGCAAAAACACTACTCAGTAGGCTTATGCAAATATTGAGGGCGCATTATCCTTTAATCTTTCATCGCTTTCACAAATCCATAAATCAGAGCAAATTGCGCATTTCTCAAGTCAATGCTACATCATGTGACACGGGAAATAAAATATTGGAAAAATCTGCACAAAAAAGTGTCATATCTCTAAATCACAGACACGCGATCTGCGATACTTTAACATCGAACGTATCAAAGAGACTATTGAGCGGAACAAATGCTTTTGCTTTGTAACATTGCTTTGTAACAAATGAATTGTTACAAAAAATGTGATAAATGAAGAACCGCTCGACCGATTTTGTGCAAACTTCACATAAACCATCTACTAAATAGTCCGATCAAAGCCTAAATATTTGATTTGGATAGGTGAGCCCGTTCTTGAGTTATAAAATTACAACAAAAAGTGGCATTGATTTTTATATATACAAAGACCAAATGTAAAGTAGGTATATAATATATATATATATATTATATACTACTTATTATATTTTTAATTAATTATAATTTTAATTAATTATAATTAATTAATTATATTTATTATATTAATTAATTAATTGTAATTCTGTGAATATATTGTTTAACAATATATTCACAGAATTACAGGATTTTTGAAAAAAAAAAAAAATATAATTATATTTTTATTATATTATGATTTTTTCTAAATTTTTACGTGGCGAACTTTGGAAACGTTGTGTTCACTTGTAAGTGGTCGCTACATTTAGCATGCATATGTCTTGAAATTGTTTGTAAGTGATTGTTATTTGTTAGTGTACCTAATAAATAAAATAAAATAAAAAATAAAATATATTTTCGTATCAGCACCAATCTTTTTTTTAAAATCATTTAGTATTTTTCGATGACTCACCAGTTGAGCATTACATTAACCCTCGTCAGGGTGACAGAAGGTAAGGTGTTGCGTTGCTGGCGCAAACTTGAAGAGCAGGGAGAGGTGAATAATGTACACACCGACTCGTATTAGTAGTAGCATGTATTTACAGAATTATTTACATCTTATATACTAAAATTTACAAGGAAGTTATTTAACAGTAGAGCGTCGTAACATAAATTAATCACGTAATTGCTATCTCAACAAGGTGACAAAATATAGAACATTTGATTCGACATTATTTAAAATTGAATAACAAAAATGTATCTTTTATGGTCACGTACTGTGTGCCATAGAATTCCCCCCTTGAAAAAGATTTGTACATCGAAAATTTAAAATAAGGATCATAAATTGAATGTTACATTAATCGTCTATTGCAAAACGAACGGTGGGACGAGATATGCGTCCTGAACGTGTTATCTTTTGCTTCTTCAAATTACTGTGATCTGTTGCTATGTTGCTGTTTCTATTTGTGCTTTCGTCGCGTTCTTCGTTCATCAGAAATGCTGGTTTTAACCGATCTATTGATACGTTGTACTCCTTGTTGTCTCGTTCAATTGTGAATACTTTGCTATTTTGCCTGATGACACGGAAAGGTCCTTCATATGGAGGAGTTAAAGATGGACGTAGTCTGTCGCATCTCAAAAATACGTGCGTACAATCTGATAGGCGTGGATGTACGAAAACGTTACGATCCGAATTTTCTCTTTGCGGAATGCTCGTGACTCGGCTTATGTTTTCTTTAATTTTTTGAATGAAGTCGGGGTATGTAGTTTCCGAATCGTCACAGAAAAAGCTTGCTGGTAACTTGATTGTTGTGCCATAAACGAGTTCTGCGGCACTGCATCCAGTATCTTGTCGATAACTAGAGCGTATACCGAATAAAACTGATGGCAATTCTTTTGTCCAGTTTGTTGTGTTTGCACGAGCCATTAGTGCTGCTTTAAGTGTTCTGTGTAATCTCTCTACTTTTGCGTTTGATTGTGGGTGATATGGTGTAGTTCCCATTAATCCCATTAATTTCGCGAGATTCCTGAATATTTCCCCGTCCATTTGGCGGCCCAAATCTGTAGTTATGTAGTCCGGCGTCCCAAAGCGGCAAATCCATCCTTCGTAGACCAGTCTGGCCACAGTCTCAGCTGTGATATCCGAAACAGGAAAAGCTTCTGGCCATGATGTACTTCGATCGATCATTGTTACTATATACCTTTTGTTTTGTGAGGTAGGTAATGGTCCTACGATATCAATATGGATATGTGAAAAACGCGGGACTGGCATAAATTTGCCGAGTGGCGAAATTGTGTGTCTATGCACTTTCGATCTCTGACATTGTAGACATGTATCGCACCATTTATTTATTTCCGTATTCATATTAGGCCAAATGTAATTTATTCCGATTAGTTTTCTCGTTGTATTTTTTCCTGGATGGCTTAGATTGTGATAACTGTCGAATATTGTTTTTCTAAGTTGCTGCGGTATATATGGTCGAGTGATTCCTGTAGAAATATCGCAGTATATCTTCTTGTTTGTATTTGGTACTTGAATGCGCGTAATCTGTAATGATTTATTTTGTTTAAGTTGCTGTAGTTCACTGTCCCCCTCTTGATTTTTCTCTAGTTCGGAGAAATCGATGGCGGTGGGTAATGTGATAGTCTCGACGACTCGAGATAAAGCATCCGCGACTATGTTGTCTTTTCCGCTTACGTGCTGTATATCGGTGCTTAATTGCGATATGTAATCTAAATATCTTATTCTCCTTGGTGTGTCATCAATTGACGGCTTTTTGTCAAAAGCGTGAATTAATGCTTTATTGATCGGTATATATTGTAAAATTGCGGCCTTCTATTAATCGACGAAAGTGTTTGACTGCCATATATATTCCCAAGAGTTCTCGATCATAAGTGGAATACTTGACTTGCGCTTCTGATAAGGTTTTTGAGAAAAATGCAATAGGTTTCCATTCGTTTTCAATCTTCTGTTGTAATACGGCGCCTACGCATTTCGAGCTAGCGTCGCACATTAATGCGATCGTTGCATTTGCACCGGGAAATGCCATGGTCGTGACTTTGCGTAAATCTTGCTTACACTGTTGAAATGCACGTTCGGCTTCTACATTCCACAATATGGGTGTATTATCGTTTTTCTTTGAATTCCTTAAAAATATGTTGAGTGGAGCTTGATGCTTGGCAGCTTGTTTAATTGAATTTCTGTAAAAATTGATCATTCCCAGGAAACGACGTAGTTCCTTGACTGTTTTAGGTTTGGGATAATCGATGATTGCTTGAATTTTTTCTTGCGTTGGTTTCATTCCTTGGCTCGTTATATGATAACCAAGAAAATCTAATTCTTTCTTCTCGAATTCACACTTGCTTGTATTTATTGTAATCCCGTTTTCTTGCAATCTCTTGAATACAGTTTCCAAATGTTTGTAATGTTGTTCTACGGACTCGCTTGCGACTAGTATGTCGTCGACAAAAATAAAAATGTAGTCCAAGTCTCGAAATAGGGAATCCATGAATCTCTGGAACGTCTGTCCAGCGTTGCGTAATCCAAAAGGCATCCTTGGAAACTCGAATAGTCCGAACGGAGTAATAATTGCGGTTTTTTCGGGCTCTGCTACTGTTATTGAATGGTAAGCTTTTCGCACGTCGATTTTGCTGAATATGTTTTTTCCGCTCGCGATGTATGTAAAATCCAGTAACCTTGGCAATGGGTATCTGTCGGGAACGGTAATCTTATTTAATGCGCGGTAGTCACCGCAGGGTCTCCATTCACCATTTTTCTTTTTTACCATGTGCAATGGACTGGCCCATGGGCTACTGGATGGTCTGCATATTCCCATCTCCATCATCTCCTGAAATTCCTTTTTGGCGGCTTTATATTTGTCAGGAGGAATTGGGCGAGCTCGGGCGCATACCGGAAATCCTTCCGTGATAATGTGATGCTGTACATTGTGCTTTGTAGGTACTTTCATTGATGTCGGCTTTGTGATAGTTTCGTATTTTTCCAGTAATTGCTTGAGGATTTTTGGTAAACTGGAAACGATGGAACGAAGTGACGGCATGTTGATTTTCATTGAAGTTACGGGTATCGATATATCTGTGGTTTTGTCGATCAAAGTTTTGCCATGTACGTCTACCAATAACCGGTAGTGTTCTAGGAAATCAGCTCCTATTATAGGCATCTTGACATCGGCGATGATGAAAGTCCAAGTGAAAGCTCGGCGTAAACCCAAATTGAGCGTTAAGGTTTTTTCACCATATGTATTGATCGTGCTTCCATTAGCGGCGAATAATTTGAATTCGCTTGCGCTTCCCGTATGCCGTTGTGTTTTGCATATAACTGAGATGTTCGCTCCCGTGTCCACCAGAAATGTATAACCATTGTTTGAGTCGGTTATAGTTAGGCGGTTTGAAGGATGTATAGCGCAGAGTCCCGCCGTATTCTGTGCTAATTTTAGTTTTCCGACGTCTGTTTTTGTCTTCCCCAAGAGCAAGGTTGTTCACATTTGTGCGCCTTTTCTTTGAAAACTCGATGGTAATAGCACATATTATTTCGTATTATTTGCTGATGCTGACGCGATCTTGACCTCGATCGGTAATACGGTCGTCGATTAAAATTGCTGCGACGATAGTTGGATCGCGCGCGGTCATTGCGTATTGCGGCGATTTCTATTTGCAAGCTTGCAATTTGCGATGTCAGCTGAGTGATGAGGTTCACATCGGCGGCGGGCGTATTGTTTTTTTTCACTACGAGTATTTTCGTAAATACGGTCGGCCATTTCGCTTAATTTTTCTAACGCCAAATTGTCGGTAACAGCCAATACGGTGGTTACCGCGGAAGGAAGTTGCCTTATCCATAACAATCGGAGTGTGTCGTCGTTGATTTTGCCGCAGCCAGCTTCCTTCATTTTCCGTAATAGTTGTGAAGGTTTTTGATCCCCCAAGTGCATTTCGGAGAGTAGTTTATGGAATCGCCGCTGTTCACTCTCTTCATAGCAGTTGATCAGCCTTTCTCGGATGCAATGGTACTTATTTTCTGTAGGTGGGCTGGTAAGTATATCGCTGACTTGGTGGATGGCCTCCTTGGGTAGTTTTGATACTACATGGTTGAATTTGTACTCGTCTCCCTGTTTTTGCGAGGCGACAATAGCTTCGAATTGTGAAAACCAGAGACGCGGTGAGTCGGTCCAGAATTGTGGTATTCTTTCGGCCATTGTCAGTGATGCTACTAGGTCGGTGCTGGAGTCGGATGGGTCCGGAGTGTTGGCCGTGTCGAAGCTCCTTGAAGGTGTGAGCATTGGAAGAGCCATGTTGTTTCACGTCGAGTTCTTGACCACGATATCTTGTCGAGCACGTTGGTCTTGACGACGATGTCTTCACGTTGGCGACGACGATAGCTTGGTGGTGATCAGATCGGCTTACCGCGATATCTTGACGATTAGGTCGGGCTTACCACGATCTTGGCGATCACGTTGTCTTGGAGACGATAGCTTTCACGTAGAATTACGACGGGCAGAATCACGTCGGCAGAATCACGTCGGCAGAATCACGTCGGCAGAATCACGTCGGGGTCACCACTGTTGCGTTGCTGGCGCAAACTTGAAGAGCAGGGAGAGGTGAATAATGTACACACCGACTCGTATTAGTAGTAGCATGTATTTACAGAATTATTTACATCTTATATACTAAAATTTACAAGGAAGTTATTTAACAGTAGAGCGTCGTAACATAAATTAATCACGTAATTGCTATCTCAACAAGGTGACAAAATATAGAACATTTGATTCGACATTATTTAAAATTGAATAACAAAAATGTATCTTTTATGGTCACGTACTGTGTGCCATATAAGGTTCAGTCGCCATTACTGCTTTTAAAAATGATTTGGGGTTGAAAGAAAATATTATCGGCAACGTTTCAGGGTTCATTATACCTTTTCATGATATTAAAATATCTAAATCTATACTAATATAATAAAGCGGAAGAGTTTGTTTGTTTGAACGCGCTAATCTCAGGAACTACTGGACCGATATCAAAAATTCTTTCACCGTTGGATATGTAAGTGATCCTTGAGTGCTATAGGCACCTCGGGCGAAGCCGAGGCGGACCGCTAGTATATGATATATAGATATGTACATGCATACTATACTTGCATATATTATACTATAGGTACATGCATTATATTATACTAGCAAACCCAGCAGACGTCGTTGTGCCCGGTGAGCGGTGACATACCAACATCAGCGTCACCTACCGGGTCCAATTGTGTTATCAAACCATCCAGAAAACCATTGAGTTACACACAAAATTTCAACCAAATCGGTCCAGCCGTTTAGACGGAGTTAGGTGTCAAACACACATATCTACAGAATAATTATAAATATAATAATAAATATTAGGAAGATAATAATATGTCCGTGTATATAATTATGTGCATATCTACCTATTAATATATATATAGCTGCTCGTGCTGATTCATTGACTGACTCACTGATTGATCACCCCTCCTGTAAAATTTTGTATGAAAATTTTTTTTTTCACTAATGGTTTCATATAGAGGACAAAAATTCATTCGGAACAAAAATATGGAGAGAGCTGATGATTGAGGATTTCGAAGACTGGTGAAGAGCACGCTTAAGGTATTGAAGATAGGTGGAGGGTGCTCGAACAAATGTCACTCGAAACGTCATCCAATTGGCAGTGAGCTGAAAAAAAATTCAAAATGGCGAAAAAAAGATGGCCGCCATACAAATTTCGTCGGTGTCCATCTCGGAGGGTATAAAAGATGGAAGAGTGGTTTCTTCGCAAAAGATGATCAGGATCCAAAGGTCTACCCGATGAATAGAAAAAAAATTCAAAATGGTGGAATTTATTTTTCCATAGAAAATGTATGACGAATATTGAAGAGACTACAAGTTGTAAACTATGCAAGGCTTTGATGCGGTTCTTTGGAGAACTCTCAATGAAAAATATGGGAAGACATGATGATTGAGGGTTTGGAAGATGGTTGAGGAGCCCGGGCAGGGTATCGCAGATAGATGGGAGGTGCTCAAACAAAAATTACTCAAAACCTCATCCAATTGGCACTGAGCTGAAAAAAAAAACAAAATGGCGGATTCAAGATGGTTGCTATACAAATTTCGTCGGTGTCTATCTCACCAAGTATAAAAGATGGAAGAGTGATTTCTTGGCAGAAGATGATCAAGAACTAAAGATCTACAATTTGATGAACAGAAAAAAATCAAGATGGCAAAATTTATTTTTTTCACACAAAATATACAATGGCGAATATTGAAGAGACTATCGGCCTGTTTCACCACCTGATAAGTGTCGGATAGCCTAAACGTAAGTTTTGTCACTTTCTTACTTTATGTCAAGTGACAAAGACAGAAGTTGTAGATAGCTATCTAATACATATCAGAAGGTGGTGAAACAGGCCGTATAAGTTGGGAAACTATACAAGACTTTGTTTTAATAAGATATAAGAACTCTCCTTCTGGAAAATGATTCGGAGAAAAAAATTTGGAGAGTGATGATGATCGAGGGTTTGGAAGATGGATGATGAGCACGGCCAGGGTTAAAGATGCTGAAAATGATAGAAGAAGGTGGAGGCTGCTAAAACAAAAATAATACTGAAATCCCCGCGGTCCGCTTTAGCGGGCCGCGGGTAATTTTCAAGAGGCTCTCCAGAACAATTTTGTATGAAACTTTTTTCCCTTCACTATTTATGTGCGTAGAATTTATGGGTCTTCCTTCAGAAAATTATGAAACGTCATGAATGTGGAAAATTTACCAGAGTACCTCATGGGTCCTCCAAAACTACCAGTCATACAGACATGGTCCGAAACAAATGTTATTAAAGACCTTGGGCCATTAGGTGAACCGGTAAAAAAAAGATGGCCGCCGAACAAAAAAATTTCTCTCCATACAAATTTTTTTGGGTTCTTTTCAAAAGGCTCTCCAGAACAATTTTGTATGGAACCTTTTCCCTTAACTATTTACATATGTCGAACTTATGGGTCTTCCTTCAAGAAAATTCTGAAACGTCATGAATGTGGAAAATTTACCAGAGTACCTCACGGGTCCTCCAAAACTACCAGTCATACAGGCATGGTCCCAAACAAATATGGTTTAAGACCTTGGGCTATTGGGTGAACGGGTAAAAAAAAAAAGATGGCTGTCGAAAAAAAAAATTTTCTCCATACAAATTTTTTGGGTTCTTTTCAAGAGGCTCTGCAGAACTATTTTGTATGGAATCTTTTCCCTTAACTATTTATATACGTCGAACTTATGGGTCTTCCTTCAGAAAAATTCTGAAACGTCATGATTGTGGAAAATTTACTAGAGTACCTCATGGGTCCTCCAAAACTACCAGTCATACAGACATGGTCCCAAACAAATGTTGTTAAAGACCTTGGGCCATTGGGTGAACGGGTAAAAAAAAGATGGCCGCCGAACAAAAAAAATTCTCTCCATACAAATTTTTTGGGTTCTTTTCAAGAGGCTCTGCAGAACTATTTTGTATGGAATCTTTTCCCTTAACTATTTATATACGTCGAACTTATGGGTCTTCCTTCAGAAAAATTCTGAAACGTCATGATTGTGGAAAATTTACTAGAGTACCTCATGGGTCCTCCAAAACTACCAGTCATACAGACATGGTCCCAAACAAATGTTGTTAAAGACCTTGGGCCATTGGGTGAACGGGTAAAAAAAAGATGGCCGCCGAACAAAAAAAATTCTCTCCATACAATTTTTTTGGGTTCTTTTTAAGAGGCTCTCTTAGACATTTTTGTATGAAACTTTTTCCCCCCCATACACGTATAAGTAAATAGAACTTAAAGATTTTTTTTTTTCACAAAAAAGACAACGTAGGGAATGAGGAAAAATTACCAGAGTACCCTAACGGCCCTCAAAAACTATCAATCGTAGAAGCATGGTCCTGAAACTAAAAATGTTCAAGACCTTAGGCCCTTTGGTGAGCCAGTAAAAAAAAGATAGCTACGGAACAAAAAAATTCGTGTCCATACAAAATTTCTTTTTAATTTTCAAGTGGCTCTCCAGAACATTTTTGTATAATCTTTTTTTTCCCACTAAACGCATGCATAGAACTCATTAGTGTCCTTTCAGAAAAGATACAAAACGTGATACCAATATTTCTTTCTATTTCAAGAGACTCTCCAGAATATTCTGGTATTTGGTATGGCCTCCCATTTCTTTATTTTACGAATATTGAAGAGACTACAAGGCCCGCGAGCTGCTTGCAGCTCGCGCACCGAGCGCAACACTAGTATAATATATCAATGTAGATAAAAATCAATGTCACTTTTCGTTGTAGATTTATAACTCAAGAACGGGCTCACCTATCCAAACCAAATGTTTAGTCTTTGTTCGGACTATTTAGTAGATGGTTTTATGTGAAGTTTGCACAAAATCGGTCGAGCGGTTCTTCATTTATCACATTTTTTAAACCCACGCGGACGAAGTCGCGGGCATCAGCTAGTATAATATATACGGAAATAATAAATGAAAGTTGTTTTATATTATAAAACGTGATGTGATGATGACGTTTATTATGTAGTAGCTTCGTTCGCGTGGATATTAGTTTTTAAAAATCTCCTGGGAATCATTTTATTTTGTCGAAGCTCCTTTAAGCTCATACCTTTCTAAAAACTATTAAAAGTTCACTGGCGTATGTTTAGGTAGATCAAAATGTAAACATCCGCCAGTGAAGGTCCCATCAAAATACATCCAACCTTTCAGATTAGCCGGTAATCTTTAAACTATCTCCTTTCTAACAAAAAAAGAATGAATGAAATCGGACCACGCATTAATGAATTACTTAGTACGTTTAAGTACACATTTTAACTTTCATCCCCTCTCCCAAGGGAACCATGCTGAATTTCAGGATAAAAAGTATCCTATATGTTACTGCGTAGTATGAACTTAAATCGTGCCAAGTTTCATTTCAATCCCTCCAGTAGTTTTTGCGTGATGCGCGCACAAACATACAGACAAACAAACAAACAGATAAACCGACAAACAGATAAAAATTTCAAAAATTACTTTTTTACCTTCTATTACTTATCCCTAACATCCCCCAGTTATTATTTTGCAAAAATCTTTAATGTACAGATACGGCAAGTCTACGATTTTATTATATGTATAGATAGATAGAATAGATATAGATTTTAAGCATTTCACAACATGGTAACTAAATTATTAGATAATCTATAATAATATAAAGTAGCTTGTCCTGACTGACAATCAACGCACAGCCAAAACTACTGAACCTAGAAGCGTGAAATTTTCACAGTAGCTTCCTTTTGTGACGTAGGCGCACACTATTCCATCCCTAAGGGGGTAAAATAGGGGATGAAAATTTGTATAAAAGTCCGTCATTTTTCAAGTTATATCCATGAAAATTGGTATTTAGGTTTTCGGTTAAAAATAAAGAATTACGTGTTTCAGGAATTTTGGAAATTCCACCCCCAAGTGAGATTTATAAGAATCCACGCGGGCGAAGTCGCGAGCATCAGCTAGTTTAATTAATAAAATAATAAGCTAAGTATGTGTATTGTATTTAATCGGAATAGTACACAGTAGACATAGCGGAGCGAGATCATTGCACCTAACTTTGACATAGGGTTATTCAAAGGACGGATCAACAAACTCCTTAAAAATCGGCAACGCCTCAGTGGTTCCTCTGCTGTGCAAATGTTCATGGAGGTTATCACTTAACATCAGATGACCTTTTTGATCGTTTGCCCACAATTCCCCAATATGAAAAAAATTATAACAAGACAAGAAGCATACCTAACAAAAGTTCAAATGCTGAGGTTGCTCCTATACCTATGGATATTGTATAAGAAAGTTTTCAACAATTCGAGAAATGCCAGTGGCAATTAAACTTGATAAAAGTTAAAACTCTTCTGTCTCGCGGCTTAATTTAAGAGCCTCTTGTCGCGGTGTTGAACTTACATTTGAATATTATTCAAAGCGGCAAAATGTGGTACTGTTCCGGATGTGTTTTCACAGTTGATAAGGTAAGTCGGAGTTTGCGAACATTTTGAACACCTATTATTATTTTAATGTCCATCATGGATCAGATAAAGTTGTGCGATGTTTCCATCTTAGACTGCATCATCACTTATACTACTCACACTTATACCATAGGTGAGCCGTGAGATCGCAGTTAAGGGCTAACTTGTAGATGAATGAAATAACAAGTATAAATTAAAAATTAAAAAAACCCCCGACATTCGCTATTTTGTGGTGGCGGCCACCTTGGATTTGCATAGTGCTATTCTACTAGTCAAGCCCTTTCATTTGATACCCATATTGAGGGCGTTGTGATAAAATATGTAATCCGCCATTTTTTAGCGGCGGCCATCTTGGTCCGATTTTCATTAAACAAAGCTAACAACACTCGACTAATTCACCTTTCAAACAAAAAACCGCATTCAAATCGGTCCACCGGTTTGAGCGCCACAGGGGAACAGACACACACACACATACATACACACACACACACACACACACACACACACACACACACACACACTCACACACACACACACACACACACACAGACACGTCAAACATATAACACCCCGTCGTTTTTTCGTCGGGGGTTAAAAATAGAAAAGTTAAGTAAATAATATAACGTTTGTGATAACTGAGTACAGATGCTGATTACTGACCAACTACTAACAAACTCAGCGTGCATTTAAACTGCGTGCATTATATACTAGTAAGTATTTAATTATATCCGCGAAGCATCTCAAAGGCTGGTTGGATTTTAACCAATGAGATGTTATCGATTCATCAGAGCCGTGTGATGGTTTTATTTCTCTTTTTGTTCGCTTTTTTCATTCCTTTCAACCATAAGAAATACGTCTTCATCATAATATATAAGTAAAATAAATAAATAATAAAATGAATAAAGATCGCGAGCTAGGTAAAATTCTAGTGTAGGTCAAGAAGTATTTGATTAGAAAGTCTATCCACTTAAAACTTAACCTTGATGATTTTATCAAAGTGATGACGATATGATATGATGATATGATAAAGACTGTCCATAGCATCTCAAAAGCCTCTTCAGCAGTGGCAAATACCTTATGTCTATAATAAATATGTATACGTAGGTAAAATATATATTACGTACAAAGTATACATAATATAAATATACCATATATACGGCGCCGTATACGGCGAATGCTATAGCGATGATATACATAGGTACGTAGCCCGTAGGTCAAACTTTGAACTTAAACAACAAACAGCAGCAGGTGTTCTGTCTCACCATAATGCTAACCAAGACGTAGTTAAATAGTAGGCGTAGAGAAATAGAAGGTAAGTACCGCATTTCTATCAAACATTATCATAATGAGGATATGTATGATCTATCTGTTTAAAATGAAGATAACTGTCCTTTGAAAATTTAAAAAATCTACTTTGAGCAGGTCTTATGAATATATATATATATATGTTTATATTAATCGCGGGCAAACGAGCAAGCGGGTCACCTGTGTGCTTAGTCTAAAGCGGAGCACTCGAAAACGAACTCGAAAACTATTGATCGATTTCAGAGTAAAATAGACCTAAAATGGCTTGTATTAAGGTTTGAGTTCGCCAATACATTCAGCATTCGTTCGAATGCTGAATGTATTGGCGAACTCAAACCTTAATACAAGCCATTTTAGGTCTATTTTACTCTGAAATCGATCAATAGTTTTCGAGTTCGTTTTCGAGTGCTCCGCTTTAGACTAAGCACACTGATGTTAAGTGATTACCGCCGCCCATGAACATTTGCAGTACCAGAGGAACCACTAATGCGTTAATAGCATTAATTTTGTGATTACATAAAACAAATAGGCAAGGCTTTCATAATATTGTGTTTGATGTCCCGTTTTCTTTTGTACATTTATTGTCATACATCCTGCTTTCACGTTGAAAATCCTCGGATATACCGGATTTACATCAGCTTTATCCAAAAGCCAATTTATTTTTGAATACGTCTCGATAATACTTTTCTAAGAAAATTGGATGGAAAAGTCCGGAGGATAGTGATCAACGTAATATTATGTACGAGTAAGTACCTACCTCGTTGCTTCTCACATAAAACGTTTTTTGTTAGTTGTTGATTTTTCCCCGACTTCAAAATGGATGCATTTTTTTCATACTTACTTCACTACATCTATTCTATATCTATCTATAATCTATATGTATAAAAAAATCATCTATCTATACATATAATAAAATCGTAGACTTACCGTATCTGTACATCGCTAAACAAACATTCCATCCCAACATTAGCTCCTTTTTTACCAGCTTCGAATATGGCTGATCGCATTATATTCATGATCTAAGTTTGGAATTTCTAATAAGTACCATTTAATAAACCTAAGTACCTACCTACCATGTATTTCATGAAGTTTAAATTTATTTGAATACAAGTGGACACCCGCGACTTCGTTCGCGTGGATATTGGTTTTTGAAAATCCCGTGTGAATAATTTTGTTTTCCTAAGCTCCTTTGAGCTCATAGCTTGCTAAAATCTGTTAAAAGTTCACTGGCGGATGTTTAGGTAGATCAAAATGTAAACATCCGCCAGTAAAAGTCCCATCAAAATCGATCCAGCCTTTTTGAGATTATCCGGTAATCTTTAAAGTATATCCTTTCTAACAAAAAAGAATGAATGAAATCGGACCACGCGTTAATGAATTACAGCTAAGTACACATTTTAACTTTCATCCCCTCTCCCAAGGGAACCGTGCTGAATTTCGGGATAAAAAGTATCCTATATGTTACTCCGTAGTATGAACTTAAATCATACCAAGTTTCATTTCAATCCATTCAGTAGTTTTTGCGTGATGCGCGCACAAACATACAGACAAACAGATAAACAGACAAACAGACAAAAATTTCAAAAATAGCTTTTTTACGCTCTATTGCTTATCCCTAACATCCCCCAGTTATTATTTTGCAAAAATCTTTAATGTACAGATACGGCAAGTCTACGATTTTATTATATGTATAGATAGATATTATAGAAGATCTATCTATTGATCTATGGCAAGATTTTGCTGAGAAATTTCTGAAAACTCCAATAATGACCGACCACTTTAAAGTTTTACTTTTAACTGCGCTCTTAAAAGTCGTTAAACTTTATAATACGAAAATTGATGGCGCCCATATATTATCATGACGTCGCAGACGGAGCCAGCAGGCAGCAATACTTTCTTGAGGGGTCTCGGACTAGCCAGAACGAAATATGTTAAATTTTTGTATAAACATTTCAATCTAAAAAACAGAAATTTGTGCGGGAAAACATGCTTCATTCACATCACCTCTTGAAAGTTTAAGTGGGTACGCATCACTTCAATCTATTTGGTTCTGGTTCGGGCACTGACTCAGCAACGGCAGGGGCAATTTGGGATTTTATTATTTCTAAATTGTCTCTGGTCTGGTCTGGTTGGATACTTCAGCCGTGGCTGGTTACCACCCTACCGGCAAAGCCGTGCCACCAAGCGATTTAGCGTTCCGGTACGATGCCGTGTAGAAACGGATAAGGGGTGTGCGTAACTCTTCCAAGTTAGCCCGCTTCCATCTTAGACTGCATCATCACTTACCATCAGGTGAGATTGCAGTCAAGGGTTAATTTGTATTTGTCATTCCGAAGAAACCTTCATTTGGCTACCTTATTATTTGGTGTCATCTCCACTGGAAAACCTGAATATCTTTTCATGAAGATTAAATGGGCCAGGGAGAACAGTACACGTGTCCAAAGAAGTTTGACGTGTCAAATGGCTGTGCCGAGACATAGAACTGCGGCTTTCCGTGGCAGTTTTAGGCTTGCTTTCTCCAAGATTTGGAACATTATCCCTCCTCCAGTGCAGAACCTGAAGTCAGTGATTAGTTTTAAGTCAAATCTCAAAAAGTTATTTTTAGTTAAACAAAAAGAGACCTGAAAAAAGCTAAGCACTTACTTGAGTTTCGCCTTCTTGTTTATTCCAATTTCTTGGGAGGCAGCCTGAATGCTTCACAGTGGTATAGTGTTTTTAATTTTATTTTTAATTTTAGTTTTTTATTATATTTTTTATTTTTGTACTGATAAGGGTTTTGTTAAATCAATACATATACTTAATGTTTTACTATAAAATTTCTTTACAAAAGATGTACTTTAAATTGCTTTAAATGGCATTGGCAGGTAATCAAAGGTAAACACGGATAAAGACCAATCTGTCAACCCACAGACTATGGCAGTTTCTGACACTTTTTGCCACAGAAACAAAACAGTCCGAATAGGTCCGGGACGTTGAGTTTTTTAAGGGGTCGCCTGAAAAACAGCGCTGGAATAGTGCAGCGGCACTGTTTCAGTATTATGCTGAGGCGTTACCCTTTTCGGGAAATTACGGCGCCACTGACGTGTATGGTTCTCTATTTATCTATATGTAATTAATGTATTAGATTGCTATACGTTTCGACCAAGAAGCCCATTCCTAATTGGGTTTCTTGGTCGAAACGTATAGTAGTAAGATAACAGTATATAAGATAACAGTATAATGTACTCACCTATTTGTTAAGATACATGATATACATAATAGAGGTTAAAATTGTACTATGTGGCGAAAATTTCCCGAATAAATGATTTATTATTATTATTATTATTATTAGTTGAAAAAAAAAAAAGGTTTCTCGGATGGGTTTTGTCGAGTTCCACATCTACCTCCAACCGGTTACGTCCAAGCTCTTCGTATTTTAAAAGACCGTTTGGTCCTGTGGTTGCGCACACACTTGTGCACTATATAATATTGTCGCACAGGAGTCCTCACATTTGCATCTCCATATTTAATTATTCCAAACACTTTCAATAATAATCTGGCTGCCTCATTATTTAAATACGCCCAATTAATTAATTAAAAGTTTAAAAGCAATTTAAACTTGAATACCCTCTTCAAGGTGTTGCCAGATTTGAAGCATTAGGATAAAATATGTTAATTTGAAAGTTTAACTGTGTAAGTTACCTAAATTTAGCTAGTATTCTATAGTATATATCTAGACTCTTAGTAAACCGGCAGGGCGATTCAGAACACTTCGATTCAGAACGGTTCCATTCGGTTTTGGTTTAGACAACTACCCTGTCGATACGGTTATTCTGAATTGAAAATACATCTTATCGTACGATAACATAAATCGTGAAAAAAATTTTTGAAATCGGTCCAGTAGTTCCTGAGATTAGCGCGTTCAAACAAACAAACTCTTCCGCTTTATTATATTAGTATTGATTACCTACCTACTCTGCAACTGGCGTTTTCCTAGATAAAGTTATTATAGGTATTTACTTACTACTTGGTATAGCTCCAACTGCAGCTATTTATCAAAAGAATCACTACAAAGTTTTGAGTTACAGGCAAGAGACGTCCAAGTTAGGTTCATGACTCTTGGAGGCAGACGCGCGTGTCCTGAACTCGAGACACAATTTAAGTTCGTTCCAGCATCGCCAACCGCGTCGGTGGAGCGCGAGAGATAAATTTTACAAGTAAACGTTCTTAATAAGTTTCCAAATTGTATAATAAACACATCTATCTAGAAAGCGTTAAATTTATCTATAAAAATATCTTTCTCGGCGCGTAAGTAATTAGAGCAAGCAGTGAAGGCAAGCGAAATATAACGAACGATATTAAGGGAGTAAGTGTGGACGCACAAGCGAAATCTAACAAATGATAGTAAGCGAGTAGGGGTGGACGCACAAGCGAAATCCAACAAATGATAGTAAGCTAGTAAGTGTGGACGCACAAGCGAAATCCAACAAATGATAGTAAACGAGTTATAGGGTGGACGCACAAGCCAAAATCCAATGAACAATAGTAAGCGATTTTGTGTGGACGCACAAGCAAAAACAAACGAACTTTCGCTCGCTTTTGATCGAGCTTCACCACGCATCCAGACAGCGAACAGAACAGCGAAGGCTAAGGAAGGCAAGCGAATACTATTAATATCGGTGTGTGCCTCACTATTGCTCGCCCTCGCTAGCCTTCGCTTGCCATCGTTCACTTTCAGACGTTCAGTCTACGTGGATGCAACAGAGACGGAGACCGAACATTCAATGCTCGTCGGTAAACGCCCACAATTCGCCTTCATTTCTGTCTCGACGGAAAGCTACCGCTACATTTCGTGCTACACGAAAGTAGAAATTCAAAATGTATCATTTTAAGTGTGGTGCGGGGAACGAAGAAAGAGGCAAAATTTTCGCAGCAACGTTTTCAACTGGTTCTTTGTTAGATTTGTTGAAATAGAGAGATATTAATGCATTTTGTACGTAGCTATAAGTTAACAAACAAAAGGTATTTTATTTACAACTAGCAGACCCAGCAGACGTCGTCCTGCCTGGTGACATACCGACATCAGCGCCACCTACCCGGTAGGTTTGTTTACCCGGTAATTGTGTTTTCAAACCATCCAGAAACCCATTGAAATATACACATAAGATATCCAAATCGGTCCAGCCGTTTAGGAGTTAGGTGACAAACACACGTACAGAAGAATTATATAGGTACGGATCAAGGAGTTTACCGTATCGACGGGATGAACTTTAAATGTTTGACAATTACGAAATTGTATGAGAATTATTTTTTTAATTTTTTTTTCGTCAATTTTCCAATATTTTTAATTATTCTGCTATTTCTTTTATTCTGCTATTCGGGACGGAGACAAATACAACAAATCAAAAACTATGAAAATCGGTCCAGCCGTTCTCGAGTTATAAGTGTTCGAACAAACCCGACTTTGTTTTATATATTAAGATTTATTTATCGCTTTGTGTACCGGCATCAATATTGATTTCAATTAAGTTTTAATGTATGCCAGTTCGAGGAGGGGTAGTAGTCTAGGACTCTCAAATATTTGGGACGCGGTGGTGGCAGACAGATTTATCGGTACCTATATCTATTATCTTACCATATCTATCTTATATTACACGGCGTTTATGTACAAACCGTACCTACATAAACTTTTACGATTTCACCTACTAACTTTACGAGTTTGAGGCTTTGTCCTTTTACCTTTCAAAATAATTTCTACGGATTTAACAAGTTGTTTAAATATTTTTTAGCTTGTTTATATGTAATTTTAAATCTATGTAATTTATAATTGAGAAGTATCTTATACTTTGATTTTTGAGATTTTGTCCATACCTACAACAAAATACCTATGTCAAAAAACACATAAGTACAAAGCTTTTGTAAAAGTTGTATCCGGTTTAATAAATATAAATCTATCTAATATTCTATCTAATATCTAATTCCACACAATAGTGTAGTCTCCTGGCACCTCGGTCCTCGGTTGTTTCCATGCGTGGAACATATCCGTGAGGATTTTAATTAAAAGGGCTCTGCGGCTGCTCTCGGGGCCCTAACCATTTTAATATCCAAGACAAGATTCCGTCGGCGCACGATAATGAGAATACCCGATCTGATAAACAGTGCTTTTAACACCTGTGTGGCTTATGACACCTTAAAATTAACGTTAGATCACACTAGCGACAATTCTGCTGCAAAAGCCTATAAAAAGTTACACTAATAATGAGCAATTGTGTCAATTGTTGTATTGTTATTTCAAAAATAAACCGGCCACGTAACCGTGGCGGGCCACGCGCAGTGTAGGGTTCCGTAGTCACAATCCTCGAAAAACAGATATAACTCCTTAACCTGTAAACCCTACTTAGCCATGATAGTTTTCCTTTAAAATTGATTATATATACTACTGCTGTGAATTTTTTCAAGTTCCTATATACTGCTATTTGGCTGATAGAGAGGGGGGACACTTGACTCTAATAAAAATTAGTACTTTAAAACATCATATTTTACAAACGGATCTAGAAATCGAAAAATAATGTTCCCATACCCACAGTATTTTTAAAATACCTATTTAACGATACCCCACACTATGGGGTAGATGAGAAAAAAATATTCATCCCCACTTTACATGTAGGGGAGCTACCCTAAAAAAATATTTATCAAAATTTTATTTCGCCACTTTGCCGGCGTAATTAATATTTATACCCATGCCAAATTACAGATTTCTAGCACTAATAGTCTCTGAGATTAACCGAGGACGGACGGACAGACAGACGGACGGACATGGCGAAACTATAAGGGTTCCTTGTTTACTACGGAACCCTAAAAAGAGCAACCGCCGAGTTTCTTACTGGTTCTTCTCGGTTGGAACGGCATTCCGAACCAGTGGTAGATTCTATTGACGATTCAAAAGTACTTGTAAAAGTTTATTTGAATAAAAAACTTTTCTATTCTATTCTAATAAAAACTACACGGAAAAAATAATAGTATTTATCCATATAATGCTAAGTGTCCACTAGCAATAATACTTGCAGAAGTCAGTTCTGGCAATTCATTAAAATCTATAATCTATAATCTATATACTTACTAATAAATAAAATTGAAGTGTCTGTCTGTAATATCGAAATAACTACCTCATATTAAGCTCATATGGTTATTTGAACGATACTATAACCGAATCACACGTTTTTAAATTTTTTGTCTGTCTGTCTGTCTGTCTGTCTGTCTGTCTGTCTGTCTGTTTGAACGGGCTAATCTTTGGAACGGCTGAACCGATTTTGACGGGACTTTCACATACAAGTAGAGAATTAACCAGGGAGTAACATAGGCTACTTTTTTAACCGACTTTCAAAAAAAGGAGGAGTTGTGTTTTTCTACCTATGTATATCGATATCTCCGAGATTTCTGAACCGATTTGAGTAATTTTTTTTTAATCGATAGAGAAACATTGCGACACTGTCCTAGACACAAGACTTTATGGTTGAATGACCTCGAGTAGGTACATGTCCAACTCTTCAACCCTGATGCTGTAAGGAATTGCATTCCGAAATCGTAAGGATCCCACGGAATTTTTCCGTTTTGTGGACGGGTTATTATTTACTACAGATAGGCTACTTTTTGTTCTGGAAAATCAAAGTTCCCACGAGATTTGTACAAACCTAAATACACACGGGCGAAGCCGTGGGCATCATCTAGTAATTTAATAAAGCGGAAGAGTTTGTTTGTTTGAACGCGCTAATCTCAGGAACTACTAGACCGATTTCAAAAATTATTTCACTGTTGGATATGTAAGTGATCCTTGAGTGCTATAGGCTATATATGTACCACGGGCGAAGCCGGGGCGGACCGCTAGTCATGAATATTTCCATTGCCAATAGAAAGTCCTCTAATCTCTACTACTACACTCTATAATCTTTCGGTCTACGGTGTTGCAAGCACTCACTGCAAGTCAATTTCTGCATGATTTACCTACTCTGTTAGGGACTTTTTTTTTTTTTTATTCAACTACAAGTTATCCCTTGACTGCAATCTCAGCTGATGGTAAGTGATGATGCAGTCTAAGATGGAAGCGGGCTAACTTGGAAGAGGTATGCATACCCCTGATCGGTTTCTACACGGCATCGTACCGGAACGCTAAATCGCTTGGCGGCACGGCTTTGCCGGTAGGGTGGTAACCAGCCACGGCTTAAGCCTCCCACCAGACCAGACCAGAGACAATTTAGAAATTATAAAATCTCAAATTGCCCCTGCCGGGAATCGAACCCAGGACCTCCCACTTATAAGACCACAGCGCTCACCACTGCGCCAGGGAGGTCGGACTGCTGTTACTTTCCAGTGGACACTCGACTTAACAAATGACAGTGCTGAAAGAAGACGACGTCATTTATCACAAGCAATACGGCAGCCGACGACAGATCTTTTGTCCCTGTTAAATGTTACACCACGACATCACAGCAACGTCGCGTCTGTGACAAAACATTTTGAAGTCTTTAGTCTGGTTTATCCAACGTGTAGGATTAATATTTTGTCGTGTAGCAGCGGTTTAATTAAAACGGTGTTGCGGTTATTCTCCAGAACGTTAAGATTTTAATTTTCCAGATAATTATTTTCGAGACGCTTGATAATGAGGGTACCTTAACTTATGAGGTACATTAGGAGAGTCGGGTAGAGCGTTTAATAAATAGTCAAATAATAATACTTCTAGTTTATCTGCAACAGTGTGTACCTACAAGTCTACTCGATATACCGTTTATTTGACTACTTATTTGCGTAGAGGAGAGGTGAGTACTGTGGTCGAGGATCCCGGTTTTGATTCCCGTCAGGGTCAATTAGGTAATTTACTAGGTAATTTATAATTTCTAAATAATTGTCTCTGGTCTATTTTGGTGGGAGGCTTCGTCCATACCTCATCTACCTGGTTGACATTTTATTAATTTCCTCCTTAAATATGCTCTTTATCGGGATGTTATTGAACAATGACAAGGTTTATTGAATTTTCACGCCGCCATATCAAAATGGCGCTTCATTCACGCGGCCGTGATTGTATAATGTCAATACTTCCATCGCTAACGTAAAGCTGGGTACTCATAAGCGAGCTAATAATCGTTACTGTACATAAATAATCGTTACTGTACAGTAACAAGGTTCTAATATGTACGTGATATCCACGGCCACAGTTACCGTAACGGCGAAGAGCTGGGAGCGCGATGTCGAATCCCTTTGTGTTCTTCAAAAAACCGACACTCCTCGGCTCGCTTGCGTAAGCTAAGTAAGTACTAAGTAATTCAGTCCGTAACAGGTTCGCGAGCTACATTGTACACAGTATGATTTGTGACGGTAAGTTGCAACGGTTACGGCTACGGCTCGCTAGTGAGTGTCCGGCTTAATACGTGTGCTGAGGCGAGCTTTGGTCAATGATTAATGATGTTGCAAGTATGTGAACATGATAATTATATCGACCAAATGAGACTACAAAGAGTCTGTTTGAGAAAGAAAGTTTGATGGTGTAAGTGACGATGTATACTGGCGTTGCCTAGGTAACTGCCTCGTTGGTCTAACGGTTAGCATGACCAACTGCGGATCATGAAGTTCCAGGTTCGATTCCCGGGGCGAACTAAAACTTGTTTACTAATCTAAAAAAATATTGGGCTTTCAGCCCGCCAACCCGCATTGGAGTACCGTGGCGGGTCAAAGCTCTAAATTCCTCTCTCTCTCATAAAGAGGAGGCATGTGCCCAGCAGTGGGATGTTAAAGTGCTGTCATGGTGATGATCGACTTACGAGTATGACACGCTTACCTTACTGTACGACTCGTGGAGTAGCTATAGTGTCCAATATATACCTATATTAGATGCGAATGCCACCGCTACAAATACGGAAATTACCTTTTGATTTACGAGTGCCTAGAATATAGTGTAAAAGGAAATTTTATCTGGAATGAAATTGCAATCCAATATGGGCACAGATAGCTCTCTAACACCAGCGAGCCTTTTTGCATTTTACGTCGTCATAAATGTAACCATGTTTGTAAAATCAGGACATCTTTTATTTGTGACTTGTGAAATGGTAACAAAAAGAATATCCGGCTGAGTTTTTTGAGTGCTTTTATCTTCTCAGACCAATGCGCGTTCGAAGATGGTAGCTTTAGTTAGAAGTTGATGAAAATAATTATCACCATCGCATTCAATGAAAAATAAATGCTTTGAATTTCAGAGGTGATCTTAACGATCCCAATTGAATCAATTAATTTTGACTAAATCACAATGGAACCGGAAAGCAAATAGTGCATAATATGTGTCTACGAAGTGCGTATGTAGCCATTCAGAAGGTCTACGCCGGAGCCCTGTCTAAAAACGCTACGAGCTACGAAAAGCTACGATGCCAATATTGCGTAGCGAATGACTTGCTTCTTCATCTGTGTGCTTAGTCTAAATCGGAGCACTCGAAAACGAACTCGAAAACTATTGATCGATTTCAGAGTAAAATAGACCTAAAATGTCTTGTATTAAGGTTTGAGTTCGCCAATACATTCAGCATTGTTCGAAATCGATCAATAGTTTTCGAGTTCGTTTTCGAGTGCTCCGATTTAGACTAAGCACACTGTAGCTAAAAGCCAAATTAGACGGTTAATTTTTCGAGATTTTTGCTTTCATTTTCGAGGCTTCATCGATGAATCATCGAAAATGAACCGTCTAAACACCGACCGTTCATCGTTCGCAGGCACTTTGCCATAGTAAATATCGTATCGTACATCGTTCACCGCAAAAATGAACGATGAACGAGGCACCGTCTAATTTGTCCTTTATAGGACAAATTAGACCCCCCAAATTAGTGCCCCGTTCATCTAAAATGTTCATCTAAAATGTTTTTTTTAAACTAAAAATTCACTTGCTTACAAGCCAATTCTAAACCTTATTCAATAAAAATATGGCGTGATTATGTATAAACATATCCCATCGCAGCGTATCGTCCGTAATAGGATTTTCGTTGAAATTCTTCCAAGATACCCTGAGGCACGTCCTAGTTGGAACAAATCTTCATCGCTACATGTCAGCGGTCGCCTGCGATCTCCAAAAGCCATTGTGTCCATTTCAAAGTTCATAGAAGTTTATAGAAAATATGAGAAAACTTTTACGGAGATTGCTTATTGAAAAAAAAAAGAAATCATCGAGTTTATACCTACAACGAAACAGACGAAAGTTAATATTTGAAAGAAGTTTAAACGAGATCAACTGGTTTCTGGTAAAAATGAAAATCTTGGTGAAAGATGATGGCAGGAAGACAGCTGAAGAGAGAAGATAGGACAACGACTTAACGGAAGAGGCTAGATGACGTCAACAAAAGGGATAAGAAAATGCCTTTTTAGGGTTCCGTAGTAAACAATAAACCCTTATAGTTTCGCCATGTCAGTCCGTCTGTCTGTCCGTTCGTCCGTCCTCGGTTAATCTCAGAGACTATTAGTGCTAGAAATCTGTAATTTGGCATGGATATAAATATTAATCACGCCGAAAAAGTGGTGAAATAAAATTTTGATAAATATTTTTCTAGGGTAGCTCCCCTACATGCAAGTGGGGATGAATATTTTTTTTCTCGTCTACCCCATAGTGTGGGGTATCGTTGAATAGGTCTTTTAAAAATACTGTGGGTGTGGGAACATCATTTTTCGATTTCTAGATCCGTTTGTAAAATATGATGTTTTAAATTGCTAATTTTTATTAGAGTCAAGTGTCCCCCCCTCTATCAGCCAAATGGCAGTATATAGGAACTTGAAAATTTTCACAGCAGTAGTATATATAATCAATTTTAAAGGAAAACTATCATTGCTAAGTAGGGTTCACAGGTTAAGGATTTATATCTTTTATTCGAGGATTGTGACTACGGAACCCTACACTGCGCGTGGCACTTGGCCAGTTTTTTAAAACTTCAAGTTTAAGAGTTTAAGAGATGACGTTAAAGACAGAAATACTAAAGGAATGGAGTAGTGGATGGTTCTAATGAGAAACAAGTTACGAAAGTAAGGATTTAGATCAATAAATAAGACAATACTTACGTACAATAGAAGGATGAATTATAATTATTTAGTGGATAAGTATAATATTATAATATGGAAGTTTAGGGATTTGCGCAACCGTTGATATTAACGATAATGTTATTCAACTGCATATGTTGCATACATGATAGTTTGCATCCTAGAGACAGATATAGAATATCTAGGGAGATCAAAGTATCCCACGGGATTATCAAAAATCCTAAATTCATGTGAATGAAAAATGCTTGTGCAAATTGGAAGCAGCTTTAGATGAGCTGTAAGATCTTCATGTACATGAATCTTAAGAAATTCAAATAAAAATAAAACTTTGTTACAAACATGTAGTTCAGCATGATTAAATCAACTGGGAACTTGTTAAGATAGTCTCGTACTCACATTAAACTAGATTTTTCTTTTGATTCAGAGCGAAGGCGCCATCTACAATGTAAATATTCCAGCAACGGAGGTAATTGCAGCAGCGGCAGGGGCGCTCCATCGAACAACTTGCATTGACTTTATGTTAATATGCGATGAACAAAGATTGCAGCTCATACATAAACATTATTTTATTCAGCGGAGCTGGTATTTTTTTGCTTTTTTCCATGAACTTTTTTATATCGTTATATTATCGTTACAATATGTTTATATTATTAGTAATAACGTAAACGACGTTATTACTTAAAAATAATAAATTATAGTAACTTTGAAGTAAAATAGATTACAGTTAGGTACTCTGTTTATTTCGTCAAGAGATATTTCGGTATTTGAAAGCAGGTATGTTAGCGAAGCATAATTATTTATATTGATGTAAGTGGTCAGAATAAAAAAAAACAATTTCTATTAAAATAATAAAAAAACTTTATTATAGTACACGATATCTGTTGTTGTTGTTGTTTGTTATAATAAATAGATGTGTGTAAGTAATTTTGGAAAAAAATAGTTACTAAATTAGCATAATCTATCTTCTATACATATAATAAAATCGTAGACTTGCCGTATCTGTACATTAAAGATTTTTGCAAAATAATAACTGGGGGATGTTAGGGATAAGCAATAGAACGTAAAAAAGCTATTTTTGAAATTTTTGTCTGTTTGTCTGTTTGTCTGTTTGTCTGTTTGTCTGTTTGTCTGTTTATCTGTTTATCTGTTTGTCTGTTTATCTGTTTGTCTGTTTGTCTGTATGTTTGTGCGCGCATCACGCAAAAACTACTGAATGGATTGAAATGAAACTTGGTATGATTTAAGTTTATACTAATAAATAAATAAATAAATAAAAAAGCCTTTTATTTCTAATACGTATCGAATTAAGTTATTTACATTTTACAAACCTATATCATCATTATTATAATTTTATTAATATTACAATGTACCTATGTCAATTGTCAAATATATAGAGAAATTAAATGTTATTTACAATTTTTGTCAGTTTGTAATCGTACAGTTTTATTGAATCTACGTAAAAGTCGCCTCTACGGCGTAGGCCTCCCCCAAATCTTTCCAAATCTTTCTTTCCCGTGCCTGTCGCATCCACTCTGGTCCACATTTCTGTAAAAAAATATCTTTCCATCTTTTTCTCTGGCGACCTCTTTTTCTTTTCCTATCTCTTGGAATCCACTCAGTTGCTTTTTTTGTCCATCTAGTGTTGTCCAATCTGCATACATGTCCTGCCCACATCCATTTTAATGTCCTAATTCTCTTCCTTATATCTTCTAGTTTGGTTTTCTTCCTAATCGTTTTATTGCTAATTCTATCTTTTAACCTTAAACCCAACATACTTCTTTCCATCTTCCTTTGGCAAGTAGCTAATTTTTCTTCCTCTTCCTTTCTTAATGACCATGTTTGACATCCATATGTCAAACATGGTATTATTGCGACTTCGAACAATTTCTTTTTAATTTTCATATCGATTTCCTTGCTCTTCAATACTTCCTTGAAACTCCAAAATTTTTTCCATGCTAAGGAAATTCTCCTGTGTATTTCTTTTTCGGTACAATTTTGAAAAGAGACTGACTGACCCAAGTACACATAATCTTCCACGTACTCTATATTTTCGCACCCTATTCTTATGTCCCGTTTTTCAGAGTTTGTTAAGATTTTGGTTTTAGAGATGTTCATAAATAAGCCAGCTTTCTCACTTTCCCGGGCTAATTCCTCTAACATGTTGCCAAGATCTGTAGCATTTTCTGCAAATACTACGATATCATCCGCGAAGCGTAAATGGCTTAGGTATTCCCCGTCAATCTTAAGACCCTTATTTTCCCACTCTAGTTTTTTAAAAATAGTTTCAAGGACTGCCGTAAAGATTTTAGGTGAGGTTGGGTCACCTTGTCTTACGCCTCTTCTTATGGGAAATTCGGGACCAACCTTTTCTAATTTTACTTTTGCTTGGCATTTGGAGTAAACGCTTTCGATGAGATTGACATATTTCTTATGGACTCCTTGTTCCAACAGTGATGGCCATATTACACTATGGTGTATAGAATCAAACGCTTTCGTATAGTCTATAAAACCCATGTATAGTTTTATGCCATATTCATTTGCTTTCTCTATTAATTGTGTAACGACATGGATGTGGTCAATCGTAGAGAATTTTTTCCTAAACCCAGCCTGCTCGCGTGGTTGATGCTCATCCAAAGTCTTTGACATTCTGTTTAATAGTATTTTTCCAAAAACTTTATATATATTTGACATGAGGCTGATTGGTCTGTAATTGCCCAGCTCACCTCTGTCACCTTTTTAGGGTTCCGTACCCAAAGGGTAAAAACGGAGCCCTATTAATGTCACTCGGCTGTCTGTCTGTCTGTCTGTCTGTCTGTCTGTCTGTCTGTCCGTCTGTCCGCCGGTCACAGGTCTCTAGCTCGCAGACGAAATGAGTTACAAACCTGAAATTTTGGTATTTAGTGTAAAACGTTAACCCAAAATCAAATATTGAATTAGAAATTGAATTAAATTATTTTTCAGGGGGGCTCCCATACATGAAAAAGGAGCCGGAAAAAAAAAAATTTTCTTTACCCTAGCTTGTGGGGTATCATTGTTTAGAGCTCATTAAGTAGAGTACAAATATATATTTTTTTAATTTTTATCTCAAAAAATAAGGGAATGGGAGGCCATCAAAGTTGTCAGTTTTAGACCATTTTTGTGACGGGGGCTATCTCAAAAACTAAACTAGTTGGGAATATGATATTTCAGTATATTATGTACTATATGCTCTATTTAAACAACAAATACTGAAAACAACGATTTATTAAATAGTTTATAAGCTGTGACCAAAATAAACGAACATTTTTTTGGGTTTTTCTTTCACGGTTTGTTGCGATGTCTAGCTCGGAAATTAAATATTTCTTAGACCCAAAATATTATATTGTTCATAATTATGTACGGAACCCTGAAAGAGCGAGGCCCGACTCGCACTTGGCTGATTTTTTATGTAAAAGTGTTATAATCGATTTAGACCACTGCTCTGGGGTCAACTCTGTTTCCAAGATCCGGTTGAATAAAGTATGTAGAGGCTCCCGCAGTGCATTAACAAACGATTTCAACACTTCGTTGGCGATATGATCGTCCCCAGGAGTTTTTCCATTTTTTTGTGATTTAATAGCATGCTCTATTTCGGAATAAGTTATAGGTGGTACATGAAAGTCTTCAGACTCGTTGTCCACGGAGTATACACTAGTGGATACATTCTGGCTCGCTGAATATAATTTTTTATAAAATGTTGAAGCTTCATTTATTATATCTGGCCGCCTTGACAGTATATTTCCAGCCTTATTTTTTAGATTCGCAGCCCACTCTAATTTGTTACTAAGTTCCTTATATGCTTTCCGTACAGCTCCTGTTTTAGATATAAAATTTTCCAATATTTCCTGTCTTTGCCTTTTTCTTTCTTGTAAGATATTTCTGTTAATTTGTTTGCTTATTTGTGTTATTTTAGATTTTATTTCCTTTGTTCTTTTTTTTTATATAGTAGTTTTCGTTCTTGAAAGAGGTTCATGATTTCCTGATTTACATATCTATTTTTTCTTATATTCTCCTTTGGTAATTCTTCTAATAGTATCTTCATTTCACGCATAATATTATTATACTGCTCTTGCACATTCACCGATTCTTTAAGTGACTCTATGAGTCTACTTTCCCAGTATTTTTCGCATTCTTCTGATATTTTGGGTATGCTAGTTACATATTTTCTGGACTTTATGAATCTCCTATTCTTCTTTAATTTTATTGCTATTTTGCATCTTATCATACGGTGATCAGTATTGAAATTTAGATTGTTCACAATATCGAAATTTAGAACTTGATCATCTCGATTTGTAAGCATGTAATCAATTTCATTAAAGTGCCTTCCATCCGGGGACCGCCAAGTCCATTTTTTTTGTGCTTTCCGTTGGAATGTGCTATTTAAAATTTTTAAATTATGTTCTAGTGCAAACTCTACCAGCTTTTGCCCGCGAGCACTTCTTTTTCCACATGAATATCTTCCAAATACTCTCTCTTCGCCTTTCTGCATTCGTCCTATTTGTGCGTTGAAATCCCCTAATATTATTAGGTTTTTTGATTTTACAAAGTCTAGAGCGGACTCTACCGATGCATAAAAACCTTCGATTTCTTCCTTATCACAATTTTCAGTGGGAGCATAAACTTGGATGATAGACCAGACTTGATTTTCCGTGGTTTGGATCTCTAGCAAAGCGACTCTGTCAGAAAATGCTTTAAAACTCGTAATGTAATTTTTTAGAGTTCGCTTTATCCAAAATCCAACGCCATTTCTTCCCTTACAAGCCGATGTGTGATACAGGATGAATTCTGAGTACTCTTCTATGGCCTCTTTTCCTCTTCTTGTTTCACTTAGGCCTATAATATCCCAGTTAAGTTTTTCCAGCGCCAACTGTAGTTCTGTTATTCTATTGTCTGAGAGTAAGGTGCGTACGTTAAGAGCTGCAATGTAGAGAAATGAATCTTCATAAGACAAAGGAGTTTTGTTGGGTTTAGTATGGGGTAGTATATTATAATTATTTGGGGGGTGTTGGTCATACTTCTCCACGGTGACCAACCGGCTTGGAGAAGGTGATAAGTCATATTTTAATTTATATCTATTAGTGATTGAGGGGGCCTCTGCATGTCATGCCTCAGTATTTTGTTTAAAGTATGCCGTCATAGTGTTTTTATGTGATCTGTGTTTCTTAGCATTATGATTGTTTTTCCAGTCACTATGAGTTACACTTAAGTCGTCTGTGTTTTGGATTGCTGTGGAAGGTGTCATCTGAGTTGGGGAGAGGGATAACTGTCTCTTTTTGTTCGTGTTATCAATTGTTTTTTCTTTGATGATGAGTTTGTCATACTTAATATAAGCTATATTTCCCTTCTCTAATTCCTTCTTCATTTGTACTTTTAATTGCTTCCTTTTTTCCAAGATTGGTGCTGGAAAACCGTGTGTGATGTATATTCCCGAACCTTCCAGGTGCTCTTTGTTTTTTAAAATATTAATTTTAGTTCCCAATGTTGTTAAAACTAACGAAATAGGTCTAGGTTTATTACCATCTTTTTTGCCAAGTCTTTTTACAGACTGGATTTCTGTGGTCTGGATATGTATTCCCAATTTTTGGTCTAAAAGTTGAAGAATGCTGTCTTGTAGCTCGAAATACGATCTTTCACCCTCGCGAACTCCAAAGAAAATCAAGTTTCTCTCAACGCTTATTTTCTCTAGGTGAAAGAGCCTTTTTTCTTGATTTTCCACACGAGAACGCAGATCTTGCAAGTCGCGGTTCAAATCGTCAAATTTTTGGTTAATATGTGCATTCACTTTGGATGTTATTTTCTCCTCCATTTGTGATACTCGCGATTCTATTGACTTAAAACAATCAATGTCACTCCTCATTTGCGTAATTAACAATTTTAGTTCTTCCATGTTAGAACTCATGCTGCCCTCTTGTGATATTTTTGTAAACTATTATCGATTAAATTGGAGGCCGGGCGATCTAGTTAATTCGCTCAGATGGCACTAGATGGAGTAAGCAACGTATTTTCGAGTTGATTCGTCGGTTTTCCGATTGTGTCTCAAGTATTTGTTTTTTGTTTGAATGATTTAAATGTATTATTTAAAGGTTTTTATCTAGATAGGTATGGTTACCTTAACTTGCCCACACTATTTCATAACAAACCAAAGTTAAGTTTCATCTAATAAAATTAATCTAAATCTATCAAAATAATAAAAAAACTTTATTATAGTACACGATATCTGTTGTTGTTGTTGTTTGTTATAATAAATAGATGTGTGTAAGTAATTTTGGAAAAAAATAGTTACTAAATTAGCATAATCTATCTTCTATACATATAATAAAATCGTAGACTTGCCGTATCTGTACATTAAAGATTTTTGCAAAATAATAACTGGGGGATGTTAGGGATAAGCAATAGAACGTAAAAAAGCTATTTTTGAAATTTTTGTCTGTTTGTCTGTTTGTCTGTTTGTCTGTTTGTCTGTTTGTCTGTTTGTCTGTTTATCTGTTTATCTGTTTGTCTGTTTATCTGTTTGTCTGTTTGTCTGTATGTTTGTGCGCGCATCACGCAAAAACTACTGAATGGATTGAAATGAAACGATTTTGATGGGACTTTTACTGGCGGATGTTTATATTTTGATCTACCTAAACATCCGCCAGTGAACTTTTAACAGATTTTAGCAAGCTATGAGCTCAAAGGAGCTTAGGAAAACAAAATGATTCACACGGGATTTTCAAAAACCAATATCCACGCGAACGAAGTCGCGGGTGTCCGCTTGTTAAAACATAAAGAAACATTATTTCATTCCAATAAAATACAATTATTTCATTCCAATAATATACAGACTACAGACTAATTAAATCCTTGTGGGTTTGCGGTGAACGCTGGCTAATTGGGGTCTGTGGACAGTCTGAAGCTTAGCTAGAACAGGATTAGCCCTGTTTATTCAGCTTGCTTAGTAATTCTAATGTTAGATAAGGAGCTAACAGAAAGAACAAAGACTTTTAAATCACTTGGATTTAAAGTAGAAAGCAAAAGAGTGGATTGTGTACCTACTGCACAACTATACTGCAAAAGATTTTATCTACTCTCATATCATAAAATTCCGAATATGAAATCAAAATGTGTCATATATTGGACTACTTTATTCACATACATCTATAATATTTAAAAAAAAAAATAAAAAAGTTCATTATAACACTACTTTGTTAGGAAATTATTGCAAAACAATGTTAAAAAATAATTTTTTCTACATTATAGTACAGGCACTGGGTTCTGGTATTTTTGAGCCATGCCGGGTGTTTATTATTATTATTATTATTTAATACTTTATTGTACACCAAAAAAACATAAATTAAACAAAAGAAACATTTTAAAAGAAATAGGTACAATAGTTAGTTTACAATAGTTAGTTAGTTTAATTTTGTTACTTACAATGATTATCCCGCTATCAAAGTTACCCTATTACTACTACTGCGAAAGTGTGGCGGTAGCAAGATGCGGCCAGAGGACAGAGTGTAGTGCTACCATAATTGACCATAGACGCACTGCACGCACCGCACATTCGAAATTGACAATTGAATTTTGGCGCCTATTATTTAAATTTTTAATTTATTATTTATTTACTATTCAGTTTTTGTAACTCAAAATTTTGCAAGTGATTTTTGTTGCGCGGAAAAATGTCTAGCAGTGATACTGAAGAGAATTTAACTCCACCAGACATTCTGGAAATAGCATCGGGAATGACAAATAATCTTTTGCCAGCAAAATCAAAGAAAATTTACGATAAATGTTACCAAGATTTTATGAGTTGGAAAATTTTGAAAAAAACCACTTCATTTTCAGAAAATGTAATGCTAGCATATTTCCAAGAATTATCAAATAAATTTAAGTCTTTGTCCTTATGGGCTAAATACTCAATGCTCAAAAGTATATTGAGTATCTACAACCAAATCGATATTATTAAATACACAAGACTGATTGCTGTTTTAAAAAGAAAATCGCAGGGCTTTAAGGGAAAAAATGCAAAAACGTTCTCCCCTGAAGAATTGAGTACATTTATAAATTGCAATATCCAAAACATGAATACTTATTATAATAAATAATTTTGTTAATTTCTTAGTCTTTTCTTTTATACGTAAGATACCTATTGATGAGCTTAGATAAAGTAGTGTATGAAACTCTACATAATTAGTTATTAAAACACTCGTGTAATACTATTAAAAAACTCGCCTGCGGCTCGTTTTTTAAACTAACACTCGTGTTTTAATAACCTCTATTATGCAACCGTTTCATAAACTACTAATATATAGTACAGAGTGATCAGGCGGCTTCTATAGGAAATAGATACAATATATTATGCGTACTTGCTACTATATCTAATCAAACGTGGTTTCATGAATGCAAATTACCTCAATGTCTTTCGTCAAGGTCAAAAAAAAAATAAAGTCAAGAAAATGTATTAAGTATTAGCCTATGTTTTCCCTAATATAATCCATACTAATATTATAAATGCAAAAGTAACTCTGTCGATCTGTATGTTACGCTTTTACTCCTAAACCGCTGAACTGATTTTGACGAAATTTGGTACAGATATAGACTAGACTTTGGAGAAGGACTATACACAGGCTACTTTTTTTCCCGGAAAATTATAGAGATCCCAAGAGATTTTTAAAAAAACCTAAATCCACGCGGACGAAGTTTTGGGCATTAGCTAGTCAGTTTATATTTAACGCAAGAATCCAAAATATTTCCTTGTTAAAAAGTACCTAACTTACTTCTTTTATAATCCTTTACTTGCGTGTAAACCTCCGATCAATTGGTTTAGCCGTTCTTATTAGCCCGAACAAATAGACAAAACAATAATCTTATAGGTACCATAGACACTTCAATTTTATTTATTTGTATAGATAAGAATTAAGAATAGGCCCGAGTAGATTTAAAAAATGTAAGTGAGGTGCATGAGGATAGTCCTCTAAATTAAAATCCAATTTCCAAGATAGCGGGGAAGGTTAATCTCAATTTATTAAGGTGTCGGAAAAACCACGAGCAATAGAATCTCGTCTTATTAAAAAAAAAAACGGTTCGCAGTTTTTAAATTCCGAGATATCTTTTACTCTTCGAAGAAAAAGATTGATTAAACCAAATCTCAAATGAAAATGCGAAGTTTATATCAAACCGTTTTTTCTAAGTAAATGAAGTAGGTAGGTATGTTGTTATAGGTGTTTGTTATAGGTAATACTAGACGCAAAAAACTCATTTCCTACTGATTTCAATTTGATAGGATTTTTCCTAAGATAACTACTTAGTTGTTATAATTATCGAATTTTTAAAATTTATTATGTAAATCATGAAACTATTTAGTATAAAGTATTTCAAAGTTTTTTAGCGAATGTACCTATTCTGGTAAATTTACCTAAAAGTATATTATAATATTTCAAACTATATTAAAATTCTATTAAGTAAATTCATGAAATCCCTTTTTTCCAGAGCTCATTGCCATTTAATTGTGATGAGCCTTTATAAGTTTTAAACATACCATAAGTAGTTAACCTTAAGTAAAGCTGTGATAGCCTAGTGGTTAGGACGACCGACTTCTAATCGGAGGTCGTGGGTTCGATCCCGGGGCACGCACCTCTAACTTTTCGGAGTTATGTGCGTTTTAAGTATGTAAATATCACTTGCTTTAACGGTGAAGGAAAACATCGTGAGGAAACCTGCATGCCCTGAGAGTTCTCCATAGCGTTCTTAAAAGGTGTGTGAAGTCTGCCAATCCGCTTGGCCAGCGTGGTAGACTATGGCCAAAACCCTTCTCACTCTGAGAGGAGACCCGTGCTCTGTAGTGAGCCGGTAATGGGTCGATCATGATGATAAGTAACCATGCCGTGTTTTAAATAAAGTGACTATTTTTTAAACAAATAACCACGAGTATTTTCTTTCACTGATCAAATAAGAAAATATTGTTGAGAGAAGGTGAGCCTTTTTCAAATTGCAGGTGTTCAAACGTACTTCCTTCATATTTACTTTCCCCACAGTATTGAAATAATGAATAATAAACAACAAAAGGGGCCTTTTCTCTTTTGTCCTTTGCCAAATTTTTTGTACATATTGAATATTTAATTCTACACGAAAAATGCCTTATTAACTACACGGTTGTGGTTCAGTATAGTTGTTTACAAATTTCTTTTTCGCCTGCTGCCTATATGTATTTGCTAGAAAAATATTGTCACGTAGTATCTACTTACTTCCTTATTTTTATTACGTTATTACGTTATCCTGCCACATTGGTCGGAAAATTAAAAATATTTAGCATGTCGACAACTAAAAAGCTGTGATAGCCTAGTGGTTAGGACGACCGACTTCTAATCGGAGGTCGTGGGTTCGATCCCGGGCACGCACCTCTAACTTTTCTGAGTTATGTGCGTTTTAAGTATTTAAATATCACTTGCTTTAACGGTGAAGGAAAACATCGTGAGGAAACCTGCATGCCTGAGAGTTCTCCATAATGTTCTCAAAGGTGTGTGACGTCTGCCAATCCGCTTGGCCAGCGTGGTAGACTATGGCCAAAACCCTTCTCACTCTGAGAGGAGACCCGTGCTCTGTAGTGAGCCGGTAATGGGTTGATCATGATGATGATGATGATGATGTCGACAACAGCGCCAACTCCCGGGTGCAATTATAGCTAAGACCCATCCGGGTGAGCCCATAGAATTTTGTACATAAAGATAATCCTAAAATACTATAGGTATGTATAGACGGACGATCTCAAGCGAGTAACTGTCAGCCGCTGGAAACAGGCGGCACTTCTTTGTGGCGATCCTTGAGGCTCCCCCACACAGGCGCGTTATTATAGGTCGATAGTATCGGATGACGATAGTATCGCAGGAGTTCCTACTTCCATTGCGGCGTTATTATCGCAGCAGTGTGTAACTACATGACCATCCTAATACAAAATGTACTGGAAACAGATATCGCAATAACGCATGCGATATTATTGACCTATAATAACGCGCCTGTGTGGGGGAGCCTTTACAATAGACCTATGTCAAGCAGTGGAGGTCTATTGGTTGAGACGACGAATACCATTATTAAAAATAAATAAAATATTCAAAATCTATACTAATATAATAAAGCAGAAGAGTTTGTTTGTTTGAACGCGTTAATCTCAGGAACTACTGGACCGATTTCAAAAATTCTTTCACCGTTGGATATGTACATGATCTTTGAGTGCTATAAGCTATATATGTATGTACCACAGGTGAAGCCGAGGCGGACCGCTAGTCACTTTATAAAATGACAATCGAAAATATCATAATATAATGATGTAGCTACCTAATTATTAAGAAAATATGTGTCCTATTTCCTATAATAATATAACAGTTTGTTGCTCCCACCGGGGCAATTAAGGAGGTTATAGGACAGTCTGAGTCGTAAAGTGCGAGAGCAAAATCGTAAAAGTAGAGCTTTACACATTAAAGATGGGGGTAGATGGGTTTTATTAAGTCGACCTGCCGTTGTGTTTCACCTCGCTCGAATAGTCGGGATTTTACCGCTGCTACGCAGTAAAGAAGTCCTCACATTAACTTCTGTTATGGTATTACTCTTAACGGTTTTAGGGACCTTTCAGATAGACCGGCGCGGAGAGCAGAGCAAATTTTAATCGCATCAAAAATAGAATCTTAAGACATTGAAATAAGATTTATTTTTACATTTTATCTCTTTTATAATAAGAGGATGCTCGAGGATGCTCCCAATACGCTCTGTGTGAAATATTAAGAGCAGCCGCTCGGCTGCTCGTCGAGCCGGTCGGCTGCTCCATGCTCGTGCTCTTTCGCGCTCGAGTATCCGACCGGCTCCGTTCGCGTGCTCTTTCATGCTCGCACAGCCGACCGTAGGCCAAATTGCTCTGCCGTCCGGCCCAAGAGCGTACGCTCGGCTCCGAACGCATCCGCGTGTCCGTTCACACAGACCGGCGCGGAGAGCAGAGCAAATTTGAACGGCCGGTCTGTGTGAAAAAAGAAATGCTCTCCGACGCTCTCCGCGTCGGTCTATCTGAACGGTCCCTTAAAGTTAGACCTGTACCTTAAAAGCCCTCAAGATTCACGAGCTCACCAGCTATTAATTAAGCGAATATAAGTGCTGTGTTCCGTAAAATTAGCATATCGCTTACATCTACAGTTTCTTTTATCAAGCAATATAATGCTGATGAGCGTCCCTATTAAATTGTTCTTGCTGAACAAAGGAGAAATCCTTGAGATATCAACTTTATGGTAAATAAGGCAATAACGAAATTTCGATAATGCGGGTGTTTTGGCTTGTTTTTTTGTGAAAGTAAACCTATCTCAGGGTACGCACGTAGACTTACAATGAGGTTAATAATGAGGTTTTGTCACCCTTAGATTTCGTAAAGCAAATCCGTAATACAATCACAATTTTACGTAGGTTTCCAAAATAGAAAGTCTTAGTTTAGTATAAATTGATTTTCTTTTTGTTCAGTTGTAGTAGTGGTAGGCGTGGTTGGTTATTTCTGTACAGGTAAAGCAGTTAGCAGTCTAGCAGTTCTACAAGTTACTTAGATTAGAATCTAAAAATGTTTTGATATCGAGGAATGCGAAACCTTAGCATCGGCTCAAAGCAATCCAGATTTGTAAATCCAAATATGAGGAATATATTCCTCATATGTTGATTTGAAATATTATTATGATACTAGCGGACCCGACAGACGTCGTCCTGCCCGGTGACATACTGACATCAGTGTAACCTACCCGGTCATCAAAGTACTAATATCGCAATTAAAAAATAAGGTTTGATTGTAGAAGGGTGAAAATTTAGGATTGTATGTATTTTTGTATGTTGTATCATAAAAAAATAAAAACTAAAAATTTTGTCTAAAAAATAAAAATTTATGGGTGGACTACCCTTAACATTTAGGCGGATGAAAAATAGATGTTGGCCGATTCTCAGACCTACTCAATATGCTCACAAAATTTCATGAGAATCGGTCAAGCCGTTTCGGAGGAGTAGGGGAACGAAAATTGTGACACGAGAATTTTATATATAAGATTATATTCAGTGCTCGGTTATTCTTTTTATTTATTCCAAATAACTCAAAGCTTCATTATTATTCTGAATATTTTTAAATTCATATGCTTATGTAATTGGAATTTGTATAATGTTCTATATGCTCCACGGATTTTATCAGTTGTATATTTTTTTTATTTTAATGTGTACTGTGTAGCTTGAAAATTAAATGTATTAAATTTTAAAATTAAACATTATTATTGTTTTTAAACTATCAGTTTATTCAGATTTAATTTTTTTATTAATTCACAAACCCCATGTTGGGTAAATGCTCATTTATAAATCTCATGCTTAAATGAGAACGAAACCAAATTTTAAACCTTCTATTGTTGGGATCTTATAGTTGGGACATTACAAACGTGCGAGTAATGCAACTGCCTCTTTGGTCTATTTGACTGCAGATCACGAGGTCCCGGGTTCGATTTGCGGGTTGGGCAAATAATTGTTAGTTATTGGGTTTTTCTGTCGAGAAATTCTCAGTACCAGCCCGGAGTTGGTAGTTGGCGGTGTTTCACCCCCGTGCCTCGGAGAGCACGTTAAGCAGTCGGTCCCGGTTATTATCACTATCATGTGACAATAGTCGTTAAAGCCCGCCAACCCGCATTGGAGAAGCGTGGTGTGTCTAAGCTCTAAATCCTCTCTTCTATGAGAGAGGAGGCCTATGCCCAGCAGTGGGACGTTAAAAGGCTATAGTGGTGGAATAATGCAATAATAGGTAGGTACTCTTCAAAATCAAAAGTAAGTCATTGATTTCCAAACTATTATTAGATATAGTAGAAGCACAAGAGTATAGATATCGATCTATAGATATATATAGATATAGATATATAGTTCTCATGTGGTACAAGTCTCAAATGTAACATTATGTACCTACGTACACCATCATCATCAATCATCATCATGATCAACCCATTACCGGCTCACTACAGAGCACGGGTCTCCTCTCAGAGTGAGAAGGGTTTTGGCCATAGTCTACCACGCTGGCCAAGCGGATTGGCAGACACACACACTTTTGATAACGTTATGGAGAACTCTTCAGGCATGCAGGTTTCCTCACGATGTTTTCCTTCACCGTTAAAGCAAGTGATATTTAAATACTTAAAACGCACATAACTCCGAAAAGTTAGAGGTACGTGCCCGGGATCGAACCCACGACCTTCGATTAGAAGTCGGTCGTCCTAACCACTAGCTTTTTTTTTACCTACGTACACAATATAATATTATAATATTAGCTTGACTTCTCTAGAACATTATAATGTATCTAGAGACATAAAAGTTTGTTACTTCGTGGAGGGACATTTAGTTAAACTGCAAGCTTAAAAGTAATGGTTTACACATAAACACGGTAATGGGAGGTAGCTGGGTTTTATTAAGTCGATCTTCCTTCGGCCTTCGCATTAACTTGACAGGAATTTCAGGTCAGATTCCATCCCTCGCGCCGTGGTGCGATGCCGCAAGAATTTCCAAAGTGGACGCCTTAATTGAAATTATTTTTACTCGCAACAGAATAAAGTCAGCGCTATTAAATACTACCCAAACGCAATCCAATACCAATATAGTCCAGTAACTTTAGTAATCTGACCTTGCGTTAAATCGGGTAGTTCTGATTTTTTGCAGACTTGTTTATGATGTTGGCCCAATGATTAATCCAAGTTTGTGACCTCGAGCGACGAACGCAACTTTGTCAAAAATTGAAAAAACCGCGAAAATTTGGGATTTTTTTCAGATTTTGGCGATTATAACCCAAAAGGACTAGTTCTTGACACTACCTTTTCAGGGCGTTTTTAAAGTAGAATAAAATTGCTACAATTTAAGACCAGAACCAGCTCTGTAGGTACATTACTTACTGAGATGCTCGCGACTTCACTTGCGTGAATTCTTAATCTCATACAAACTTCCATCTCCCATTGTACCAACTTAGGGGTAGTTTTTCCAAAATTCCTTCAACACGTAATTCTTAATTTTTAACCGAAAATCTAAATCTCAATTTTCATAGATATAAGTTGATAAATGACGAAAACGTGACGAGGTCTCATTTAAACTTTCACCCCCTACTTAACCCACTTGCGGATAGAAATTTCAATAATCCTGAAATTCATATTTTTTATTTTTTATGGAAAGCCCAAATACCAATTTTCATGGATGTAACTTGAAAAATGACAGACTTTCATACAAACTTTCGTCCCCTATTTAACCCCTTTAGGGGTAGAATACAGAGCTGGTTCTGATCTTAAATTGTAGCAATTTTATTCTACTTTAAAAACGCCCTGAAAAGGTAGTGTCAAGAACTAGTCCTTTTGGGTTATAATCGCCAAAATCTGAAAAAAAATCCCAAATTTTCGCGGTTTTTTCGATTTTTGACAAAGTTGCGTTCGTCGCTCGAGGTCACAAACTTGGATTAATCATTGGGCCAACATCATAAACAAGTCTGCAAAAAATCAGAACTACCCGATTTAACGCAAGGTACCCCATACTAGCAAATCCTAAAGTTACTGGACTAATAACTATTCGTCTTACTTTTAAAAATACAGGAATTATTATAGTTTTTTTATATTGGTTTTTTTGTGCGTTATTGTTTTTGTGGTATCTTGTCCGTTATCCTCACTACTATTACCGGTCTTAATTTTCGATAGCGATCCCCTTACAACCTGTATTATTTCCTTATTTGAGGTAGGTAAGAAGTTGCAAGTGTTAGGTGAGGTAAGAAGTTAATTTTTTTTCAAATTACTGCTCCGATTCGTTGAACGAACGCAGCCGCCGAACAATTTTTAACAGACTGAATCTTCGTGAGAAGGTTCGTTTCGACGAGACGATCAAGTTTTTCCTCTATGAAAGTTCTCGATGGAGGTAAGTACTCGAGTGCGCAGGTGATAAACATTTCGATTCGCTGGGATGGGAAAACGTACCACTAAATATGTAGGACTATGTGGTCATTAATATATATATAGCTGTTCGTTCTGATTCACTGACTCATTCATCGCCTCTCCTGTAAAATTTTGTATGAAAAATTTTTTTTTCACAAATGGTTTCGTATAGAGGACAAAAATTCATTAAGAGGAAAAATATGGAGAGAGCTGATGATTGAGGATTTCGGAGACGGTTGAAGAGCACGCTTAAGGTATTGAAGATAGGTGGGGGGTGCTCGAACAAATGTCACTCGAAACGTCATCCAATTGGCAGTGAGCCGAAAAAAAATTCAAAATGGCGAAAAAAAGATGGCCGCCATACAAATTTCGTCGGTGTCCATCTCGAAGGGTATAAAAGATGAAAGAGTTGTTTCTTAGCAAAACATGATCAGGATCCAAAGGTCTACTCGATGAATACAAAAAAAATTCAAAATGGCGGACTTTATTTTTCCATAGAAAATGTATGGCGAATATTGAGAGAGAGTATAAAGTTGTGAACTAGGTATGCAAGGCGATTGATGCGGTTCTTTGGAGAAATCTCAAAGAAAAATATGGGAAGACATGATGATTGAGGGTTTGGAAGATGATTGATGAGCCCGGGCAGAGTTTTGTAGATAGATGGGGGCTGCTCAAACAAAAAATACTCAGAACCTCATCCAATTGGCACTGAGGTGAAAAAAAAAAACCAAAATGGCGGATTCAAGATGGCGGCTATACAAATTTCGTCGGTGTCTATCTCACCAAGTATAAAAGATGGAAGAGTGGTTTCTTTGAAAAATATGATCAAGAACTAAAAAACAAGATGGCGGAATTTATTTTTCTACACAAAAAAAATTTTTGATGGTTTCGTGTAGAAAACAAAAATTCATGCGGAGGAAAAATACGGAAAGAGCTGATGATCGAAGACTTTGGAGACGGATGAAGAGCACGGCGAGGGTATTGAAGATAGGTGGGACGTGCTCAAACAAAAACTACTCGAATCCTCGCGGTCCGCTTGCGGGCCGCGCACCCACGCGCCGTACTAGTTAATATATATATAGCTGCTCGTGCTGATTCATTGACTGACTCACTGATTGATCACCCCTCCTGTAAAATTTTGTATGAAAAATTTTTTTTTCACTAATGGTATCGTATAGAGGACAAAAATTCATTCGGAACAAAAATATGGAGAGAGCTGATGATTGAGGATTTCAGAGACGAGCGAATGGCACGCTTAAGGTATTGAAGATAGGTGGGGGGTGCTCGAACAAATGTCACTCGAAACGTCATCCAATTAGCAGTGAGCTGAAAAAAAATTCAAAATGGCGAAAAAAAGATGGCCACCATACAAATTTCGTCGGTCTCCATCTCGGAGGGTATTAAAGATGGAAGAGTGGTTTCTTCGCAAAAGATGATGAGAATCCAAAGGTCTACTTGATGAATTGAAAAAAAAAATTCAAAATGGCGGAATTTATTTTTCCATACAAAATGTACGGCGAATATTGAAAAGACTACAAGTTGTGAACTATGCAAGGCTGTGATCCGGTTTTTTGGAGAACTCTCAAAGAAAAATATGGGAAAACATGATGATTGAGGGTTTGGAAGACGGTTGAGCAGCCCGGGCAGGGTATTGTAGATAGGTGGGAGGTGCTCAAACAAAAATTACTTGAAACCTCATCCAATTGGCACTGAGCTGAAAAAAACCCCAAAATGGCGGATTCAAGATGGCGGCTATACAAATTTCGTCGATGTCTATCTTACCAAGTATACAAGATGGAAGAGTGGTTTCTTGGAAAAATATGATCAAGACCTAAAGATCTACTTGATGAACAGAAAAAAAATCAATATGGCGGAATTTATTTTTCCACACAAATAATTTTTTTCATTGATGGTTTCGTATAGAAGACAAAAATTTATGTGGAGAAAAAATATGGAGAGAGCTGATGATTGAAGATTTCAGAGGCGGGTGACGAGCACAGCCAGGGTATTGAATATAGGTGTAAGGTGCTCAAACAAAAGTCACTCGAAACCTCATCCAATTGGCAGTGAGCTGAAAAAAATCCTAAATGGCGGATTCAAGATAGTGGCCATACAAATTTCGTCGGTGTCTATCTCACTGAGTATAAAAGATGGAAGAGTGGTTTTTTGGCAAAAGATGATCAAGACGTGGTTTACTTGATGAACAGAAAAAAACAAGATGGCGAAATTTATTTTTCCATACAAAATATATGGCGAATGTTGAAGAGAATACAAAATGGGAACTATGCAAGACTTTGATACAGTTCCTTTTCAAAATCTGTTTTTATGGAAGAACTCTCATTCTGACAAATGATTCGGAGAAAAAATATGGAGAGTGATAATGATCGAGGGTTAGGAATATGGGAGAGATAGGTGGAGGCTGTTCAAACCAAAATACCCAAAACCGAAACCTCGCGGTCCGCTTTAGCGGGCCGCGCACCCACGCGCCATACTAGTTATAGATATATAGCTGCTCGTGCTGATTCATTGACTGACTCACTGATTGATCACCCCTCCTGTAAAATTTTGTATGAAAAATTTTTTTTTCACTAATGGTTTCGTATAGAGGACAAAAATTCATTCGGAACAAAAATATGGAGAGAGCTGATGATTGAGGATTTCAGAGACGAGCGAATGGCATGCTTAAGGTATTGAAGATAGGTGGGGGGTGCTCGAGCAAATGTCACTCGAAACTTCATCCAATTGGCAGTGAGTTGAAAAAAAATTCAAAATGGCGAAAAAAAGATGGCCGCCATACAAATTTCAAGGGTATCCATCTCGGAGGGTATAAAAGATGGAAGAGTGGTTTCTTCACAAAAGATGATCAGGATCGAAAGGTCTACTCGATGAATAGAAAAAAAATCAAAATGGCGGAATTTATTTTTCCATAGAAAATGTATGGCGAATATTGAAGAGACTATAAGTTGTAAATTATGCAAGGCTTTGATGCGGTTCTTTGGAGAACTCTCAAAGAAAAATATGGGAAGACATGATGATTGAGGGTTTGGAAGATGGATGAGGAGCCCGGGCAGGGTATTGTAGATAGATGGGAGGTGCTCAAACAAAAATTACTCAGAATCTCATCCAATTGGCACTGAGTTGAAAAAAAAATGGCGGATTCAAGATGGCGGCTATACAAATTTCGTCGGTATCTATCTCACCAAGTATAAAAGATGGAAAAGTAGTTTCTTAGAAAAATATGATCAAGAACTAAAAATCTACTCGATGAACAGAAAAAAAAACAAGATGACGGAATTTATGTTTTCACACAAAAAGTTTTTTTTAATGATGGTTTCGTATAAAAGACAAAAATTCATGCGGAGGAAAAATATGGAGAGAGCTTATGATTGAAGATTTTTGAGACGGGTGAGGAGCACGGACAGGGTACCTACTGAAGATATACTACGGGAGCTCGATGACCAATTGAAAAAGTCATTTTATACCGACTGGGAATTTTAACAACAATAGTTTAGACCGAACCCATCACAGCTCCGAACGTCAGCTGCCGCACCAGTGGTGGAGTTAAGAGTGAGAGCATGTGAAAGTGCTTGAAAATCAAAGCGCTCCGAGTGATTTTATCCCGGACAAAAATGGTCTTAAATCATTGTTCCGATCATTTTTGATACAGAAACAATCGTCAGCTGCGGCGCCGAGGGTGGGTTATACGTCCGCTACGCGCATGAAGTGCATTAAAATTTTGGCAAATAAAGTTATTTTATACCTTATGAAATTTATGCAGCAGAATTTTCACACTTTTAAAATAATAAAGAAAATCGTCAGCTGCACTTCTGGTGGGGGAAAGACCGTCAGTCAGCGTGATAAACATTTTGCGTGCTCAGTACATTTAGCCTAGTAAATCTAGGAAAAATATCCTATAGTTTTAAAAATTGACCAAATGTATTCTTTGGGCCTTCCTCTTGAATATATCCAAAAACCCCATATGGGGGATGCATAACCAGCCGCCATTTTTAATTTTGTCCTTTTTTTCGGTTTTTTTCTCGTATCACGAAAATCTCTACGAATAGCATCATAATTACTTCTGACAAAAGTTTTAACATACAATTTGCCACAAATGTAGTCTCTTGCAGTTTTACTCTAAGTTTATTACTTTAGGAGCTATAGGGTATTTTAGGTCCCTTTTTCGTTTTTTTTGCTCATATCTCGAAAGTCTCTATGAAAAGCATTATAATTACTTCTGATAAAAGTTTTTACATAAAATTTTCTACAAATTTGGTTCCATGCATTTTTACTCTAAGTTTATTATTTTAAGAGCTATAGGATGTTTAAGTTAATATTTGAGGTCCTTTTTTTAGTTTTTTGCTCATATCTCGAAAATCTCTACGAATAGCATTATAATTACTTGCGTAAAAAGTTTTTACATAAAATTTTGTACAAATTTGGTCATGGTAATTTTTACGCTAAGCTTACTACTTTAGGAGTTATAGGGTGTTTAAGTTTATATTTGAGGTCCCTTTTTCAGTTTTTTGCTCATATCTCGAAAATCTCTACGAATACCAATAAAATTACTTCTGACAAAAGTTTTTACATAAAATTTTCTACAAATTTGGTCCTATTTAATTTACGCTGAGCTTATTACTTTAGGACCTACAGAGTGTTAAAATTAACAGAGAGATAAACTAGTATTGATTAAACCCCTGACATTCGTTATTTTGTGGCGGCGGCTATCTTGGACCAATTTTCATCAAACATAGCTAAGAACACTTCCGACTAATTCACCTTTAATACAAAAAAAACCGCAATGCGGTTTTTTTTTGTTTGAAATGCGTAAAAATGAACAGGACAAAATTTGTAGAAAATTTTATATTAAAACTTTTGTCAGAAGTAATTTTATAGGTATTCGTAGAGATTTTCGAGATATGAGCAAAAAACTGAAAAAGGGACCTCAAATATAAACTTAAACACCCTATAACTCCTAAAGTAGTAAGCTTAGCGTAAAAATTACCATGACCAAATTTGTACAAAATTTTATATAAAAACTTTTTACAGGAGTAATTATAATGCTATTCGTAGAGATTTTCGAGATATGAGCAAAAAATTAAAAAAAGGACCTCAAATATTAACTTAAACATCCTATAGCTCTTAAAATAATAAACTTAGAGTAAAAATGCATGGAACCAAATTTGTAGAAAATTTTATACGAAAACTTTTATCAGAAGTAATTATAATGCTATTCGTAGAGACTTTCGAGATATGAGCAAAAAAAACGAAAAAGGGACCTAAAATACCCTATAGCTCCTAAAGTAATAAACTTAGAGTAAAACTGCAAGAGACTACATTTGTGGCAAATTGTATGTTAAAACTTTTGTCAGAAGTAATTATGATGCTATTCGTAGAGATTTTCGTGATATGAGAAAAAAACCGAAAAAAAGGACAAAATTAAAAATGGCGGCTGGTTATGCATCCCCCATATGGGGTTTTTGGATATATTCAAGAGGAAGGCCCAAAGAATACATTTGGCTAATTTTTGAAACTATAGGATATTTTTCCTAGATTTACTAGGCTAAATGTAATGAGCGCGCAAAATGTTTATCACGCTGACTGACGGTCTTTCCCCCACCAGAAGTGCAGCTGACGATTTTCTTTATTATTTTAAAAGTGTGAAAATTCTGCTGCATAAATTTCATAAGGTATAAAATAACTTTTTTTGCCAAAATTTTAATGCACTTCATGCGCGTAGCGGACGTATAACCCACCCTCGGCGCCGCAGCTGACGATTGTTTCTGTATCAAAAATGATCGGAACAATGATTTAAGACCATTTTTGTCCGGGATAAAATCACTCGGAGCGCTTTGATTTTCAAGCACTTTCACATGCTCTCACTCTTAACTCCACCACTGGTGCGGCAGCTGACGTTCGGAGCTGTGATGGGTTCGGTCTAAACTATTGTTGTTAAAATTTCCAGTCGGTATGAAATGACTTTTTCAATTGGTCATTGACCTCCCGTAGTAATAGGTGCTAAAACAAAAATTACTCGATAGGTGGGGGGTGCTTGAGCAAATGACAAATGTCACTCGAAACCTCATCCAATTGACAATGCGCTGAAAAAAAAGTCAAAAATTCTGGATTCAAGATGGCGGCCATACAAATTTCGTCGATGACTATCTCACTGAGTATAAAAGATGGAACAGTGGTTTTTTTGGCAAAAGATGATCAAGACCTCAAAGGTCTATTTGATGAACAAAAAAAAACATGATTGCGGAATTTATTTTTCCATACATAATTTTGTTTTCATTGATGTTTTCTTATAGAAGACAAAAATTCATCCGGAGGAAAAATATGGAGAGAGCTGATGATTGAGGATTTCAGAGATGGGTGAGGACCACGGCCGCGACCAGGTTATTGAAGATAGGTCGGGGGTGTTCAAACCAGACTACTCGAAACCCCGCGGTCCGCTTTAGCGGGCCGCGCAGCCACGCGCAATACTAGTTTCATTATACAAGTATTTACTAAGCTGCATACAAAAATCAGCTGGTTATTATTAATTTAAAAAAAATTATGACCTCATTATTTGGAAATATTCGGAGTGGAGGATGCTGTAGAATATTATTAATCTGGGGCCTATTTAATAAATGTTACAAATTGTAAAATACAATTACAGGTAACAGGCTACAATTCTACAAGTTTCTGTTTAATAAAAATTATGTTTTACAAATTTGTCATGGTGGAAAATTTACAAATTTGTAAAATTTATCTACAATTTTGTAGATTTCTGTTTAATAAACATTTTCACTTGACAGGTGAATATTTACATATTTGTAGGAAAAAGTGCTTTATTGAACACATAATTGTAGTTACAAGTTTACATATTTTGTAAATTGTAATACATTTCTGACAGGTAGTCTCACCCTGTGTCCAAAAATCTTACAATTTGTAAAAATTAAGAAACGTTTTGAATTTCAATTTGAATTAATAAAAAAATGGTTCTAACACCGAGCAGTGAAAGTAGTAATGATGAATATTGGATTGTACAGCAACGACCCCGCAGAATTTTTCGTAAAAGATTAAATTTTAGTCTTAATGTGACCAACTTTTCTTTCAATGAAAAATTTCGGCTAAGCAAGACTACCGTCGAATATTTGATAAATAGAATAAGACGATATCTTGAACACGATACGGTCAGAAATGCAGCCCTTACGCTCACTGAACAAATTTTGTGTGCATTACATTGGATAGGTTGTGGCTCACAATACCATGTAGTAGCAGATGCACACGGTATTAGTAAAGGAACGGTACATAACTGCATAAAACGTGTTTCTGGATTAGTGGTTAGTAAATTATTCGTAAATTTTATTTACGTCAATAGTAAGCTACCACTACATATTTGTAATTTACAATATTGTAATTTACCACTACATATTTGTAAATAACAATATTGTCATAAAACTCTACAGGCGTTTTTTACATATGTAAACTTTTATTAAACAGCCTTTAAAAGTATAACAATTGTAAGTTATTTAATTGTAACTTTCTTACATATTTGTAACTTTTATTAAACAGTATTTGTCCTACAATTTAACAATTATGTAGCTTTTTAACAAATTTGTAGGATTGTAACGTTTATTAAATAGGGCCCTGGTCGTCTCGTCGAAACGAACCCACTCACGAAGATTTAGCCTGTTATTAATCACTAAAAAAAATGTTCGGTGGCTGCCAGACTACAAGTTTGTATTGTAGGTATACTTACGAAATATATTGGAGTGGAAACCGAATACCAGGGGCCTATTTAATAAACGTTACAATCCTACAAATTTGTAAAAAAGCTACATAATTGTTAAATTGTAGGACAAGTACTGTTTAATAAAAGTTACAAATATGTAAGAAAGTTACAATTAAATAACTTACAATTGTCATACTTCTAAAGGCTGTTTAATAAAAGTTTACATACGTAAAAAAACGCCTGTAGAGTTTTATGACAATATTGTAATTTACAAATATGTAGTGGTAAATTACAATATTGTAAATTACAAATATGTAGTGGTAGCTTACTATTGGCGTAAATAAAATTGACGAATAATTTACTAACCACAAATCCAGAAACACGTTTTATGCAGTTATGTACCGTTCCTTTACTAATACCATGTGCATCTGCTACTACATGGTATTGTGAGCCACAGCCTATCCAATGTAATGCACACTAAATTTGTTCAGTGGGCGTAAGGGCTGCATTTCTGACCGTATCGTGTTCAAGATAACGTCCTATTCTATTTATGATATTCGACGGTAGTCTTGCTTACCCGAAAATTTTCATTGAAAAAAAAAGTCGGTCACATTAAGACTAAAATTTTATCTTTTACGAAAAACTGCGGGGCCGTTGCTGTACAATCCAATATTCATCATCACTACTTTCATTGATCGATGTTAGAACCATTTTTTATAATTAATTCAAATTAAAATTCAAAACGTTTCTTAATTTTTACAAATTGTAAGACATTTCGACACAGGGTGAGACCGCCTGTCAGAATTGTGTTACAATTTACAAAATATGTAAACTTGTAATTACAATTATGTGTTCAATAAAGCACTTTTTCCTACAAATATGTAAATATTCACCTGTCAAGTGAAAATGTTTATTAAACAGAAATCTACAAAATTGTATATAAATTTTACAAATTTGTAAATTTTCCACCATGACAAATTTGTAAAGCATAATTTTTATTAAATAGAAACTTGTAGAATTGTAGCCTGTAACCTGTAATTGTATTTTACAATTTGTAACGTTTATTAAATAGGCCCCAGGGCCCTATTTAATAAACGTTACAATCCTACAAATTTGTAAAAAAGCTACATAATTGTTAAATTGTAGAACAAGTACTGTTTAATAAAAGTTACAAATATGTAAGAAAGTTACAATTAAATAACTTACAATTATTATACTTTTAAAGGCTGTTTAATAAAAGTTTACATATGTAAAAAACGCCTGTAGAGTTTTATGACAATATTGTTATTTACAAATATGTAGTGGTAAATTACAATATTGTAAATTACAAATATGTAGTAGTGATAGCTTACTATTGACGTAAATAAAATTTACGAATAATTTACTAACCACAAATCCAGAAACACGTTTTATGCAGTTATGTACCGTTCCTTTACTAATACCGTGTGCATCTGCTACTACATGGTATTGTGAGCCACAGCCTATCCAATGTAATGCACACTTTTGTTCAGTGGGCGTAAGGGCTGTATTTCTGACCGTATCGTGTTCAAGATAACGTCCTATTCTATTTATCAAATATTCGACGGTAGTCTTGCTTAGCCGAAATTTTTAATTGAAAGAAAAGTTGGTCACATTAAGACTAAAATTTAATCTTTTACGAAAAATTCTGCGGGGCCGTTGCTGTTCAATCCAATATTCATCATCACTACTTTCACTGCTCGGTGTAAGAACCATTTTTTATTAATTCAAATTGAAATTCAAAACGTTTCTTAATTTTTACAAATTGTAAGATTTTTGTACACAGGATGAGAGTACCTGTCAGAAATGTATTACAATTTACAAAATATGTAAACTTGTAACTACAATTATGTGTTCAATAAAACACTTTTTCCTACAAATATGTAAATATTCACCTGTCAAGTGAAAATGTTTATTAAACAGAAATCTACAAAATTGTAGATAAATTTTACAAATTTGTAAATTTTCCACCATGACAAATTTGTAAAACATAATTTTTATTAAACAGAAACTTGTAGAATTGTAGCCTGTTACCTGTAATTGTATTTTACAATTTGTAACGTTTATTAAATAGGACCCTGTAAGTGCAGCATGGGGCGACCTCCAACCCGTTAAACCTTAAAAAAGCGGCGAAAAGTGTGGGTGGATAAGGAAGGTTGAGCACCTACCGTAAAATATAAATACGTAATTATCATTTCCACACAATTTAGAAAGTGGTCAGAGTAGATAATATACCGGGTACACTTTTGTAATAAGTTAATTACAAAAGTGTACCCGGTTAGCTCCGTTTCAACCAGAAATTATATTAAGTAGCATTTGCATTTTACAACCCCTTTTAGTCGGCGCTGAGCATGATATATCTAGTTACTTAAAACACCTCAGAAATGTTATAAATAATTCTGTAATAGGTATTATGACTTCATGCAGTGATTAAGTTGACTATCACTACTATAAGAAATACATACATACCTACTCGAATACTCATGTTAAAAACTTCGATTTCAGTTTTGCAGACTTACCTACTTACGGACTACGAAATTTAATAATTTTATTAAAATCTAATAATTATTAATTTGACTGAATTTACGGAGAGTAGGTACTTTTTTTAGGTGTTCTCTGTTCAAGGTGTAAAATATTTGGATACATTTTGCGATGGAATGAGATTGTTTAAATGCAGGTTACTATTCATAATACGGCTTGAGAACTAACTATATTATAACTACTAAAACTTGTTTACTGATTCATTTTGTTTTTGTCTCTCCACAATAGGTAAGCAAAAATGTATTGTCGACCTTCCACAAAGGTAACTATCACATAGTTACTTATGTCATGATCAGTCGAAAATCTCCTAATAAAAATTGCTTTGAGATCGAAATGAAAATGCCGCGACAATCCGAGAAAAGTGTTTGCAATCTCTATATTGATAGAAAAATAAATTTGCAATTTGGAATAGCTAATGTTATCTTCGATATATCCAGGGATTTGCGGGATATAAGATTTCGAATTCAATTTACACCAAGAAGTACGTATAGAACTCGAAAAGTAATAAATGTATTATTGGAAGCCGCTCTTTGGAGAGCGTATTTATTTTAGACACAAGACTGCAAGACTTTTCGATAGTATCAATTGACAATAAAATGTAATATTTTCGCGAGAAACATTTAGCTCACACTCTCACAGAGTTCTAAATGTTCATCATCATCATCATGACCATCATCGCTACCGAACCTTAATCTGGTTTCGTTGAAGTGAAGATCGTTTGGATATCATAGGCCTTATGAAGTTATGCCGACTTTGTACATAGTGGCATTGATGATCGAAATTCGAATATCGACACACAATGACTTCAGAGCAAAATGAACCCAAATACTGTTATTTTAAAGTCGTAATTCAATAGTTCGAATATTTAGCCCTCATACGCATTAGCGGTCAACCGCGTGCGCGGCTAACCGCGCGGCTAGCCTTTTCATAGAATTTCGTCGCGCTTTAGTGCGTACAAAATGAGCGTTTTTGTGCGTACAATTTGATTTTGCATATAAAAATATAAAAGCGGCTAGCCGCGCGGTATTTTACATTTTTTATTTTACAACATTTCTGCTTGGGGCACTGGCTGTTTTCGAATGCTGAATGTAATGGCGAACTCAAACCTTAATATAAGTCTATTTTACTCAGGAGTTATTGTGATTGTATTTAGTTTATTCGAGCTCTGCAAAGTGAGACTAAACATACTGTCCGTTCTTACACCGTTGCGTTTTGAGATTTAGTAGGTACATGTAAGTACATAACGAGCACATCACTCTATCAACATCATCGATTGTTTAATACTGAAAAAGGAAATGATTTGAAATTCTAGAAATATGCATACAAAACCGATTTGTTTGTGCTCAGAGGGCACTGTGGCTATCTATTACATTCGAATTGCATTCGTAGTGGAGATAAAGGCCAGTTTAATGCAACGGTCTATTTTCCGACTCTACAATTGAACTTTTTTCTCTTTATTTTAGACCATCTCTGTATTATGGTAGCACTGCTCCGTTAAGATAAAATCGAATTCGCTCGTTGAGTGAACAGCTGACAAGTCGATGTGGCATCTTCATTCGGCACTTAAGAAAACCGATAGTTTTAAACACAAGTATAAATTAAAATAAAAAAACCCCCGACATACGCCATTTTGTGGTGGCGGCCATCTTGTTTATATAGTGCTATTCTACTAGTCGAGCCCTTTCATTTGATACCCATACTGAGGGAGTTGTGAAAAAAAATTGTAATCCGCCATTTTGTAGTGGCGGCCATCTTGGACCAATTTTCATCAAATATAGCTAAGAACACTCCCGATTAATTCACCTTTCAAACAAAAAAAACCGCATTCAAATTGGTTCACCCGTTTGAGCGCTACGGGGGAACAGACAGACACACACACACACGTACACACACACACATAGTCACGTCAAACTTATAACACCCCGTTGTTTGTAAATGTTTGTGAATGTTGTTTACATAATATTTTGTACTTACCTATTAGGCGTATATTCCGTAAAAACTCTCTATATTAATACTTTTACCAGCTTTTTACACGCAGATTTGAATTGTAACTAGTTTTCCCTATTGTTTTTAACCTGTGCCATAAATATAAGCATATTATTATTCTACCAATTTACTTATTTGTACTTAAGTAATCAGCGGTTAATTCTTAACAATTATTTAAATATAGGTACATATAACCCCCGCACGTTGCTATTGCGCTGGAACCTTGTCACATTAACTTCAGCGTGACGTCAGACGAAACGAAAATATACCGTCGGCAACAAATTTTTTTTTAATAAATATCTTAAACCGAATGAACAAATAATTTTCAGCTTTTATAGATTTTAAATGAAGAAATTATCCTAATTCTTCAACTCCACTGATGTAATCACATTATCGTAATTCGGATTCAGAATTTTTTTCAGTCTGTTGTGTCTGAATCACTATCATTTTCTGTGTTAATAATACATAACTCGTCAATTAATCCGTCTTTGCGCCAGTATTAAAAAACAATAATAACAAAATGTGTGAATTTATAATAATTATTCAAAACTCGATACGCGTTCTCTGCCAACAGTTTTTGTCAACGGTACAGACGTCTGTCTAGTGCTGACGTCATGAAAATGGCGGCCAGGCGCATTAGCAATTTGCGGGGCTTATATATATCGAAATAAAAACGTTATTGATTGCTGCGAAATGTTTACGTATGAGAAAGAGAAGTAAACCTTTCTTAATCTCAATGCAAATGTTCGTTGCACAAAGCTTGTTTGTCAAGGGGTGGCTACCACCGGAACCCGGTTATTTACAATTCAGATAGCTCTCGCTGCAAGAGAAATAGAACAAAGAGTGCAAACTTTTTGACCCCTACCATTTTACTGTGTAGCTACTTTACTCTACTTTAATAGTGTATACTTTGAAATTTATCCGATTGATAGACCGGTCTAATTAGACTAAAAAATAGGGGTGAGGTTACAATAACTCCCACTTGGCTGAAAATTGGTAGGATTGTTCAAAACACTATTATAAGATGAAATGTGAAAAGTCCTCATCGATCCGACACCTGGAAAAAAAATTACTCCTGGACACGCACAGTTGACTCACACTTGGCTGAAAATTGGTAGGATTATTCGAAACACTATTATAAATGAAATGTGAAAAGTCCTCATCGATCCGACACCTGGAAAAAAAAATTACTCGGGGTCAAAGATCACAAAAACGGATTTTTCATGATTTTCAGCAAAACGGTAAGTTTTATCATAAAATTAGTTTAAACAAAATGTAGATCAGATAATTATCTATAAAAAATGTCTGAATACTTTATTCTTAAAAGCCACCGTTTTTGAGATATAACGATTCGAATAGTTAAGTGTCGAAATAAAAATGAGGGACTGGATTTCTTTTTACCTGAAATTCTGATATTTCCAATATTTTATGTGTGTAAGTATGTAACTTATATGTGTAAGTTACATACTTACACATATAAAATATTATAAATATCAGAATTTCGGGTAAAAAGAAACCCAGTCCCTCATTTTTATTTCGAAACTTATCTTTTTGAATCATTATATCTCAATAACGGTGGCTCTTAGGAAAAAAAGTATTAAGACATTTTTTATAGATAATTACTTGGTCTACAATTTTGTCGAAAATAATTTTATGATAAGACTTACCGTTTTGCTGAAAACTTCCCGTGAAAACTTTGACCCCGAGTAATTTTTTTTACAGGTGTCGGATCGATAAGGATTTTGTACATTTCATTTATAATAGTGTTTCAAACAATCCTACAAAATTTCAGCCAAGTGTGAATAAACTGTGCGTGTCCAGGAGTAAATTTTTTTCCAGGTGTCGGATCGATGAGGACTTTTCACATTTCATTTATAATAGTGTTTTGAACAATCCTACCAATTTTCAGCCAGGTGGGAGTTATTGTAGCCTTGAAAGTCTAAATTGACTGGACTATGATACAAATATGACACTGTGGCCAATTCTGTTGTACACAATCTCTAAACCTAAGCTAAAATGACAGGCCTAAATATATTCCTATCTCTTTCACTGTGCTCCCTGTGGAAAAGGATAGCACTATTTTTAAACTTGTTAATTTAAGTAGTTTAGGTTTAGAGATTGTGTACAACAGAATTGGCCACACTGGCATCTTTTAACTTCGTTATGTTATGATAATAATAATCTATTGTAGAGGTGAAATAGGTGATAAAAAATGATAATAAAAAAAATATATATAAAAAATAATGATTTTAAAATCTTGTTTGTACAACTAGGCACACCTATTACTGATAGAATAGAATAGAATAGAAAAGTTTTTTATTCAAATAAACTTTTACAAGTACTTTTGAATCGTCAATTGAATCTACCACAGGTTCGGAATGCAGTTCCAGCCGAAAAGAACCTGCAAGAAACTCGGCTGTTGCTCTTTTTTTACCCGACTGGGTATATGTGTTTCACCTGTGTGTATGTATGTCCATTCCTATGTCCGCTTGTAACTAATCAACGGCTCAACGGATTTTGATAAATGATACGTCATTAGATTTGTCTCAATGACGCGAGTGTTATAGGGTACCTAAATTTTAAAAAAATCAAAATGGCGGACTTTATGCGCTTTAATGTGCGAGCTGAAAAAAAAATTTTTCTTCAAGACCCTCGAGTGGGGTATCAAAATAAAGGGATTCAAAAGGCAAATACGAAAATGTATAAATTTATATATTTGGAAACAATTTGGAGTGATAAATCGTAGAAAATGACCGTTTCCTATGTCAGTTCGTAACTACTTAACGGCTCAACCTATTTTGATAAATTATACGTCATTAGATTTGTCTTGACGGCGCAAATGTTACTGGGTACATAAAATTCATAAAAAATCAAAATGGCGAATGTTATGCACTTTAATGTGCGGGCTGAAACAAATTTTTTTCTTCAAGACCCTCGAGTGGGGTATCGAAATAAAGGGCTTTAAAAGGCGAGTACGAAAATGTATACAATCTATATGTTTTAAATCAATTTGGAGTGACAAATCATGAAAAACAAAATAAATAACAACTACACTGTAAGTGGTACGGTGGTAGTTTATTAATTTTTTAGTTCGTTTTTTTGCATGGCAGTCGGGTTTTTTTAATTTTTAAATTATAGCTTGTTTTAAAAATAACATTATAACAATTATTATTATTGAAATGAAGTCTCGCGCATTGCTGGAACGAGTTAAATCCAAGCTTTTTTATCGTTTATATAATCTTCAATTGTATCATAAGCTTTTTTTATGATCATACTTTTAATAGAGTTCTTAAACTTGTGTAAAGGCAAGTTTAAGACATATTTTTATTCAGATAAACTTTTACAAGTGCTTTTGAATCGACAAATGAATCTACCACTGGTTCGGAATGGTGGCAGACAAAAGTAGCCCCATTTCCGACGGCGGCACCCGTTCACGAGCATGACGCATGATCCAGCCATTGCTTCGCTCAACCATATTTGAGGGAACGTAACAACCCGCACCACGAACCCGATATGATTCTTATTTCATCCCGCTTAGTCAGAAAAAAACCATAACTCGAGTAGGTACGTAAGACTTATTGCAAGTTAAGTGGTTCGCGACCCTTTGAAGTAAATAAACCCTAAAGAACTCACAATAAGAAAGATGCTCGAATTCTGCAAACGACACTAGTTAACAGTCACGTATTTCTTTTGTTTGCAATTTAGACGCTTGGAACGCGGGCGCCGCGCAAAAGGAGTTATTTCACTGTCACATTGTTTGATTGCCTTAGCATAAAAAAATAAGGGAAGAAACGACATTACTTTTCTTAAAAATTTACCAGCTGATGCGACCCTACGATAGACAAAACATGTAGGCATAATATGTTCTACTGTTTTTTAAATTTTAATTAATTAAAGTCCAAATCTCGTAGTAATAATACTTTTATGATCTCAAAAAAAAAATATATACGAACGTTTGTTTAAAACGGTAACGTGAATTAAAAAATAACACGTTTAAACAGCGGAAAAGAAATCTTTAAAAACCGTTGAGTGTTTTAATAAAGTAAAGCGGGTTCCCTTTGTGCGGCGAACTTGTCGGCGATTTAATAAATTGAGATTTACTACCTTCCCGGCAATCTCAGATATTGGAGACTGTCAATTTGGGAAGTTAGATGAATGTTCTCTTTTTGTTTCGAATTAAAGGAATTCAAATTCTGCCTCAGGGGTATTTCGTATAAAATATTATTTTATTTACTTTTACTACACTAGCGGCACGCTATGATGGCCGGTTTGACACATTACAATAGTGATGTGGAATGTCAATTTATTCTCGAACAAAAAACAATTAAGTTTTGTTTTTGTACCTGATTAAATAGGTTTAATAAAACAAAAATGTATATGTTTATTTAATTTATTTGAACGAACTGAATATTTGAACGAAAATGAATATACATACTTTATATGCACACAAGAAACATATGAATACAAAAGATACCAAAAAAGGTGCCACAAAAGGCCATAATTAATCAGATTCGTCCATACTACTATTTTCACTGTCGTCACTGCTATCATCACATACATTAATAATTATATGTTCGTTTTCTATAATATTATCTATTTTCACATCTCTTTCATAATCTTCCCTTATTAATTTAACAGTTCTATTCACAACCTTTTCCCAGTCTCCTTTAGTCACATGTTCACAAGCTTCTTCTAATAATTTTAGCATTTTTTTTGTGGTAAATGGGGGTTCTGTATTGTGTCTTGCAGCATATCCCTTAATTTGAGCCCACACCAACTCAATCGCATTATACTCACAATGGTAAGGCGGTAACCGTATAACTCTGTGCCCATGTTCTAATGCTATTTCGTCAATGACGTATCGGATCTTGGTTGGTTTGTTTTCTTTTAAAAGACGTACTAATTCCGCTTTTAACATATTCATGTTTGCATCTACGCCATTTTTACGAAGCCATGCGACGATATCAGCTTTCTTTTGGGATTGGGCAGGTGGCTTGTCAATTTGCATCGAGTGGTATGGGGCGTTGTCCATAATTATAATAGATGGTTCAGGGAGGCTACACAACATTGAGGTAAACCATTCAGTAAACTTTTCTCCATTCATGTCTTCATGATAGTCTCCAGTGGTTTTTGACGCAAAAGCCATGAGAGAACCTTCGACAAACCCGTTGATGGTTCCGGCGTGACAAATTATAAGTCGCGATCCTTTTCCTACAGGAACTTTGGAAGTAGATGCTGCTGTGTCATCGTTCCAAGAACGGCCTACAGTATGGTTAGCATTAAGCCATGTTTCATCCAAGAACACAACATTTTGCCAATTTTTGATTTCTTTCACTTGCCGTAAAAAAGTATACCTTGCCATCGCTATATCAAATCTTTCCATCAATATTTTGCGTTTGTTACATTTTTTGTATCGAAATCCAATGGTCTTCAAAATCTTCGTTAAAGAACTTTCCCCACCGAAGAATAATCCAGCTTCCTTCAGTGAATGCACCAACTTTTTTCTTGTTGGATACTCCTTCTGTAAATAGTAGCCGTAAACATGTCTTCGGATAGCATCGGCATCAAAGCTATCGATGCCTACGACTGGTTTTGCTCGTTTTCTCTTTTTTGGTGTGTGAAGTTTATTTTCTTCTGTGCCAGTCTCGCCATATTTTTTTTTAGTTATCCGTCTAACAGTTCGTTGTCCAATATTAAGCGCATCAGCTACGCGTTCAACCACTGACGTTATAGGTAAAATTGGCCCTCCATTTTGAGCTTCACGATCGAAATAGTTACGAAGGCGTATTACGAACTCACGTGTCTGACTATTTAGAACAGTTCTCTGCGTACGTTCGGTCATATCGACGAAATCCACAACAAAGGGCTTGAACAGAGTCCAAATTAACGAGCAAGGGTCAACAGTAATGCAGTATCAATATTTGAAATCCAAAGCCAGGTCAAAACTATATCACAATTGCATTGCACTGACAGTTTATACTTTTCGAAGCAACGTCAATTCGAAACTGCTTTGTTTTGCATTGAGCATTGACGCGAGTTTGCCGGAGGTAGTAGTTGTGCTAGCCAGCGATCCTATGTGACGATCGTATTAGATTCCATTTTTAAAAATTTATTGATATTTTTTTGCGATTTCAGAGGTTTGTCCACATAGTGAAAATTGTTCATATTCACAAGTACATTCACCCCTTAAATGGTGCAAACTGATTTTTCTACACTTGTATACATTTAAGAAATCAATTTAATAAATAAATTTTGAGTCCTAAACCTAAAACTACATTCGATAAAATTTATGAATCTCTGCACATCACTATCGTCAATAAAGTAATACAATTATTTCCTTCAAAGTCGTTATCAATTAATACGGAACTTCATGAGCGGACAAACGTCAAACCGGCCATCATAGCGTGCCGCTAGAGTAATTATTTGTTATAGGCGTGGATTGTAACTTTTTCGTAAAATTATTTATAATATCTGTCTACTACCTAATGCCCACGAATTCGTCCGCGTGGATTTAATTAAAAAAAATATTTCCCCGAAGAACTTTACCTATCACCCCTTTAGAGATGACGTTTCAAATAATGCTCCAAGGAATATTTCCCTTCAAATCTCTAACTCCACAACCGGTTTAGGCTGTGCATTGTCTTACGTCACGGTACTATTTATAGGCAATTTTATTGGATAAAAATTTCAACGGAATTCAACCGAACAATATTCATAACTCCAAAAAAAAAAGATAAGCATAGGTAGTAACAGTATTTATGAAAATCATAATTTTTAACGTGATAACGTCCTATAAATCGATGAACGCCAGCTGCATGCACGAAAAAGCATGACTCATTGTCGCGTTCCGCCTGAGCCGAACGTGCAAGAGAGAGCGCGGAACAAGCGATAGAGAGGCACGATCGGCCTAAGCGTTTGGCTTCATCAATGTTTTCTTATGACGTTATCACGTAAAATTATTATCGTCCGTAAGCCGACTTTACTGACAACCAATTTTTTTTTCAAACATCAATGAAAACACCAGCCTTTCTGCAGAAGCTAACACGTTTTACACACCCTTACCTTCACGTTTAAATCGTTCGCCACTTAAAGGTCCGGAAGTAAATGTGTGAACAATGGTTTGCGCTTTAAAGCTACTTTTACAATAATTCCAAAAATTTCACTCATTCTTCCTTATCATCACAGTACACTTTTGGTATTCCCGCTTTAAACATTATTAAGTTTTTCTGTAGTGTAGAAGCTACATTATAAGTTTTATCGTTGCTAAACTATCACATCATTTTATTCAAGATTAGCTGATACCTGCAACATGCAGTCTAAGTAAGTCCTTTCATAGGCGTTCCGCGTTTAAACAAAGGTATAATTTAGTAAATGGGCCAAGATTTTACTAGTTAAAGGGCAAGGTCATGCGTTAATATCAGTAGATTGTGATATCAGTAATAGGATCGCGTGCGTCCACCACTAACACCGGAAGGGTAAGGTCGCCCTTGGCATCGCAAGCGACGTCAATGACAATTTTAACCGGTTGATTTGCTTTTCAGTTCGCCGCGTATCGATTTTCGTTAGGTTCACCGTGTACTATTTCATCGTATCTTTCTCTATCACTATCAGCTAATGATTTACTTTATTTTTAACTAGATGATGCCCACGGCTTCGCCCGTGTGTATTTAGGTTTGTAAAAATCTCGTGGGAACTTTGATTTTCCAGAACAAAAAGTAGCCTATCTGTAGTAAGTAGTAACCCGTCCACAAAACGGAAAAATTCCGTGGGATCCTTACGATTTCGGAATGCAATTCTTTACAGCATCAGGGTTGAGGAGTTGGACATGTACCTACTCGAGGTCATTCAACAATAAAGTCTTTAATTGGTATCCCCAATATCAATTTAAATAACCGCCAGTGTCTAAATCCCGTTAGTTTTGGGGATCAGATCCCCTACAGCATCAGGATTGAGGAGTTGGAATCCAAATTTTTTGTAGGACAGTGTCGCAATGTTTCTCTATCGATTAAAAAAAAAATTACGCAAATCGGTTCAGAAATCTCGGAGATATCGGTGTACATAGGTAGAAAAACACAACTCCTCCTTTTTTGAAAGTCGGTTAAAAAAGTAGCCTATGTTACTCCCTGATTAATTCTCTACTTGTATGTGAAAGTCCCGTCAAAATCGGTTCAGCCGTTCCAAAGATTAGCCCGTTCAAACAGACAGACAGACAGACAGACAGACAGACAGACAAAAATTTTAAAAACGTGTGTTTCGGTTATAGTATCGTTCAAATAACCATATGAGCTTAATATGAGGTAGTTATTTCGATGTTACAGACAGACACTTCAATTTTATTTATTAGTAGAGATATAATATTCAATAATTTGATTATTATTTCTGGATCCTAAATACGTATTACGTATGTAGAACCTAAGCATAATTTCATTGAAAAACCCATTTGGAAATATTATAAGTAATTTAAGTGAGTGTGGAGGTAGGTAATTTATTAAAATAAAGTTCGGCTTCGTTATTTCGGTAAAATTAAGTATGTGTTGAATATTTATGGTAGGTAAATTATAATTTTAAAAAGTTAAAAGTAGAATTTATACACAAGAAATAATGTATTTATGTAAAATTATAAATTCTCAATTTTATGATATGATGTTACAAAATGGTCATTGCTCTGTACCTAGTAGGAAATAGAAAACCAAACTAAAAAATAGAGAATAAATTTAAATTAATAATAGTGTACATATGAAAAAAATGTATTTTATTTAAAAAAAGCGTGGGGTGCATGGGTGCATAGAGGATTATCATTTCGATAATATCTTAAAAGCACCCCACGCTTTTTTTAAATAAAATACATTTTTTTCATATGCACACTATTATTAATTTATATTTATTAAAATTTATTTTCTATTTTTTAGTTTGGTTTTCTATAAAAAGCGTGTTTTTTAGTTTTTTTAAACTATTATTTATTTTCTACTTTTTAGTTTGGTTTATTTATAAAACACTAAAAAAATCATGTCACTTAAAATACAACAGATATTAATTATTAATAAATTATTTTATTTGTTTTTTATTGTAAATCGTACAATATGATTAAAGTTAATAATAATATTATTATTTTGTTTTAATATTGTTTTATCTTGGCTTTCGTGCTTTTTGTGCTTAGATTTTAGTTATATGTGACATCTATTCTGTTTACCCTAGTTACAGTTAGTTACCGTGCGATTTTGAATGTTTATTGTTTTTCCTTACCGACGACTTTTGATAAATGAACACAAAATCTTATTTTCCAAATTGAATAATGAAATAATCTTATCAAATCATCAATCAATCAATTTTGGGGTATAAGTGGCCCAAATTCCACCTTAGTGGCCAAAGTCAACCTCACCTGCACGCGGTGCACCCTGCCATTAAGCTAACGAGGCTCTGACGTTCTAGTCCCCCTATGGGTAGTTGTGCTTGATACCACACAACATAATCTCGATGGTATCCCCGCTTTGTGGTAGGATTCTACCCCGAATCCGCCTGGCTAGCGACCACAGTTCAGCCGTAACCTGCCGCAAAGCATCCTTTGCGTTCCGGCAGCGAGCTGAATAGCCAGTCAACCCTCCACGTTCCCCTCGAATCATGCATTCTCGGTGACTTCTGGGTCCGTAGCTGAGATGACGTCCTCCCCGTATTCGGAGGCGTGATGTATTGGCGCGGGGTCCAGGGAGACCCGATGAAACGGTTGTCCGCTGGCCGCCCGTTGGTCCGTAGGGGACCCGAACCAAAGATATCCCGTCTTAGGAGGCTGTCCCGCCGCCAGCGAAAAAAGGCCGGTGAATGACCGGAGTGCCGGAGTGGGAGACCGGAGTGGAACCCGCCGGTCATTCAGCGGTTTGGATCGGGGGCCCTTCCGTCCCCCGTGCCAGTAACTCACACAACCTGCCCAATCGGGAGCGGCAAACTCAGCATCTTTGACCTGGAGACCACCGCTGATGCATCATTCGCTCACCCGGTCCCCTCTTAGATTAACCCTTATATTGAACACACATGCATAGAAAAAGTAATAGAAAGAAATGTTCTACAGCGGCCTCTGATTCCACACTTTGTGTGAATTTTTGCAATATCAGAGGCTTGCATTCCAACCTAAATGCTGTTCATCAACATCTTGAAACGGTAAAGCCGGCTTTACTTTTCCTAACTGAAACGCAAATTACATCCCCCGGTGATACTTCATATCTAAATTACCCCGGTTATGTACTGGAACATGTCTTTTTGCCTCGTGCTGGCGTGTGTGTGTACATCAGAGATGACTTATGCGGTCAACACTTATATAGGCTTGAGGTCCGGGACCTGTCACTCATTTGGTTACGTGTTGACTATGGGGGTCGAACCCGTGTCTACGCATGTCTGTACAGGTCCCACAGCGGTAACGCGGAAACTGACCGACTCTTCGACCACGTTCAAAAGGCGGTGGACTATGTGTTAGAGCATACCCCTTCCGCGGAGGTGGTGATCCTAGTGGATTTCAACGCCCACCATGAGGAATGGCTAGGATCACGTATAACCGATCACGCTGGGAGGTCTGCCTATAATTTTGTTCTGGCATATGACTTTAGGCAACTAGTAACTGTTCCCACTAGGATTCCCGATATCACTGATCACACCCCATCTGTACTTGATCTCTTCCTCACCACTCACCCTACTGGCTACCAGGTAAGCGTCAACGCCCCATTAGGGTCTTCCGATCACTGCCTGATAAAAACCTCTGTGCAACTCCCTTCTCCTATCCGCACACGTGTAGTTGGTACCCGTAGAGTATGGCACTATAAATCAGCCGATTGGGATGGTCTGCGGGAATTTTATGCTTCTTATCCATGGCGGCGGCTTTGCTTTTCTGAAAATGACCCTACCACCTGCGCTGAGGCCATTGCCGACACTATACTCCAGGGTATGGAATGTTACATACCTAACTCATCAATACCCGTTGAAGTACGTGCTCGAAAATGGTTTAATGGGATTTGTAATAAGGCTGCCAACCTTAAACAGACTTCTTACCGATCTTGGTTCTCGGCTCATGCTAAGCAAGATCCAAATGCTGCTAAATTAAAGAAAAGTTTTAATGCCGCCTCCAGATCCTACAAAAAGGCCATTGCCAGGGCAAAATTAAAGCACATCAACAGAATTGGCCAGAAGCTTGTCGCAATGCCCTCTGGAACTCGCGCTTTCTGGTCCTTGTCTAAAGCCATACAAGGGAATTTCTGCCGCTCCTCCTTTCCGCCTCTGCGCAAACCGGACGATACCTTGGCCCACACTGCCAAAGAGAAAGCCGAAATCTTGGGCACACTCTTTGCCTCTAACTCGACGCTCGATGACGGAGGGAGAACTCCGCCTACAATTCCGCGATGCAGCAATTCGTTGCGTGACATATGCTTCACCCAGAGCGCTGTACGCAAGGCGCTTCTTTCTCTCGACGTTAACAAGGCGACTGGGCCGGACGGTATCCCAGCTGTAGTCCTTAAAACGTGCGCTCCAGAGTTGGCACCGGTCTTAACACGGTTGTTTCGCAATTCTTACTCCTCCGGCATATTTCCGACCTCGTGGAGAACTGCCTTGGTTCACCCCATACCGAAAAAGGGCGATCAATCTGACCCCTCAAACTACAGGCCCATCGCAATCACTTCCCTGCTGTCTAAAGTCATGGAGCAAATTATTAACATGCAAATGCTCAGATACCTAGAAGAACACCAGCTCATCAGCGATCGTCAGTATGGCTTTCGTCATGGTCGATCAGCTGGTGATCTTCTTGTTTACCTCACTCAACGGTGGGCAGAAGCAATAGACAGTAAGGGAGAGGCCTTGGCGGTCAGCCTTGACATCGCAAAGGCCTTTGACCGGGTTTGGCATAAGGCACTTCTCTCGAAATTACCTTCCTATGGACTCCCCCAAAAGCTGTGCGATTGGATCGCTAGCTTTCTTAAAGGGCGCAGCATCAAGGTCGTTGTTGACGGTTTTTGCTCCGATCCCAAGCCCATCAATGCTGGCGTTCCACAGGGCTCTGTACTATCTCCGACACTGTTTATACTGCATATTAATGACATGTTGACTAACAACACCTTTCACTGCTACGCAGATGACAGTACGGGGGATGCTCTATACAGAGGCCATGCACAACTTTCTCGCGCAGGGATGCTGGAGGAATGTAGAGCCAAACTTGTGTCTGAAATCGAGACTTCTCTAGAGCAGATCTCAGAATGGGGCACTCAAAATATAGTGCAATTCAACCCACAGAAAACACAAGTTTGCGCGTTTACCGCAAAGAAGACTCCTTTTTCCACCCCTCTTCTCTTCCAGAGCACTCCCCTGACCCCTTCTAACAGCATTGGGATCCTCGGCGTCAACATCTCGAATGAAGTCCAATTCCGGGATCACTTGGAAGGTAAAGCTAAATTAGCTTCCAAAAAGCTTGGGGTGCTTTTCAGGGCAAAGCGTTACTTCACGCCTGAACACAGGCTCCTGCTTTATAAATCCCAAGTCCGGCCGCACATGGAGTACTGCTCACACTTGTGGGCCGGAGCACCCCAATACCAACTCCTTCCATTTGACCGAATTCAAAAGAGGGCAGTTCGACTTGTTGACAATCCCAAACTTACTAGCTCGTTGGAAAGCTTAGAGGTACGTAGGGATGTCAGCTCCCTATGCGTATTCTATCGCCTCTATAACGGGGAGTGTTCTGACGAGTTGTTTGACTTAATTCCGCCTTCTCTCTTTTATCACCGCACCGCACGCCACCGCAAATGTTACCATCCTCACCACCTGGATCATTGGCGGACCACAACCAAGCGATGTGCAAGGTCTTTCCTTCCGCGCACTTTAAAACTGTGGAACCAACTCACTTCGGTGGTGTTTCCACATAACTACAATATGGGGCTATTCAAGGGGAGGATCAACAAATTCCTAAAAAGCCGGCAACGCATAAGTGGTTCCTCTGGTACTGCAAATGTTCATGGGCGGCGGTAATCCTTTAACGTGACCCGCCTGCTCGTTTGCCCGCAATCTTTATAAAAAAAAAAAAAAATCAAATTAGTGTATTGTCATCGGTCCTCGATAAATCTACAAAATTTGAATGAAAACTGACCGTTTAAAGTGGGTCAAAATCGCGTTCAAAGAAGTCGGTTACAAACATACATACAGGTGAAGCTAATATAAAGCGTGTAAAAACTGAAGGAAATCGAAATTATAAATGTAATGTTTACTTAGCCTGAATGCACTGCATTCAGAAACTGTACCTATCTAAGTATAACAAAATAATTATATTTGTTTTTTAGTTTTATATTACAAATCATGTATAGATAATTGAAAGAGCGATTTAAATTGACTATAAATAACCTAAAATTGAACAAGTATAAATTAGAAATTTAAAAAACCCCCGACATTCGCCATTGTGTGGCGGCGGCCATCTTGGATTTGCATAATGCTATTCTACTAGTCAAGCCCTTTCATTTGATACCCATATTAAGGGAGTTGTGAAAAAATATGTGATCCGCCATTTTGTAGCGGCGGCCATCTTGGACCGATTTTCATCAAACATAGCTAAGAACACTCTCGACTAATTCACCTTTCAAACAAAAAAAACCGCATTCAAATCGGTCCACGCGTTTGAGCTCCACAGGGGAACAGACAGACACACACACACACACACACACACACAGACACGTCAAACTTATAACACCCCGTCGTTTTTGCGTCGGGGGTTAATAAAACAAGTTAAACCAGCAGCTACAAATAAACAACAAACTTTGCAAAAAACTTAAAATAGTCCTCCTGAAAACCATGACACAATGTGGTACAATGTTATTCATATTGGGTGTCGATATATAACACAATATTTCTTGCATTTACAAAAATAATCTAAAAGTACGGTTCTTGTTGTATATAAGCAAACTTGGAAATCGAAAGGGGATGTTAACAGACTGCTTTCTCTGAAATTAATGAATCTTTTTGATTAAATATGAATATTTAACCGACTTCAAAAAAAGGAGGTTCTGTATTCGACCCGTATGTATGTATGTAAGTATGTTTGCGATTATCTCCGCAACTAATGAACCGATTTTGATGATTGTTTCACTATCGTAATCTACATACTTTCAGGAAGGTTTTAGTATATAACACATCGAGTTATCATTCTTACGTACGAAGTTATAACCATAAATGTATACATATGTCACTAATATGTTCTCTGATATTGCCAGACCTATTGCTGAAGTCTAATATACCTATTACTATATACCAAAGACTTCACTCTGCTACGCTTACGTAACATTGACCTTTTGCAAAAACTTTTGGGCCGAAGTCAGTACAGCTGTACTATAAAGTGATTCCTTGGAGTTAGTGCACGGTTACGTGTATTTCCATCCTATACAAAGCCAAACCGCAAGGGTGTGAAACTGGTCGCGTATAGATTGTAAATTACTTTTTAATCAAGGTCTTCCAAATTATACAAGAGTAGTACGCATACAAACTAATCTTGTATAGATCGGAAGTTAGGTTAGGTTGGGTTAGAACATTATAAAACCATTCACCTATACTTAGTATGACACATACAATATATGTAATATGTCACACGATATTTAATAATAATTAATAATATCATAATCTATATTACATAGTTCTCATTTATATTATTATTAATATAAAGAAAACAAATCACTAAAAAGCATAAAATAATTTTTTTCAAAGAAAAATGAACCGACTTCAAACCATTCGAACTAAAAAGTTTAAAATAATTTTTTATTCATTTAGATTGACGATTAAACTACCTAACTCAAATAATATATAATTTTTTGGAGTCGGCGCCAAACCACATTCAATTCGTCTTAGTAAAATCAGAGTAACTATTTTAGAATTACTTTTGAATGCGAGTGCGGTGAATCATAATAATAGTCGCGGAGGGTGAGGCTGTCCGGGACGCGGGTAGCATATTTTCGATTTGAAAAGTACGAGTCATTTGGCGCCGACTTCAAAAAATTATATATCATTTGAGTTAGGTAGTTTAATCGTCAATATAAATGAATAAAAAATTATTTTTAACTTTTTAGTTCGAATGGTTTGAAGTCGGTTCATTTTTCTTTGGAAAAAATTATTTGTCTACTGGAACGGCGAACCTTTCAATACAGAATATAATAAATGGAAATAATTAGTCAATGGTACTAATTCTGTTTTTTAAACTAAACTAAATTGACAGATCTATAATTAGAGCTATCCTTGCGAAATGTTTCCTGCGGAAAAATATCTACTTATAGCTTTACATATAGGCTACAATCTAGTTTAATTCTGAGATTACGATATAATATATAGGAGCCACATGTCAATCCAATTATAAACGGTCGCAAACCATCTTTTTCTTTTATTAAGTACTACTTAGTTATTTTCGCTAATACTATCATAATAAAATTGTAATTAATTGTATGAAAATAATGTGTTTGCCAAATAAAAAAGAACGTGAGCGCGTAAAAAGCTTTCGGATAATAAAAGAGCAAGTTAGAAAAATTATTACGTGCGTAGACGAAAAAAATTGCCTTCATTACGGCAAACGGTTTTGTATTATCTTCAGTAGTCCGTAACGGCCGGAGGCGAGATTGAAAAATTATACACCATGAATGTTTTTTTCGTGCATCTAACTCATTTTGTATTTTAGGTGATGTAGGTGCCAATTCAGTTGCATATAATTTTGGCCGTACACTACTCACTATATATGTACCTACAATCTACATACTCATCTTTAACCTACATTGGCACCATATTTCTTAAAAGCAAAGCCTGTTTTATTATTCACGTGTATATTTAATTAAACTGAATAGTCTCAGAATCCAGTGCACTCCTCTTACACGACTTGAAGAATGCAACGCAAATGACCGTACAGAATAGAAACCGTACAATGAAAGTGGGTTTGTAGGCATTCGTAGTATTTGAAGAAGTTCTTTTCACTATTGACCACGTTGAAGCACGCGCTCCGAGGTTTGAAAGGCGGAATTCTGATTCTGCATTGGCTATTAAGTACCTACCTATTTCGAGGAATTTTTTCCTTGACCTATAAAACTGAGATTTTTTTTCAGATTGATTTTACTGATATGTAGGTGCAAAAATGAACATTACCTATTGTTCTTTATAAAGCTATAGTTAATGGAATAACGTTAATAAGGGTCAGACGATCAAAGTAAGATTACCGGTGAAGTTGATTTTACTATCCAAAAAACAAAAAATTCCTAATGTTACCAGAGATAAAACAGGTCCCACAAAAAGACAATAAATTCAAAACTTACATATAAATAAAAATCAATTGCCTCATGTAGTGTATCACAAATGCCGGACAGATATTTCAGGTAAGTTTGGGGTAAAATCAAACTTCTGGTGGTAACCCTGTTTTTCATACAAATAAACAGACTATAAGTAAAGTTTTTACTAATGAGAAAATATTATTAAAAAAAAGTCGGCGCCTCTTGTAATATTCTCAGTAATGGAAATTAACGCGATGACTTGGATACGTGTGATGCTTACAGAAGTCATGAAACTTTATTATTTTGACAGCTTCTGTTTGTTTGAGAAAAAGGGAGGGTCAGTTTGATATCGACGTATCCAATATTGAACCATATTAAGTAAGTATATTGGTAAACAAATTTGCTTCAAATTGGTCAACGATCCTGATTTTTAGCAAATATGTGAGAAAGATAAATTCTTTCATTGTCATGTACCGAGAAAAAGATGGAATTATGAAAAATGAAAACAAAAAAAAAATTCGTTCAATTATCGTTTTGAGAATGAACTATGACAATGTTAATTGTAATGTTAACAAAATTGTAATTAGCTACTTACAAGTAGGTACGTTTATAAAAAAATACATAAAAATTGATTACTGTTTCCAAGTAAACGTAAAAAAAAACTAAATTAAAACTAAAAAAAAATAATAAATAAATACTATAAAGTATACTAAGTAGTTATAAAGAGTATCCAAATTAAAATTCAGGAGTGACACACTACAAAAATTGAAAGTAAAAAGATCACACATTTTATAACATAAAACTAATGGCGCAGGGGCAACTACTGATATTACCACATTTGAGACTTTGTTTATGAAATTACGAAAGCCTAACCCGACTCATTTTTACTAATAGGTACATACAATGATTATACTTGTAATAATCATATTGGTATTTCCTATTTCATACAAAATATGCAATGTTACCTGTTCTAGGCAACCTTGCTATACTCATATTGTGTTCTAAGTATAAACCCTGTAATTATTTCAATATATTTAATTAATTAAACATCCTTGAAAATAAAATTGAAAGGCCCAACAGTGTAGTTCAGTGAGCTCGGTTTAGTCCGTAGAGGTGGTCCGAACCATTCCACTTGGAAATTTTCGATCACCTTCGCGAGGAACGTCTCTATTTCCAATTCAGCGATTCGTCGTCCTGAAAACATTGAACAGCTGATAATAATGAATAATTCAAACGAAGATTAAACTGAATTAATTACAAAACGTATAACTAGCTGATGCCCGGGACTTCATCCGCGTGGACTCATATAAACCTCACAAACTTTCAATAATTATTTCACCACCTTAGGGTTTGAATTTTCAAAAATCTTTTGTTAGCGGGTTCCTACGACATAATAGCTATCTGCAAACGTCTTTCAGCCCGATCCGTCCAGTGGTTTGAGCTGTGCGTTGATAGATCAGTCAGTCTGTCATAGTCAGTCAGTCAGTCAGTCACGTTAGCTTTCATATATTTAGATTATTTTTCTCATAGCTGCATCATTTTACAGAAAATATAATTTATGTAGGGTAATAAATATAGATTAGTGCAAGGAATACCTACTTAGTTATTCAAGATGATGTTTATTAGGTGATCGAGCTAAAAGTAAAGTCACTTTACCATGTTTCACGTTAACTAATGTGGCGCACGCTGCAATTACATGAATGCAGAGGCTCTAGTGTAACTAGGAGTTACATAAATATACAAATATGGTGGCTATTAAGACAGCATATTATATAGCCTAGAGAGATAGATGCAGCAAAAAAAAAAATGTTAATATTGTTATATTTTAATATGCGTACTATCGGTCTTTCAGTATTTTCGAACTGTGTGAATATCTGAGGTAAAGAAAATATTACCTCAAACAAGAAATAAATAAATAATAAATTAATGGAAAATCTATACTAATATAATAATCTATACTTAATAGAATAAAGCGGAAGAGTTTGTTTGTTTGAACGCGCTAATCTCAGGAACTACTGGACCGATTTCAAAAATTCTTTCACCGTTGGATATGTACATCATCCTTGAGTGCTATAGGCTATATATGTACCACGGGCGAAGCCGGGGCGGACCGCTAGTAATAAATAATTTACTTACCTATGCACATGCGAGCTCCAAATCCGAATGGACTCCAAGCGAACGGATGTGCGTTTCCGTGATACAAGGGATCATCCTTTTCAGCGATCCATCTTTCAGGGATGTACTTTTCCGGCTGAGGAAAGTGCTCTTCCATCATGCATAAAGCTTGATGGTTGAACGCTACGTACGTCTGAAATATTGAGGCACATTTAATGAAGAAATATTCATAAAAGTCCGTGACTTAAAAGGTAAGTTGGTAAAAGGGACGAAAAGGGCTGAAAGGTACGTAAAAGGTAGTCCCGCGGCTTAGCCTCCGATAGAATTCAATCTGTTTCGTCTCTGGTGAGTCATACAAAGAAGTCTTTTATTCAAATAACCCTTCACAAAGTTAACTACAATAACTACAAATAGGTAGTCACTTGACGAACTTGTGTAGCACAACACACATCGCTTAATAAATTTGCTAGTTGTGTATAAAACCAAGTTATACAGGTTCAGAACGTTACTTGCCCAAATTAGACGGTGCCCCGTTCATCGTTCATCGTTCATCTTTGCGATGAACGATGCACGATACGATATTTGCTATGGCACAGTGCCTGTGAACTATGAACGGTCGGTGTTTCGACGGTTCATTTTCGATGACTACTTAATCGATGAAGCCTCGAAAATGAAAGCAAAAATCTCGAAAAATGAACCGTCCAATTTGGGCTTTAAAAGAATAATATTATTGTGACGATGATTTGTGACCTTTTGTCGACTCATAGCTGATAAAGTAAGATAAAATTTAAGATCATTAATGTGATAAAGTCGTGTATAACGTTTTTACGCGGATTAAAATGCTAATTAATTTGACAGAATTCATAATTAAGGAAATTAAAAAGGAATCTGAGTGCTTAGTCTCAGTTTGAAGCGCTCCAAAACTAAAAGTATACTATAAGTATACTATTGATCGAATCACAAATGACTTCAGAGCAAAATGAACCTAATGACTCTTATTTTAGGTCCATTTAACTCTGAAGTCATTGTGATTCGATCAATAGTATACTTATAGTATACTATAAAGTTTTGGAGCGCTCCAAACTGAGACTAAGCATTCAGAGCAAAAAGTATAACAAAAAATTATTTAGTAGGTACTGTGTAAATAATTATTCCAGGTGTTTTGTTCTTTTGTGTAATACTCTATTTAAACTACTTACTATGTTATGGCTCACATCCTTACAAATCTTTTAAAAAGAAACATTATTTAATAGCTAATTTCTTAAGTGTTTTATATTCTTCATTGTTTGCCTAAAAACAATGAAGATTTAAGACTTCCTACTTTTTATTTTATCCCTATAAAAACATTTCTATTTTTTTTCATGCATGTCGATATTTTTATCTTACTTACGTCTTTAGGTATTTTGTATCCTAAAATATTGTATTCCTTCGTAGTTAGCCTCATGTTTCCTGCCACGATTGGCATCATTCTCATTGACTCTTTTATACAAGCTTTGAGATATCCGAAAGTATCTCTTGTCTTAGTTTACCCTGTTTATCTTGATTTTTGGCCAGTAGATATAACGTCTTTGTCATCGTATTAGCAGCCTGTATATAAAAAAAAAATATTTAAACCTTCATAAGATAAAAAAAAATGATTATGAAACACTTTAGATGCTCGCGACTTGGTGTCTAATCATAATAATCATACTTTTTCCCGGGATGAAAAGTATCCTCTATCCATCTCCAAGGATCAAGTTATTTTTGTGCCAAGTTTCAGTCCAATCGGATGAACGATACGTGAACGCATATAAAGGACTACCTAGGTAGTAGGGTGGTAGTAGGTACTAAATAAGGAAAAAAATAATTTTAGATTTTTATATAAGAAGACCAGAAAAGCTCCACGGAAAATTGAGCCGGTCATGGTAGAATTAATATAATGACAGACTACTTATTATGTACGTAGACCCAGAATTTTTCCTTGAAGTGTTCCCAGAAGTGTTCTTATTTTGTGCCGTACCAAAAACTAATGTGGTTAGCATTGTAAACGGTAAGCAATTGTAAATTCCTTAGAACCTTTGGGTGTTCCTTCCTCTGGAGTCCCTTTGTGATCTCGCGCCCCTAGGCATGTGCCAAGTTTGCCTAAAGGATATTCCGCCACTGATTGTAAAAATACTTATTTATATATGTATATTAAATGTTTTTGTCAGAAAGCAACTAACCGTGTCAACACCAGCAAATAACATATCGCAAGCCATAATAACAGCTACGTTCTCATCGATTTCGATCAACTTCTCTAGAACGCCTTTTTCTTCTGTTGAAGGCTGATTCTTAGATTGGAGCTCTTTCATAGCCTCCGCGACGAAGTGCTTACTTATACTGAAAAAATAATTTATAATGCAAAATATATCGTTTAAATTATAAAGAGAAATAGGTAATTAGGTTGATTGATAAAAATTGTTGATTGTCAATTGCTATTTAATACTAGAGGATGCCCGCGTGATTTTTAAAAATCCCGCGGGATTTTTTTTCCTAAGCTCCTTTGAGCTTAAATACTGTTAAAAGTCGCGCATTAAAATGGAAGTACAGTAATGAGTATTAATTCTTTAATAGCCCTTTCCCGTCACTAAAGTTTTCCCAATGAAAGTCCCGTCAAAATTGGTCCAGCATTTTATAGACAGACAAACACAAATTAGATAATAATCCGGACGTTTAAAGGTTCCTGTCAAGTTATATGGAACACTGAGGGTTGTGATGGCTGTAATTTCTGAACTACAAAATCGATAACCTTGAAACATTTACGGAATAATACTTAAAATATTTCCTTTCTAACAAAAAAAGAATGAATGAAATCGGACCACGCGTTAATGAATTACAAGTACACATTTTCACTTTCATCCCCTCTCCCAAGGGTGCTGAATTTCGGGATAAAAAGTATCCTATGTGTTACTCCGTAGTATGAACTTAAATCATGCCAAGTTTCATTTCAATCCATTTGATAGTTTTTGCGTGATGTGACAAACAGACAAACAGCTAAACAGACAAACAGATAAACAGACAAAAATTTCAAAAATAGCTTTTTTACGTTCCATTACTTATCCTTAACATCCCCCAGTTATTATTTTGTGTATGTGACAATAGTCGTTAAAGCCCGCCAACACGCAATGGACGAGCGTAGCTCTAAATCCTTCTTTTGTATGAGAGAGGAGACCTGTACCGAGCAGTAGGACGTTAAAAGTCTGTAGTAGTGGTAGTGGTGGAGGTGTAATTAAAAAATATTTACATAATTTGGTCTTCATACAACTTCATCGCCTTTCTGAATGTAGGCGTTGAAATGTATCTCCACAGACTCGGTTTAAAGTCCAGTTTGTCGGCCGCGATGAATATATCGTGCACCAATTGTATCAGTTTCCTCGCAGGCGAACCTTCCGGCAGGTCGGGGTCGAAGCAGTTCAGACGACCGCCGAGTGCCACCACGCCGATGGACTCTAGCGCCCATCGGTTCATCTCAAAATCAAAATTTCCATCTAGCATATTTTTCTCGTTGCGTATCAGTCTCATTCTGTAAATAGGTATAAGAAGTGTTAAAATTCATACGAAATGTTAACAAGCCTCTAGCGCTCAAATAAACACATCTCCACTACAAATATAACCCGCGGCACGTAAGTCGACCGGTGACCTTCATGTCGTACGAGTGAGCGGACACAATACGATTGGAGAGCCAATCAGCGCTTACGAGGGATCAGCGAGAGCTAATCAGTGCTTACGAACGATCCCCACGCCCTCCCCGCGACCCCCTCACACCCCGAGATACCTCGTTTTCGACTTCTGCGCATTGAAGGTCACCGCTCGACTCATTTGCCGTGACTTGTACATGGTTAAAAAAAGCAATTTCGCAGAATTCTGTGACATATGGAAATGTATGAAGCTGCACGCACTTGCGATTTAAAATTCGCGAAAAAAGTACATTAATATCTATACTAATAAATAAAATTGAAGTGTCTGTCTGTAATATCGAAATAACTACCTCATATTAAGCTCATATGGTTATTTGAACGATACTATAACCGAATCACACGTTTTTAAAATTTTTGTCTGTCTGTCTGTCTGTCTGTCTGTCTGTCTGTCTGTCTGTCTGTTTGAACGGGCTAATCTTTGGAACGGCTGAACCGATTTTGACGGGACTTTCACATACAAGTAGAGAATTAACCAGGGAGTGACATAGGCTACTTTTTTAACCGACTTTCAAAAAAGGAGGAGTTGTGTTTTTCTACCTATGTACACCGATATCTCCGAGATTTCTGAACCGATTTGCGTAATTTTTTTCTTAATCGATAGAGAAACATTGCGGCACTGTCCTACAAAAAATTTGGATTCCAACTCCTCAATCCTGATGCTGTAGGGGATCTGATCCCCAAAACGAATGGGATTTAGGCACTGTCGGTTATTTAAATTAATATTGGGGATACCAATTAAAGACTTTATTGTTGAATGACCTCGAGTAGGTACATGTCCAACTCCTCAACCCTGATGCTGTAAGGAATTGCATTCCGAAATCGTAAGGATCGCACGGAATTTTTCCGTTTTGTGGACGGGTTACTACTTACTACAGATAGGCTACTTTTTGTTCTGGAAAATCAAAGTTCCCACGAGATTTTTACAAACCTAAATACACACGGGCGAAGCCGTGGGCATCATCTAGTAATATAATAAAACTGTAACAGATCCAATTCTGTACATTGAAGATATTTTGAAAATTTTTATTGGAGGGCACTCTATAATCGATACTGAAGCCAAAACCGTAATTTTTTCATTTTTGTCTGTCTATCCGTCTGTCTGTATGTATCTTGGCCACGCATCACGCCGAAACTGCTGAATAGACTTTAATGAAATTTGGTACGATTTGAGTTTATACTCCGAGATAGGACATAGGATAATTTTTATCCCGAAATTCAACACGGTTCTCTTGGGAGAGGGGATGAAAGTTAAGTTAGTTTTGTTTACTTAAAATAACTTTTTCATCCACAGGTTTTGATTTATGGTTGGTTGGTTATGGTTGTTTGGTTATGAATAAATACTCACATTTAGCTTTTATTATGTAGTTAAAATATTATTTACCTCTCAATCATGTCTTCAGCTACTTCGTTGAGTGGATTGGTGTATAGTTTAATAGTTTTTGGTTGTAACATAATAGGATTTACAGTCGATCGAAATTTTTTCCAAGTCTCGCCATGGCTGTAATAAGTAAATTAGTTCAGGAGTAATTAAAATAGTTATTATAATTATTGATTCGTATGCATCTGTACAAAATAGACAGTTTCAATAGATTTTAGCCCTATTTAGTAAAGTTTACAAAGAAAGAGAAAGCACTAATGGAAGTTGACCTCGAAGTAAGCAAAGAATCAAATTATCAAATTAAAACTAAAATATTCACGATTAATTACTTAATGTACTATTATATCTTTATGAGCAAAATTTCAGATTCAGGAATGTAATACCTTTAAACGAGCAATTCTTGTATTATCACTACATAGTATAAAACAAAGTCGCTTTTTCTGTCCCTATATCCCTATGTATGCTTAAATCTTTAAAACTACGCAACGGAATTTGATGCGGTTTTTTTTAATAGATAGAGTGATTCAAGAGGAAGGTTTATAAGTAGAAACCGGACCGTATTGGACCCGGTAGGTGGCGCTAATAGCGGGCAGGACGACGTCTGCCGGGTCCGCTAGTATGTATGTATATAATTTGAATCTCGGAAACAGGTCCAACAATTTTTAATGAAATTTAGTATGCAGAGGGTATCGGGGCGAAAAATCGATCTAGCTAGGTTTCATTTTGCGAAAACGTCGTTTAATCCGTGTTTTCAGGCCATGAAAACTGCTACAATATCATTAGAATACGAAGGCAAATTTCGCCGCCCGAAACCAGAAGACCCGGGTTATAGTCCAGATGAGATTATTTATTTCCCTTTTGTGAGAAAAACTATTAGGTAGGTACTTATTCATATTTCATGAGTAAGTAATTCGTCCATCCATTCAACAGCCCGTATTCGTCCACTGCTGGACATAGGCCTTTTCAAGGGCGCGCCACCAAACACGATCCTCCGCCTTCCTCATCCACCCGCTTCCCGCTGTCTTCTTAAGGTCATCGGTCCAGCGGGCTGGAGGTCGTCCCAGGTGTGGGAAGTAATTCGTATCTAAATATAATTTCCAAAAAACAATATTACCCAAAAAAAAAAAAACCGAGCAAAGGTACTGATGTTTTAAAACTCACTCTGTAATGAGACCAGTAGGCGCGTTGGGGTCGTCTTTATTTTTGTAATAATTACTTCGAAAATATTGGAGCGATTGAAAACCCGGCCGGATCGGCATCCAATTCTCGCCACGAAGTATCTGGTTCAGAGAAATGTATCACAAGGAGAAAATTATTCTGGGTCTTCTAGTAGGTATCATCTTATCCATATAATAATACCTAACGTTGTATCGTGCAAAATACTATTATTATGTAACAAAGCAACACTCACAAACTGTAACAATGCGCCAAGTAGTTGTTTTACCGTGAGCTTAAATTCCATTACTGACGGTATTATAGTAGGTAATTATGTGGAGTGTCGAGGGTGTAACTGAGGCTTCGATCAGTAATGTATTAAAAATACTGTCGGTCGTCAAAACGTAATTGCGAATCATAAATTCTCACCCACGATTGTGAACCTTTATCAGTGGGCTTAGCCTCAGTTTGCACAGCTAGAAAACTTTACTAAATACTACTGATACAAACACAATGACTTCAGAGTGAAATGGACCTAAACTGGCTTATTTTAAGGTTTGAGAACGCCAATACATTAAGCATTCATTTACAGCCAGCGCCCATAGTAGAAAATGTTGTAAAATAAATATTCAAAGTATTGAACTTTAAAATAATAGTTTTTGGGTTCATTTTACATTACATATTATAATTTTTCAATACGTAGTATTTGATAAAGTTTTGGAGGTGTCCAAACTGAGACTAAGCATACAGTGAGAAAATGAGAGCACTTCTCACGATGAAATGTCGCAGTGTACTTTTAACAGTTGTAAAAATACAAACACAATCATAACATAATTATTAATAAGTAACAATGTAAAAAGTTTAAAGAAGAAGAAAGAAAGTGTCCTTCTCTTCTTTAAAATACACAGTGTATTTTTGCTTATTTTGCGATAAGACGGACGCTTTTTCGATTAGATTTCGACATTATTATTTGACAATTGGAATACATTACTGATTGAAGGACTGAGGCAAGAATATTCATAAGGATCCACTCACGAGAGATGTAGCTTCTGCGTCATAGAGCATAACAATTGCCGGAGCGCCGAAATAGCCATCCATTCTTATGATGGGCCCAAATGCTTCATATAAAACTTTGTTTATCGGGTCATCGTTCTTGTACAAGGAACCTGAAATATTTTGCTTTTATTGTATTAGACGTACATAATATATATAGCCCAGTCAATTTAGACTTTCAAGGCTACAATAACTCCCACCTGGCTGAAAATTCGTAGGAATGTTCAAAACACTATTATAAATGAAATGTGAAAAGTCCTCATCGATCCGACACCTGGAAAAAAATTTACTCCTGGACACGCACAGTTTAAATCTTTTGGTTAAGTTTAAAATTTGGCTGAAAATTTGTAGGATTGTTTGAAACACTATTACAAATGAAATATACAAAGTCCTCATCGATCCGACATCTGTGAAAAAAATTACTCGGGGTCAAAGTTTTCACGGGAAGTTTTCAGCAAAACGGTAAGTCTTATCATAAAATTATTTTTGACAAAATTGTAGACCAGGTAATTATCTATACAAAATGTCTAAATACTTTTTTTCCTAAGAGCCACCGTTATTGAGATATAATGATTCAAAAAGATAAGTTTCGAAATATAATATTTTATATGTGTAAGTGTGTAACTTACACATAACTTACATATATAAGTTACATACTTACACACATAAAATATTGGAAATATCAGAATTTCAGGTAAAAAGAAACCCAGTCCCTCATTTTTATTTCGAAACTTATCTTTTTGAATCATTATATCTCAATAACGGTGGCTCTTAAGAAAAAAAGTATTTTGACATTTTTTATAGATAATTACCTGGTATACAATTTTGTTTAAAATAATTTTATGATAAGACTTACCGTTTTGCTGAAAATCATGAAAAACCCGTTTTTGTGACCTTTGACTCCGAGTAATTTTTTTTCCAGGTGTCGGATCGATGAGGACTTTTCACATTTCATTTATAATAGTGTTTTGAATAATCCTACCAATTTTCAGCCAAGTGTGAGTCAACTGTGCGTGTCCAGGAGTAAATTTTTTTCCAGGTGTCGGATCGATGAGGACTTTTCACATTTCATTTATAATAGTGTTTTGAACAATCCTACCAATTTTCAGCCAGGTGGGAATTATTGTAACCTCACCCCTATTTTTTAGTCTAATTTGACCGGACTAATATGTGTGTTACGTTTCTACGATTTTTAAATACCTTCTATACACTACATACACCAGCTGACGCTCGCAACTTTCTTCACGTAGATTTAGGTTATATTTCAAATCCCAGAAATGATGTACCAAACGTCACTTAGATCAATGCGTCGGTTTGACTGTGGTTTGACCGTGAAAATATATTGTTACATTTTTTTATTTTTCAGAAACGTTAAATAAGACTAGGTCACTCCTCAGTCCTCCTATACTTGATGTCGGCCTGTGAAAATCCCATCAAATTCGGTTCAGTCGTTCAGGGAGATTAGTCCGGATAAACGACAGACAAAGACAGATAAAAATTTAAAAACGTGTGTTTGGGTTAAACAATCGTTCAAATAATTAATCATAATAATGATAAGAGGCAGTCATGTCGTGTGCAATACTTCTATCCTATTTATTTGTGTAGATTTTAATGTGTTTTCGTAGAAGTAATATAATATACAAATACTAGCTGATACCAGCGACTTCATCCGCTTGGATTCTTATAAATCTCATCCCCTATTTAACCCCCTTGGGAGTGGAATTTTCGAAATTCCTGAAACACGTAATTCTTTATTAACCGACTTCAAAAAAAGGAGGTTCTGTATTCGACCCGTATGTATGTATGTATGTATGTATGTATGTAAGTATGTTCGCGATTATCTCCGCAACTAATGAACTGATTTTGATGATTATTTCACTATCGTAATCTACACACTTTCAGGAAGGTTTTAGTATATAACACATCAAGTTATCATTCTTACATACGAAGTTATAACCATAAATGTATACATATGTCACTAATATGTTCTCTGATATTGCCAGACCTATTGCTGAAGTCTAATATACCTATTCTGTCCAAAGACTTCACTCTGCTACGCCTACGTAACATTGACCTTTTGCAAAAACTTTTGGGTCGAAGTCAGTACAGCTGTACTATAGAGTGATTTCTTAGAGTTACGTGTATTTCCATTCTATACAAAGCCAAACCGCAAGGGTGTGAAACTGGTCGCGTATAGATTGTAAATTACTTTTTAATCAAGGTCTTCCAAATTATACAAGAGTAGTACGCATACAAACTAATCTTGTATAGATCGGAAGTTAGGTTAGGTTGGGTTAGAACATTATAAAACCATTCACCTATACTTAGTATGACACATAAAATGTATGTAATATGTCACAGGTTATTTAATAATAATTAATAATATATAGGTCATAATCTATTTTACATAGTTCTCATTTATATTATTATTAATATAAAGAAAACAAATCACTAAAAAGCATAAAATAATTTTTTTCAAAGAAAAATGAACCGACTTCAAACCATTCGAACTAAAAAGTTTAAAATAATTTTTTATTCATTTAGATTGACGATTAAACTACCTAACTCAAATAATATATAATTTTTTGGAGTCGGCGCCAAACCACATTCAATTCGTCGGAATCGAATTCGGGGAGCATATTTTCGACTTGAAAAGTATGAGCATTTGGCGCCGACTTCAAAAAATTATATATTATTTGAGTTAGGTAGTTTAATCGTCAATCTAAATGAATAAAAAATTATTTTAAACTTTTTAGTTCGAATGGTTTGAAGTCGGTTCATTTTTCTTTGAAAAAAAATATTTTTAATTAAAAATACAAATACCACTTTTCATTGATATAACTTTAAAAATAACGGACTTTCACACAAACATTCATCCCCCATTTAACCCACTTGGTTGTAGTTTTTCCAAAATTTCTTAAACACGTAATTCTTTATTTTTAACCAAAAACCTAAATACCAATTTTCATGGATATAACTTGAAAAATCGGCCAAGTGCGAGTTGGGCCTTCCTCTTTTAGGGTTCCGTACATAATTATAAACAACATGATATCATATTTTGGGTGTAAGAAATATTTAATTTCCGAGCTAGACATCGCAACAAACCGTGAAAGAAAAACCCAAAAAATGTTCGTTTGTTTTGGTCAGAACTTACAATTGTTTAAATAGAGTATACGGTACATAATATACCGAAATTTCGTATTCCTAACTGGTTTAGTTTTTGAGATAGCCCTCGTCACAAAAATGGTCTAAAACTGACAACTTTGATGGCCCCCATTTCCTTATTTTTTAAGCAAAAAATAAAAATATATATATTCTTACTTTACTCAATAAGATCTAAACAATGATACCCCACAAGCTAGGGTAAGAAAATATTTTTTATATATTTAATATTCCGGTTTTTTAATATTCCGGCTCCTTTTTCATGTATAGGAGCCCCCCTGAAAAATAATTTAATTCAATTTTTAATTAAATATTTGATTTTAGGTCAACGTTATACACCAAATAACAAAATTTCAGGTTTGTAACTCATTTCGTCTACGAGCTAGAGACCTGTGACCGGCGGACGGACGGACAGACAGACAGCAGAGTGACATTAATAGGGCTCCGTTTTTATCCTTTGGGTACGAAACCCTAAAAACGAGTTTCATACAAACTTTCATCCCCTATTTAATTTGAAGGTGGAATTTGCAATAATCCTTTGTTAGTGTGCGCCTATAGGTCATAAAAGGAAGCTACTGTGAAAATTTTAAGTTTGTAGCGTCAGTGGTTTAGGCTGTCTGTTGATGATCAGTCAGTCAGTCAGTCAGTCAATCAGTCAGTCAGTCAGTTAGGACAAGCTTCTTTATATTATTATAGATATAATAAATTATTTCGTGTAACAATACTGTATATTATATCGCGGTGAGAATACGCTTGAGTACACTTTAACAATGACTGTCCGTTTTAATCCCCAAGTACGTATACTTATTATTGTATACCTTATTATTATATATTGTGACTAATTCTGTTGTACACAATCTCTAAACCTAAACTAAAATGACAGGCCTAAATTTATTCCTATCTCTTTCACAGTGCTCACTGCGGAAAAGGATGGCAATAGATTTAGACCTGTCATTTTAGTTTAGGTTTAGAGATTGTGTGCAACAGAATTAGCCACATTGTATACCTTATTATTATGAGTTACTTCGATGCTACATGTATGTACCTTTTATTGATTGTTACCATAGGTAATTTTGAATTGTAGGTACTTACTACTAGTAAAGTACTCTTGTAATAACAATATCATGTATCGACTAGCGAAAAACTGACCAACCTCCAGGCAAAAAATGGTGCAATTGCCCGATTATAGGAAGTGAGGAGGGACCCGGTATTTCTCGCCATGACTTTAGATTATCGTTGTTCTCATTTGTACTGATACTTGCGCTGTTTACTGCGACTGATCTGTAATAATGATAATTTTTAATGGCAGTTTTTATTCAATCTTCTTCTCGAGTCGATGGTCACCACGGACAGCACAAAAAGCCGCAACCGCGATAGTTCGGTCGGTAGCCGCATGCAGCTCCTCGTTCTTGCAGGTTGTCGGGCATGCAGGGCACCCAGTCAGTCAGTCAGTCAGACCGCCAATGCACTCCGTATCATGTTTAAAAATGAAACCCCACTTCGCTTTTTTCATTCAATAAGAATTTAAATAATAATATTTTATTAAAAATATTTTCTTCGTACAAACTTTACCACCCATTTTCACTCCTTTGAAGATGTTTCAATATCCTTCCTGGTGCACCAACTTCTAGGATACTCAAGGAATATTTCCTCCAAACAAATCTTTAAATTCACCGGTAACGTGATTGTCTAAGGCCTAGGCCGCACTGCGAAATTTATTCGCGTGAATTTTTTCGCAAAATTCTGTGACATATGGGAATGTATGAAGCTGCACGCACATGCGATTTAAAATTCGCGAGAAAAATATATTAAAATGCGGAATATAAACCGCGCGAATAATTTTCGCAGTGCGGCTCCGCTCTAAAAGCTGCATTATTCATTGTCGCAGTCTCAATTGTGATGATTGGCTGAAGATGTTTTGAACAAGCTAATAGCAAGAGTGTTTTGGCCAATCGGAGGTGATTGCGATGGCAATCCTGTAGTTTTAATTTTTACACAATCGACGTCCTTTAGATGTGCATTGTTTATAAATCAAGATACTCTTTTATAACTATCCAGAAACCCGTTGAATTATGCACAAAATTTAATCCAAATCGGTCAAGCCATTTAGGAGTTAGGTGACAAATACACGCAGGTACAGAAGAATTATACTCATAATATTAAGATAAATAACTAAATAGACTAGGTAATGGTTTCCATTATAGAAGCAAGTACCAACCTTGTCAACTGCTTACTAGCGTTCGTTATTATTGAAGCTGATCTTCTAACAGTCTGCATTTTTTTACTTCACACCACGGAATAGAAAAATATTATTTTGTTTTCTATTATTAACTAAACACTTCCGTATGTACACATCTAGTTTCAGTATGTACTTTGAACGTTCTAATAAATACTTCAGTGTTTACTAAAACAAATAATCGCTTATCACCGATACGAGCTATCACTAGATAGCGTCGTACATAGGTGAATGATTGTCCGTGATCATGGAGGTTATGATATCACCGCGACCAAATGCTATCCATGTCCGGCAGCCCTGGAACAAATTTTTTAGTGATTTTTTAATGATTTTTTAGTGATTTTTTAGTTTCGACGAGACGACCAACTTTTTTATTTACGAAAATTCTCGATGAAGGTACGTACTCGAGTGCGCAGGTGTTAAAAATTTCGTTTCGCTCGGGTAGGAAATCGTTCCAGTAAATTTGTAGGACTATGTAGCCATTTCATTATACAAGTATTTACTAAGCTGCATACAAAAATCAGCTAGTTATTGATATTCTACAGCGTCCTCCACTCCGAATATTTCCAAATAATGAGGTTATAAAAATGATTAAAAATTATTGATAACTAGTTGATTTTTTGTATGCAGCTTAGTAGATACTTGTATAATAAAATGGCCATGTAGTCCTATAAAAGTGGAACGATTGCCCACCCGAGCGAATCGAAATTTTTAACACCTCCCCACTCGAGTAGCTACCTCCATCGAGAATTTTCATAGATAAAAAACTTGTTTGTCTCGTCAAAACGAACCTACTCATGAAAATTCAGCTTGTTATTAATCAATAAAAAGTTTTTTTCCAGGGCTGCCGTACTATAACCTTGGTTGGTTTAAATTGACGCAGACGCCCGCGCTCCGCAAACACGGCGGTCACGTGTAGAGATTTGTATTCATAGAATAATAACGTTGTAGCACGGAATAGATGAATAAATAAGTAGAATGCAGCTGTAGACGTGCCATTGTATTACATATAGCATTTATTAGAAAAGGAAAAGATATAGGAATATTAAGGGGCCTGTTTCACCACCTTCACCTCCACAGTTTCCACGGGATTTTGAAAAACCGAAATCTATAGCTTATAGGTAGATACTATAGCAAACTTCCTTGAAAGTAGGTATAAAGGTTGGAAAAGGGAACGGGGACGGGAAATCCACGATTCCCTCGAGATTTTTGAAAAACCGAAATTTACGCGGGCAAAGCCGCGGGCAAAAGCTAGTATTCAAATAAGAGTCAAAATTCGTTAGCATGACGCGTCCTAGGAAGAGACTCTCCTTAAATTATAAGCTTCAACACTTCATTATGTTAATTAGGTGCTGAGTAGCTGGAATTAGTCTAAAACGCGGTTCCGAAATCCAATTACACGACGATATTATAATGTAGACTGTAGAGGATTCCCATGTTAAGATTCCTATTTATAGGATAAAGGAAAGATAATATACAATGTATTCAGTATATTATCAAAACACCAAACCAGCTTTCGGAATGGATACACAAATGTACTTAATTAAAAATTATGTATACCATTATAGCCTTTTAATGTCCCACTACTGGGCACAGGCCTCCTCACTCATAGGAGAGATGCTCTCCGAGGCACGGGGGCGAAACACCGCCAACTACCAACTTCTGGCTGGTGTTGAGAATTTCTTGACAGAAAAACCCAATACATGACAATTTTTTTGCGCGACCCGGGAATCGAACCCAGGACTTCGTGATGAGCAGTCGAATATGTTAACCACTAGACCAACGAGGCAAAATTATGTATTGTATATATTGTTTAAATGAATTTTGAGATAAACCCAATTAAAAAAATTAGCTTATAATGAAAAGAACAATAATAAAAGACCACCTACCAGAGAACTCTTTACAGGCATTGAAAATAGTAGAGTATATAATATTATATATTTTCAGTAAATCAAAATCTAAAATATATTAGGAAACATACCTGAAACGGATCGGTACCGCAGCCGTAGTATCTTTGTCATATTGTCATGTGATCATCTGGGTTATTCTCTAACTTAGTTAGCAACTGAAAATAGTTGCCATCGAATTAGTTTGATATACATTGCTGCTTTACTGTGGGAAATATAAAGTGTTTTCATAATTTTACACAGTAAAGCAGCAATGTATATCGAACTAATTCGTTGGCAACTATTTTCAGTTGCTAACTAAGTTACAGAATAACCCCCCATGAAGGAGCATTCATTCAAATAAGACCACTGTGGAGTAAGGGTCAGCTAATAAAGTACGTCGTATACTACAACATAGGTACACAACATAGCCGTTTAAGTGGATTAGGGCAAATTAGGTATATATAGGGTCCACCCTCCCCCCCCAAATGACATTCCATTGCCATTTGTGGAGGCGGCCATCTTGGATTTGCATAGTGCTATTCTACTAGTCAAGCCCTTTCGTTTGATAATCCTATTGAGGGAGTTGTGAAAAATATGTAATCCGCCATTTTGTGGCGGCGGCCATGTTGGACCAATTTTCATGAAACATAGCTAACAACACTCTCGACTAATTCACCTTTCAAACAAAAAAAAAAACGCATTCAAATCGGTTCACCCGTTTGAGCGCTACGGTGGAACAGACAGACACACATACGCACAGACACGTCAAACTTATAACACTCCGTCGTTTTTGCGTCGGGGGTTAAAAAGGTTTTCTAAATCTCCTTGGTTATCGTTTTCATATGGATACTAGCGGTCCGCCCCGGCTTCGCCCGTGGTGCATAATATATAGCCTATAGCACTAAGGGATCACGTAGGTACATATCCAACAGTTAAAGAATTTTTGAAATCGGTCCAGTAGTTCCTGAGATTAGCGCGTTCAAACAAACAAACTCTTCCGCTTTATTATATTAGTATAGTATAGATTATCAACTTAGGTGCGTTAACTTTAAGTATCTAAACACCTAGGTAAGATATATTTTTATTTTACACTAGATGATGCCCACGGCTTCGCCCGTGTGTATTTAGGTTTGTAAAAATCTCGTGGGAACTTTGATTTTCCAGAACAAAAAGTAGCCTATCTGTAGTAAGTAGTAACCCGTCCACAAAACGGAAAAATTCCGTGGGATCCTTACGATTTCGGAATGCAATTCCTTACAGCATCAGGGTTGAGGAGTTGGACATGTACCTACTCGAGGTCATTCAACAATACTTTAATTGGTATCCCCAATATCAATTTAAATAACTGACAGTGCCTAAATCCTATTAGTTTTGGGGATCAGATCCCCTACAGCATCAGGATTGAGGAGTTGGAATCCACATTTTTTGTAGGACAGTGTCGCAATGCTTCTCTATCGATTAAAAAAAAAATTACGCAAATCGGTTCAGAAATCTCGGAGATATCGGTGTACATAGGTAGAAAAACACAACTCCTCCTTTTTTGAAAGTCGGTTAAAAAAGTAGCCTATGTTACTCCCTGGTTAATTCTCTATTTGTATGTGAAAGTCCCGTCAAAATCGGTTCATCCGTTCCAAAGATTAGCCCGTTCAAACAGACAGACAGACAGACAGACAGACAGACAGACAAAAATTTTAAAAACGTGTGATTCAGTTATAGTATCGTTTAAATAACCATATGAGCTTAATATGAGGTGGTTATTTTGATATTACAGACAGACACTTCAATTTTATTTATTAGTATAGATTTCTTTGTGTAAAATTTTACATTTCTTTGTGTAAAATAAAAATATATCTTAAGTGTAAGTGCCTCACTTACAGTCGCTAGATGGCGATGGCGCTGTATGTGAAAAAAGATTTTCCCGCTTTTCTGTTGAAATTTTTCCTGAATTTTCTTTGTTATAAACCTCACGGAGCCCGAGACCTTTCCAACGAATGCAAAACCGTGGAAATCGGTTCGTGCGTTCTGGAGTTATAGCGTCAGGAAGGAAAATCCGACTTATTTTTATATAGTAGAAGATTATCATTGGATATATCAGGGATAGAAATTCTAAACATTCAGCCATTACGCATCAATTGCTTAAAGGGTTGAACGAGAAAACTGTAAAGGTCGTCATGTGTTAATATCGAATTTACATGGTCTATTCCCTTTCGAGCGGAATTTGTTTGAATAGAGGCTTTAATTTAATTCATTCAAAGAGATATCGGGATTATCCTTTTCGTATTTTATCAGCGAGGGAGATCAGGGGGTCAAAACCTGTTTACCCGTTTTGGTTGACTGAATTTCAAATAAACTCTCCATAGAGTTGCGTTGAAAACTATTGTATCTATTTAATTTATTCAGCTAGAACCTTGGCATACAATAGATAGACACATATTCCAATAGTTTAGTTTATTCTGAGTCGGTTTTGCGGAAAAAATCGTCTAGTAGGTAACAAGTATTAATTAAAAATTAAAAAAAACTCGACATTCGCTATTTTGTGGTGGCAGCCATCTTGGATTTACATAGTGCTATTCTACTAGTTAAGCCCATTCATTAAATACCCATATTGAGGGAGCGGTGAAAAAATATGTAATCCGCCATTTTGTGGCAGCTTGGACCGATTTTCATCAAACATAGCTAAGAACACTCTCGACTAATTCACCTTTCAAACAAAAAAAAAAACGCATTCAAGTCAGTTCACCCGAGCGCTACGGTGGAACAGACAGACACATATACACACAGACACGTCAAACTTATAACATCCCGTCGTTTTTGCGTCGGGGGTTAAAAAGGTTTGAAAATAACATGCTAAGGGAATAAGGTATAATTTGTTTGTAAATCTATTTGCTACATGTCTGGATGATCCATTCAGAAATGTCGCACTTCAAGATTGATTTATTTTAGTACAGAGATAGGTATGTAAAGTTTCCTTGGTTTATTTTTCAACAAAGATTTATAGCGAAAGAAAAGGACAAAGCCATTACGGTAGCTGACTTTGATCGTTGAGAGTTTTCCTCTGAGATCTGAATTTTTGTATCTTTGGAATATACGTTTTCGTGCCATTTCAAATTTAGTATGTAATCTTCATTTTTAACCGACTTCATTGTATAATACTCAGAATTCATTGTTCGCAAAGAAAACACATCAATGTTGATTTTAAATTGTCCAACCTACTTAGTTATCTCGTCGCAATTTATTGACAACGCAAGGCCTAAACTTTGCGAGGCCTAAACCTGGATTTTGAGATTTGAAATTCAGAGGATTTTTCAAATTCTTCAACAGCCCTTGACTGCGATTTCACCTGATGGTAATGACGAAGAAGTCTAAGGTAGAAGCGAAGTCTAACCTAGAAGAGATATGGCAGTTTTTATTGAACTCATACCCCTGATCGGGGTCTACTACTCGGCATCGTACCGGAACGTTAAATTGCTTGGCGGCATAGCTTTGCCGGTAGGGTGGTAAATATCTACCTTGAAGTCTCTCATCAGACCAGAGACAATTTAGAAATTATAAAAATTCCAAATTGCTCCTGTCGGGAATCGAACCCGGAATCTTCCACTTATAAGACCACAGCGCTCACCACTGCACCGTTAGTTGTCGCTAGTCGTCAAATAGCCCAAGAAAGAATTTTTTTTTGTATCGCAAAGGGGTGAAAACCGGAGGTAAAGTTTGTATGAGAAACATTTTGTAAACTAAATCCACGCGAACAAAATCACGGACGCTGGCTCTTCTCAGTTACTAATATTGCGGAAAAACAACAAATAGCTCTAGAGAGTGGAATGCATTACCGCGCTGAATCGCCAATTCTGCGCGCTAAATTGAGCCAGCCTCTTTTCTTTGTCATCTAAGGACGGAAATAAGAGAAAATTTAATTACGTGCCGACGAAAGAATTCCTGAATTACTACAAAAAAGCCTTAATTCGGTAAGTGGGCGAGAATGAGGGACTAATGGCCGGTATCACTCGAACTTGGGAATCCATTACACGGGACATATGAGATTCGTTCCAATCTGTACGGAGATTGAAATAGATCTACGGACGAGATCTCGCCATTAGAACTTTTAGTGAGGCCTCTTCTAAGAGCAAACAATTCATTTACCCATCTGCAATAGGTACTTATTCCACTTATAATTTATTCGTATGGGTGAAAATATTTCATGTGGTGTCATGTAAGTTTGGTGTGTTTGTAAATTGAATGATTCTATAGAACAAACCTGTTCAGCTATAATACCTGAAGGTACAGCTGTAATCTCTAGATCTATCGGTTTAGGATCTGCGTTGTGTAACAGTCAGGGACGGTAATCTTGTAGGTATAGTCATTCGGGGTAACTGAGCGCAGTGGGTAAGTGAGCGCATCGCCTATATTTCCGGAACTATGTGTGAGGGAGGGGGGGGGGTCTATAAGAAGAGAGATACTTTGTCTTAGGGTTCATACGCATTAGCGGTCAACCGCGCGGCTAGCCGCTTTTATATTTTTATATGCAACCGCTCATATTGTACGCACTAAACCGCGACGAAATTCTATAAAAGCAGCTAGCCGCGCGGTTAGCCGCACACGCGGTTGACCGCTAATGCGTATGAGGGCTTATATAGATTTGAGTAAAACTAGCATGCCAAAGTTAAATTAAATTAAAAAAAAAAAAATTAAAAATTTATTTATTCATGCACCTTAAAAATGTTTAATGAATTTAGTTTAAAACAATCTCGAAATGTTATAATTGATCTGAAAGGTGAAACAATCGCAGAAAAAGTTGTAATAGTTTCGGGACATATCGACAGTTGGGATGTAGGCACGGGAGCTATAGATGACGGAGGTGGAATGATGATAAGCTGGTTTGTTCCGGTTATTTTAAATTATTTGAACTTGTGGCCTAAAAGAACAATAAGGTTTATTAATAATAATAACAAAGTTAAATTAAATTAAAAAAAAAATTAAAAATTTATTTATTCATGCACCTTAAAAATGTTTACACATAAATTACAATGTACCTTGATAACTGCATTAGTTACAAAACTGTGTTGCAGTTATCAGTAGTGGCGAACTAATTTTGACATGACACTGCGCCGTGTGACATTTTGTTAACTTTTTATTCGCAATTAATTAAATTATTAATTTTTTCTGCCTATATGAAATGTTTATTTCAGTTTGCTTGTATTTATTTTATTGTTAAAAAAGAAAACATCAATGCCGTTAGCTATCCTAAATAATAAACTTTGGTACAAAATTCACTTGGTTTTCTCGTATTGGCAGTAACCAATAAATCCGTTCGGTTGATTTATTACGCTTAGTTATTTGAAATAGCTGCATCCATAAATCATTTTGAGATTTGTTTCTCTGCTGGGTATGAATTTGTTTGTAAATTTATTTTTCTGTATGGTTCAACAGTTGCCTAACTTTTAAATTTTTTTTGAAACTAACTATTTTTTGATAAATATCAATATTTAAATTAATGCACATCATGCCTCTAAACAAATCTCTAGATGCGTTGTCTAACATTCAGTGATAGTACTCTTTTATAGGTATAGAGATAGATGACGTAATTTGAGATTTTCATTAGAATATTAATAAAACCAGTCACCATGTATTCGTGTATCCCAAAAGCAAAACGTAATAATATATATTAAATATTGTGAGCATTCAGTATTGTTAAGAAAATAAGAAAAATGTTCCAGTTTCTGATACACTTTATTTTTATCTTTTATGTACCTATGAAATATAATGTAGTAATTAAAAACAAACGTAATATTTCAATGTGCTCAATGCTCATAGTTATTTAAAAATAGTTACAACAAAATAGGTAATTTAATGTTTTTTTTAGCAATGATATACCCGCGGCCACGTAGATTGAACACTGAACGAAACGTGGAGGGGATAGCTGCGTATGGGAACTGTCACGCACGTAATACATTACCCCTTCCACTTTTCCTCAGCGTTCAATGTTCGTGTCGATGTTTATACGAGTATGTTCACTTCGTACGTACTTCACACGTACAAACTTCACAATGGAATCGCAAAAGGTAAATCTGCAATGACATATGCAACTGCAGCCCAAAATGCTGCGCATTTGACGACATTGGTTTTATTTTGAGCGGTTAACGTATCAGCTTGAGAGTGGTGATACCAGAAGTATCGATCATCTCTGTTAAGCAGTGAAGCACTCGGCATCCCTAACTTCACAAAAAGTTCAATGTCAGATCCTGTGATATTTGCATATCTTAATTTATCTATAGGTGAAAACAGTTTCAAAATATTTGTCATTAAACATCGTACATTTTCAGACCCAGTAACTTCTAACCCTAGTGGCTCAAATGTTCCCGCATCCGATTCCATCATGAAATCAACATTAAATAATTCATCAGCATGTTGTCTTAAATATGAAGCTGCTCCTATAAAGCCAGGCTCTTCAGAAGTCCATAGAATACACCTTATTGTTCTTTTAGGCCACAAGTTCAAATAATTTAAAATAACCGGAACAAACCAGCTTATCATCATTCCACCTCCGTCATCTATAGCTCCCGTGCCTACATCCCAACTGTCGATATGTCCCGAAACTATTACAACTTTTTCTGGGATTGTTTCACCTTTCAGATCAATTATAACATTTCGAGATTGTTTTAAACTAAATTCATTAAACATTTTTAGGTTCACTACAATTCTTTCACCTCTGTTATAAGCCCTTTGGAAAAAGTCTGCATCTTCTAGAGTAATGGCAGCTGCAGGAATTTTCCTTATATCATTCTCGTAATATAGTGCACCGGTATGTGGAGTGTACAAAGAGAACGGTGTAATACTTCTCACTAATGCTGCAGCTGCCCCCTGTTTTGCCGCTGCTGTAGCAGAATGTGTTCGGTAGTTTACAGTTTCTTCATAGGTGGTAAAATAAACATTAAATAGGACAATTTTTCCTAGAACGCTTTGACCGAGCGCTTCGAGTTCTGCAAAATTGTTGACAACAATTACATCGGCTGTTATTCCCATGGGAGGTGTTGGCACGCTCGGTCCAAGACCTAATATCGTCATATTTCTTGCTCGAGGAAGTATCATCGTTAAAGATTCATATCCCCGTTTCCAAGAAGGGACCTGTAAATACAATTATGTTTCAGTAATATTACTTATAATCGGTTGGGTTTCAAATTGATATAGATCAAACAACGGGTTTACCGTAACGCGCTCCGTTCTGACATCATTGAGTCCGCTATCTAATGTAAGGTTAATCATATAATTAATAGCTCTTTCTAAAGTTTCACTTCCAGATGGACGGGCTCCAAATTTGTCAATAAACTTTGAATATCTGAAATTAATAAAATTTCTGCAGTAAATAATTTATTTTTGATTAATTTCATTGTAGTTAGTACGAGTAGCTGATCCACGAGTTTATCCGCGTGGATTTAAATTTTTGAAAAATGTTTCTTCATACAAACTTTACTACCCCTGTTCACTCCTTTAGGGATGGAATTTGAAAGAATACCTACTTAGTAAACGTCTTTGAGTAACTCAAAGAAGGTACTCAAGAATACATACTTTCTCATAATTTCAAATTTTAAGTCCACCGGATTAGTCTGTACGTTATCTGTTATTTACGGGTACCTACTGTTTTATAGGTATAGAGAAAACTTAAAAATTATAATTTTTTTAGACTTACTTCTCATAGAAATCTTCAGCGATTTGTTGTGAGTTGATAGTGTTCATAATGTGATTTACAGTGGGCTTGTAAAACGAAATACTCTGTGCCAGAGTCCTTGTGAAATCACAGTAGTTTATTGGTTCATCTGTTAATTCGAGTTGTTTAGTAAATATCGATAGGAGGAAGACAATAATAGACAGAGTTACAATAGTTTTAAAACACATTCTGCTAGCTTTTTGCATTTAACTTTTACTTCAACTTATTGAACTACAACATTTAGCACCAAAAGCTGTTCATAGCATAAACATAAAGTTTTAAATTAAAAAAAATTTAAAACTTATGATTGACACTAAAACCTATATTGTGATGAATTAATTTGTTGAAAAAAACAACAAGCAAGGTGAATAAAAAACGTGATAGTCTAACGTGCTTCAGATTTTAGCTAAAAATTTTAAAGCAGGTAGGTATAATATTATTTTATCGTTTTGCATGTAATGTGTATCATGTTTTTTATTTGACAGGCGCTAAATTAATAAATGTGCGTGACTACGCTGCAAATTGATTCCTAGAATTCGATTTAATTTTGAGTGAAACGTGCTTCCTTACACGTATACATACATAATATTATATATTAGTTATGTAATGATTTGATTTGCATTTCAGTTTAAATGTGGATGATTGTGTTCAAAATATTTAATATTATGATTCCCCATTTAGCACGAAGCCACAGCAAGCTCCAGTGATAGTTTTTAAATACATGTATTTTTACTTTATTTTACTTTTTATTATATTCTGCAACCATTCCGTTTTATTACGCGGTAAAGACCATATCGATGGCGAAGTACCAATAACTCCTAAGCCGAAATCAATATTTTACACAAAGTGAAAAAAACGTGATTTCTTGACTAATAAAAAATGTTAAATGAGTTATTTCTTAAGAATAATAATACTTAATGCTTTATTTCTGATATTAAATTATTATATTTTATGATAGTGAAGTAGGTATTCGGTTAGTTAGGAGGTATAGATCGACCAGAATCTCATGAAAAATAGGGAAATTAAATTTTGTAGTAAGCAACACTAGGTTAACTCGGCTGCCTAAGTGATAGACAAAGTAGTTACATTCAGAATACCTTACCTGGGATCGTTTCACGAAACAAAAAATCAAGCAACTGCATTTTAAATACAAAAACAAAGTAATCAACATCCAATTACTTTGTTTTTGTGTTGTGCTTGTTGTTTACTTTGTTTTTTATTCCGGGTTAACATTTATATTCCGGGTTAGTGAGTGCAGTTACTTTGTTTGGGCAATTTAAATTTCAGTAAAGGGTTCAAATTATTTGAAATATTAAACTGTGGTAAAAAACTACTCGACATAAAACTTTTGTTAATGCAAAAAGTCAATTTCACAAAAAATGTCAGTTACTTTGTTTATCGCTAGGGCAGCCGTAGTGTTGCTAACCTTGGAATTTCATTTACGTATTTTTCATGAGATTCTGGTCGATATATATTGACTTTAAATGATTTTCATGAAAAATGTCAGATAAGAGGTATAGATAGACCACATTTTCTGTGAAATGGCAAAAAATGAAACTACGGCTGTCATCTTAGAATTTCATACAATTTGACTACAGGTTAGTGTTGTCCGTTCCTTAAACATAAAATACCTACCTAATTAATTATAATAAGAAAAATCTTTTCGGAAATTAATATAGAATCCGTAATTATTTCTTAGCATTAATGATGCCAAAAGCTATTAAAAGTGATGTCTGGAATAGAATTCTGAAAATAAAGACATTTTTTGCAGAATCAGGCTCCGATTATTTCATAATAAAATCGAATAAATACAAGCGAGTATCTGCTGGTACAGTATTATCAAGTGCAACCGGTTTGAGAGCTGTTAAAACCCATTTAAAAACAGACTAAATTTATCATCAGTATACTTACGTAATATGTAAAATATACACATTAAAGTAACGATAATATATTAATGCGTCTTGGCGGGAGTGCATGTGATGCGATGAGTCGTAGTGAATCCCAGATTAGGATTACTAGTCGCGGGCGACTTCTCGTACCTCATAGTACGTACTGTTATGGGATTTTCGTAAATTTGTCGAATAAATGATTGTATGGCAATACTAAGGCGATACTAGCGACCTCCCTCAGTTCACAGATATAATGGTCGCACTATATTGGCACTTCGCCGTCGATATGTCAAAATCTGACACAGACCATCACAGGATGAAGGAAAGAAGGAAAGGACCTGAAAAGACCGAGCAATCCCCTATAAGTTTTTCCAAGCTACGTGACATTGGCGAAGTAAATTGTGCCATGTAGGTCGTGTAGGCATGATACCAAACTAAGAAGAAGGAATTGACGTGAGGCCTATTCCGTTATAGCAACTGTCGACATAACACTATGGATATACTTAGTAAAACTTGTTACTGCCTAATTATATGTTACGATGTCTGTCATTTTGTTCCCAAAGTTCTGTAATTACCTTGTAATTACACCGTCGCTCGAGGCACGACATCACCTGTAACCATAAATTATTATGTACACTCTATAGAAATATAATATGTAAATCAGTATCGTGAGTTTGTCATTAACTCGACACTCGACTCGTATGCTTAGTCTCACTTTGCAGCGCTCCTAAACTTTATAGTATACTATTGATCGAATCACAATGACTTTAGAGTAAAATGGACCTAAATTGACTTAAATTAAGGTTTGAGTTCGCCAATACATTCAGCATTCGAAAACAGTCAGCGCCCCAAGCAGAAAATTTTTAATGTTGTAAAATAAATATTTGAACTATTGAATTACGACTTTAAAATAAGAGTCTTTGGGTTAATTTTGCTCTGAAGTCATTGTGTGTCGATACTCGAATTTTGAATTGATCATCGTTGCCACTATGTAAATAGTGGGACTAAGCATACTGGTTGGATTGCTTTAATAACGCATTCTCGTTTTAGTGGGGTTGATTGTGTATACGAGTATATGCGTACCGGTAAATATTTGACACTGTTCATAAACGATATTACTATATTTATAGATACCTACTTTGATAAGTATGATCTTCAACGAAGTTGTGAGACTTGTGACATCAAAGGCGAAATGGTACACCAACACAGCTCTGACGCGCGGAATCAAAGTCCGCCAACCTGCATTGGAGCAGCATGACGGATGCAAGCTCTAAATCCATCTGTCCTGTGAGAAAGGCGCGGCAGTACCTTTTTTTTTTTTTTTAAATTGAATAATAGGCTTACGCTTGACAACAATCATGCCTGAAAAGCCATGATGAGGTCTAAGCTGAAACGCGCTTGCCTAGAAAATGCCTATTCACTCTTGCCTTGAAGGTACTCAAGTCGTACGAGGAGGGGAACACGGAAGCCGGAAGGTCGTTCCACACCCTAGCGGTTCGTATCAGAAACGTAGATCGAAAGCGCTATAAAACGGCTATACTATAGAAAGGCTGTAGCAGTAAGTGTTTCATGCACATGGATCCACGTACCTACTCTGACAAAATATGGACTCCAAATGTATTTATACATGGTATTTGTAATTAACTTAAAATATGGACAACAAGCCTTTCATGATATAAATGGGTTAAGAAAGCCTTCTATTTCGCTGATATATTTAATTAATAACACATGCAGGCTTTAAATGATGCCTGTTTATAATACAACGTTAGTTTTACTTTGCGCAAAAACCGAAACACGTATCAAATATTTTTACATTAAGAATATTTATACAAAATTTCAAAAAAATATAATGAAAAGTAACGAAGTTATAAGCTTGTTAAGTTGCGTCGTTGTCCTCGAAAAAAATGGTCACCGCAAGCCGTCGCCGCAGCGACTTGCGATCGACGCGAGTTGAATGACCGCCGCTGTGTGCCGACCGTCAGCTGATGCGCCGTAAATCATTGTGTCTAAGCTTGTAGGATTTCAAAATATTTTTGGACAAAAATATAACACTATATAAAAATGGTTGGATTCGATTTTGTTACTGATTTTGAACAAACTACTTTCAGGTTTTGCGTAAAGTAAAACTAACGTTGTATATGTTTCTACACCAACTAATGTTATACTTATTGTTATTATGTATCAAATAGTTGAAAGAAGAAACTGTAACAATGTTTTCTAAATCTAAATTGATTGAACGAGGATTTGTCCCCTCTAGTCGATTTAGTTTTGATTGTGTGTAACCGAATTAGAGATTTTTGCATCTTTAACTTCTTTTAAATAATACCTATTGTCTATTTTACCCTAGTTTTATTTGAATCAAACCTCGAACTGAACTTCGTCACCATAGAAATTTACTATATTATCAAGAATAATAGAACGGTCTTGTGGGAGGAAAACGCGTGCCAACTTGTGTACCGTTGTACACAAGTTTCCAAAGTCACACTCAATACGCACCGAGATCTCGACGTAATTTATTTGTTTTAGTGCACAAAAATAACCATGAAAGAGCTATTTTGCGCTATTTCGAAATGTAAACACAAAATTTCAGAAATAAATCACAAAAATGGAGGTATTTCCGAACACACGTAAGTGTTTATTTCGACACGCGTGAATTCTTAGTAAACAGTGATGATCGCCGATCTACCTTATCTATGTAATATGTATGTCTGTGTTCGTCACCGCGTGACAAAGACACATATGTGGATGGTTCACGAAAAACTTGTTCGCTGAAAAGTATATACCTAATCCACTGTTCATTCTAGTTGGAAAACGACAGTATCTCGTAGACAGGGGACACCAAATAAAATTACAAGTTCCCTGAAGCACTTTTGCATATCAAATCGTCTGCAATTACTCTATTACCTTTAGCTTAGCTCTCTAGAGATATAAAATGTCAGAAATGCTTAAGAGTATAAATTATTTCCAACGCGAGCATTTTCTGCTTTCATTTAGTGAAGAAAATAGTTTAATTTAAATGCCAACTACTGTTCTTGTATCAGTTACGCCATCTTGGATTTGCAATAGTGCTATTCTACTAGTCAAGCCCTTTCATATTTTGATACCCATATTAAGGGAGTTGTGAAAAAATATGTAATCTTCCATTTTGTAGCGGCGGCCATCTTGGACCGATTTTCTTCAAACATAGCTGACAACACTCTCGACAAAGTCACCTTTCAAACAAAAAAACCGCATTCAAATCGGTCCACCCGTCGCCACAGGGGAACAGACAGACAGACACACACACATACACACACACACACACACGTCAAACTTATAACACCCCGTCGTTTTTGCGTCGGGGGTTAAAAAAATATTTCTTTTATTCATTAATTATTGTCATCCGTTTTCTTTGAGAAACTTTTTCCGATCTAGGAACACAAAGCAGCATTTGCTAGTCTCCAATCTAAACAATTTAGCTTTTGCTAGTCGTCAGGATGCAAGCTATTTATGCTCTTTGTCAAAATCGGTTCAGCGGTAAAGTTTCCGTTTAAGTCAAAATATTATTAAGGAATGCTTTTCACGTTTCTACACACATCAAACATTAGTGTTAACTCCAGTCAACTGTGATCAAGTTTTACGTATGCAGGAAGTCATTTTTTTCAGAATATCAGAAAAGAGGTGCCAAGATATTTTTATTCAAGCCCACAAAATATGTCAAAATATATAAATAAATATATAACCTACCATTTCCTTATGGCGTCGTTCCTTATTAACTAAGTATTTGGAGTTGTTCCCGCATACCTATCTCCAGTTTAAATGAATTACCTGCCAGAAAGAGAGGCGTGTGAATTATTCATGGCCGCCCTCCGTTTTTCTGCTCACTATAACCAACATCATGCTCAGGCGTGGTCTGAATTATTTTGCACCATTTCGTATCAAAGTACAAACACACTAGTCACACTAATATTATAAAGGCGAAAGTTTGTGTGTGTGTGTGTGTACGTGAGTGAGTGCGTGCGTGCGTGCGTGTGTGTGTGTGTGTGTGTGTGTGTGTGTGTTATGTTCTTACTTAACACATAGGCTATATAGGTTATCCTAAAAAAATTCACAGTTCCCGCGGGATTTTGAAAAAACCGAAATTTGCTACACCAATCTACAGGCACAGCTAATATGTAGATTACTATAGCAAACTTCCTAGAAAGTAAGTATAAAGATTGGAAAAAGGAGTGGGAACAGGAACCGGAAATCCACGATTCGCTCGGGATTTGTGAAAAATCGAATCGCGGGCGAAGCCGCGGGCAAAAGCTAGTTAATTATGCTTGTGTAGAGGTAGGTAAGCCGATTTGACAAACTGTAAACCAATCGCTACTAACATTATAAATGCGAAAGTATGTGCTTGTTTGTTGGTTTGTCCTTCAGACACGTGGCACGCTGCAACAATGCTACGTTGGTGCTACGTATGTGGATCGACGTTATTTTAACCGACTTCAAACAAAGGAGGTTATCAATTTGACAGTATGTAAGTTACTTATATTATTGGAACTGCAAAATATCCCCATATGCTAATCTATACAAACATACAAGATTTCATAAGTGTATGTATGTATGTATGATTCTCCGCGGATTTATCTGAAACTGTAAATCGGATTGTGAACATTCTTTTTTATTGGCTTACATATACTTCAACTTATTGTTAGGGAACTTTAAGCAAACTTGCAAGTTTCATCAAAATCGGTTCGGTAGTTTTCTGTTGAGTGTGTAGTGAAGTCGGTTTAACTTTTAATCTTTTAGATTTTATCACTTGTTGCATAGGTGTATTTGAGACCTTAATAAATTAAGTACAATATTATTATTTAGCCAGAGATGGTTATCCACCACCACCAACACAGCCTTTTAACGTCCCACAGCTGGGCACAGGCCTCCTCTCTCATAGGAGAGAGGAATTTAGAGCTTAGACCCGCCACGCTACTCCAATGCGGGTTGGCAGGCTTTAATGACAATTGTCACAATATGATAGTGATAATAACCGGAATCGACTGCTTAACGTGCTCTCCGAGGCACGGGGGTGAAACACCGCCAACTACCAACTCTGGGCTGGCACTGAGAATTTCTTGACAGAAAAACTTAATACCTACCTAACAATTATTTGCCCGACCCGGGAATCGAACCTGGGACCTCGTGATCTGCAGTCGAATATGCTAATCACTAGATGAACGAGGCAATTATAGTTTTTAGTGAGGTGTATTATACGGAAGACATTTATTTATGCGCGGTTCGTAAATCCTTCCCAAGTTCCCTCCGACTGGTTTAGTTAGATCTTTACTAGACATGCAAAGGTATAATTATACGAAATTGCTCGCATTTCGTTTCAAGGCGAATACTGGCACTACATTATTATGTAATACTAGATGATACCCACGGCTTCGCCCGTGTGGATTTAGGTTTTTAAAAATCCCGTGGGAACTTTTGATTTTCCAGAACAAAAAGTAGCTTATCTGTAGAAACCCGTCCCCAAAACGGAAAAATCCCGTGGGATCCCCACGATTTCGGAATACAATTCCTTACAGCATCAGGGTTGAGGAGTTGGATATGTACCTACTCGAGTTCATTCAACGATAAAGTCTTTAATTGGTACCCCCAATATCAATTTAAATAACCGAAAGTTTCTAAAACCCATTAATTTTGGGGATTAGGTCCCCTACAGCATCAGGATTGAGGAGTTGGAATCCAAATTTTTTATAGAACAGGGTCGCAATGTTTCTCTATCGATTAAAAAAAAAATTACGCAAATCGGTTCAGAAATCTCGGAGATATCGGTGTACATAGGTAGAAAAACACAACTCCTCCTTTTTTGAAAGTCGGTTAAAAAAGTAGCCTATGTTACTCCCTGGTTAATTCTCTACTTGTATGTGAAGGTCCCGTCAAAATCGGTTCAGCCGTTCCGAAGATTAGCCCGTTCAAACAGACAGACAGACAGACAGACAGACAGACAGACAGACAGACAGACAAAAATTTTAAAAACGTGTGATTCGGTTATGGTACAGTTCAAATAACCGTATGAGCTTAATATGAGGTAGTTATTTCGAAATTACAGACAGACACTTCAATTTTATTTATTAGTATAGATTCGTACTGGGTGATAATGATAGGTACCTTAATTTTTTTCCTCTTTTAGATAAAGTAAGTAGTCACAATATAATGCGTAATTAAGTTTTCTTATATTTGTATAACATAAACTAAGCACCTACTCTATCTAACTAAATAGGTAACATTCTCATTAGGTATCCTCATCATCTTCATTTCAGTCGGCGAAGTTCCCCTGCTGCTCCCCTTTTTGACGACCTTTCTGTGGGCGCTGTGCCTTATTTTACAACTAGCGGATGCCCGTAGCTTCGTTCGAGTGGATTTGGGTATTTGAAAATCCCGCAGGAACTCTGTACTGTACTTTTCCTAAGCTTCTCTGAGCTCATACAATGTTAAAAACGGTTAAAAGTGTTTTACTCTTACCTAATCTATACTAATAAATAAAATTGAAGTGTCTGTCTGTAATTTCGAAATAACTACCTAATATTGAGCTCATATGGTTATTTGAACGATACCATAACCGAATCACACGTTTTTAAAATTTTTGTCTGTCTGTCTGTCTGTCTGTCTGTCTGTCTGTCTGTCTGTCTGTCTGTCTGTTTGAACGGGCTAATCTTCGGAACGGCTGAACCGATTTTGACGGGACTTTCACATACAAGTAGAGAATTAACCAGGGAGTAACATAGGCTACTTTTTTAACCGACTTTCAAAAAAGGAGGAGTTGTGTTTTTCTACATATGTACACCGATATCTCCGAGATTTCTGAACCGATTTGCGTAATTTTTTTTTGTAATCGATAGAGGAACATTGCGACACTGTCCTACAAAAGATTTGGATTCCAACTCCTCAATCCTGATGCTGTAGGGGACCTGATCCCCAAAACTAATGAAATTTAGGAACTGTTGGTTATTTAAATTGATATTGGGGGTACCAATTAAAGACTTTATCGTTGAATGAACTCAAGTAGGTATATCCAACTCCTCAACCCTGATGCTGTAAGGAAAATTGCATTCCGAAACCGTAGGGATCCCACGGAATTTTTCCGTTTTGGGGACGAGTTACTACAGATAGACTACTTTTTGTTCTGGAAAATCAAAAGTACCCACGGGATTTTTAAAAACCTAAATCCACACGGGCGAAGTCGTGGGCATCATCTAGTAGATATTATAAAAGCGATAGTTGAAAAAGGAAGCGGGACCGGGAACCGGAATACCACGACTCCCTCGGGATTTGTGAAAGATCGAAATTCACTCGGGCGAAGCCGCGGGTAGAAGCTAGTTCAATAATAATATCATCATCCTCATCATAATGTCCTCTCTCCTAATCCTCTCTCTCCTCGGATCGTTGTTTCAGTATAGACGTGTTTTTTGTGTCAATAAATTAAAATTTAAAAGAATTTTTGCTACATAAAATCATCAAAAATATTAGGAGTGCATGAAGTGCTGCAAGTAAAAGTGTCATTTCGCATATTGAGACTCTTCTGGCTATGCAAATCTGCACCCTATTGATATGTGAGTAAGAAACAATATCGCTGATCTTGAAGCATCAATTGAACTACGACTAATGGCTAACTAGGAAACTCATACGTAATACTAATACCGCAAGAGTAAATTTACGTTGTAATCCATTTTATCGTCGACGTCTTTATAATTTCTGTTGCCCTGGTATTTTCGACGAGTATGTCAAGCCGAGCGTCATCACCGTCCCCGGCCGTCGCCTCCGTCACTCGCACACAGCTGCATCACTGTGACTCTGAGCCGGCGTTATACTCGCCTACCGACAATAACGTAAACACTAGAACCCGCACGCATCTAAAGCGTAAGTTTGAGGGTAAGGAAGAAGAGTCATCTATTTTAGCGGAGATGCGCATGATGTTCTTGTCGTTCACAATAGAACAAGATAAAAAATTGTCCAATATACAGGATTCCTTAAATGATATTAGAACGCAAAATGCGGAAATTTTCAAAAATATTGAGTATTTGTCACAGGAATATGATGGTATTAAAAATAGATTGGACAAGTTTGAAGCTGAGCGAAAGGAGCATTTGACATATATTTCTACTCTTGAAAATAAAATCGAAAACCTAGAAAGAAGGTCCTTGTATTCTTGTGTTGAGCTTCGAAATATTTCAAAATCTAAGCAAAACGAGACAAAGGACGACCTAAAGGACATCCTTTCAAACTTGGGCTCTAAACTTTCTATGAATATACAACCCTCGGACATTAAGGATATTTATCGATCATACTCGAAATCGGAGACTCAAAAGCCGATTGTTGTAGAATTTACAAGTGTTCTAATGAAGGAAAACCTCATTTCAAATTATAAAAAGTTCAATAAAATGAACTCCGGCCGGAGATTCAGTACATCGAATATGAATATACCGGGCCCCGCACGACCAGTATACCTATCTGAGCTGTTAACTGGAAAGAGTAAACGGATTTTTTTCCTGGCACGCGATTTTGCAAAAACACACGAGTATTCCTTCTGTTGGACATCTCGCGGGCACATATACCTACGCAAAAAAGAGGGTGCCCCGCAAATTCGTGTAAACTCGGAGGAAGACTTAACTAAATTAAAGACTGGCTCTGTATGACTACTAAATGGAGACTTTTTGAAGTGTCGTAATACATCCGTGCTATATAATTATTGTTCTTACGACTATTGCACCTTTTTTAACTTGATGTTATTTTTAATGTATATCTCAAATCTACCAAATCCATTTTCTTATTCTATTAGAGTAATTTTGTTATACACACACACATATACACTTAACATACAGATACACTTTTATACAAACTATTATAATAATAAATACACATTTTTAAATAAACTACCTCCTTTTTACAGCAAGATTATGACGATGTTAATTTATTTAAAATGTCATACTTATTACTTTTATAGGACTATCGTAGTGACGTACACACATACTCTCGCTAAAAAAGATATAAATTCGAGATTCAAAAATAAACTAATTTGTTTGTTTTACTTTAAAATACATATTTTTCAGTCAGGCTTTTATAGCTGGTCATTCTATTTGCTCAACTAGAAAATTTAGTTTTAGTCCTGGACTTTGACTGGAAAGCTATAAATACTGATCTCACAAAACTAAGTAATATGACCTCATATCAGTGTGAAGCCGAATTATGTAGTAATTATATTTCAAACAACAAAAAATCCTTAAAAATCTTTCAAATGAATATTCGTAGTGTAAACTCAAATTTTGACGGCCTCCAAGTTTTATTAAAACGAATAAATTTACAAATAGATATTATTGTTTTAACAGAGTGTTGGCTAAAGAACGTTAGTCAGATACCTACTTTAACTGGTTATACACTGCACTATACAAGAGAAGTCGTAAATCGAAGCGACGGAGTCATAATATATGTAAAGAATGAACTTAAATGTACCCTAACTTACCCTAATTTGGCAGATGCGAGCTCGATAATGTGTAATATAAATGATAAATTAGGTCTCATTGCCATTTACCGATCCCCCTCTTTTAAGCAATTAGATAATTTTCTAAACAGTTTTAATACGGTTCTTGCAAATTTGAGACATTATAAGTCTCTTATTGTTGTGGGGGATATAAATATCAATATTTCTCAATCTAGCTGTGATAATCGCTCCCATGAATATTTGAATTTTATCAGTAGTCATGGTCTCCTGCCATCTCATTTATACCCAACTCATGACAAAAGCTGCATTGACCATGTTCTGCTAAAAACACAATTTAAAAATACTACTTTAGTACTAGATCCATCGGTTACTGATCACTCGCCAACAATTGTGTGTCTTGACATGAAAATTCCTAGGCAATATGTCCCAAAAAATCGACAAGTCATTGATTATACAAGTGTTAAAAAGTGTATTGATGAACAGAATTTTAATGCAATAGCTGACTCACAAGATCCGAACTATGCTGCAAATTTATTAGTTGATATTTTGAGTGGCATTATCAAGTCAAACACAAAAATAGTTCGTACATCGCGGAATAAAGCCATAATAAAACCGTGGATCACACCTGGGCTTTTAAAGTGCATTAGACATCGGGACCGTCTACACAAAAAACACAAGACTTCACCTGATAATGAAATCTTAAAAATAACGTATCATCGATACAAAAATTTTTGTAACAATCTTTTAAAGCGATTAAAACGTAACTATGAGAAACTAGAATTTGAAAAAACTAAAAACAATACAAAAGGTACTTGGCAAGTTATAAAGAAAGTTACAAATATTGCTCCTACACTCTCTCCTCCAACTGAATTGTTACAACTTCAAACTGACCCTAAAACTTCTCTTAACCTAGTAAACAGATATTTTGTAGATGTGGGAAATAGATTGGCGACACAGATTCTCTCACAGCCGAACTATTTCCATAATAGAAATATGGATGATTGTTTTTCGCCTGTAAACTCTTTTGGAATAATACCAGTAGACCAAAAAGAAATAGAATCTATAATAATGAGCCTAAAATCAAATAGCGCAGTTGGTTGGGATGGTATTCCAGCTAATATTTTAAAATTAAGTTGTACTACCTTGGCTCCTATTATTTCTAAAATTTGCAATATCTCTCTGTCGAAAGGTATCTTTCCAAATTGTTTTAAGAAGGCTTTGGTCATACCAGTATATAAAAATGGCGACAGAAGCAGTGTCAACAATTATAGACCAATATCAATGCTAACAGCGCTTTCAAAAATATTTGAGAAAGTTTTAAATAATAGATTAGTTAACTTTTTAGAAACCAATAATCTCTTATCTCCAAATCAGTATGGTTTTAGGAAAAGGAAATCTACAGAAGACGCCGCTCTCGATTTAACTGAAAGTATCACCAGGTCGTTAGATCAGAGATTAAAATGCGTTGGTATTTTCTTGGACCTATCTAAAGCCTTTGACACTGTTTCTGTCCCCATACTACTAGACAAGCTGGATAAAATAGGAATTAGGGGTACAACACTGGATATTTTCAAAGATTATTTGTCAAACCGTTCGCAACAAATCAAAGTGAATGAATACCTAAGTGAAGATATGCCTCTTACCTATGGGGTTCCTCAGGGTAGCATTCTGGGCCCTACGCTATTCCTTATATATATAAACAATCTGTGTCGCCTCTCTATTCCGAACTGCAAAATTATAGCCTATGCGGATGACACGGTCCTACTTATTACAGGGAATACTTGGGAAAATGCATTTAAATACTCTGAATTTGCTCTAAAAAAGGTATCAGACTGGTTGACCTCAAATTTGCTTAGCCTAAATGTTAGTAAAACTAAATTCCTTACCTTTTCACCTTCCGCTATCTCTCAACCTTCTATTGATAAATGCATAGTAAAAGCGCATATCTGTAATTTCTCCGATAACAACTCAAATTGTGCTTGCCCTGTTGTAGAATATGCTACTTATATAAAATATCTTGGACTACTTATAGATAACAATTTGTCTTGGAAACTGCACATATCTAATTTAACATCAAAAATAAGAAAATTAATTTATATATTTAAAAATCTTAGGTCTTCAGCTAATAAGTGTACTATTTCTATGGTATATTCAGCAATTGTCCAATCATTACTCATGTATTGTATATCGGTTTGGGGGGGTAGCAATAAAACGTTGCTGCTACAGCTAGAAAGAGCACAAAGGTGTATTTTAAAAGTTATGACTAACAAACCTTTTAGATTCCCCACACAAGAACTATATAAACAATGTAAGGTTCTATCGGTCCGTCAACTTTATTTACTACAAATTATAATGCGTAAACATAATTCCAAATACTATAATATAAGATTTATATTATAGTATTTGGAATTATGTACTGTAAGAGGTAAGAGACGACTGGATGAAATTTTTCGAACAGAAAGTCATAAAACTAAACTTGCTGGGAGACAGTACTATATCATTAGTTCTAGAATATACAATAAAATAAATAAACTTATAAAAATATATCCTCTAAATAAAATTGAATGTAAAAAAACTGTAAAGGACTGGCTGCTCACACAAACATATGCTGAGACTGAAAAGTTGATGGTGGTTTTAGCTTAAAAAATGTGTATACTTAACATGTACATATAGCACAAACAACTTCAACACCCACACACTAACACACACACACACATACACACACACACACACACACACACACACACGCGCACACACTCACACACACACATACACACACATACTTATTTTTAAAATCTTATTTGAAACATGTTAACCCATCTTACCTGCAGTTTCCCTTTTTTTGTTTAAAATGAGCCATAAATTTAAGGAGAGAACTGTTGCCTACAACACAGGTTTATATACCTTTCGTAGGGACAGTTGGTTTCTGTATATGTACCTACTTTTTAAAAATATTTTGAATTTTAGTTTTACCTACATACCTATTATGCAGATTTATGTACACCAAATGTTTTTTGTGCAAATAAAGAATTTATTTATTTATTTATTTATTTAATGTCAGTCCGTGGACGTCCCCTGCTGCCCCCCTTTTTGACGACCTTCCTGGCGCAGTGGTAAACGTTGTGTCTTATAAGTTGGAGGTCCCGGGTTCGATTAATGCAAGGGCGATTTGGTAATTTATAATTCTAAATTGTCTGTAGTCTGGTCTGGTGGAAGGAAAGTTCATTACCACCCTACCGGCAAAGCCGTACCGCCAAGCAATTTAGCGTTCCGTTACAGTACTGCGTAGAAACCGATCAAGAGTAGGTATGGGTTTAATTAAAACTGCCATGTAACCTCTTCCAGGGTAGCCCGCTTCCATCTTAGACTGTATCATTACTTCCCATCAGGTGAGATCGCAGTCAAGGGCTAACTACAATAAAATAAATAACCGGCCAAGTGCGTGGCGGGCCACGCGCAGTGTAGGGTTCCGTAGTCACAATCCTCGAAAAACAGATATAACTCCTTAACCTGTGAACCCTACTTAGCCATGATAGTTTTCCTTTAAAATTGATTATATATACTACTGCTGTGAATTTTTTCAAGTTCCTATATACTGCCATTTGGCTGATAGAGGGGGGGGACACTTGACTCTAATAAAAATTTACACTTTAAAACATCATATTTTACAAACCGGTCTAGAAATCGAAAAATGATGTTCCCATACCCACAGTATTTTTAAAAGACCTATTCAACGATACCCCACACTATGGGGTAGACGAGAAAAAAATTATCATCCCCACTTTACATGTACGGGAGCTACCCTAAAAAAAATATTTATCAAAATTTTATTTCACCACTTTGTCGGCGTGATTAATATTTATACCCATGCCAAATTACAGATTTCTAGCACTAATAGTCTCTGAGATTAACCGAGGACGGACGGACAGACAGACGGACGGACATGGCGAAACTATAAGGGTTCCTTGTTTACTACGGAACCCTAAAAAGACAGATGTCTGAGGATGGAGCAGAAAGGGTGTGTATCAATACATTCCACATGTTAGGGCCTTAGGGGTGATATAGGTACCTACTCGTAAGTATTAATAAATAATTGTATTCACATAAAATAAACTTATTTATTTTATTTATATAGGTAAATTAGATTAAGATAAATAATTCTTAGTTTCTATACACACAGTCGGCTATAGATTAATTAATGTTAGTAGGTACAAATATTATAATAATTATGCTCCATTGAGAGAAATTTTGATACAATTCCGAAAAAAAATTTGTAATAAACATTTAGATTCATTGATACTTATAGATACCTAATTAATTTAGTTTAAAATTTAATTTTTTTCCTCCAAAAGTGGTTTCGGCAAATTAATAGAATTAATTATCGAATACTGGTATTTATGTGTATAATGTATGTAGGTACCAGTTGTATAATGTATTGCAGCTGTCCTCTGCTCATCTACGCGGCGACAATCATGAATTCAGTATTTATTACCGACAATGTAACTTAACAATGTAGAATTAGATGGTGCTGGATTAATTCGTGTTGAATTCGATGGTGTTAAATTAGGTGATGTTGAATAAGATGGTGTTAAATTAAGTGATGTTGAATTAGATGGTGTTGAAAAAATTGCTCTATATTGACGTATCTTGTTTGTATTGTTACTTCCGTTTCCAATAATGTTGAACGTACATCCAACGCAGGTATTTCCGTCATCTTCGTCGGATTCGCTACTGTAGCCGAAGTAGTCCTCCCATCGCTCTCCACAATATGACATACCGTTCTTGCTCGCACCGCTGCAATAAAAAATACTCGTATTACTTCTTTGTTACAAGTACCTCGCGGATTAATAGCTCGCTTGCAGTCTTTTGTCCGATCGGGCGGCCTATCAGCCAATGTCCTATTGTAGCCTCAATAGCGCAACGGTCGTCGGGCGTGGATCGAACACCGACAGGTCGACGGTTCAAGCCCCACCCGTTGCACTATTGTCGTACGCACTCCTAGCACAAGATTTCGCTTATTTGGTAGGGAAAGGAGAATATTAGTCATAATATTGGTCACGGCTTTCTTTAAAAAAATGTGTCTATACCTACTCGTATGTTACGGTTAATTCACAAATTGATAAAATATGAGTAAATTATATATTTCAAATTAATTAAAATACATCGGAGGTAAGTAGATAAAAATTGCTTTTTGCACAACATTGTTTGAAAATAGTAGTTTATGAAACGGTTGCATAATAGAGGTTATTAAAACACGAGTGTTAGTTTAAAAAACGAGCCGCAGGCGAGTTTTTTAATAGTATTACACGAGTGTTTTAATAACTAATTATGTAGAGTTTCATACACTACTTTATCTAAACTCATATCTTAAAATCCAAACCATAAAATCTTGGTAATATTTGTCGTGAGTTTTCTTTGATTTTGCTGGCAAAAGATTGTTGGTCGGTGGTCAGGTGGAGTTAAATTCTCTTCAGTATCACTGCTAGACATTTTTCCGCACAATAAAAACCATGTCTTGTAAAGTTTTGAGTAACAAATAAAAAATTTAAATATTATAACTAGCGTATGGCGCCAAAATTCAGTTGTTACCATAGAGATTCTTCTTCTTTTTCGGTTTGTCCCTTTCGGGACAGGCCAAGATCGTTGACCATACAGCCTGGGTTACCATAGAGAAATTAATAGTAGTAGAGGAGTCCTAATGTCCTATAGAAATTAGTGGATCGGAAAATAGCTCAAGCTTATCAAAAATTTAATTTTTAATAGTTATTAATTTTTAGTAGTTATTTTTAGTAGTTACTTAATTTTAAGTAAACTTAATTTTTAGTAGTTACTCTTCTGCAATTTAACACAATTCACAATGTTTAACGCGTTTGTACAGTTACCCACATCTACTGTAAGGAGGTCGCACGAATTTCCCGCCATGGCTCAAAAATACCAGAACCCAGTTCGCCTGTACTATAATGTAGAAAAAATTATTTTATAACATTACTTTGCAATAATTTCCTAACAAAGTAGTGTTATAATGAATTTTTTTAATTTTTTTTTTAAATATTATAGATGTATGTGAATAAAGTAGTCCAATATATGACACATTTTGATTTCATATTCGGGATTTTAAGATATGAGAGTAGATAAAGTATATTTTACGATCGTGTTTTTGTAAAAAACACAAGTATAAATTAAAAATTTAAAACTCCCCAACATTCGCCATTTTGTGTCAGCGGCCATCTTGGATTTGCATAGTGCTATTCTACTAGTCAAGCCCTTTCATTTGATACCCATATTAAGGGAGTTGTGAAAAAATATATAATCCGCCATTTCGTAGCGGCGGCCATCTTGGATCGATTTTCATCAAACATAGCTAACAACACTCTCGACTAATTTACCTTTCAAACAAAAAAAACCGCATTCAAATCGGTCCACCCGTTTGAGCGCTACAGGGGAACAGACAGACACACACTTACTTACTTAGTAGAATATAATCTATACTAATAAATAAAATTGAAGTGTCTGTCTGTAATATCGAAATAACTACCTCATATTAAGCTCATATGGTTATTTGAACGCTACCATAACCGAATCACACGTTTTTAAAATTTTTGTCTGTCTGTCTGTCTGTCTGTCTGTCTGTCTGTTTGAACGGGCTAATCTTCGAAACGGCTGAACCGATTTTGACGGTACCTAAAGTAGAGAATTAACCAGGGAGTAACATAGGCTACTTTTTTAACCGACTTTCAAAAAAGGAGGAGTTGTGTTTTTCTACCTATGTACACCGATATCTCCGAGATTTCTGAACCGATTTGCGTAATTTTTTTTTAATCGATAGAGAAACATTGCGACCCTGTTCTATAAAAAATTTGGATTCCAACTCCTCAATCCTGATGCTGTAGGGGACCTAATCCCCAAAACTAATGGGTTTTAGAAACTTTCGGTTATTTAAATTGATATTGGGGGTACCAATTAAAGACTTTATCGTTGAATGAACTCGAGTAGGTACATATCCAACTCCTCAACCCTGATGCTGTAAGGAATTGTATTCCGAAATCGTGGGGATCCCACGAGATTTATCCGTTTTGGGGACGGGTTTCTACAGATTAGCTACTTTTTGTTCTGGAAAATCAAACGTTCCCACGGGATTTTTAAAAACCTAAATCCACACGGGCGAAGCCGTGGGCATCATCTAGTATCATATATAAACAAGAAAATATAATATGTAATATTGGCAAGTAAGCACTGTTGGAAGTCAGCCAGCTAACTAGCATTTTAATTTAAAGTGGTTAAGGCATAATATTACAAGCCTTCCACTAGTTGGTAGAACATTGCAATTTGCGTTTAATATCGGTAAATAACTACACAATATCGTCGATTATCCTGCATCGAGTATCCAAACAACGGGTGCCATGCCATTTGTATATTATTCATTGTTATTATGGAATTTAAATTATACTTTAAATACTTATATCATTAATATTAATATTTTGCCGGAACACATAATATTTATCTAGCTATAGCTGTAGATATATTTCAGTTTTTTCAAAATCCCGTGGGAAATATGGATTTTTCCAGGATAAAAATGAACACTTTTTCCGGAATAAATAGTAGTTGTCTGTGTTAAGTCATAATCTATTTCCATTCAATATTTCGGTTCGGTAGTTGCGGCATTAAAGAGTAACAAACATACACACACACAAACTTTCGCCTTTATAATATTAGTGTGATAAGTACCATATGCTTTATGAAATATTATATACTAACTAGTAATAACTACTGTAGAGCCACTTCAATATGCCACCTTTGATTTATTAAAGTAGAAGGCATAGAAGATACCTAGTCTAGAAGGTGTGGTAAGTAAACTTATCGGCAGACAGCCTTTGTTCGGTTCGGTATTTTAAAATATAAGCTAACAGTAATATTTAGTTTTAGACTTGAAATAACTAAAATGTACTACATATTTCTTCGTATGAAAAATGGTTTGTCTGCTTTAATTTTTAATATTATTAGGAAAGTAAATAAAAATATTCTAGCGGATATGAACTTCAAACACTCTTCTATTAAAATGAAACGTTGTTTAATTTTAAGTTAATCCACTACTTTTCGAGTTTTGCCGACATAAACCTGTGGACATAAACACACGGAAGCTGAATTTTTATACGTTATAAGATAATCTCCTCTTTAAAAATAACATTAAGAAAGTGGAGAAGGCAGTACTTAATGAAATATCAAAATGATGTATTGAAATAGTCTTATCCATACTAATATTATAAATGTGAAAGTAACTCTGTCTATCTGTCTGTTACGCTTGCACGTCTAAACCGCTGTACCGATTTTAACGTTTAGTACAGATATAGATTAGACCGTGAAGACGGCACATAGGCTACTTTTTATATAAGGTATCATAGGAATTTTTAAAAAGCCTAGGTACATCCACGCGGATGAAGACGCGGGCAGCAGCTAGTTGTTTATAAATCACCTGACTGTAACAAGTATAAATTAAAAATTTAAAAAACCCCCGCCATTGCGAAAAAATATGTAATCCGCCATTTTGTGGCGGCGGCCACGTTAGACCAATTTTCATCAAACATAGCTCACAACACTCTCGACTAATTCACCTTGCGCACGCACGCTCGCACGCACGCACGCACGCACGCACGCACGCACGCACGCACGCACGCACGCACGCACGCACGCACGCACGCACGCACGCACGCACGCACGCACGCACGCACGCACGCACGCACGCACACACACACACACACACACACACAATACCCCGTCGTTTTTGCGTCGGGGGTTAAAAATAAGACACCCTAGAAAGCCGTCCCGCTAAATTGATCTCCATTAAATTGAAAACGTAAGCTCAAATATCCAACCGAGCTCGTAAAGCTTGATGCGTTAGTTACGGCCCGCAAGTAACACATGACAGCCGCATAGTGACTTGATTATAGAATTTGTGACTACTTAAGGCTGTTTTAGTTTCCTGCATAAGGGCTGTGTAGTTAGCTACTCAGACCTTGTAATTCTAATTTGGGCCCCAAATTAACCAGCTCTGAGCATTACATTCGCTGGTTAACGGCAGTATAATCTTTGAAACAGCTGAACAGGGCCTGTACAATAGCTTATACAGCTATACAACAGCCATTGCAGCATAAAATTCAGCTACTTTAATTCTCTTCAACAGCTTTTAGATGTTTTGACGCTTCGTAATAGCTTTTATTAAGATATTAATAACCAAAAAAAAATAGTTTTTTATTTATTTCGTGTATTATGTGACAGCTACATATTTATTGATTGTTTAGACTTTAGAGTATGTAGGCGGACATATTTAAAGTAATATATAATATTTTTTATAGTTTTTTCGTTGGTTTTGAGTATCATATTGTAAGTAAATTGAGTTGCGAGACCCCTTTACTGTAAATGTGCATATGTAATTACATCAAATATTTCATGCGCCATCAAAATAGTATCGCGTTAATGAAAATATTTCACAAGATTAATTTTATAGGTACGAATCCTACTAATATTATAAATGTGAAAGTGTGGATGTTTGGATGTTTAGATGTTTAGATGTTTGTATGTTTGGATGTTTGTTACTCAATCACGCCGCAACTACTGAACCGATTTGGCTGAAATTTTTAATGGAGATAGCTTATGCCCTGACTTAAAACATAGGCTACTTTTTATTCCGGAAAAGTATTCCTGTGGGACTAAAATAGATATAATCTTCCAAAAACGCCATAGAGGGCGCTGACTGTTCTTAGGTAAATCACGTTCACATAACACATTATTGCAATAGTTTGCTGTGTTGCATGCATTGGCAACACATAGGCTACTTTTTATCCTGGAAAAAATGCACAGTTCCCATGGGATTTTGAAAACCCCGAAGTCTACATCTACAGCTATAGGTAGATTATTATAGCGAACTTCCTTGATAGAAAGTATAAAGGTTGGAAAAGGGAGCGGGAACGGGAACCGGGAATCAACGATTCCCTCGGGATTTGTTCAAAACCGAAATTCACGCGACCGAAGCTGCGGGCAGAAGCTATCACACATAATCACAATACCAATCCTACTAATCCTACTATACATATAATATAAATGTGAAAGTGTGGATGTTTGGATGTTTAGATGTTATGATGTTTGTTACTCAATCACGCCGCAACTACTGAACCGATTTGGCTGAAATTTTGAATGGAGATAGCTTATGCCCTGACTTAAAACATAGGCTACTTTTTATCCCGGAAAAGTATTCCTGTGGGACTTAAATAGATATAGACTTCCAAAAACGCGATAGATGGCGTTGACTGTTCTTAGGTAAATCACGCTCACATAGCACATTATTACAATAGTTGCATGCATCTGTATGCGTATGCACTTTTTATCCTGGAAAAATCTACAGTTCGCACGGGATTTTGATAAAAACGAAATATATATCTACAGCTATAGGTAGATTACTATAGCAAACTTCCTTGAAAGTAGGTATAAAGTTTGGAAAAGGGAGCGGGAACGGGAGCCGGAAATCCACGATTCGATTTGTGAAAAACCGAAATTCACGCGGGCGAAGCCGCGGGCAAAATCTAGTACTAAATAAATGTATCACTCAAATTATTGCTTTCTAACTCATTGTGTGAGTAGTTTGAATTCTCATGTAGTTTGAATTAAAAGCTATCCTGACATCTATAAGATAAATCATTTGAATATTTAATAACAAATCGTTTTTGTACTGCTAAAATGGTGTCCATTTGTTATCCAGCACAAATTCTCCATAAATGCATTTGAAAAGTTATTTGATGTGCAGTGGTGTTACCAAAGTCTATTTACTAGCTTATAGCATTATGCTGGCTGGACAAAGGATTTTAATTATCTTTCTTACTGTGTACTGGTATAAAGAGAGAGCATACAACAGCTTTTTAGGGATAAAGAAATCTCGACCGAAAGCCATTTCACTATGTATTTACAATGTTTGGCTTTCGAAATACCCTTGCAGGCTCAGACGACATGATTTAAGTTTCTAAAAAGTAAACTTTCAAAGAGTTTTGCGCATGTTTCACTGTATTGTTTGCAATGTTATGCAAAAAAAAAAACAAATCTGACGTAATTTGAACACCAATAATCTAGATCTACTCTTAAATAACGCTGAAAGCTTTAAAATAGCTGCCAGCTATACTTTATGCATTGTGATTAGAAAGGAGTACAACTAAGTACTCCAATTTACAACTCAGGGTGTTTAATGACACTTTTAAACAGCTATTAACAAGCTCGTTGAAGTAGAATTAGAATTGAATTAGTGTATACTAATTTAAAACCAGTGGATTCTTCAATGCAGCCCGCAGCATTACAAGAGAGGTGAATTTTCCGTATTAACCAGTCGTTAACAAGCTTTTGACTTCTAAATCAGCTAGTAGTATCACATGCAGCCAATAGCTGGATAAGATTTTAATTAAATGCTTTTAGTTTAATTTTTCGCCATTATAAAGACATTAGTCAGCTATGCTGTTTAATAGTGTAAAATCTTTCTTCAGTACAGCCTAAAGACTCATCCTATCCATTAGTACATCTGCATAAAAGCAATAGACTGTAATGTAGCTTGTTTAAAACGTAATTCATCGCTAATGTGCTACTTGGGCGCTGTCAAAGAGTTCTTTTGCTTTTTGCTCGTATAAAACCTATATAACCCGGGACATGGGGAAGGTTTATAGGGCAATAGTAAATTGTGTCGGGGTGATTTATACGTGAAAGTTGTTTGTTTTATTCGGAGTTCCTTTGATAATAATACCTACATAATTATATATTTAAAAACGTAAGAATAAGATAAGATAATAATAAGACTCATGTATTTATGTTATAAGATTATGTAAATACAAGGTTTTGTCATTAATATAAAAAAAACAAAAGAACGTAAGTAGGTACCTATATACTAATTATAAAGGAAGAAAGTGATTTACTGACATATCAATGTACACCACCAACCATTTGATCTAGAAATTTCAAATTTTGTATGTGGGTTTTCTATACAAACGTAGACCCTCTACGTCCGCAATATGAAGAGAAGATTTTCAGAAATTCCATCCGAGTGAAGCGGGGATGGGCTGCTAGCTGTTAGTTATTATACTAATATAGGTATTATAGAATCGAAATGTTTAACACCTGCGCACTCGAGTAGCTACCACCATCAAGAATTTTTATAGAGGAAAAACTTGGTCGTCTCGACGAAACGAACTTGTTCACGAAGATTCAGCCTCTTGTTAGTCACAAAAAAATTTGTTCGTCGGCTGATTGTCGGCTGCCATTACCTAATTAAATATCATCATCCTCATCATAACTTCAGTCCCCGGACGTCCTCTGCTGCTTCTCTTTTTGTCTACCTTCCTGGCGCAGTGGTCAGCGCTTTGTCTTATAAGTGGAAGGTCCCGGGTTCGATTAAAGGCAGGAGCGATTTGGGAATTTATAATTCTAAAATTGCCTGTAGTCTGGTCTGGTAGAAGGCTTCATTACCACCGTACTGGCAAAGCCGTACCGCCAAGCAATTTAGTGTTCCGTTACAATGCTGCGTAGAAACAGATCAAGGGTACGATACCTTTTCCGGGTTAGCCCGCTTCCATCTTAGACTGCATCATTACTTCCCATCAGGTGAGATCGCAGTCAAGGGCTAACTTGTAGATAAAAAAGAGAGATGTCTGAGGATGGAGCAGAAAGGGTGTGTACCAAATCCACATGTTAGAGGTGATATGCCTACTCCTAAGTATTTTAATCCTACTAATATTATAAATGTGAAAGTGTGGATGTTTGGATGTTTGGTTACTGAACCGATTTGGCTGAAAGTTTGAATGGAGATAGATTATGCTCTGACTTAAAACAAAGGCTACTTTTTATCCTGGAAAAATACACAGTTCCCAGGGGATTTAGAAAAACCCGAAATCTATAGCTACAGCTATAAGTAGATTACTATAGCGAACTTCCTTGATAGTAGGCATAAAGGTAGGAAAAGGGAGCGGGAACGGGAACGGGAAATCCACGATTCCCTCAGGATTTGTTTAAAACCGAAATTCACGCGGGCGAAGCCGCGGGCATTCTCTAGTTAATAAATAAATAATTGTATTCATATAAAATCAACCTATTTATTTCATTATAATTTTATTTACATAGGTAAATTAGATTAAGATAAATAATTCTTAGACTTTTTCGTCCATAGATTAATTAATACTAGTAAAAATGCTCCATTGAGAAAAATTTAGATACAATTCCGAAAAAAAAATATTGTAATAAGTAGGTACCTACATTTAGATTCATCGATACTGATACCTAAGTAATTAATTAACTTTAAAATTTAAAATCTTTGTTCCTCCTTAAGTGGTTTCGGCAAATTAAAAAATTAATTATTATCGAATAATGCTATTTATGCTTATGTATGTAGGTACCAGTTGTATAATGTATTGCAGCTGCTGTCCTCTGCTTATCTACCCGGCGACAATCATGAATTCAATATTTAGTACCGACAATGTAAGTTAACAATGTAGAATTAGATGGTGTTGGATTAATTCGTGTTGAATTAGATGGTGTTAAATTAGGTGATGTTAAATTAGATGGTGTTGAAAAAATTGCTCTATAGTGACGTCTTTTGTTTTGATGTATCTTTGCTCTACCGCGACGTCTATTATTATTATTATTTAAATCTATGTCGTTTTTATTCCCATCTCCGTTCCCGATATAGTTGAACGTACATCCAACGCAGGTATTTCCGTCGTCTTTGTCGGATTTACCACCGGGGCTAAAGGCCTCCGTCCATGACATCCCACAATATGACATACCGGTATCGCTCGCACCGCTGCAATAAAAATTACTCGTATTACTTCTTTATTACAAGGGCCTCGCGGATTAAGAGCTCGCTTGCAGTCTTTTGTCCGATCGGGCGGCCTATCAGCCAATGTCCTATCCCACTCACTGCTACTTTTCTTTCATCGAGGCTACTAGGGATATTAATCTGCAGGTAAGTATCGTATACCTACCGATACTAAAATTGAAAATGCGACAGTTTTTAAACGACAGTCTGCGGTCGGCATTTCACATCGCTGTGAGGCCGCCGCGCCGGCCAACTTAATACTTGCGAATGTTTGTTTGAGTCGGCATTAAAGTGACAGCCTGTGCGGCTGAGACATGTCAAGATGCATGGCATGCACGCATGGCATGCACGCATGGCATGCAGCCATCCTGACTGGCCGGTATCGAAATACGCCACCGATTCCTAGGTCCCAACAAACCACCGTCTCAGATCTTTAGGTGAAATGTTAGTCTGCGGGACCCTTTGGAATAAGGAAAATATCCTAAAACTATAAATCGCTTTCAGTTAAATTTATTAGAATGTAGTTATAATGTATATTGTCGCGTCAGATTATCAATAATCAGCGCTATTGCTGATCAATTACGAGTACGAGTTATTTAAATAATATATACTAGATAATATGTATTATAATGGTTGCGCGAATGTAATATGTAATTGTAGTCTCAATAGTGCAACGGGCATGGATCGAAAACCGACAGGTCGACGCACTATGGTGCAGACCGGTCGATATCGTCTCATAATTCAATTTTTGCAATAGTATTGCAGAAATAAAACAACTATTGTGTCGGATTCCTGAAAGCCTATATTTTTTAGTCCCGAAGAGATTTTTTCTATTACTCTTTCTGTTAATTTATCATGACACCTCAAACTTGAGTGTTCGTAATCAACTATTTCATTACGTAATTTTAAGTGAAACTTAGAACACGAATAAAAAAATATTTTAGCCATGATTCTAGGGACTATTTTATTTTATTCGCTTAATCTATAATTCATTCATATAATAAAGAGCAAATTGTATTTAATTTCAATAGGGAAATATATAAAATTAAATTTTGAATTAATATCACCGAATTTAGTACATATAAAATGTTTCACTCGACTTTTAGCAATTAGCGAATTTTGCCGAAGATTAGATATAGCGGAATTCTTATTAGTAAATTAATGTACTTTAAGAATCTGTAATAATTGGCTGCTCCAATTTGCTCCCCTTTTTAAAATCAGCGTTTTACTATTAAATGGCAGTATTAAAATATTGACTTTTATATTTCAATGTAAAATTATTTCATTCTGAGAATTTAATTTATTTTATTTTTAGTTTTATTATGCCCCTGTATTATTATCCTTATACTAGCCAGCACTCCCGACTTCGCCCGTAAAAATTTTGAATGCAAATAAATAAATAATTAAGTATGATAAGATGTTATATCTGAACATTCAACCATTTCTGTGAAACACAATAATATGAGTTTGACAATGATAGACGGGAAGGTTACACAAGTGTTGACGGATACCCTTATATACTTCTGTGTGTACAATATGTCTAGTAGGGCCAGTGGAAATGAACAATCTACAATTAATCCAAAATAAAACGGACAGGCAAGATGCCTGTAGATTTGGCTTTTCGACACTCCATTGTTGGATACGGTTTATGGAGTATATTTTGCACATATCGTATAATTTAGAGTTCAAAAAATGGGCTGCGCGTACTGAAGAAGATTAAAAACAGAAAAAAGAAGAACTGATTAAGATATTTTATATTATCTTGCAGACACTTGCTAGTGGAAAACCAACAGATTCCAAAACATTTGGCGATTATGCAAAGGCTACAGCAGAATTTTATGTACAAGAATATAATTGGTACTACATGCCTTCTTCGGTGCATAAAGTTCTAATTCACGGAGAAAATAAAATATCATTCTTTCTTACCACTAGGACAGCATTCAGAAAACGCTCAAGAAGTAAGAAATAAAGATTACAAATTCTTCCGCTTACACCAATCACCATGCGAGAAAGTGCTCACGATCATCGACGAATGAGGATGTGATGCACACTCTTATGTATCCCTCAGATCCATACATTTCTATTATATCGTCTAAGGTACGTAAAGTCATGGAATTGGAAGATGAAGCTAAAACACTTCTGCAAACAATTCAGGATTAAAAGAATAAAGATAATTAATTTCCTACATCGGTAACATGTCATGTTGTAATTTTTTTAAGTATATTACTTAATACTCGGTTTTTATTATAAGTATAAAGTAAAAAGTATATAAGTATAAGTATAAATAAACATGTATAAATTAATTATTTACATATATAGAGTAATCAATATTATGAATAAATTGCAAAAAATTGCTAACTGCATTTTTATTATGCGAATTTATATATTTATGTTCTAAAAATAAATAAAATGTTTACAAAATATAAAACTACAATTATTCATCCATATTCATTCCAAATTTCAGCTCGATATTCCAAGTACTTTAAAAGTTATAGAATTATGAGACGATATTGACCTGCTTGCACCATAGTGCGACGGTTCAAACCCCACCCGTTACGCTTTTGTAGGCACTGCCAGCACAAGCGTTCGCTTATTTGGTCGGGAATATTAGTCATGTTCATCATGGCTAATATTCTTTAAAAAAATGTGTCTATACTCGTATGTTGCGGTTAATTCACAAATTAATAAAATATGACTAAATGATATATTTTAAATGAATTAAAATACGTCGGGGGTAATTTAAAAAGGTAATTAAAAAAATATATTATCATTATAATTAAAATTTTCGGGGTCGGGGTAACTTCATGTAAGTAGATAAAAATTGCTTTTGCACAACATTGTTTGGACGAGTAGGTATATTTTACGATCGTGTTTTTGCAAAAACAAAATGAAATACGCGTAATTCTAACTGAACTACTTATTGCCTATTTGTCAATATTTATCACGGGCAAAAGCTTGTTTTAAGAGAACATGTTACATACTAATAAATGTACGAGTGCTTGTAAAAGATAACGTAAAAGATTGTACTTACCATTTCTTTCTTGGACTCGCGTTGGCTACTGATAACAAAACGACAATTGCGATTAGAGTTACTACTACAGACTGACTCATGATTATTTTTTATAATAACAGGAAAGCTCTGAAAATATGTGTCTGTTTTAATGAGCTATCGACGACTGAATAAAAACAAGCTTGATCTCTTATATAGGTATATTAGGCGTGAGCACAATATTGACCTCAAAGATAACATTTAATAACAATATAAAAACCCACTTGCGTTTTAACATATTATGGTAAGCACAATATCGTCGATCATCCTGCATCGAGTATCCAAACAACGGGTGCCATTAGTTTAAGCTGTGGTTTAAGCAACGAAATATGCAAGTAATAACTATATAGGTAACGTAATAGATGATGTCCGCGATTTCGTCCGCGTGGATTTAGATTTTTTTTTAATTACACGGGAACTCTTTGCTTTTCCGGGATAAAAAGTACCCTTTGTTCGTTTCCGGGATATAAGCTAACTCTGTACCTTTCATCCAAATCGGTTAAACTGTTGAGCCGTAAAAAGCTAATAGACAAACAGACAGACACATTTTCTCATTTATAATATTAGTACGGAAGTATGGATATAATACTGTGTTAAGTATATCGCCTACCTCTTGCGTATTATTACCTACTTTACTTACCTACCTACTTTAATTATTAGAACTTAAGACCAGTAAGATTGACCCCTTGCTAGAAAATTTAAAAAGTCACATCTCCCTAAATAGTGCACCAATTTCGATGAAACAAGAAATAAATATAGCTTCAAATAACTTTATTTGAGAATACATTTATTAAAACAAAATGAAAATTTTTTCAGTATTTTTTGTGTGATGTGGGAACAGGCAGATTTTTATATATCTTTGAATTGGTCAGTGTCTGATGCAACTTTTGGACATTTTTCGATTTTTTCCTTCATATACACACTAAGACTCGTCTTCTTACCAAATTTCAACATTCCACATACACGGGAAGTGCGTCATAATTTTGATGAGTCAGTGAGTAGGTCTTGTTTTATGCGATTTTCAAACCTCTGTATCTCAGAAACAGTTCAACTTAAAAATTTGTAACTTTCAATTTATCATCACATCCACGAGCTTAACTTATACTTCAAATTTCGTAAGATTACTATCACGCAAACCAGAGTTATGAGGGGGGTCAA